>JAGQAX010000010.1:15021811-16346422 GCA_019142605.1 Cephalopholis sonnerati | reverse complement strand
ACACCACAAATTCCTCCATATCCACAATACCCATTCTTCCCTCCGTTTTTCCCATACTATCCCCAACCTGTTCCTGTGACGACGACGACAGCGCCAACTACTACCACCACCCCCACCACCACTGCAAAGCCAGCAGCAGTCACGTTTCCTCCCCCGGTGTTTCCTTTTCCTTTCTACCCTGCTTTTCCTTGGCCCTTTCCAGGACCTATGCCAGTAACTCCAAAACCCACAACTGCCAAACCCACGACTACTACGACTACTACAACCAAGGCGCCAACTAAACCCCAGATACCGCCGTATCCACCATACCTACCTTTCTTTCCTCCATTTAATCCTTATTACCCTCCCTTTATGCCTCCCTTATCCCAAATTTCCAACCCCTAAGCCCACGACGACACCCACAACAACACCCACAACGACTACTACTACTACGACTACAACCACAACCAAGAAACCAGGCCCCTCCAACGCTGCCACCTCATATTCATCCACATGTTCATGGTCCCTATCCGTTTCCACCATTTCCTTTTCCTCCTTTCCCCCCTTCAGGCTAACCTGCTGAAACGGTTCCAATAAATGGTTTGAATAATAAGTGATGTTGTCCAGTTCATCTTGCAAACTGCCTTAGAGAATTTCAACTGGGGGGGATGAGTTAACGGTCATGAGTTTGTTACGTTTGATTGGAGGCTCTTTAAGAAGCAGTCGGAGTGAAGTGGTGCATTTGACAAAGTGAGACACTAGTAAAATTGTCACAATACTGTAAGCACAATCTGTCTGACCAACACTTCATTCCAGCATTTTATTGGCATCTAAAATGCTTTGTTTTCCCATGAGTAGACTTTTTTTTTTTTTTTTTTTTTTTTTTTTCACTATGGATCACTTATGGTAAGCTTGGAATCAAATGTTTCATCAAAATGGTAAACTGGATCATCAACAAGATTTAAAACCCACATAAAATGGTTATAAAATTGAAGGCTCATTTCCATTATGGATCTTTGTTGCAGTTCAAGATGGCAGCTTAAATACCAATGTCTCAAGCAAGTAACATGCAACTTAAAGTGAGTTATCAGTCATACAGAACTTGTGCTAGCAGCATCCTACCCCTGTTTGCCACCTGAACAGATTGTAGTTGATTCAGACTGGGGCTGTTGGAGACTGTCCACATGGTGGCATCATGGCTCAACCATTTCTTGGCAAAGCTGTGATTTTTATTTGGATCATAAAGTGTGCTTGTAAGCACAAGCTTTACTGGAAAGACACTTTTCAGTCAAAAGTAAAGCACTATCAGGTGTGAATGAGGCTTTAATCAGACTTAACATGTAAACTTCCTCTATGAAATAAAGAAGCCAACAACTACAGGACAGCACTGCTGCATTATGTTTTGTCCCTCTCCTTTTCTTTTTGGTTCTGTGACTGGATCCAGACGAAGTAAACATGACCAAATATTACACTTGGTTGTAAAAACTAGCTGTAACACACTCTTGAAGTTATTAGAAATTAAAAGCAATAACTTTAATGTCTTTATAATATAAAATACCCATTATACTTGGCCACCTGTGTATTTTGTATTTATAAGCTATTGCTGTATTGTCTTTACGCTTAAATACCTCCAGCAAAGAGACGGTGTTTTTGCCCTGAACTGTCTGCCTGAGGGCCATATTCAAAATTAGGTGACTTTGGGGATCCCTGATAGCCTCAGAGTTTACAGCATTGACCATGAAAAGTAATGTCCCTGGTCCAAGTCAGACTGGAGACCTTTGTTGTATGTCATTCCCCGATCTCACTCCCCTCTGATTTCCTTTCCTTCCTACTTCCTCTTTACTGTCAGCTCTGTAATAAAGGTAAAACCAAAGCCCAACCCATGGGCTACACCTATGATCTAGAAAACTTAACTGGCATTACATCAATTAAGCTGAAATGTAAAATTCAATAAATATAAGTTGCATATTTTTTTAAGTTTAGCATTCATTTTCAAACTTTTTTATTTGTAGGGTTACGTAGACAGGTTTACTGTTAGGATCATTAGTTTCATCTACTTCATAACTTTGTAGAATACGATAGTTATCATTAAGGAATTAGTTCAAAATAATTGTGGATTTTTTTTATTTTAAAAACCTTGAAAATATTTCACTATTGAGCATGGGTGGATTATAAGACAACTTGCCCTTGGGCACAGATATGCAAGGGGCCCCTACACAGAAGCAAAACACACAGACTTTGTGTCGGTTTTATGTCTCTTTGTGGTCATTTCCTGTCTCCTTGTAGTTGTTTTGTGTGTTTTTGTGGTCATTTAGGTCTCTTTGGGGTCATTTTGTGTGTTACTGAGGTAATTTTACACCATCTTTTTGTCTTTTTGTGTCTCTTTGTGGTCATTTTGAGTCTGTTCCTGGTCAATATGTGTTAATTTTAGTGACATTTTGTAAGTGACAGCCATGGTGACCCCATGACACTTTGGTAGTAGGCCTGTTCAGTAATCCACCCATGCCCTTAAATGTGTCAAACAAAAAAACTGAAATGTAAGTCAAATTGTGGTACTCCTACTTGATGTGTCATCAACAGTTATTTCAGCCATGGCCAGACAAATGTCCTCATATTCACCACTTGGGAGAGCTATGAAACAAAATGGCAGCAATATAAGCACTGAAGACACAATGTTACACTGCATACATTTCCACATGGATGTAAAATAGACATGAGAAACAAACTTAAAAGACATAAATAAAGCCAACAAACTCTCTCAAACACTTCATCATAGACACTGGACAAGGGAATCCAGAATTTAATGTCATAACCAAACAACACTGACAAATGTATATTCACATGGTCAGACAGAAAAATAACCTAACAAATAAATGACACTGAGACAACAATCAAAGGCTCTTAACGAGCCCCATCTGTTGCAAGCTAAATTAACACAGGTGCAAGCTGTAGCTGAAGATGCACCTGACTGGTTGTTAAAAGCCCAGTTGTTCTGCTTCATAGCTGAAAGTGCTGTCCGTCTGCTCTGAGCTTGCATCTCCGGTATGGCAGGAGACAATGAAAGGGGACGCAGATCACGTCAAGCTGCAGCAGTCATATTAATCTTGTGCACTTTGGCCCAGAGTTTAACTTGTTTTAGCTTGAGAGGGCTGGGCAAAAACGTGCAGCAAGACGAGGCAGCTAATGAGGCCACAGTGATGGAAGTAAGGACAGGAAGAATTGTCGTAAATGGGAAAGATGTTAGCTCCCTGTCAGGATCTGCCTCTGCTGCTGCCACAGAAAATGACGGATTGCTGCGTGTTGACGCAGATGGCTCAGGTAAGATTTTGTCCAGTTATCAGCTAATTTAACTTACTGCATACAAATACAGCAAGGATATTCAAAAACCAGGCGATATGACCTGTATTCACTTTGTATCTGGACTTCTTTGCCTAAAGGGACATTGGAGCAGATGTCACAGCTTGAGGACAGCATGGCCAATGAAGCAGCATGGAGGCGCTTAAATCCTTCCCTGCACTGTGGGCAAAGCAAGATGAAGCTGAAAGCCATGGGACACAGAGCTGCTGACTTACAGCTAGACATGGGTGTGTAACAACAAGCTTGTATGTCAGTCGTTTAAACTATAAGTGCATGACTGGCTGGCAAAAAATGTCTTTCTTTCCTCCCCTCAGGTAATGCACGTCCCCTGCCTTTGATCCAGGTGCCTGAAACCTGTGGCTATTCAATGCGGCAAAATGCACTGGGGCCTTGTTTTGGTTGTTCCCTATGATGGCTGCAATGTGATACAAGAGGTAGGCTAAGACAGCTCCACATGGTGGCAAATGATTAAGATAAAAGGCATCATTCAGCAAGAAATATCAACTTCCACAAACTGGAGTCCAACTTAAAGGGCTAACTTGACTATTTTTCTTCTTAATCTGGGCCCCATTTTGTTTGTTTAAGTCTCTAAGACAATTTTGGACGTGGGGTTGTAATGTAACCACTCAGGCCATTTGTGACCTGTCAGTTTACATCCACTAAAACTGCTTGACAGGCTCAGATTATCTGGTACCTGATGGTATGTAAAACAGTCAGTACAGAGACCTTTTTTTTTTTTTTTTTTTTAATCAGAGTAAGATGCTTTTTGTTTAACCAGAAACAGCCCCCAAATCGCGATCACCAAACCCACCACAGTTGGTGATTGCTGTAACAGTGGGAAGACAAACCTAGGTAATTTGATTTTGTTTGTCTACTTAAGAATGAAGTGTTTTTTACAGTGATTTAAAATTCAGTTTATCTAAATGGAGACACGGATTGACGATGCCAAAGTCGAGGCAGTTTGTGGTTGAACAAAGGATCTAACTAAGTCTGTCTCTTCCATATTGTTGTCTGATACTTGACCCTGTCAGTGGTAAAAACAAGCACTTTCAGGGGCTGCAAACTGATGGTGGCCTTTAACATTACACTGCAGCCTGTTTTGGTGGGTGCCAACTGATCCCACTTAATATTGGACTAATTTCAAAAATTGTCTGCATTAGTCCAGTTTTTCTTCAGAGTACACTGTCAGGACAACTTCTTGTATATTGTTTCAGGATGGAAATTACGTGTTGCCAATGAGTTGGCTGGAGACTCCAGTTAAATTTGCCTGCCCCATATTGACAAGTTCTGCCACAACACCACCTTCAACTACCCCTGAGCCTGCTCAGCAGCCCTGGAAACTTCCTTTCCCTCCTATGCCCAGGAGCTTGAATCGTCACAAGCGTGACGCATCGACCCAGCCCCTCGCAGTATACGATCCGAGCAGTGCATATTATGCCTATTGGTATTACTACTATTACCTGTATATGATGAGACAGACACCAGCACCAACCCCAACCCCTGGAGCTGCTACAACTACTGCTGAGCCTGACAAGACCACTGTAACTACCAAGCCATCTACACAGAAACCACCTGTATATCCATACTATCCCTACTACCCATATTATCCCTACTACCCTTATTACCCCTATTACCCTCTTCCAAATATCCCAGCGACTACTACTGCCAAACCTACTACTGCCAAACCTACAACTACCAAACCCACGACAGCCAAGATGACAACCACAACAGTGCTGGGGGTGACCACGGCCACACCGGCAGCAGCAGCGACCACAACCGTGTCAACAACAACCACCAAGACTACTCAAAAACCACAAATTCCTTATTACCCTCCATATTTTCCTTTTTATCCCTTCTACCCTCCAGCAGGACAACACAACAATACTGACATTTACTACTACCCAGTCATCCAGCATTTTTACGGAAAGCCTCCACAACCACAAAAGCCAACTCAGCCCATGAAAACCACTCCGCCTCCAACTCTCACAACTGCTAAGCCGGGTGACCCAAGTCCTACGAAGAAGCCAACCACCACCACCACCACTACTACTCCTCCTCCTACTACCACAACTAAACCGTGTCGCAGTACAACAAAACCCAGCAGTGGCATCTATCCAGGTCTAGTGAGTGCCTTTGTTCCTTTCAACCAGCTCCCCTTTAATCCACAAGTTTCATACGTCAAGGCTGGCAGACTCCCAGACAACCAGAAGTACATGCCTCAAGATGGCTACAAATCTGGACTCCAGGCTCGGGCACATCCACATCCAGGCTTCAACTACTGGCAACCCATGCCCTGGTTTCCACACTCGACAGGCAAAGACCATCTTCCATTTGACCTGAAGGAATCTACTTCCTAAACACTCCAAATGGTAAGAATCACTTGTTCATATCTGACATTATATTCGTATTAACTTAAGGTTGAAAAAACCCACTTTTAACGGTTTTCCTTTCTTTCAGGAGCTGGTGTCCTGTGATACTGTGCAATCAATAAACTGTTTTACTCAGCACTTTGTCATTAGTGATTCACTTGTAATGCAAATGTTTTACTTTTGGCATGGCCCAGGTGTAATTGCAGGTCAAAGTAATCCCACATTTGCACTTGAATCAAAGATGACCCTCGAGTTGGATTCTTGAAATATGCAACAACTGACTGCACAGAAATTTGGCAATAACTTTAACCTTCTGCATAAATTGAGGTCCCACGAAATGGCAATTTTTTTTTTTTCTTTTATTGTAAAGTGATATATGAGCTGACTTTGAGGAGAGGGTGATGGACGGTGTCATTCCTAGGCACCTGCCAAGCTGCAGCACATTGAGACCAAACAGGTTTGTTTGGTTATTTTTTGCCATATCCTGCAGCTTTTCAGCCCCTAAACCTAGATCTTTTTTTGGCAGGGCCTATTGCTGTGTTTCCAGTGGCTAGCCCCTGAACATGGGTTTTTTTGTTTTAAGACCATCGCTGTTTTTTCACTGGGGATAGTGTCACAAAAAGCAGTTGTCTTTTACTGAGCCATCACTGCATTTTTAGCCAGGACCGTGCCACCAAAAGTGGGTATCTTAAGCCAAAACATTATTTCCCAGCCATAACAAGTAGTTTTGGTGCCTAAACCTAACCACACATTGACCACAAAGTTTTTAAAATGCAGAGAAAAGTACATTTTTAGCATATCTGAGACATACTAATGTACAAATGTATCTGTGGTTTGCAGAAATGTACAATGTCAACATTTTTCTGGCATTGGTTTTGCACCCAAACAGTGTTATATGAAATGATGACCCTAAAGTAAAAAATGCAATTACTAAAGGAAGTGGTGCGGCACAACTGAAGTAAATTAGGACCCCTACAATTGTCCAATAAGACTGATCATTAACTGAAGTAGTTAAATACACAATCCTACTTCTACATGCTAATATTTTGCCTGCTGCTTCAATCTATTATATTATTCAGATTTTTTTTTTTCATGACTAATATGAGAAATGATCTCTCACCCACACTAATGTACCCAAGACTCCTCATCTTACTGCTCCATTGAATCTGCCAAAGGAAGACTGGTAGTGCCTGACACTGACAGCCTGGAGATGAGAGCAGATTTATGAATGTGACAGAAAAATCTTACCCTTTTTGGAGTGAATTGAGACTGGATTTAAAAAAGACAAATATAAAAAAACAGACTTGTCTGCCTCAAATCTTTATTGTCTCTAAAAATGCTTTGTTTTCTGTGAAACCCCCTCCTGCCTACATACACTCATACTGCACATGCACACACATCTCATTCTGTCCGTTCCTATATATTTCCACATGGTGTTCTCTCCTCTGGGCACCCCGTGACGACACACACACACACACACAAATCTTTACACATCACTGAAACTAAGCCACACGTGACAACACAGAGACATGGAATGCTGGTCTTTGAGAGCAAAGGATGCACATTTGTATTGTTTCCATTTTGTTTGTTCTTAAAGCGGCTGAAATTATGGAGCACTGTGCTCAAGGAATAATTCTGTAGAGGAGCAAGAGATCCTGACATCCATCTTTTGGCGGTCATCATACTGACTCTGCCCAGCGTGGGAGAAGCAATTGTCCAACTGTGCCTATCTTGGTTTTGTTCTGATTGACGCTTTAGATTTTTTTTTATTTCAATCATCTTGACAATTGGTTTGCACTCTAAAATGCAGGTAAGTCCTATATATATAGCATGTGCTATATATGATTTGATGTCTTTATTTTACCAGTGATTAGAATTTAGGTTGGAGGACCACACTATGCGTTAGTGGTTCAGTACATTTAACAGAATTTCTGTTTTATGAATTCTTTTCATAGAGACTAGGGCTGCAGCTAAGCATTATTTTCATTATCAATTAATCTGCCTATTATTTTCTTGATGAATCGATTAATCGCTTTGTGAATAAAATGTCAGAAAATATGCCCTGTGTAATTTCCCAGAGCCAGAGGTGACATGTTCAAATGGTTTATTTTATGTTACCAATAAGAAGCTTTTCAGTTCATTGTCATGTATGACAAAGACAAGCAAATTCTCCCATTTAAGAAGCATGAAATCAGCAAATGTTTGGCTTTATTTTGCTTTAAAAATGACTAAATGATTATATCGTTGCTAATATTTGCCAATTCTGTCAATCTCAAGCTAATAAATTAATCAACTAATGGCTGCAGCTCAAATACAGACTAAATGGAAATAAGTAAGTAGTAATCAGAGACTATAAAATCACAGCATAGGAACAGAGCATTTACATGGGGAATATTATGAAAAAGAATATTGCAATGATTCCGTGTTTGAGCCAGAGCTGCAATTTTATTAATCTGTTTGTTTTATCTGTTCAATCACAGGAAACATAAAGATACCATGGAGGTGAAAGAGATCGACACAGCCAGCATTCAAGCGTTTAATTTCAGCCAGAGATCTCTGTCCCACCTCTAAATATCTTCAGTCCATCTGTGGCCATATTCCCAGCCAGGGCACTCAGTCCCTCCCCCAGCCCTGACATTTGCTCCACCCTCTCCATACAGTTTGTCTTTATGGAGGATTATGATGTGGACATGGATGAGGAAGAGGAGGGAGAGGTATTGGTGAGAAAGGCCGCAACAGGCCACTGGTGGGAGGACTGTGGAGACTGTGACACACAGCACCAGAGAGGAGGAAGAGGCTGCATGGTGAACAGCCGCAGTTGGGCCGAGGAGCTCCAGGATATCTTCGCACCACAGGCGGAAGACTGTTACAGTGGAGGGCAAACTAGACGGCCCAGCATCTCTGTGAGTGACTGTCTTTCTGTCTGTTCGTCTGGGCCACACAAGCACTGAAGTACTTCGTCTGAGTCCATTTGTCCTGACAAAGTCCACTACATCTTTTAGGGATTCAGCAAAAAGTAAAAGCTGGAAAGAGAAAAGAGGAAAAGAAAATGTGTATGTGTGCATGTTTATATGATGATACAGTATATGATTATAATAGTGTAAACACTACCCTTAGAGAAATGAGTGGAATAGAGGCTGGGGATATTTGGCCCCTGATCCTGATGAGGCCTGAAAGATGACTCAAAATATTACGTTGTTTAATCAGCCCACTGCTGCATTGTGACACAGCACTGTGGGAACTAACTCTGTGTATGTGTACGTGCTTGTCTGTGTGTGTGTGTATTTGTGTTTCTTTTCGCACGTGCAAGCATGTACACCCTTGTGCTTCCTTGTCTCTCTTACGGCTCATCACACTCGAATCTGTGATGTGGAACAGGGGCTGGACGAGACTCCTTTAGGAGACAAAACAAACAGTAAACGTGCAATTAGAAATTCTCTGCTCTGCTTCCGGCCAACGAGCAGATGCAGACCCCACGTCACTGCTGCTCAGAAGTGCTGACATTTATCAGAGGAGGCTATTATTGATCAGCCTTTTTTAATGGTTTTGTTTTCCAGGGCTGCAGTCTCATTTATCAGGCTATGTTTAGCCCAGCCTTTTTAACCCAACACATCGCTCACCTTGCTGTTTGCCCTTATTTCTGTAAATCTATAAGGCCTGCCTCCTGTTATCAGGACACCGATTTCTAGCAGCTGCTATTTATACCTTCCCTTCGATTAAAAGAAAGATGACGAGGAGAGGAGAAAGAAAGCAAGCGAGAAAGATGGAGGAGCAGATAACAGATCAGGAGAGCAGTGGCAGCACTGAGCAGCTCTGTCTCACTCCTCCTCCGCTTCCGTCTCTTCCCACTCTTTCCTCTCCTGCTCCCACATTCCCCCCTCCCCTCCTCTCTCTGCTGCCTCACCCCCTCCCCTCACTGCTCCCTCCCTCCCTCGCTCTCCTGCACAGAGCTGCAGTATATGAGAGGGTCTCCTGGGTCTAGCTTCACTGCAGTGTAGAGAAGGGCAGGGCGGCTGTTTCAGTACGATGCGCTGAAGGATGGTGCACCAGGAGAAACGCGTTTACCAGGTGTGTGGATTTGTGTTTGTACATGTTACTGTTTCTGAGGGTGCAGCTTATGTAGCATTACAGGTATACACGATAGGTAGCCATCATGGGCGAGCTGCTGTAGATGAATCAGCCATAATGGTTAGCAGATGTGTGATTGTGGGGTGGTGTGGGTGTGTTCATATGTGGTCTTTACCTGTGCACCTCAGCAAAATTTAAAATAATTTAATCTTTCATATAACAAATATGTGTGTAACCATACGACAGGCTTTGCTGTGTTCCATAAATTATTTACAGTGACCATGAGGTGCTTTTCTGACACAATATACTTTCTTCTGGGAGGGAAAAATAGGTTGTGTGTGTGTGTGTGTGTAGACAGTCTGCTGGTAAGGACGACATCTGAACCGGCTGTCTGAAGTGGATGAGCAGGAGGCAGAGCGTTGGTTGGGAGAGAAGGCGACTAACTGTGATTTATGCTCTTACATCACAGCCTCATGTAATGATGCGTCACAACAACAAAAAAAAAAGAGAGGGTGTTTGTGTTGGCCCGCTTTTGAGGTTATTTAGAGAGAAAGAGCGTTGACACATTTGAGAAACATGCCTAATTTTAGAGGCGTTATTCAATGCCTTGGGACATGTGGCCACTTGTGGGCAATAGGAAATCGTGTCATACCTCAACATTTCATTCAGTATTTCAAGACAAAAACTGAGACTTTAAGACTTTGGATTTGTGTACCCGAAACTCAGGAAGCTCAAACGACCTAAAATGTTTGCAGTTGACAAAAAGAAAATTAGATCGAAGAGCACATTGGAGGCTGAGATAAAGTGAAAATGATTTAAGGTAGGAAATAAAGTGAAGAAGAAAAGGAAGAGGAGGAGGCTAGAAGGCAAAATGAAATAAGGACAGTGAAACCCTTAGATGATGAGAAACTAAGAAAAACAACATTTCTGGTCTAAAAGACACAAATAGAAGGAGAGGAGAGAAAATGTCTGCCATGTGAGATTGTGCTGTATGACGCTGGCAGACAGAGAGCAGAATGACGTAGCATTTTGAATCATCAGCACAAGGTGGATGGGATATCATGTTTAATTATTTCACTGTAGATATTGGCTGCTGTCTTGATGATGGACTGTTAATGGACAAGTAAGATAATGAAGACAGTTATTGATGTCTCTTACATCAATTTTAGTCCTCTGGCTGCAACTGATTACCAAAGACCTTAAAGAGTAATCGATTGCTGTAATTGGTTAAAAGGAGAGACCAGTCATTTAATGGCATTTAGCCAAAAATAGGCAAATACTTGAAAACAGTGAGGATATTTGTTATTTTTTTAGGTTAAGTGTGTGAATCTGGAAAGGAAAGGCAAAAAAAGATACAGTATACTTTGCCTCAGTGTTCAAACAGGATGTTATCAGGGCACTGTTTATGACGACAGAAGCTGCCAGATTCATTCGTTTATTTCCACAGAGACTGTAGTCTATCTGAGCACTGGCGGATGATGAGACAATGGGCCCCTGGGCACAGACATGTAGAAGGCCCCACCACCCCTGCTACACAGGAGCAAGACACACAGACTTTGTAGTTGTTTAGCCTCTTTTCGTTGTTTGTTTTGTATCTCTTTGCAGCAGTTACAGATCTCTATGAAGTTTTGTGTCTCTTTAGCCTCTTTTACACAGGAATTACGCGAATTTGCAGGAAAGCCCAATCCCCCTCTGTTGGGGTACCTAGCACACAGATCTGGTACTAAAAGGTGGAGCTGTGAACACTGCAGTCTGTTGATTGGTCAATAGAGGACGGTCACTCTGCTCAGGGCTGAGTTGTGGCTGGTTTTGAGGCTCGTGTAACCACTGTTCATACTGTGGAGAGTTTTATTAGTGAACTGCAATTATAAAATGACATAAGCTGAAGTCAGAGAAAAAATAACTTTATTCACTGGGCTGACTGCGGCAGACTTTTAAGGTGGAACGTTTACTTGTAAAGTTAACTTTTATATGACATATACTTTTAGTAATGAGTGGATCTTCAAGTGTTTCTATATGTTAATTTCATGTGAACTGCATATACTCTAATCTTCACTTGGAGAAAAAAGCATCATGGAGCATTGGGCTCCAGCAACACTTAACCCCTGAGCTTACTTTAGAAGGAGCAAATGCACAAACCCGCTATTTTTCAATATCCTATTGAGAGAGACTCTCACTGCAGCCTGTTCTATTTTGTTCTGAAAATGTCGGCATCCAGCCTCGTTCTGTGGGCAATAAACGAGGTGCAGACTTCCATCTGTGTCACCAGTAATGAGGAAATACAGTGCTGGGCAGAGCAGTGAGTGACAGCAACCCCACCCACATTTAAGAGTACTGTTTGTGGTGGAAACGCTAGGGTCTAGGTACCATGTTTGAAGGGTTACTTTAGGTTTCAAAGGTACCATACTGAAAGTGTTTGGTGGAAATGGTACTTTTGTAATTCTTTTGTGTCTGTGGTTGTGTACCCCTTTTTACAGTTGTTTTTCTTTGTAGTCAATTTGTGTCTTTTCATAGTTGTTGTGAGTCTCTTTGTGTCTCATTGTAGTAGTTTTATGTTTCTTTGTAATCATTTTATGTCTCCTCCTGGTTAGACGTGTTAATTTGATTGGCATTTTGCAGCTTAATTCCAGGGGGCCCCTGACACTTGAGGCCCCTAGGCCTGTGGCCTGGTAGGCCCGTCCATTGATCCATCCATGTATCCGTGGATTGACAGCTTGTAAGCAGGTTGTCAGTCTATAAAAGGGCTAGGCAAATGTATTAGAGCTGCAACAATGAATTGATCAGTTAGTTGTCAACTATTAAATTAATGGCCGAGTCCAGCTCCTTAAACGTGATCATTTTCTGATTTCTTTACTCCTCTGACAATGAACCGAATATCTTTGGGTTTTGAATAAAACAAGACATTTGAGGGTGTCATCGTGGGCTTTGGGAAACACTGGTCGTCAGACAGATAATCGACACATTAAACAACAGTGACAATAATCATGAATTGCAGCATGTAGATGCAGATGTTCTGTATTTGTAAAGTAGGGTTGTAAAATTCTATGATGAGGATTTAGACCTGATATTTTTGGATTGACAGATTATTTAGAGGCAGAAGAGGACATGAGAGAAGGAGTGTTACATAAGGAGTGATGTCTGTACCAGTTATCTAAGCTTATGGTGGAGCAGAAGAGAAGACCAAAGAACAGAATTTTCTAAATATGTTAGCTAAGCTTTGACAGTGTAGTTAACATTGTTACACAGTTATAATATGAGCCCACAGCTGGATTATCCTAATGCATGAAAGGCAGAGAATTGGATTGGCTGCTAAATTCTTTCCATCTACCTGCGTAATCCACATTTGTCCCTCCTTCTTAGCTTCTCTTTATTTACAGCTTTGATTTAAATAGCAACCTGCACTCTCAATTCATTATTTTTTCCTCTCAAGTATGTCACACTTGGTCAATCAAGCAGAGATGGAACTGAGGCAGCAGTAGCGCTATTATTAATATTCTTTATATTCATGTATTTTCTCTTTTCTCTGGCAGGCCCAGAGGAATGAGAGAGAGTCCATCAGGCAGAAACTTGCCCTTGGCAGTTTCTATGACGACGAGCCAGTCATCTACACCAGCTGCAGCAAGAACGGCCCGTCCTCCCGGTGGGTTTGGATCGAGCGTGTGTGTGTGTGTGTGTGTGTGTACCAGCCTATTACACTTTGATCAATGAAGCCTTTTGAAGGCTGGCACCAATATTTTTGTGTTTTAGCATCTGACAGCTGACACTTCAGGTCTTTAGATGTTCTCTCAGAGTTTATTATTGGTGGATGGCAGGGAAACAGTGAGACGCCCTAGATTAATTAAATTATGGATTCACATAATGAATCTATTTTAAAGGCCCAGTGTGTAAGTTTTAGGGTGATATATTGGCAGAAATGGATTATAATATAATAGGTGTGTTTTCTTTAGTGTATAATCACCAGAAAATAAGAAACACAGTGTTTTCCTTACCTTAAAATTAATTGTTTATAATTACATAGCGAGTGGGTCCTCAGCGATTGCCATATTGCACAGCCATGTTTCTACAGTAGCCGAGATTGGACAAAACAACCACTGGCACTGGACAGAACCATTCACATTTTTGTATTTTCTCATTGGCCATAGTTAGCAGCTGGAAAAACACTAAAATGTGAGACTGCTATGTTCAGTGTTTTCACCAATTTAAATCACCTCGTCCGTCTGTTTTGGAGAGGAGGAGACCTCTGCAGATAATTCAGCTCCTGCTAAAAAACCTCCTTAATGTCTGGATCTTAAGTTATTAGAGAAAAAAGGTGAGCACACATCAGCAGGTGCTGGGCTACACTTCGTCTCCGACATGCCAAACAGCATGGGAGAAACACTGATTTGTGGCAGACGAATTGGTGCATTAAAAACTATAAAGTGATCATCATGGGAGCAGTGGAGGTTTTGGTGTTACAGGGTTATTGACGGACCGATTTAACTGTCCACTGTATGAAAAGATACAACTGATTGGATTGGCTTGTTGGCTCAGAGGTGTTAAGTGCAAATGACAGTAAATGACAGCAGGTCCTTCGTGGAAGTCCACTTAGACACAGTGAGTCATGTAGTGGACAATGCATCATTGTGCAATTACAGGGGAGTGAGTAAATATGTTGATTTATCCTGTATGCTTATGTTACACTTAGCAACAAACAGAGGGAGGGAACAAGTGATTCACATGACAGACATACAGAGAGAAAATGGAAGGTTTCCCGGAAAGTGTTGTTTACAGTCAGTCCGTGGGAATTGACATTGGACTAAACTATTTACAGCAGCAGAACAAAGACACACGAATATGGAAGCGGAGGTGGCACAGTGGTTAACCTCAGATGCGTAACAAGTTGCTGAGATAGAAACTTTGCAATGCCCCAGCTTCATGAGTCAGACAGATTGGAAAAAGTTCTGACGGTGGGACCTTACAGGGGAACTTTAGTTTAAAAATTCATGCATGTTATGCCTATGGTCGAAGCCAGTCCAAAAACATAAGTAAACACGGACAAGTCTCTCCCAAATCCAAAGACTAGAGTGCCCAAACTCAAAAAGTCTGGAGCTGCTCCATAGAGAACGAAAAATGTTATAGATGACACTGAGAGCACCCCGGGGAATGTTCTGAGTATGTGGGTACAATTCTGTTTGTGGGTCCACAAAATCAGTCTCCTATTCACTGCCTATGGAGCAGCTCCAGCATTATACACTATGACATCACAAAACTTACTTCTCTGGTTTCTGGCTTTGAGACAGTGTAGCTCATGTTCACAAGTACTGACTGACCCTTTGCTAGGCCATGAAAATAACATGTTGCAGTTCTTAATTTAGGTGGTGTTCCCCTTTAAAGGGACAGTTCACCCCGAAAATCTAAAATACATATTTTTTCCTCTTACCTGTAGTTCTATTTATCAGTCTGGATTGTTTTGTTGTGAGTTGCAGAGTGTTGGAGATATCAGGCCATTAAGATGTCTGCTTTCTCTCCTATATAACAGAGCTAGATGGTGCTCGGCTTGTGGTGCTTAAGGTGCCCAAAAAGTGCATTTGAAAATCTTAACAGCAATGTCTCTTTCCAGAAATCATGAGCTGTTGTGAGCTGTTTTATGTAGGAACTATTTTCTTTCTAATGAACTACACCAAGCACCACATCACCCTGCAGAGGAAAGTGTGCATCTACTCATGAATTAGAGACTCTTGTTTGTGACAGCTTTTGTAAACATTAATGGCGTCGTCCTCTTCTTAGGTGTGAAGTTAGCTAGCTCAGTGGTGCTAGGTGAGCTAGCAGGAGATGCGTGGGAATACGAATGGCAGTTGTAGTTTGGTAGAAAGAAAATAGTTCCTACATGAAACTGCTCACAACAAGGTCTGTGGATTATCTTCAGTAACCAGGTCATGATTTCTGGAAAGAGACACTGCTGTTGAGTTTTTTAAATGTATTTTTTGTTTGTTTGGTTTGTTTGTTTTTGGTGCTTTGAGCACCACAAGTCGAGTGCCATCTAGTTTCATTATATTAAAGGGAAGGCAGACATCTCAGCAGCTGATATCTCCAACACTCAGCAACTCACACAAAGACAATCTAGGCTGATATACAGAGGAAAAATATGAAAATTTGATTTTCGGAGTGAACTGTCCCCTTTAAGTGCGGAACGCCAACATTAGATGCTGTATCTCCCTACAAAAGCTTTGTCGAAAGATTACATACTTTTACATATTACATCTGTGTTAATTATTATTATTACTATTATTATGATTACTCATTTATGTATTTAGTTGTTTTACATGATAATTTGCAAATTTGCCTGCATTAGTCAATCACTGTTTTCCCGTTTACATTTTAACCGCCCTTTAGTTTGCTAATCACCTGTACAATATTGTGACATGCACATATAAAAGTGCAATAAAAATAAAGGTTAACTAATATTAGTATTCTAAAGTCTAACGTTAAAAACTGATACCAAATATGGTCTGAGTTTGATATGCATGAGGTATATGACACATGAAATCAAACTAAAGTTGGTATTTCATATTTGTAACTGAGGTGGTTGGTATTTCATATTTGTAACTGAGTTGTGCACACACACGTAGTAGAGAGAGTTGCATTACATCAGATGCATACTAGGTAACCAAAACCACTACACCGACACCTACAACGTCATTCTGCTCTATTTTTATAACAGCGTTGATAAAACAATGGGGCCGCTGGCTGCTGGCTACTGGCTGCTGTTTGAGGAAGTGTAGAGCGGTCTGTGGCCCGAATGCTCCTGAAAGAAGAAATGATGCCTGATATAACTATGTATAATAATGTGATGAGTGGAGGTGATGGTGCACCCTCTGGAGTTTAGTTTGGGGTGGAAATTCCAACACCACCCTGTCCAGTTTGTGATGTTGTATAAGTTACTGTTTGTGACAGCTTCTGTAAACGTTGATGGCGTCATCCTCGGCTGAGCCGTAACATTAGCTAGCTCAGTGGTGCTAGGTGAGCTCGCAGTAGACGCACGCTTCCCATTGTGCAGTGATATGGCAGGCAGGTGTAGTTCAGTAGAACGAAAATAGTTCCTATGTTAAACTGCTCACAACAAGGCTTGTGGACTATCTTGACGTTTTTCAAAATTATAAAAGTGCAATAAAAATAGAGGTTAACTAACATGATTTTTTAATGAATATTATATTTTGTATTCTAAGGGTTATTGCAAAACTGATACCAAATATGGACTGAATTTGATCTGCATGAGGTATATGACACATGAAATCAAACTAAATGAAAGCATTTTTCCCAGAAAGTTAGTATTTCATATTAGTAACTGAGGTTTGCACACACACACACACACACACACACACACACACACACACACACACACACACACACACACACACACACACACGTAGTGGAAAGAGTTGCATTACATCAGAGGCAAGCTGGTTAACCAAAGCCACTACACCTACACCTACAACACCACTCTGCTTTTTTCATGACAGCGTTGACCTCCAGTAACTCTCTGGCACTTTAACTTTTACAGGGGACATTTTTTAGATCAAACAATGGGGCTTCTGGCTGCTGGCTGCTGTTTGATGAAGTGTAGAGCTGTCTGTGGCCCAAATGCTCCTGAAAGAAGAAGTGATGCCTGATATAACTCTGCAGCTATGAGTGGTGGTATTGGAGTCATGTGACGAGGGGAGGTGAAGGGTGCACCCTCGGGTGTTTAGTTTGGGGTGGAAATTCCAACACCACACTGTCCAGTGCTGATGCTGTATAAGTTCCTGACAGCTTCTGTAAACATTAATGGCATCATCCTTGGCTGAGCCTTAACATTAGCTAGCTAAGTGGGGCTAGGTGAGCTAGCAGTAGATGCACGCTTCCCACTGTGCAGTGATATGGCTGGCACGTGAAAATACGTGAAAATAGTACCTGTACAACACTGGGATGTGCACATATAAAAGTGCAATACGCACAAAGGTTAACTAACATGATTTTTGAAAGAATATTTTGTATTCTAAACTTCATTTCAAAACTGATTCCAAATATGGACTGAATATGATGTGCATTAGGTATATGGCACATGAACTAAGGGAATGCATTGTTCCCACAAAGTTGGTATTTCATAGTAGTAATGAGGTTTGCACACACACACACACACGTAGTGGAAAGAGTTGCATTACATCGGAGGCAAGCTGGTTAACCAAAGCCACTACAACGACACCTACAACACCACTCTGCTTTCTTCATGACAGCGTTGACCTCCAGTAACTCTCAGGCTCTTTGACTTTTAAAGGGGGCGTTTGTTATATCAAACAATTGGGCCGCCCCCTTATGATTCTGACTACTGTTTGAGGAAGTGCAAAGCTGTCTGTGGCCCGAATGCTCCTGAAAGAAGAAGTGATGCCTGATATAACTCTGCAGCTGCGATTGGCGGTATTGGAGTCATGATTGGAGTCATGTGACGAGTGGAGGTGAAGGTGCACCCTCGGGAGTTTAGTTTGGGGTGGAAATTCCAACACCACCCTGTCCAGTGTGTGATGTTGTATAAGTTATTGTTCTTATCCCAGTGAAGGGAAGGTAACTTTGGGTTTCAGGTTCTTTCAGTCAGAGCATCATGATCTGGAACTGAATGAATGGAGTTTTGAGCTCT
The DNA here is from genome assembly GCA_019142605.1 of Cephalopholis sonnerati. NCBI lineage: Eukaryota > Metazoa > Chordata > Actinopteri > Perciformes > Serranidae > Cephalopholis > Cephalopholis sonnerati. The sequence continues at coordinate 16,327,999 of JAGQAX010000010.1, read as the reverse complement.
TGGAAAGGCTGAGGTTGAGATGCAGCCGCTGTGGACAGGCTTATATAATGTTTGTGGCTTTAGTTGTTTCATTTAATCTCTCAATTGCTTTTGTTCTTACTTGATGAGGTCACAGACTGTGACATCACTCACAATACTGCACAACACACTTTATAGTGTGGGATTCCTGTGCAGTTTCTTACTGTGTAATATTTTACTACTTACTGTGCAGTAATATTTATATACTTGTACATTTTTACAGTAGAAATATTACACATGTGAGTACTACAATTATCCTGTGCAACTTTTAATCATGGACATACAGTATCAATATTAGTGAAAGGTAAATAAAGTGTATATAGATTTTACATTGTTTCGTTTTTATTTTTATCTAATGTGTATTTTTGGCAGCCAGTTCACATTCCGAAGTCGTAAAGTACCGCTGCTTTGACAGACACCATCACAGAAAGGCATCTCACGTGGTGGTATGATACGCTGCCCGGCGGCAGAAGTTGCTCGCTTCCTGTGTGAATGTTGTGCCAAACCATGATGTTTTTTTAAATCTAACCTTCTAACCTTGTGCTTTTGTTGCCTAAACCTCACCACGTGCTTTTGTTGCCCAGGGAAATAAGCATTTAAACAAGGTGTTTTATATGCTAAATGTGTATTTAGAAAGAGACCGTATGCATCTAACGAGCGGAAATTGTGAAAACAGAAGTGTATTTTGAAAAAACACTGCGTGTAACAAGCATAAATGATACACCATTTTACGCTGTCAACACCAGATGCAGGAGGCTACCTAGCACATCATATTTAGACATGAATCATTTATTTGACTCCTTAGCTGCTGAAACTTGTGAATTGACCCCCATCACTAGAACCAAGCACCAAACCTTGGGGGACTGAGCCTTCGACGCCGCTGCCCCAACTCTCTGGAACTCCCTCCCACTCAACATCAGAAATGCAGACTCCCTACAGACTTTCAAATCACTGTTAAAAACCCATCTGTTCAAACTGGCATTTCCCTAGTTTCTAACAGTCATTTTTCATTTTTCTTTTTATTATTATTTTTATTTTTCTGCACCGTAAAGCGTCTTTGAGTGTCCCGAAAAGCGCTATATAAATCTGCTGTATTATTATTATTATTAGTAGTAGTAGTAGTAGTAGTAGTAGTAGTAGTATTAATTTTCCCAGTGTAGGATTTACTTTTATTTTATCTAAATGGCCAAATTTATGTGGACATTCAAACATAACCAATATGTAACTGTTTAAAGGTTAAGTATGTAAGATTTAGGGGGATATGTTTGCAGACATGCAATATCATGTTATAAGTATGTTTTCCTGCAGTGCATAATCACCTGAAAATGAGATTTCTGTTTTGTTGTCTTAGAATGAGCCGTTTCTGTCTATATTGGGAGCGGGTCAATGTTCACAGAGATCCCCATGTTGCGCCGCCATGTTTCTACAGTAGCCCAGAAGAGACAAGCCAAATAGTGACTCTAGAAAGGGCCATTTGTATTTTTGCCACTGTAGTTAGCAGTCCCTCCGCCATGAACAGCATCAGAAAAGCCCAGATTTTTATTAACAAACAGCTTTATCCAGTGTTAACAGTTCAAATCGCCAGGCCCACTTGTTTTGGAGAGGAAAAGACTTCTGCGGATTATTCAGCTCTCAGTAAAAACCTCCTAAACAATGAACACTAAAGGAATTTTAAGGGGTTTCCTTGGATGCATCGCTCCTTGACGTTCCAAGGTCCTGATTCATACTCAAAGGTGGCAGAGCCTTTGCAGTCAGAGCTCCCATACTGCCTAAGCAGATCAGGGCTACAAACCCTGTCTCATCTTTTAAATCCCTTTTAAAAACCCACATTTTTAGAATTTAATTTCTGTGATCTTATTTATGTTTTCTGATTTACTCTCTGTTTTATTTTGTTTATTTTTTGGCTTTCATTCTTTTCATGTTTGTTCTGTTTTTATTGTAAAGCTCTTTATAACTTTATACATAAAGTTTCTTCTTCTTATACTATTATTATCAATTATATGCCGTATCATTAAGATCTCCCTTAATTAGAACTAAGAGGCTTAGCCCAAACCATTAAACACCCCTCAGGCCAAAAGTATGTCGACAAGGATGTCTATTTTTAGTGTTTTACTGAACAACAATTAGAGTTTTTCTCATTATTCCACATGAACTCATCATTAGAGCTGTTGCTTTATGACACTAAATTGTCTTTGCTATGGGTCACCCATCCCTTTTTGTCATTTGTACCAGCCTTTGTTGAGCATCTTAAAAAGAGGGTCCTTTTTAAAAATAACATTTAGTGTGTTAAAGTGAGTGAGTATTAAGAGTCACCATTTGCTACTGTGATAAGTAAAACAAGAAACACAGCAGTGCCTCTTCCTGTCTTGTGCCACACACAAAAATCCAGCTGTTTCCCCGTAGACGCTGGCATGTGACGCACAGTAAAGTATAGAAAACTGACAAACTTTTTGATGATAGTTTTGCCTTTTTGTGGAAATTACTATGGCCAACTGGATGAAATGTGTTTGTTTACTATTTGTGTTTTGAATTCTGTAAATATTTGAGGCTTGCATCCAAATATTTTCTGGCCTTTTTACTTTCCACGTCTCTCTTCATTATTGTATAAGCTCAGTTTTGTGAAATGTCTTTTAGTATCATCTTGTTGAGGTTAAATTTACAGACCTAAATTCCTACCAAGTACTATGTTGTGATTTTTTTAATTCAAACTGTGTTTGTTTTTTGTGTGTAAAACAAAATCAGTACAATAATCAGTCATTTCCCTCTCTCTGTAAGTTTCATTTTGTCTTTGAGATCAACATTTCCTCTCATGTTCTTTATTCTTTGTTCCTCAGACTGCAGAGTGGGGTGAACCTGCAAGTGTGTTTTGTCAACGACAGCAGCAGTGACAAAGACAGCGATGCTGAGGACAGCAGGACAGAGACCAGTCTGGACACACCGTTGTCCCCTGTGGTATGCACAGCTCAGATAGTCTTTGTGTTTTTGTATACGTGCTGCTGTTTCGTCACTCGTCGCTACTCTCGTTACACTTTGGAATAACCACGTGTGAGAACAATAAGCTCTTACGTCATGATATCACTTACACCACTTCCTCTCCAGAGTAAGCAGAGCTCATCGTTATCGGACCGGGACACGGCAGAGGAGGACTCGGACCCGTTAGATGACTGCGGGGGGTTCTGGCGGGTGCAGCGGAGGCTGCAGGAGGAGGCCCGGGTGGCGCTGGCTCTGGCTCGACCCATGGCCCGTATGCAGGTGGAGGTGGAGAGGCAAATCCAGCTGCACAGACGTTCACCTGTGGCTGACTTGGTTAGTCAGTGAGAGAGAAACACAGATCAGGGGATTTGTGTGTGTGTGTGTGTGTGTGTGTGTGTGTGTGTGTGTGTAGCTCTGTACTTCTTCTTCTATGAAAAATGCTTTTTAGGAGATGATCATGACAATGAAATATCCTTACCACACGTGAAGGGGGAAAGAGAGTGAACATAGCATGATTTACTATAACTTGCTGTTACAGTAAACCCAATAAAATGACATAAGGGACTTGCAGTGCCTGAATAAAAGGTCAGTCAGTGTTTACAATGTGTGTGTGAGACCAAGAGAAAACCCCTGACACTGTCAAACAAAAGAGCAGCAATTCTGACATTTGCAAACCCAGATAGATACATTGATCCAGTTGAATTCTATTTAATATTTGATAAAACTTTTGTCTGTGCCATTTCACATGTCAAGAAACGCAGTCATTTCCTGTCTGTGTGTGTTTACACTACGCAGCTTCCCCATCTGCCCCACATCAGCGAGGGTTTGATGAAGAGGAATCTGAGGCGAGGAGACATGAGGGACATGAGTCTAGGACAGCTGCAAGTCATCACGAATGACTTACACTCACAGATTCAGAGTGAGTAGGTCACAAACACACACATAAACACAAGCACACACACACGAGCTGATTATGAAACCATGGACCCCTGGGCACAGATATGCGAAATGCCGCACCACCTCTCCTACACAGGAGCAAGACGCAGAGACTTTGAGGTGTTTTTGTGTCACTTTTGGCCATTTTGTGTCTGACTGAGGCCATCTTGTTTTGTTTTTTAGGTTGTTTTGTGTCTCTTTGTGGCCATCACTGACTTTGGGCTTTTTAAATCCAGGCTCAAAACCTACTTATTCAGACTGGCTTTTAATACACAGTAATGATGTGAGATATTTTTGCCATTTTAATTGTATTGTATTGTTATTATTTATTATTTTTAATTTAAATTGTTTTGTTTTAATGTTGATTTTAATAGAAAGCACTTTGGTCACCTTGTGTGTTGTAAAGGGCTCTACAAATAAAAGTTGATTGATTGATTGATTTTGTGTCTAGTTGTGGTTGTTTTGAGTCTTTCTGTATTAAATGTGTGTCTCTTTGTTGTTGTTTTGTGTCTCTCTGTCATTGTTTTCCTGTTTTTGTAGTTATTTTATGTCTCTTTGCAGATTCTTTGCATCTCTTTGTGGTCATTTTGTGTCTGTTTGGGGTCATTTTGTGTCTCCTTGTGACTGTTTAGAGTCTCGTCATAGTCGATTTGTGTCTCTTTGTGGTTGTTTGTGTCTCCTTGTAGCTGTTTATCCTGTTTTTGTAGTTTTTTTTGTTTCTCTTTGCATTTCCTTTACATCTCTTAGTGGCCTTTTTGCGTCTCTCTGTGGTCATCTTGTTTCTCCTTGTGGTTGTTTTGAGTCTCTCTGTAGTCATTTCGTGTCTCTTTGTGGTTGTTTTGTTTCTCCTCATAGTCATTTTTTGTCTCTATGTGGTTGTTATGCCCCTTTTTGTAGCTATTTTGTGTCTCTTTGCAGTTCCCTTGCATCTCTTTGTGGTCTTTTTGCGTCTCTTCCTGGTCAGTATGTGTTAATTTGAGTGACAGTTTGCAGGTGAAGGTCAGGGGGGCCTGTGCCTGAGCTTACCTTTGAGAAATTATATGAATTTGAATGCAGTTTTCCTCTTACAGTAATTTTATATTGAGCTTTCTGGTCTTTGCCTGTTGTGAAATATTAAATTTCAAAGTTACAGGCATTTTCTAACCATTTTCACAGATCAGGCTCATATATTATTTTCCTCCATGTATAATCTGACACAGGTCTAAATGAGGAGTTGGTGCAGTTGCTGCTGATGAGGGACGAGTTGCATGTGGAGCAGGACGCCATGCTGGTGGACATAGAGGATCTCACCAGGTGAATCTGCCTTTTCTATCCGCAATGTCTGTCAAATAATCGATTTACCAGTAAGCTGTATTTGCACGTGCAGCTGCACGTCCTGTCTTTGCTCTAACATACTTCCTGTCTTTGTTGTGACAGGCACGCCCATAGTCATCAGCGGCACCATGCAGAGAAAGCAATCTCTAAATAAACACCTCGTCTACACTTGTGTCCATCTGCACGCCATCTTACCTCCCGCTCCATAGACTGTCACCAGTGTTACTAATGAAACTCCATCTGTGCTGACTGTTTCTGGAGAAATTAATACACCATAATGTTAACACACACACAGACATGCCACATAATGTATTCCTTCACAGGATGATGTCGAAGGACAGGAGGACATCTGAAAGACGCTGAGCGATCACTGCTTTCTGTATGGACACAGTTGAATTTGTGCAGGCTTTTCACTTCCACTCAGCGTGATTAATCATGCCATATTTTATAGAATTAGGGGAATCCACTCAATGTAATTGCATCCCCTAACCCTGAGTTACCTCTTCATGATTTTGCACGGTACACTCATGTATGTTAATGCTGGGTAGAAGAGAGCACCTGCACGCCTTGTTTCTCCCTTGTCTCAGAGAGGATGTCGACTTCCAGGTGCCACACCTGACTTAACTTTGTGTTTTGTTTGTCTCTATAGTAATCAAGAGGATTGATCAGTTGATCTGTAGACATAGTTTGTTCACCTGTTTATCATTACTTTCACTAAGAGCACTGTGTCATCGCTGTTCAACACAGGAAATCACTGTTAAACATCTACTATCTGAGCTGTTGCAATAGAAAATGATAAAACACTGTGCTGATTTTGCAGCTTAGCTTATCAGTGGTGTTTTAATGCTGCAGCAGCTTCACAGACGTCTTGTAATTTGATCGCTGCTACAGTTTCCACCTGCTTTAGAGACGCATTTAGAGCTGTACTGTACAACATTTTGAACTATATCATTCAAATTTGTATATGTCAAATGCCTTTATCTCTTAAATAGTTGAACTTCAAAGATATGGGTTAAAACAAACTATATTGGTTGATACATAGGGATAGAAAAAGCAAAAGTGGAGGCATGACAGCCCCCAAATAAAAATGTGCTGTCCGTTTTGTTATGCTAAATTTACTAATGGTAAAAAAAGGGTAAACATATAAAACAAATATATGAATAAATCACAACCTAAACATATATCTATTTTATCTGCTCAGAGGGTTTATGGACATACTGTATGTAAATGTTAAAAGATACTTTATTAAAAGGATGAAGAACATGCCTTGTCGTCTGGCTGTGTTTAAGTGTTTTCACTCTCAGCTTTTTAAGAATGTTATAAAACACAAAGTCAAATTTTCCTTTTCTATCGTATGCTTCACTGATAATTGTACTGTATAATGATTGTAAAAAAAAAAAAAACCCTCCAGTAATAAATGTTTCAAGTGTGTGAACTTTGTTTATATTTAAGTGGTTTTCTTGAGAGTTCATTTGCATTTGGTGTTCTGGATAAATCTGCAGGGGTTGATTCACTGTAAATCAAAATGATTAAAAATAAAGACACGCAGAAATTGATTCATCAAATTCAGATGGGGAAAATGAGCTCACAGTCATTCACACCAGCGTTGACACTTACGTAACCGAGTTTTGTGGAGGATGTCCAAAAGCAAAAGGGGAACAAGTCTGACTGAGGGGACAAAAATGAAACTCAGTTACACTCATCAGTTGATCCAAAGTAGCTGCTCTTATTATTATTATTATTATTATTATTATTATTATTATCATCATTATTACTACTACTCCTACAAGTACTTCGACACTTGAACTACAAGAATCAATAAATAATTTCCACCTCAGATGGCTATTATGATTTTTTAAATTATTTTTAAGTTATTTGATAAGTACAAATTAGATTTTTATTTATTTATTTATTTATTTTTTATTCTTTATCTTTTTTTTTTTTGTGGTCAACTGTTTATTGTGTTTTCAGGCAAAACATATACAAAATATACTGACAAATATAATGACAAGCCAAAACACTATCACCAACAAAAACAAGGGGGAGAGAGTGTACCACATTTGTAAAATATTCTTTTGTTTTTCAGTTGTTTTTTTTGTTTTTTTTTGTTTTTTGTAGCTGTCAAGATGCAAACAATAGCCTACAGTGATTAAAGGAACATTGTGTAAGATTTAGGGGGATTTAGTGACATCTCACAGTGAGCAGTGAGGTTTGCAGATTACAGCCAGCTGAAACTTCTCACGGATAGAATTTATTCAATGTTCATTGTTCAAGAGGTTTTTACCGGGAGCTAATTTATCCACAGATGTCTCTTCCTCTCCAAAACAAATAAACCCACTGATTTAAATAGGTTAAAACACTGAATAGAGCAGTTTCACATTACAAATACATGTTTCTCCTATGCTGTTGCTTGCTCAGCACCTGCTTATATGTACTCAAAAAATTTTCTGATAACTTAGGATCCAGAAGTTCAGGAGGCTTTTACTGGATGCTGAATTATCTGTAGAGGTCTCTTCCCCTCAAAAATAAACCAACCCAGTGATTTAAACTGATAAAAACACTGAATAAAGCAGTTTGGCGGACTCTGTGAACAAGGATCTGCTCCCTATGTAGATATATACACCAAAGAAAACATACTTATTATATCATATTCCATTTCTGCCATTATATTCCCTAAAGTCTACACAGTGGACCTTTAAGGGTAAAGGATGAATTGTCATTTAGAGGACAGAGAAATGGATTTGGACTTTAGCTTAATCCAAACAAATCTGATAAAGAATCATTAACAAATTTCCCAAAAGTGGCGATAACAGGTACAAATCTTTTGAATTTTATGATTGTTTTTAACTAATGTAAAGTGTCTTTGAGTATCATGAAAAGTTCTCTATAAATAAAATGTATTAAATCACATTTTTAACATGGATGTAAGATAACAACATTAAAGTAAAACAGTAAGTACATCTTTAAGTATTTTTTTTTTACATTAGAAGCTGAATAATTATTCATACATGGAAAATAACAATAAGACATTCTGGTTTAAGTTATTGATGAAACACTATTTTAAAATATTTTTCTAAATATATGATGACTTTATAAAGCATTTTTTAATTTCTATCAGATCATACAAGATGTTATAGTTGAGTGATGTGTTTTCCTTTGCCTGACATTTAACATTAAATGTGTTTTAGTGTGTGTGTGATGATTGAGCCACTGGATGTGGCAGATATTGCATAAACACGATGCTTTCACTCTTAACTCTTTGGAAATGTCAACAATGAACGCAGGTTTGTGAATCTCCATTACTCATCAGTGCTTATGTTAATTCCAGTTTCACCAAGCATTAGGCGATATAGGGGGAAAACTACACAACATTGACTGTGCACTTTCAATTTACAGTAAGGTGTCAACACACTGCTGTAGGTTGAGGGAAATCCCTGCATCACTCTGGGTATAAAACACTTAAGGATGTCTGAGCTCAGTCAGTTACACCAAAGAATCTGAAGTCTTATCCAAGATGCCTCTCATCAAGCTCTGTGAGTATAACGCACCCTGACTGAACTGTATTTTCTTTTTGCAGCACAGTAAGTGAGGACTTAGAAGGGGAACTATATCTTCTGTTTTTCTCTCAGACTTCACTCCTGCTCTGCTGCTGCTCGTGCTCGCCTGCTCTCAGGTCAGCCAGTCTGTGCCAGTGATAGGTAAAGGACCCATGACGGACACCTGTGTTTTATACGCACGCACGCTGCTACAGAACATCACAGACACACTCACACAGGTAAGACTAAAATGCTAAATGACCACTTCCTACACTGTCATCTTTAATCTGTCTTTAATTTACAGTTTTAAAAATGTCTCTGTTTGTGCGCTAGAATAACCTGTTCAGTGGAATCGACTGCACAAAGCAGAGCGTGGAGCTGAACGTGGAGACTAACACGCCGTCTGTGTGTTCACCAAAGGTAAGTAATGACAGCTCACATTTCTCATATGTAGGTATTTCAAATCATATACAAGGCAAAATACTCCATAATAATAATGATCAAGAATTATTGTTATTATTAAAAACAAAATAAATTACATTGAGCTTCTTCTTAACTGTGCTCTTTTCTTACTTAAAATTACACTGTATTTGTCCAACAGGAAGCAACATGCTCAGGAATCATCAAGTCAGAATTTGATCAGGTAAGCTGGACTCTGTCTTTGTGATAAATATTATCAAGACTACCTATTTGTATTGTTTATTTTTCTACATTTACAGTCTCTTTTAAGAGCATATGAATTATTTTAGTGAGTCTTTCAAGTGTACACATTAAGTACAAGTAGGAAAAAACAACCTGTGACACATTTTCAGCGACTATATTTTTCTGAAGTTAAAAATACACTGTGTCCACTTTATTAGGTACACCTGTACAATCTAATGCAGTGCCATACAACTGCTCTGCCACTTAGTCTACTTTCATGATGCCTATAATGTTCAGTTTCTGTTGATACTGTCATAGGGGTTTTAATTAAATTTAGTGTTTTAGCTGTGAGGTCATAGTTATGGTGTTGTACAAGACTGCATTATATTATTCTCATCATTGTTACTGTTACTGTTATCACATTGAGACCTGTTTCTGATATGAAAATAAAAAATCAGTATAAGTAGTCCAGTGCATCACCACCTTTAAGAACAGTCTCAATAATAAACATATAATTGAACATTATGAGCTTAATAAAGACAGATGTTACGACGGGGCTGTTCTTTTGGTCTACGTTTACAATTAGTATCTACACACTATGTATATATGTGAACCCATTATCTTTATGATTTTCTTTGCTGTTTTTCCATCCAGGACTCGTGCCTGACAAACATCGGGGAGGATCTGCAACACTACTACAAATTTCTAGCTGCTCAGCCAGACCCTGACAGTTTACTGGCTCCAAGTGTTCTGTTGAGCCTCCGAGAGCTCATGGAGGTAACTCATCAACAGTATTCAGCTTCAGTGTTGTTAAATAGCGATAGAAAATCATGAGGGAATGTTAGATTAACAGCCACATGTTGTGCAATATTGACTTGCTCATGAGAGACATTTGCTTTTTACAGAACTGCTTCACATGGTCTCTGCCAACAGACATGGCCACAAACGAGGTAAGAGATCTGTTAATGCACACCATAATAATAATTATCTAAGATAAAGTTGTGTGTTATTTTTTTGTTTTTACTCCAGTATCTGATTTTAAACTTGTAGACAACACTAAAAGAAGTGTGCCTTGGCATGTAAGGACAATCACAGTCCAAATTGTAATGAATCATTTCATAATTTCTCTGTGTTTTTTTTTCAGGCTGCTGATCGTCCAAGCACCTACGACGAAAGACTGAACCTCTGCAAAGTGCTGAAAGGCTTCCACGTCCGCACCATCACAATCAACAGAGCCATTGCGTACCTGAACTCTGGCGAACACACTAAATGAGTCACTGAGCTCTAACAGATCAGTAGTTTCAGAAAGCTATGCAGAACTACTTTACACACAAATGGAATAAACTACAGTAGTACTTCATGTTACATTCAAATAATCTAGAAAACACTTCAGTCGACTTTATGACTTTTTAAATGGACATATTTATTATTTTATTGTAGTCATTTAACTTATATTTTACATCAAGATGGTGTGTTTTTTAAAAAGTGTATTTACAGACTGTGTGCTATTTATTTATTTTTGATATTTGGATTATTTATTTTCAACTATTTATTGTGTTATTCAAGAATCACAAAATAAATATTTTTCCTGCATGAATCCTGCTGATGCATCAATCATTTATTCAATGTTGTTTACTTAATTTATATTACTGTGATTTGATTTAAGTAATATTCTCCTTGATGAAGACAATATACATTCACACTTCATAGTCATAGGTGGTGCATACTGGGCAAAGTATGTCATTGGACTTTCCTTCTTTCACCTAGAGTTGGTTGTATTGCAAAAAACGCTACATGTGACTTACAAGAAAAGTTTGAGTTTGCTTGAATTGAGAAGACAGTCAAGAATTCCTAAAACTGTGATTTCCTTTGAGCACTGGACTATACTGCCCGCCTCGCTGTATTTTCCTGTGGCCACCTCAGCACCACCAGCTTCAGCTTTGTAAGAATTACACTCACAGAATGCTTTAATGTTTGTTCACACTTCATTTGGAAAGTCCAGGTGACCATAACTATGTCAGTAAAAAGTCTTTTGATATTCACAAGGATGTGAAAGTCAGTCAAAACAAAGTCAGTGTCTGGTTTGGTGTCTGGATTCATCATTAACAATAAACTCATATTGGAAATGGAGTCATAGTTAAGTCAAGGTTATGGTTGGAGTCTACAGAAACACAGCTAATAGTCAGGTGTCACTCTGTTGAACAGCTAACATACGTTTGCAGTTAGCACAGACTAGCACAGCAGTGGAATGTCCACATAAAGTTCTTGTAGTCAGCTGAAGACTCTGTGATGTTTTTCACCTGAACTGACTCACTTGTTCAGGTTAACTTTCAGTGGGCATCGCTGGGCACTTTGTTGTGGTATATGATGTTCTGAAAGGTCAGGTGAGCCATGTTGGTTACTCATTAAAACCTCACTGAAAGTGAAATATAGCTTTTGGTTTCAATTTGCAATCCTTCCGTGTTCAGAGGAACCGGCACAGCTGAGCTTTGTGGCGGCTGGGGTTGAGAGAGACCTATGACGTTCTTGTAACGGAAAAGTGTGAAACAATTAACTGAAAAAAAGGATCAGAGTCAGACACTGGAGGAACAGAAAGAGCAGGACAATAATAATAAAAAAAAACTAGAATATCCGCTGTGAGGATGTATGCTTCCGCGAACCAGTCAAGTTTCAGTTACAGTTTACATCCATGTCTGTCCAGACAGGTACACAGCCATGACGACAGACAGTGCTTCAAATATGGATGCTGAGAAAGAAGCTACAAATCCTAGAACATGAAAGATCTATGCAGTCAGCACAGTTTCAAGATTAGTGTCACCAATTTAGTACCTAACCAAATGTCTCCCCTTCTCTTCCTGAGTTATGGCGTTGAATAACAGTCGAGAAAAGTGTTTAATGCAGAACATTATGATGTCACAGTGAAGCTGACCTTTGACCATTTGGATATAATTTGTCATCTCTTCATCATTTCATTCTATTAGATGTTTGTGTAAAATGCTGTCATAATGAGCATTCAAATTCTTGAGTTATGGCCAAGAACATGTCTTGTGAGGTCACAGGGACCTTGACCTTTGACCACCAAATTCTAATCACTTCATCCTTGAGTCCAAGTAGATATCGCTATGCCAAATTTGGGGAAATTCTCTCTTATCTTTAGATAAGATTTAGATTTAAATAATGCTCTGAAGTTATGCTAAGTTTTGGTGAGGGGAAAAGGAATATTGCCATTTCTCAAAATTGTGTATTCAAATAATTCTGCATTTTGTGGTCCCTGAACAGTCTTGAAATGACATAAATTTGGTAACAGTAGATACAAGATGAAGTTGATACAAAATACATGTGAAAATATTATTAATTGGATTATATTTGCAAATATGTGTTGTTGACGAGGGGCCTGGTTTTGAAAATGTTGTCCCCCTACCTGTTTTTCCGAAGGGCTGGCCTAAGTTGAGGGAATATTAGAGAATCCCTTTACACTAGGTCACCTGCATCTGGGCTACTCTTGGTGTTTTCGTGCAAGAGTTTAGCTTGCCTAACGATCACTTAACACCGCAGGCCTTATATAGTAATTTTATTTATTGTTTTATTTCACCAAGACATAACCCCTACCTTATATATAAACCCATGTGTTCATTATCAAGAAGGCATTTTTAAAGTGAATTTTTTGAAGTGAATATATATATTTTTTATTTTGTGGTTGGAAACTGTTTCTCACACTTCCTCTAGAGCTGCTGAAATCTGGGGAATCATTACGCCACACATTTATCATACTGCTATTCCTATTTCCTTGCACAAGCTCACATGATCTACATCACATAACAACAACAATGACTTATTGGGTAAATTGCGGTAATATTAAACCACTAATCCTACATACAAGCATTTTTAGCTCTGTTATCTTCTGCCTTATCTTTTATGAACTGTGAGTGGATATTTAACAGTGGAATGTTTGGACTCTGACAAGTTTACTTACATGTCATGTTACTACTGTTATGTTAATAGTAATTATTTTGATTTTTTATTACTTTGTTATTTTGATTATTTATTTTTTCTGCCTGGTACTGTTTGGGGAGCTTTCTTTTCCTTTTGAGGTGGTTTGGTGTTGTTAAAAATTTGAAATTCAATAAACTTAAGTATTAAAAAAAACGTAGATTTTTCTTTAATTTCAAAAACTTCCTAAAATAACTTCCTCTCAGGCTGCATACACCTCCCTCAACCTCTGAATTTAAGGTAGGGCAGCTTTTACGTAGCCAGAGAGGCAGTGGTGGAAGTAGCAGGCCTACCAAAATCTTTTATAAAATTAAAAGTAGCAATACCACACATACTTTGTTAGAAGCAAAAGTCTTGCATTCAAAATATACCCTAAGTAAAAGTACAGTATTTGCCTCAACATATACCCAAAGTACCAAAAATAAAAGTATTTGCTATGTAAAATGGTCTATTTCTGAATTATATTATTGAATAACAATTATTGATGCATTAATTTCTTAATCATTTTAATGCTGCAGCTGGTAAATATTAAACTCATTTTAATTACTTTATACACTGCTGATTAGCTTCATCTGTGACAATATCATCATTTATCAGTTGATTTACATTTTGTATCAATAATCTGAATCTTCAAGGTAACTAAAGATGTTAAATAAATGTAGTGGAGTAGGCCTACAAATATTTGCTTCTGAAATGTCGAGGAGTAGAAATATAAAGTAGCAAAAAATGCAAATACTAAAATGAAGTAGGCCTACAGTACTTGAGTAAATGTACTTAGTGACATTGCATCACTGCTGAGAGGTAAACCTGTCACTGCTGCTCCCAAAGGTCCTTCACCTGCATCATATAAATTCAGACTGTTAAATTACAAAATATCAGTGTCCTTTTTGTACTCTCTTATGTAATTAGGACAAACATCAATGTAAAAAACTGGCATATGCTTGGAGTATACTGAGAGCTGAAATTATATACTTCATATTTTTCAGTTAAATTTAACTGTGGACGGAGAGAGAAAAATATTTGTGCGGTTGTAGTGCCACCTAGTGGAGAAATTAGCTTATAGCATATATAGCTTACCCAAAAGGACCGTGTTAGCAGAAGGCCTGACATTGTGAAGTTATCTAATGTTATAAATGAATTAAATAGACTGTAAGTGCTAAACGCTTCCATGTTGACGCATTTAAAATAATTATAAACAGACATGCGCAGTGACACAGGATTGCAATCAGTCAAACCCTGTTCCCAGGTGTGTTTGATGACTCACAGCTGTGTTGGTGTTTTCAGAGGTTGCAGGACACCGTCGCTCCTTCCAAACCTGATCGAGGCCCAGAATGGACCACAAGCTTCAAATGACCTCTTCTTGGTGGATTATCGTCCTTATCTCTCTTTCCACACTCACAGAAAGCCGAGCAGTTTACAGCCGAGGCTCCAGCGCCACAACAAACTCCCACAACCCGAGCCGGACTCATGGTGACACCCAGCCTCAGGTAACTGAGGTCAAACAGCAGCAGAGCGCGGGGCTCGGTGTGCGGCCTCGACCTGTTGTGGTCAGCTGCTTCCCGGACTCGATGCGGGTTGTGGTGCAGGCTGACATGTTTGACACAGGGATCAAAGTGGACGGCAGATATCTGCGCCTGGGCTCGGACCCAGTGAGTGAAGGGAGTGCATGTGGAGCAGTCCCATCAGGAGAGGCGGAATTCACCATCCAGGCCCATCTGACGGATTGTGGAAGTAAACTCACAGTAAGATCTATCTATCTATCTATCTATCTATCTATCTATCTATCTATCTATCTATAAAAGCAAGGAATCTCTGTCTGTCAGTCTGTGTGTCTGTGGCTCGCATATCTCTCTGACTACTTGTCAGATGCCCATCGATTTTTGGATTGACATTCACAACGTTATCATTAAAAGTTTAAATCCCATACACCTCCGTGTAACCAGTCAGCCTGTCGCGCTCTCTGACGCGGCTGTAGCCACGCGTCACGGAATACATGATCAAATTACCTACCGCTATACCGCTCCGCGTCACCCAAAACTTTGCACACGCTTACCCCGGATGTCCACTGGATCCGTGAAGTGGGTGATTCAGCCACGGCGTGGGTGTTGGACATAGCTGTCAAGTCTCCCGTTTTGGCCGGGAAACTACCGTATTTTACCCCTCTGTCCCTCCGTCCCGTATTATAATAAAAACAACATTCCTCTGCCTCTCCAAACTGAACTCTGTCACTAGCCTCGCGAGAACTGCCTCCTGCAGTAGCCTGGTTTGCAGTTATCGCGAGGTTAGTGCCGACAGCGGGAACAAACCCGGAACAACAAAAGAGAGATGGATGGATGTGACGAAGGAGAAGGCATTCCTGCCAAAAAAACAATAAATAATAAATAATAATAAATATCTCGAAAAATGGGACAGCGAATTTACTTTCCTACAGAGGAGCAGGATGGGGCACACTATGAACTGAAAATATGTTTAAGCAATAAGCCCCGAGAAGCCGTGAGTTACAGTGATTTTGGCTGAGGGGCGTTCAGGGCCCCTCCGCCGTTGTAAAATCACTGTAACTCACGGCTTCAAGGGGCTTATAGCTTAATAAAACGGTTACCCTACATATAGCCCATAAAATAAACACACACGAAAAAAGAATCATCAATTTATTGGTAATAATGCAACAATAAAACCGAGAACTATTCATTCTTCCACCAAGCAAGATCGAGTGGACAGAATGGTTGCCAAGCAACACAGACGCTGCGGTCTACCAGTGGGTTACACTGATTTTACAACGGCCCTGAACGCAGCTCAGCCAATCACATTTAAGGATGGGAAGCACCCGATTTATAAACCATAAATAAATGTGCTTCATACACCCTTTGTGTTTTCATTTAGGCTGTATTATAATGTAGGAATGTTCACAGCATTTCAGTGTCAACAAAGGTAGGTCTATCAGATTCTGATCACCTAACTGTAGTTAGTAAGCGGTTGACAAGTTGTCTTTAGATATCTTGTACACCTGTCTTAAAATGTAAGGGATACTGGAGCTTGGTTGGGGTGGTGGGACGGCTCGCAGCGACGTTTGTTTTTCCTTTCAGGCGTGCAGGGTTACGTACTTGCTAGCTACAATTTCAAGATTGTTCGCCTACAGAAAGCTAGGAAACCTAATGATGTTGCGTGTCTCTCCATATCTCAATGTACGTTCATGTCTTACCCAATGTACAGTTTCTCTATTAACACTATGTACGAGTATGTAAACCTCTTTGTACATCCAACCATCGAACACAGCCTCGTTTGGCCATACATTACAAATCTACTTAAGCTTCCACTTTTCGATAGAAATACATACTTCCTACGGGCACTGCACTAGTGTCTTTAATGCAGCTTAAATTGACTTGTAGAAATTCAGTGTTCTCTCTGTGCCTGGCTTGAGGTTTAAAGGAACAGTGTGGAAGATTTAGGGGGATTTAGTGGCATCTAGCGGTGAGGATTGCAGATTGCAACCAGCTGAAACTTCTCCCATTTAGAATTCATTCAGTGTTCAATGTTCAGGAGGTTTTCATATGGAGCTGAATTATCCACACTGGTATCTTCCTCTCCAAAACAAACTGAGTCTCATTAATAAACACTGCATATGCTCAAAACAAGGCCTGAAAGAGCTGCACACCACTTCCCACGCAAAAGCTGTGATGCATAAAAACAGACTTGATGGGAGAAACTTTGACCCATGCTTGCAAACATTTTGGAGATGGTGAGTTGGACGCCTGATTGTAGAAATTGTCTAATATTTTTTTGGTGCACACCATTTTTGGCTTTTGTTCTTACATATGTTTTTAGTATGGATCCTACACATTGTTTGTAAATGAGACCCCAGGTGATTAAAACAGGCAAATACACTGAATTAAGGAGTTTCACATTACAAATCTGTGTTTGCCCAGTGCTGTTGCTTGCCCCAGCCCCTGCTAATGTGTGCTCACCTTATTTCTGATCCAGACGCTCAGGAGGTTTTTACCATGAGCCAAATGATCTGCATATGTCTCCTCAGAAATTCAAAACAGTAAAAACACTGAATAAAGCAGTTTCATGTTTTGTTTTGTCTTGTTTTGTTTTGTTTTGTTTTTTTAAGTTTATCCAACACGCTCATCACGAAGGGGCTGCTGACTACAGTGGACAGCGCAAAAATGCGAATATCCCGATCTAGAACTAGTGTCCGTTCTGGGCATCTCTGGACGAGGATCCACGCCCAGTGTAAATAGAGGTAATTCTAAGGTAACAAAAATGCAATGATTCTTAGGTGATTATGCATTTAAGAAAACATACTTTTCATTTCCCATTTCTGCCAGTATATCTCCTTAAATTCTACACAGTGGACAATGTGTAACTGTAACATGAAATCGCTTTATGCAGTGTTTTTACCAGTTTAAACCACTGGGTCTGTTTTGGGGAAGAGGAGACATCTGTGGATAAGTTTGCTCACAGTAAAACACCTTCTAAATGTCTGGATCAGAAATATAGTGAGCACCCATTAAGTATTCAGAGTAAAAAGATGAGTACACATTAGCAGATGCTGGGTTAGTAGGCCAATCTCCAACATGTCAAACAGCACAGGAGAAATGCTGATTTTTAACATGAAACTGCTTTATTTTGTATTTATACTGGTTTTAATTACCCAGTCCATTTGTTTTGGAGAGGAAGAGACCAATGCGGATAAATCAGCTCCCGCTTAAAACCTCCTAAACAATGAACACTGGTGGAATTCTAACCAGGAGAAGTTTAAGCTGGTTTCAATCTGCAATCCTCCCTGCTAGATGCCACTAAATCCCCCTAAATCTTTCACACTGTTCCTTTAAAAGCTTGTATTGTTAGGTCTACATTGCTGTTTAGCTTTATATATTCTGAAAGACTAACGTTGTTCCTTTCAGTCGACAACAGAGAAGATAATTTACTCCAACGTTCTGGTCTACTCACCTGAACCTTCATCCGATGGTCTGCTTAGACTAGATGGAGCAACTATTCCAGTTCAGTGTCATTATGAAAAGTAAGTTCTATATTTTGACACAGTTTGTTTGTACTGCTGGAACCAGCCACTTGGATTTTTATATGATTTATTATTGCATCTGGCCTTCCTGGACATTTAAACAGTGCTAATAATGAATTGTCCTATTTGTATTATATTCTTGAAATGCTGCAATAACAGGCCGTCTATTTTTAGGAGGTATGCTGTGGACGGCATTTCCCTACATCCCACCTGGGTGTCTTCTGTCTCCACTGTCTCAGCAGAGGATCAGATAGGCTTCAATCTGCTACTCATGTCTGGTATTAAAGGATGTTATTAAAGGAGCATCTTTTTCTTTTCTCATGCATTTTTAGATGAGTTTTATTCTACAGTTCTCATGATTAATCCTTCTCTCTGAAGATGCCTGTTGTATAAGAGTATTTTAAAATTGGATTTCTCATTTTAATCTCCACAGATGATTGGCAGTATGAGAGGGGATCTTATTCATACTTCCTGGGTGACCCCATTCTTTTCGAAGTTTCTGCCATCATCGGTAACCACATGCCGCTGCGAGTCTATGTTGACCACTGTGTTGCCACAGCAACTCCAGATGCAGAGGCTACATTAAGATATGACTTTATTGAAAATTATGGGTGAGCCTTGTATCCAAAACTTAAAACCCACCACCAAGATTCTTACAGTTAAAACTATCATTCTGGTTTTTGTGCTGCTTTTGACCTTAAAGTAACTGCCTTCCCAACATTTGTCGTCTTTTGTGGTCCTAACAGGTGTCTAGCTGACGCTTACCTGACAAACTCCAGCTCTCGTTTCCTACCAAGAGTTGCAAAGCAC
This sequence comes from Cephalopholis sonnerati, assembly GCA_019142605.1. Taxonomy (NCBI): domain Eukaryota; kingdom Metazoa; phylum Chordata; class Actinopteri; order Perciformes; family Serranidae; genus Cephalopholis; species Cephalopholis sonnerati. Next base: position 16,308,757 of record JAGQAX010000010.1, on the reverse strand, counting down.
AAGCTCAGGTTTCAGGTTGAGGCCTTCAGGTTCTACCAGGAGCCCAGCAATCAGGTCGGTCAATATTTCTGTCTTTGGCATGCACTTTGGAAAACCTTTTTAATAGAAAAACAGTGCACAACTTGCATTAGTTAGATTATTCAGGTCCACACACATGAGACCTCAAATGGAAGCTTGTTCATATTTCACATTTAACTGTCCATCTCCCACAGGTCTACATAACCTGCTATGTGAAGGCTGTTCCAGTCGGACAAGCTGTCAACTCTCAAAACAGGGCGTGCTCTTTAATTGAGAACAGGTATTATGCTAATGATGCAGCACTTTATAGTCAGCATGGTGACAATATTATCAGAAAATAAGGAGTTAAGTTGTGCCTCTTGTATGCCACCTGAAAATATGTGTAAAACATGCTGTGAAGTGCAATGAATGAGCTCACTGATTTCACAGAAGTGAGTTCTCTTCATTATTAAAATTGCCTCCTCCTCCAGATGGAGGTCAGTTGATGGGAACGACCAGGCGTGTAGAAGCTGCGATATCTCCCATCAGGGTGCGGAGCCTCTGCCCACAGAGCCCTCTAAAGCAACCATCCACACTCAAGCATTGCCCTCCGTGAATCTGCAGGAGAGTTTAGTCCAGAGCAGACCTGAACAACATCCGGCCAACTATTTCCATTTTCGTCCAGGATTACACCAGAGCCAACACAACAAACCTCAGCAATACTCTGCTGGAGTGATGAAGAGAGGAGCAGAGTACAAAGCAGGTGAGTACAACAAATATTACATTTACTGAATCTTTAATTGTTCATGGCAAACTCTTAGGTTTTAGCAAGTTTAAAGGCAACCAAAATTCCAAATTTACCCACAGGTGCTTAAGGGGACAGTTCACCCCCAAACAAAAATACATATTTTTTTCAATCTAGATTGTTTTGATGTGAGCTGCAGAGCGTTGGCGGTATATTGGCCGTAGAGATGTCTGCCTTCTATCGAATATAATGGCACTAGATGGCACTTGGCTTGTGGTTCTCAAAGCACCAAAAAATATAAGAAAAATCAACAATAGTAATCATGACCCAGTTACTTAAGAAAATCCACAGACCTTGTGAGCCAGTTTCATGTAGGAACTATTTCCTTTCTACTGAACTACACCCACCAACATATTACCAAACAGAAGGAGGCATGCATCTACTCATGAACGAAAGGCTCCTGTGTGTGACAGTGTGAGGTGTAAACACACTCAGCTGAGCTGTAATGTTAACTAGCTCATTGGTGCTAGGTGAGCTAGCAGTAGGTGCATGCTTCCCTCAGCACAGTGATATAGTTAGAGGGTGTTCGTTCATTCATTCAAATCTTTATTTAAGACTTGTGGAAATCAACTGAGGGAGACCCTCAATTTCAATGTCAAAAGACATTAAAAACAATCAATAAGCAAGCAAAGACCCATCATGCATATCAAATAAAACAAATTAAATAATACAAAACAACAAACAATAGCTGTAGAAACACAGGGTGATAAACATGCTAAGGTATCGATGTATGTCTGTAAGTATTTACACTGAATTAAAACAGGATCAGGAATAAAGCATTTACACAGCCGTAAAGGTGGCAGAGTGTCCAAGCTGAAGGTCTCTTGCAGATTATTCCATGTATAAGGAGTGCTGAAAGAGAATGACATTCTTTCTAGTTCAGTTCTGCTAAGGGAGTGTGAAGCAACAACCTATTACCAAGCTTATGTGAGGTCAGAGTTAAAAGGGTTGAACTATAGGGTGGAAGCGTCTGCATCAAAGCTTTATAAATGAACAAACACCAATGCTGTTCCTGCCTCACAGCCAGATGTGGCCAGCTCACCTTTCGTTAAAGGTGGCAGTGGTCGGTGCTGCAAGAATCACCTGTTAGGAACCTTAGGCCTGAGTGGTAGACGGCACCCAGTGATTTCAGTGTAGAGGCTGCAGCTTTTCTGTATATAACAATGTAGTTCAACAGAATAAAAATAGTTTCTACATGACACCGCTGAAAACAAGGTCTGTGAATTATCTTGAGAACCTGGAAAGAGACACTGCTGTCGAGTTTTTCAAATGTATTTTTTTTATGCTTTGAGCACCACAAGCTGAGCGCCATCTAGTTGCAGTATATTTAAGAAAAGGCAGACATCTAGATTGTTAAATACTACTACAGGTAAGGGGAAAATATATATTTTTTTATTTTGGTCTGAACTGTCCCTTTAAAGCAAACTTAATGGTGAAATCTTGACTATTGTTTTACAGTACTGTCTCTCAACAATAACGTGACACAAAGCACATGTTCAGTTGATGGATTTGACTTCTATAATTATATTTCAATATACCTGATTATTACTATGGTCCAGTTATGGTCCATTTATTAAACTTAGTGCAGCTGAAAGAGGCCCTGTCACATCTTTTAATGATTTGTTTTACAGAGCGAACTGTCCAGCTGGGACCCATTACTGTCCTTCCATCCAGCAAAACTGACAGAAGGCCATCAGATTCCAAAACAATCCTTTCACCAAAGAGCAGGACCACCTGAGACTGAGGTTAGCACAGTGGAGACTCAGCGGAGACAGTCGCTGCCTTGAACAAGACAAAAGCATTTCGGACAGAATCCCTGTGAACGCAGAGGTTAATCTGGACTTTTACTCTCAATCCTCTGCAAAGGGAAAGTACTCACACGTTGTCATTCACTGTATTACAGTTCTTGTATTTTCTGTACAAATCACAAATCTTTTTTCTCCAATAAATATTTTACATGAACTTGCTTTTTCCTTTTTATACAAAACACATGAGCATCACAGTTATCTATTTATAGGATATCTGATCTTTACAAAATCCAGCATCCTGTTGCTCTTTGCCTAGAACTTGATATGCCTTTAGCAAATAATTTAGTTAGCATTGGGTTTTAAGCACTCAAACTTGCTGGGCCCAAGCCGCAGAAGTGGATGTCAAAAGGATGCACTGTGATATTTTATTTTTATTTTTTTTTATCCATGTATTTGACACAAACACTACACATCCTTTGGAAAAACACTGTAACGAGTCATCGAACATAATAGCATTATTTTGATAGGAGGAGTAAAGCAGACATGCTATTAGGGAGCACTTCCCTCCATTACTACCCACAGCCTACTTATCATGTAGTCACATTATTGATTAATCTTTGTGTGGGTATATGCTGCAGTATAAAATGTTGGATTTGCCTGCCACATCCTGTAAAATTGTCAATTATGTGATTTATTTATTTATTTTGCTGCTTTTGGTCATGTAGCTCTTGTAAACTGTTTTGCTTATTACATGTGAGCACCACTGCTGTGCTTTAGTGCGTTCTAGCAGTATTCCCACGCCTTTCTTGAGTTTTAGATTGTTGACACTATCAGCGCTTTGCACACACAGCATCATATCCACTAATCAGTCTTAAAGGAACAGTGCGTAAGACTTAGGGAGTTTTAGTGGCATCTAGTGGTGAGGATTGCAGATTGCAACCAGGTGAAACTTCTGGTTAGGATTCATTTAGTATTTATTGCTCAGGAGGTTTTTACCAGGAGCTGAATTATCCACAGAGTACTCTGCTGTTCAAAACAAATGGGCCAGGTGGTAAAAACACTGAATACATTTAAGAACCAGACATGGATCAGTTGATTAAATATAGGTAAAAACACTGAAAACTGCTGTTTCACCTTACAAATCCGTGTTTCTCCAACACTGTTTGACAGGTCGTGGACCGTCTGCTAACCTAAGATCCTCAAATTCAGGACATTTTTATCATGAGCTAAATTATCTGTAGTGGTCTCTTCCTCTCAAACAAACGAAACTGGCAATTTAAACCGATGAAAGCACTGAGTAAAGCATTTTAAGTTGCAAATTGGTGTTTTTTCTGAGCCAGTGTTTAGAGCCAGTGTTTGGTTTGTCTGTTCTAGGCTACTGTAGGAACATGGTGGTGCAGCATGGCGATCTACGCAGAAGCTAACCTGCTCCCTATGTAGATAAATAGCTCATTAAGTAACAGAAACACAATATTTCTTATTTTCAGGTGATCATACACGTAGAAAAACATCCTTATTATGTTCCACTCTTGCTGGTGTTTCCCTTAAACCCACACTGGACCTTTAAATGGTCTTCTCCATTTCAAACCATTGCAGCCTTTTAAAGGAAACACCTGACCTGACCCCTTAATGTACAGAGTATTAATATTTCAAGTGGAAATTCTTTGCGCTCTTGCCAGCGAGGACATTTGGGTTTCGTCCTGTCAGCACCTCGGACAGCGCCCCTTATTGTCTTCCTCGGTGGGCGTGCTGTGCGCTGTCCACGGTCCTGAGACATCAACGGTGGCTTCTGCAGGCCGCTTGTTTTAATGTTCCCTCCCACCTTCACGATTAATCATATGGTCATTTCTCAGTGCTTCCGACACGACTGGTCGATGTCCTGGGCGCCTGTTTACTTTCATATCCAATGAATACGCCATTGTATGTAAGGCTGTGTTTACGAATTGCAGGACAGCATCAATATACCGCTAAGTGCATAATAAATCAAGGGCACAGTGGAGCACTTAGGAGTTAATGTCAAGCTTATTAGCATATTCACATACTGCAGAGAGCATTCAGCTGTCTGCATAGTATTTTGGTGAATACTTGGTGGTGACTGCTCAATGAGTGAACATTTTACTGGTCTTTCCCTTCTTTTCTCAGTATTTTCTGTATCTTCTGAGCATGCGGTGCGTTCATGATGGCTCTGCGTCAGCGTTTCAGCCAACGCATCTTTCAGCGTATTAAATGACTCGTCTCGCCTGCACTCTGTTCCCCGAGCTTCACTGTCGAGGTTCACTGGACCACCTCTCCCCTTTGAACACATCAAGGATGCTTTTCTCCAAATGCCAAGCTCTGATGGTGTTCACTGCTTGCTTTCTGGTCCGCACTGTTGTTTATTCCATCCGAAAATGTGGACAGGACCTTTGCCGGGATGACCAGGTCTGCTGCGCGCAGGGAAACGACACCACCGCCGTCACCTGTTGCAAGCAGTTCGTGGACAAGACTTACTACAACATCGCCATGGTCACCCGGAAACTTTCCGGGGTGCTTATTATGCTGCTTCTCTTCGCTTTGGGATACTTTATCCAGCGGATGTTGTGCTCCAGAACGAGGCAGCTCACCCCGCCAAACAACGGACACCCAACTGTTACCACATCGCAAGATCCGCTCATGGAGAGCAGTACGCCGGACAGCTTGGTGGATCCGGCTCCTGCTCCTCAGCTGCCCTCATACGATGAATGCAAACGCCTGCCGACATATGAGGAAACGGTGCGGGATGGGAGCAGAGCGCGGCCGGAGTCCAACATGGGACATGCTTCATGACAAGGACCTCAGCTGGATAAATGAGGCTTTCGCTTTATGGCACTACTCGACATTTGGGATTTTATTTCATATTATTATAATGGACATTTCAGAAAAATATACATCAATCGCCCAGGATGTTGTGTGCTTTTCCCCCTGCAGCAGCCTCGACTGTGTGTCTCTGTGCCAGACGCATACATGATGATCCAGCTACTATACTGGCCAGTGATTTTTAACACTCAGTGCTCCATTGGTTCTGAGGAATGTATCAGCGAGTGCCCAAGTTTCACGCTTTAATAATGGCTTTGCTAATGTTAAAAAATAGTGATGCGTTATAAACCATTAATAAGAACAACTTTGGGGATGCCATGTCGTGAAAATCCCTGTAGACACTTGCCTTCAGCTCTTTAATTCATCTGCAATTATCTTGCAATTTGAAAAAAATAACATTTATCAACAACTTAACATTTAACAGTGCATACTAGATGGGTTATTGTAATAACCTTAATTATTTAACTGCATTATTACGCCAGAAAAATTGGTTTCATCACTGCAGTAGTCATGCTTTTTTCGCTGACACTGATGCTGTATCAGAGTTTCCTTTAAGAGTTAAATGCAAATGGCTGAGTGAGATAATCTAATTCTTTTTAATGACTGAAGGAAGGTATAATGCACACTGGTGGAAATTATTTCTGCAGAAACTTATCGTGTGTTTGTAGTCTAATGCACAGTAATAGACTTCGTGGTATCTCGTGTTTCCTGTGGTATCCATAATAGCCCGTGACATCACAATCATATGTCAGACCAAATAATAAGTCCACTCACTCTTACAGTAAGGAGCTTGCAAGATTCTGTATCTGCATCTGGGATGTTTTACATGCGCATAGATGAACAGACTTCACCAAAAGGGCTGATCTCTTTAAATATGATTTATTGTTGGTATAAAGGAGTGTAGATTCAGATTTCAAAAGTTGTTTCAAAATTAATTTGTCATATTGTCTGTGGTTTGGAAATAACAGTTTTATATAAATGAAAGTTAATGTTTTATTTGACCATTTGGATCACTCGTCTGAAGGCCTCCTCAACTCCAAATCCCGTCGATGCGGAACAAGGCTGAACGAACCAGTCCCGTCCTGAGCAAATCTTTTTCAGGTTAAACACGTCCTTGATTTCAGTGACAGTCAGAGCTCCGTTCACGTCCTGTTTGTTGGCGACAACAATGAGCGGACGGCCCCGCAGCTGCTCGCTCCTCAGCGTCTTCTCCAGCTCCTTGCGCGCCTCCTCCAGACGCTCCCTGCCGGAGCTGTCCACAACAAACACCACAGCCGCTGCGTCCTGGTGGAAGCTCTCCCAGTGTTGGCGCATCTTCCCCTGACCACCGACATCCCACACGGTTAAGGCGACGTTCTTCCCGTTCTTTCTCGCCTCGAACATTTCCACGTTGAAGCCGATGGTGGGGACGGTGCTGACGCACGCGTTGTGTTTCAGTTTGTAGAGGAGGGTCGATTTCCCAGCGTTGTCCAGACCCAGAAGGAGAACTTGGGCTTCTGGTTGTTTAGATCCTCGCTGTCCCATGACGGCGTGGAGGTACAGAGACAGTCAGATGAAGTGGGATAGGCACATCTTCCACTTATAATACTCCTTTGACGCAGTGTTTGCTTAGTGCGTTGCCTAGAGTTTAATAGATAAGCCATTCGTTTCGTGCTGACAATAACTCGCAGCTCACCGATAAGGCGCCACACCAGGGTGCAAAGTTTGCACCGAGCAGAGGATATCCTTTGAGTTATGCAAAGCTATTGCAGCTGTAAGAAAATATTGTTCAACCGCGTTTTATGCAATGACAACATTGTCATGCATGAGCTATAAAAGTTATTTTATTGACAGACACTCTGCTATTAAGTTAACAGAGTCTAAAAGCACAGTGAAAGAATCATCAGATATATTCTTTTAAGTTTTTATTTGCTATATGGCTTCTTTCTGGAAAAGGCACCTTGTTGTAAATAAGATTTCTGAGAATAAAACGCTTCTGAATGAGAATGAATAAAGGTCAAAAGAGTTTTTTATTTAAAAATATATGTAGGACCATGGTGCACAGTGCCTTGGATACATCCACGTCGTACACATGAGATACAATCATTTACCTGAAATTACATTCTGACGCAGTTTAGGAGTTTTAATAGCATATACAACATAGTTGGTGCCTCATTCAAGTGACAGTCAGTAGGTAAACATATTCCGACTCCACCTGCCAAAGAAAGAAATGCAGTTTCTTCCTAAACCAGCGTTAGTCTTCTTCTCTATACAGTAAAATAAAGAAAACATCATGACGATTTCAGTCAGTTTCAATACACATTTCACACAGTCCACAAAGTCCAACCCTGACATCCTCTTGACCAAAAGGTTAAAGGTCAACCCTCTGATTTACACTGTATTCCTTCGAACTTCCTAAAAGACATCTTCCAGTTACTGAGAGACATTCTGGACAAACATTCAGTCCTGAGTCAACACAGACCTCCAGTCCACCATATTCCAACTAAAAAACATTTAATTTAAAAACATTTCTTTGTGCAATAACATACAATCATTAAATTAATACTAAAAAAGAGGACAATAATAAATGAGAGCTGGTCAGCCACTGGAAAAATGAACTTTTCACCTTGACACACTTGGCAACAGTGCACTGTGCTCACCACTCTAGTCTTTTGAATAGCAAATGGTTGTTAGATGTGATCACAAGATGTTGACAACCAAAACACTCTCAGCAGGAATTTAAAGGTCCAGTGTGTAAGATTTAGTGGGATATATTTGCAGAAATGGAACAAAATATAAGAAGTATGTTTTCTCCCACCTTAAATCACCTTAACATAAGAATCGTTTTTGAATGAGCCATTTACCATTTGCAACAAGAGAGTTGGAAAAACACTTCTTTCTGTGGGAGTGCAGGAGAAACACTGATTTGTAACATGAAACTGCTTTATTCATTTTTTTGTTGTTGTTTTTTTAACCAGTTTAAATCACCAGGTGTATCCATACTAAAAAATGTAGGTACAGACAAAAGCCAATAATGGGTTGCACAAAAAAATATTCCATAATTTCTACAATCAGGCCTCCACCTCACCATCTGCATTGCCAATTTCCCGTCTCAAAAATATTCGTAAGCATGGGTCAAAGTTTCTCCCATCAAGTCTGTTTTTATAGATGGTAACTTTTCCGTGGGAAGCAGCGTGCGGCTCTTTCAGGCCTGCATACGCAATGTTTATAAATGAGAGGAGACCTCTGTGAATGATTCAGCTCCCAGTAAAAACCTCCTGAACATGAGGGACTCCTAAGACAAGTTTCAGCTGCAATGTGCAATCCTCACCCTAGATGCCACTAAATCCCCCTTAATTTTACACACTGTTCCTTTAACCCAAACCCCTTTATTTCATTTGATCTACACATTCTTATAAAAATGTAAACAGAAAAAAAAAATATTAACGTGTATTCATTCGTATTAGCACAGAGATAACAGCTCACAGTCTTGTTGGAAACAGCACAGTGGCACAAAGAAGACGTTGTCTCTTTGTGCACGACACATGCCCATCCCATCGTCTCCCCCTCGCGCAGTCTGACACTGTGAATATATGAATGTCTCATATACACTAAATTAATAAATTACAGTGATCAGTCCAGCCTTCCAAAACTCTTCCATGTCACGGAGACGGTTTCAATCCACCTTGACTCCACACGCTGCAGTGTGGACTCGCACCTCAGCGCAGGAACCCAAATCAGCGGCATCCTGCTCGGAAGACGCTCGAGCTTCAAGACGCACAGAGTGCATCCATGCACGAGGTGCTCCACTTTAATTTCGTCGAAGACTTCGATTGCAATTCACCTGAAGATTTCTTTCTTTCTTTCTTTCTTTCAAGATCTGGCCCATTTCTCTCCCGGCTTCACCCACACGCCTCCGGTTGGGTTGTCCATCACGTACACCAGCCCCCCGGCGTCACCGCGGCTTTGGCTCCAAGATGTTGACTTCTCCAGTGCCCGGGAGGAAGAGTGAACACAAGCCGACTGACTGGTCACCTTCTTCTGGATGCGGACAGCAGAAGGTGGAGTGTAACTTGCGTCGATTCTCTGGTACATATCCACTTCGCCAAAGCGCTGGAAAATCACCCGCGCCTCTATGGAGGATTTGGAGCCTTGTTGTCCCATATTGTAACAAATTCAAAACACTCCGAGGAGAACAAAGCAGAGCTGTGTAGTTCGTGCTTGTGTCTGAGTTGGATGAATGTCAAGTTTCTTCGTCTGGTGCCTGCGCGCACTTGTCTCACTTATAAAGTGCCAAATGTATGCGTAAAACAGGACGACGAGTTCCCGTAATGCTACCGTGACGCACTTGACTTTATGGTTACGAGATGCCTGAATGTTGTGGCAGCGCGTGTCTTATGCATTTGGATGAGTCCGTGACCGAGCTATTCTCAGTCTCTCCACCTGGTACAGGCTGTCACTGAACTTGACATCATCGAGTGCTTCCGAGCTGTCGGCGCCCCTCCCGAGGGCTGCAGCGGGGTTGAGTTGCAGCACAGAGTTATGGCATGGAAAGCTATTTGTGGTCTTGCAGGTTGAGGCATCTCAGAAACACTCACAAGACGTCCTATGTGTTTTCCCCCACCGTCACTCTGATCTCACCACCTCGTTTTTTAGTGATTGTTAACAGCTGACAGATTTACAACAACTGTGTTTTGACACCGATGAGTGGGGCGAGAGCTGATTCACACTAATTAAGAGGTGATGAAGAATATTAGTCACTGGTATCGCATCTATTTCTGTTGTGCCCTTGAGCAAAGCACATTCAGCTCAACTGTTTCAGGACAGCAGGTGCGATTGTGTGAAAACGCACCAACATGTGTTGCGAGAATAATGGATCAACACAGGACAGTTTGCACTGAGCAGCATTATGATGCATTCAGTTAATGAATCTCATATTTGGGACGCATTTATTCATGAATGTTACATTAGTGAGGTAACGCTAATATTATACAAGATGATAAAAATTATTTTATGATGCACTCCTAACCATCTGTAGGGCAGCCACCTGTTTAAACCAATAGGAGGCGCTGTTGTGCTGTCTATTTCGCTGCAAATGTGGCAGTTCATGCTGTTTGTCCCTGGCAGGACACCGTAGCATTGAGCTTTGCCCTGTTTAGGGACGCCATGTTTTTCCGGTTTGTTTTCTCTTGCTCTGCAAGGTAAGCATTGTAGCAGTATTCTGCATTATATTTCAATATCAACACTAAAACTTTTTTTTATTTTTATTTTTTATTTCACAGATAATAAACAATTAATTGCGAAAACAATAACGCCCCCACAAGAGAGCATTTTTTTAGTCTTGTGTGTGATTTATCTTGGCAGAGGAAATCTCTGCTCATCGCTAGGCTAACTTATACAATGTAAAATGCCATAGGCCTGTGCTAATAACGTTAGCGTGTCATAATTGTTTGGGAAACGTGTTTAGTAGAAGCCAGTTGTTTTTTCAGTGAACCTTGTGAGTTGTAATGGAGCTGAATTTTGTCGCGTTACCTTTGTTACCTTTGTTAAACATTGCAGGAGTCCCTGCCTTAATATGAGAAGATGAAAAGTTTGCTAGCCGCTAGGCTAATTTATACAATGTAAAATGCCAAAGGCTTGTGCTAAAAACATTAGCATTAGAAATCAATGTTGACAACTGATGTTGAATTCTAATTTTAATTCTGTTCAACAACGTTTTAATCTTTCATGCCAAAACCTGGAAGCATCAGAATGAACAAAGAATCACTGCAAACTATTTATTGGTCAAAAAAGCTTGTTTACAGCACGAAGATTTTCAACCTGTAAAGCCGGCAGTCATTTAAGATACAACCCTTACAATACATCAGAATCAAAAAGGTACCACAAAGAAGATTAAAAGGTAACTCAAGGAAGAAGTAAAAGCTAATTTATTTATTAATTAATTAATTTATTTTTAAGGAAAAGTTACATTTTGCTTGTTCTCCGCCTGAAGGTCTTCTGCCATAAAAGAGGTCGAGTCATGCCAACTTCTGCTGGTACACTGGAGTTCTGGGGAAGGACACACAACAAGGTCACACACCTTTCATCCCAAACACCTCAGATCTAAAACATTACAAAGTCACACACAAAAAAGGTAGAGAGAAAATAATTTCAGTATTTAAGTATTAAGTTTTTTGCCAACACACGTTACCTGTCAGTTAAATGTGATTATATACTCATGGTGGAAGGTAACTAAGTATATTTACTAAGTACAGTTTTGAGGTACTTGTTCTTTACTTAAGTATATCCATTGTCTGCCACTTTGTACGTCTACTCCACTACATCTCAGAGGCTATAATTACTCTTTACCTCACTACATTTATTTGATAACTTAAGTGATTAATACAAAATACAACCAAACATTATGGTGTAATAGTATAGATTTAGATAAAAATTAATTGTCACACAAACTCTGGACTTTCATCTGGGTGCCTGTTGTGTTTCCTCTGTGAAACCAAAAGTCAGTGGAATTATTTTAATAACAAAGTAGAGTGCTGGCATCTGTAGCATGCTACAGTGGTGATGTATGTCACATGACGTATGTCACGTTAGGTTATATGATATCAGTAATAATCATACTTATTCAAGCCGAGCCATGATGTTTTTTCTAAACCTAACCATGTGCTTTTGTTGCCTAAACTTAAGGAAATAAACGTAAAATGTGGTGTTCTGTAAGTTTATTTTAAAAAGACTGTATGCATGTGACGAGCAAAGGGTACATTTAGTTTGTATTTTGAAAAGACACAACACATGTAACAAGTGACTATTTACACAGTGTCCCAGTATGTCCAAAACTGATGCAGGATGCTACCTAGAGTGTCATATTTTGATGTAAAATAGGTCCACTGACAAAATGGCGGTATTTGTCAAGCTGAGAAGGTGTTGAATGTACACATAATGGTGGTAATGTTCCTGAGCATAACTGCGCACATAGGAATCTTTGTCATTTATTTAAATAATGCTTCATACAAAGTTCTACACTGTAGCTATTCACTATTCTTTATGAGACAATAAGTTAGGAATTTTATTTAGTCTGTACACTAACAGGCCATTTTTCTCTATACATGAGAAATATTTTGCTTCTAATCTTCTGAATATGACAGTGTCAGCTGCTCTGGAAAATGAATGACAAATCGTTCAAATGAAATAAGGAATTCAACTTAGAATTTTCTTATTACAGGAGGTGATAAGACAACATTAAGTGTATTTCCAATACCAATGCCAATACTTTTTGCAGTTTTACTTTAGTAAAAACTTGAATGCTGGACTTTTGATCACAGAGTATTTCTACATTGCAGTATTGCTGCTATTACTTAAGCAAAGGATCTGAGAACTTCTTCCACCACTGCAGTGCCAGGGGTCTTTGTTGCATCTCTCAATGGTCTATTATAAAGGCTTAAAATGCCCCCCACAAAAATCTCTCCATAACTGCCGCTGCTGCAGGTACTCTTCTTCTGGCCAGGCAATCTCCAGCTTACACTGTAGAGGAGAAGCAACCTTTAAATAGTGACTTGACAGATCCAGCAGAGGTAGAAAAAGCAGTGGAATTATTAATGCAGCAGTACTGCAGTGTAAAAATGTTATTGTCGAAATCTAATACAGCAAAACCTTTCTGCTGACATGAGTCAAATGTACTTTGAATTTTTTTTTTTTTTTCAGAATAAGCTGCTCACAGATTTAAATTTCAGAGAAGCTTCACTATGACTACGAATTGCATGCATAGTGTTCCTCAGCAAAGTAACTACAGCTATCAGATACATGTAGTGAAAGTAAAGACTCACAGATTTTGTATTTAAATTATAGTTCACAGCTTTGGTTAAGTAAATACATTGGGTTTTTTCTGCTGTTGCCTGCAAATACCTATCATTACGCTGCTTAAATTTTCCAGTTCTCAACAGACAAAAGTTCATTATGGTTGTTTTTTTAATCATGTGGGGTTTTTTTTTCCTTTTGTTGAATGATGGCGCAAACAATGTGCCGTCCTGAAAATCACGTTCCTCATGATCCTTTGTAGAATTTATCTGTGGAGGGACAAAGTTGTGAACCATCACACATCCCTCACTGTGAAACCACGGGGTAAGAGGTCACAATGCAGGGTAATGTACGTACAAGGGCAGTATCATGAACCACCCAACGCTAACAGAAGTGTGTGTGTGTACCCAGAAGCCCTGTATGTTGAGGTATTTCTGCTGCAAACATCTCTTGATGCTGGCTTCATCTTTGTACATGATGAAGATGAAATCCCTCTTTGAACTGCAGTCGTAGAAAAACTCAATGGTTTCAGTCTAGAAGGTGGAGAGGGGGGAAATGCTTGTGTTAAAATGTCTGATCCAAAACAAGACATATTTATAAAACTTCACTTCATTTTAATTTAGGATATGTTTTTTTCCTTTAAATTGTTTTTCCCATAAACAAAAAGAGGACATGACATTAAAGTTAGTTCACAAAAAGACATATAGAAAAGAATAAAGAAAATATTACAAATAGTTATAAAAGTGCATCCAGTAGGGTGCAGATCTCCACCAGGTGGCAACCTGGGCTGAGCACCGCCATTCGAGACAGTTCTTGTAATCCCAGCAGACGTGCCGCAGCACGTTTCAGAAGCAGCCAAGAGGCTAATAAAAATTCACGGTGTGTTGCACAGAGCAGAATGATTTCTCTTGCTACAGGCACTGTGTGTGAAATATAGATACAATATAATTATATAAACCATCGTCACAAATCTTTGAATCAAGTTGTTCATAACTGGACATTGAATGGTATTAACATTGTCTGTAGGCTCCAGCACAACAAAGTGAGATATAACAACATAAACACAGCTAAAATATACAAATAGACTAATTCATCCTGTAACGTGTAAACTTTCATGGATCAAAACATATCGGGTATGGAATTAATCTGCAGATGCTCCAGTTCAAAGTAAGACCAAACTTTTCTTTGGATGTTAGTTTTTGAGCCACGATGAAGGTCAATATGTGGCCTGATTCAGACGGATAAGGCTTGTTGTTGCAGTTTGTTTTCAATCAGCCACTTGTTTATTAGCCATTAGCTAATTAGGCTCGAGGACAAGACCAATTAAATAGCATGGATGTGTGGCAGTTTTAGGACTACAATTAAATAAACCGTCCTCCCTGTAGAATTCTGTATTAGAGCAATGCATGTGTCCTAAGATGAGTACTTGTGCCAGTGGTTCTCAAACTGACCTCCAGTTCTGTAGATGATGATCACTGCCATCAGCCACTAACTACTACTATACAGACTGCTCTGTTAAAACACTTAACTGGGTTTTACTGTGGCTGCATGTAGTAAAACTGACCTCTCCAAAGGCCCCTAAATGTTCCCCGATGGTTTCCACAGTCACCCCCTGGCTCAAGCTCCTAACTTGATGGAGTTTTCTTCCCGGAGCTTAAAAAAAAATTAGCCAGTGCAGAAGTATGCCTTTAAGGGGGTACAACAAAGCCTCAGGGACTGATCATGGAACAAGACTCTGAACCAGTTTATTTATTTGAAAACAAACACAGAAGTGTTTGGTGCACATTACTAAAGGAAGGAAATTTTCAAATTCCACAGAGACTTAAGGTTAAAGTTACTTACCTCACTCAATGAACTCATTCTGATGCTCTTAAGCTTCTCTCTGATAGTGCTCAGTCTGTAATAACAATAATGTGATAATCACTCAAACATATGATAAATAAACATGTACTTTTAATTTAAAAAAAAAATCCTGACCTTGAAAGCAAAAAAGTTGGGCATATTTTAATAACTGCAGCTTAAAACTGGAGCTAACGCTATGTAATGGTCGCTTGTGCAGTGAATGAAGAGCATCCACTTTACGACATTTACATTGGTTTCACTAAACACAAAAGTTTTAGTGTAAATTAAGTGGGCTAATCAATGATGATTGGTTCCTGAGTTCACTGGGCTATCTTCCAATCAAAGTCTAAACAGCTGAAACAGCTGAAGAAATTTCCTTTTTTTCTTACCGTTACTGTGTAAATGAAGTTTAATCTTCTGCAGGTTAGTTGACGTCCTCACGCAGGTCGCACTCACAGAGGTTTGACAGCTGCACTGGTGGATTCCATGGTAACCACAGCTGAGTCCAGTTCAAATGGTCCCAATTTCAAAAGTGTTTTTAAAAAATAAACATTAAAACCACCTGTTTCTGCTCCGACATGCCATTCCCGTCACTTTCAGGAAGTGAAGGCTTAAAGGTATTGATTCAAAGTTTGTCATTGCTTGCATTTTTAATCAGAATACATGTCAGTCAGCAACATAAACTGCATCATTCTGTCATGTTAGACGAATGTTCTCACTTGGTTATTCACTCATGCAGGCCCGACTGGCCAATGCCAGACTGACCTTGCAGCAATGCTGGTGTAACCTGTCAGTAACACTCCTCCATCCCATTTACCTCCAGTCATCTTATCCAGAGCCCAGGATAGCCTCATCAAACAACCATTCCTCCTCACATCCAGAGCCTCAGCTCCCTCGTCATCTCATCTACTACATCTTTACCACCCTCCAGCAATAGATGACATCACGCTGGGGTCTTATTGCCAAACACACATTTCTCATACTTATGTGCACATGTAAATAGATATTCTTTTCTCTCAGAGCAAGTCTCTCCTGATTGAAATATGGCTAATGTTTCTGCAACTTGCATGCTAACAAAGTGGCTAATTGTCAAGTTATTTTAGATGCAATGACTGAAGCTGATGTTTACAAAAAGTCCTCTCATCCCCTCCTTAAAGCTTTGATTAATGACAAATGTTTCTCAACAAAGCTTCTATTTATTCACCCTTAATTTCTAATACACTAACATACACTACTTTTTTACTTGGGTTTATGTGTTGCATCCCATGTAAAAGAGGTCACATTTCTTTATGCGTGCCTTTCTATGGACATGAATAACCCCTTTGATTGGATTTTTGAAGTATCCCATTCATGTTTTTGACCATGTAAACATCATACCCTGTTTTCACAAACCTGGATAAGACCTTATCCTGTTACCAGGATACTGTTGTATGTCTACACCTTATCCTGGCTGCAATATTCTTTTTCCCTGGATGGCATGACAGCATGACTCTACTCTGCCTCTGATGAACTAAAGCATGACACTGCTTGACCAGACAAGATCACTTTCTTTCCAAAGGCCGTCACTATGATGAACAGTTGACACCAAAATAAGGCATTAGGTAAATTGTTAAATAAAAAAAGGCTTTTCTCAGTCGATGCAAAGGTCATGACACACAGTGATAAAAAGCAGGTGAACATAAAACCGTAGTAAATCAAGTATGGTTTACTGTAACCTTCCTTGACAGGTTGTTGCTGTTGATGACCCCAGTAGTATTGCTTCAGGAGCATATCATATTACTAGCTACTAGCATTCCGTCTGTACAGTTCACCATGTGTCATCTTTTAGTCAGTTTCTCACGGCAGCAGAGTCTGTTGCACCTCTTGTTTCGTGCGCTTCCCAGGTCGTAGGCAGCCACCAGCGTCCATGGATACATACTGTATGTACTTTGTTCATGAGCATGGGTAAGACAAAGCACATGCCCCAATACAGATGGTGTAAAACAACTTTGACATAACAGTTACATTAGCTCCACAAAATCGCAGTACCAAGAGGGGAAGGTCAGGAACTAAATCAGGCTCTACATACTATATATTAACCCCTCTTGTACTACTGTGGATATACAGTGTTTACATTGGCTGATATGTCAGAATTTACCATTCCAAAAAATAAACATCTCAAAGTGCATTTTTTTACATAACTGTTTGTGTGTATGTGTGCATGTGTTGTGTGTTACTGTAATGCTCCACCCAAAACCCATCGTCTGAGTATCACTAACCTAAAAATTTATTATAAGTTGATTAGTTAAATCTACATTAATATCTACATTACCAATTATGTTTCCTTATGTCATCTTTATATGGTTAGTACATACATTTTAAAATGGAATCACATTACTTAAAAAGAAGGCTTTTTGTAATTCTATTTGCTTATGTGTCCACCTTTCATACTCCATCTCACAATTCATTAGTTTCCTGCTTGAATATTTAGTTTACATTTTTTGTGTTAATATAACTACTTCACCCCCAAAATGATCATTTGTATAGTGTTAGTGTTACTTTAAATTCACAAAGCAAACTTTGTTTTTCTCACATGCCTCCACAGTGAACGAAGAATCCAAAATCAGAAAACTCTTGATTAATTTAAGCAAAAGGGGGCCTCATCTATCAACAGCAAAACTGCTTCCAAATATCTGATTACTGATTACTTTTAAGGGTCCTCTTGGTCTCTCTTCCAGCTATATCTCTGATCTCTTAGTGCCGTACATGCCAGGACGTACTTTGAGGTCCTCGGGCACCGGTCTTTTGACTGTTCCAGAGAGGCCCGGCTGAAAACTAAAGGGGACAGAGCGTTTGCTGTCAGGGCCCCGAGGCTCTGGAACAATCTGCCCGAGGAAATGGGGTCGGCCAATTCAGTGATCTCTTTTAAGTCCTATATTAGCATAGTTTAATTGAGAGCCTCTCCTGATTTTGAGTTTTTAGTTCATTTAAACTGTCTTTTATTTCCTCAGTTTTATACACTAAAGTGTTTTTATCAGTTCTTTTAAGAGTTTTGTTTTCATGTTTAATTATTGACATGTAAAGCACTTTGTAACTGTTTTGAAAAGCGCTTTATGAATAAAGATTATATTATAAATGAGGCACAAGTTGTCTGAGAGTTTGTAAATGGATGTTTTCATGTAGTTTTGCTGTTGTTAAACGCAGCCCCCTTTTTACTCTAAGTCATCAAGAACTTTCTCAGTTTTTGGATTCTCTGCTCATCATGGAGGCATGCAAGAAAAACAAAGTTTGCTTTTTGATTTCAAGGTAACACAGGCTGAGTGATTTATATACACATGATCATTTAGGGGTGAAGTATTCCTTTAAAGACAGTTCTCTTTCATTTAAAAATGTTATGAAATACAACACACACAGCAGTAGTAAGAGCTGTGATTGGTCAAAGCACCTGGTCAATCAGAACTCCTGCTGTTTAACTTCATATTTATGCTACTTTTTTTCCACTGTGACAAACTACAGATGGTGAACATCTACCTCTCAGCTCTACAGGTGATAAGTGTTTGATACTCAAAAGTTAGATTTCGGGTGCAGCATCACTTCAAGATAAATAAAGGTATGGGTCCACTGGAGTCTTTTTATATTTGACAACAATTTCTGGGTCAAACATTTAACAGACGAGTACATTACTGGAGAGCATCGTCAAAATGCAGCAAGCAGGGTGGTGTTTTTGCACATCCATTTTCAGTAGCTTCCTGTGTTTGCACAGTAAATCTTGGATAGGCACTAGTTGAAGCCTCCTCTGAAGAAGCCTCCAGTGGAGCTGTACCATTCGTGTGCATGTACAGTAAACAGTAGTTAAATCAATCACAGTCTAATGTGTGCTGGTTAAGAAAAAATCCCCTGTCTGATGTCTGTCTGTGTTTATGCATCTCCACTGTTGGAGAACTTTAGTAGATTTATGTATTCATCATTAAGATGGCTGATGGTTATGTGTTGTGTTTAAATGCCCTTATCTCACTCAGAAACCTACAAACAAAACAAAACATTGTTTTAACTTGTTTTTGCATGTGTGTCTATGTGTGCGTGTGTGTGTATGTGTGTGTATGCGTGTGTATGTGTGTGTGTGTGTTGTACAGTTCTCAGTGTCCATACTTTAACTTCCTCCAGTCCTCTATGATCACACTCCCTGCTCCGTCCACATAATGTGGAAAATCATTGAAAACATTGATCACAATGTTAGCCCTAACCTACTCCCCCGCCTTGCTGCTCCCCCCTGCTCCACTTTTGAACTTCACCACCATGACGGTGATGTTGTCGGGGCAGCCGCGGTAGAAGGACTGGAGGACGATGCTCTTGGCGCCAAAGTGAGGCTCGTCCAGACGCTCGCGGACGAACCGAACGGCCTCCTCGTTGCTGAAAGCGTCCCACAGGCCATCGGATGCCAGGATCATGAACTCTGGCTGCAGCTTGTCCATGTCAAAGGTCATGATGTCGGGGTCGGGGATGACTACGTTGAGGTTTTTCAGCGGGTAGTCCCCCAGAGAGCGGGACATAGCCAGGATTCCCTGGACTCTCCAGGATCCATTAAAACTGATGAAACCACCTGGAAGTGAAGACATAAGAAGGAAAAGGTTTAAGATTCTTAATCTTAATTTGAAACACTAACTCATTATTTTGAGACAGCTTCTCATTATAATAGCTTACAGGATCCTGGGATTTACAGGTTTCTATTTAATCTTAATCTGACCCTGTACTTTGTTTAACACAATGCTGTTCCTACATACACCAACAGATGGCAACAGAGGACCCTACATTCATCCACAGAGTGCAGTGCAGGTGCATTCAGTATGTGCTTTAAACTACAGGGTTGTTTCTCTCATCATGTACCTGCCCTCTTGATCCTCTTGCGCTCTTTGAGCTGGTACGGCTTGTGGTCATGTGATAGTGCAACAGCATTCCCATCTTTGTCACACAACACGCCACGAGAGTCTCCAACGTTCGCCACAGTGAGTTCTCTGTCTGACAGCAGCGCTATTAAACATGTCGTTCCTGCAAAGAAAAGAGGAAAGAGCAAAGGGAGGAAATTAGAAAGCTGTTTTTAGTAAATGTTCCAACACCTCTGAATCAAATCTAGTCACATGTTTATTTTAAAAACACTTCGGTTGACAGAAGCCTGTGGTTTACCACATCATAACATTTGTTGCTGCCTGTGGTGGTTCTCAAAACAATGCATTTAGGAGTGTCTTCTGTATTCTTCAGCTTTGACCCTATGTTGCCATGTTTTTGTGTCTAAGTGGCTTATGAAACAACACTGACATTGGTCCAGTGTTAAGCAAGACCGCTGCAATCGACAACAGCGAAACAGGCTGCAATGTAACCACTTGGGGCATGTTGGCTCTGTCACTTTACATCCACTAAAAGTGCTTGTTTTGCCACTAGCAGGCTCAGACTGTTATTCTAAGTGTCTGACAACATTATTGAAAGGATCACTATAGAGACAGACCTTTTTGTCAAAGAGTAACATCCTTTTTGTTAAACCAGAAACAGCCCCAAAATCATAATTGTCAAAGTTACCAGACTCCATTTAAAAAAAATAGTAATTTTAGCCTGTATAGAGCCAGCATGTTTTCACATCTAACTGGATGAATTAAGGGTTTATTTCAACAAAACCACAACTGGTAATTGTTGGAACAGTGTAGGGATGATACAAGATGGCTTTTGTGAGTTGTATTTTGTTTCTGTCAACTCTGAATGAAGTGTGTTTTACAATGATAAAATTAATGTTTTTTCTAATGGAGTCTGGTGGGTCTGGTGATGGTGTTTTTGGGGCTGTTTCTGGGTAAACTAAAAGGATTTTACTCTTGAAAAAAGGTCCATCTCTGTAGTGATCCTTTACATAATGTTGTCAGACACCTAGAACAACAGTCTGAGCCAGTCAGTAGCAAAAAAAAATAGTCACTTAAAAACAAGAAAAGAACATGGGAAAAAGGTTCCAAGTTGAAAAATATCAAAGTTACCCTTTTAAAGGTTTTCAACATTTTTTGCTATCACACTGTCCTACATGAAAATAAACCATACAAGGTATTACTAATATTTGTATGAGCTTTAATGTATCACACAAACAAAACAAGTACTGCTTATGGAGCATATAATAAAAGAGGAAGTCAGTGTTTGGTTAATGTGGTATTTAACCAGGGCAAAAGAAGGCTAGGCTAAAAATAAATCTTACAGCATTCTTGGACTGAGTCCAAAATGTCAGTAAATATATCTACTGGAATGAAAATGTCAAGTGAGCTCTGGTATGATAATATCGGCCACTTTTATATTTTCGTTGATAATAAATACAGTGATTTATATGATTAGACCGCGCCTAATCCCCGGGCCTGAGAGTACGTGTACAATAACCTATAATGACATATAGGAATGTTGACCTTTAATTTGTGAGCTACAGATTCGTGGAGGAAAAAATGTGTTACAGTTGTTCACAGTCGCTTTGGTGCATTTAGGCATTACTTCATTCCATACGTCATTACGGGAAAAGTGGTTGAACCCGTTGTCATAATTTGTCGAACATAGTTTCTATACGTTTCCATGAGACTTGTTTGTAAATGTGTCCTACAGTGATGACTTGCTATCAGGTGAATCTTGACTTTAACAAAGGAAAGGGGATGTGTGAGGCTCTCTAGATCAACCAGTTCTCTAAAACAGCACACAGGTTCAGGATTGCATGTACAGTTCTGGCTAAGGGATGTTTCCTATGTTCACATTTCTACCTTTGTATTTTTGTCTTTTGTGCTGTGCAGTGCTGTATGGCAATGACATGGTCTGTCTACAAATTACAGTACAAACAGCGAAGGTGTAAATGAATGTGAATCCTGTGTAGTGTCTTGCAACCCATCTCCCACATGCAGTAATGTGCAGTTTCTTAAAAATGATATATACCATACAGAAATAATGCAGCCTTGTGCATTTTTAATCACTGTCATCAAAACCACATCAGGAAATACTTATTGACATGGCTAACATTTCATAGTGTCTTTAATATGCTGACTTGACACCAAAACAAATCAATAATGAAAAACAATAGGACAAAAACAACCCATTCTCAAGCTAGGTGTATCAAATGCCACCAACTGATCAATCTGGGCTGCAGCTCTGAATTTTACATCAAAGCAAAGAGTATCAGCTACGCTAATGTCAATGTGCAGCAGCATTATGTTACAATACGGCAGTCTCACTTTTCTCAGTCGGTATTACAAGTGAAGGGAACCTGTCAAAAAGGTAAATGTCATTGTGCTGAGAGGATATTATACAGGAAATTGTAAGATTTTATTTGATAGCTGTGACACACCGTGTCCTGCAAGAAGTAGATAAGTAGCGTTTGACTACATTTTAAAATCTATGTTTGGCCAGGTTGCAGAGCAACTCATGCAAAATGAATAGTTTTTAATGAAATGTATGACACACGTGTCACAGGACAGTTTGTCACATATTTGTTTGTGCACTTTATTTGTGTAGGAGGGATTTCAGGGTGTGTTTTCACTATACATCTCAGCTGGTTATTTTAATTTCCCAAAACACTCATCTAGCTTTCCCATGAATATTTTACATCTTGTTTTCCTTCCTGTCGTCTCTCTGTTGGCTCATAAACTGTCCCCAGCACACACATATACTGTACACATATATAAATATAAATATACATATTTACACTTCCCACCACTCTCCTCCCCCTCCTGACCTGCTTCATCGTGGTTGGCAGACAACTTATCCAGCATCTCACGATCCACAGTCAGGATGCGCTGCTCGAGAATGCTGCTGTAAGAGAGAGCGCTCTCTCTCTTCTCTCTCTCAAAGGCCTGCAGCTGCTGCTTCAGGGAGTCTGGCAGGTGGGCCTTCACATAGTCAGCTGCAGCCTGGGAGAGAGCGGGGAGGGAAGACACAGGGAGGGTTAGACAGCTGAAGGTGGATAAGTGAAGGAAAAGCACGGAGCTGTTTTGGCGTCAAGTCAGCTTGGAAGTTCAGAAATTTCCAGTGAACTCTACGGAAAGATTTTTCAGCGCAAGACTTTACTGTTTATTGTTTACTGCCTACTCTCTTCAGCATTGTTTCAGCCACAGCAGGCTGCTTTATCAGCTTAAAGGAATAGTTCAAATTTCTGACAGGGAACTGAAGCTATACATGGCCCTCTTCTAAGCCAGACTCCATTGAGAAAAACATTAATTTAACATTACTGAGCACAGAGGTTCCTGGTCTACTGCTGCCTTGATTGGTTAGTTTGTTTGCCTTCTTTTGTGACTTTGGCATTTAAAAGGGTTACTTTAGATTCACTAAAGTCACACAATAAGACTCACAAACTAATAGACTGAGGCGGTGGCAGACCGGCAGCTGCCGTTATCAGTGAGCTAAAATTACTGTTTTTGTCAATGGAGTCTGGTGGCTTTGACACAATCCTAGATGGGGAACTGAAGCTGTTAACAGCTTCCTAGTTTGAAAGGGCTGTCTGACAGTGAAGTAAAGCAGTGAAAATATTGTAAATGTAGCATACCCTTTAATTGTTATTGATTTTTTTTAGGTGGCTGAAACAGGTTTTGTTGCTGACACCCTCCACAGTGGTCAGCTTCCTTGTTGGATTGCCTGCTTCCCCAAACTGGCTGCGTGCTGACTGACATCTACTGTGTGTAATACACTGACTAAAGATAAGTATCTAATACAGCCCCTCTTCAAAAGATCCAAACTATCCCATTAAAAAGCTCTGATAAACCGACTGTACACTACCTGCCCAGCATCAAACAGTAAAGAGCCATTTCCCTCAGGGGTTAGTGGAGACTGACACAGAGCTAAAAGTAGAGTTAATGTTGTCAGGTGGCCAAAAATATGACTTCAAATGAATACTTATGTACCTCAGCCAAGCTTAAATACGCAGCTGACATGCTCTTCATGTCTTTTTATATGGTGTATTTATGTATGCGCATATATGCACATGTCAAAATGTGGTGTTTACAGCTTGCTCTCAAGAGTCCAAAAAACCTCTATAAATACTGCTTTAAAGAAACAACATTACTTCGGGTGCTTTTTTCCCACTAAACAAGCTCAGAAATGTATTCATATAACTGGCTGCACTGTATTATAAATATACATTTCATCACATTTTCAGTTAGTAATATGGTCCATTGCGACTCTAATTTAGATGAGTGCTTTTTTTCGTTTCATACAGCAGGTGCTGTGCGCTGAATTATTGAACAGCCTCCACATCCTCCAGCCCACTTGCCCTCCTCCTGCTCCTGCCCTTACTTATCTGCTTCTACCCTCATTTTCTCTGCCAAGATTCCCATTATGCTAATGCTGTCGAATCAAATCTAAAATGGGAAAATTTTATACCATCTTAATGTCCAGACTGATACAGAGCACATATTTCATATTCGCGGTTCTGATGAAAATTTAAGGCACTTTGGGGCCATTCAGTCTACATGCTTCACTTACTGATGTTCTGATGATTTGCTACAGCAGTTCTACAGCACAAGTATGAGATCATGTGTGAATTGAGGTTTTTTATTTTTATTTTGACCCTCCAGTACTAAAAGTTTATGAATGTGACCATTCATAAGTCTGATCAACAGCTACCACAATACAGCCAAAAAACTGAGCAAAGATAAACACATGGTACAAGAGTCTTTAAAGAAACAGAGGATTCTAGAAGGATTTAGCAGCATCTTGCAGTAAAGACTGCAGATTGTAAACAGGTGTAACTTCACCAGGTTAAAATTCTTTCAGTGTTCATTGCTTAGAGGGTTTATAGTGGGAGCTGATTTATCCACAGAGGTCTCTTCCTCTACAAAACAAACAGACTAGGTGATTTAAACCTGGTGAAAACACTTAATAAAGCACTGTCATATTACAAATGAGTGTTTCTCCTACCATGTTTGGCATCTGTGCTCACATTTTTTCTGTGATAACTTCAGATCCAGACCTTCAGGAGGTTTTTACCAGGAGCTGAATTATTCACAGAGGTCTCTTCCTCTCCAAAACAAACAGACCCAGTGAATTAAACAGGTAAATACACTGAAAAAAATGATGGCTGATGCAAAAAAGGCAAATGGTCCTCTCTAGAGCCAGTGTTTGGTTTGTCTGTTGTGGGCAGGGCCGTACATATAGACAGTGTGGGCAGTGTTGTTGCACTGGGGCCTGTCAATTTCTTGTGTTCTTTAATTTTTTTTTTATATATAGAGGTATGCAATGATGATTGTTAGGTAACATGTATGTTGATGTTGCCTAATGTCAAGTCTATTTGATCATGTGACAAGATGATACAATGCAGTAGCTAGTTAAGGAAAGAATCTGTCAATACTGATAAGCTGAGCACATCTGCAACTCCAATGAGCAGTCATGTCTTTTAAACAGAAAAGAGGCAGTAAGTTTCTTTGGCTTTTTTTTTAAACAGTTGCCAGTGGTATGTGTGGGCCCCTTTTTACTAGTACCTACCATGCACTAGGGCCTGTCGCAATAGCGTGCACTGTGGTTCGTGGTAGCTACCTTACACCACTGGTTCTGGGCTACTGTAGAAACATATCGTTGCAACATGGCAATCACTATGGATGAGGACCCGCACTTCTGCCAATACATCCCCCTAAATCATACGCACTGCACCTTCAAATGGAATTGGGAGTAATACACAACAAAGGAATGAGACCTGGATGTAATTATAATATTCCTAATAATCACTTGAGTGTAACCACCTCTTCCTGCTGCTCCCCTCTCCCCCCTCTCTCTTTCCCTTTTGCTGGACAAGTGTACTCATTCATTTATTTAATTGGAGAGAGCGAGAAGCACTCAGAGAGCCTCTATCAGCAAAAGAGCTGCAAGTGTAAATTTCCATTTGACGCAAACAGCTGAGCCAGTTACAGACTTCATAAACGACTCAAATATTTCACTGTCAGAGGATTTAATGAGTGAAAGTAAATACTGGACTGACTTTATTAAAGGTTGATTAATTTGCATTGGGGATCTCTTATCGACATTGCTTATTTATTTTACCCTATTTGCTCATCGAGTCAGTGTTTAACTATAAATTCAGTTTTATGCAGTAGTAGTTTGAAAGCCTGTTCAAGTTGTAAACGACTCAAACTTCTTGCTTCAACAGCAAATAGTCTCAGTAAATCATTTTCAAAGGGGAGCAGCAGCTTGTGCTGACTTTTATAATTCTGGGGCAATAACTCAGTGCCTTGATAAAAATACAGGAGAAAAAAAACAGAGACGTGTTTGAGAAATGTCCTGCATATTTTCAGAGCCAGAACACGCCGCACTGCCAGACATGGCCAGTTCTATCAGCCTGTATTTGGTTTGGCGGCATCGCTTCATTTAATATTGGTGATGTTTGTGTTATGTGTGTGTGTTTACAGCTTTGCTAACCTGCATTAAAATGCACAGCAAATAAACATCCTGGGATATCCGCACATGCTGAATATTTCCCGACAACATCATTAGCATTGAGAGTCCCTGAAGGTAACACAACTTTCCCAAGTTACCCTTCACATTAGACTCATCTCCCATTGATTTAATATCAGCAGTTTACTCTGAGTGCTTAGTTTTTAGACTGGAAACTATGTGTGTGTGTGTTTCAAAAACTCAGGATGAGGTCTGTGTATTGAGGCTAATGACCCTATAATAGCTGAGGTGAGAGTGACCCAATCTGTAAGAGATCAAACTTTGACCACTGAAAGGCTAAAATTAAGATATAAAAAGAGGGGGCAAACAGCAAACACACATGAACACACATATTCACAGAGATGCAAATGTGACTAAAGAAAGGGAGGAAAACTTGCAGATGAGAAAAAGTGGAAAAAGAGTCAAACATGTCAGGACATACAGTAAAGACAAATATTTGTTTTTGGGACTGGAATAGACGGAGCGATCCAGATTGGTAAACACCGTGCACTTTGTGTTTGTTGTCTCCCTCTCTGCAATTTAAAACAACACAACAGTACTCATGCAACTAATCTTAAAGAAAAGAGAACAAGGAGCTCTGTAAATGTGCAGCATGTCAGACAGGGATGAATGTTCTGACATGACGTGATGTTAAACCAGCAGGAGAACATTTGTTATGAGAAACGGGGCTTTAAATTTCATTCCTGAATGTTTGCAGAGATGGGATAGAGGTACTTCTCCAGAGCTAGTTTATTTCTAAATAGGCTAAGGATGCTTAACCACACTATTAATCTTTGTACAAAGAGCCTGTAAGGTGCTTTATCAAAAATACGAGACTTAAAAGTGGGCACAGTCTAAGTTTTGGATTTATGTACATTACTAAATGTGTGTTAAAATAATGGTTTAAACTACAACTGGATTCAAATTTAAAAAAAACAGTCTGACCTAATTAAACTGGGACTTCCTGTGCTAAGACTAATAAATCGCCAATAGTTAATGACATGCTAATAAACCTAAAATGAGATGAAGTACATTCTTCACTGCTTCACTGCTTTCAATCTCTCAATGTGAAAATTTGCTGTTTCCTTTTTGCTTGTTTGTTTTGGTTCTTGGTATTTAATGGTCATGAACTGGACATCTGTGTTTCTGGGATTGCTGGTCAAGCAATCCAAAGATGTTACCTTGGGCTCTGGGCAGAGACAGAGCCAGGCGTTGTGAACACTCAGGGCTCAGCCCAAACCTGGGGGGGGGGTCCGGGGGCGTGCTTTCCCAGGGAGATATTTTTCCCATTTTTTATGGCAGCTATTAGACTATTTTTCAAGCCATTTGCGATATTAGAATGCTCAAAAATCTGTAAATGATTTGGAAAAAAAAAGGATGGTTGTCAAGGAAAAAAACTATCACGTAGAGCCTTTTAACGTATTAAATGTTCTCCAACTATCTTCATCATTCTGAAACTTTAACACGACAAATGTTGACGTTCATTAATTTTCACTCCTGCCTCCTAAGAGGAGGAACATATAGTCTTATAATACTGTTTTTAAGTTACATAACAAAGATTGTCAACACCCAACTTGTCAAATACGGACACTTTGTCAGTGAACCTACATATCAAAATATGACATGCTAGATATCCCTTAAACATTCAGGGACAGCGTGTCGATTAACGTTCATTACATGTAGTTTGTCTTTTCAAAACACACTTAAGCGTTAATAGGAAATGTAGTGTCTGCTCATTAAATGCATACATTCTTTTTCAAAATAAACTTACTACGTAAATAAAACCCTGTTTTCAAGTTAACTTCTTTAACTTTAGGCAATAAAAGCATGTGGTTCAGTTAAAAAAAAAAAACATCATGGTTTGGCGTTAAATACGTACGCTTGTTACTAACTACATGTTGCGTCACGCAGCAACATAGCATGCTGCACATACTAGCAAACCACTCTGTTGTTAAAATATCTCAATTGACCTTTAGTTTCACAGGGGAAATTAACATCAGGCTCCTGGGTGAACATCCAGAATTTGTTTAACCCACCCACCTCCACTCCCACTCACATTATGCGGACTTTCTCGCTTGTTCTACTGCTGTAGTTGCCTGAAACAGAAACTGACGCCGCCCGGTGTGTATGATACCACCTCTAAGAGGGCCTCTGTGCAGGGGTGTCTGCTGCTCAGGTCCATTAACAAAGCATCAGTATTTGATGAGTTGGGAGTGAGAATGGGCTGAGATACAGTTGGAGTCTGGCGCAAACAGCTTTACCAATCTTGAAACCTACTTTTTTAGATGCTGTGCTGGAGTTCACAGAATAATGTTTAGTTGACAAATCTGCTACACCTTAATCCATGCCATCATAATCTGAGCTACTAAATCAAGGATCCCCAACAATGTCAAATAAATGTCGTCTGCAATACTGTGAAATGAATGTTAGGTCAGCAGAAGAACATTTACTAAATGATACCCTTTGTGGTGTATGCAGGTTTTTTAACCGCGGGAAAATCTACGCATTTCTCTTTTGTAATGTTTTTTCCTGTTGTGTCATGTTCAACATCATGAGCAGGCCAGAAAACAGGTTAGGAAACAGTAGAAAGCAGCATGCAGCATAATGAAAATGTTGGTATTTACTTCTTTTTTATATCTCTTACTGATTAAATCTCTCTCTAACTAGGTGCCAACTAACTTTTGACCAATGTTTGAACGCTGCTTAGACAGAGACGGAGGGTATGCATCATGCAAGCAAAAGGGCTAAAATTAGCACGTCCACCTGGATGTCATATTTTTATTACTGCTGACTGAAGCCAATCGGAGCTGGAGCCGATAAATGCCTGCGACTGCTGAGTCATTTGTCTCTGAAGTAAATGCCAATTATGACCTTTTTAATTAAATACAAAAGCCAGATGTTAGCTGGTGTTTGTGGGTTTTTTTTGCCAGTGGGAACGGGGCTTTACATTAGATGTCCTCAGGGAATGGTATAGATTCAGAGCTTCAGAGAAAACATTTGGGGCTGGGCCCCAGAAACCACTGCTCCCCACTCCATCCAATTTACAATTTACACTTCTTCATGTTTCTCACAGATTTGCTTCTTGTGTTGATGAAGAAAAAAGACTAACCAATGTGAAAAAGAAAGACTAGGTTTTAAATCAGGAATTTAACCAGCATCACGCAGTGAAATATCTCATACGCTGAAACCTCCTGGGGACAGTGGTGCTGATGTGACAGATGGCGTCCAGGGCACGTGGTCTGAAGGCAGCCATGAGAAACGGCTGACCCTTGACAACACAGGGAGTGGAGGAAAGACAGACAAAACCCCCACACACATCACTTACCCCATGCACGCACTCACACACACACACACACACACACAAGGTCTTTGTGATGAATCCAAAGTCAACTCCCTAATTGGCAGAGGGATGGAGGAGGTGTTCACTCAACAGAATACAATGGTGGGGGGATTATTCTGTTTGAAAATGGGGTGACAATTAAGTGTGTAACTCAAGTGGTGTATGTCTTTGTCTCTGTGGTGCTGAACAGAGAGTTGGCCTTGTCCTGAATGTTGTTACTTCTTATCTCTTTAGCTTAATGTCCCTACCATGGATATTTATATGATACTATAGAATTTTGACTATAATAGCTTTTACTGTGTTCTCCCAAAAAGCAACAATACTAACTGTATGCTTTCTCCAAAGAACTTCCCCTCTGTCTGCATCGAATTCAATCAACGCTTGCTCTTGTGTAGCAGGTGTTTGGGACTGGATGAGTCTAAATAAGTGCATAGTGATCATGGATAGATTACGAAACCGGCCTACCAGGCACATGCCCCCCCTGGCCTTCATGTATTAAGTGACACTCAAATTACCGACCAAGAAGAGACTCAAAATTACCACAAATGGACACAAAAAGATCAAAAAGAGATGCAAAGGCACAGAAAAAAGACACAAAAATAATTACAAAAATGGTCAAAACAACCACAAAGAGAGACAAAACAACTACAAAAAGACACAAAGCGACAAAAAAGACACAAAATGACCCCAAAGAGACCAAAACAGCAAGACACAAAACAACCACAAGGGGACAAAAAATGACTACAAGGAAACACAAAGCAACAAAAAAGACACATAATGACCACGAAGAGACACAATACGACCAAAAGGACACCAAAGCAGCTACAAAGGACACAAAATAACCAAAAGCAGACACAAAATGACTACAACCAGACACAAAACGACCAAAAGGAGACAAAAAAGAGACACAAAATGACTACAAAAAGACACAAAATAACCAAAAGAGACAAAAAATGACTACAAAAACACACAAAGTGAAAAAAACACACACACAATTACCTTAATAAGACACAAAATTACTCCACGGACACCAAAACGACCACAGAAAGACACAAAAATAACCAAATGGAGAGACAAAATGACCACAAAAAGACGCGTAACAACTACCACAACCACCACAAAGTCTGTGATTATATGTGGGAGAGGTGGCGGGGCCCTTTGCATATCTGTGCCCATATGCCCATTGTCCTCTGATCAGCCCATGGACTTACCTTGTTATTTCTTGCTCTTTAGTCTAATGTCCCACCCCAGATGATTTTATATGACATCATGGAATTGTGAGTGATGCCTATTTTAGGTTTTATTGCCCAAAAATCTGCAATTCTAGCTGTATGCTTGCTCCAAAGAACTTCCTCCCTGTCTGATCCAAATGATGCTCGCACGTGTGCAGCAGGTCTTTGGGTCTGAGCCCAAACAAATAAACAGAGATAACATTGTGTGTAAAGTCTCCCTCCCAGCTTACCTCTCCCCCGTGACCGTCAAATATCCCGAATATGGACGGGTGGCTCTTGTTGGTGAGGTCGGTGAGCACCTCAAAGCGGTCCTCCATGTGATCTCTCCTCCCCTGTATGGAGTACACGGCTACATTGTTGTTCTTGAACTCCCAGGTTTTGGAGAACTCCGCGTCCAGGACACTGAGGCCTCCCAGCCGGTCATTCTGCATCATCTCCGCTACTTTCCCCTTCACCATCTTCACGGCGTCCCGGCTGGACTTGACGATGGTTTTCACCTCGTCGGTGTGGAAGAAATAACTCCACAGCGCCAGACTTATGCACAACAGAAACAATGTCTCAGGCCTGAGGAGAAAATAACGCATGATCCGACCCAGAAGAGACAAGAGCGTCATTGTGTCTCCTATCATCACACGCAACCAAACTGCGGTCTGTCTCTCTCCTCTTTTGCACAATTCACTCCATCCGCTCAGCGGAACTATGAGGAAATCGATTCACTGCCAGGATAAGACTGAATTTCAACATTTAAAGTGCTCCTCCGGGGCCTGTCTTCTCTACTCCGACCGCATTTACGCACTGTGCGCGGCAGACTGCCAGACACCGGGGCCGAGAAGCGCAGGACAAAAGCGGGCAGGCCACCGTCATTGACTCGGTCCGATGTCTTGGTCCTATCTTCGGCTCTCTGAACAGCTGCAAGAGGATTCTCCGAGTCGAGCCGAGCTCCCACAGCCCATTGTAGGATGACGGATATTTTGGGTTACACCCACCCCGACGAGAGACATGGGAGTCACCGGGGGGCGACAGTCGACGATGTGACTAACAGTGTCCTCCTTTTTCCGCCGCTGACCCCGTTTCTTCTCTTGGATTTGTGTCTATTCAGTCTCTGCATCAACATAACATTTTCCACACACCTCCATTCTTGAGCTGCGTCAAACCACCCAAAGACAGTGAGAGTGAGACAGGAAGTCAGATGCGGCAGATTTAATAAAGCAAAAACATCATTATCAGCTATATTGATGTGCACAATGGATGTTTTTACAGCCATGGTTTTATTTTGAAAACATGTAGAGGAAGTGAATTGTTTTGTTAGTGACCGACTTGACACTGGCTCATTCTTTAAATGTAGTCGGTGCTGCCAAGAGTGCGCAGCTGCAACCTTATACCACGGACAAGGAAAACATTGGATCCAATGGCGGTGGCTGCGGAATGAAATAATGATGTCATCCAGTATGATATGACATACCATACTGATATCAGATCTAGAAACAATTTCACTCCATATTATCTCCCACTCATCACGGAACATTTTATAGCACTGCTGACTTTATATGAGCAACTGGACATCAGAATAGAATAGAATAAAATAGAATAGAATCCGTACTTGTGGACACACACACTTATGAAGTAGCTGCAATACATCTGCAGCAAAATAACTTACTATAGATTATAATATAGGCTATTATTGCTCCATTATTAATGTGAGACCAGGCCTTTGTTCAGATGTTACAACAGCACTTATTGCATTGACCAAACACTGCCCCCTGGTGGCTCTCTGGATCAATACACCTCTGACAGTCCTATCAACATCACATCACGTCACAGCTGCACAAGTAGACAATTCACTCAAAGCAGTCTTCACACACATACACACATTAAAGGAGCAGTGTGTAAGATTTAGGGGGATTTAGTGGCATCTAGTGGTGAGGACTGCAGATTGCAACCTGCTGTAGCAGCTCGGTTATTAACTAGAAACAAGAGAATCAAGCACAGCAGGCCAGTCTTAGCTGCTCTGCACTGGCTTCCTGTTACATTTAGAATTCATTTTAAGGTCCTCTGCCTTGTATACAAAGCCCTACATGGGCTAGGCCCAAGCGACATTGCAACTTCCCTTGTAAACTATTTGCCTTCAATAACACTGCAATCATCTGCTGCTGGTTTATTGGAGGTTCCAAGCAACAGCTGGAAGAAGATCAAGGATGCAGGGGGATGGAGGACACTATCAGAGAAGCCAGCTCACTAAATATTTTTAAAAGAAAGCTAAAAAAAAATATCTGTTCAGAGAACACCAGTGCATTGGATTATTTTTTCACTGGAACAGTTGAAATTTGCAGTAAATAATTTCAATTTCAGTCTGGCTGTGATTTTTTTTTACAATGATAGACTTGAGGAGGATGTTTAGATGAGGAGTTTTTTGTGTTTCAAACATTCCTAGTTTACAGTACACACAGCACAGATTACATAAAAGCACATTTACATTAAAGCAGCACTCATTTTGCAGGCCAGTCACCTGAAGACAAAGTTGGCATTGTTCATTTCTGTAAACCACGAATATGTTACATTTGCATGTTTTATATGTATCATATTTACATTTCTTAAGTGGTGAAGTATATGAGCTGACTTTGTCATCAGGAGCTGGAGGGGATGGTGGATGGCATGTCATCTCAGTGTGACACCTGCCAAGCTGCAGTCCACAATAAAACTGGTGATGACTTTGACAGTCATTGTGTTTCCAGTGGATTTTCAGACACAAAACATAGGTGTTTTGGTGTGGAGGCACCAAACAAGGGTGTCCTTTAGTGACCCATCTCTGCATTTTCAGTGGATTTTTAGGCACTAAATGTAGGTGTTTTCGGCACAGTGACCCGTCACTCTGTTTCCATTGGCTTTTACAGCAATTGTGGACATCACTGATTTTCCAGTAGCGATTATGCCCCCAAAACTGGGTATTTTAAGCCAAACATGATGTTTTCCTAACCATAACCAGTGGTATTTGTTTTTTATGTGCAAATTAAATGTATCTGTGATTTCCAGAAATATACAATGCTTACACTTTTCTGGCAATTGGATTGCAGTTTGTCACGATATATATTAAGCTAGACAGTTGTAGATGTCCATATAGTGACCCTCCTCTGCCTTTGTGCTCTTTTGAGTTGTTCAACTTTTATTTTGCCACATACATATCCCATGGCTCCTCATCAGGTTTTGTTTGCAACCTTCACAACCAACGAGGAATCACTCCGAGTCAATGTCAGAGCTTTGAAACAGCATCCAACACACATTCTGAGACATGTAAAGCTTAGTTCAGAGGGGCCAGG
This sequence comes from Cephalopholis sonnerati, assembly GCA_019142605.1. Lineage (NCBI taxonomy): Eukaryota > Metazoa > Chordata > Actinopteri > Perciformes > Serranidae > Cephalopholis > Cephalopholis sonnerati. The sequence continues at coordinate 16,274,477 of JAGQAX010000010.1, read as the reverse complement.
TTTCCATGAGGTTTACCAGGCTCTTTGGGTTGGTTTGATCAAGGAGGTGAACGGTTGGATCAATGTTGCCACGTCGCCTGTTTTGGGACATTGATCCCTCTCCCACTGGGCGTATGGTGATCCATTTTCTGCTTTGAGGTGCTGCCAAACGGTGTGATCACTGCAAAGTGTTGCACCCGGTTACTTTAATATGATATGCTATTCATTAACAACAATGTGTGAGTTTGTGTGTGTGTACTGTATGCTTACCGTACACATGTTTTGTGAATCTGTTGTGTGTAACCGTAGATTTCTGCTGTTTGTGTACAAAGCAAACATGTGTGTGAGCAACACCTTAGCAGTGAGCGCACTCTCGGGCCCTGGAATCATATCCCATATCACAAAGAATAAAGTCTTGCCTTGTATACAACCTGCTTTATTTCATATCCCTCAGGAGTCATGTAATCTGTTCTTGCCAGCCCACCTACCCCCTAATAACCCCCCGTGTTTCTGTCCCTTGTTCTCTCTTTGGGCTACGGGGGCAATATAAGGAAGCAAGCAGCCTACATCAATCACAAGTTGGAGGGGATGGAGTGAAGACTCAGCACCATTTACATCAGCAGGTAAGACGCACTTGTTGCTTCATTATACATCAAAAAAGTGCTGCACCTGTTCAGTCTATATTATTTTAATGTCCAATCTTCTCCCTTACAGTTTATTGGGTCAAGCCCTCAGTATGCCTTCCATTCGCCTCATCTTCCTGACCACTCTCCTCGTGGTGCTGATGGCCGTGCTGACCTCCAGCGCCAGAACCACACGCTGGCCCAGACCTCAAACCACCAAGAAGCCCCCTAGAGCTGGGGGCAGCGGCGGAGGTGGAGGCTTCGGACGGACCACCACCACAACCCCATCTCCTATGCACACAGATGAGACAACTGAGGTTATGATGGACGCTTACACCCTGTCCCCTACAGACAGCACCACCTACGCCGGCGACACTTACTCCACTGACTTCCACACCGACGCCATAGTGCCCCCCGGTAACACTCTTGGAAACTATACCCTCGACTACAATGAATGCTTCTTCAATTTCTGTGAGTGCTGTCCGCCAGAGAGAGGCCCCGTAGGGCCCATGGGAGAGAGGGGGCCACCGGGACCACCGGGAGAGAGGGGCCCTCTAGGTAAAATGGATCTTTATTTTCAGATACATTGCCTTTTGAAGATTGAAAATTTGTCCTTATTCATGGTCTTCTCTGTTTTCCAGGGTTACCAGGAGAGAAGGGAGATACAGGGCCCAGAGGACCTCCAGGACCAGCAGGACTACCTGGAGCCAACGGACTCAATGGTGACATAGGTACAACGTGGCTTAACAGCAGGAGAATCTTTGATTGCCCCTCCGTCTCTCTCTCTTTATTCTTCTCTCCTTTTTTGCAAAATGCTGTCCTGTATAAGTTCTTTGTGGATGTCATTTTCTGCGCTTTATTTATCAAAACAACCACAGGTGACAAAGGTGATCAAGGACCAATGGGTCTTCCTGGTGCCCCTGGGATCCCAGGAAAACCAGGAGAGAGAGGTGTGTATGTTTGATGAGAACGTCAGTAGAAATTGTATTCATATAAGAGAATCCCCTTTAATTATATTGAATTAAATTAGATTAAGATACATATAAATACACCTCATAGATGTTTCCAAATGTACATTATTACTTTAAAGGTCCAGTGTGTAGGATTTAGGGGGAATATATTAGTAGAAATGGAATATAAGAATGACCTGGGTCCATTTGTTTTGGAGAGAAAGAGACCTTTGCTCCCAGTAAAAACCTCCCGAATGTCTGGATTTTAAGTTATCTGAGAAAAAAAGGTGAGCTCACATTACGAGGTGTTGGACTACAGCTGGTCCCCAACATGCCAAACAGCATCGCAGAAACACTGATTTGTAACACTAAACTGCTTTATTGTGTGTTTTTAAGGTTTTAAATCACCTGGTCCATTTGTTTTGGAGAGGACGAGACCTCTGTGGATAATTCAGCTCCCACTAAAAACCTCCCAAAACACTAAAAGCAGCCTAAATGGGAGAAGTTTTAGCTTGTTGCAGTCTGCTATTCTCACTGCTACAGATGCCACTAAACCCCTCTAAATCTAACACACTGGACCTTTAAAATAAAAGCATCCTAATTGTATGTCATCAAATTTGGATGTAATCTCATTACACATATATATAGGTGATCCGGGCCCCAGAGGAGAGAAAGGTGAACGTGGCTTCAGCGGTTTGAAAGGGGACCCGGGAGAAAGAGGAGAGCCTGGCCTGAATGGGACTAAGGGCAACACCGGCAGAGAGGGGCCTATGGGTCCCCCTGGGGTAGCTGGGACAAAGGGTCAGAAAGGTGAACAGGGTATCACAGGCGAGTGTTTAACAGGTGATAAAGGTGATGTAGGTGAGCGTGGGCCCCCTGGTCCGAGAGGTGAGATGGGCGCCCCAGGAGTGAATGGAACTGATGGTGCAAAGGGGGAGAGAGGGGAGCCGGGGCCTCCGGGAGGGAAGGGGGATACTGGTGCAAGAGGGCCCCCAGGACTTCCAGGAGCGAGGGGGTTAGCAGGGCTGAGGGGGGAAAGGGGAGCTAAAGGTGGGCGTGGGCCTCGGGGCCCTAAAGGCCCCACAGGTGAGAGTGCGGAGCTGGTTCGCTCTGCCTTCAGTGTGGGCTTGTTCCCCAGCAGGTCCTTCCCTCCGCCTGGCCTGCCTGTGAAGTTTGATAAGGTGTTTTACAACGGGGAGGGGCACTGGGACCCAACGCTCAGCAAGTTCAACGTCACCTACCCAGGAGTCTACTTATTCACTTACCACATCACCGTGCGCAACCGGCCCGTGCGTGCTGCCCTAGTGGTTAATGGGATACGGAAGCTGCGGACTCGGGATTCCCTGTACGGCCAGGACATCGATCAGGCGTCCAACCTCGCACTGATGCAGCTGAATGAAGGTGACCAGGTGTGGCTGGAGACGCTGAGAGACTGGAACGGAGTGTACTCCAGCAGTGAGGATGACAGCACTTTCTCTGGCTTCCTGCTTTACCCAGACCCAAAGACTAAACCTACTGCAATAGAAAATGTGTGACCTTTGACCTTGAGTGGGCCTTGATTGTAACTTCTTGTAGACTCTGCACAACCTTCAGCTTATTGCACTGCTCCGTCAAATTAATGTGATTCAGCTAAATGCTGCTGCTTCTGTATCTGCTCGCTGCTGTCATGCTAATCAAACCAAATGCTTCGCTTGCTTTGCTATATTTGGAGATGGATGAGGCTTGATAATACTGCTGTATGCAGCACTTAAGTTCTTCATAACAATGCATTAAAAATGGCTATGCTTGAAATGGATGACCCTTGAGTTTTATTTATTTAGAACCAGAACTAGAAGCTAATTTATAAGCCATTAGTCACTGCAATTAGAAGAGATAAGCCCTGTGTCAGTGAGGCCGATGCAAATTGAAAACAATTGAAGTAAATAATCCATAATTGCATTTGGTTCCCACTAGAGGGTGTAAGGTGCCCAAGTTTTGCAAAGAGGCATTGGAGAGGAGCGTTAAATGCAGACATCAGTGCAGAGAAAGTAATGAAAAGGTTGTAGGCAGTGAATGAGAAGATGGACCAAATGGGATGCTCCAAAATAAAATTTTAAATTCACTGAAAACAATTTGAGACTCCAAATGCTGTTGTACACTTACTGACTACAAACAACAGAGGATAAATACCTGATCCTTTAATACAGATGCTGTTCATAGGGCAGGATGGTAAAAAAAAATCTTGCTTACTCTCGTACACTATTTCTCACTCTCACTCTCTTTCACCACAGCTCTGCTGAAAGCCCTGAATCCGTTATGTGAATGTGGTGATTTACTAGGCCTGTAAGGCAGTACAGTACAGAAACATTAAAATCCTTGTCGTTTCTCCTAATTATCAGTTTGAAGGCGGCGGTGAAGGTGATTCAGACCCACAAGAGCAAAGACGATTGATATGGGCTTATTAAAGCATCGCCCTGAAGCTGATACAAGTAAAAAATAATGCCTCATTGACATTACATACCCACAAGAACAGATTAGCTGCCTTAGCACCAAACACGCAGGATAACCCTCTGCAGCAGAGAGAGATGAATGCACCATAAATTATATTCTAGTGTATCCACACTGTACAGTGAAAAATAGCATTGACTTTTACAAACGCTATATCTCATTAGACTCTAAACAGTCAAGACCTCAAAAATGATAATGACTCCTGTGCACAATAGCAATCCATCTGGAAGATACATTGCATTTAGTGGTTTGTCTCTCTGAAAGGTTACCGAGCCATTTTCATGTCGTGATGTATTTGTTAGAAAGACAGTAGGGAAACAGCATTAGCTAGATTTAAAATATTGTTCTTTGTTTTCTCACTGAAAAAGACAAAAATCTGTCTAACTTTGCCATAAATCATAATGTTAATATCATCATCATGTTTTGAGCAGACTAGAGTACCTACCATTTTATGCAATAATGTGGCTTCATATTTCAGGTTTTATGTACAGGTTAGGTGTGTGTGTTAGGCTCAAAAGAGCTCAAGACAAGAGTTAACTACTATGTATGATGAGCAAGAAAATCAAGTGACGACGTCTACAATGCTGGTTTCCTCTACATTCATGACTAGAATGTTTAATGTGGGTTATGTACTGATATGTCAGTCAGATAAGTGATAGCCTTTCTTACAACAGGGTGTCTGATTTTGTGTATTTAAGTGATATTTAATCCCAAATATTAAATTCTACATTATTCTCCAAGTCTGGCTCATGCTGGTTATTAACAATAAAGTAACAAAATCTGGATATTTCATATTAATTTACCGAACAACCAGCATGTATACATGTCTCATTTGTTTGTAGACAAATCTCTAAAAGACCTGCAGCATTTCTTTGTCGAATTTGCTCCACAAAACACGCATTTATTTCCTGAGGGAGACACAAAGTCTGAAGTGTACACTTGACCAAGAATGTAGCTGGTGACACATAAAAAGATAAACAATTACTATGAGGTGAAATATGGTGACATAATCAATATCAAATAAGGAAATTATATTTTTTTATTATGTCCGAATAAACATAATTTATTTGTGTTCAACCATGTGGGTCTGATGTTTAAAGAAAAATAGAATATTGCAAATGTAATGACATATAAGATGTAACTTTTGCATAAATCAAAAGTGCCATTTTGTAACAAGTAAGATAGTGATTAAAGGTGAGCACATTTGAGACTGATTTCATCATTTTGTGGGACATTTTGTAGATGCAAGTGGAGGTTGTTTGCTACCTGCAAGGCATTTCTGCCTGTCGCACCTCCGGCAGTGCCAGCAGCTCAACCATAGGGTCATCAGCTGGGAGTTACCCCTCACAGATGTTTCACCCCTCGAATCCAAGAACATCTCTAGGTGGTTTCAGTTTGGGTCTTTTAAAGGTCCGGTGTGTAGGATTTAGGGATGTATATTGGCAGAAATTGAATATAATATAACAAGTATGTTTTCTTTAGTGTAACATCACCTGAAAATAACAATTGTGTTTTTGTTACTTTAGAATGAGCTGTTTATATCTACATGGGGTGAGTCCTTGTCCATGGAGATTGTTGTGTTGCACCACCGTGTTTCTGCAGTAGCCCAGAAAGGACAAACTAAACACTGGCGCTAGATCGGGCTGTTTGCATTTGTTTGTTTGTTATTTGCATTATCACTTTTTTGCATCAGGCTCCAGTAGTTAGCAGCCTCTCCACAATGAGAGCATCGGAAAGACAGATTTTTTTAACTGCTTTATTCAGTGTTTTTTTTTTTTTTTTTTTCTGTTTAAATCAGCGGGTCCATTTGTTTTGGAGAAGATAATTCAGCTCATGGTAAAAACCTCCTCAACATGTGGATCTTAAGTTATCAGAGAAAAAAAGGTGAGCGCACATTAGCAGGTGCTGGGCCAACGGTGCCAAACAGTGTCAGAGAAACATTGCTTTGTAAAGTGAAACTCGTTTATTCAGTAGTTTTACCAGATTAAATCACCAGGCCAGTTTGTTTTGGAGAGGAGGAGATCTCTGCCGATAATTCAGCTCATGGTTAAAATTTTCTGAATGTCTGGATCAGAAAAAAGGTGAGCATGCATTAGCAGGTGCGAGGCTAGCAACAGTCACATAGTCCATGGAGCAGAAGAGACCTCTGCAAATTATTCCACTCCTGGTAAAAACCTGAACAATGAACACTTATGGAATTATAAGTTTCAGCTAAGAAGTTTCAGCTGGTTTCAATCTGCAGTCCTCACTGATAGATGCCACGAAATGCCCCTAAATCTTACACACTATTCCTTTTAGCCTAAGATATCTCCTAACTGGAGAGCCTTTATTAATTGGGGGAAAAAACAATATTGTGAAAGTGAACTTCAATTAAGGGCATATGTGGTATTTTATGAAGAATACTGCACAGACACACTGATAGTGTAGTGGTAGTTGATGAGGTCTGTGTACTATAAAGTAGATGGATAGGTTACCATGGAGGAAGTGGGAATTCTCTCCATATATTCCAGTGGCTTTTTGACTGAGAGGTAGGTATACTGTAAAAGAAAAAGAGGAGGGTATACCCGGTATACCTGCGTATACCCTCCACTAGACCACTGGAAACATAACATTAAAACCTGTTAAAGAGGAAAGCCTAGAATGACGTCTCCATCTACTGGTGAAGGCACATAAATTTACCTCAAATTTCCACCTTATTTATGCTGCTGTTGGTGGTGATGGTGGTGTGTGTGTGTTAAAATGTTATTTTGCTTGTTTGTTTATAGGCCTATCTGTGGATGTGTGTATGTGTGTGTGTGCATTTATGTATTTTCTACTACTCTGTGTGAAAATATAAATAACTACCTTGGCGGTGTGTGCAGTGTAATCTGCTCCCAGCAGGCTGGATTCCCACTGTGAGAAAGACAGTATATTGTTCCTGCAGCACCACAGATAACAACTCATTAGCATACTGAATCATTTGGCTGCAAGAGCCACTCTGCCACCCATCTGCACCGAGCTGATAAACACACACACACACCAGCTTCCACACACACACACCCAGATCTATGCAGAGCGAGCACATACACACTCACACAAGCCTGATCTCACAAACATATACACACATGCACACTCACACACACACACAGGCACAAGCCTCCTCTCATCCCCTCCCTTTCGATCCCTCATATACACTCCCTGTATCCCTCTCTTTTTGTGAGTCTGTGTGTTTTTGGAGAGTCAGGAACACTAAAGCAGGTAAATGTTTGGCAGGCATTAACCCAGAGGGCCCCTCAGTGGAGTCCTTGCACAGCCAGAGCAGAGCACAGGAGAGGTCCCCGAACACCTGGATGTCTCTGATGCTCTCTGGAAGCAATTTTAGTTTTTAGAAATGTCTAAGAGCTGATGCTGTTGTAGTGGTGGCAACGCCTGCTGTGTAGAGTTACGGAAAATGGGGAAGCAGACTTCAGAAAAGTAGCACTGGCAAAGCAACAACCCCTCTGCTAATTTCTTATTAATGACCGCAGGTTTGTGCACATAACTTTTCGATTGCGTAAGTGAATAACTTTCAGGGGCGGTGGGAGTCTCGACCAGCGCGGCTGTTTCACAATGTGTACAGACACAACAGCGTGCAAACGAGTGCAGCGGAGGCTGTCAAAACTACTTTCACAATGGCAGGATATCCTGCAGGTCACCGAGCCACGTTAACCTCTACAGGAAGTTGTCACTTGTTGGGAGGAAGTGAGGATTCCAGCGTCCATTGGGGGAGTTTCAGGAGGAGGTTGTGGTTTCAGCTATACACTCTGTACAGATAGGGTGGGAAACAGTTGCATGGTGTGTTATGCTATTACCTGCCTATAGGAATTTCGATTAGGTTATGCAACTATGGATGAGTGTGTTAAGGGTAGTCATATATTATGAAATGTGGCAAATGAGTATATGTTCAGTTTCTTGTACCATGAAGGAACTGAACTGGATTGACTTGAACCAAGGCTGCAATTATTATTATAGTGTTTGGAAAATGATAATTATATATTATATAAATTGTTATCTTCTCTCGATGTTACGTGAAACTGCATTCAGGACATTAGCAAGTTAGCATATTAACGAACAGCCCATCTTTTCTGAGCATATTCCACTCCCTAGCTTTGCATAAAGTTAAGACATGTTAATGTTCCCATCAGCTGTCAATTGGAAACTTACTATAACACCTTACAATAACACGCTACTTCAGTTAGGACATGCATGAAAAGGTCATTTTACACTGGAGCTGTAATTGTGGTAATAAATTATATTTACTAAAAAGTGTGTGTGATTGCATGGAGTGAAATCTGGCCAATTTGGGAGTACTTATTCATCAACCATCACCAATGTAAGCTATCGTAGCTAAGTTACCTGCAGTTAATAAGTCACACATTCACCTAGCGACCAACAACAGTGCGTACAGGTGTATTCAATTAATGTTAATGTCTTTATTACATTATTTCTATTGTTATTTGACCAGGTGAGGTCTGAGTAAAGTGTCATTCATTAATGTAGACTGTAGTAGCTTTAATTTATGGCATCACCATATAGTTTACTCGATAGCGGTACATGCTTTTAAAAAATAATATAACAAAATAGAAAGTGAGTTTTTAAATTTTGAAGTACTTTTTGGAAGGAAGGCGGACCCCCCAGAAGATTTTGTCCATGACTGAACTGAACTGAAATCAGTTAAATATAAATGAATTAAACTGAAGACCCACAACATTCTTGAGTGAGATCAAATACAAGGCTTTTCCTCTGCGTGTTTTATTCAGGGGTTTTGTATAAAATTCATCAATTTAACATTGGATATATTTATAGATACAGCTATCATACAACAAATATGTCATTACCAAACGTACAATGTCCCTTTACTGCAATTCATAAAATACCATAGTTAACCAAAGGTACCAATATCGGCTACTAGGTCCTGCTGAAAAAGCAGAATAACCAACAACAGTGAGCAATACTTAACTGTATTAATCAGAAAACTGCTGGTGTTTTTATGATATTAACACTGTGTGTGGTGTGTGTGTGTGTGTGTGTTTGTGCCGTGCATGTGTGTGTGTACGTATATGTGAAATGCGGCAATGAAGGGATTTATTTGTGTACCTTACTAAACTACAACTGCATTACAGTTAAAAAAAAAAAACACTGAAACATTCATATCAAAAGGACTGCATGAGTCATTTCATGATATCATATGACTCATATTTTGTACACTATAAGAAACACTGCATGTCTTGTACCTCCACAGCAAATTCAAATAGATAGATTCATCCCAGGCAGTGAAATTGTTTAACTGTCTGTTGCCGTATTTGGTGTCGTTTTCTCATCACCAAAGTGTAACAGAAGTAAATGGTACCACATTTGATGCACCACGTTCAGTCGCTTGCGTTACATTTTGAGTTCATCTCGTCCCTTCTCTCTTTTTTCTCGTCTCCCAAAAGACCATTTTGCTAGTAAACCCATTGACAAACACACTACAGTACACCTTAAACCACATGACTTGAACTCGAGTCACTGTTGTTACATTGTGCAGTGGAAATATAATGCTATTTACAATACATACGTTAACTGCATGGGTACAATGGAGTCCAGTCGGTTCATTTACGGCCTCCAAATGAGGCAAACTTACTTTTGTGTCATTATTCTAACACATTAAATTTATTGGGGATAAATCTCCAGGGTTTATTCATTGATGTTTTGGAGCTATTTACTCGCAGCACTCTGCAAGCACATCAGATTTACTCTTGCCGCACCACATTGTGAGCAATAGTAGTGAAGCATTGGTCCAAACTTGAATATTACACATCAAAAATCTTTGCTTGTCTCTTGATTGATTTTTTGTTTGGTTTTGTTTTGTTTGCTTTTTCTTTCTTTCTTTTTTCTGTGTGTTTTTTTTTTATTTTAGATTATCCTGTCTTTGGACTTTCAGAACACTCAAAGTTATTATCCGCAGGTCAGTCAAAGACATGAGACATGCAGAATTTACAAGTCTTTTGTTGGATCAAATTCAACCCATCACCAATCAAAGCAAGCTATTCATCAGTGCTGCCTCAGGTGTAGCGTGGAGACGGGAATGCACTGCACTCTCTCACTACATGGAGTTTGATTCTCTTTCCTACACTGACGACTCAAAGCTAACAGGTCCTGAGCGTATCCATCTCTTTCTTAGTCCCTCTCATTGTTTTCTCTCAGTCTCAGGTTTTGTGTCCGTGGTCTGTTGGCATCAGCATCATCGGCGACTGGAGCCATCTAAAGAGCGGCCATTGCGCCTCAGCTCCCTAGCAGCTAGATGCAGCGGGGGCCCACGTGAAGCCGTTAGAGTCCTTGGAGCTGGGGGTGAGTCCTGCTCCTCCATAAAGCTCTCAGGACTACCCTCGCCATCGCCATCAGGCAGGCTTCCACAACTGGAGCCTGGAGACATTGTCTCCAGAAGGTCGTCCCTGGCCAAGCCCACCACTGTGTCCTGATGCGGTCCACCCTGAGGGCCCCCCTCGTGGGCCCCGACCCCAACCAGCAGCCCTGTTTCCCCATCAGTTGTGCTGCCAACATTCCTCCCTCCATCCTGGTCCTCGAGGAGGTTGGAGAGGAAGCTGATGTACTTCATAGCAAGCCGCAGAATCTCATTCTTGCTCAGCTTCTTGTCTGGGGGGTGAGTGGGGATGAGTTTGCGAAGCTCGGCAAACGCCCCGTTTACGTTCTGCTGCCGCCAACGTTCACGACTGTTAGTGAAGATACGACGCACAATCTTTGGCTGGCCAGCTAGAAGAGGAACAGGGAGGAAGAGAGGCAGACATAAGAAGACGAGGTATCGACAGGATAACACGAATAAGACAAAATGCAGAGCTGGAACAGATAATGCAGACTGTAAGAGGGTAAAGCAACACATGTGCAGTAATAAAAATGGAAGAATTAGCCGCAGGAGAACGCATGCACATTGATTTTGAGAAAAAAAATGTTTGCAAGAAAAACAAACAAGTTTAATAATCCTAAGAAATTAAGCTGCAAAATTGTCCTCCCCACAACCATGGATTTGTAGATGATGGAGAAGAAGCTAGAGGCTCGCAAAATATAGTACAAAAAAGCTGTGTGCCAAATACTATGCAAATGTGATACAAGAGAAATGGATGGTTTGGCATGCCAAACCTCAGGAAAGAGTGTTGAGGGGACTGTGTGCTCCGTACTCCATATTCTATGTAGTTTTTATTTATTTAGGTATGATAAAATGCCCCGCTGCAGGTAGTCACATCCTCCCGCCCTCAACAATGGTGTCTTCCAGGCTATTGTCGCCCTTGGAACACACCCAGTCTATCTTAATCCTTCAGCCCACTCTGCAGTAAAACCTTGGCATGGAGGCAGCAGCACCCCCATCCTCCACCCCTGTATATGGCAGTGAGTGGGCAGCGATGGAAAGGATGTTTCAAATGAAATAAACCCCAAATCCGCCTGAAAAGAGCTTACTTTAATGGCATGCAGGTACATATATTTGACATTCAGATTAGCAGCGCTCATTTATACCATGAATTATGATTTGATATTTATTCCAATGGGTTCAACACTTATTTTTGCAAGGCATCTTCTGCAACACTCAGATTAGGTACAGTATAGATCCATGTCAGTGGATGAATGACAATGGAGATGAGGAGGGGACGTTCAGGGGACTATATTGGCAGAAGGAGGACACAGCAGAAGTGCGTCTTACCATACTTATAAAGATCTAAAATGCGCCTACCCTCGTCGAGTTCAACCTCATAAGGCGCCGGGCGGCGCTTTACCCTGTTGCTGGGGTACATGCTGTACTGCTCCGACTCCCCTCCGAGACTACAGCAACAGAAAGCAGACAAAAGGTGCACAGGTATATGAGAAAACATGAATTTCAGCACACATCATCTCCTTCATTGCATATAACCCTCAACACCCCCTATCTTCCTCTTGCACCAGGAGCACACACACAAACACACACACATTCATAGGCCAGTTCTTTCTGTCACACATGCACATACATGCTCAGTAATATCAGTATAATGTATACACTACAAGCATCCTTTCATACTTGAGCAGCCTGTGTCTGCAGGGCCTCACTGTAGCAGGGTGACATCCAGATATTAAACTTATGGCAAACACTCACAACGATCAAATGAAAACGTGCATTCATGAAACTGGCCTATTATGAATTTTCTTTTTCTCTCTCCACCTTTACCTGTTGATGGCGGCGAGAGGCTGCGCCAGGTTGTAGAGCATCGCCCGGGCCGGGACAGGAAACGCGTTTGGGCTCAGTTGGACCATTCGAGCGTCGTCTCGTTGCGGCGGCGGCAGCGGCAGCGGTGGAGGTCTGCGAAGTTCCGTGATCGGCACCAAATGGCTTTCAGTCCTCTGCTCCACCGCTTTTATAGCGTCCCTCCTGGAGAGCTCGATCACCGGCACTTCCCTTTTCAGGTCAAGGGCGTTGTGAGAGGCAGTTTCCTTGGCAACGCCGTTGATGATGATGCTGATGCTGGTCCCGTTGCTCGAGTTCTGCAGAGGAACGTCATCCGTCTCCTCAACCCCCTTGAAGCTCCCTCCCCTCTCCTTCTCCCCCTCCTCTCTCCTCGGCTCCTCTTCCTCCTTGCATCCGTTCAGTCTGGAGATGATGGAGGAGTCCTCCCGCTTTCCAGGACCGGACTCTGCGTCAGGACTTCCAGGACGAAGCTCCGGCTGCCGTTTTTCCATCATTTTTATACCGTCACCACTCGCTCGAGTCCACTACGTCCTAAATAAGATTTTCCTCGATTAACTTATTGATCAGGGCAATATGTGACATTCTTAATATAACAAATAAATAGCTTATGGAAGCCTACGAATTTAATAATGCACTTTAATTATAGGCATTAAAATTATGAGTAAATATTTTTATTATTAGAATTATAATCATGAATTGCACGGTTGACATTTCTAACTAATCAAATAGTGTAAAAAAAAGACGATTAATAGGCTATTTTGCCGGCCAGATTGTTTTTCTTAATTACAAATTTTGTTCATTATTTTAAAAAATGAAGGAAAAAAAATAACACTGATGCTTTCTGACCATTTAAAAATGCTTTAATTCTCATGGATTATATAATTTTTTGTGAGCTGATGAAGGTTTGAGAGCTTTTTATAAAGTTTGGATACATCCTTCATATATTTGCCTCAGTTAAACATTTTGTATTAAGAATTTGGAGCCAGTGATATTTCCCAAATGTTATATACAGCGAGCTTTATCTTGTGGTTTCTGCATTGCATGTTTTTTGTCCTTTCTACGAATCTCTTATCTAAAGCTTGCTTGGCCTTCAGTGCAGTTCAAAACGTCCAGCTAATATCTAAACGTATTTAAACCGACGTTTGAGCTTTTCATAAAGCCAAATTCGTGTACATTAAAATAAAATTTCGGCTGCTGTTTATTTAGAGGTGAAATGATCGTCTTATAAGAGATTGAGCATGCCAGGACCACGAAGAGAGATCCTCTTCGTCGACATAAAATCCATCCTTTTTTCTGTCTTCAGCAAATCCAGAAATAACCTTCAAAATCACTTGGACTTGATCATTTTCACAGCCACAGATGTCAGAGTAGGTGGTGTATTTTTTGTGGTTTTATGGCGGTGTATTAGAGGCTAGGCCATGGTGCTGTTGTTGTCAAAGCCCGCACATCAAAGGCTTGTCATATTGAACACCATACACACCAGTGTTAGGTGTTTCAGCAGCTTAATTAACTCGAAAAATATTATTATAAACGAACAAAAGACGCGAGAATAAAAAAGCGCACTTTTATTCCTGGGAATTCTCCAATAGGCCTCGCATCCGTTATTACATCCCGTTACAGTCTCAACCATCCGATCGGACAATAGCTGAAAATGTAGGCTAAATATTTCGCACATCACACCAGTAAAATTCAGACGACAGCAATCCAATTACAGCCGTTAGGAACAACGAGTACGGTGGTTTAAATAAAGAGGTGTATTTTTTGCACTTACCGTTCCTGCCGTGTTGTTGATGTTACTGTGTAAGTGGAGCCATTTTGTGAGTGGGTCATCCATGTCTGAGGTTTTTCTTTTTTTTCCCTGCCAGTTGTGGAGCAGTGTGTATGTGTGTGTGTGTGTGTGCGTGTGTGTGTGTGTGTGTAGCTGAGTTATTCCTCGCCGCATCCAGTGCGCTCCCTCAGTATGGGGAGCGGAACACAGGCCGCAATGTGGCCGAGTGAGATAAGCGCACGGCAGCGGCCTCTTCATTCCCGATAAGCCCCTAAACCCATTATTTATGAAATGATTCATTATTATTTGGCTGTCGTGGGCTATATAGGCTTGTGGAGGGCAAAGCATAAAAAAAAGCAAACAGGCACAGCGCAACGGCCTGTAACAACGTACTGTAGCCTGAGCTAGCCTATAGTGGAGGTGTTTTAATTTTTTTTTTTTTTTTTTGATGAAAGAAACAAAAGCTCAGGTTAAGCTGTTGACCTATTTATATTTCCAACAAAGGTTTTTTTTATGCCAAGCCAATTTATCCTGCAATAAGATAACTGATGATAGCAGAGGGTTGTCCCTTTTTTTTTAATTTTATCCTAAAAAGAGTATATCCATTAATCCATATCCATTTCTGCGCCTTGAGGCTGGATGTGTTAGTGATACAATATTAGATTGCTAAAAAATGACGAGGGTATAATTATGATAACGATGCCTTAATCGAACGGGACACAATTCTTTATCAATTAACCAATAAATAAATAAATAAATAATTAAACGTGCTGTTGCATGTCATTGTTTGTGTTGGGGGGCCTTGGACGGCGGTTCCTCGGGGCCCATGGGGACTCATGGCTGGGGGAGATAAAAGCGTATCGGCTCCTGGTCGCATCAGATAAAAGAGCAGCACGCTATCAGAGCACATTCAGGACAGCCTAAATGGTAGCAGGTACATCCTAATAACGGATTTTCCACACTGCTTTTTTTCCCTCCTCTTCTTCAGTCAGACACATTTATGAATTTAAACAGGCCAATTGCATACATTTAGTCAAATAAACTCGTGACGTGGCAAAATATAGAGCGCAGGCTGCGTCATTAGGGGAATACATGGATGTAAAATGTGGGAAGTCTCAACACGCTTCGTGTTTTTAAGCCTAATGTTAAAACAAAACAATTAGTCACGACCTCTAAGCAGACCTGTTGAAGCAGCAGTCACGACCATCATCCTGCATCCTGTGCGCCACAGGTCTGACATAATCCCCTTTAAACTTTTTTGTCAGCATCTTTCAAGGAAACCAAGACTGCAAGGCAGTATTTGCAATCCACCTAAATATTAAATATTAAAATATGCTCAAAGTGTCTCCCCTCCCAATATATTAATACAAAATATAGATTTTTTTTAATCATGCTATAATTTAATCATAATCATAAATAAACCTGACCTGATATTGTTGTGAGATTTGTTGTGATGTTTGTATGTGGTATATGTCCTGTGGTATGTGTATTGTAGTATGAGGATTGTAGTTTATGTATTTTATTGCCCTCCATGTTTATAGAGTATTGTGGTTGTATTTTTGGTAACAATTTAGGTCTATATGTAAAAGCTCCACTGGGGACAAGAGTTGAAAATAAGCAATAGCTTTAAACTCTCTGTGCAACACATCAATCCCATACTCTATATTGGAACTATGTTAAATTGCATCATCCCTATCAAATAAAAAAACTAAATAAATAACAAATTGCCATTATTACTGGTTCTATCAAAGTGTGCTGCAGCTCTATAGCTTTGCCAAGATGTGTTGCTGTACCTCAGCAGAAGCCACTGATCAACTGCTGTGGGTGCAATCAGTGTCAAACTCTGTACTGTCTCTCTGTGCCATTACTTTTAAATATATTAAAAAGTTTTTGTTTTTTTTAAACCTAGACTGTAGTATTCCTGTCACCTAGGCTACATCATTGTCAACTGTGATAGTTTTTGTGACATGCTATAAAAATTATTATCATATGAATGGTTATCATCTCAGTAGCTGTCATTTATTGCATCTTCAGTAAAGTGTATAGGTGCACTTGCTTGTGCTTATGATAAATATAATATAATAAATCACTGGTTCTCAAATGGTGTGATGCCAATTCAGGTGTGCTGTGGGATTTTGTGATAACCACACATTATTATTGCAGTATTCAACTGGGCCTGTACAAAAAGTTATGAATTAATTTTTAATTGACTGTATCAGCATGTCATGTGCACCCATTTTCTAATAAAGAGGCAAAATGTACGTATAAATGTAGTCGCAGGAGGAAAGGATAAGTGTGTGACACATCACACTATCTTACATTATCTTACATTACTTACCATTTAAATGGACGTGTTATTGGTGCTTTGATGCAATTTAAAAGCATTTAAAATGAATTCTTTATTCACTTACTAAATCATGAGTAATTGCTGATTGTCTATTGTTATTTGATATCAGTAAATAAAAACAATTATGTTGTGATAAGAGTGATAACGTATGTTATGGAGGCTATTGTGCAGGGATATAAATACAGGTGTGCCTTGAGACTTTAGCTTGCCCTTTGGTGTGCCTGGGCATAAACAGTTTGAAAAACCACAGTAATAAATTATTGCTGGGGGTGGTGCAGATGTGGTCCCACCCAGTGTTTACTCCATGACTATAGCTACGGCCATGGAGTCAAGAAGCACTCAGCAGGCCAAATTAATGGACTGTAATCTGCAAATGAATAAGCCTAATTGATTTGACTGAGCCAGATTTAAGTTGTACAGGTTTTACTCTCAAATTGAGGAAACATTTCATAAGATTTGAAACTATACTCTGAGTTTGAACATTTCAAATATGTCAGTGCACCTAACTGAATGAATATAACACCTTGTGATGTAACTGTGAGCTTTTTGTGTGGCATGATTAATGAATGTCTTACAAAAGTTTGACAAAATAAAACAATTTTATTTAGAAGCGAGCAAGTATCAATTTCCTGAAGCAGTAGGTGATACAGCACAAGTGAAATGAAGGGCCCCTGCAGAGCCTCAGGGAAATATGAGTCATTAAAAAAAGAGAGGGAGAGATAATTAATTGCTTTTATGTTTAAACAGAATCTGTAGTTGCAGTTTCTTTCTGTCTTTTACTTAATGTCCTTTATCAATTTCCCAGTGATGATCTTTTATCATGATGTTGTTTCTATGTTGTGTGTTGTTGTTGTTGATGATGGTGATGGTGTTTTTGATACTCTTTTATGCTCAACTGTGCAAAGCAAATTCCTCTTGGGGGAAATACATTTTTCATTCAATCTGTCTTTTTTATGGACAAAATATGGTTCTACTCACTACTCATTTAGGGTGGCAAAATAAATCACAATTTAAACATGTTAAAGCAGATCTCTTATGGTTTTTTTATGTCACAAATGCCTCAATCAAAATAAAGCAGTTACCCAGTTGATTTTATTTTGGAGAGTTTAATTAAAATTACAATACTTTGTGAATGAACTTCTCTCTATTCAACTATGTCTGACAATTAAAAAAAAACATATACATACAAACAAGTTGTGCTGGATTTGAATCAGTATTTATAGTCTGAACTTTTTTATTAGTATCACAATATATACTCTGAAGTTACTCCCAGTTTCTTGCCACTATAGTCTGGTTTATTACTGGATATATTTGGTTTTGTTATTTGGTTATTTCATTGATTTGTCATTGTAATCAATTCCCCTGCAGTGTTGTATTGTATAACAATAGTTTGCACTAATGAACCTCTAACTCTGGAATCTCATGTGGCTATTTTGAAATGTAAAACTGCACTGAGATACACTCTGACTATCTACCATGGGTTACAGTCCATCAGCAGTGTTTGCAGTGGTGAATTAGACTCCATGGCTGCAGGAGAAATGGCTCTGTGCCAGTCAGCGCTGGATGCGTCGGGCCGGCATGATCCGAAGAGAAGCGGTGCTCTCCCGGGTCATGAGCCGCGTCACATGGTCCAGACTGAGTCCAGCCACTGCCTCTCCGTTCACCTGCAGGATTTCATCACCGACGCCAAGGAGACCTGTGTAGGGGCCTTCACTGCCACCATCACCCACCTTCTCTACATACACACCTGGGTACAAACAATAGGAGGGGAACAGGGAGACGGGGGGCAGATGAAATAAAGATGAAGGAATGGTTGGAGAGGTGTAAGAATGGAGAGGGGAAGTAGAATTTTAATAAAGGGAAAAAAGAGGAACCATACAACAGATATATAGAAATATACATAAAACAGCTTTACCATGAGTAAAGGCATTTTTACACATTTTACCAAATGTACTTGAACTTGTCATTGAATTTCTGTCAAATGCTCCTGTGATTTAATATATTTGATGCCATATCTAATTATGCTTAAGTGATTATAAATTTTAGCTTCTTGCTTTTCAGAGAAAAGCCAAATCTAAAAAGGTGGATTCAAAACTATCCTCTTTTCTCTCTCTCTCTCTTCTCTTTATTCTGTTCTTTTTTAAAGATACATGTCACTGAAGAACAGCCTTGCAGTCAGCTAAAAAAAAGTAACCACCAAAATAAAATAAATGCAAAGCCAAGCTCTATATTTAAAGGGACAGTTCACCACAAAATCAAAAATACATATTGTTACCCTCACTTCTCACCTGTGGTGCTATTTATCAGTCTAGATTATTTTGGTGTGAGTTGCTGAATGTTGGAGATATTGTCCGTAAAGATGTCTGCCTTCTCTCTCTCTTCTCTTTGTGATAGAACTAGATGGTATTCAGCTTGTGGTGCTCAAAGTACCAAAAATATATATTTGAAAAACTCTGTATCACTGCACAGAAGAAAACATTGATCTACTTATGGACGAGAGGCTCATCAACAGCAATGTATCGTCCCTGATATCATGACCTGGTTATTCATGATGATCCACAGACCTTGTTATATGTAGGTGTATGTACAGTAGGAACTATTTTCTGTCTGGCAAACTACACCCAGCAATAGTATCTCCACGCAAAAGAAAGCGTACATCTACTCATGGGCACGAGGCTCGCACTCCTGACAGTGTGAGATATAAACATTGATGGTGTCCTCCTTGGCGGTAGCTAGCTCAGTCGTGAGCTAGCCGTAGATGCACACTTCCTTCTGCGCAGTGATACAGTTGGCGGGTGTAGTTCGGTAGAAAGAAAATAGTTCCTACATGAAACTGCTCACAACAAGGTCTGTGGATTATCCTGAGTAACTAGGTCATGATTTCTGGAAAGAGACATTGCTGTTAAGTTTTCCAAATGTATTTTTGGCACTTTGAGCACCAAAAGCCGAGTGCCATCTAGCTCCAAGAGAAGGCAGACATCTCTAGCCGATATCTCAAACACTTTGCAATGCACACCAAATAAATCTAGACCCATCAACAGTACCACAGTTAAGAGGCAAAATATGTATTTTTGATTTGGGCGTAAACTGTCCCTTTAAGACAGCACAAAGACTGTGTGAGTTAAAAAAGTTACCTGTGTCCGGTCGGCCTTTGCCCCTTGAGATGACAAAACCAAAGGGACCATTTGGGGGTCTGATGAGCTCCAGGAGGAGGGTCCCATCGGGGAAAGCCTGGGTGACCCGGCCCACTGGACGTGCAATTCTGGAGGCGAGGACATCCTCGACACTCAGGGCCCTGTGGAGCTCCAGCTGAGGGCTGTCAGGGCTGTAACGGCAGAAATTCAGCTCTCGTCAAGGGCGTAGGTTTGGTGTCAACATCATGTTGGGAGTATATGACCAATTTATGATGGAAATGTCTTTATTTATGTAAAAGAATACACAAAATTCAGGCGGCAGATAACAATTCAATATATATAAATATAATATAGTGCAGTAAGGCTCTCAGGCACTCTGTATTTCATTCAAATAGTTATTCTCCTGTATAACTTTTGTTATTCAATGTGATCTGTGCTGACATAACACACATGTAGGCATGATTTACTTTTCCTTCCTCTTTTGTTTGGGGAAGTAACCTCTTTAAATGTGAATGTGGCACCTACATTAATTCATCTTAAATATTTATAAAACCCTGGACTTTAATCGCTCATGTATGTTGTCATGTTCACGGAGAGAAAATGGAAACTTGGACAAGAAGAAACTGTGTAAAGATTTGTTTATGCTACTGATTGGCACATTTTTGGGGTCATTTTTTAGTCATTTCAATCAGTAGGCTATGTTTTTTTTTGTTTTTCTTTTTCTTAAACCTTTTTTTTGGACAATGCACATTTGTGTCTTTAATATTAACATTGCATTTTATGTTTTCTTATTGTGCAAGTTAACCTTTCTACAATGTAGGATGTGGTTTAATACCATACATATTTTTTCTTCCTCGGTCTTCCTCTCTACTTTATTTTTCTTCCACACCTACCTGGGCGCCAGGCCGTACGGTATCTGCACCTCTCCCAGTATTGTTGAACGTTCTGTTCTCCTCTCTAAACTCTGCACAGAGGAGGCTTTGCGCAGTTGGGCCAGTGGCAGCACCTAGTGGCAAATAAACGGCACTGTAAGAAACTGTGTTTCTCATGTTGGCAAAATTCACCAGATCGGCTTTTGGAACCGTTAACTTTTTGGCGCTAACACCCCCCTAAAACTAACAAGTGTGGGTTTGGCACCACACACACACACATTATGCAAATAGAGGCTGTGATTGGCTGGAACAGAAAGTTGTGTTTAGTGTACTCGTGCAGCTGCCAAGAGGACAACAAGGATGGCTACCGCAGAAAGTGGAAGGAAACACAGACAACCTGGAATGCATTATCTGTGCTCCCAGTGTAAGGCAGAAAGGTTGGTAATACTTCAAAGCCTTGGTTGGTCCACTGTGGCAAGTAAGTAGTGAAAGGTACATCAAAGCAAAACAGGAAGTTTAAAGGCATGTAAATAAGATGTTTTCTCCCTACGGTCTTCCTTTTTTAGGTAAAAATCACATCTATTTGAGGTGGTGAAATTAAACAGAAGACAATGGCAGAGCAGCACAGGAGTCCTGAGCATAACATGGCATGAAAAATGTTGTTGCTCACCGTGTGCAGGGTTTGCAGTGAGGGTGTCCTCTGCATGCGGATGGTGGGCTGGGGTCTGCGTGTGGGGCTTGGGGAAGCAGAGGTGATCCGTGGAGCCGTGGGTATGCTGAGCTGCTCCATGCTGCTGGAGCGGCCTCCTTTCACCAGTCTACCAACACTGTTCAGACCAATGGAGGAAAAGAAGCGACGCAGGAAGAGCTTTGGACGTCCATCCAGCTTTCTGTAAAAGGAAAGTTACAATAGTTTTTTAGTGGACAGTTACATAAACTCAAAATGTATTAGACACAATTACATCCCCAGCTAAACTACCAATCAACAAGCCATGGATTGGGACATTATTAACTGTTAAAATGGTTATTTTGCTTGTTATAGTTCTGCTATAAATGTGCTTAGCAAGTAAAGATATTTTTATTACCAGAAGAGGGCAGGATTGCCTTGATGTTCACAGAATATTTTTAATAACAACATCCTGTAGGTCAGGGTTTTAATCTCCTAACTGCTACCAGTCTGGCACGCTCAGGCCGTTTTGGGAACAGCATGGTGGGGGCAAAGGATTTATTGTCTAAGCCACGACAAGAGCGTTGTTATCTTGGCTTACCTGGAGCCATCAGAGTTTTCCTCCCATAAGGCCTCAGCTTTCAGATGTTCTGCTCTCAACAGCTCCGCTCTGAGGTCCTCAGCCCGAGACATAGCCACGCCACGCAGAGCAGGGCGACACTCAGGACCAGAACCAGGGTCACCCAGACCTGCTGGTGGAGAGGGATGTGCTGAGTGGATGTCAAAGAATCATTCTGAAATATTCTATTTTATTCTGTTCTGTTTGTTCTATTGTGTTGTGTTCTATTCTATTGTACTTTGTGTGAAATTTTGTTCTATGTTGTTCAGTTCAGTTTAGTTATGCTATGTTATGTTCTGTTCTGTTTCATTTTGTTCTATTCTATTTTATTCTGGTCAGTTTGTTCTATTCTGATCTGTTTCATTCTATTTTGTTCAGTTCAGTTCAGTTCAGTTATGTTCTATTCTAACTTGTCTGTGCCATTATCTTTGCTAAAAAATGCAAATCTTTTTTTTGTAAATTGTTCATTTCTAACAGTTTTGTTTTACAAATTAGTCTGGAACTCTTGTTCAATAATATAATCTTTGCTTTTACCTTTTTCTTTTTATGCATGATTGTTGATATTTAATAGGAGAGGTATCTGCACAATGTTTTAACTAATTTATTTTCCCCTGTATTTTCTATATATGTATGTGCAAATAAATAAATAAACTAAACTGAACTATTCCATTCCATTCTATTCTGTTCTGTTCTGTTTCTCTCTGTCTGTTCTACACTCCTCTATTTTGCTCAGTTCTGTTTTGTTCTATTTTTCTGTGGCTTTCTTCTATTCGATTCTATTCTGTTCTGTTTATTCTATTTTCTTCAGATCAGTTAAGTTCTGTTTTGTTCAGTTCCATTCTACACTGTTTTCATTTTGCATTTGTTCTGTTCTAATCTATTTGATTCTATTTGGTTTGTTCTATTCTATTCTATTTTATGTTATTCTGTTTTATTGTATTATGTTCTATATTGTTCTATTCTATTCTTTTCTATTCTGTTCTGTTCTGTTTCGTTCTGTTCTGTTCTGTTCTGTTCTGTTCTAATCTGTCTGTGCCTACTATTCTATTCTATTCTATTCTATTCTATTCTATTCTATTCTATTCTATTCTATTCTATTCTGTTCCACTTGTTCTATTCTATTCTTCTGGTCTATTATAATTCATTCTATTCTGTTCTATGCTCCTCTAGTTTGCTTAGTTCTGTTCTGTTCTATGTTCTTCTGTCCAGTTTATTCAATTCTGCTCAGTTCTACTTTATTTTATTGAGTTCTGTTTCATTCTATTTTGTTCAGTTCTATTCTGTGCTGTTCTATTTTGTGTTTGTTCTGTTCTAATCTATTTCATTGCATTTAGTTTGCTCTATTCTGTTCTATTCTATTTTATGTTATTCTGTTTCATTTGTTCTATTTTGTTTACTTCTGCTCTGTTTGTTCTGGTCTGTTCTTTTTCCTTCTATGCTGTTCAACAGTATTCTATTTTGCTCAGTTCTTTTCTTTTCTTTTCGGATCTATTCTATTCTGTTTGTTCTATAGGTACTTAATAAAATGCTACTTTTTACATACACATACACATACACATATATTCATCAGAAATAATAATCCAATAATAAAATATGTAACAGCCTATTCTATATTGCATAATGAGTACTTTTATTGTTTTATGTTTAGTTACAGTTTTACTTGCAGGACCTTTGATGTTGTTAGTGGTATACAGTATTTTTAACACTGTGGGATAACTACTCAATAAATGAAGAAGACCACTCCACCACTGCTTTTACAGGATTGTAAATCCTCCCATAAGAAAGAACATCATCACTCTAACATGTACATGACAGAAATTACAGGTATTTAACTCTTTGCTCAAACTTCCAAAGTAACTGAGATTTATTAATGGCTATGCTCATCCACAATGACCACTCACCTGTTCCATCTGGAGTGGCATCCCAGAGCTCAGCAGCTGGCAGGTCAGTGGTGAGTCGGGCAGGAGAGTACCTTAGCGTGGAGGGCCTGATACAGGGCATCGAGCTGCTTGTTGCAGGGGTCCCTTGGGTCAAAGCCACTGCACCTCTTGCCTCTGGAGAGTCCAGGAGGACTGACAGTCCCCCCTCACCTCCCTGATTTGAGGTCATCTGGAACTGAACCGTGGACTGACCTGCAGCAGAGCGATTCCTTGAGCTTGACTTCAGGGCTGACTTTATAGGCAGAGATGGGGGAGGTGAGTCCCTTAATCCATCCAGCAAATGGGGCTCCAGGGCAACAGGGCTATCTGGGGCAAAGGAAACACCTCTGCTCAAGTTGACCCTGTTCCTTGGATTTGAGTTGCGTCGCTGAGCCCAAGATGGACCGTAAGGGCCATGGCCAGACTCCATCCGGCTTTCTCCTTTCCTGCTCCTTCTCCTAAGTTTCCCAAACCCTGATGATTTCCACCCTGTGCTGCTCTCTTTATTTTCCCCCAGCACATAAGCTCCGGCAAAAGTGACAGTTAGAGGAGCTTTAGGACGAGTACTTGCCTCTGGCTTGTTATGAGGCACCCAGCGAGGAGCCACTTTCTCCCGTGGGTCCTCAGGCTGCTTTGGCTCAGTGTTCTTTGGCTCTGACGGTGATGAGACTGGCTGAGGCTCCCTGACTACAGAGCCACAGGCCTCACATTTCTTCACCAGCACTATTATCTCTTTAATCACTGTTGTGGGTTCACCACTGACACCCGCAACCTCTTGTTTCTGTGGAGGAGGCATGGAGACACTTCTATGGCTTCTGCTTCTCTCTGAACCACTACTGCTAGAATCCGTGTTGCTTTCTTTACTCTTGGACTTTGGCTGCCCAGGCCTGCTCCGCTGCCTCACTCTATCCAAGTACCGGGACTCTGCTTCTTTCTCTGATTCGTCCTCGAAGCGCACCCGTGTGGGCGAACAACCATACCGCCTGGATCGACCACCTTGATCACTGGGGGAGGTGTCTCTTTGGTTTGGGATGAGGAGTGGACCAGATCCAGTTTGAGCCGCATGATCTTCTTTGGTTTGAACAGCTTTCTGCACTGTTGTTGGACTGGGAGACTCAACTTGCTGCTTCTTTCTGTAAGAAATAACACAGAGGTGCATATTACAGACATTTTAAAGTGACATATTTTGTCTGTAAGAGAGTTAAACTTCTGTTGAACTCATTCGTAAGTTAGTGTCTTGTGAAAGTGAAGCAGAAAGGAACATGAAAGTGAAACTGTGTGTCAGCAATCTCTCAGCAACAGACCATTTAGTTAAAGTTTTTTGCAGTTAAATACACAAATGATATGATATATTTCAATGAGACAGTACATTAAGTGGCTTCAAGTAGGTTTGCTTTGCAGTCATGGATGTAGGATTCAATGCAAGTGAATGCTTCCAGCTGATATAATGGAATTTCAGCACTTTGTGACGCAAACACTACTACATGAAAAGAATGACTGCAAACATTTCCTCAACATTGTCAGCTCTGTTTTTGTAATTACAGAGCACATCAGGTTCCAAAGCTGCAACTTATTTTCGTTTCTATGCACCATTAGCTTTGCAAAACTACGCCACTGAATATAATGACACTAGACAGCACTCGGCTTGTGGTGCTCAAAATGCCAAAAAATACATTTCAAAAACTCAACAGCAATGTCTCTTTCCAGAAATCATGACCTGGTTACTCAAAATGATCCACAGACCTTGTTGTGAGCAGTTTCATGTGGGAGCTATTTTACTTTCTTTTCTTAACAAACTACACCCGCCAACCATATTTTCATGCAGAAGGCAGCGTGCATGTACTGCTAGCTCATCTAACGCCACTAAGCTAGCTAATGTTACAGCTCAGCTGAAGAGGACACCATTAATAGTTACATGTCACGCTGTCACAAGCTTGAGCCTCTCATCCATGGGTACATGCGTGCTTCCTTCTGCTCAGTGATACAGTTGGCGGCTGTAGTTAAAAGAAAATAGTTCCTACATGAAACTGCTAAAAACAAGGTCTGTGGATCATCTTAAGTAACCAGGTCATTGTATCTTGTAAGATACATTGCTGTTGAGTTTTACAATTGCATTTTACAAACCAAGTGCCATCTAGTTTCATAGCGAAGGCAGACATCTGTACGGCCAACATCTCCAACACTCAGCAACTCACACCAAAACAATCCAGATTGATCAGTAGCACAATAGGTAAGAGGAAGATTTTGCATTTTTGATTTTGGGGTGAACCACCCCTTTAAAGATAGAGAAAGTGCAGCAACAAAGTAATTTGCAAAAAAGGTATTAACCTGTCAGCAAATGGAACTTGTTATCACATCACTGACTCATACCCATGCATGCAAAACTGCACAAATACAAGTGGGACATTCACAGTCTCTAATATCTAACTTGTGCCAGAGGGCTCACGGCCCACATCAGTAGACGTAGCCAACTTACACAGTGGATCTCTGATCAGAATGGGAGCGTCTGCAGGGGCGATCGCCTTTAATGTGATTGGAGCGAGCCTTGAGTCGTGCTCGCTCCAGAAGACGCTTGGCTTGCTCATGTCTCGGGCTCAGAGGGAGCTCATCAGTGATTACAAGAAGTGACCTGAAGATCAAGAGAAAGATGCAAATGAGAAAAAAATAATCATTCAGCTGATGAAAACAGCAAGCAGAGTTGAATGTGTAATGAGACTAGGCCACATCGCCATCTGTTTGATGAAGTCCTTAAATGTGCCAAGCTTATTGTGTGTTGTGACATATCCAGCGACATCATATTCCCCGCAGATTGACTTAACACTGAGTGAATCAGGCTGCGTCTTCTTAAGCTGTTTTATGTAATATCAGATAGATAGACTGGGGCGTGGCACTGGCAGTGAGCAGCAGAGAGAAACGTCATCCTTCCAACTATCCTTATGCCCAGCAGCTAAGCTGCTCTGCATTGTGCTTCATCGTCTGTACTCGCCTTTATCCCCTGGCCCAGTGATAAAGATAGCATGATACACCAGCCATGTGGATTATCCTTGTAATGGACTGAGTGTGATTCATTCTCTCCTGGGGTGTCAAGAGGAGACCATATTGTGTTTCAATAGATTACAGTTTGTCATGGCAAACTTATTCCAGCACTGACAAACACGATATAATTAGCAGCCTGTTTTGGTGCCCAGTATGCAACTGTATTATTCTGCAGTTTATGATAATGGCCTGACAATAAACAGAAAAGGGTGGATAAGATGAACAATACAAGTAGTGAGCCAAACTTTAATTTAAAAAACTGAACATAATGGTGTTGGTATTGCTCAGTTACATAAAGGTGTTTAACTTACTTATGTTTTTATGTATTCTGTACACTTACATAAAGTATGACTGCCTCAAACATCCCTGTCAGTATTTAGAACATGTGCATTTGTTTCATTTGCTTCATGTTTCATATCTGCCCCACCCTCATATTGAAACAATATGAGATTTTAGGACTTTATCTCTAGTGTCATGTGTCACAGTTTGAAAATGAGAGCTTCTTTTCATAACCTCATTAGTGTAAAATGTTAGCTTCATCAATATACTGTATTTAATATTCAAATTTCTTTGTGAATACATTTTATTTATTTGATTTGTATATGATATATTTGTTTGACACTCTAGCTGCTTCAATCCAGAAAAAAGTAGACTCTAAATTCCCATAAGCGGAGCTGTAAGGCTGAACTTTATGAGGAGAGGATATAAATAGTACATAGGAGTTGTATGTCACCGCCACTGCCAAGTACATAAAGAAGCTTTGCATTGCTCACCTCAGATAGGGTTCAAGTTCCTGAGCAAGGATGGCTGAGTCTGAGCTGTCCAAAGCCCCATGTGCACCTGTGACCGTCATAAAGCAGAGAGGAAAAGTACAACTCAAAGCAAATATAATGTGGATTTAAAAGCACTTCAAAAGGTTTTATGCCCACACAACATGAATTTCCTGTCCCTGTTTCGCTCGACATTTAGCTAACTTCGTGTAAATCATATAGCATTGTGGATTTTTCTTATTTAGGGCTCAGTTCCTTTTTACTGTCTCATGCTTGAGGGAAAACACTACACGCAAAAGAGCCATCAGCCATGATATGACCCACAGGGATATGCGGGTATTAAAATAATTGGGTCTTTGTATGATTGTAAGGATTTTCATAAACCTTCATAACATTAGATTCAGTGACAGTCTCATAGGTTATCCCTGACTGATCCTTAATGTCAGTCAAAAAAAAAACCACAGGTTACGCAACCACTGACAGATAAAGGCAGATTTCCCAGAGACAAGAGGGAAAAATCATTTGATCATCATGGATTTACTCCTATGGATTGCATTGACTGAACTGGTATTGATACACTCAGATGCACACGCACAGGACACATCCAGAATCACAAATGCATTGTATGGAAAAATACATAATCTGTCACCATACAGGAGTACAAAGACATCCATTAGCACATAGACAGATACAAAAGCAGGGACACTTCCCCCCACCGCTCTGACTGCTAATAATAGCAACACCCTCATGCACATCTGCACATCTGACATCTGTTCAACACTGGGAATCAGCCAGGTTACATACTGCATTTCTATACAACGTCATTGGTAGACAGACAAAGGCTTATATAAGGAACTTTGAGTGGTTGCAAAAGCTGACAAGTATTCTAAGCGGACATAATTTTAACATTATAAAAAGCTTTATTACTGTACAAGGAAGTCAGGAAACTATAACTGAGCCACTTGTGTAAAAACAAT
The DNA here is from genome assembly GCA_019142605.1 of Cephalopholis sonnerati. NCBI lineage: Eukaryota > Metazoa > Chordata > Actinopteri > Perciformes > Serranidae > Cephalopholis > Cephalopholis sonnerati. The sequence continues at coordinate 16,246,102 of JAGQAX010000010.1, read as the reverse complement.
GAAGCCTGTCTGGACACCTAAGTATATCAATATACCGGTATGCCTATTTTGGCTTTTTTTTAACCTACACAACAGCATGTAATAGATTGTTACAAAGCCGAATTATCCAGTTTAATGTCAAAGCTTTACAAGATTTTGTCAGACACCTTCTATGTAATACAATGCTTTCACTGACAAACTAAAAATAAAACCACCTCAAGATGAGACGGAGGGATCTTATCTGTGACTCGGCCACATGTTGGTCTCTCAAACCATTCAGTCAAGGCCTGTTTATTATTTACTAAGTTTTTACAATTGACTGAGAGAAGTATTTTACTGCTGGAAAGATGGTATTTTCATAAAACTGGCTTGTCTATGCAATAGAGGGATGTGAATACTTCTGACATTGGTGCTACATGGCCAGAGAAAACAGAGGAAAAAGGCTGTGCCGTTTGCTTTTGCTCAAGAGGTAGAAAACCTACAACTACCAGAATGCACTGCGCCACACTGGACCAATACACGCTCCCGCTGGTGGGTGATATAATGCAAGTCGGGCCATTTTTCGAGACATGTAAAGCTGCGGATACATTCCATTCTACACTACACACTCCCACAAACCACGCCCACCCCTGGTACAAGACAAACTCACCATTGCTTCCTGTTCGCAAATTCTCATATTACAGCCAAACAGTGCACTAAAATGTGTTTCTGAAGGCATTTTAGATGAGAACTAGGGAATAAAGTTACAGAATCTTGGTTTATATTTGATCAGCACTGCCTAGTTTTACTGTTTGATCTGAGTTTGATAGTGCCCTGGTTCCCTAAGGAAAAAGGCAATGGGAATTTTCCATTGGATTCTAGATTATTGCAGAAAATACAAACAAATGTTTATGACACTTGCCATTTTGTTCTGCAAGATAATCTTCACAGATGAACACTAAATGCAATCAGGCAGAAGTAAAAAACCTACATTAGGCTTTAAACAGACTACACCACAGTTGCATGACTTAACATCATCACCACAACGAGGCTGTAGAGCTGTGTTTGGTATGATGACATCCTCTAGTCTCATTTAGCCACTTGTTAGCAACCGGCTTTTTTAAGACACATAAAAGCCTCAGAATCCCATGTGGGGTAATTACTGAAGTATTTTATTTTGTAGAACAAAATGTGAAAGTCTCTTAAGCTTGTGTTAACTACAGACCTGATTTAAGGCATCTAACCACCATTCAAAAAACCCACTGACTTTGAGACGAGGGAACTGGGAGCGCTAATTACTAACAAATTTCAGTTTTTAGCAAGTAGTTTATAGGAGGTACAATCTATAGTTCAAGGAAAATCGGCTGAGAGATGGTCAGGGAGATCTGGGCGCTGGTAGAATGAAGGAACGTTTACCATAGTTCATTTACACATACTACTCACATTGTTATGATACAAAGTTGAAAATTGGCAAAGCATCCCTTTAAATACATGCTGTATCCCTCAATAGACCTACCTTTACTATCCGCTCTGCATGTTGTATCTCCATAACAGCTGGCACTTTCTCCTCCACTCTGATCTCTCTCCTCCCTGCAGTTTTGTTGTCTTTCCCTTAACTTTGCATAAGCTCTCTGCTTCACCTTCAGCTTCTCATCAGCAGAGAGCACCCCACTTTGCGAGGACACGCTCTCCCAGCTGTCTGAATTGCACAGTCCTTTGGCTACATCACCAGCATCTGTCTCCTGCTCACACTTATCCAGGTAGCGCTCCACACTGTCCGAGAGTTTGAGCTCTAAGGATGTCTCAGTGGCATCTGCCACGCTTCCCACATCGCTCCTGGTGCCTGCTTCAGCTGGTTTAGACTTCATTTGAGGTTCTGCCAATACTTCTGTCTGAGTATGGTCCTTCAGAGGTAAAGAGGAGGGTATGTTGTTCGGGACAACCCCATTTAGAAGCAGTGTCTCGGGACGTGCCACTCTCCAGAAGCCCTTGGGTGGTGCCCAATGTCTGGTTGACGTGGAGGAAGAAATGGAAGATGTTGCAGAAGCAGAGGTGGTGACAGGAAAACACGAGAGCACGGGTAGACGAGGAGGAGGGGATGGGTCATCCTTACTGCTGCTTGAGTTATCAGACACAAGACTCTCCAGACTCGTGCCCTCCCCGAGTCCACAAAGCTGGCCTGTCAGAAAACCAACCCTGTCCTCATTTTTCTCCAACCTCTCATCTTCAGTTTTCTCTCCCTCCTGAAACAACGGCTCTCCTCGTGCTTCAGCTGGAGGGCTGTGGATCTCAAAACTGACTTGCACCTCTACCTCCTCCTCTTCATCGCTACTGCTCAAGTTCTTTGCAACATTTGATCGCCAGGAGAGAGCAGGCAGAGCTACCGGACCCTTTCCTCTGGGCCTCTGTCTGAGAAGGACTTCAGATGAAATCTGCCCGGCTGGACTGCTCACTAAGACCTCCGTGTCCAACCTCTCTCGTTCTTTCTCCCTATCTCTCCCTCTTGTCCTTCTCTGCGTGAGCGACTTCACCTTGGTCTGCAGTGCGTGCACGGCAGAACTCTCAGGAGGAGGAAGTTGGGTGCTCAGAGAAGGTGCTGTGAACACCGGTTCAGGAACGGGGCCAGTGATGAGCCCCCAGTTGATGGGAACCCCAGTAGGTAAAGGGGAGCTGGATTTTGCTTGGATATTATCAACCACCTTCTCTTCCTCCATTGGCTGGTCATGCACAGAAAAGTCCAGACAGATCCTAAAGATAAAAAGAGAAAAATGTTATACTCACGTGGACGAAACCATACATCTGTTCTACATCTCTGTTACCAGCTATTTTCTATGTGATCTGCCTGGTGAGGAGATATGTAATGTGGATTCAGTCACGTTGACTTATCCTCTGATTACTTTGCAGTGCACAGGATAATCCTTTAGAATGAGAATAAGCAACTGCTGCCTGCAACTGAGCCCCTGCACGAATAAACAATTATGCATGTGTTGTCAAACTAAATCAACACTATACCACAAAATAAAACTTTCTCTTTAAATCAGTCACATATTCAATTAAAAACCAGAGAGTAAAATAAATAAATCAGCCTTAAGAGACTGACATATTTTAAAAATGATTATGTGTCATGTAGATTTTATTTTGCTGCAGCCAAATTTAACAAATATCATAAACATTATGAAACAAGTAGGCTTCATAACGCATTCACTTAAGACAGATTCAGTTACATAATTAGGCTAGCAGACAATGCACAGTGTACCTGGATATCTAGTGAAGATGGTGTCCTTTAAAACACAATCCAAACGTTGATCACCATGACAAAGTTACCATGAATTCTGGTGCACAAATGCACAAGTTGCCATCCTTTCTAAAAAAAACCTGCGCCAACCGTGCAGATATTGCAGCGCGCATCCTCAGGTCAGTCGCCAACATAAGCGACAAGACGAATCAACTTTCATCTTCGGATTTAAAAAAAAAAAAAGAAGGGGAAACAAAATACCATCTCTAAATATTTCTCCAGATCCTCGTGCTGTGCTTCCACTCACTGCCTCACTGCTCCCGGTCCAGGCAGTGTCAGGCGAGCCAGCGACCTCTCAATCATGATTGGTCCGGTAATCCCCTCAGAAATGAGTGGGATTAGACAAAAATGGAATACAAAAAATGTCTGCTTTAATTTCGTCCTTGCCTCGCGAACCGAGTGAAGCTCTCTGTTGCGTAAGTACAGAGCACACACACACAACGACACTCTGCACACAGTAATAAGCCAATGAAAAAATAAAACCAAAATAGAATAATGGGCTTCAGCCTGAATGAGATACCCCCAATGCCTTGTCATTCCTTGGATATTAACATGGCTCTGATATAAAGATGCCGGCTGCCATGTGTTTTGGAGAATATAGGCCTAATTTTGCATCGTAAAAACAACTGATTCTTATTTGTCAATACAGCTGATCCCTCCCTCTGTCTCACATCATCCCAGCTCCCTCTCCCTCTACCCCTCTCTGTTTTCATAGACGCGTGTGCACACAAACATATGCCCTCGTGCACTGTCACCCTAATTGGGACAATGTTCTGCTTGCCAGTTGTCACAATCCCCAGATGTGATCTGGCAAACGCTGCTCAGTTTTCTGTTGTGGCTGTGCGTGCGGCGCACCGCCAGCAGAGGGCGCCATTGGCACACAGACACATACACACGCGCACACAAACACACACACGCGCACATACACACTCCTTGCCCAGCTAGCTGTAACCGGCTAGCTAGTCTGTTGTCGAGTTGACACCCTCCCCAAACCTCGGCAGCAGCTAAGCTGCACAGTCGACATGGCAAGAAAATATCGCAACAATTTCCTAAAGAAAGATGAAAATCTTCCAAGTCTTTTGGAATGAGTGAGTAGTATCGACAATAATGATATATTTGTCCAGGCGGAAGCTGGCGGTAGAAGTTGCATGTTTTGTTTTAAGACATATTTGTGACGCATAGCTATGGTTAGTTGTTGCTAACACGAAAGGCAGCTAGCTGACAAGCTAACGGCTACCAGAGGGAGGAGTATGGTTTGCTAGGCTGTTAGCCTTCTGTGCTCAGTCGAGTAATTACGAGAAGAGTATTTGTGTTAGCTGCTTCTCAAAAATGTGGTGAAAACGCGATCTTGGTGTGATTTTGAACATTGCGAACTCGAGTAAGTGACTGTGCCTGGTGAAATCAAATATATTTTCAAGGCAGTTGGGTTGCTGGGTAGTTTCAGATGCTAGCGTTACATAATCTCGCTGTTGCAAGTCAAATGGCTCCACTTTCGAGTGTCACTGGTTCTTCTCGAGCTATCGTTTCCTTGACCAATACACGATATGATAATTAATGTTCTTGGCAGTGTTATAGATTCTTCACTGCTGCTACATTACAAATAGTGACTGTATCACGAACAACCAGTGACGGATCTTAGATTATCACTATTATTTTTTAAATCTAACTACGTTAGCCAGGCTAGCAAACTAGCCACCCTTAGCTTAGCTTGCTAACAGTAAGCTAACGTTGCCTACAATTAGCTAGCTAACGTATTGCCCCATATCAGATAAAGCACTAATGGATGTATAACGTTAGCCAAACAGCAAATATGATTACAGCCTCGAAAGTAAACTCGTTATCCAACAATGAGATTGTTTGTAGCATATTGTTTTTCAACTCTATTAGCAAACGTTAGCCTCGTATCAAGTTAGATAGCGCAGAGGGACTTGGTTGTTAGCTTCTTCAGGACCCTTTGTCCATAGTCACAGTGGTTACCAGCTCCTCTAAGTAGGCCACACAGCAGTTGTTTTGATCCTTCTCCGTCGCTTGTTTCCTCTGTGTCTTACAAATATGTGCGGTGTCATCTTGTTTTTTTGTTATTTATTTGTTTTGTGTTGCGGCCGAACACCACATACCGACCAGCAGTCAAAGCCAAATAGACTTTTAATTATAGATTTTGTCATTTTAATGTAGCAATGTATCAGTAGTCCCACGAGAAAGCTATTTTGTCATCCCATTTGCTTTAATGCATTTTTCAGATACAGATGCACTCGTACACAACACAGCCATGTTTCGTTACTGCACTTAGATGCTGTTTTGAGTATAAGATATAAAGGATGAGCAAGCTACTTTTTGACTTGTATGCAACACGGTTTAAATTGATGAGTGTTTGCGCAATTCTAACTCCCTTTCTCTGTTTCTGTTTTCCAGTATTCATCACGCGATGTGATCCAAAATCCACAATGTGTGAGGACATTTAAGAACAATTGAGTTCGGAAGAAAAATTCTTGATTCCAGTGGAATCTTCCATATATATATATTATTATTATTATTAGATTTTTTCTGTGTTAAAGCTTACATATATTTACACACACTCGTCCCATCAACATATAACCATGCCAGTGCAAGCACCACAATGGACCGAGTTCCTGCTGTGCCCAATCTGCACACAGACATTTGAGGAGACTGTTCGCCGGCCCATCAGCTTGGGCTGTGGACATACTGTCTGCAAGATGTGCCTGAACAAGTTGCACCGAAAGGCCTGTCCCTTTGACCAGACAGCCATTAGTACAGACATCGAGCAGCTACCTGTCAACACAGCCCTGTTGCAGCTGGTGGGAGGCCAGGTAAGACTCTTGTTTGTGTTTGTACACTTATTTGGAAATTTATGAGAGAGATTCTGTGTTGACAACATTCATGCAGGGCCCTTATTGATGTAATCCTGTGGTGAAAGATAACCACTCATGGATGTGTTTGAGTGGTGGAACATTTTAAGATCCCATTCCTGTCTTGACTGTATAATGTTTCCAGTAATTGCCGTTAAGGTATTTTATTAGAGCGTTAGGCACGGGCTATTACATGATGCACATAGCTTGGAGATTCCTTTATGAGTCATACTCCAATCATTGAGCAATGGCTTTAATTCTGCTGGTTTACTGAGTGCCGGCACAGTCAGTGATGCTATATTTCTCTGAGGCGGTGTGTGACCAACAGGGTGAGGCACGGCTAATGGTGTTTTGGCTTTGTGGCAAAGTTTCCAAGTATACACTGTGTAATACTGGATAACGTCAATGTATCAATTATGAGCTTGTTGTGTGTCTGACATAAAGCCATGACTGTGATGTCTTGTCTCTTAGCTGAGTGCCATGCATATCTTTCAGTGTTGTCCATCTTTGTTTGCATTACCGTAATCCTATCTGTGCTCCTACAGATTAGTAGGGTACAAAGTACAACTAAAAGAATATCACAGATAAAAAATAGAAGTTGTTATGATAGTCCTGTACCATTGTCGTTCTTGAAATGACCTAATTTATCATATAAAGTGCCCCAGAGCTGCAAGTTGGCTTGGTCACTATCAAAACAAAGGGCCTAAAGTGAAGATGGTATAATGATAGTCTCTTGATTATTTCATTGGATCCCAGATGGCTATTTAAATCGGCTATTGCAAAGCTTGGAAAGTGTGCCTGCCACAAAGTGTGATATCGCACAGCCTGAGCGTGAAAATACAAACATGATGAGAAATGCTTCTCTCCAGTGTCATGGTTCTCTTTTAAATAGTGTTTATTAGTATTGTCTGGGATAGGTGCAGTTCAGCAAGCCATAATGTACAGAGAATAGAGCATAAGCCTTCAGTACAATGGACTGATTCTCAAAATGTGAATTATAGATTTTCCTGTCATATTTCCTTTATTTTTACTGTAGTGTAAATAAGGACCAGGAAAAACTAGACAATTAGTGAAGCACACTCTAGTAGTCACCATGTGTCTAATGGGATAATAAGGGAGTTGTTACAAAAGAGCCTCTAAGGACACAGGGCAGTTGGATGACATGTTTCATTGTACTTGACAGATCACTATAAATGAAGCGATGGCCTTTATTCTACATTTCTGGCTTTGTTTCAGTTGATAGTATGTGCTGCCTAGAGACTGTAGAGTTTTACAGCCTAAACACCATTTCACTTTGTCACTTTTCTGCCCAAATACACTTGCATATACACACACAGAGGTATTTTAATATTAATTGGCATGCCTAGTAGTGTTTAGCTGTTTAAGCCAATAAATTAGACAGTGAAAAGGAGATGATAATCATGTGTTCCACTACGCACACTACATCATTGTTAAGATACAACTATTCTAAAAGACTTCAGCTATTGCTTTGGGTTGTCCTAATTCTTTTCCTCTGTGTGTCATGCCGCAGGTTCCTAAGGCTCAGCCAGTTGCCTTGATTACCAGTCCAGAGGACTCGCAGCATTATGAGGAGGCCAGGCAGTGTGTGGAGGAGCTGGCCCTCTACCTCAAACCTCTCAGCAACACCAGAGGTGCTTAACATACACACACAAACATCTTTGTTACCTTTGTAGTTTGGTTTACCTTAATCATGATCAGCTGACGCTCCTGCTGCCTTTAAATGAAACATGGGAAATCCAGTGCTCAATATTCTGGGCTTTGAAGTTTTTTAAGATGTGAAAATCCTGTTTCTGGGTGAATGATAATGAACGCTGCCCTGTTCCCTTTTCAAAAATGTTTGTTTCATGTCAGTGTCATGAAAGGAACAAGAAAGGGGTAGAAAACAAATATTTTATATATTTAAAAAGTCAAATTAGTAATTTCCAAAGGGAACGGGAAAGCATGTGTTACACCTCATGAGCCATGAGCTGTCTGAAAATTTCCTCTTTTATGAAGTTGTGATTGTGACATCACTTGTTAGATCAGCTTGTTCTATTATATAGTCACATTAAAACTGCAGTAAATGTACCGTTTACATTTGTGCTGCAAAGTTTAAGCAGTTTCCTCAATTAATCATTGGCCAAGATAATGATTGAATATCCCTGATTGGTTGATTTAATAGAGAGAAATAGAGAATGGTTGATTAATAATTGATTAAACTTTAAATGATTGTATCAAAATGTATTTTTATTGAAACTGGTGAAATGGGCTTTTCTAACAGCATAACTCCAGTAAATTAGTTATCATGGTATATTTGAATAGAAGTAAATTGTTTAATAATGAATTTAATTAAACAAATTAAGGCCATCACTAAGATTGGCTGCTGATTCTTCTATTGTACCTGACATAATCCAACACAGCATCAAGCGTAGTAATTCTATTGAACCTAAAGGCTTTATCATACCATTGAAATTACGTGATTCTTGATAGCCAAGTCAGTACCACGGTAAAAAACAAAACATTTAATTTAAAATTAATGAATCCCTGCCAAATCTGCTTGAACACAACATATTATTTTGAGTGGGTTTATGAGATTTTATAGGTGAGGAAACATATTAATATATAGCCTACAGTATATCAACATATTTCTCCTCCGTTATTGTTATTGTACAGCACTGGTACATGTAAGACATGACGGTTGATCTTTGTTGTTTGCTATTTGTCTCGCCCCTTCTCCACTGTGATTAAACGGTTCAATAAGAAGCAACAGTAAGGAGTGCAGCGTTTCACCCAACATATTTCAACTCTCAGATTTGCATGAGCTCTTACTGCAAGAGAGGACTTTTAAAAAGGGGAAGTAGCTGTGTTAAACTCTGTCAGTGTATAGGAGAAGCTACATCCTCCAAAATGATCATAAAGTTGAACCAGCAGCTCTCTAAAACAGTTCACAAATGAACATTATACCCTTTGTGAAGGTAGGATTTTATTGCAGGGCTGCTGTATTGGACTGCATTAGTTTTAGCTAGGTATCATAGTATATGTCCTTTGGATGTAACAGTTGTTACGGCTAATCTTTCACCAGGTGTGGGTCTGAGCAGCACGGCCCAGAGCATGCTGAGTCGACCCATGCAGAGGAAACTGGTAACTCTGGTGCACTGCCAGCTGGTGGAAGAGGAGGGCCGTGTTAGAGCCATGAGAGCTGCCCGCTCTCTGGGTGAGCGAACCGTCACAGAACTCATCTTGCAGCACCAGAATCCACAGCAGCTCTCCTCCAATTTGTGGGCCGCTGTGCGTGCACGAGGATGTCAGTTTCTAGGCCCAGGTAGGTAGTTTTCAATTACCTGCAAAACAGTCCACATTCAAGAAGAAGCAGTTTGTATATCCTCTGTAAATTTTGTTTTTTTGGCAGTCCACTTTTACTCATGGTTTTTATGTTTGTGTTTTTTCTCCCCCAGCCATGCAGGAGGAAGCTCTAAAGTTGGTCCTTCTCGCTCTAGAGGATGGCTCTGCACTGTCCAGGAAAGTGTTGGTTCTTTTTGTAGTCCAGAGGCTTGAGCCACGCTTCCCACAGGCCTCTAAGACTAGCATAGGTCATGTGGTGCAGCTCCTCTACAGGGCCTCCTGCTTCAAGGTATGTCAATGACTGAGAGCCAGAAGAACATTTCAGACATTTTTTAAAAATGTTGTTGCAAATAGTGTACTTCATGTGGCGCTGCTCAACAGCAGGGCCTATTGCCTAAATATTATGACCGTGCAGAGATATCTGAGCTGTACTTTTGTTGTTTATGTGTTCAGTGAAGTTCCCCAGTGGAGATTTTATGTTTCCTGTCAGTCATCAATATGTTTTGCAATCCATAAAAAGCTCTCTGCAGACGGAGCCAAACACTCTTTCCTTCCTTCTTTCTTTCTGACTACTTAGGTGACCAAACGTGATGAAGACTCATCACTGATGCAGCTGAAAGAGGAATTCCGTACTTATGAGGCTCTGCGGCGCGAGCATGACTCTCAGATAGTTCAGATTGCCATGGAGGGTGGGCTGCGCATCGCACCTGACCAGTGGTCTTCTCTGTTATATGGAGATCAATCTCACAAGTCACACATGCAGTCTATCATAGATAAGGTGTGTAGAGAACTAAATGTTTTTTGTCTGTATCTCATATGTTTGTTTCTACATCATAGTATGCAAAGGCATATTTAATTTTTTTTAATGTAATCTGCTGTTTATAAGCTTCTTATCTTAAAGCATGTTCTGTCATAAATCTGACATATATCTACCAAAGTGTTTACACCATTTTTTTTTCTTTCCTTCCAACATAGCTGCAGACCCCAGCATCTTTTGCTCAGAGTGTCCAGGAGCTGACGATTGCGCTACAGAGGACTGGAGATCCAGCCAACCTCAACAGGCTGCGGCCCCACCTAGAACTACTGGCCAACATTGATCCAAGTCCTGGTAAGAAACACACACATTTCAGGAGTCTTGGGTTTTGTAGTGACTTAAGGAGCAAATCAGTTACATGCAGTATCACAGGTTGGAATTCAGACAGCATTTGTACCATTCCAGTATATCTTGTCTAATAAGTTTGGTTAAAACAAGCAGCTGGTATAGTGGGATATATATATCTTGGCCTGACCCTAGCTGTTGCATGACAGTTTAACTTAAAAAAATGTTTCCCATGTATTAGATTTATTTTTTGTGTTTTTTTTTTAGTTCCTTTGTATGAGCCAACAATTACTGTGAATTTAAATCTCTTCTCGTCTGCACGTGTTTCCCCAGATGCTCCCCCTCCCACATGGGAGCAGCTTGAGAAGGGGTTAGTAGCAGTGAAAACAGTGGTGCATGGCCTGGTGGACTTCATCCAGAACCACAGCAAGAAAGGAGCTGACCCTCAACAGGTCAGTATATCCATCGGATTTTAAAAGAGCTAGGCCCCAGCTGTTGTATGTTCCATCACGAATCCAAGTGACACCCATGGGAGATCCAAGCATCATCATCATTAGAACATCAAATGAAGGAAGATTATTGTTCATCACTTGTACAAATACACATGACAAGCTGTTAGTATCGCCTAGCTCTTACTGTAGTGTTTAATATCACTGTTATTGAGTGTTCAGTTCTGTTTGTTGTTGAGCTAGGCAACATCCTTTAATCAGGTTTTTCCATAATATCACACACAGTTGTGTTCTCCATTTCAATAACACTTGCTGTCTCTCTTCAGCCTCCTCAGCACAGCAAGTACAAGACATACATGTGTCGTGACATGAAGCAGAAGGGAGGCTGTCCTCGTGGAGCCAGCTGCACCTTTGCTCATTCTCAGGAAGAACTGGAGAAGTGAGTCTGACTAATAATATGTAGCATTTGAATCAGATACTGCTTTCAAAGTGAAACTATTTTCCCACAACCCAGCGTTTCTTACACATTTTGCACTGCGTTTTATGTTTGTCAGGTATCGTAAGATGAATAAGCGTCTGGCAGCTCGCCTCCCTGGCTCTGGAGGGCTCATGCCAGACGAGGGCCTTCCTCTTGATGTAGCAGTGACCCGTAAGCCTTCACCCCTCACCAACGGCAGTGGTGGACCCTCTTTGCCCCAGCTCATTGCCCGGGGCACCGAAACAGTCCCATATGAACTGTTGCGCAAACCCATGAAGATGGATGGAGGGAGTCCCAGTGCCCCAGGATCACCACCTGATGCGTGAGTACAGCATTTTCTGTACATTGTTTTGATTGGCAGCCAAAGAACAGGCAACTGCGTGCCGTGAAGTCTCTCTTCTGATGAGTTCTCTCTTATGAACACCAGCTGACTGCAATGTTTCTTCTCTGTTGTTATTAATGAAATCACCTTGAAGGTATGTAACAGAGCAGGGTTACACCCAGGCCACGCTGCCTGTGTAAGCAGTGCATGACGGTTACCTCGCTAAACTACTGCTGCTTACACGCCTGCAGTGTTTATACAGATAGCATTGATGCTGCTGTGCTGTGGCAGAGCTGCCTGCTGCTACGATAACTTTATTTCCACAATTAACTCCACTCATTAATGGAGCCGTTCAGGGATTCTGTCCTCAGAAACATTGTCAGAGGGTTTTTGTTTTTAAACAGAAACAGGAAGCGTTAAGTAAGAAACTAATATATATATATTTTCATGGCTGTGACAGATATAGACTTTATAAACTGTAGCGAAAGGTGGTATGATGTCAATATGATTGCCTAAAGACTTTTTTCACTGTCTGTTTTTACTGAAAACCACACATCCTGCGGAAATAATAGGCATGACTCTAAATCTCTGGATGTTTGGCAGCCGAGCTTCACCTGAGCGGTGCTGCGCACCTGGGCAGTGTGGCTGCTTTAACCTGTTAAAAAGAAAAAACAAGAGGTTGTGCAATACTTATGCAGGCAGTGTGGCCAGGGTGTTCCCTACATCCCTACAAAAATTTTTGGATCTGTAAATAATTAGGTTATGAACTTTCTTGAGAAACTTTGCATTCCCTTAAATGAAGTAAAATTGTTGTACTTGAAATAAAATGTGCAATATACACCAAAAAGAAAGTATAGCCTGTATGAAACAGGCTATACGTTCATTGTCTGTTGCTGTTCACAGCTCTACCAAATGCAAACACTAGACTGTATTGAGTCTCTATAGGTCAGTGTTTACACATGGTGTGTCAGGCTGCAGAAGAGAGGGAGCATATCATGGTTGAATCTGTAGAATAATATTTGAACGATAGGTTTAGGACAAAAGAAACCTGCCTCTGGTTGACGGTTACTCAGTGACACTGCAGACTCTGGGAACTTTATGGCATATAGTTGTTATTAATTGACATGTTCATGACTCATTTACTATCAGCCTGTTATGTTTTCTTAAATTTGACATTTATTCCCACAGCCTGGACCCCGTGCTGCCCAAACCTGGCATGCCTCTGCCACCTCATGCCATGGCCCACCCAAGGATGCCAGTGGACCACCTCTCTGGGGTGAAGCACATGCCTGTGGTAGCCAGAGGTTCGCCAGTGTACCCTCAGCCACAGCTCCCTGAGATGTGCTATGACACTCGCCCACCACCTTCTGCTTCTCAGTATGAGCCACCACAATATCCCACAGGTAAGCTGAATGGTGCATAGTGGGCTTCTGTGTGTGTGACAGATGAAACTATTAAATAATTCAGGGAAGTGATGTTAATAATTGTCTGCTGTTTATTTCACAGGGTACCCGTACCAACAGCCGCCACAGTATGTCCCTCGGGATTACATGCGTAACCCTCCTCCCCCCAGTGAGTCAGGACCTCCTTACCAGGACCCCTACCCTGGTTATGGCCCTCCAGAGCGCCCCTACCAGGCTCCTCACTCTGGTCCACCTTTCTCTTACCCTCACCCTCCACACCATGACCGAGGTCGCCATGCGACCTACACTGGCCCACCACCTCCCCCACAGCCTTACCCATCTCAGAGGGATGGCCTGGTCAGAATGAGTCCCGCACCTCTGGACATTCCCCCACAATCAGCAGGACAGGCTAACTCGATTTACCACCAGGAGCCCAGTGGCCGTGATAGATACCCCCAAGATGGCTACTATACACAGAGTGCCCAGCCTCCACCCATGAGGGCTTATGTCAGGGTGAGTTTGTTTGGATTCCTCTTTATTTTAGCTGCTTGCCTTTAACACTATAGTTTCAAACACTATAATAAATGCTATCAGTTCAGCAGCAATATTTCCGTGTGTGTGTCCTAGGGGCCATCATATAGTGGTTCACAGCCCAGCCTGGACTACCTGCACCGACGTCGACAGGAGCTGTTATCCCAGCTGGAGGAAAGGAAGGTCATCTCCCCTCCTCCTTTCGCTGCCTCCCCGACTCTTTCTCATCCCTTCCCCAGCGACTACCCCCCAGAGGTTAGCACTATGTGAATTCTATATGTCTCTGACACTGTTTAAATCATACACAGGCATTAAACTGTAAGTACATGTAAGTATTAGTGACATCGCTCTTTCTCTGTGTGTTCTGTGCCTGCAGTATGGAGAGGAGAGCTCCAAAACCATGGCAAAATGCAGAGAGCCTGACTATGCAGGGCAGTACTCTCCCTGGTCTTGTGAGACCATTGGCTCCTACATTGGCACAAAGGACGCCAAACCCAAAGACGTTATGGTTCCTGGTACCATGGATATGATGGTGAGTTCACATGGATAACTCTGTTAGTAACCATGTCAGTCATTTTCACTTGCACTTTGGGGGCGCAAAGGCTTTTCAGCTGAGATGCTTTAGTTGTTTCTGGTTGCTATTACACTTAATATCCATTGCAGTAAAAAAGTCTATGTGGCCAACAGTATTAAATTCTACTCCATTGTTGTTTAGTGATGTGACATTTGGTCCTTGTGGTATTTGTCCTGCCCCTCCTCTACTGCGATTGGATGACTGGCTAAAAAGTGACAGTCATGTGCCCAGGGTTTTACCCGAAGTTAAATGTTTTCAACTCTTGGCAACCAGAAAAAAACACCAAACGTGCAATTCTCAGCAGAGAATAGATGCTCATCACCTCGTCACGCTGCTGGCGTTTGTAGCATCATGTAAATATGCGGCGCTCCCACTGCAGCAAATTGAAAAGACTGGCTTCAGGAAAAAAAACACGGGTGGACACCCAGCGCTATCAGATAGAGTGCATTCAGTGCACTGTGGCCGATTTAGTTAATATAGAGATTATGTACTTTTTTTTTTTTCGTGAACCAGTTGATAGGTTTAAGATTTTTTTTTTTTGATTGACAGCCCTACATTGTGGTTCTGTCTTCAGTGATTCAGTGTTGATGGACAGATTTTTATGTGAAATATAATAATGTAACAAGCCTAATCAGTGTGAGCTACTGAGGTATTTGATCTTGTCTGAACTTGTTTCAGCCTCTTACTCAAAACTCTATCCTAACCTATTCTCTGTATACCTTTCTGTTTCTCTTTGTCTGACAGAACGCAGAGGCTAAAGGTCTGAGGGAACCATCTCTGGAGGCTCCTCGGAGGGGTGCAGAAGTCAAAGACGATGATCCTATTATCCCATTTGGCCCCCAGCCCACTGTGTCGCGCTTCGGTGCCATCTCCCGCACCTCAAAGACGGGCTACCAGACCACAGGCCCTGTGCAGGCTATGGCATCCACTCCCCAGAACCCAAGCGCTAAACATATGGCCATGCCAGGTAGGAAACCATGTGCAGAACACAATGTAATTTTTGCAACACTTTGTCAAGAAAACATTTCTGACAACCATTTCACCACCTTGCCTACAGCAGAATACACATATGGAAGCCATGTAGGATGGGGTGGAGCTTCATACCCCTCCCACCCAACTGCCGCCTCCACTCAGGGACACTTCAGTGAGCGGTGAGGCCTTTGTTTGTTTTCCTGTTTTCTTTTTAATATTCATATGATGACAGTAATAATCACACCTTAAGGGAAATTCCTGAACCACTAATATGAAAGTGAACATTTGCGGTTTATAAAGAGTTTTATAGCACTTGTGTGAATTCCTTCCTGTATTTCCTCCTCACAGCCTGCCTATGGCAGAGAGAGAACAGTTAAAGATTGAGCTGCAGCAGGTCAACCAGCAGATCAACCAACAGACCCAGATGCGAAGCATGGAGGTGTGTATACTCTCATATGACCTACAAGAGGTCTGGAAAGTACAGAATTTGATCTTTAAAAATTCTACAAGCTTAATAAGACTAAAAATTGTTTTTAAAATTCCAGAGGAGAGTATTTCATTTCGTATGTATTTATATCATTCAACATGATCACTTAAATGTCAATTCTCTAAAAGCAGGTTTTCCATTTCACACTGCATTTCTTCTGATGATTGCCACAAATTTCCACATTGCACACTCAGCCTCTTCACTTCCTGTCTTGCTATTACAGGCTGCCGGTAACTCTTTACTGCTGCAGCGGGAGGCCAGTGCATTGGCGGGCCAGCCTGGGCAGCCCAGCCAGGGCCAGGCAGCAGCAGCTCAACAGCAGCAGCAGGCACAGCAGCAGCAGCAGCAACAGCCCAAGTGGCCAGCAGGGGGAGCTAGTTCAACAGCTGTCTCCAGTGAACAGCTAAGCCTGGAGCTCCACCAGGTGGAGAGAGAGATCGGCAAGAGGACCCGTGAGATGGCTTTGGTAAGTGCGGGGTGGGCTGTTGAGCAACAGTAGGGGATGAAATGGCTAATGTAAGTCCCACTGAGATCAACAGTCTCTCCTACAAGAAAAACCTGGCCAAGACAGCAGCACACAAAAAGTTACAAACAACCACACAATAAAAAACATAAAAGATATACAGTGAGATGTAGAGATATTAGAACACGTACGCACAATGTCAAGACCCAACTGACTCATTCTCTTGCCAGTGACTGAGCTTGTTTTGTCTGTCTCAAAACTAGGAAAACCAAGTAGCCCATGATGTTCAGCAGTACAAGATGAAACCTGCAGAGAATGGACAACCAGAGCACAAGACTCAGCTGGAAGAAATCTCCCTGGCTCTTGGGTACGTATATACCTAAATATCTGGTATGGAACATAAATATCCCCCTGAATATACATGTTTCATTATTAGCCTGACATCCTCCCAGTATTCCTAACGTGGGACTGTTTCTCTGTGTTTAATTCAGCGAGGTGTCAAATGGCTCCAGCAGTCTGCAAGAAAGTGCAGTGGGCGGGTCCATGCTGTCACTGACCAATAAGACGTCTGCGTTGAGCCTGTGCTCTGACCCAGGTGCCACTGGCTCGGAGATGCAGAAGAATGGCGTCGTCCATTCCTGCTCTTAGGCAGTAAACACTTACACACACACACACACACGCACACATGCACACACTCAAGATGCTCAATTGAAAAGCATGCACAGGCACACATACACCCATTCTATTTAGAAGATGAGCAGTATCTGCCGTGATATGAATTTTCTTTCTTTTTGTTCTGTGAATGAGCTTTTTTTAATGACTTTCCTTG
This sequence comes from Cephalopholis sonnerati, assembly GCA_019142605.1. Lineage (NCBI taxonomy): Eukaryota > Metazoa > Chordata > Actinopteri > Perciformes > Serranidae > Cephalopholis > Cephalopholis sonnerati. The sequence continues at coordinate 16,229,033 of JAGQAX010000010.1, read as the reverse complement.
CCTGGAAACCAGAGCATATGATAACATTTCTTGTGTGTGTTAATTTTTTTCTTCTTCTTTTTTTTTGTACTGGGATTATAGATTAACAAGGCTCACAATAGATGTATCAGGAAGAGAAAATGGTGGTGGTGTTGACATATGTATTTTCATTCAGAAAGGATAGGCCTATTCCATCCTTAACAGACACAAAAACACAGCCAAGTTTTAGACGATCTTCCCCACATAAGATGTTCGGTTTAGTTGTGGTAGTAAACATGTAGATGAACGGTTATATACAGAAAGGCAGACTAACTAGCGCTATCACATGCACTCTGAGGAACTTCTCTTGCAATCTGATGATCTGCGAAGGCATTGTATGAAACAGCAGGAGTGTGTCACTTGGTACTCAACCCCAGAATCGTAAAAAAGTGGTTGCCCAGATGCAGATGGTCTGAGGAGGGAAAAGCAGTACAGTATTCCACCAGTATTCAGCCGAGATGCAAGGTGTTTCTGAAATCACCTTTGCGACACATGCACGTCCTCACCTGCCACAAGAAGTATGATTTTATTAGTGCATTTTATGAACACATCATATGTCTGTTTCGTACTTGAAAGCAGTATATTATATATTTAATTGAAGCATTCTGTTTTAAAGATTGCAACGAGTCTTTTTGATAATGAGCTTTCCACATGTTTTCTATAAGGGAATCTACTATGTGCTTCTCTCGGTTGTGGTGTGACCTGATGTGGTTTGGTTGCAACGCCTTTTGCCTGCGCTCTGCAGGGCTGCATTCAGTCCTAGTCGATTATGTTGTGAGATTTTTTTCACAGCATGTTCAAAAATTTTGTGTTTAATTTTTTAATTTTTATTTTTTGGGTGAATGTACACGATCGGGCCAAGAGAGAGTACATCTTTCTGCCTCAGGGTCAGGTGAACGTCTTTATAACGTAGGGTTAAAGAAAAAAAAAAAAGCAAGGATTTCCCTCCTCAGAGCTTCTCTTCTGGCCACACAAAAGGCCTCCCCATTGGGATTATCTTGTCATTTGTTCTCCTAACTTCTATGAAGTTGCCTTCCCTTGTGTTTTTTTGTTCAATTTTGTTTTATTTTTTCATGCTTTACGTTGTTACGATTTCGGGGGTGTGGCTTACCTAGTGAAGGCTTTATAGAGCTTAGCTGAACGCGTGTCCTCTTCTCTATCATGGATTCCAGGCAAGACAAAGACTTATCATTTGTAGTCTTAGAAAGGTAACTGTTGTAGCGTTTTTAGCTGCGCAGTACATTCGAAATCATGTTTACAGCTGAGGAAACAAGTGTTGGTTACAGAGGGTTAACAAAACAAACTTTCAAAACTACCTGTCCGCAAATAGCAGATTTGATAAGTTAGTCTATATTGCATTGAGTGTATTTTAGCATCTTTCTTGGTGAGTATTACAATATTCTGTTGACTGTCACATTTTCCTTTTCACACCTTGATGTCATCATCACCACCATTACCACTAAATTTTGCTCTTTCTCCATCATGTCAATTGTTTACTGCTGATGCTCGACACGGAGCTCTTTGCCTTTTGTAAACAATTAGCATGATTGGCTACAGTTTTACAGTTCTCTGCTGAGAGTGAGTGAGTCCTTGTGTGCGAACGGTTGAGAGAAAGAGACGCTCTGGGTCAAGTCGTTTAACGTCGAGCCTTCGCTGCAGTCAGACGAGGGGTACTGAGACAGTTTTACAAATCCCGGATGACTGACGAGTCAAATAAATAAAGACACAAATGTTTTGTGTCTCATCTGGGTTGTTTGATGAGCATCTCTTCCAATTTGTCAGCGCCATGATAGTGGATGTTTGGGTTTTTCTTTTTTTGGTTTTTAATTTTTCCTACCACACTTCAAGCCTCTGGCTGCTCCTTGCTACATTTATTGTTTAGGTACACAGCTCACTTATACATATGAGTATGTATACATACATTAATATACTAAAGCACTATTAATGTGCCACCTCTTATTTTACTCGCTCAGCATTTATATTAAATGATCTCTACTTAGAATCAGCAAAATGTTTTTGTTTCTTTTCGTTGTTTGATTTGTTTTCTGTCCACTGGTTGCCAACACAGACTTTATCCTTTCCCAGACGAAGGACCTCTGTGCGCATTGATGTGTGTTCACTTAATCTTTTGTGTTCAAACAAAGATGTTCTTTATAGACTATGCTTCCGAAGAAGACAAAATTCTGTAACTTTGGAAAATTTATGGAGACGTTTTGTGTGTGCTAGATTGTATTGTAGAAAATGTACCCTAAGTTTTTTTTTTCCTCAAAGTGTGCTGTACTGGGTGATAGTTTGGAGGTATTACAAAGTGTTGGGGGTTTTTCCCACCCCTGCCCCAAAGAGGATATTCAGGAAGTCTCTGATGATAGGTTGGCCTTAAATCCTCTTGCAGTGCTCCTTTACCTTGTCTGCTTTAGGAGCATGAGGTGATAACAAAAATTCTAATTCAAAAAAAGAATTGGCATGATTTAGAGTCACACAGATTGACCCTAGTTGATCCCCGCCCCCATGTTTTGAAAATGTCATGTAGAACAGCAACATGCAATAATGCAAATCTCAAGATTTGAATCAAAAGTGTTTTATTTTTTAAGGAAATGTTATTGACCTAGCTTGGTTTGTACTTGTTTTTTTCATTCTTCTTTTTTTGTTTCTGCACTAGTTGAGTGAATTTACTGACCTGCAAGTCTTACAGTCTTTAATGCATCATCTGACCTGAGCTACGAGAGTATCTGAGTGACATTCAAACTAAATTTTTGTTCTTTTTTGACAATTATTTACAACAAATTGGCCCATCAGCGTAATTCTGCTGTTATAATGCTGTCAATTGGCAACACATGGTGTTAATTCAATATGTTGTTTCTCATTATCTCTACGTGCAAGTCAACCAAAACTATCACAATGCTGATTCTACGTGATGGTCCCTGCAGGTCTGAATGAGCCTAAAACGCCTTTAGCTTAGCAGAACTGACATACAATAACGTATGGGGTGGTTTACTATTAGTAAATAGCAGAGATGTTCATTTCAATCTCCTGTGTGTTTTTGTTTTCTGAGTGGAACTGCTGCCTCTACCCCTCATTTACATAACCAGTTAACCCCTCCACTCCCACCCTTGACCACTGAACTCTGTTACTGCTGTTTGAGGCTCACATTTTATTCCCTGACTTTCTGGGGAAATTCGCAAATGGCTATTTTATATGATTACTCCCTTGTAAAATATCTCTTAAATTAAGGTACAGGTTTGATTTCAGCAAGAAAAAAGAAGTTTTTATATGTATATTATACTCCATTAAGGAATGTCTAGAATTATCTTCCTCCAATGTGGATGTAGCCATTATTACGCCATTTTATGACTTTGTAAGAGAATTCACTGTGTGAAAATTGGTTTGCATTTTTGTATAATACAATCTGCTTTTTTTTTTCGTTTGATACGAGAGGGAGGTCAAACTGGAAGTTTGAAGAGAGAAAAAAATGAACCTGTGAAATTGAGAAAAACAAAGTGTAACTTATGTACAACAGTGATTCTAAGCTGAGGGGAAAAGATTAAATGATATTGCTAACTCTGAGTATCTGTCATTGTTTTTATTTCTAACAGTTTTACATGATTATGTAACATGTGTTAAGGGTGTGCTCAGTACACCTTGACATCAGCGTTGGGTGTGGTTAAAGGTGCAACAGATTTAAACCTTCAACCAGATGATGTCCCTGCTTTTCTATCTGGTATTAAGCGACTATGTAATGAATATCTCATGATGTGTGTTTTGTTCCCACATCAGCACTGTCCGAAGAAACATAACACCTATACGACAATATTTAAGGTTGGTGGAAACCCGATGAAGTCGACCTTTTTTTCTGTCCATGGCAACAAGCAAAGCATGCCAACCACTGATAAACATTTACCACAGAATTTATGGGCACTTCAGTAACCTCTGAGGTTGATAGCTCATGCTTGACCTTGTGATGAAACAATCTCAGTTCAACGGTGGCCTTACTAATTTTAAGGATCTTAATATTTGTTATTTGATAAGTGTGTATTTTGTGACACTTTTTTTAATTGGAAGATCTGCAGTTTGATTCCCAGCTCATCCGGTCCTCATGTTAAAGTATCCTTAGGCAAGATTCTGAACCCCAAATTGCTCGTGATGGCCGTTCCATTTGTGTATGCAAGCATGTGAGAAGTTACTGTAGCAGGTGGCACCATGTATGGTAGCCTCAGCCACGAGTGTGTGACTGCTCATGTTAATGGGTGAATGTGACAAGTGCAGTCCAATTAAGTGGCTTATGGAGACTAATTTTTTGTGAAGTTGCGTAAAGCCATCAAGATTGTGACCCAAGTCTGACTTGAGTCCAATTTGTGTGACTTAAGTTCTCACCTCTGCATAATGGACTCTTACAAGAGTCAGATCCAGAGCAACCTGTGAAGCGAGAGCTCACCTGCGGCCCAGGGCACTATGGTTAACCATTGGGGTTACGTTTTTCCAAGTCTGTATTTGACTCCTTGCAGCAAGTAGTATCTTTCTTTAAGACCATTAATGCATAACTGTATAATGTGAGCTTTACATATGCTTTCTCTCAACACCATCATGCTGACTTACAAACTAAAACATTCTCACATGACAATCCCATGGTGCAAAGTTGTTATTGTCAAGGTGAAACATGTTTCTTTTACACAAATATTTTAATCATTTGTTTTTTATAAAGCTTGCAGGTTAAGTCAGAGGCTGAAAATCATTATCAAAATTTTATTTCATGTGGGTCAAATTGAATCAGAGAGAAACTGAAATCCTGCCTTCTGAAAAACGTGCTCCTCAGTGAAACTGAGGTGCCAGGATCAGTGATACTGGGCGGGGTGGAGGTCAAACCATGACAATCGGTGACAAGGCAGTAGTTTTGTGTATATTGCCCCCCAATTATAGTAAACAACATACACGCATGTGTATCCTCCAAACACCTACACATACTTCACATGAACATTTTGAGTCAATGTTCATTTGTTAACACAGTCTCACATTCTCAGTGTGACAGCTTTATTTCCGCAGAGGCAAATATTCAGTAATTAGAAAGAATTCTTTTTGCTAAAATCATCTTTTCTATGTAACCCTATGATTGTAACATCCAGTCAGTCTTGCATTATTAAACAAAAATAAGTAGATATTTATATAAAGTACAGTACTTATACATTTATGGTCCTTCTGAGTCTGAGCATGCCTGCTGGTTTATCTTTTCCAGAAGAGGTAGCTGAGATAATCGAACTTCATAACATAGTGGAGTCTCTCTACTGGCAAAGTGTGTCACACCACTAATGAACAAAGTATTAATTAAAATCTTATTACAATCACAAGATAAGTTCTTCAGTCATCTATTACTGACCAAGTGTCCAGGATAAACAGAGTTTTCTCACATATTTTTACTCCACGTTTGTTGGATCCCAAGTAACATGTCTTCCATCATGCAAGCTTCCCAAAGCGGCCATGTCCGACTCCTCCAGCTGGAACCCAAACACCTTCATATGAGTGTGAAAGAGGAGAGGAAGAGGTAATGGGTAAAATGAGAGAGTGAATGGCTATGGCATTAGAGACTAAGTTAAGCCAGGTGTGCAGCAGGTTGACATTTACCCTCAGATATGGTGACATCTAGTTGGATTTAGGTGATTTCTACAGAGCTAAACTACAGCAACACATTAATCCTGAGCTTTAAAAGAAACAGCAGTTGGGTTTAAGAGACCACAAATTTGTTTCATACCCTCTAAACATTAAACCACAACTAAGCTAACGACAGAGCAACGGCCTCCTCGCTTCTCTATTTGTTGTCACTTTCATTACAGTATCATGCTTGGTTCCTTAAAATCAATTTTGGGTCCAGAGTAGGTACTTCTTTTTCTTTACCTTTTGAAACATGGAGCAACATCACTTTTCTTTCAGACGCCTTTCCTAAGTATTTAAAGGTGCAATGTTAAGGATTTAGTGGCATCTAGCTGTGAGGATTGCAGACTGCAGGCAGCTGAAGCTTCTTCCACGTGCCAGGTGTGAACTCCCGGGTTAAAATTCATTTAGTATTCTGCACTGTAAACCAGTAAAATAAATATATCCCCCTAAATCCTGCACACTGGATCTTTAATTTTGTGTGTTAACCTTCTACTGTGGTCCTTTTTTTGTCATCATAGCTGCTTGATTGGTCAATCGCAACATAATGAAGCTTTCTTAACCTTTCTTAAGTTATTATTAAACACATTTAACAATCAAGCAAAAGCCTGTGGAGTGCATTTCAAACTCACTTGACAGTTTTCCTGAATCCTCTTCTTTTTGGTTGATTTTGGTATTGTGACGACTCCATTCTAGAAAAGAGAAGACAAACCATAGCATTATGGGTAAAAAGAAATGTGTGTTTGGCCAGTTCAACTTATGGCAGGCAACATCTGAAGAATGTGACAACCTGAATACTCCAGCGGATGCAGATCTGAGCAGGTGTGTGTCCATATTTTTCTGCTATCTGTAGAACAGTTGGGTCGCTGAGGGCTTCACCTTTAGCCAGAGGACTGTACCCCTCAAACACAATTCCCTCCTGACGACAGTATTTTATCAGGTGATTGGGCTGCTGGAAAGGATGGTACTCCACCTGGTGGGTTACATCGTTTTAAAGATATATTATAAGCAAGGTTCTGTGTGTAGGCACTGCAGTTAAACATTTATGTGTGTACTCCAACACTGTGACAAACAGCACACGAATGATTCATGTTTTTGGGGCTTCTCAGAAAGTAATACATTTAGATTACTTCATTTAATGCCTTTTAAGTCTTTTCAAGTCTAACACTTCTGGAAAATACCTACCTGGTTAACATGTGGCACGACACTGCAGTCCCTCCTTTAACTCTTCAAGGTGGTGAACCATAAAGTTGCTCACTCCGATAGCAGAGCACACCCCTGCAGTGACAAACAGAGATAGCTCTATGACATATCCACCCTGTGACAGTATATATCACAACGATGTTTGCTGTGGTCACTTATTACATACTTCAGTAAAGTCAACAATACAATAAACTCAGTTTCCAGCAAAGAATCTGTATCACCTGTAAACTCAGAGCACTGCCTGTTTCCCACACCTCCTGTTGTTGCTTTACAAAAGCATAATTCAACCCACCCTGCTGCACTGTCCACTTCTTCACCTTGTTGACAATCGCCATCACATCACACACTCTGTCTCCAACATCATCTACAACCCCGTCTATCAGACACTCACAATATTAAATGACACTGACACCATATTCCTCTGGGACAAAGGTATCTAAATCTACTTTCCAACTTCTTTCCATGTTGTGTACCTTCTTTATAGAGTTCCTCCAAAGCTCTCCAGGTCTCAGCTCTCACCTCCCTGTTGGAGCAACCAGGTCGCGATGACTCTGGCCAGTGCATGAGATACAGATCTGAAAAAGGGAGAGGTGATGAACTATTGCAAGACTATAAACTGCATACAATGGGGAATGCAGAACGCCACAATAACGGAGAGGCAAAGATCAATTATCATTAGAGATAGTTTGTACGTCTCCAATCACAGGTTAAAAAATGACATACTGCAATGATAACACAGAAATCTGTTTAACGTGTCTTCATCAATCACAACCCGTACCGAAATATTCCACCCCCATCTGTGAGCAGGAGTCAAGGCAGGCCTTCTTTGCAGCTTTGTATCCATAGTCCCCTGGCCACAGTTTATTGGTGACCCACAGATCGCTACGTGGTATCCCGCTTTCTCTGATAGCGTCACCCAGCTTCTTCTCACAGCCGTAGCGCTTTGCTGTGTCAATGTGGCGCACGCCACACTCAGTGAGTGCATACACAACGGCATCATGAGAGTATCCGCCATGATGGGATGTGCCTGGTGTGGAGAGAAAATACAGACAGTCAAAAGCAATGTTACTTTAGATCTATTCAGAGGTGATATATGTGTGTCATTTGGACTAGATAAGTTTGGTCAGATGGTGTCAAAGAGAGGGAAGATGATCAGAACCGAGGGGGTTGAGCTACCAGAGGACAGCATTGCAGATGTTCTGGTACAAGGAGGAAGAGGAGGTCGCAAGGAAGTCAGCCACAGCCAAACACCCACACAGAGTAAGACAGGTCCTGAAAAGTCAGCTGAATGGGAAGAACAAGGACCGAGCCATCAACACGTACGCCCTGCCAGTCATCAGATACCCCACTGGTATAATAAGCTGGCCAAAAGAGGAGATAGAGGCCACTGATATCAAGACAATGAAGCTTCTCATCCCAAGCCCAGCACCCTGAGACTGTACACTGAGTGGAACGAGGGGGGCCGCGGACTGGTGAGCATCAGAACCACTGTCCAGGACGAAACAACCACGATCCAGGAATACATCAGGAAGATGGCCTCGGGCAGCAGAAACCTGAGTGTGCAGAACAGCAGGATGAAACTTCATGGAAGGACAAGCCCCTGCACGTCATGTACCAGTGACAGACTGAAGAAGTGGCCTACATCAAGACATCCTACCAGCTGGACTGAAAGACAGCACAGAAGCCCTAATCATGGCAGCACAAGAACACGTACTTAGCACATAGTAGCTGGGCTTAAGATGCAGACAGGAACAGCGTACATGGAACGAAGTGGCTAGGAACATGTTCAGGAACATCTGCACTGAGTATGGGCTGGAAGTCCCAAGGTCAGAGTAGAGGACACCTCCTAATGCGTCAGTAATATCAGGAAGAATGAACACGAGAAGGGCTGAGAGAGGAGCTTGAAAAGATGTGAGGAGTAAAGGCAACAGTGGTGCCAGTGGTAATCAGAGCACTCAGCGCTGTGACCCCCAAACTGTGAGAGTGGCTCCAGCAGATTCCAGGTACAACATCTGAGGTCTCCGTCCAGAAGAGTGCAGGAGCTTGAGGAAGACATATTCAATAATTTAGAAAGAAAAGTGAGGATTGAACTTTTAATACCAAACTGCCTCAGCTGATTCAACATGTTTGAAAACACATGCAAAATGTACAATATATCAATACAATCATATTATCCATCCTTTCTTTCCATCAGGGTTTTGTCCAGTATTTACCAAAGTGAAACGCACCTAATCCAAGTATTGGAATCTGCAGATTATTGGAAAGTGGGACTGTAGGACAGCTGAGCTCCACCGGTGCAAAAGGCATGTTCCTCTGGGCAGTGTTGAGCAACCTGGATTACAAAGATGTGTTATCACTAACGTTAAAGCAAATCTGTGTCCCTGCCTGTTATTGAAAATCTGCTCTATAGGCTTATTTGTGATAATCATACATACCTTTGACAAATAATCCCGGTGCTGCAACACTAAGGACACCTAGCTGATGTTTTGCAGTGAGCAATTACGTCAGGTTTTATGAAATTTTACTGCTGAAGTTTTGTTTGTGCTTCCTCCCAACGGCGTTAGCATCTCTGGAGTGAGTGAGATGTGCCTCCAGTGGAAAATCCCAGGACGCGACAGTCAAGCCTATGGATAACCAGCTAGCTTAGCCCAACAAAGATGGCGTCTGTTTCCAAAGGGTACGAAACATATGGTAGAAACTGACGCACGACACCATATTGTAGAAAATGTATACATAAAAGTTGAGTTAATCGTATTTTCAAGCCAATCTGCGGGTTTTCCAACAATATAGCCGTTTATTTTTTGAGCTGTTAGTTAGTCATGCTACGTTGCAGCTAGCTTGTTACAGCTCTTTCATTGTAAAGGCTCTTTGGTAACAGTCAACATGGCGACCATGTAAAGCAAACGGACTGTGTGCAGTGTCAACAAAATGAGGTGAGTTTTGAGTTTCAGGAAGAAATTAAACATTATTTCTGCTGTGTTTAATGCAAATAAACAGGGCTATGACGTGGCAGTTTGTTAAAGTAAATGAATGATGTTATGTTGACCTACAGAAATAATACTTGCCTGAGATTACTGAATGTTGAACATGAAGTGGTTTCTTATACAATGAGTGTGTTCAGCTCATACCTGATTTGATTTGCTTACATGACAAATGCAGTATGTAGAGTGCTGTAGGCAGTGATGGTGGATCCATAAAAGAAAATTAATCTGGGATTCACCTAAAGAAATTGTCCCCAGATGTTGACTCCTTTTAATCAGCAACAGTTTTCACCTCAGTGTGGCAACACTGTTTATGACATCCAATCACTTCTAATCACTGAAATACTTAAGTGGTCATGTAATCCTTATGATGAATCTAGTTACAGTGTTTACACAAAAATAAATAACAGTTAGGTGTAAAGCCATGCGTCCCTGTTTCATAGCATGTATTTAATCCAGTTTAAGGGACTGTTCTTTACTCATCAGTGGAGGGGTGTGACTTCATGTTTTATTTGTTTGTTTGTATTTTATCTTGACCCTCCCCAAAGCTACTCATGAGCCTCCCTGAGTGACTGGGGGGAAATTCGTGACCCTTCCACCATCATAAATAACCAGATTCTTTTATATTCAAACCAAATGTAGACAATGAAGCCTACGCAATGAGCAAACATCACAGGAGTGAGAGTTATTACCAAAATAAACAGCTAATTTCTGAAGCAAAATGCAGATCCTCCTTACACATTGCATTATCATCACACAAGCTGTGCACTATAATTATCTACTGGGTGCAATAATTCAACTGCATCAATATTCTGTGCAATTATCATTGAATAACCGTGCAGTGTTTTTCAGTAGACAACTTTATCTTGCACATAACTGTACATATTTCTTATGTTTACTCTCATTCTATTTTTGTTTTATTATATTGATGCATATATTGTAGTCAAATTTCACACTTACAGCATCAGCTACAGTGACGATAATTGATTTTATTTATATTTTTAATATCTTAAGTACTTGTGTTTAACACTGTAGCATAATAAACATTCTAGTTTTATTTTTATTTGTATTTTTGATGCACATTTTCATTGCTATTTTATTGCTTTAATGTTTACATACTTCTATTTCATACTCTTATTCCTATTTCATATAATTATCTGTTCTTTACATCAGAGCAACTTTAACGAATCACAATTTCCCCCGGGGATCAATAAAGTATTTCTGATTATGACTCTGACACCATGTACGCTTGCACACAGTCAGCATTAGCAACATGTGTATAATGAGCATTTTCCCAAATAATTTGTATACAACAGTGGCACTGGTGGCTGGCCAGAGTAATATCAGTGACTTGGCATGGTCAGAGTTATTAGATTTCGAAAACCTTCCCTTTGATGTTTAAAAGTTAAAAGTTTGAAGTTGAACGTGAAATCCTGGAATTGAAAAAAGCTTAGTTTTTCCCTGTTGTCATGCAAGCAGATGTGCAGAATTTAATGTGTTTTACAGGATCTGGTTTTTTGGTATTTTGGTTCTATTGGCAAAATTGTACATGAGACATGCAGAATAAATTAATGTCGATAAAATCATTATGCTAAGGTTAGATCTAGTTTTGTTTCCTGATGGAAGCATTCATCACACGTCCTCCCGCCTTATAAATAATGAACAGACCCTCAGGAAATCTATTTTAAATGTTGTTGTTCTGGGATATCCTAATCAGAAGGGACAAAACATGGAGTATATTATAATGGGATGCCCTGCCTCTGTGATGCAGGGTCCCCAGATGTGGCATGGGGCTCAGGCGAGCCTATTTGGTTTGGCCAATCCTGCTGCTGCTCCTGGTTGGTGCAGCTTTGACCGCTCTGCTGCCCCCTGCTGACGACCAAAGAGGTGTCGGTGTCCTGGGGGTGCTGCGCAGGGCAACATCACAAAAGGAGAATCCTGCACAGGGTCACCGTGATGACATCACAGAGGAGGAGCAGAGGTTCACTGTCATCATCCAGACTTACAACCGCACAGACATTTTGCTCAAACTCTTAAACCATTACCAGGCAGTGCCTCATCTTCAGAAGATTGTCATAGTCTGGAACAACATTGGGGAGCAGACACCCCTGAAGTTGTGGAACTCTTTGGGGCCACATCCGGTGCCTGTGGTCTTCAAGCAGCAGACGAGCAATCTAATGCGCAACAGAATACAGCCATTCCCTGAGATTGATACAGATGGTAAGTATATCTGTCAGCTTGCATATTGCATAGGCTTTGAGTTAGTGCTGTTAAAAATGTATTTATTAACCTATATGTTTTGTCTGTTAAAAACATCTGTAGTGTGTGTTTGATTTTTGTTTTGATCCGTAGCTGTGCTGATGCTGGATGACGACACCCTGGTCAGTGTTCCTGACATCAGTTTTGCTTTCTCTGTGTGGAAGGTAATAAACTTTAGGGTTAATGTAGATGGCTCCTTTACGTCTGGGATATGTCTGAGATATGTCTTTTGTTTTGCAGCAGTTTCAGGATCAGATTGTCGGGTTTGTCCCACGGAAACACGTCTCATCACCAGGTGGAGTGTATAGTTACGGCAGCTTTGAACTGCAGGATCCAGAAACAGCAGGAGGTGACAAGTAAGTTGAGCTTTGTCATATGTATAGACTTCTTCTTTGGCTTGGTGTTACTTTGATCTGGAAGGCTGTTTTTTAATACTTGTATCTTGATCCACTCTCTGCAGATACTCCATGGTTTTAATTGGTGCCGCCTTCTTCCACCGCCGCTACCTGCAGCTCTTCCAGGACCAGCCTCAGGCAGTGCATGCACTGGTGGATGAAACACAGAACTGTGACGACATTGCCATGAACTATGCTGTAGCACTGTATTTAAAGAAACACTCTACAGGCAGCATTAGCAAACCCTCCGGGGTTTTTGTCAAACCTGTGGACATGCGCAACCTGGAAAAGGACGCCAGCAGTGGGTACCAGGGTATGTGGCATCGTCCTGAACACCTCCTTCAGAGATCCTACTGTCTGAACAGGCTGACACAGATCTATGGCTTCATGCCACTCTGCTTCTCCAACCTGATGGTGTCCCAGTTTGGCTTCCCCAGCTATGCCAACCACAAGAGTAGAGGCTGAGGTGCTGCCACAATGCTGACTGTTTCAGACTGTAAGAAGACAGACTCAAGTAACAGTCAGGTAAGTCTGAGTTTGATGAATAACACATCACTAGTATAGGCTCAGGATTAGATTGAAGACTGATTAAGGCTCAATTTTTTTAAGTTTTGATTATTAAAAAAACAGCAGTGATATGACAGTGTTTCAGCAACAGTATGAATGTTTTTAATAAGACAATTTATCTTGTTTGCTCTAAGTTTACCTGCTCATTGTTTTGCTCTTTTCATCTTTGTATTTCAGGACACTGAGCAGTTTCACTGTGGCATCTGCAGGACTATCATGGACTTCCTCTTTTGGACAATCAGTATGTTTGACACATGGCCCAGTCTTATGAAACGTCCATATTTGATAAGGTAATCTGTATATGTTACCAAAGCTGCCTTTCCTTCAGTATGAACAGCTCTCAGTGGGTTGTAGTGCTGATATTTATAGCCAGCAGGTGTCAGTCTTAGATGAGCGTCGACATATTGCCTTGTTTGTAACTGTGATGTTATGCCTCTTAAATTTTGGTTTTACTACATTTATGGTTGTGTATAGAGCGTGTCACTTTTCTGGTGGGCTTGTGTGCAGTCCCTACAACTTAAAATGAATGTTAGAAGTTGGCCAAAAAAAGGAGTCCCCACCAAAGTGCGAATAAAGTAGAATTATTGCAGGTATAACGTACTTTCTAACATAAGCTTTATGTACAGTACTATGCATGCGCAGACAATCTTTTTTTCTAACAATGTGTGTACAGGTGCCAAGCTTGTAAGACTGTATCATGTGAGTCAGTTAAATAAAGCCAAAAGATCCTGAGATGTCCTGAATGATCGAAGAATCAAACGATTTCACAAAATCACCAAATAAAAATATAAATGCATAAATAAGTGATAAAACTCTATCTTTAATAGCAACAAGAGTAGATCCCACAGGACTGTTACATAAAGTTCAGCAATATATTCAGTCTCTGCCCAGTCTTATACAGCTGCTTTCAAAAAAAAAGAACAGGAATAAGCCGATATGAGGTAGGAGAGTGATGGTATTTTCACTGTGTAGCTTGTAGGAGTTACTTGCTGGACAGCAGATCTTATCAGTCTTCACAGTAAACATCTGGATAGCAACATCAGGTGTGAGGTCCGACCTATTTTTCAAACTTCTGGTCTCTGCATCCCATTAAATCAGCTTTTGCTCATTACAAATCCTGAATGAAAAACTATATTTATTAATAAACAACAAAACCCTCCCCACTTGTCCTTGCATATTCTGGGGTAACTTTGGACTCCAATGCTTGCAAGCAGGATCTGAAAGACCTTAAAGAGTCTCAGTGTGGTCCAGGTCCACCAGCTCCACCACTGGTCCCAGGCCCACCTCCTGGTCTGGATCCACCTGCACCTGTAGAACGCATGTCGTGCCACATCTTCACGAAAGGCTCCCTCTTCCTCCAAATCAGTTTGTGACCATATGCCACATACCATCTGTAGGACGAGATACATGGAGATGGTTAAAGTGTACTGACTGAAGGACAGGATAATCCTAAACAACATAATAATACAAAACAACATTTTTTAGAAAGATTTACACCACTGTGAATAGCATAAGCTGAAGCTCCAGCTTCAACAATAAGTGTAAAATCATCCAACAGTAGAATATACTGTGAAAAGTTTTTGTTACAGTGATTGTTTCATAACCGTGAGCATCTTCATCAGCTGTTATGGCATGACCTAATTCTATGAGTGGTTTGCATGATGATAACTGAGCCATTCACTGTGTACCTGCTGTTGAAGACAGTAAGATGTGTTTGAAAGGTCATGAAAAAGCCATTAAGTGGACTCTGTCTTGATATTATTTTGTCAAACTAAATGAACACTACTGAAAAAAAAATCTCACCTTAGTTCATCTAGTAGCAGTTCTGGGCCTTTAATCGAATGACATGATCAACAGGAGTTTCCCTAATTAATTTTTCTGTCTTTCTGAGCAAGTGAAAGACTTTAAACCTCAGCTTTAAATGCCACCTGCTGATGAAGATCATGTGGCATGATCAAGAGCTCCAAAACACCTAATAAATTAACCTTGTGGTGAGATTATTTTCTCACCTGCGGTCAAGAATGAACTCTGAACTAGAGCTGCAACGACTAATTGATTAGTTGTCAACATTAAATTAATCACCAGCTAATTTGATAGTCAGTTTATCCATTTGAGTTATTTCTTAAGCATAAAAAAGTTAAAATTCTCTGATTCCAGATTCTTTAATGTGAATATCTTCTGGTTCCTTTACTTTTCTATGATAGTAGAATGAATATCTTTAGGGTGTTGACAAAACAAGACATTCAAGGTCATCATCTTGTGCTTTGGGACACAGTGATTGACATTTTTCACCATTTTCTGACATTTTATAGACCAACAACTAATTAATTAATCAAGAAATAATCCTTGACATTAAAAATAATTGTTACTTGCAGCCCTACTTTGAACCTCAGCTACAAGGAGACTTTATCTATGATAATTACAAATGCAGACCTGCTGTTTTGACTGCATGAAAACTTGACTATTTATGCATATAGTGGTGTGTTCTCTATACTATCAAAGTTTTCCTAAAATTAGATTTTAAAAAATGGCAATATCTCACCTTGCCTACGGTATTGTTATACACTGAATCACAACTCCTGTATTGTGAGAGGTGTCACATCGCCAAACATCTGCAAATACACAGCCCTACATCTGACGTATTTTGAGAATAAAATAAAAGTACGATTTAAGGACATTCCTCTCTAATTTAAAACACTTGTATGTATAATTGGCTGTCACCCATCATTTGTACATTATCTGTAGAGTTTTAGCATCTTTGTTGTTTATGAAAGCCATAAATACACTCCATTATTATTTTTAATGAAAAGGAGCATTGGCCACTTACACTCCAAAGAGGGCTCCTCCAAGGTGAGCTGCGTGGTCAAACAGTCGCCATCCCAGTATGAGCCCTGCTGTATCTATGGCAACCAGCCCTTTCAGAGCCTAAAGGCAGACCAATGACAGGAACGTGACGTTACACACAATGTGCTGCACTAAACCAACAACAACTATCTTGCTACCATGCATTCAGACATGCATACTTACACATTCACTCACACACACTGGACTTTGTCCGTTTTGTTCATGCACAGATTTACATCTCTTTCCTGCAGCGAAAACACAACACGGGAGTGTAATAACCCCTTTAATGTATGAATTAGCCATACTATTAAATTCACCTTACACTTTAGAGGTGTTTCTACATAACATGGCAACTTTGTTCAAGGCAGGGAGTGCACACACACACACACACACACCCACGCATACACTGTGCATCACTTACAGTTCCTGCTGTGAAAGTGATCATGGGGAGGAAGATTATGCCTAGCTTGGCCTCTGGCACCTTTGCACAGACTGCGGCAAGTACCGCCATGACGGCTCCTGACTGTGGATCAAACAAAGCACAGGTCAAAACATTAGGACTACAGTACCCCTGTCTTTAAGCTGTATGAAGATCTTAAAAAATATCTTACCGCTCCTAATGATGGATGGAGTCGCCCAGTGGCAGTTTTACACATGTAGCTGACCATAGTGGAAATCACACCTGAAAATAAACATTAGGACTGAGATATCACTCTTACTATCCCCCCAAAAAACATTATGCATTCTCACTTTCATTTCCCATTTTTCATTTAAAATGACCACATGTTTTAACCAAGTGTTACACATGAATCAACTAGCCAACAGTTTGCATAGAGATTCATGCCCAAAAGAAAAGCCCACATTTCTGGTAAGGAGAAACACATCTGCTTTTAAACATTGTTAGACATTAACAAATTTTTTTGCATATGTGCAAGCACTGCAACGTCTGCCTTTTCAAGAGGGTGATTAAAGGACTTAAAGATGGAGGCTATATTCGCACATTTGAGAAGTTGCTATCAGTGGAAACCTTAAAAAAAAAAATAATAATAATGCAGCGAAACAAAATGGCACAAGCAGCTCCAGCCATTCCACTATCCCATATTTTGACATAAAAGACAGGTTAAGGCACATTTATCGGCTGCATGTAAATGGAAATATTAGCGGAATTTTCAATTTCATTGGAAACAGCTTAGTGGGAATACTGTCTTTTTAGAATATGGGCAAAAAACTGACTATTTTATACATGAAAATCTTAAATTCTTAATTTGACTTACCAGCAGACAGGTAGACAGCAAGAAACTGCTCCCTCCCTAAGAGAGAGACGATTCCTGATGAGAATGTCCACAGGACATACATGTTAGCCACCATGTGGATAATGGAGTAGTGGCTGAAGGAGGACAGAACCATGGGAAGGCACCGTGTTTCTGGTGGGGAGAAAAATGGAGAACTTGATCATGGCCGGTGGATCCAGCTGCAAATTTACACATGGAAGAAAATGACTGCCTTTAGTGTCCTTGTGTGAGCACTCTATTATTAATTTAAAGAACACGCATACTCACTGGAGGCGGGGTTGGACGTGAAGTACTTAATCATGCTTCTCTGCATTGAAGGGATCCGCCAGCAACACAGGACTACAGCATTCACTGCAATGATGCCTGGGAAACAGTCATAAGAAATGTGAGAAGCTAGCCATTCAATCTGAAGAAACACAGTGACAATATGAGTCTGGGTCTACAGGATAACTTACCAGTGACAGTCCTTTGTCCCTCTGTGAGGCTGCTCCAGAAGTCATCGACCATGGACATGAGAAGAATGACCTGTCGCTGGAAGCTTGACAGCTGGCTCCACCAGTCATGCCAGTACGCCATGTCTTTAGACCCCTGGTAACATATGAGTGGTTCACTGAATCACTGTAAGCAGCCTATTAGTGACAATGGTTATATGTTGACAGCAGGGGAGGAGACAGCCAGCAGTTTGTATCATTAAAACCTCACCTGTACAAGTTTTTCTGACTCCTCTTCATCTTTCGCCGTCTGAACTCGTGACTTCAGGCTCTCATATTGCAGAATGGCTGCCGCGCCAAAGGAGCAGCCTGTAAACTAACATGGAGTCAGACAACAACCAACGCCACTGTACTGTCCCAAACCTCAGTACTGCATGCATTGTTCTCATTGCAGTAGATAGATTAGAGGACCTACCCCCACTGTGAACATCAGCGGTTTAAAAAGTGTCGGCCTGGGGGTTTTGGGTGGAGGTGGAGGTGGAGGTGGAGGTGGGGGACCCGGTGTGCCAGCCTCAGAGGGTGAAGCTTTTGTTTCTTGGGTAACATTTCCTCTCTTTGTGTCTGCCCTTTTGGCTTCCCGACGGAAACCGCACCTCTGTTGGTTGTGGAGGTTGAGTCTGCCAAAAAACATGTAGACACAGTATGAAAATCTAATTTACAGAGAGCTTATAGAATAACATGAACACCCGTGTGATATGAGGCAAAGCAATATCACAGCCCTGCAGTGAAAAGGCTTGACTCTGTGAAGGACTTAAAATAAATATTATTTTAAATGCCTAATTAGTTTTATCCATTGACCTTCCAGAACAACAACTTACAAAATTCACAATAAAACATTAGCTTTAATCTTTCAAAATAGTGTTTATCTCTCAAAATACTGTTACAGAAAAAACATTTACAACAGGTTGGCACATGTGCCAACCAACCCTGCTCACATGTGACCCAACTTTGTGATGAAACTGTTTAGCTAGCGACAATAACTCATCAGACTTTCAAATCTTGTCTCCAGATTTGTAGTAGCCCAGTCCATAGGGACTCGGCTTTTGAACTGGAAACGCAGGGTCGCCGGTTCAAGTCCCCGACCGGACCAAAATATGGAGCGTAGACTGGTAGCTGGAGAGGTGTCAGTTCACCTCCTGGGCACTGCCGAGGTGCCCTTAAGGAAGGCACCAACCCCCCCCAACCACTCGGGGCACCTGTCCATGGGCAGCCCCCTCACTCTGACATCTCTCCATTTGATGCATGTACACTATAGGCCCTGTTTGTGCATGTGTGTGGGTATTTTCAGGCCTGTGTGTATATGTAAAACAGAGTAAAAACTTGGAATTTCCCCTCGCGGGATCAATAAGGGTCTATAAAATAAAAAATGTAGCTGATTCCTTTGACTTTTGACCAGAGGAACCCCTTTTCCAGTATCTCTTTCTAACCATTCTCCAACAGGATATCTTTAGCCCACAGACCACATTTTTACTTTCAGTACTATAAAACTGAAATACTACCCTCACCAAAAAATTTAGACTTACATATGTATAAACATAACCTAATAGGTGACTGCAGGTGAAGAAAGCAAACATTTTATATTTCATTTTTGTTTCTGTGACCTTCACAAGATCACAAAATAGCTGTGTACCAACCAACTCAGGTACGTGTCAGAGATAGTGCAGCAAGCTTAGCATTACCTGTTATAGCCTATATTCATATTGCATGTTTTGTCTGACTCTAAAACTCAAACTTATGTAGTTTACAATCACATAAGACAAAGAAAAGCATGAATCCCTCACAAATAAGAAGCTGGAATAAGTTAATATTTGGCCATTTTTGCAAGAAAAAATAGCACATTTAGGCAAAAGCTTACCATAACAGTTACTGTTAGTGTTATATAATGCAATGTTACTGTTAAAGGGTATTGGGACTTATAAAATAACTTAACACTGACTATTCCTGCTGGTCAAAACCAGAATTGTATATTAGGCTATACGTTTGATAAGGTAAACATGAGGCATTAGGAAAAGGGGGACATTAATTATAGCCTACTCCCGCTCATAAAGACGTAACAGCACAGTTAACACAGACAGTGCTGGTTCTGTATATTTTCACTGTAAACAAATGACATACACAGCAATCTTCAGCCCCGTCAATCCCTGTACAATGACAGTGGGAACAGTTAGGTAATCTGCTGCTCGAGACACACACACACTAACACACGCACACTCGTCCTGCCAGTGTACTTCTTGTTTAGACAAACCCTGCAACCTAAAAGACTTCAGCCCGGCTCACCTGGAGCTCCGTGGAGCAGTGTTAGTGGATCTGATAAACTCTGTTTTGGCCCATTTCGTTAAACATCCTCTCCACGCCATGTTTGTGATGACCTCCTGCCTGAAGCCCCTCCCACTGAAAGCTAATGCGGCGTTCAAGGACTCGCCTAAAAGCTCTGACTTCTGAATACCACTCAAGCGCTCTTCGTGTAACAAACAATTTTTATTTTTTTGGGAGGGGTGGAGGGAGGTCGTTTATATTCTATTAGCTGCAAATAAAAAAAAGATATTGTCATTAATTTATTTTGTTAGTGCAGCTGCGTTGCCATCACTGCTGAGACGTTTTTTTTAACTGTATTAAGTTTCAGATAACTAGTTACCTTGTTTAAAATATATTAAGTAGGCTAATGTAACTATTTTAATTACTTCATCAAAGTAATATAACTCTTTACATTTGGTTACTTTTTAATTGCTGTTTTAGCAAATGTTTAAAAGTGGGTAATAAAGCTGAAACAAGAATGGAAACAGGCTATGCCAAAAGAAAACATTCCTGTACAGCATAACATTCATTCTGCTGCAAAGCAACAGATTAGTAACTGCAATTTAATTAAGTGGCTGATTACAGTAACACTTATTTTGTAACTAAATTGCATGTAACTAGTTACAGATATCTAAATGATATGTCATGTCTCAGCAGCTGCTACATGTAAAGGTATGTGTATACTGTACAAAAACGACCTACTATATCTTTGGTAACTTAATGGCTGACATAACCCATACAATATTATCTTAGGATTCTTTGCACCTTTGCACTTTTAAAATATTAAAATATGCAGTAATATTGTGGCTTGTACATAGATGCTGTATGTTATTGTCCATTTTCTGTTCATTGTTTGTAAGTACTCTGAGAGATACTGGAAACCAAACAGTCAAATTCCCTGTATTTGTATTTATACCAGGCAAGTAAAGTTGATTCTAAGACAATAGTCCAGAGGCCTTGAATGCAGCAGAGGTGGAGGCCTTTGTGTTGTGCAGGATCTACAGCAGCTTATTGTTTTTCCATAGGTGGCACTTCACTCCCATCTAGTGGTGTATTAAAGTAAAGATTTGTCAAATGACCAGTGAAGTCACAGTACAGAAAGTACATTTGCTGAAGTATAGTTTTAAGGTACTTGTCATTTTAATTTGTGGTATTTTACACTTCCACTTGGCTCCATTTCAGAGTGAATATTGTACTTTTTACTCCACAACATTTATTTTGCAGCCTGCAACTATGCAGATTACTTTCATAACGAATGATCAGGTTGTAAAATATGATGCATTTGCATTTTCCACAGCACACACACATGTTCGACACAGCAGGAAAAGCATAGATGCAAATAGGCTACTAAAATTATAGATGGCTGAATTCCATTTAGCTGCTTCAGTTTCAGGGTCCTGATGATGTGCATGCTGGCTCGCTGTCACACTGTCACAGCTTACTGGAACACTTGAGGAGGACAGAGCTATTAATGTTTAACAGGAACTTGTGCATTTCCTACTGTGACAAGTCAAAATGTCCGTATATAGAGAAGCTAAAATTACACATTAATGCAGCAGTAACACTAGTCCGATAATGTAATACAATAATATCACACTTTGAAGGGGAAAGTTCTGTAAGACAAGTTTAATATTTTCAAAGTGAAGTGTATGAACTCTGACTCACCAGAAAGCTTTGATGATTTTTTTTATTATCTGTAATTCTCAGGTAAACTTCTATCCAACTAGACAAATCAATAACCTTTACCTACCAATGTATTGCACACCAAGAGGACAGTAGTCATTGAGATACTGTGGAGGCCAACCTTTTTAACTGTCACTATGTCCTTGTCCCAAATACTAAAGGAAACTTAAAGTGGGTAAATGACAAAAAGATTTGGTACTGTATAAATCAAAATCATCACTGTGCTGTGTGGCTGCTGTGTTTCTGTATGGTACTGATTTATTTGATGTTCATGTTGTATTTTAAAATCTATGCATAGTTTATTTTTTCCTTGAGGTGAGGTACCATAAAAAAGCCCTTTCTGGGTTTATATCTCACCTGCACACAGTTTTTATCCTCCTGAGACCTGAACTTTTGTTTGGTTTACATTTTTAATTTCTCCCAGCTATTCGGGATCAGTAGGACCTGATAAGTATAAAAAAATGAACATTTTTAACGTTAATTAAGTCCCAATGTCCTCAAATGAAACAACAGTTCAGTCTCAATGTCTTCAAATGGGTACTTCAACATCTTAGCTTGCTACTGTTGCTAAAATTGGTCAAGCTTGTTGCCATATCAAACTACAAACATTATTAATCATAAATAAACAAGTTTCAACCATGAAATGTGATCAGGTTTTGGACCTTGTCCACTTTTATGTCGGAATCGCCTGCAGACTGACTTGGCAGAGATGGCTGCCATCTTCTTTTACATGGATTAGTGTATTGTGATTAAACCCAATGTGCGAATAAACTTAAACTTGATCAGTACTTCTATTTTTAATATTTAAAGCACATTTTGCTTTGAATACATTTGTCCTTTTACTTTAGTGAAACTGAATGCAGGACTTCTACTTGAAAAAGAGTGTATTTCTATTGTTGTATTAATACCTATGTAAATGATCTAAATACCATGTACCATATAAATAAATATTCCGCCACTGAAAATGGAGTGAGTGAGATCACTATTAAAACCACAGTGTTAATATATGTGATGTTCTTCAGGATGTCAAAATATAAGTAAAAAAAAATAAAATAAATGACTCGTCTTCTTCTTCTTTTTCATCTTCTCATTAAAACATTCGGTGAGCACTCTGAAATTTGTTTTCATGAAGAGAGAAAGTAGTGGAGGCCTTGGACTAAACAGTATTGATGGCACTTGGTGTTGCTATTGGCATCTGGACAAGTTCCACAAACTCTTCACAAGCTTGCCAGTGACTCCAGAAATAGGTGAAGACTGTAGAAATTACAGTGGGAAGGCTGCACTGCAGTGTCTGCAGAGTAACTAGGGCTCTACTCCAATGCAATATCTGCACTTGACTTGCTGGGCTACTTTAGCTATAGACAATATTGCACAGAGAAATTATGTAATAGAGCTAGAAAAGTATAAAAGAAGTTCGGGAGCGGGCGGGTAATTAATCTTAACTGAAGCGGACAATGCATCCTTTGGGGACATTATAATACAACTTTACTTCTGTGAGACTATTATACAGTTATACAGAAAAGTGTAGAGGTTTCAGGGCAAAGATACAGCGTGCAAAGAAAGAAGAGCAATATGCCTTTGCCACTGTATGGACCCAAGGACACACTGCCAAGTCAGATGATATCCTATGGGTGCAGGTCTGGGGCAGGGGAGGACAGGGAGATGTGGGAGGGGAGGAAGAGGAGGAGGGATGAAGAGAGCTTAGAGGGGAAGGGAGGGATGACAGTGATAGGAGTGAGCACAGGACGGATTGAGGTGGGGAGGCCAAAGGGAGGAGAGTGGACGAAAAGAGGGTGAGAATCATAAATATTTAAGCGGCCGCAGAAGTTAATTTAGGTAAAAGCTGTTTGGATTTTGGTGAAGGAGTTGCTGCTGCTGCTGCCCTGCTATGCAACAACACAACCCTCACACACACATTCTTCTCCCTCTGAATCTGTAGAGGACTATAGGTTCCTTTCAGATCAATGCAGTGCATTTTTTTCCCCAGCAGAGGTGTCCTCTTTCAGGTCCTCTCATCGATTTGCTGTGAACCGACGCCAGCCAGAATTCGCCTGTGTCGGCAACAGGGCAGCAAGGCCTCGGTCATGTGACAGGAAGTGTCTGAAATCAGAACAACTTGTCATTCATGTAGGACACTCATTCATCTTACTGCAACCATGTCCAGATAGAGTGAATAATAAAGCAACTCTGACGTGCGGCTGCCGTATTTGTGCAGTGATTTGGATCCACAGGCAGATGCATGATGCAGAACATCATTTGGCCTTGAGGCTTCTATTTCAGCCCAAAGGCTAGAAACATCTTATACCAGCAGCACATTCTTTTTATACCATCAGAGGAAACTCTAGCTGTTATCATTGCGTCCCATCGGAATGCTGACGCTGAGCTTTCTAAGACACTGATCAATGGGCCGGATAGATAATACCACTCTGTGACTTGTTTTCTGTTTTTTTCCTGCATAGATTTTGAAACTCGGTGGTCTGTGTGTGATTGTGGTGTTCTTCGAGAACCTGTTTATACTATTAAGCTGTGTGAAGTGGACGCTGAGTGGGATTTCAGATACCTCCATCACTGCAAAGTCCTGATGTTTATTTACCAAAGAGGACAGCACACAGCATGGCAGCGTCAACCTCTCACTATTCTGATTAAGAGCATTTAAAAAGAAAGGTCTGTATGTGCAAAGGTTATTATTTTTTAAAATTTAGGGTTAAAAAACATTACAAAATGAGAGGGGCACTTGAATAAATTTGAGAGCAGCACACTCTTATGCACACACTGTACCTTTGTCTACATATCTGCCCCGGCAGTTCAACTGATTTGATTACACAACACTTCCTCAAGAGCTTTTTGCACAAACCCATCACAAAGGAACAGCCAGCTCATTCCAAATGCACAGTGCAGTCTTTGTATATACTGTACACAATGTCTGTCAAAATTCTACTGCAGTATAATCAAATAACAGGCACAATAAAGAGTCAGATGTTCAGGACACGACTATCGATCTGTGATTCTTTCATTAAATATTGATGTCTCTCTGCAAAATATCATCTGCCTTTGCGGAACGGTAAAGCAACACGGCACAGTACAGTATGTGGTCAGCAGGTGTGTGAGGACGGAGCTCATCACCGAAGACTGGAATTGGAATTATTCATTGTCAGTTCAGCAGAGAGTGTTTCAAAATTAAAAATACATGAAAATGTGTACTGACACTTGGTGAATTTAGGATAAACATGAGTACATTATACTGCAAGCACACTCTCACTAGTGTTGCATGTGCTAAAGTATTACATAACATATATTTTCCATGAAGTTGTTGTGTGCTGGTGTTATGTGCGATACATGAGTGGCTGATGTGCAATACTGTTTTGTGTAGTATGTATTTTAATGTTTTTTTTTTTTAAATGGTGTATGCTTTTCATTTCTTCTGGATTATTATTGTAAGGCAGCAATGCTTGTGCAGGTCCTGAGTCCAAGACAAGTTTCCCTACATATTGTATCGTATCGTATCGTGTTGCATTGCATTGCATTGTATCAAAGTGGCCCTGACACGTACAGATGATGAAAATCGCAATGACTGTTCATTATGACATGTCTAAGTTGTTCATTTCTGGTCTTAAAATCTAGAAAAGAAGACATAATAGATTATTGAATTATTCTGACTTTTCCAGTATTATACAGTACGTGTTTTATGAACAACATTGTGGATCTGACTTGTATGAGTGTGTCATGTCTTGTAAGCAGGGGCACATTGTCAGGGGAGGCACACAAGGCAAATATTTGGGTCTCCCAAAAAGAATTTGGAAAAGAGGCCCCTGGTCGCAACTCATATTGGCAAATTTTGGAATGACTATAAACCCCCTCCAACCTCCCATACCGGCACTATAAAATACTGTTAAGCCCCACCCTTAGGCGGCCCTATGGAGCAAACGAAACCCCATCACTGACCCAAAATAACCACATAAGACATCTTTAAAACACTACAAACAAATAAAACAAGCAAACAAGACAACAAAAATCCCACGCTGTGAGGCAGCAGGACCAGCAGCCCCCACACCAGAGGCCTCTCTCCTCTGCTGCTGGCACAGGAGCTCTTAAGCACCTCCTCCCTGCCAGGTGCAATGCACCTCGTTAGGTGATGCAGCACACCTGGGCAGATGTACAGTGGAGGGAAAAGGGACAGCAGCACAGAACACATACAGCCATAAAAAGCGCATTACCACTGTTGTCTCTTCGTGGTTGTTTTGTGTCTCTGTTTGTTTGTTTTGTGTTTCTTTGTAGTCATTTTGTCATTCATTCATTCATTTTCTGTAGCCGCTCATCCTGTTGGGGGTTACAGGGGATCTGAGGCCTATCCCAGCTGACATTGGGCGAGAAGCAGGGTACACCCTGGACAGGCCACCAGACTATCACAGGGCTGACACATAGAGACAGACAACTATTCACACTCACATTCACACCTATAGTCAATTTAGAGTCACTAGTTAGCCTAACCTGCATGTCTTTGGACTGTGGGAGGAAGCCGGAGTACCTGGAGAGAACCCACGCTGACACAGGAAGAACATGCAAACTCCACACAGAAGGGCTCCCCACCTGGGATTCAGACCAGGAACCCTCTTGCTGTGAGGTGACTATGCTAACCACTACACTACCATGCTGCCCATCATTTTGTGTCACTTTGTAGTTATCATGCCCTTTTTTAAAATAAACTTGCGTCTCTTGGCAGTTCCTTTGCATCTCTTTGTGGTCTTTTTGTGCCCCTTCTTGGTCGGTACGTGGTAAGTAGAGTGACATTTTGCAGGTAAAGGGGGGTGGGGTTGATGGGTGTTCATGTCACTTTGGGCCCCTAGGCCATCCATGCTTTCTGGTCACCAGAAATGAAAGAAGGAAGAAACAAGAAGACAAACAACACCAGGGGGTGTTGAGGGGCCTTGATAGGCTTTTTTGCCCAAGGCCCCCCAGAGTCTAGGATTGCCACTGCAGGTTGGGCTTACCAAGCATTGCACAATAACAAAACCTTAATTCAATTGCACATTTAATCATATATATCTGCAAATATTTTTGAATTCATGGTTCTAAATGATTTAAGAGCATCCACCTAAAAAGTCCCATGACCACATTTAAACTGAAGACATTCTGAGTAGAAAAACAGGTTGTGTCTATGATGTAGAACAGTTTCATGAGTGAAAAGATCAGTACAAATTATAAAGCATGCTGGTTTTGCAAGGAAAATAATATTCGGCCTGTCTTGCTACAGTGTTTTAGCAGAACAGTGGCAGAGCAAAAACATCTACTGTACTCCTGCATTAAGACACAATGCACACCCTGCATCCGCTCTCCCCTGCAACACACACACACCCACACACACACACACACACACACACACCCTCCCTCACTCTTTACCTGAGCCCTCAGTCCACCTTACTCAGAAACTCTTGCAAACACGAAGGGGTGAGCACGCGCTCGCTGAAGAACTCTGCACGCGGTGTCGCTCTCGCGCGTTTCAGCGAGGTCCCAGAAGGAGCTCGTTTTGCAATTTTATTACTTGAAACAAGCAACTTGCCTCCCTCTCTGCTCGGCTGTCCCAACTGAAGAACCGAGCGCGCACCAACTCCAAGCGCAGTCCTCCAGCCTACGTCGGCAGTATATAATCAACTTCAGCACCGCAAGGGGATATGGGTGATAAAAACGCCGGTAAGGAACTTCCACGTGCTTGTATATGAATAAGTTATGAGCTCATTTTGTTGTGGTGTTTAGTTGTTTTTTTCGGGGGAGGCGAGGCGTTGTTTATTTGTGTGGAGTCTTTTAGGAAGCACACAGACTGCGGAACACAGAAAGCCTTAACTTTGTTATGATATCTGCAGCGGGACAGCACATGTGACAGAGTAGGGATGCACTTTCATTGCCTGGGTGTGAAGTTGAATGGGAGGATGCGCAGGATACTGTCTGTGTGAAGCAGCCTCAGATCAGCACATGCTCCAGTGCTGCAGCGCGATGCTGCTGCTGCTGTGTGCCGGCTTCATAGCTCAGTCTGCCGCCTCACTAGTTTGCTCTCTCCCTTCAGCACCTAATAAATTACCTTTAAGCGCTATAATTAAAACGCATCAGCACTATTAGTCCACCATGCATTGAAAAATATCTTAAGTGCACATGAAATGCAACTTCAAATATGAGGCCTGCATTACAGTATTTTCAGCCTCAGTGTTGCGCATGGTAAACGCTTTTAGTCTCCCTGCCGGAGCTTTCCTTTACTCTATCAGAGCTGTCAGCTGATTTAGACAAAAACTGCTGGCTCTCCACTTTTTTTTTCCCGGTGAGATGAATGTGCTGCTGTTCCCCGTGCAGCGGCGGCGGTGTGGCCTCAACGATCAGCATGCGTGTTGTTGACAAAGCTTTTCAACTCTGCCAGTAATGGGCTGTAGAGGCTGTTATTCAGAGCTACAGGATAGAGTCTGCTGCATGGAAAAACTAGATGCTGCCTTGTGTTTACACACAGCTTAACTCACTGTAAAATGTATTTGCAGGTGATGTTGCATGGGGTTAAAGCACAAATCAGGCACATTCCCCCTCTTAGAATATATCTAGGAAGAGGGACAGGGTGCCCTTGTTTAAGTAGGGTAACCTTCTTGCTCATGGTCACCCTGATCTGTTTACACAGGGTTTACAGTAAAGCAAAAAATGCTGCAGTAAAGCAAAAATGCAAAAGCCATGAGTATACAGTAGCCAACATGTCAAGGTAACGAGGCGGGGGGGCTCACCTACATCCTCCGAGCTGTAGACCTGACCCACCCTTGTTAAATCCACCCTGGGATCTGCAGAGTTTATGGCCTCATTCATTGATCCCACACAGAGATAATGAAGTGTTCACCACCAAAAATATGAAATGCTTTATGCTTCAGTGTCATCCATAATGTCTGTTCTCTACTGCTGTAAATACGTGCCACCACTGCACAGTGTTTGCGTCCTTGTATTGTGTTTTTGGAGAGGCAGTAGCTTTATGATTCATTCAGATTTATGTTCTCTCATCTGACTTATAGGGTCTTTTCTTTCGTCTCCGATCAACAGAACTTTTTTTACGCCACATGTGCACTCAAACTGACGAAACATTAAACATATAAATAACCTGAGGGCAATTATGACGATATAAATCAGATGAATCAGGGCCAGATATTCACAATAAAAAAGCCAAAACTATCTTAATACAGTCTGATCTTACAGTATGAGGAATCTTCCTTTAGACCAGGGGTGTCCAAACCACCCATATAGATTAGATAATGTGTAAATATCTGGGGGGCATCTGCCTCTTGCATCCAATGGGTCATTTAAAAACAATCACTTACAAATTAGACAAATACAACTGTTTCATCTGTCAGTGCAAAAGTATTCATCATTTCACCGCTCCTGAAAGCGGCGGCCCTTGTGGCCATGTCTGCTACTGTAACTGTTAGTTTGCTTATTTACTCTCTGTTTAGGGAAACACATTCGTTCCGCCTGTGTAGTTCCTACATTGTGTATGTCTACAAACTGTATGATAGTCGTGTCAATGTGAGGGTGCAAAGTGATCTAGCTTGATTAACCGAGTGGTCCTTATATAGTATATTTTAAAAATCAAGCTGTGGACCATTTAAAATTGGTCCGCTGGCCACGATTGGCCCCTGGGCCAGACTTTGGACATGCCTGCTGTAGACCAACAGTGTGCACTGCTTTGTGACTCTCAGTGTTTTTGTCTCATGTATGATGACGGCAAGGCTTATTTATGTACTATTTCCTGTTTTATTTTACCTGTTTTCGGTGCATCATTAGTTGTGTGGCGAGCTCTTCAGCTACACTAATGCCCTCTTGCAGTATTTGTGTTTTAGTGTTTTCATATTTGTCTGTGGTGACCTATTTGACTTGTCTGCTCTGATATTTGTCACTGTGACAAAACTAGTTCCCTGTTTTTCTAACCCCATCTAAAGGCAGGATTACGAACTGGCAAAGTGGGCTCTGTGACCCGAAAAACACAGGTCCTCTATGTCGCATTTTGATTCTATTTTTTCTGTTGTAATCATGTTTGGAAATATGAAGTTATGGTGCATTCCGTTTGCACTGGGAAGTCAAAATATCTGTGTTCCCAGTTGGAAATTTCAACTGGATCCCCCTGAAGTTGAATTTCTGACGTGGAAAGTCAGAGGAAACTCGCCAACCCCGAAAGACGTATAGCAGTAGCAACATTCTGTCTGAAGCTTGCACGACACACCCCGTACACCACACCCATCACTACAAGACACACCTACCAATGCGACGGTTATTTGAACCCTACTGCAACATCATGTTCTAGTGAATAAATATGCAGTCAAATGCAGCAATAATCTACTTTATTCTTAAACTTTATTCATTATACATGAAGATATGACTCTCCTTGTAAGTAGCATGACGTAACCCTCACCCTTACCTCAACCGCCACTCTCTAAAACCATCACTTCATAGCTGGCTAAACACTAACTAAGCATTTTCTTCGGGGCTTCCACTTTTCGAGGCTCACTGTGTGGGAATAGTGGGCAATTTATGTAGCTGGTGGGTAAATCACATAGCTGCTCCAGCTGCAGCTGTACCTAAATCCAATATGGCTGCTCCGCACATCAACAGTAGCCAAAGCTGTAGCTGCAATATACTGTTTATGAGCACTTCTGTCCTATTTGTGTCATTTTAAAACAGTCATACAAACAGTATTAGGGTAGGAGTGTTAGGGTAAGCCAATTGGAGGCACAGTAATGCAGAGTAAGGCAGGTCATGCCTTCGCCATCCTAGGAAAGGCAAATCCGCATCCTGGAACACGGTACGACTTCTGAGATAAATGGGATGCAGCATTATGCACCTCTAAAGCATCAACTGACACATTAAGGGCCTTAAGGTGGGGCCTGTTTTATTACCTGATCTTGAGGCTTTGTCTTGAAGAGGTCCCCTGTGTCAAAGGCTTGTTGTAAGGTGATGCTGTTACCCTGTTTACACGGTGTATATTTCTAAATTAATTTGTTTGTGTTTCATTAAATTATAACCTATAAAATCAGGGGGTGATACCCAGGTGTCTTCCTCATGCACTCTTCTTTAAGAAAGGAGGGAAAGCGCTTCACAAACATGTACACACAGCCGTTTAATGCTGCTGCTGATTCACTTCTCACAGCTCTCTACCCCCCTCTCACCTCATCTTTTAAATCCCCTCTTTCTCCGTCATGCACACGACAGCAACCTCTTAACCTCTCATTTCTTATTCCCCACATTTTTGCAGTCTTGGCTATCACATGATTTAAAGATTCTCCTTCTTATTCCCTCTTCCTTACTCTCTCCTTCAGTAATGCACAGGACAACACAGCCGGCCCAATGAAAAAACAAAACACAACAGAATCCCCCTGTTTCTACGAGAGGCGTTATCTGTGACAAGTATCTTGTTGCTGTGTTGTTGTATTCACAGCCACTAACCTCAAGTTTGCACACTTGTCACTCTGCAAGAGATTTTTGGCAGCTTTACTTAATGCAACCATTAACAGTTTTGCTGATTTTAGTAGCAGACGTTGCTTTAGCTTTGCAGAATATGAGAATGCTTTCTGACATTTCAGCAAATGGTAGTTACCATCAGCAGTGACTCAGTGCTGTTGTACAACACAGTGTATGTTTATATTTCCCGCTTCTACCGATTACAATAGTATATATTGTAGCTAAACATTAAAACCAATACTTAAAGAATTTAGTGCTATAGATGGCAATAACTTTGCACACGATACAGAAGTTTGGATTATTTTAAAGGGACAGTTCACCCCCAAATCAAAGATACTTATTCTTCCTCTTACCTGTAGTTCTATTTTTTTTTATCTGGATTGTTTTGGTATGAGTTGCTGAGTGTTGAAGATATCAGCCATAGAGATGTTTGCCTTCTCTCAAATATAATGAAACTAGATGGCACTCAGCTTGTGGTGCTCAAAGCACCAAAAAATTACATTTAAGAAACTCAACAGCAATCTGTCTTTCCAAAAATCATGACCCAGTCACTCAAGATAATCCACCTACTTTGTTGTGAGCAGTTACATGTAGGAACTATTTTCTTTCTCGACTGAACTACACCCGCCTACCATATCACTGAGCAGATGGAAGCATGCATCATGGACAGCACAAGATGTGAACAATACTGGTGTCCTCCTTGGCTGAGCTGTAACATTAGCTAGCTCAGTGGCGCTGGGTCAGCTAACAGTATATGCACGCTTCAGTCTGCACAGTGATATGGTTGACAGGTGTAGTTCGGTAGAAGGTAAATAGTTCCTACATGAAACTGCTCACAACAAGGTCTGTGGATTATCTTGAGTAACCAGGTCATGATTTCTGGAAAGAGACATTGCTGTTGAGTTTTGCAAATGTATTTCGTTGTGAGCAGTTTCATGTAGGAACTATTTACTTTCTACCTAACTACACCAGCAACAATCACTGCGCAGACTGAAGCATGCATCTATTGCTAGCTCATCCAGCACCACTGAGCTAGCTGACATTATGGATCAGCCAAGGAGGACGCCATTAACGTTTACATCTTGTGCTGTCCATGTTGCTTGCTTCCTACATGAAACTGCTCACAACAAGGTCTGTGGATTATCCTGAGTAAGTGGGTCATAATTTCTAGGAAGTGACATTGCTGTTGAGATTTTCAAATGTACTTTTTGGCACTTTGAGCACCATCTAGTCACATTATATTTGAGAGAAGGTAGACATCTCTAGCTGATATCTCCGACACTAAGCAACTCACACGAAAACATTCTAGACTGATTAACAGAACTACAGGTAAGACTAAAAGTATGTATTACTGATTTGCAGATGAACTGTCCCTTTATGCACTTTATAGGGCCATCAATGTTTTACATGTTTTTGCTCCAATTAAATGACATATACTTTAAATTAAGAAGCAGATTTTCCGATTTCTTTCGTCTAACTTTGAGGCACTATGTTTAAACTTTAAAATTAGTCATAAAAGACGATTATTGGCACAAGGCAATGCAGCTGTATGTAGTGACTGTGAAAGTCTGCACTTCATTAACACACAACAATAATGACATTTTCCCAAAGCAGACATGATAATAACACTAGTGTGGTACTTGTAAAATTAAGGACTACATATTTGATGTCCAAATATTTTGCGTAACATGCCTCTTATGTGTCACGTTTTAAATGAATAAGTGGCTTTTTCATATGTTTTGTAGTGATCTGTTTTCTCATCCAGCATGCCCCACTGTGGGCAGCTCTGCTGTAAACACTTACAACCAACTGAGTCATCCTCCCAGTTAATTTACACATGGGCTAGTTTTATCAGTTTGTTAACAACATATGCTGTCTTTATTAGTGTCTTTACTACTCACTGTGTTGTGTATAGTGTTTATGCCTGTTTAAATACTACATCAACACTATATTAAACTGAGTGAAATATCAAATATAAAATGCAGTTTGAATGGCTGCACTGTAGTCCAATGGAAAATTCTGGATGTGTTGTGCTTTGTTTCGTACATACTTCTGTGTAATGATGTTTGATCAATGCTTGGCTGCACAACATGAATTTGTAATGACGGAGCCATCAAAGCATTTGTTGGGTTGAATAGTTTGAGGTTAAATATTCTTGGAATACAGTATTTTTGCTTCCTACTGCAGAAACAAACAGCTGACCCTCTTATTAAGAAATTAATTAAACTAAACTACTAAACTAAATGCACACAGCTTATTTTTTTTTTCAATGTAATGATCTGTAAAAAAAAGAGGGACAACTAAATCTCAATTTGCAGTTACTTTTCTGACTCTGCTTTTCTTCTTGTAATGTTTGATCAGCATAATCACAATACATTTCTACATGATGCAGTTCAATAGCAGTTCCATTCAAAGCTGCTATCGCCTTACAAGGTGAACATTTTAACCTCGCCTCTGTTGATATACAGTATATAGGAGGGTGAAATGAGAGCTGGCTCGTCTCGCATTGTTTCACAGTGTCATCACAGACAGATCTGAGTTTGCTCAAATACACACAGGACACGTCTTTTCTTAGACAGGGTAAAGTTACGACACATGCTGACTGAATGAAGACGGGTCATCCACGAGGTGTCACATGGGGTCTGTAGCTAAGAGAGGTCTGTGATTGGAGGAAGGGGAATTTTACATCTGAGATTAGCACTAGTGGCACGGTAGTGCAGTGGTTAGCATTGTCACCTCACGGCAAGAGGGTTCCAGGGTGGGGGAGCACCACTGTGTGGAGTTTGCATGTTCTCCCTGTGTCAGCGTGGGTTTTCTCCGGGTGCTCCAGCTTCCTCCCACAGTCCAAAGACATGCAGGTTAATTGGTGACTCTAAATGTGTTTGTGAGCATGAATGGTTGTCTGTCTCTATGTGTCAGCCCTGTGATAGTCTGGCGACCTGTCCAGGGTGTACCCCATCTCACCCAATGTCAGCTGGGATAGGCTCCAGCCCATCCGTGACCCCTAACAGGATAAGCGCTTACAGAAATTAATGAATGAAATTAGTTCTCCAAAGGCATTATTTCCACTGAGGATGGGGCGAAATATCCCCCTCACCTTAATTGTTTCAGGTTGATTTTCTGGCTAAAATCTCTCTGAATATTATCCTCTTACTGCCACCATAGTCCAGAGGAGAGAAGGGAGGAGCTGATTAAAATGTTGATACGCTCACCTGAGTCACCTTCAGTGAGTTACAAAGCTCAATGAGCAGTGAATGGTGTGGCCCTGGGTTTCGCCTCTCAGGCTGCATGCATTCTGCCCTGTGCATGTGTAGATTGAGCTGTTGGGAGAAGTTTGCCAAGAGGGCTTTGGCTAACCTGAGGTAAAAATATGATAAAAAAAAAGTGATACTCATGAACTGAACATTAGTTCAAAGGGCAGTAAAAAGACAAGGCTATTCTTGGTAAATACAACATCATAGATCAGACAGTATCAGGTATTTACAGTTTAAAGAACACTATGATGATTTATGTAGGTTGCCAGAGACAGAGAATAATGCAATAACCATTCCCACTAGTTTGCTGTATGCTATCTTGATAATATGAGACAGATCAGTGGTGATTAGAGAAATGAGCAATTCATCCTATCATACTTACCCCCAACCAGTATCACAAAGTTCACCCCACGATCATAACCGCATATTTTCACTCTTACCTGTAGTACTGCTTATCAGTCTAGATTGTTTTGGTGTGAGTTGCTGAGTGTTGGAGATATCAGTCCTAGATGGGACTAGATGGCACTCGGCTTGTGGTGCTCAAAACACCAAAAAAGTACATTTAAGAAAAACTCGACAGCAGTGTCTCCCTTCTGGAAATCATGACCAGGTTACTCAAGATAATTCACAGACCTTGTTGTGAGCAGTTTTATGTAGGAACTATTTTCTTAATTGTTTTCTTAGTGAATTGGTGACTCTAAATTGGCCGTAGGTGTGAATGTGAGTGTGAATGGTTGTCTGTCTCTATGTTTCAGCCCTGCGATAGTCTGGCAACCTATCCAGAGGTGTACCCTGCCTCTCGCCCAGTGTCAGCTGGGATAGGCTCCAGCACAGCCAAGACCAACTAACAGAATAAGTGGTTACGGAGAATGAATGAATAAATGTCTCTTTCCAGAAATCACAACCCGGTTACTCAAGATAATCCTCAGACCTTGTTGTGAGCAGTTTCATGTAGGAACTGTTTTCTTTCTACCAAACTACACCCACCAACCAAAATACTGCACCGAGGGTAGCATGCATCGACTGGTAGATCACCTAGCACCACTGAGCTGGCTAACATTATATACAGCTCAGCCAAGGTAGATGCCATTAAAGGGATAGTTCCGATTTTTTTTAAAGTGGAGCTGTATGAGGTACTTATCTTTAGTCAGTGTATTACATACAGTAGATGGTGGTTAGCATGCTCCGTGTTTGGAGAAGCAGATGGGACTAATACCCTAGAAGCTCAGCAATGCATCACTGTGGATGAGGGTTTTCAGCAAAACGTATTTTATCCACTTAAAAAAGAAAAGGCCTGCATAAAAAAATCAATATCAGTCTGAGTGGACACCATATTTAGAATATTTTACCTCTTTACCGTCGTCGTCAGACAACCCTGTATGTTATTTTATGCTCTGAAGGGTGACCTTGGGTGTTTTGAAAGACACCTTTTAAATAATGTGCATTGATTATTATTATTATTGTTGTTATTATTATTATCATTATTAGCCCTTTCCTTTTGTGCTACATTTTCTCAACCGTATAAAGTATTTCTACGCTAAAGCACAGCAGTGCTGTATACTGTATTATGTCGCAGGTCAGCTGTTTGGGTCAGACTTTCAGGTGTCTATAGAAGAGACAAAATAAAAAAACCTGTCTGACATCTCTACGGCTGATATCTCCAACCCTTAGACACTCACACCAAAACAATCTATATTGATAAATAGCACTACAGGTACGAGGAAAAACATGTATTCTTGATTTTGTGGCGAACTGTTCCTTTAAGCCCCTCTTTACATGTGTAATCGTGTTCCTCTGTCAGTTTGCTGTCATTGTGAAGGATCTGGTTTTAAGAAACAACTATTTTAGGCAACTGACTACAGCTTTTTATCCCATAAATACACACACACACAAACATGCTGGACATAAATGCTGTATACTGAATTTATTGTACTGTCTGTGTACCTGGTTAAAGCATGTAAGGAGTTTTTTTTAATACAGGATGGTCTACTCATGTCCACGTTTACAGTACGTCTTGATCATAAATTTTAGTTTGGCTACATTTTCTTGCACTTTAGTTCCTGTCTGTGCCACCTCTTCCTCTATTTTCCTCCGCATGCTCTGTCTCTCTCTGCATATAGTGGTGACTGGCTCTGCAGTGGGACAGTATAGTGGGAGCTGAATATACAGCACCATCACCATATCTGTGACTCTGGGTCTGATGCCAGCTCCCTCCCTCCCTCCCTCCCTCCCTCCACCCATTCTCTCTTTACTCCTCTGACCTTTCCTTATTTGCATGGATGCTGTTGTTGAAGCATTTTGCTGACCTAAAACGTCCTTTTATGTACATTGTATATATTACACATCATGAGGGCATGTTCCAAAGGTAGTTGGTGCCACATTTGTTGCCCTTGTGATGCAAGGTTACACGAGCACAAGAAAATATTAGATACACTGTCAAACACTTTAAATGCAGCAGTGTGTTAAAGTAATGCTGCAGTAGCTGTTGATTTTTGTTCACTACACAGCCTCAAGAACAGCAGCGTCTCAGCACACGGCAAAACATCTGTGTTTTAGTGAATCTTAACACTTTAAAGGCTGGTGATGATACTTTGTCTCATTTTCTCTTCCTCTCTCTGCTTCATGGTCAAGTTTCAGTTTCTCTGCATGTTATTTTAATACAAGTGCTTTATGTTATGGCACCCCCTAGAGTAGAAAGTCGCACATAGTTTTGATTTTATGACAACTCAGTGCAACGCTCGTCATCCTGGGCAAAACTGCATGGTGAGATTTTGAGGTTTGGCTTTGGGGTCAGAATTAGCAAACAGAAAAAGGATCATTAGAACACATTAAAAAGTGATTAAAGCCACATTTGTAGGCACAGTTGAGTTGTTGTGTCTCCATGCATTATTTCAAGTGTCTTATTTACCCCAGTTTAGCACTGCATTTTTCAAGTGTGACATTTTATTGTTTTTCTGTGATGCTAAAACTATTGTCTTATTATTGATTCCATCTAGTCCTAAAAATATACTTTATAACACAGTTTTGTATGAGCAGCTAATGCAGTGAGATCAAACTGTATTACTTTCACATGTTAACTAAGGATGATCGCTCACTAGATAAAGTGTCATCCATGTTGAAATAAGTCCTGTTATTTTTGTTTTAATTCTGTTTTGCTGTTCTTGTACATCTCACTCTGCCTACCAGCTAAATTTTTTCCCTTTTTTTAAAATTATGAAGCACTTTTTAAAAAAACTTTTATTATGAAAAGTTGTTGCCATATTTAAAAATGTTTGTAGTAGTATGTAGTTATGATGTAATAAAGTACTTAAGGACAACTTTGAAGTGCTTCATCAAATAAAGTACAAGTACTTCAAAGCTGTCATTTATAATAGCACTGACAGGGGCCATTTTTTGGCACTGAGTATTTTTTGCATATTTTATATATAAGTCATAGGCTATTGTGTGGCACAGTAAGCACTTTAACACCAATGCATAACTTTTACAGAGTGTTTCTACCAGTGGAGGAAGAAGCACTCAGATCTTTTACTTTGCAAAAAGTACTAATACCGAAGTGTGGGAATACTCTGTTACAAGTAAAAGCCTTGCTTTCAAAATGTTACTTAGGTGAAAGTACAAAAGTATTGACATCAAAGTAAACTCAAGCACTCAAAGTAAAAGTATTCATTATATACAATGGCCCAATTTAGTATCATATATACTATATTATTGGATCTCTTATTGGATTCATAATTTGTGATGCATCAATGTGTTTGTCATTTTAATGTTGCAGCTAGGAAAAGGGGAACCCATTTTATCACTCTGTATACTGCTGGGTTGTTTAATCTATAATGGTATCATCGCTCAGTAGTTGATTATATTCTGTATATATATATATATATGATATTTATTCCGAACATATAAAAAAAGACATGAACATACAAACAAGCAGACAGACATGAAGAAAGTAGTATTTACAAATAATGAAAAGCAGTTGTCAGTGTATAGTTAGTTTGGTTTATACATTCGAAAAGGAGTGGAAGGAGGTATAAACTTGTTAAATCCCACCCCTTCTCCATAAGTCATTGAGTGACATGAAACAGACAACGTCCTAACATAGATAAACCTAAATAAATATAAGTCTATAAATCTGAACCTGCAAAGTCACATAAATGGAGTGATATGCATTTTTAATGTCTCCTAGCTATTTGGCATCAGTAGGACCCAATAAGTATAAAAAAACAACTAAACACTGGC
Organism: Cephalopholis sonnerati; assembly: GCA_019142605.1. Taxonomy (NCBI): domain Eukaryota; kingdom Metazoa; phylum Chordata; class Actinopteri; order Perciformes; family Serranidae; genus Cephalopholis; species Cephalopholis sonnerati. The sequence continues at coordinate 16,190,407 of JAGQAX010000010.1, read as the reverse complement.
GATAATAATAAAGTCCCAATGTGCTCAAACAGTACCTCCTAATTAACAGCATCTTAGCTTGTTAGTGTTGCTAAAATTGGTCAAATTTGTTGCCATATCAAACTACAAACATTATCAATCATAAATAAATTAGTTTAAACTGAAATATGTGATCAGGTTTTGTCCACTTTTGTGTCGCTATCAGCTGCAGACTGACTCGGTAGAAATTGCTGCCGTCTTGTTTTTACATGGGTCAGTGTATTGTGCTCTTAGTGCCACTAAATGGCACAAAAATGTGTTAAGTTAAGTAGAATGAAGTTTACGGTCAAGTAAACCCGAAATGTGATGTCCTCATATGAGGACACGGGGTCTCAGGAGGACAAAGTAGCACAAGTGCTGTAAAACTCTACTTAAATACTTGAGTAGATGTACTTAGTTACTTGCTACCGCTGATTTCTACAGTGTGGTTTCGCTTCTTTTACTTAATATATAAACTGCCACTTTGCCTCGTGCCACTGGCACCTGCACTTATCTCTTATATCACATGACGTATATGTAAGTCAGTGCAGACTGTAACTCTAGATACAGTTAACTTTCTTGTCACCCTTTTGGTGGAAGTACCGCTGCCGCACTGATTGCACACAGAGGTGACCACCACTCATACCTGGGCTGTCATAACGCAGTGACTGAGCCTTAAACTTTCTGGTAGTAAAGAAAAAAATCTTTGTCTTTGAAGCGGTGGGCTGCAGCTGATGTAGGCTCTGCGTTGCCCGCTTGTTCCCAAAGGATCTGGGGAAAGATGGCACAAAAACGTGTCCACGAACGAGGACAATAGGTCTGCGTTATGTAGAATGAAGTTTCAGGTCAAGTAAACCCAAAATGTGACGTCCTTATATGAGGACATGGGGTCTCAGGAGGATAAAGTAACATAAATTAGAAATACTCAAGTAAAGTACAAGTACCTTAAAACTGTACTTGAGTAAATGTACTTTCCACAGTGTGGTTTCTCTACTTTTAATTAACATGTAGTCTGTCAACAAGTGACAACTGGCTCCTGCATTTATCATTACATCACATGACTATATGCAAGTTAGTGCACGCTGTAATTCTGTTATTCTAGATAAAGTTAGACTTTCTTTACTTTTCACCCTTGTGGTGGAGGCCCAGCTGCAGCACTGGTCGGACACTGAGGTGACCACCACTGACACCTGGGCTGTCATAACGCAGTGACTGAGCCTTAAACTTTCCTGTAGTATCACCACACAGAGAAAACACCTTTGTCTTTAAAGCGGTGGGCTGCAGCTGACGTAGGCTCTGCGTTGCCCGCTTGTTCCCAGAGGATCTGGGGAGAAAAAAAGAAAAACTATTGGCTCCCGGGTAACAACATCTGTGCAGCCAGCGTCAGATCGTCGCCTTAACTGTCAGCTCCGCATTACCTCACTCGTGGCCGGCCTGCCACTTTACCCCTGCAGTTTAACTTTGGCGTGCATGCTCTCCTCCTCTCTCCCTCCCTCTCCTACAATCTCTCCCTCTCTCTTCCTCTCTCCTTTCCTGCTATTACGTCCGCTGCTGGTAAAGACGCGGAGACAGGAGGAGGTGGGGGGGATGTACAATTAAGAGCACATTGTAACGTCCTTGCGTTGCCTGCCGTGGCGGAAGAGGAGTGTGCCGTGAACGCGAATGACCGTCGGTGGACGAGAAGAGGATAGACAGAGAGAGACAGAGCTAGAGGAGGAGAGAAGGAGGGAGGGAGAGAGAAAGAGAAAGAGGGGGGAATCACTCAAGATGCCTCGTTTTAGCGTAATTTGTCCTGCAGACTGTGCCCTTCCGGCGTTTTGAGGGCTGCTGTGAGCCTATAGAGAGAGGCTGGCTGGCTACGCTATGCTGCCTGACCCTGCTGTGTTGTGATAGCGTTGTCCGATTGTTTGGATTGAGGAAGGCTCCCATCAACCCAAATCAATGAGGATTCTGAGGCCATTCCTTCAGAAAGGAGCGCATATGCTGCAGTGTTTCTGTGGACAACGATCGAAGTCGACCACTATCACCAACGGTGAGAGACAAACATAGCATTACAGCTACCTTCGCTTTGCATGCTTTCTCTCTTGAGTGATGAAAAAAAGAAAAAAGGGGGGAGATATAGAGAGAGAGAGGGAGGAGGAGGAGGAGGAGGAGGAGGAGGAAAAGAGAGGGGGGGTGAGTGGTTTCATTGGCCACTCGAGTGTGTGAGTAACATCTTCCGAGTCTGCAGTGGAGAGAGCCTCTCCTTGTGCTCCTCGCATCTGTCCCGAGTTTTGTGTGCGGTTAGCTGCTGGCAATCCAGCCCAGCCGCACTCCAGATACTTTACCAGACCCAGCTATATTTTGCAGACGAGCGTGTTCCAGTGCTGCATCTGAAGCGAGCCAAAAATGGACAATGCAGGGATCAAGTCATTAAACTTCAGGGGCCTGGAGAGGCAGCTTTGTTTTAGGGCCCCAAACAAGCAGAGCGCTTCAGCACCACGGATAGCGCCATACTGGAAGTACTCCAGCAGAGGGGCTCCCAAACTTTTCATGTCTGTAGACAGATTGATATCAAACAAGGACCCCACAGCTGAATTTGACTCTACTCTTACGCCTTAGCTACTTTAATACGTGTTAAAAACCAGGCACAGAGCAGCTGCATTCACCCTCACCTGGCAAATCAAACACTACTTTTGAAAGTGACTTACTTTGTCCACTATAAAACACACTACACTTAATGAGTCTCAATGACACACACATGTGCATGTGCACATACACCACTCAACAGTATTTGGCAATAAGCCTAAGATCCCTGCCATGTCCTCTAGTCATGTCTCAGCGATTCACTGCATTGCTGCTGCCTCTGCTGCTGCTGTTCGCTCGTAACGCAACTACACCTCCGAAGTCATTAAAAAAACATCCTGGAGTATTTTCCAAAATGCTGTTTAACGGGGAGACGAATGCAACACCTTCTCCCCCGTCTCCTCCCGTCGCTTGCAGTACGTCGGCTCTCCGGTAGTTCCAGCTTTCAAATTCAGGGCAGACAATTAGAAACTCCATTAAGCACAGTTGATTCCTCTGAGGAAGTTGGACCAAAAGCAGCGCGCACACTGGGATCTGTAGGGCTCGGATATAAAGCGCCATCAGTCCTTATCCTGCATCTCTGCTCACTGTCAGGTGAACCTTGTGACCTCAATCAAAACTTTATGAGTCAGCTCATAGGTGTTGACACAAATGGGTGCAAAGTTAAAGCTTGTTTGGCGTGAAGATGTGTCAGGTGGAGACTTTGTTGGAAGTTTGTGTCATTTTTTTAATGTGATGTAATTCTTTTTTTTTGACTTCTTTTGCAAGAACTGCTAAAGAGGAGTTTCACTGCTGCTCATCCAAAACTGTGACATGTCATTCAAAATAGAGCTACAAAATGATGACAGCATGCTTTTTTTAATTTTAAAACATACACCACCCCGCTCGTGGGTGATTAATCAGCCAATAATAACTCAAATCTTAACTTTACCTTCTATTATACCTCAGCAGTTTGACTCAGTATGCAAATCGCTCTCCAGACAAAGAGGGGTGACACACTTCACTTAACCTCGGCCTGTAATCTGACTGCATCACTCACTACAAGATCATGTAAAGAGCAGAAAGTGTTTCGCTCTTCAGATTCAGGCGCTATGCCAAAATCACCTCTCAGGGATTTTCGGTGAAAGGTGTGTCTGAGTAGGCTTAAATGTTTGCACCTGCTTTCCTTTGTAGTGTCAAGCCTGCACCTGGCTTTTATTGTGTCAAAGTTAAATACAGTAGTCGGGGTGTTTCTGGATTGTAGGAGGTTTGTATGGTGGGTGGCATAATGGAGTAACAACCAGGAACAAAAGCTCATGAGTTATAATAATACGTATTTCATGTCTTTTTACCAGTTTCAGTGTGACTGTTAAAGCAGTATAACATCAGGTTTAATTTAAAGGACCAGTGTGTGGAATGTAGAGGGATATACTGGCAGAAGTGGAATATAATGTAATGAGTATGTTTTCGTTGGTGTATAATCACCTGAAAATAAGAATAATTTTGTTTTTGTTACCTTAAATGAGCCATTTATATCTACACAGAGATTGCCATATTGTACCACCATGTTTCTACAGTAGCCCAGAGCACTGGCTCTAGGTAGGGCCATTTGCATTTTCGCCTCAGCCACCAAAGTTAGTAGCCTCTCCATGATGACAGCATCAGAAAAATACTGATTTTTTTTTAAACTCGAAACTGCTTTATTCTCTGTTTTTTCTGGTTTAAATCACCAAGTTAATTTGTTTTGGAGAGGACGACACCTCTGCAGATAATACAGCTCCTGGTCAAAACCTCCTGAACGTCTAAATTCTACGTTATCAGAGAAGAAAGTTGAACACTGATTAGCAGGCACATGGCTCTCAGTGACCGAAAACCACTGATTTGTAACATGAAAGTGCTTTATTTAGTGTTTTAGTGGTTTAAATCATCAGGTCCCTTTTGCTTTGGAGAGGAAGGGACCTCTGCTGATAATTTGGCTCCTGGTTAAAACATCCTGAATGTTTGGATCCTACGTTATAAGGAAAAAAGTACTTATTAGAACATGCTAGGCTCATGGCAATCTCCGACATGCCAAATAGTGACAGGGAAAACACTGATTGTTTTAATGTGAAACAGCTTTATTCAGTGTTTTTACCAGGTTTAAATCACCATGTTTGTTTGCTTCAGAGAAAGAGACCTCTGCTGATAATTCACCTCCTGGTAAATACCCTCTGAACGTTTAGTTATCTGATTAGCAGGCGCTAGGCTCAGGGCCATCTGCAACATGCTAAACAGCCTCAGAGAAACACTGATTTGTAATGTGAAACTGCTTTATTCACTGTTTTTACTGGTTTAAATCACTGGGTCCATTTGTTTTGGCGAGGAGGAGACCTCTGTGGATAATTTGGCTCCCAGTTAAAACCTCCTGAATCATCACCACTGTAGGAACTCTAACCGGGGGACGTTTCAGCTGGTTGCAATCTGCACTACTCACCACTACGTGCCACTAAATCTCTCTAAATCTTACACACTGTTCCTTTAAATCACTGTGGAAATGGCTCTTTTTTCTACAAAGTGAGTGATTTGTAAAATGAGGCAATCCTTTGTAGACTAATGTGCAGCATTTTAGAGGAATCGGACATTTTTGCATTCTTGTGAAACACAATTTGTTTTAATGACTCACCTGATTTGTCTTTTTTAATTAGCAGTTGGTTGTCATCTGTGTGTGTGTGTGTGTGTGTTTGTTGTTGTGGTTTTGTGGCTTTTTAACTGTATGAGTAAGAACAACAACGAGATTAGTTGCTGAAATAGCTTCTATTGAGATGGTAAATGCTGAAAAAATGATCTTGTTTGCAGTGCAGGGATTTTGCCTTTGCCTCACATTTTGCTGTACTAAATTTAACTTAAATAAGAATCACTTTGTCATTCATACAGCTTGGCCTTTGTGTAGTTATACTATAAACGTATCACACTTACTGTTGCCTATCAGTTAGCTTTGCTTGTGTCGGTAGTCACGGGCAGATTATGAGACAACAGGCCTGTAAGAGCCTCTTAAGAACATATTAATATTCTGTAAGAATTTCTGTGTTGATATAAGATGTCATATAGGTTGCGATGATATTTAAGTTTACACAACAGTTTCTGTATGTTTTGAATAGTGTATGGTAGGGGACTGTACAAAAGTTATGTTTATATTTACTTTATTTATGTGTTAGAATGCAGACACAAGTTATTTATGCCAGGTATGGTGCTGTAGGGCAGTGTAGTGCATGTGACAGTAGGAGAGTGTGAACAATGTCACGTGTTTGTGTTGTTTTGGATTGTAATAAGTTTTTGACCGTGTTATGCAGTGTTTAAGTATAATAACAGGTAATATGTGAGAAAATAAAGAATTAGGACATCAAGTCGATAGTGGACCATACATGGTGTAATTTTGGAAGGACATTTTGTTTTGTTGTTTTTTTGTATTCTCAATAAGCCTTGTTCAACTTTTGCCCTGCCTTATGTCAATACTGTGGATCTCCAGAAAAGGAAGAGAAACACGAGTCAAAACTGAGACACCTCACAAACTAAGTGGTCTAGGAACTTTGATATGTTGAAACGGCCACTACAAGGCCCCTGGGACCCCACCACCTCTCCCACATAGGAGCAAGACACACAGACTTTGTGGTGGGCTTGTGTGTGTTTGTAGACATTATGCATTTTTGTGGTTTTGTGTCTCTGTGGTAATTGTTTGTCACTTTGTGGTCATTCTGAGCCTCTTCCTGGTCGGTATGTGTTGGGGGGGCTCCTCTGACAATTTGGGCCCCTGGGCCTGTGCCCAGTGTGGTAGGCCCGTTCAGTAATCCATCCGTGCTGGTAGTCTAACTGTGGTCACGAGCATTGAGAGCCACAGCATCACACTTACTCTCACACTTCTCTCCTCTTTGCTTCCTGGACACTTGGCGAGACAGTTTAGCAGACATTACTCGATGAAAACTAGCTCCAGCTATTGTGAGTCAACAAATCTGTGAGGTATCTCAAGGACACACTGAAGTGACGAACTTGAGAGAGTGCAAACATCCACGGGTCTCTCTGTGATCACCTGTGGTTCATTATTTTTCCACAAGGGGGCAGCAAGTATAAAGAAATTACTCTGAACATCATGTTACTCCAGTGGTGGTGGTGGCACCTGAGAGGGCCACAGGGAGGAAGGGACTTTGGTTCATGTCTTTCAGTTTTTAGAGATATTTAGCTCCTGTGCTGTGGGGTGCACTGAACGCAACATGGAGGAGAACTAGAGGACTCTAATGAAAGGAAATCACACCAACTGTATATTAAACACATTCAACACAGCATGTTTGCTTAGTTTTTATCAATATTCAGAATTTTTATACCATTCTAGGCCAAAGCTGCAATATTTAATTAATGAATTCTCAACTACTAAATTAATTACCAGAGAATTTGATAATTAATCAGTCATTTTTTTTAAGAAAACAGTAAAAATTATCTGATTTCAGCCTCTTGAATGCAAATATGTTCTGGTTTCTTTGTTCCTCTATGGCAGTAGACTGAATACTTTCAGTTTGTGGACAAAACAAGACATTTGACGACACCATCATGGGCTTTTGGAAAAAAAACTGATCAACATTCTTCACAGTTTACCAACATTTTGTAAGACAAACATCTAATCTATTAATCAAGAAAGTAATCAACAGTGAAAATATTCATTTGTTGCAGCTCTAATAAAGACAAATGACATAGGTGGTAATGAGGATGGTGACATCACACCGTTTCTGTAAATGAACTAGCAAACCTTTACAGTGTCACATCACTTTAATTGACAATTCAAATTGATCGCAATATACGGTCTGCAGTGCATTTCATAGTGACAGTGTTTTATTGCTCGCGGACGTATCTCAGCTGCAATGAAGTGAACATCAATTGTCTCTGGTAGAGAGAGGAAGCCTAGCAGATCCTCATTAGGGAATACTTTATCTTTTCCTGACAAAGATATATGTCCCAAGCCTCCACAGCGCTCCTCACCACACAGTCCCTCCCATTTCTGAGAGAGCTCACTCCGTATACTACGGACAGCCAATCCAAGAAATGTATATCACACTTGTGCATATCCGTTAGAGTGATGAATGATGTATTGGAGCTGTTATTGATATTTCTTTATGCTGCAGTCATATTCATTTCTACCACGCACTGGCAGCTCAATACGAATACAAAGCTGGATTACAGGTTTTGATTTAGACTCTCACAAACTTTTCTGTTGCTGTCTCTATTCTCTCTGCCTGTCTGTCTGACTGCCTTTCTATTGGAAAAGACTGCAGCTGCCCCCCATCTCACTCTCTCTCACACATACAAAGGGACACACACACGTGAAACACACAAAAGGTACCAGTGCTTCACAGTCAACACTTTCATCCATTATATCCGAATCTTACGTAAGGGGGGCACAGACAGTGGTAGTCAAAAGAAAATCGTCTCTCTCTCTCTTTCTCTCTGTCTCTCTGAGGGTTCGGTTTGGAGAGAGAATGTCAAACCGAGTCCTAGAAAAAGCCTCTAAATGTTTCATGCTGTTTCATCACGGGGAAGAGAGGTTTGCTGTGCTGCTGAAGACTCACGTGTTCTTCCTCCCACAGTGTGTGTGTGTGTGTGTGCCCCAGCCCATGCAATAATAGACATGAAACCAGAGGCTTGCTCACATGCACACAGACACGTTTGCAGGACATTTTGGGGGACTTTGCATTGATTTACGGCTTAGTTATAGTGTTTCCCTGAATTCCAATGAAAACAGATCCATAAAGTATTGTGCTGATAACAGCGGCAGCAAAAACAATCAATTTGGTTGTGATAGAAACACATGCAGAATACTGTATGCTCTTACATATTCATGTACGCACTCCTCTCCTGGCTAAAGGCAAATTTCTAAGCTTTGTTTTTTTTATGGTTTATAAGGAGTTTTGTGCTGTTGTTGAGGATGTTATTTGTCATGTTTTGTCAATGTCATTTCCATAAGCCCTAAATCAGGGGTGTCAAACTCATCTTAGTTTATTGGCTACATACAATTTGATCTCAGATAAGCCAGACCAAAAAAACCATTGCCTACCAACCTATAAGCATCACCTGCTCCAATATTTTCCCTTTTTTAGTGTAAAGAATTACAAGTACACTCTGTAGTCGTTCATCCTTTTACATAACAGATGAACAGCCTGAGATGTCTCAAGAAAAATAAGCAATTTCAGCAGAATGTCTCAGTTTTTCCACAATCAGTCAGTCTACGTCTCGCTGTCATTACACGTGCATTTATCAACACATTTCCTGATACAGATTCTTTTGAACTGAAGCTGCCGATTGACAATATTTTGCACAATGTACAATATCTTTAAACATGGTCACAATATCAGAGAGCTGTATTCGTGTCAGGGTGGAAAAGCCTCTGAAGCTGAATTTTGAGCCCGGTCTCACTACGAAGTCGTCGAAATCCTGCGCTTGGGTAGTGACTTGCAGCACCATAAACCCACGAAAAAAGGCGTCCTTTAACGTCAGCATGATACGCAGCCAGTTGCCGTTATAGTTTAACAGCACCCGGCGGTGTCAGGGGGAAACGCAGTGGGACAAGGACAAAAGTTAAGGCAGAGAAAGTCTGTGTGGGGTGGGCGGGAGGGGTTTGAATGGGTCCAACAAACACCAACTTTCACCCGAGAGAGCAGTGTTCGCATCCTGTAAGATTATAAAGCCAAACCCTGTTCTTTTTTCCTAAATCTAACCATGTGTTGTTGTTAAAGGAATAAAAAAGTCAGTTTGCGGTGTTGTAACGACATAGTGCATTTATTTTGAAAGAGACTGTATGTAAATGTTCAATTTCCTGTGAAAACGGAAGCATATTTTGAAAAAAGACAAGGCAGAATTTGACAAGGTGTCCCAGAACGTCAACAACAAACGCACCCAAGGTACCTTGCACGTCATACCTGGATGTAGAAAGTCCATGACCAACCGTCAATATGTGATGAGGTCGGAGTGAGAATGTGTTGGAATTGTACATGAAGTAGGCAATGCATTGTTTAACTTGCTCCTGAAACCTGGCACCTCTCTGTCCAGTCATCTAGTGGGCCGCATTTGACCCTTTGGAGGGCCAGTTCTGGCCCACAGGGCCATATGTTTGACACCCCTGCCCTAAATCATATTTATCCATGTGTTGTGTCACTGTCTGGGTCTCCAGTGTGCCATTCCTGTTTTGGGTTCATATTCTGTGCTGGAACCTGTTGCAGGTAATCCCTTTAGCCACACTGAATATGTCCTTTATGGCATGTGTGGAGGTTTTACAAAATAAAATGCGTGGTTATGTCTTTTAAGTACAAGCTATGAGAATAAGAATGTAGTATCAGCCAAAGCTGATTAAGATATCTCTGCCACCAGAACACTTTAATGCGGCCTCCTCGCTGACCTGATGTGCCCCATTTTAAATCTGGCTTGCACCTCCGGATTTTTATTTGTAATTCAACGAGACATTTGTGATGTCACCCGCCCCCTTTTTAGATGTGCACATTATCCCAAATGACTATGAAATGACGCGCGCGCGCACCCACTTTCCCCTGCATAAACACACACCCAGCTCTCACCCCTTCCCCTTGTTTATATGTTTTATATTCACATCTTTTCCTCCCGGAGATCATCCATCTTTTCCCCTGTACACTCCTCCGAGAATTCCTAATACGAACCTCAATCACGTATGATTGCGTTAAAAGAGTTGAAGAGAGACAGAGAGGGAGAGAGGGAGAGAGGAGGAGGAGGAGGAGGAGGAGGAGGAGGAGGCTGTGGACCGAGACCGTCCACTCTCCCTGTCGGCGATGTAACACACCGACAGCATCCATCCAGGACGCACTGGAAATAACGCTCTGCCTACTTTATTATTTGTGCGCTACAACAAAAAGCACTCTGGCGTGCGTTCGCCTCAACTAATTGTTGCTTTTCCAGACGAGAATCCCTCCCTGCAGGCTCACATCTCTGCAGCATCCTTGCAGAGTAGCCTCTGCTGCCGATTCCATTTTTCCCCGGCTGCATTTTCGAGGTGCCATCGACAGAACCGGAGACTGGGCTCACGTTATCTGGGCTCCCGGCAGCGACCGGTCTCATTCATCGATGTGCATGGGAGTCAATTATTAGTGAGAGGGAGAGGAAAAAGTTCATTTCTCCAGCCACGCACGAGCGTCTCGTGCATGGATTTAGGTTGATGCGAATTATTAAAAAAGGCGTCAGGGAGCCAGAGGAGAGGCTGGTGTGCAGATGAGGATTACGAAGTCGTGCTCGTCAGACGCGGCGCTGTTCACCTGGAATACCTGAAGCTCTCCAATGACACGCAGCTGCATCAACTTATCAACACTGTTGCATGTCTTTACGGCTGACATGTCGGCCCCTGTGGCCTAGCCCGTAGGTGCATGTTCTCCATCAGATCGGGTGTTGATTTGAAGCCCTGAGCGCCACATACTCAGACCCACACGCCGCTGTCCCCTCCAGAGGATGCTGCTGCCTGAAGCGCAATGATGCCCGGGACTCGGAGGATTTTCTGATCAGGATGACATTTGGTTAAAACACTCGTGGACACTCTGAATCAACTCTCTCGTTTTTCTTTTTTTTATTGCGCCAAGCAGCTGCACCAAGATCCGACCTCTGCCGAACTCAGACTCTCGGTTTTCAGACTCGGTTCGGGGAGATGGCCGCGATCGCCAGCTCCCTGATCCGGCAGAAACGCCAGGCGAGGGAGTCAAACAGCGACCGGGTCTCGACTTCGAAACGTCGCCCCAGCCCCAGCAAAGACCCCCGCTCTCTCTGCGAGAGGCATTTCTTGGGGGTCTTCAGCAAAGTCCGTTTCTGCAGCGGCAAGAAAAGACCCGTTCGGCGGCGACCAGGTCAGTGCTGTAGATTTTTTTTTTTCTTTTTAACTGATGTGTGTTATGTGTGCGTATGGAAACGGTTTCCCTCAGCACCCCCCCACCCCGCCCCTCTTTGGAGCATTATACTGCAGTCAAGGGCTCCAATCTGAACCGGAGGAGAAGGTAGATTTTCTCCGCGGTGCGAAAAATCCACCTGTTCCATTAGGTCTTCTTGTTGTCTGTCGATCCACCGCACGACACAACCCTCCCCCATATACCGAGCAAGAGCAGCCTGAATGTATAGCAAACGATCCATACTATGCTGTGACGTTACCCCCTTTATTTCTTGTGATACTGCTCTGATCAGAATAATCAATCACCCTGGAACTACTGTATCCCAGTTATAGCTTGAATAGGCTTTGTTCCAGCAGCTATATGTAAGCCTTCGATTTTGCACACTTAATTTTTGCACCCCCTCCTCCCCTCCACACACACACACACACACACACACACACACACACACACACACACACACAACTTGAATACACTCAAAAAGGCTGCTTTAAATTACCTAATCCAATATTACTGCAGATTGGGGGTACAGAGGGGAGATAAGTTGCACCGCAGTGCACCAAGGCTCTTTTGAGATTAAATGTTTTAATGGTAAATGTTTATTGCAGAGAGGGAGCTTTACTGCAGTGAAGGGAGGTATAGCCTTAGTGATTAAGAGCTACTCTGGCTGTATTAGACACAGGCTCCGAGCCTACTACACTCCATGGTATAGCCTTCCCCCCTCTTTTTTTTAATTCCCCTGGCTCCGTCCTGGTGCACAGATAACAAGCCAGTGCTGCAAGCCAGCCCTCCCCAAATCCAGATAGTTCTGTGTGTGATGAACGGCAGTCAGGTCCACTCACAGTCCTGCAGACAGACTGATGAGAATGAGGCAGGAGGACAGACAGACATCATTTTTTAAAAGGCAGAAAGGGAGGACAATGGAGAGACAGACACCCAGCCAGCCAGCCAGACCAAATTAAAAACGCTGTCGCCGCGCAGCCTCATCAGACAGACAAACAATCTCAGCGCCAAAAACCTCCACAGAATGAATAGAAACATAAGCAGACAGACAGACAACAAGCCAGTCAGGCCTCCAGACACTGTTTGGCAGGTAGGTAACTCCTTCTCAACTGACACATACATGAGCAGACGGAAAGCACCGACAAGACAGATGCTGTGCTTCCTCTAATTGATCATCCTTATCTTTCCACTGATGCCTTGCCATATATTTGCATATAAACAGCCGATACACTGGAGAATTCATGGTTTCTGCCTGTTTAAAAGACTGTTGTTTTTCCTTCTATTCCCCCCCTTCGTAAGATGCACCCTCGAAACCTCCACAGGTGTCCCATAAGGGCTGCAGGCTAGGTCAGTAGCTCAGCCTCCATCCGTGTGTGCTGTGTTTCTTCTCGTCTCCACCCCATCTCGCGCCCATGTCGACTCCCCCTCGGCCAGGGAGGGGGGTGGGGGTGGGGAAGGGGTGGGACAGAGAGGGAGGGACGGGCGGGGGGCTTCAACACCTGTCTGACAGCCGACGACCCTCTCCCTTGCTGATCTCTTCTTTTTTCTTTCATCCCTCCTTCTGTGTGGCTTTCTTGGATTTCTTAAGCTTAATTTCGTACCTGTTCTTTTTTTTTTTTTTCCTCGTAGCTAAAGCTCTCTCCTGTAGCCAGTCGTTTGTCGCTCCTCTGTCTCTCCTCTATCTTTGGCTCTGACTCCTCTCATTTTGTTCTTGCCTCATTCTCTTCGTCAGTCTACGTCGGATTATCCTCGCTACTTGTTCTGTGTCTGTAAATATGTGTCAAGTACTGCTGTGTAAGTGTAGTAGAGGTTCTTATAGTGTATTTTGGTGTACATGGATATGTTGTGTTCCTCCTTGTCAAACACTATATCAGAACAGGTGATCATTCACCATTTCATGGTCATGACGCCATTTGTCGACGTACCTAAATGTTTTTGTCCTTCTGTATTGGTATGAAGTAAATTTATTGACGTTTTAATGGCCCATACACACACAGGATGATTTGCTGTATGTTGCCACTGGAAGACATTCTTCTTGCACAAACACATGAGGTAAACTCTGGAGTTTGGCTTGAAGCCTGTTTTGACATGCACACACACACACACACACACCCTCTCTGCTAAATGATTGGAACTGATGAGCCGTCAGCGACTGCTCGGGCTCACGTTGAGGTCTTAATTTATGGAAGCGTAGTTATCACATGTGATTTACTGATGTATACACTCCCATGTACTTTCACACACACACATAAGGCACACACTTCTCCTCACCCTGCCTGTGATGGATGATGAAGGGCCTCTCCCAGGAATTGATGGCCCCATCCCAGGGGTAGGTGAGTTGGGGACTGATGGTCAGGATGATGTACAGTTGAGGTGAACCCACTCTAGTTGGGGGTCACTCAGCGTAGACTTTCTATGGGCTGTCTTCTGTGAAATATAAAAAGAGCATATGCACCGGTCATTATTGCTGTGATCAGCTTTGAAGTAAAGACCTGGGATGGATTACTAAATGGGCCTATAGGGCACAGGCTCAGGGGCCCAAGGTGTCAGGGGGACCCCCGGCCTTCACTTGCAATATGTCAAATGTTAAAAGAACATGTGCCGGCCAGGAAGGGACTTGAAATGACCAAAAAGAGACACAAAAAGACCACAAAGAGATACAAAGGAACTGCAAAGAGACACTAGATAACCACAAAAACGGGCAAAACATCCACAAAGGGATAAAACAACTGCAAAGAGACACAAAACAATGACAAGGAGACACAAAACATCTGAAAAGAGACACAAAACGATGATGAGAGAGACAAAGACAACCACAAGGAGACTCAAAATGACCACAAAGAGATACATAACCACAAAAAGATGCAAAGAGAGACGCAAAACCACCACAAGGAGAGGCAAAAACAGCTATAAAAAGATGCATAAGGACTTCAAACAGATGCAAAACCACCACAGTGCCTGTGCGTCTTGCTCCTATGTAGGAGAGGTGGTGGGGCCCTTTGCGTATCACTGCCCAGTAGCCCATTGTCTAATAATCCGCCCATGGATCTAACGTTTGCTGTTAAAGACAGGTCTGGCCAAAACTTTCTCTCCTGATATCAAAAATGTTTCTCTCTGCTAAATCATTTGGGGTTTTATGTGCCTGACTGGCCTGCACTCAACTGCACAGCCTCCAACTCTTCTTATGACCTTGGAGGACAGTCAGGCACACTCATATTCCCTTATTGCAATCACATACATCATCTATCAGAACATGATGTGTGCCCTGCAAAGCAAACATTTCAATCGCTGAATGGGTATTTAGCGGCATAAAATGAAACTGAGCACCAGTTTAATTGTGATAAAATGCTTAATTTGTTTCTTTTGTCAGGCAGAGAATAAACAAAGGATTATTAATATCCAGCATCTGAGTTGATGTCTGATTTCAGTGGAGCTTGTCTCAAAATCTCTGCTATTGCGAAAACAAACACATTACTGTTTCCAGCTGTATTGTTTCATTCTTCACGATATCCCTAAGAAAACATATTAGTTACACATATACACTTTCTATCTTTTCTTTTATCTGACGAACAAGCTTTACTTCTCCAGCGTTTCCTTGTCAAGAGCCACAGTCCAGGTCTTGTTTACCTAATGGTGTCATCTGACTGACTGCTGCTTTTGCACAAATCCAAAAGACCTGCCGGACATTAGACAGACCACAGAGACCGCTCGTACATTTCCCCCTCAGATAAACACTTTTTTTTACACGTCTATTTTTTCCTGGCATAGCCTGAGGCCGAGAGTCTTTCTTTGCCCCGAGCTAATCCTCGTTTCCACCTGCTCCCCTGAAGTGTTGAGCGCTTCGAGCGGCACCCTGGCCGGCTGCCAGATGTCACAGCCTCAAAGTTGGAGGTCGGTTCAGGGTTAGTGCAATGAAATAAAAAAAACCTCTAAGAAAGTTTAGGTCAGTTTCCTTTAGGTCAAGAAAAAGCACTGGAATCCTTCGGGGTGAACCTGTTGCCTATGATAAAAGCGCAGAATCTCTTTTATTAAATATTAGTGATATTGACCCAAAACTGTGCAGTTGCTTCATACCAAATAAAGAAACCATTAGCATGTCAGTGTACATTACAAAGGGGTTTTAAAAGGGGTTTCTAAATGGTGCAAAAACAGCCATTTTTCTCTCTCTGATACAGTAAGGCATTATGAGACAGTAACAACGTTCTCATTGATTTTCTGTCATGACGTCCTCATTGTAAAGGCCTTCCCGTCAAAAAGCCGTTTTGGGAATTATGCGGTACAACAGATGACTCATTACAAACTGTCCATCATAGTCGTATTGATATTCATCAGCTGGTAAGAGTTAAATAAAGAGCTGAAGTGGTTCTAGTGCTGTAAGTTTTTGTGAGCAGGCAACTCCGGAGGCTGGACTGTGCCACGAGAACAATAAGACTTTTTAAAGTGTTAATTACAGTTGAGTATTTAATTAATATATTTGTAGAGATTCATACGTCATGCAGAAATTTAATTAATTTTGTTTTTGATTTATGCAATTCAAAAACAGTTTCTAAAGGCTTAATTTATTGGACATGTAAACACACCAGTGAATATTTTTAAATGCTTTCAGCAGTTTAAAGGGTGAAAAGTCTGTAATTGCTCTGCTGGTACTCTCCATCTTCCACAGCCAGCTTGTCTTCTTTAATTAATTAAGCTCTGTGCATTTTATGTCTGTGAAACGTGTTTGTAAAACATTTAAAACTGCTTCATATGAAGAGCTGTGAGTGTGCAAACACTTAGCTGAAAGCCGAGGTATCAGCTCTTCTGTGTGTTTTCATTCACGATTACCAGAATGCTGTTCTGACATATTCTTGGTGGGGATGGGGCTGTGGCTTGGCCGGTGGTTTGTGTGTTGTCTGTGTGCGTGTCTGTGTGTGTGTGTGTGTGTGCGTGTTTCAGAGCCGCAGCTGAAAGGCATCGTGACACGACTGTTCAGCCAGCAGGGCTTCTACCTGCAGATGCAGCCGGATGGAACCATCGACGGCAGCAAGGACGAGAACAGCGACAACAGTGAGTGGAGCGTTATGGAAGCTACAGCTTCCAGCATAAAACATTTAATGGCAATGAGTCACTTGGTTATATAATATATTACCACATTTTATAAGCTGCGCTTTATCATTTTTAATTCTTACGTAACTGATGCCAGCCCAAAGCGCTCCAAAATTAGTTTAAAATGCCCTCGTTCAATTGGATTATCAATCAAAGAAAACCCTACAATTTTAAAAGGGAAACTATTCACCAAATTCCTCAAAGCAGAATGCCCTCTTTTCTGAATCTGGTTATGCAACAGTATGCATGAGATATAACTGGAGACATAAATGTGTCAAAACCTACTCGGATGGTTTATGAATTCCTATCCTGTCGTCTCAAACGCATACCTTTCGAGGTAAGTCAATACAGTATTTATGGGAGCATCTTCTACTCAAATTTCTATCCCAAGTGAAATTAATTCCAACATCCCTGTCCCGGTCTCTCTAAGTAAACCATTTCTAGTGTGTACACTGCATGATTGTAAGCGTCACATTGTTTTGATTGATTCCTCTCTGAAGTGCGTGTGATTGTCACAGCAGAAATTCCTTCCCAGAAAGACCCATCGTCTGACACAACTGTAGCCCCGCAGCTTCACTTCTAGTCACAGAGATCCCTCCCTGAGCCACTTCTTTGCAATATTTCACCACCGATCGACATTCCATAGTGGGCTACTAGTAGATAAATAGTCTCCAGGGAATAGCCCCCTAAAGATATCACACCTCCTTCCGCTCTCACAGGGACAGAAAAAGGGGAAAACCAGCAGAGAGTCTTCTGCATTAAAACATATAGGCTTTTGTAACAGTTTCTTATGGGGAGTGAAGGATCAAGGAAGAGATATATGTCGGCGGAGAATGGTCGTCAAAGCGATAATGACGACGCTCCCAGTCTGGAGTGAGGCCAGACAGGAAACCAATCATGACCTTTCTTCTCTAAAACATCCTGCCAATCTTAAAGGAAGCCCGAGCCAAAGCTGCTGGACCATAGCAGTCATGTGGTGAAAAGAACCGTCTCTCCCTGTCACTCGTCGTTCCATATTTTATGAGGGGATAGATCTTCAGCACTTATAGCATAAAGAAAAGGGTCATCAGGACAAAAAGGATTACGGCACAAACAAAGAAAAGGGAAAACACACCCTGCATTTCCTCTGTGCACCTTAAACACATTGGTGTTTTTTTGGAGCCTCCATTGTGCTCGAAAGGTTTTTGGCTGATGAGTTTTTGTGGAATGTGAGGGTTTCCCCACCTCTAGGTAATCCTCTTGTTAAGCAGCCCCGCTGGCCCAGGGATGGAGGAATGCAGTGAATAATTCAGCCAGAGGAAACTAAAAATACCACCTTCCCCGTTTGTACCCAATGAATAATTCTCTCTGTGAGATGCCTCGAGCCGAGAGATGGTCCGAACGAAGACACAGAAAGAGAGCAGAGGCGAGCAGGAGGTGCAGCGAGAGGAATCTGAAGTGTTTTGAGAAGAAATATGGAGACAGAAAGAGGAAAGAAAAATAGACAGAAATAGGCGATAAGAGATTTTGTATTCAGATCTTGCACTGAACTATCGACTGCCCGGCTGGATTATCAGAATAATAGATTACCCCCCACCCCCACCCTTGAACCACGCCACCCCTCTGACCTGCAGCATCTTCAGCAGCGGCAGATGGAATACAGTAATTTATTTTCAGGGGGAGGTTCAGTGGAACCGATGGGATTGAGGAGCATGACGGCGCCTGCATACTAGGTGCGACCTGAGCCTGGAGTGCATTTCAATTCCATTTTTTATTATATTGCTGTATAAGTGCTGAGACAAGGACACAACTGAACAGAAAATAGATTTAGCTGGAGAAATGCAAGCAAAATAAATGAAATTCTGCTTTAATAAAATCAGATCAACTGAAAAGACTTGTTTGACCCCAAATATTCAATAAATTGCAAGAAGTGATAGAACTGTTACCGCAGTATGTAAAACCGCTCTAGTTGTAAGCATGGCTGACTGGCGGAGCTACGCTTAACTAACTGCAAGGGCTGTGAAACACCGTTCAATTAATTAGCGCTCATGTTCAAATTTGAGCAGTTATTAATTTGATTGTCATCAGTTGATCGCCCGCAGTAATTACCCACACACACACTGCAGCTCCAGAAAGAAACTGCTGGTTATGAGGCACCTGCGGTATCAGGCGTTCACACTCCATCTGTCTCCGATGCTCCTGGTTGATGTATGGGATGAAGCAAGACTTTTTCTATTAGTTGAAGACCAAGTTACTAATTTCAAGTACTTTAAGATGTCCGGCATGAAGATGGAGTGTCTCCAGAATTAAATTAAAGCAGCCTGGTCACCAGAAGAACATGTTGGCATTCTACGTTCTGCAAACCACAAATACGCTACATTTATATTAGGGCTGTC
Organism: Cephalopholis sonnerati; assembly: GCA_019142605.1. Taxonomy (NCBI): domain Eukaryota; kingdom Metazoa; phylum Chordata; class Actinopteri; order Perciformes; family Serranidae; genus Cephalopholis; species Cephalopholis sonnerati. The sequence goes on along the minus strand of JAGQAX010000010.1, from coordinate 16,171,491 downwards.
AAAATAATGTGTTAATATAAATTAAATAATCACTGAAAAAATAACAAGTTAAAAGAATTATGCTGATTAATCACGTTCCATGGTGCCCTTTGACGTGGTCATTGAAAGCCACAGTGGCTTTGTCACATGATGGAGCCAACAAGACGACGTTGCTTGGCCCGTGAGTGGAACATTAACATTTAAAAAACACCCAGATAGAACTGTTGATAGGAGCCCCATTCTCTGAATTTTTGCAGTAAGGAATTTTTGTACCATCGGGATACTTCAAGCCTGAAATAACACCTCAGTGTAAAACATTTAGCAATGAACCCTGAGGTCAGACCCAGCACAGCCTCTGATGCTAGCACTAGCAGTCAGCCTCGTCAAGCCACAATCAACCAGGCGTTCAGACAAAAGCTGAGTAAGTCTACCTGTAACCCACTAACTAACTCACTTGCAATATATAAAATCCAGCAGCTTTACTACGACACATCTGTCAAAATTCATTTGAGCTGACATTTTTCAAAATGCTTTTTAAACAAAAGTTAATGCATGCGATTAATTTAGATTAATTAACCACAGAGTATGTTATTAATTAGATTATTTTTTAATCACTTGACAGCCGTGATTTATAAGTTTCATATCAACTAAAGTGATGTAGTTTATGAGCTGACGTTGTCATGTAGAGGTAGAGGGGATGGTGGACAGTGTGACGCCTAGGTGAGACGCCTGCCACGCTGCAGACCATGGTTCAAGACCAACAAACATTTACTGTCATTGCTTTTTTTTTAGCAACTTTTCAGGCACAAGATGTGGTTGCTTTTTACCGAGACATTTCTACTTTCCTGCTGCATTAGTGGCATGAATAGTGGTTGGTTTTTACAGAGACATCACTGCTTTTCCTGTCAGGATAGTACCAAGAAAAGTGGTTGTTTTTGCCAAGACATCGCTGCTTTTTCTGTCAGTACAGTGCCATGAAAAGCGAGTATTTATCACGGAGACCTCACATCTTTTTTGCTGGGATTGTGCCCCCCCCCCAAACCGGCTATTTTAACCCAAAACAGGATTTTTTTATTTTTTTTTTCCTGACCATAACGAAGTGGTTTTTGTGCCTAAACCTAACAAGTAAAGTTTCAACATATCCACTACATGTCAACCTGCAAATGTAATATAATATCTGTGGTTTGCAGAAATGTACAATGCAACATATTTTCTGGCGACTGGGTTGATTTAAGACTATATTAAAACTTGTATATAAGAGTACAGAGCAACACACCTGTGTTACACCAGCTCTCACATCTTTGGATTTGTGTTTCTCCCTGGATTTGGAGACATGCCCTTGGCATATGAAGTTTGGCTCAGTGTTTCTGTAAACCTTTCCTGCAGGCTTTATTTCCTACTGCGCCACTATTCCTCACATCAAATGCACTTCCTCCAGCCCACCTGCAGGATTTGCTTGTAGCCGATTACTGCTCCACTGGAAGACTTACCGTTTTCAAGGCTTTCGCTTTATTGGGTTGTTTGAACCCATTTTGTCTGGCCCTTTGACGATAGAAGATCCCTGGAAATGTCTTAACTCTGTCCCTGCACCATCCCAGCCACTCTCTTCTCTCGGCAAGAGATGGGATTGAGGTTATTAAGGAAGAGGAATCGCCTCCAGAATAGTCATCAGGTACTCTAACAGTAGTAATTATGGAACCCATCAACCGCTGGAGCTGCAAATAGAAAAGCCGGACATTTAGAAGGTAGCTGAATGACAGCTCCTGTCAGTTGTGTAATCCTTTGGCAGGCAAATGAGAGCAGGGACGGCAGATCATAATTATAGCAAAATAGTGGACTAGCTTGCCATATTTTATGCCTCCTTTCCTCCCACTTTTCAAGCCAAGCTATTACGGAGAGTCTTTTGAGGGCCCTATTGCAAGTATGACTGCTCAGAAAAAGCCAGAATATGTTTTGATAGGTGGAGGTGCTCCGGGGTGGAACACTCCTGGGTTTTAGTGATACGTGAGAGAACTGTGGACAGTGCCTCTGAGAGACACTGCCAGTCATCAGAGCGACAAAGGCAGCAGCCATGAAAGGCAAATGGAAAAAGGAGCGAGGGAACAGACAGAGGGGAAGGAGAGCGTTATGACAGAAAAGTGATGAAAAAGAGATTGAAAAGCCTGAGAAAACAAAAACTTAAGGTGCTAATGGATTCACATTCCGCCAGAGTAGCCCAAACATCCGGCCCTCAAGGGTATACATAACTGCAAGAGTGGCCGGTGTGTATCACCCGTACCAGTGGCCTGAGGGCAGAGTTAGACCATTGGCAGGCGAAAGCAGCACGTCGATATTTATTGAGTGAAATTGAATCTGTGCGGAGGACGGACCTGTGTTGGCACATGTCCTCTCGTCCCTGCCAGCTTTATCTGATAGTCCCTATTGCCACTTGCAGAACAATCATCCCAACAATACTCGGAGTAAAGAGTGTCCTCACACCTTCACCAGACTGAAGCCCATGAAAGTTACAGTCCTCAGATTCAAAAGAACGTACCTACAGAAATAAAAGTAATTCATTTGTAGACACTGTTGAAAAAGTTGAATTAAATTAATGAAGCCTCACAGATGTTTGGCCAGACATTTCTGAGACCAAACATGTCTAGCTGCCTCTGACATACTAATTCCTCATTTTGTTACAACCAGTATGAATAAAAAAATATTCATAGTCAGTAATTGAAATCTTTATCATAGTTTAGGCAACTTCTTGTTCAACACATTCTTACTCCCAACTCGTCAAATACCAAGGCTTGGTTGATGGCCCAACACATCAAACTATGACACTCTAGGTGCCCTCTAGCGTCACTTTTAGACACTCAGGGATGGCCTGGCAATTTCTGCTTGATACCTGCATAGTGTCTTCCAAAATAAACTTCTATATTTACAGGAAATGTACTGTTATTGCTTGTTAAATGCATGCACTCTCTTTCAAAATAAATTTCCAGGTTTACTTAATTTTTAGGTTTCAGCAACAAAAGTACGCAGTTATAGTTAAAGTATGTGGTTTCACACAGGACACAAACAGCAGTCTTCAATGTGAAAGTCCTGTGTTTGTTTGACCCATCCTCCACCCCTTCCTAACACTCTATGGTGACTTTTTCGGTCCTCATACTACGACAGTAGCTCAGGGGGACAAATAACGCAGTGCGTCTCTTACAGATGTTAAAGGGTGCCTCAGTGCATCAGTGTCTGATGCCAAGGGTCAGTGACCGAGGGTTGGTATTCAGAGAGTTGGGTTTACTTGGCTCTACGTATTGCACCACAAAGCTGAGATCCATACCTAATTTCTTTTGACGTGGTATCAATTGCATGGTATTCTCAGACATCAAAGGCCCTGAAAACAAATGTTATCAGTCAGCTTATTGGTATGACACAATTTTCTGCCAAAGTTACAACAGTTTTAAAAATTTCACACTAGAGATTTCTGTCAGTGCTGTGTTATCAGTGCTCATGCTTAAAAGTGGGCAGTTGGCAAAAGATGATGTCTCAAACTTCTGTGCACCAGTGAGCCCTCAGTAATAATTGATCAAACAATGAATTCTTAATAATTTATACCTCAAATTATTTTTTTCTGAACTTCAACTTTCATGGTTAATTATTTAGTCATGAATATTTAAAGTCAAGATAAAATGAAAAATGCCCTTTTGATCCCTTTAAATCACATCCCAGGCCAGATTGTGCATCTATTTCACAATATATGCCAAAAAATACCAAGAAAATGTAAACTGTGCTTACATTAGCAAGTACCAACGTAATTCTGTGTCAACTTCAAGCCACTCAGAGAATCATTAGTTAACGTTGTATCTTTGGGTGTTTGCCACGATACAATATTATCACGACACATAAGTCACGATACAATGTTATTGCAATTTGAAATATATTAGAATAAGCTAAGTATTGTGATAAAATAAACTGCGATATATTAGGATTTATTACCTCTTTTCAACTGTGAATTATGTCCCCAAAGGAAAACTTTTCAATATCTGTTTTATCTGTTAAGAAAAAGTTTTCAGTCTGTTTATCTCAACTCAAAAGCAATTGATTATATTACTCTTTTAGGCTGACTAAAATTTGTTTTGTATTTGTAATATTAATAATTTATATAATTAAATTGTGATGATACAATATTGCCACACAGCAATATTGCAATACTATGCTGTATCGATTATTTCCCCCCACTCCTTATGATTATTAGTTCATAGAGCATATGTTGGGCTTTGTCTCTTTTCCTGATGGATACTGCTGTCTCGTCGATCCATGTTGGTTTTGACACACCCACTTTTCAATCACCAAATCAGATTCCTCCTAAAAACTCTTGAAATGCTGTTTCATCTGGACTTAAAGGTTAAAGAGAAATACTTAACATTTTAAATAAATTTTCAGGGGGTACATTTGCAGTGTTACAGTGGCTCCCTAATGCCAGTTACACATGTTCAAACCAAAGTTGTTGCATACAAAGGGACATAAATGTAAGTTAGTGTCAAAGTGCTTTAATTCTGTGCTGCCTCCTTGAGCAATTAATCCTCTTTATCACATATTTTTGTCGGATTGCTTGAGGACATTCTTATTCAGCTACGCCCGTAGATGTTAAAACAAAACAACGATGCTCGTCTGATGCCATACTTTTTGTGTACCAGGAAGTTTTGGATTTCTGCTTTAGCATTAATGCTTCACTGTCACTCTGAGGTGCGTCAGTGTTCCCATTGTCCTGCTCACTTTACTGCTGACGGATAGCCAAAGTACAGAGATCAGAGGCTGTCGTGTCTACAACAGTTAAGTGAAAACTCAATTGTCCTATTCTGTCCTTTCTGTCTGATGTCTCTCTTTTGTCTCTGCCTCTTTGTATCCGTCCGTCTGTCCCTCTCTCCCTGCCTCTCCCTCACTCTGTCTGTTCTGCAGCCCTGTTTAATCTTATTCCTGTGGGTCTGAGAGTGGTGGCCATCCAGGGAGTGAAGAGTGGCTTTTACATCGCCATGAATGGCGAGGGCATGCTCTACAGCTCGGTAAGACGCAACCCATTCCAACAGTCATGTCGTTGGGCCGTGCACGTGTGTACGCTACCAGCATGTGTATTTGCTCATTTACACGTGTTGTGTTTTGTTCCATTTGTTGTCTCTTCTAATATCCCACTGCAGCAAAGACTCAGCCCTTCTAAACCCTTTCATCTCCGCTCTATTCGAGAGCTCTTCAGATGTGCCTTTGTGTTGCTGTGCAGCACTTATTTCCCCCCCCCTTTGTTGTTGAAGCAGCACCGTGCATGTTTTACATTTAATTTGACATCAAGTTCAGTGCTCAGCCCTTTTAAAAATTGCCTCTTCTTCTTTTACTGGCCACTAACGGAGGCTCGTTATGTCGCAGCTATAAACAGAAATGATGCTGAATTTTATTGTGATTTTCTTTGGTTTTCATCCCGATTTCTATTCAGGATTCTTTTCATGAAAGGATACTACATTTCAAAAAAATATCCTTTTTATATGAATGCAATCTGAGCTGTGAAACACTTTCACTTGTTTTTGAAGTTGATATTTTTCAGTCATTTTTTAATACATATTAGTAGTGTTTCACAGTATACCAGTACTAGATAGGTATTGTAATACCCTGCCATTAAAAACAGCACAATACTCCATTTTATAAGTACAAGTTCTGTAAGAATGACAGTGTTTTAATAAGAGCTGTATTTCCAATAACTTTCTGTGAGTTGCGTCAATGTGTGACAGTGCTCTGCGGGGCTTGCTGCTCGCCTGGGAGAAGTAACGTCTGTATTTGGGCAAGTGTAATGCCTCAAGCTGTTGTCTGATTGGACAAGTGAAAAATAAATATGATGTCTTATGTATCATTACCTGGAAGAAAAGATAACTGTGTATCACTGAAGCAGAGCTTCTCTAGCTGAGCTGCGTACGAGTCTGTCTCACCATGTCACATACAACATAATGTTATGTCACTAACATTAAATATCCCTGGAATGCTGCATGTGAGAAACCATTGTACTGCTGAACGAAGGCTCGATGCGATTGTTGCCCTTTCAGAACTGTTGATATCCAGCCTTAAACTGCTGTGTCTTTTAGGAGAATTTATAGAATAAATCCATAGTGATAAGTTGAACACTTTATGTCTTATGTAATTATTTCAAAATTTTTTTTAATGGTTGTTGTTAGCCATGCATTAGCCATCCATGATACCTTGGGTTGAGCGTCAAATAATCAGAGGCTGTGTTCCTGACTTGTCGACCTACCCGAAGCTGAGCTTTTAACTGTGTGGGCTATGGTTGCCGAACTTTTTTTTTTAAATTGCTTAAAAAAAACAACAAAATTTTAAGTTCTATTACCGTAAAACTTCAATTAATAGCCCGGGCTATTATTTGCTTAAATCACTGAAATCGACAGGCCTATATTAGGGACAGGCATCTATATGGGACAGGCTTTTAATTCCTCTCACACAAAACTGTTATTCAGCAAAAGCCAGGAAATACAATCAGATTGTTTCTTTAAATCAGTATGAATATTACTTGTTTAAAAAATAGGCTCCAGATGATATATCAACTGTGAGTCATTCACTTGATCTAGCTCTGACAGACAGCACAATAGAGAGAGTGAGAGTTACAGCACCCGGCATACTGACACAACACCACTTTATCCTGTTAAAACAATACCGACAACTTGGATTAATTTTTATGAAAAACCCTTTTGATCCTTTAGATCTGACAACCGTTACGGACTAAAGGAATATGAATTACTTAGAGGGTAATCAAAGAATTGACACATAATTTGAGGTAGCCAACAACCCCCTTTTATATGTCTGAAGAACTTCTATATTTATTTGTCAAAACGTGTAGCCACACCGGGCTAGTAAAAGGGACTGTGTGTTTAATTGGGACTAGACTTCTAAATGAAGTTTTAGGGTGCTTTTTCCAGACATTTTAGACTTTGGCTGTGATATTGTTTCAAATTTTTAGGCAGCTATTATATCAAATTGAATAATTTTGGTATCATGACAACACTATATATCAAACAAATGAACTACATGATTATAACAGTCCTACACTAGCCTTGAGAGACAGTGGCATTATCTCATCACATTAGCAAAAATACTCATTCGCGTATAAAAATAAAACTCATTTCAAGACTCAGCGGGGGAGTAAATATTGTGAAGATGGATATTGTATTTGCAGTGTAAGATATGAGAAGCATATAGGCTAGTGTGGGTAGCAGATGCACAGGCGGGGGTGGAACTAGTCACGGATGTCAGCTGGAGACAACATTAAGTCATAGCTGTTGCATTGAGGATGAAGACATGCTGCTGGAGCACGTTTGTGGAAATGAGCTGCAGAGGGAGAGTGTGTGTGTGTGTGTGAGGGAGAGAAAAATGGGGTGGGGGCATAGGCAGAGATGTAGAGACAGGAAGATATCCCTAGTTGGCATGGTTATATAACCGCCAGTCTCATGGTTCCTAATCCAGTTGAAGATACAGAAGAAAGCAGAGGATGGGAGGGCTGCGGTACCCACAAACTTCAACTGAGAGATATTGCGATGGCCGTCCGATTGAACCACAAAGTGATGATAAATGACTGGCAAGAGCTGGAACTCACAAACTGCCCATCAAACTTTGTCTTTTCTCAAAACACTCATAAAACCCGTGAAGGACAAAGCGAGGCCAGTGTCTGCTATATTGCAACTTACATTTATTGATAAGGGAGACGCTTTACTGCGAGACAGACATGAGAACATTTTGAAATAGACCAAATAAATGGTGTACATGCTGCATTTAAAGAAAAAAAAAGACTATTAAATTCAGCGCTATTATTTCAGTGAGGCGAGCATTCTCGCTCAGTACAACTTGAACACAACTCAGTGCCTCGGCGGATGTATGAGCACTCGCAAGTTCAGAGAAGGACGTACAATAAATGCGCAGGCTGTTATGACTCACCCAGGTAGACGGATTCATTCATAACTAAAGGCTCATAAACAAGTGCACAATTCACAGCCCTACTATGGGGCTCATAATAACCCTCCACCCACCTATCGACGTCTAATTAAAGTTTAATCGTGCCCAGACAGCAATCTTTTAATTTATTAAAATTGAAGTTGGGGACCCTGTATGACCCCCACACCTCACCCACACGCAAACACACAGACACACACACACACACACAAACCCTTGATGAAATCATCATTTGCGTCAGAGTATATGACTGTTATTAACTGGAAGTGATTCAGAACCTCAGTGTCAAACTGCAGCTTTCAGCATGACAAAACTACTCTGTAATTTTGATCATATTTTTTCATAATTTTGACCTTTCTATCACAGGGAGACGGGGATGTTTGTCAACACATTTTTTTTTGCAGTAACAGCTGAAAGGCCATTCTAAAGGAATAGTGTGTGAGATTCAAGGGGATTTAATGGAATCTAGCAGTAAGGGATTGCAGATTACAACCAGCTTATACTTCTCCCGGTTAGGATTCCTTCAACGTTCATTGTTTAGGAGGTTTTTAAAGGGAGCCAAATTAACTGCAGAGGTGTCCTCCTCTCCCAAACATATGGACCAGGCTGCTAGCCCAGCACTTCTAATGTGTGCTCACTTATTTTTCTGATATAGACATTTAGGTTTTAAATATGTGACAATTTATCTGCAGAGGTCTCCTCCTCTCCAAAACAAATAAACCCTTTGCTTCTCAAAGCAGAGTTACAAAGTGCTTTACATGTCAATAATTAAAACAGACAAGACATGAAAACAACTTTAAAAGAACTGACAAAAACACTTTAGTGTATGAAAACTGAGGAAATAAAAGACAGTCTAAATGAACTAAAAACTCAAAATCAGGAAAGGCTCTCCAATAAAACTATGTTTTAAGAAGGGACTTAAAAGAGATCACCAACTCGGCCGACCTGATTTCCTCGGGCAGACTGTCCCCTGACAGCAAACACTTTGTCCCCTCTGGAACATACAAAAAACCTCTGCTGCCAAAGGACCTGAAAGTACATCCTGGCGTGTACGGGGCCTAAGAGGTCGGAGATATAGCCGGGAGAGAGACCATGAAGAGCCTTAAAAGTAATCAGTAAATCTTAAAATCTATTCTAAAAGTGTAATGAGGCTACAACCTGGTGATTTAAACCAGTTTTACATTACAAATCAATGTTTCTCATATGCTTGTTGCTGTTCGGCTCGTCAGAGATGGGCCGCTCGTCCAGAATCTGCTAATGTGTGCTGACCTTTTTTTTCTGATAAGATCCAGACGTTCAGGAGATTTTTACCGGAAGCGAAATTACCCGCAGAGGTGTCTTCCTCTCCACAACAAGCAGACCAGGTGATTTAAACCAGTAAAAACACAGAATGAAGCACTTTCACATTAAACAAATCAGGGTGTTTTTAACGCTCTTGTCGCAGATTGGCTTCTTACTACAGTGGCCTATGAAAAAACACAAATGGTCCAGGAGCCGAATGATCTGCAGAGGTCTCTTTCCTTTCTGAAATAAATTAACCCGGTGATTTAAACCGGTAAAAACACTGAATAAAGCAGTTTCATGTTTAAAAAAAATCAGTATTTTTTTGACGCTCTCATCATGGAGAGGCTGCTGGCTGACATGAAAACACCAATGGCCCTATTTAGAGCCAGTGTTTGGTTTGTTTATTCTTGGCTACTTTAGTCAGACTGCAGAGCAAAATGGCGATCTCCGTAGATGAGGACCTGCTCCCTATGTAGATATAAATTGCTGATTCTAAAGTAAAAAAAAACACGATTCTTGTTTTTAGCTGATTATACATACAAACTATATATCCCATTTCTGCCAATATATCCCCCTGAATCCTGCACACCGGACCTTTAATTAAAGCCATGCGGCGACTGCACTCTCCGGCCATATGGAGGAGGTCCGGTTCCTCAGATGTGAAGCGTGGGAAATTAGCATGCACTTGTAAGCAGAATGCGGGTGGTGGGCCGGATCACAGGGAGGCTTATAAGCCTTGAAGAGCCACAGAGTGCTCATAAAGAGGCTAAATTAGCATGCAGAGCTCAAAAAGCCTTTGTTTCTGTCTCCATCTCCCACTGTTTACCAGTTTAATTTACCAATACAGATTATGTTTGTTATAGACAGTGTGTTGCAGGGGGAACATTTCTGTTCTTTATTCACACTTTTATGAGAGCTCTTGTGGTGCAATCACAGCTATAAAATAAGTCCTTCACTTTCATTTTCTCGTACTTACTTATGCATTTACTTTTACCATTATTTGTCCTGGTCTTTATCTTTTTTTCCCCCGCTGACCTCCCTCTAATATTCGCCCTCCTCTCGCTTGTCTTCAAGGTCTCCATTACACTCTTTTGCCTCCAAACTATAAAGTTCCTCACTGCTTGTTTTGTCGTCTTGTTTTGTCTTCCTAACATCTGAGAGCTAAGATGCACGTCTCTGTCTGCCTCGGCCCCCCCGGGAGATAATTACTGTGGGATATCCTCCTACCCTCTCGAACACTCCCTCGTTTTTCTTCTTCTCTCCCTGCTGCTTTGCACCGTCTTGTTAGTGAGAGAATGCGACAAGCTTTGTCTCCTGTTTGAGATGATTCGGAGAAGTTGTTGTGTTGCAACTTTGAGAAACCTCCCTCTCAGGCTTTCATCAAGGTGTCAGGTATCTAGCAAGTCGCTTTATCGTTTCTGTTGATCAATTAAGTGGTTTCGCACATGCTGGTCGCTGGTCGGTTTTTCTTGCTGGGAGCGCAGAGCTCGCTGTCGAGGCTGTTGCTGATTGGAAGCTGATGTAGCCACGGGTGAGCAGGGTGATAATGCTTGTGTGGAGTGTTTAGCGATGAAGTGCGTGGGGGCTGAGCATCTACAATGAAGAGCTCCCTTCCATTATTTATAACACTTCTCAATATGACCTAGTTTGCTGCACAGCAGTAACCACTGTTCTCTCTCTCTGTCTCTCTCATTGCTATCCATCTATCTAACTAACTTATCTATGTATCTCACAAACAGACATATCTATCCATAGCCGCACACACACACACACACACACACACACACAGCGGCCTCTCAACTGTTCTTCTTTCAATCGGCTACTAATTTTACTGCTTCTTATTTATGTCCCAGAAAAAAAATAATGTGTCGCAGTAAAACCTTCATGAGGGCCCTGAGGGACGGCTGAAAGAGAGTTGGAGTGGAAGGTCAGGGAGAGCTTCAGATTTTGTTGGGGGTGACAAATGATAATGGCCATTTTGTAAGTAGTCCCCCCCCCCCCATGTCTTGATCTTTTTATGTCTTGAACAAAAGTCAAAAGGAGATGTTGTGCTGAAGTAAAAACTTCGGGCTGCAACTAATCTGCAGATTATTTTTTATTGCTTAAAGCTGTAGTTGGTAAAAATAACTTTTTCATATTTGCCGTAACTGTCACTATAGTCACACAGCACGAAATGAGACCAAGCAGCAACCTCCGGGGCTGATAAATAAAGCCAGCGTGGAAGTGCCAAGAACTGCAGTTCCTCAAATGGTCACTTGAGGCTGGCTCCAGGAGTCAAACCCTTCAGACACCCATGTTTAAAAGGCCAACTTCACAGCAGAAATAAACATGTTTACAGCCTGGAACAAAAGACAGTTTTGCTCTCTATAGCAAATTTCAAAATTCAGGACAACTGTACAGGTGGTGATTTTTTTATTAACTCACCTGTTAAACTTAATCAAGGCTTAAAGTTACACATATATAAGGGCAGGGCTGCTTGAGTGACAGGCTGTCTGCGAGGTGTCAACACAGTCTATGAGTCAGATACACCCTATGCTCCTCCACAGCTCCACCCTCTCTTCCAAATCGTGTCCCTTCTGGCTCCAGACAGACCAACCAACCAAACCAATCAAAATGCTCAAGGCTTCAAAATGGTAGTCAACAAACCAGTGGACGATAGCCATGTCCATTATCTTTAGTTTATAAATCAGACTGAATGAATGAATTGCCTTGTAGCGATTTTAATGGCTTTACAGCACGTGCACACACACACATGCCTAATCACACAAACACTGACTCACACATCACATACTCACATTTTCTGCTCTTAAATGGATACTATTATTGCTGTTTTTTTGTTGTTGCAGTCACACATATTTTGCTATCACTTTTTATTTTATGTCTTGTTCTTTATCTTTCTGTATTTTTGAGTTCTTAATAACTTTGTGAAAATTTTATTAGGTGGAGGCTTCAATAAGCCTTCTGGGTTTTTTGCCTCTCCCTGCACTAAATTTCATCACTTATTTTTCTTCCTTTTTTGTGTTTTAATTGTGCAGAAAAATAAACTATAAACTATATAAACAAAACAACCAATCAGAGCTGAGGAGTCTCTAATGCAGTTGTCAATCATGTCTTGCATAATTCTCACCTCAAATGTTTTCAGAAACATATTTTGTGCACTGTTTAGCTGTAAAATGAGACAGTTGGTCTGGCTGGTGGGCTGTGCTCATTTCTTTAGGTCGACCATTTTCATGTTTCTGAAAACACTGAGGCAAATAATAAGCAACGCAGTAACAGAATCTTGATTTATATTTGATCAGCGCTGCCTAGTTTGACCTGCAGTGATTGACATGACTGACAGCTGCATTAGAGGCTCCATGGCTCTGACTAGTTGTTTTTGGTGCAACGTGGTCGATTCAAGCGAATGCCATTAGAGACAGTATGATGAGGAGGAGGGGCAGGATTTTTGTTTTTTCAGACTATCTGTCTCATGTACTTCTTTCGGGATATAGTGGCAGTTTTAGCAAATATGACACAAAGTTATTTACATAAAAGCTACAAGCTGTAGCTTTAATTGTTTAGTCAATAAAATGCCAGAAAATGACAAATGTGCCCATTTACAAAGCCTGAGATGACATTTTAAGATTGAATTTAAGACACTGGCAACAGCCAGTGTTTCTGCATGATAAATGACTTCAGCAGCTAATTGATTATTAAAGTTGTTGGTGTACATACACATTATAAAGATGCATGTATGTGTCAACAGTGCTAATGACAGGTAATGGACTGACATGCCCTCAGGAGGTACTGAGAGAAAAAAGAGGAAAGAGGAGGATCGGGAAATTAGACTGCCAGAGCATTAGCATGTGTTTGTAGTTTGCTTTTAAATGTCCTGTCTGGAGGAAGTTAAGGACAGACAGAACAGAGCCTTGTTTGATGGTGATTGACTTTCAGAGTGAGACGGAGAAAAGGATAAACAGGGAGGAGAGGGACAGAAAAGTGAGAAAGAGAGTTTTTCAGTTTAAGTAATGTCTAGACAATCCCCGACCTGAATCTCTCCCAGAATAATAATGAGCTCCCCGGGAGTTCCATGGCAGGCCTGGGATTTCACTGAGGCCAAATCTCTCAGACACACCAATGGCTCAGCACCCCCCCAATATCCTCTGCATCTTTATCCAAAGTCAAAGGACGCCTGTCGGCAGCAGCAGGGCTCCTTAATGCAGAGCCCTGATGGAGCCAGTAACTGATTTGGATTCAGAATGCGTTCAACCCAATTCTGTTGGCAGCCCAGTTTCATATCCATTACATCTTGCTCTCTTACTTTGTGTTTCATTTTACATTTCCTACACCTGCACCCCAGCCTTCCACGAGCTCCCAACACTCAAACACCTCACTGATATCTGTTTGAACGCGCTGCATCATCTGGGACATTTGTTGTTGTCTTTTGTTGTGTTTGACATTGTGTGGCAACAGGCTTCAAACTTAAGATGTCCCTACAACTGTTAGTGACTCTTCTCTGCATCTTGTTCCACCTGTTCGTCTTTTCTTCTTCATGTTCATGCATTAACTAAAAATTTGCATTTCAGTGCAGTCAGCACATCTGTGTATTACATCACCCAGTGGTGGAGGAAGCACTCAGATCTCTACTTAAAGGAGCTCTATGCGACACTCAGTGCATTAATATAGCAGCAAACCACTATTTGCTATGTAAGGATATAGTGGAGTAATGGCGTCCTGCGCAGAGAGTGAAGTCATGCTCCCTCTGTGTGTGTTGTAACCTGAGCTTCTCTGTCATTAGTTGTGGTAGACGGTCCGGCTGCACATGCATATTAGTCCCACTGTCTAGCTAACTGCCGCTTCTCTTTGCTGCAATTATTCAGTGGTTACCACCGTTAATGCCGTCCTGACCCACGGTGGTGGAATGGCATCGTCACAGACATGTCATCGCCACCCTCCCTCCAAAATCCCCTCCTGTTGATACCCCTGGCTCTGTCAGCACTGTTACCATTGTTAGCACTGTCAGTGCTGTTAGCACCTGTTACCTGCCAGCTCAGCCACCTCCATGTTGAGAGCCGTGAGCAGGCAATCCCGAATCAAAGATATGCTCTGAATGATGCATACAGCTCCTCAAATAAAAGCAGCAATACCACGGTGTAAAAAAACTTCCATAACCGCTTATTGTATTAGGTGTCATGGGGGGCTGGACCATTCACATTCACACCCACAGCCAATTTAGAGTCACCAGTTGACCAAATCTGCATGTCTTTGGACTGTGGGAGGAAGCCTGGATTTGAATTGGGAACCCTCTTGCTGTGAGGCAACAGTGCTAACCATTACCATTACTTAAGTATATACATGAAAGTATGCTTAAAGGTCCTGTGTGCAGGATTCAAGGGCATCTTGGCAGAAATGGTATATAATATACCATTGTGTTGTGTTTTTGTTACTTTAAAATTAGTTTTTTATATCTAAATACAGAGCGGACCCTCTCCCACAGAGCCTTCCATGTTATTTCTACAGTAGCCCAGAACAGACAAACCAAACACTGGCTCTAGATAGGGCCATTTTAATTTTTGTGTTGGCCACCATTGTTCTCCTACATGCTTGGCACACAGGGAGTGTTTCAGTTCTGGCCAGATGCCACTAAATCCTGCACACTAGACCTTTAAAATACCAAAATTAAAAGTACTAAGTATCAGAGTATAAGGTATTCATATACAGTACTTAATGTTGTAGCTGACGGAGGTGCGGCTCATCCTGCCAGGTAGTTGGTGAATTTCACCAAGGGATACATTAAGTATGTCTTAACATCTTTATCCATCACAGTTTATTGTCGACTATATTTTGTATCATTAACATCAATCTGCAAAGCAACTCCAGGTATCAAATAAGTGTAGAGGAATAAAAGTACAATAATTCCTTCTGAACTGTAGTGGAAAAAGTATATAAGTATAAAGTTGCATAAAATGGAAATACCCAAGTAAAGTACCTCAAAACTGTATGTAAATACAGTACATGAGTACTGTACGTAGTTACTTTCAATCACTAACATCACCTGCGAGCATGTGTGTGCTAGTAGAGCAGGAAATGCAAACAAAGTGGGGGTCACGTCATCGAGTAGTTGCCCCGTCGTGTTATTCCTATAGTTTATGACAGTCCTAAAATGATAGTCAACATGAACCACTTTCTCCCAAATTCAAAAACTAGAGTGCTAAGACTCAAATTTGTGATGTCATTAAACATAAAGTTTGGAACTGCTTCATAGACAATGAATTAGCAAAGATGTTATTTTGATTGAACTTTCCTTGGCCATGGAAATAGCATATTAAAATTCTTAATTTAGGCAGTGTTCCCCTTTAAGATCTATGCCTGTAAAATCACATGGGTCTATTTTAACTTTGTAGAAGTTGCTGT
Source organism: Cephalopholis sonnerati (assembly GCA_019142605.1). Taxonomy (NCBI): domain Eukaryota; kingdom Metazoa; phylum Chordata; class Actinopteri; order Perciformes; family Serranidae; genus Cephalopholis; species Cephalopholis sonnerati. The sequence goes on along the minus strand of JAGQAX010000010.1, from coordinate 16,155,861 downwards.
AAATTCAGCTGAGAGTCTTTGATGAAAAAAACATATATATGTAAATCACTGTGTGCTGAAACGGCTAAAACATTTATATTCTGTCCCCCGCTTCACGGTGTTTGTTCACTGGGTCTCAGGTGGACCTCTGTGTTTATTTATCTTCAGCTCCCTAATGGTGGCGAGTGAGCAGCCTCACGTGCTCAGTTTCACTAACAAGTCCTTCGCCTTTCTCCTTCAGATCGCCACAGAATATAAATAAGTGTCCTTGTAAACGGTTTACTATCACTAAGCACAGCCTGTTAGCCCTGAAATGTGGCACGTCTTTTTTTAATTTTCCTTGTTTTGCCACGGTAACAACTTTGGTTGATTATGTATTCCTGGCAGAGGAAGCGACAGCACAAACCTGTTGGTGTGCATTTTAATGTGTGGCGGCATGTGTGTTGCATAGAGTGTGTGTGCGCACATGGTCATTGTGTATTTCAGTGCTTTTCCTTCCCTCTGTGGTTTTGTGGTTCATGTGTGCCCATTAAGGAGATCACATTAATCACGGGAGACTCCGACCCCGTCTCTTCACCTCATATTTCCACTCAGTCATCCACAAACAAGGCACTCTGTCAAAGACTTCAAAGTCACTTACATTCCACCCCTATCATTCCCAAGCCACAGCCAGGGTGCTTTCTACACAGCTCCTGGCCTTTTCATAGACAGTAACAGAGTGTCGTCCTTGTGGATGAATTTGGAGGGGATTCTACGGTGTGTCAGCAAAGCAAAGTGGCTGATTGTGAAGGGTAGGATAGTGGAGTGCACTTGTGTGTTTTTGTGGGTGTGTGTGTGTGTGTGTGTGTGTGCTCGTACCGATTCTGGCTCCAAACAGATGAAGAAGGGACGAAGCCTGCCGGAGTGTAATGTATCACTGTCTGCCCCCTACCCGCTCTAACACATATGTTCACACACAAACACACACGCAGCCAGACAGGCTCAACGTGACCCCCAGTGCCCCAACCGAGAGAGAGACGTCTGCTGTTTGACAGTGTGTCAGCGGGCCCAGATAAAGTCCGCCGCCAGCTCTCCACAGAGCTTGTCCTCCCTCCTGCTGACCAGCTAGACGTTTCCACTCAGCCGACCACGTGACCTCACCTTCCCTGAGTCCTTTACGCAGCCTGCCATGCACTGCTGTGTCTTATAAATGAGCAGTCACACACACTGTGACTCATTTAGCCAAACTGTGGTATGCCATGCGAGCAAAGACAGACACACCTACTCTTACACAGCATTTTGATTGAGCATTTAAAGGTGCACTAATCAATTTTTGAACATGAACAATACGTCAAATGACTACATGTGATTTGAAAGGCGTTGCTTGTGATGACAAATCCAGAGAGAATTATCACCTGACTCTGCAGGTTCCCTCAACTCTACTGAGCTTTTATGCCTCTTTCAAATCGTTAGGCTTTGTCGGACAGAAAAGGGCGAGCTCCAGAAGCCAGTCGATCCCCATAGACCTCCATGTTAAAATGCTCGACTTTACAGCAGAAATAAACATGTTTACAGCCTAGTACGAAAACTGCTCTGGTCTCTATAGCTAATTTCCCCCGTCATGACAACTGTACACTATATAACCTGCCTGTTTACATTTTATTAAGTCTTAAAGTTGTGATTGGCTGTCTGCCGATACTGTCCTCGGCTTCTCAGTTAGGTCCACTCCTCGCTCCTCCACAGCTCCACCAGCTCATCCAAATATGGTAACTTCTAGCTCCAAAAAAAAACAACATGGCGACAGCCAAAATGCCTAATTCGAGGTTTCAAAATGGGAGTCCACAAACCAATGGGTGATGACACAGTAGCTACATCGACTATTTTTAAAGCCTCAGTGTCTGTACTGCAAGAACTAGAAACAATCGTAGTTCTTAGATCACCATTTTGAGGGACTTTTTTAGCTCTTACTTCAGAGACGGTACTCTCTCAGCAGAAGAGGAACCATTAGTGACTTAAGTGTACTGTGATTGGTCCAGACATTGTAAGTGTACGTTAAAAAAACTGTTGGCTGCGTAAACAACAGATAACACAAAACACAAACAGCTCATGGAGGAAAAAATGGAAGAAAACACAGACAAATGGACCAATAGTGAAGCCCAGGCTTTACTATATATGACAATGGAAGTATAAGTTTTCAGTGAAAAGCTCTGACAACACTATCTGCCCAGCACCAAACAGCAGACAAACAGCAAACAAAGTTAGCAACGAGCTCTATATTTTCAATAACAACTGTAAAAGGTGGTAATATGTCAACATTTAGTTTACAGCCTGCCCCCAACTGGCCAAAAAATCAATACATTTATCATGTTACATATTTATAAATGAGTCCTGCAAACACTTTTTGATGATAACTTCTGAATTCACTTTCATATATTTCCTCACGTACTGCTAACCATGTAGATCATGGGTTTCAAACATCCGGCCCAGGGGCAGGAGCCAACCTGCCAAAGGATCCAATCCGACCCACTGGGTGACTTTGCACACCTAATATTAAAGCACTAGTAAAACAGTAAGCAGCCTACTTCAGGTAAAATGCTACTGTGGAGGCTTTTCCACCCTGACCAGTATACAGCTCTCTGAAAAACAATCAATACTTACTGTGGTCAGATTTAAAGATATTGGACATAGTGCAAAAATACTGTCAATCAGCAGCTCCAGTGTGAGAGAATTTGAGTCGGACTTGTATCTGTTAACAGTATTGATGAAACTCTTTTGCTAAAGCGCTGCCAAAATGTCTGATATATAATGTCTTGTAAGGTAGGGGATAACTTAACTTAACCTGCTTCCTCAATAGCTTCCACTAAAGTTTGGTGTGGTGATGCCAGTGTTAATACACAAGAGTGGAGATGTAAAGAAACATGCACATGTGAATGACAGCTTTGTAAATGGATGAATGTTTTCAGTGTTCTTCTTTACACTAAAATAAAGGGAGAAATTTGGAGGTGTTGTTATTTATAGGTCATTATGCAATGGTTATACTGGTCCAGCCCACTTGAGATCAAGTTGGGCTGTATGTGGCCCATAAACTAAAATGAGATTGACACCCATGATGCAGAGAGATAGGTTTAATCTATCCAGGTTTTGAGATACTTCTTTCTCTGGGATTTCTGCCTCCATCCCAATACAATGGAATGTATTGAAAAATGGCATGAAAAAAATTCAACAGCAACGATTCTTTTCAAAGGCAGTGTCACTCTTACTTTGGATAATCCACAGACCTCACTGTGAACAGTTTTCATAGCTTCTGGTCCCTCAAAAGAAAGTGGTTGCTGAAAATCACCCACAGCTTTAAGTGCTTGTTTTGCTGGAAAGACACTGTTGTGGAAAATTTTTCTTTGCTTTGAGCATCACAAGCAAAACTCCTTTCACCTCCGCTGTGGAGGCAGAGAAACTCATAGAATATTTCAAAACCTGGGTAACGAAAATCAAAACTATCTGCATAGCTAGATAGTGCAACAGGTTAATGAGCAAATATGTAACACAAAATTTTATCAGCCTCTCCTGCAATCTTTGTCTGTATCTCTCTTAAAGGCTTTCCCGCTCTATCCCTCTCACTCACATACACACTCAAACGCATAAACACTGACCTCCAGCGGGAAGCAGAATTGGGCTGTCAGTCAACTGGACAACCTTAAAAGGTCACAGAACCCTGCAGGAGATATTAATGAATGAAATACAGCACCGAAACCCAAACACACATACACACAGTACAAAGACATAACAACATCCACCGAGCCAGCTGTTCCACATCACCAGCATCTATTTTTGACACACACGACTTCCCCGCCCTTCAAACTGACTGGCGCTAGTTTTTAATTTGGCCTCTCGCAGCCAGGAAGCGTTCAGACGAGGAGAAGAGCAGAGATGAGGGGTGAGGGGGATGAGGTTTAGCATCCACCTTGTCAGCACATGTTTATCAGCTCACCTGCTTTATTAAGTATAGATTTTGTTTGGGAAAACTGTAGACACACAGTTTCATTTAAAAAGGTCAGTGCCACCATTATCTTTATTAAAATTGGCCTCATTAATGCATCTTAGATTTGTTAGGGGTTAGACGGTCAAGTCAAGAGCATTGTTTCGTGTCCTAAACTGTCATGGCAATAATCTGGCACCCGCTCAGTCCCGACAGTGTATCCAATATCTGGCTCGTTCCGTTTTCCTGTCAGTCCTCTCCACCTCCTGTGTGTCCCCTTGACTTTCTCCTTGACTTGCTGCTTTGATAATGAAGCAGAGAGATAACAATCTTCCATTGTTCAACATTATTCTAATAAGACCATCATTGCTGAGATTCAGAGGGTGTGTGTGTGAGAGAGAGAGCGAATACAGTATGTTTACTGACCTTGGCACTGTACACATGCTTGTGATGAGAGCCAATATTGGCAGAGTGAAACGGACACAGCTTTCTTTTTTCCCCCCTGATATTAGACTTTATTAAAATCATCCATCTGTTTTGTTTCTGCTTATGTCTGCATGTGATCTTTATGTGGATGCCAAAATTGATTTTGTGTGTGCATGTATTGATTTATATGTACTGTATGCGTTCCTTAAGAGAATGCTTAACATTCACATATCAATTACTCACCCTGCGTCACCTTGAATTCGTAAAGAAAACTTCTTCTCATGCCTCCATGGTGAACAAAGAATCCAAAATCAGTACAAGGGGGTTGCGTTTAACAACAGCAAAACTATATGAAAACATCCTTTTACAAACTCTCGTGCAGTATAATCCAAAGCCCAATCCAATACACTCTTTGCCCCTATCCCTCCATTTTGTGCGTTCACATCTAGGGGTAGGGTGTCCGGATTCTTGTTGGGATAGAGGGGTAGGGGGAAGTGTTGTAGCTACATGGCCCTCTAAATGGAGATTTGTAAGACTCCGAACCAGGTGTTATGAGAAATCATCCACAAGATGGCTGCACGAGCAACAAAAGAAACCCACTAATGTATTTTCTGCATTGATAAACACTTACAAATTCTGACAACCATCATATCATCTTAGTTTAATGTCCTTTCAATGCATTATGATAATTTTATTTATAAGAAACGTAACAAAAAAATCACTGATGTCTTGGTAGCTAATTGCCAAGATAGCTAACATCAGAATATTATTGCTGGTTTGTGCATGACAGTCCCGTACTTTTGATCTATTTCCACGTCACATCCCATGTTCTTTTTTATTTGACGACTTTTTGGTTTATTAATAGCGTGAAACTTAAGTTGTGAACAAGCGAATGTCCATGCTTTTCTATCTCCATCATATAAATGGCAAATGATATTGCGATAACACCATTGTTTCTATGGTTGTATCGGTTTACATAAATGCCATCAACGACTACTGATGACGAATCAGAGTTTTGAAAAGTTGTCCCATTTCATAGGGGAAGATTACTACCCCTACCCCTTGTAGCTCTGCTCTTAGGGGCAAGCTTAATTTGTCAAGTCGTATGCATTATCGTTAAAATTTATTTATTGGCCAGGAGTTCTGCTGTCAGTTACAGCTGGCTGAAACTTTGTGGGCAATAAATGAAATGGGAGGCGGGATTTCAAAACAGACACTTGTACTGAATCTATGTCCTCAAGTCTCTGTATTTTTTTGTTTTCAGGAGATGTTCACGCCGGAGTGCAAGTTCAAGGAGTCTGTTTTCGAGAACTACTATGTGATCTACTCGTCCACTGTGTACCGGCAACAGGAGTCGGGCCGGGCCTGGTTCCTCGGACTCACCAAGGAGGGACAAGTCATGAAGGGCAACCGGGTCAAGAAGACTAAGCCCTCGTCACACTTTGTGCCCAGGCCCATCGAAGGTACGAGAAAGCTTGTTCTTTGTAACAACTTAAAAATGTTTTTTAATGTTTGGTTTGTTCCTTTGTGTGCTTATGCATGTACTTCCTGTTTATTATAAATTAGGTATACTATGCTGGGAATTACTTTTGAAAGCTTTACAAAAAGAATTCCAGTGTCCTACCCCTTACATGACAGTGTGGTATGAAAACTAGTTATTTAGTTATGGCCTTAAATCCAGCACAATTAACACCTTGTAGTGCTTGTTGTCATTAAAAAATTGTGCATCCTAAAGCACAAATACTTTTCAGTTAGTCAAATGTAAAGCATTAGATTCTTAAACCTTGTTTTATATCTGAAAGTCCATTATTGAAATTAGAGGAACAGTGATTGCTCTAAAGATAGGAGAGAATAAACAATTTATATTTTAGGGTTGACACTAATTTTAATTAAGATATTTTTAGTTAATAGGCTTAGTAACCTCTGGTATAGTCTTTTACATTTTTAAATAATTTTGTACATTTGTATGTTTAATATCTACAGAAATAAAACTTAAATGACATATAAAGAAATAATAGTTGTCAGTTGGCTGCTTGCCTTATTCATATTTAGCATAGATATGAGAGTGGTATCTCTCTTCTCATCTACCTCAAACCAAAAGAAATAAAATGCCGCTGATTACAGGAATACTGTTGTCACAAATCATAACACCCACCCTTTGGCTCTGTCAGCACTGTTGCCCTCTTTAGCACTCTCTGGGCTGTTAGCACTGTTAGCTGCTGGCTCAGCCACCTCCATGTTAAATGCCAGCTCAGACTCTGAATCATACATATGCAATCAATGTTGCTTACAGCTCCTTTAATGTCTGTTGTTTTGACGGTCAGATTCATGAAGAATACCCTTATTCATTTTGTGCATTTCTTTAGCTTTTATGGATACACATTTATTTTTAAAAATATCACCTCTAACAATGTTTCTAGTCAGAGAAGCGTTTGATAGAAATCATGTAAACTTGTCGAGCAATGTGATAAAGAAAATGTGCTTACTTGGCCCTAATTCCCTGCCTGGTATAATTGTCCCTCCAGCCTCACACCTGACCTTGTCTCTGTCTGCACATCCATCTCTTCAATCTGCTTTCCATTGTCCCCTTTCTGAGCTCCTCGTCTCTTTGTCCTGTCGTCTCCTCTCCTCTCCTCTCCCTCATTTCTCCTTTCCTCTCTTTCCATCTCCACCACAGTTTGTATGTACAGGGAGCCGTCAATGCATGAGATAGAGGACAAGCACCGCTCCAGGAAGAGCTCAGGGACTCCCACCATGAACGGAGGGAAAGCTGTTAATCAGGACTCCACATAGCAGCGGGGGGAGGGGCTTCCAGCAAGGGGGAGTGGCCTCAACCTGACTCAGGGGGAGGGGCCATAGGAAAACTCACCTCTCCCCCCCCCCCTCAAAATACGCACCACCATCCCCTCTGAAAGAAAAGAGGGCCTTGCGACGACGAGGAGCTATTACTGTACACCCAAGACAACAAAAACAAAACTGAACTCTTGCCTGTGAAAACCTTTTAGATGAATTAATATGAAAACAGAGGATATATATATATGAAAAAAAAAACATTTTCAATCAGGACTTGACCAACATTTTATGCAAAAAAAGAGAAAAAGCTGTGATAAACAAACAAAGGAATGGTGGTCTCTCTTCACACAAATACAAATATCTATCATTTCCAATTTATGCTGTGAAAAACAAGCTTTAATACATGTTCGATTTTCATACGTTGGTTTCTTTTCTAAATGCTACTGCATCCTCATATGCTTTGTTGTGTTATTGTTGTCAGTAATAACTATAACATCATCATCATTACTAATCTGTTGTATCTTATCATCCCAGTTACTGTCATGGTTATTCTGCTTTCTTTTGGGGTTATTTTGAGACTAAAGAAAGTTTTTTTTTAACTACTTCTGTTTTTTCTCTCTCATAGTTTGATCTTGAATGCACTGTCACACTACCTGCTCTGGTGTGAGGGTAAGACTGAATGTATATGAGAGCTCTCTGTGTTGGACTCCAATAGAAACAGAGTGCTTAGGGTGGGATGTATTTTACTCAGGTGTGTACTGTAAGTGTGACTAATAGGACAGATAGGGCTGTTTCAGGCACTCCAACATGAACTCCCCTATATTGTTCTGCAATGACGGGACAAGACTGATTCAAGCAATATAATAGAGAGCAGTCTAGTATGTCTCTAAATAATAGTAATAACAAACTGACAGCACATCCCTGTGGCCGGTGTGTTCGTCGGTAGAGAAGACTGACAAAGGAAAGTTGTACGAGTATGTAAAAAGTCTGAGTCAAAGGTAAACTGTTTTGATATCGCTTCAATATACTCTTTAACATTCGCAAGGATTATTAGGTTTTAAGTAAAGAGATGTCCAAACTTGTCAAAAGTGGCAAAGAATAGTACTCTCTCCAAAAGCCAAGGGGACGAAAACGACCAGCATCAGCACTATGAGCCATGGCCAAAAAACGGTCACTTCACATTTTGCACCTCAAGAAACACAGACCCCTTTCTCTGCTGTTAGCTAGGCTAAAAATATAACCATATAACAGTATTCATGCCTTTGAACTATATGGACAAAAGGCTGTTTTTTCTAAGCAAGACAAAGAATAAAAGTTGTTTTGACAGGCCCGGCGGTGAGGATATGTGTTGACTAGTTTTCAAGACTATTTCTGTTACTTTTATTGTGAAAGCATTAGAGATTTCTCAACACTGGTGGACAGGGTGCCTGACTGTTTAATAATCCACTGACCTGTATTGTTCATGTCTTCAATATTAGGTCACAATCATTAAAACTTCCCCATCACAATGGAAGCAGAATGTCTCATGGAGGAACCAGCTCGTCTGGATTTAGCCAGGTTCGGGGAGGATGTCTCATCATCCTGGTGAGAGTATCTCACGGTTTGTTTTCATGGTAACCCATACAGCCTCCACCCCTCCTGGTTTTGTGACCCATGAAATGAGCCATTTGCTGCATTGTGGAGGAAAGCTTCTCTTTCATAAATCAACATGCTGACAGGGCTGTATAAACAAGGTGAATTGACTGGTACACCGCGTACCCCGTGTGCGCTCCATAGCTCATTCCTAATCCCCAATTAGTTTGTCTAACTCAGGAAGTCCTACAATTGTTCCGTGAATGGAGCCAGACATAAAAGGCTGGCCGCTCGTTGCCCAGCACCCGTTGCACAAAGCCTGGCCACCGGTGTGGTGTTTAAGGAGGTCGGGACGGGGTCGATGGTATTTTTATCATTACAAGGTGGTGTACAGCTAAGCCTAGGAAGGTAGAACAAGGGATTACAAGAGCCGAGACAAAGCATGAATATCGCATGACTGTAAAAGTTGATGTAAGCTTGGTTCGATTTTGAGGCGAGAGCGAATCAAAGATTGTTTTGGGGGAGAATAGGTCCAAAACTTTTTTATGCAACGTTTTGATCAGTATTTTAGCGAGAGTTTATCTCCTATATCTGATATGCTAAGTTGGTGGTATGTACAGTAAATAGCACACATTCAGTTGCACAGAGCAAACCTGCAGTGATATATTATCATGGATCTGGCGTTCTACCTTGGGCCCGGGTCCACAGCTGGTGCAAGTTACCTGCGAGAGCTAACGGTAGATTAGTTCAACTTCCACAGCACCTACAGCATAACACTGATACATACAGTATATTAGACGTGACACTGAAAGTCAACAGGCAAGACCAGCATATAGAAGTATCTTTTTATAGAGGTTTATATTGGTGCAAATGAGATACATGTGGACTTAAAGCAATGCATGAAATTGGATGTACTCGATGTCAACTGTTGACAGCAGAAAGAGCGGATTTGAGGAAGGGATGAATAAAGCAAGGAGGTAAAAATAGCTATGTGAACGCGGTAAAGGAGAGCACTTTTCGGGGGGTTTACTGATGTATGAAAGGGTGAGTAAAGGCTTCGGTTGTATGTGATATTAAGTATAATTTATTATTTTTATGTTTGCAGATGATTTCACTGCATTGGAACACGCTCATATATGCATTATGAATTGTGAGATGAAATAAAAAAAATATGCATTGATAATAAAAAATCAGAATGAAGTTAGTGATTGTTTAAGAATAAAGAACTATGTTATCAAAAACTTTCACCTACACGCAGTGATTGATTTAATGTGTTGTTAATCCTGACTGACAGCTGTTATGTGTGTCTTTTTTTTTTTTTTATTGATGTCACTCTTTGCAACAACAAGAGAAGCGGCGGGATAAGCAGACAAACTAAATCCATCAACTTGGGGTTTATATGCGGTTCAAATTCAGGAAAATCCAATCCGCTTCCTCTATCAATTCACCGGGGGTGATTTATCTTCTCACTAGCCCCTAAATCCGATGTGTCATTTTGGGATGGCGCTCCTTCGCCCTTAATTCTCCCGTTGTCATGGAAACAGACCTTCCGTGCCGTCTGCAAGGAGAATGAGGAGGAGGAAGAGGAGGAAGAGGAGGAGGAGGAGGATGAAGGCTCCCCTGACTTTCAGGACGTGGCTTGTCTTCTCTCCTGCGTGATGGCTGCAGCACAGAGAACAGCAGAGTTGGAGGACAGGAGGGGGGTTGGGTGGGGGTAGTACTGTATGTTTTCTCTTTTCTATTTCTGTGCTTCTTCCAGTTACAGTAAGCAGCTGGGAAGAGTGCAAATTTGCAGGTGCTCGCAATAAGATAGAGAAATTAGGGGGTGAAAGAGAGAAAAGGAGAATAAAAAGAAAGTTAAAGGTAATTAAATATGTGAAAAGAAGCAAGACGAAAGTTGTTCATCTGCATTTCACTAAAAATGTTATTTCTCTATGTCTCTCCATAGGTACACTTGCACATGTTCACGAGCACCAGCTTTTTTTCATTCTCAGGGCGTCAAATACTGCCACTTTGTCTCTCCCATCGGCATGTGATATCAATACCAGGGCCACCATTTGGCGTCTTTGTAAGCCACACCTGGCTTGCAAGTAACTCTGAGAGCAACTGATAAAGTAAATAGCAGTGGTTCCCAACTGGTGGGATCTGAATGGACCACAAGTGTTTTGCAAAGGTGTCAAGTTTGTAAAAAGCACAATTTATTTTGAAGTACAGTGAATTTCTAGCACAGAGCTTTAATTTTTAAGTGCCGTTTCCTGCTGTAGAGTGGGTGACTAATGGACAGCTACTTAACAGAGACAGCAAAGTAGCTCAATAACATGGCCAAATGCAAGTATGAGGTTGAATACATTGAACTGTATAGACCTTGAACTAATGACTAAGGAGAGATCTGGACCCCGTGGCTGGACCAGTTGGACGTGGATAGGTCAAACAAAACCAGACTATCATCCGGAGACCGCAGTTTGTTTCCATTGTGAAACCAAAAGTCAATGTTTTAATGCAACGTTACGTTACATGACAAACATACTTTTTATAACCCATAACATAAGATAGAGTTTTATTTATCCAGCTGTGCAGTAGTTGCACCACAAACTGAGAGGAGTGCAGCCATAAAGAGTGCAATACAGTAAGGACTAAACTAACACAGCAGAAACAGCGAATGTATAGCAAATATAAAATCCAACATATAGCAAATATCCTCCTGAGCTCCTGCGTCCTCAGGGCAGGACATCACATTTTGGATTTACTTGACATTATACTTGACCTCATACAACACTAATACATATAAAAACAAGCTGGCAGCCATCTCTGCCAAGTCAGTCTGCAGCCAATCCCAACACATAAGTGGACAAGGTACAAAACCTCATCAGTCTTTACTGTCGTCACATTTGAGGACATTAGGACTTAATTATCGTTGATAATGTTTAGTTTTTTTATACTTATTGGGTCCTACTGATCCAAAATAGCTAGGAGAAATCAAAAATGCAAACCAAACTAAAGTTCAGGTCTCAGGAGGATATAGAAACTAGCTAAGAGTCACGTGCAAAATATAAAAACTAGTTAACATTAAGGTGCAAATAAGGCGTGATCCAATATATATATATACTTTATATAATGACAAAAACAGGCTACCAGTGAATGATGAATATTGTATGGCTGCCTATAAATGTGTTTGTACTTTTTTTTTAACCTAACCAGATGAGGCTTAGCAGAAGTTCAGTGAGGAAGACTGCCTTTACGTTCTAATTTCATTCACAAATCTCTCTGCCTCACTCTCCGGCCTCTGCTGAAACGACTGACTACAGGCGTCACTCTAAATTAATTCAGCCAGATTCTGCTACGACCTTTCCTAAACCAATCATATCATTCCTGTCATATTTTAAAACTGTTCTCCTCACTGCTGTTGTCAGTTTTAATTTCAGGACAAACAGATGCAACCGTCCTCCACTCAATTCACCTCCAGACTTCCAGCATCCAGTGCCCAGTCCCGCTCCACATCCCCTTGTCCTCATCCTCAGCCAGCTCTCCTCACTTCTGCCGCCAGTGTCTAGACTCCAGCGGGGGGGATATTCCTAAACTAATCTTGGCATCTCTACCCACTTAATATACACATCACGATGGGGTCTAATCACTTAAGAACCTTCCACTATTTATCTTTATCCTGCTCTGTGTGATAAATTATTGTTTGCTCTAAATGGAGTCTCTCCTGATTGAAGTAGTTTTGTTGCCTAAACTTAACCGCAATCACTTGATTACCACATGTTCCAATGTGTTTCAGCTGTGTGTCGCATAGATGCACTAAAGGTTGCTCTGTGTGTCGCTATGAGAGGCTGAGGGGTGTGACGAAGCATCAGTATTTGACAACCTGGGAGTGAGTGCTGACACAAAACACATTTTCTCACATTGCCATTTCAGTCTTGATTACCATTAATTTCTGTATTATTGATTCATCTTTACAGCAAAGCACTCTTCACTTCAGTAAAAGCTCAAACACATAACTGGATACAAGTCATGCCAGTGGCTCTGTAAGGGCTGGACAACCTGCTCACAATATCAACAAGCTGATGTTAGCAGATTTAACGTCTACCAGGTCCACCAGAGTGTAAACATGCTACTAACTAACACACAGATTTGGTCATAAAACAAAGTGTGAAAAGTTCAGGAATGACGAAAAATTATCCCTGAAGAAGACACAAATGTCTGAACCAAATGGCACTTCACTGCTATCCAAATGTGAGTAACCCCAAGAACGCTGAGTTAAAACAGGTCACGTTTCATTACAATCAATACGCTGTCTTGTTCACTGCATCTACCTCTGTGATTAACTTTCACTGAGGGCAGAAACAAGTCAAGGTCAGCTATTTAGACACCCATGGGAATAGGAAGTCCAAATAGGGTCATCTCTTTAGACACACATGTGGCGGGCAAGGGCTGCAAACAGCTTGAAGGCCGCTCTGCTCTCCTCCCAGCTACAGCTCTAACTGTGGCCTCTGCTACTCCTCTCACATCCACCTGTCCTCCCCCACCTTCCCTCCTTTCCTCCTTTCCTCCTGTATCAATGTGGCAACCTTGGACTCCACGGATGTATTAAAAACAGATGTGTTTAAGAGACAGTTCACCCCAAAATCATAAATACAAATTTTTGATTTTGGGGGGAACGTGTAGTGCTATTTATTAGCCTAGATTATTTTGGTATGAGCTGTTGAATGTTGGAGATATCAGCCATAAAGATGTCTGCTTTCTCCCCAATATGATGGAACTAGATGGCACTCAGCTTGTAGTGCTCAAAGCGCCAAATAATAGAGAACATAACAGCTATGCGTCCCTCCAGAACTCATGACCGGGTTACACAGGATATTCCGCAGACCTTGTTGTGAGCAGTTTCATGTAGGAACTATTTTCTTTCCATGAAACTACACACCCAAACCATGCTGACACACGTAACTTTTTCAGCTCTTGTCTTTGTTGTAATGTTGTTCAACCATTTTATTTTGGCCCAAGCAACCTTCAAACACTCTCCATAGCGTGAAGCTTGACAATGCAATTTTTGCATGGAATATAGTACAGCACACCTAAATTAAAATAACCTTGTTTTCAAAGAGAGATACCTTTGTGATGTAGCCAGGAATCATTTTAGCCAACAAACTGGCCATGACCCAAAGCTTTACGGGCAAACTGGACATACAGGATAACTCAGGAAACTAAATGACTTTGCCTCAGGTTGGAAACATTTCTTCACACAAAATGTACACCATGAGGTATGATATGTGTTGACGTTATTTATCAGAGCAGAAAATAGTTGGTTGGACTTTGATTGAGCCTATAATGTTTGATATTTAAGTGCAAACCATTCAAGTGTATGTGTGGTCAGGTTTGGTGTATGACCTCTCATCTCCTCTAATAATTCAGCTGATCCAGTGTTAATATGTTTGTGGTCGTTTTAACATTTGTGCTGTTTTATGTTTTCAAACAGTTGTCATAGATAAAGAAATGTCAGCATGGTGGCAAATTGTGCCCTTCTTAACACACCTTTAGCTCTAAAATTAACCACATTTTGATCCATGATGTGACATCTCAACTACACTAAGAAGAGTCTGCAGCCAGGGCTGTGAGGCTGCACTTGCTCACACATCCTAGTTTAGCACATTAGCAGGATAATATTTGATTATTAGCAGTAAATTTTAACTGATGAAGCTGCATCAGCACTTTACACAGCTGTAAATTTTCACGTCCTAAATATTCTTTTTTAGGGGGGGTCATCTCTTTATTGCAATCACCTCTTCAAATAAATACACAGAGCGAGATTTCAGCTCTGTGCTGCTCAACCTGGCAAGTGCCATCAAGTCTCAGTGCTGTCCACAGAGACATAAAACCAGAAAACCTGCTGGTAAGTATGACCACCTCCAAAGTATCTGTGCTGTCAGTGAATGGAGCTACATGTAAAAGCTTCCCATCTTCAAACCTCATCGGTCCATGTTTCCTGTTAGTCCCTGTTAGTAACCAACAACAACAAACGATAAACAGCTATGGCCACCACGGCGAATGCAACAAAGCCACAAGCAGTAAAGCATCACCAAGGAAGTCAACTCTGAGATGTAAGACAATATAAACTCAACAGCAGCTACAGCTCACAGAAACACACATCAAAGCTCAAAGAGAGCCTGCACAGTTTTTACAGTTTTCACCTCCTCCATAAACAAGTCTGTTGTTGTACTCACCTGTCTGAACGTCATTCTGTCAAGTTATATCATTCAGTCTGCTCCGGGTCCAACCTTTACTGCTCTCTCATCCTCAAAGCAAAAATATGCCCTCCTCAAACTCCAGAAGTTGTGAGCTGAGTGAGGCTCAGCATGCACACCAGGGATTATTGACACAAACAGCAGAGAGGCCTCACATACCTCACTGAACACAGAAAAAAGCTGCCCTGGACATCTGGGGGCCGGAAGCAGGATAAGTTTCGGGGCCCCACTTTGCCATACATAGACAGATAAGGTTTAAACAAAACCAGATACCGTAGCAATTATAAACCTTATGCATTCAGTTTTTACCTTCATCAACATGATGGGCCATACAGTAGTTACAACTGGATCTGAGGAGCAAAATCAGTTTGAACAGCTTTAGGAGCGCTTTAGTAGCTTTAGTAACAATTTAATTTTCCAAGAAAGACATCCATAATTTGGCAGCAAATATGAAACTTACCAAATAAACCAGTGGCTCCCACCTGGTGGGTCGTGGTCTCTGAAATGTGTCAGGTTTGTAAAGTGCACCATTTATTTTAAAGTACGGTGGATTTCTGGAAAATCTGTTATTCTAAAGTGTTGTTTCCTGCTGTAGAGTGAGTGACAAATGGACAGCTACTTAACAGAGACAGCAAAGTAGCTCGACAACATGGCCAAAAGTAAGCGTGACGCTAAATGTATTAAACTGTGTGGACCTTGAACTAATGACTGACGAGAAATCTGGACCCTGTGGCTGGACCAGTTGGGAACTGCTGCTCTAAATGTTCCTCAGGTCATGTCTAAATGAACCTCAGTAGTGGTGGCTAGTCTTGAATCTCCCTAGCGAGGCTTGCTATGGACTCCAAATCAAAAAATGTAAAAGTCTCAGAGGAAAATACAGAGATATTAATAATATGTGGACAGATTAATTTGCTTTCACCACCAACTTGTGCTAAAACATACAAATGAATGCTCATTTAGATCTATTAGTAATTTTGATAGGCTACTTTAGATGCAATAGTCTGTGTTAGCTTCATGATAAGACACACATATGTTTTGCAGCCCCATATAGAAACCAAAAATGGCACTTTGATAGTAAAAGTTGCTGACCCCTTGATTAAAGCTAAATATTATATAAATCTTTTCTCAAAATAAAAATAAAAACACACACGCACAAACAAAATGTCTATATACAGACATTATATTTTTATTTTTAAATGAGTTATAAATATATAGACGTGGCTTTTTTTTAACCTACTTTATACCAAGATACAAAAGTGCTGCTCCTCTTCACTATAATTCACATTGAAGTTATTGCATCGCACAGCCTGACACCTGACCACTGAAAATACACATTCAACATTTATCTTTTACAGAACATCAGCTGAGAGCAGCGTGTCACCTCTGTGGACTTGGAGCTCTGTCCAGTTTCATTAGTTTTGCCACTCTTTGGTCATAAACCAAAGTACAGGACAAATTAAAGTTTTGACATGATGGTGCTGGAGGAGAGGTTAAGGGATCACCAAAGTTATTACAAGCCCTCCTAGGGGGGTCATGAATTTTACGTACCAAATTTCAAGGCACTCCATCCAGTAGTGGTCGAAATATTTCACTCAGCCACATATGAGATGTTTCAGTCTGAAGGAGGGGTTCTCCTCCACCAGGGATCATCAGCATGGGCGGAATATGAGACAGTGAGCCCCTGTGCGCGGATATGCACAAGGTCCCACTATAGGAGCAAGACACAGAGACTTTGTGGTAGTTTTGTCTCTCTTTTTTGTTGTTGTTTTGTGTGTCTTAGTAGTCATTCTGCATCTTTTTGTGGTAGTTTTGCATCTCCTTGCAGTTGTTTTTGTCTCTTTGAGGAATTATTACCTTTCTTTTGGGTCATTTTTAGTGTCTTTGAGCATTTTTTGCCCACTTTTTTAGTTATTTTGTGTCTCTTTACAGTTTTTTTTCTTTCTGTGGTCATGTTGAGTCTCTTTCAGCTCAGTTCGTGTTATTTTGAGTGACATTTTGCGGGTGAAGGCCAGCGGGTCCCCTGACACTTTTGGCCCCTAGGCATGTGCCTGGTAAGCCCTATCAATAATCCATCCATGATCTTGGAACCCCCAGGGGTCCTTGAGAGAGTTTCGGGAGGAACATTTTCTTTTCACTATTTACTTCACCATAGAAATGAGCCCAATATGAGTAAGAGTCATAAGAGTGACTATTCTAATCATTGGTTTCCCTGCTTAACTGTAATAACTTGTTAAGCCCTGAGCCTATTTTATAGGCCTTGTCTCGAAATTGTATACCCATAATTAAATGAGTATATCTCTGCAACCACAAGGTCTATTTGAATACTTTTGGTTTTACAGTAAAGGGAACACGTGTGAGATTTGTTAGGATGTGTAAATATCAGTATATATGTTACTGGTGAAGAGTGAATGAAGATGGAACACAGCACATATGAAAACATGTCAGGTTCGCCTAGAAAAAGGATGAGTATCCCTTTGAAAATGATGCAGCTGTAGCTCTAATCCTCTTTTAAATCATAGAACAATATGTGGACATTAATTGTGCAAAGTTTGATTCTGATAAAGTGAAGCAGAAGAAAATCAGAGAGGTTTTAGCACAGACAGTTCAGGCGAGATCTCCAAAATGGCCAGTTTGGCACAGTTTGGCACCATGTGTGCCATTTGATTTTTATCATGTACAAGACCATATATTTCATGGTTTTATGACTAATTGTGCTCAAAGGATCCAAAAACAGCCGTTTTGGGCCTCTCAAGAGAGACCTCACACAGTAACAGGCTGCTGAACTCAAATATACAGCAGGTTTGGTTGTCCTCTCGAGGGGTGCGCGGACCTCTATCTCCGCAACGGATTGGTCGATTTGAGTGAATGACACTTCATTCGATTCGTTAGAGCCAATGGAATGAAGCTATACCCACCAGAGTTAGATTGACAGCACTGTCAGCCAATCAGAGTCAGGAAAACACCGTGTGGGGGAGGGGCAGACTGCTGTATAGGGAGATTGTAATGCTTCCCCCCGGGTCCTAAAGTCCGTCAGAAACGCCTGGACACTTTTAAATGCAGCTCAAGGAGTGGGACTGACAGAAACGAGCGTGAATTCACCGATAAAATAAACTTTTCACGGCAAAACAACAAAGGTAAGAGAGATATTATAACTATCGTTTGGCTGTTGTTGTTATTCTTTGGCCTCTGTCTCTCACATGCTTCGGTGTAGAGTGCTTTGGCGCATACGTGCGGAAAGTGTAGAGTCTCAGCTTTCATTCGAGATGTGTGTCGTGTGTTATGAATGAAGTACCGTGGAGCTGTAGCCAGAAATGTGGCGAGTGGGTTGACGCAGCGGTGTTGACACGTAGTCATTCATTTAGCTGTTACTTGAGTTGTGTTTGGAGCATGTAAAAGCGGTTTGTATAGCCGTGTAGCCCAGGTTCCGCTGTTTAATTTGATGTGCAACATCTTTCACTGTTCCATATGTTGTATGGGAAGTGGTGATGTCTGAGCCCGAGAGTCCCCCAATTGGGGGACCTTCGGGCTTCACAGGATAAACAACTACTGAATGCTGGTTGTAATAATGTTTAACAATCAAAATCTTTTCAGATGGATGTCCCTGAAGCAAAATATTATGACAATGACACATATAAGGTTGAGATCCACTGGTCTAGCCCTTCCACGTATAGTGGTCACTACAGTGGACAGCTATTTAAAAGACATCTTCTTGTATATGCATGGGTTTTGATCCTACAGTTGCATTTTAGTCACGACAGTGGGCCCTAGTGCGTCATGCTACACACTGCCACCCACTGGCCAGGTGTTGTCAGTGCAGCACAAATCTCTCAAGGAGCTGAATGAGGGGGGGGTGGGGAGGTAGGTACAGAAAGGAGGAGCAGAGAGAGGGGAGAAGCTAAGGAGTCAGGAGCAACACTTTTGCATGGCATTGAACATTATTAGAATTTGTTGTGGACATGTGAACATGTGGACATGTTAAAAAAAATGCATGTTTAAAAAAATTAACTTCATAATTTTTTTCATGCCTAAAGAGGAATAAAAACACTTAAGAAAAAAAAAAATCTTGACTGAGGTCGTAATAATTCATGCGTGAAAGGGCTAGACCAAAGTGGCAGACCAACTGACAGACATTTATTGCACCAAGAAATATGCGAATTTAAGATTACTATGAAATTTATTAAACACCTTCAGACCTCCTCAGCACCCGGAGGATGAGCAGCTTCTACTGCTACCTCCTCTAGTGCAGCCCTCAGGTCAGAATATTAGGTTTATATACAAGCTATCTCACATCTCAGTGGCAGATACAGTAGCTGTGAAATTTGATTACCCCAGCAGGCAGCCTGTGAATATTGTGAGCACACTGTGCACCTGAAATGAATCAATTTGATGCTTTAATCTCTCAAATTGTTCATCTAACAGACGAACCAGGTGGTGGTGTTAAAACTTCAGTGAATTAGTTTTGACTGGTTAAATACCAACCAGTGTAATTTTCCAAAAATTCTCATCCCGTGGTACCACATAATTTCATTCTCCTCTCTTTTCTCTCAAACCATCTGTGTTAACATGCTGCAGAAGACTGAGTGGCTTTTATAGCATTTTAAAGGTCACAGCTGGCACCGTTTACAACATCTCTGGAACACAAAAATCCCTTTGCCAGGATTATGTCAAATGCATCTCTGTGTTGTAAGTGTCATAAATTACTTTTTCCCTGTTAGCAGTATCTGCTGTCAAATCGGAAATGTTTTTTGGGCTGTGAACAACATCGTAATGCCATAATGGCGCTGGTGGATTATGAGACAATGGGCCCAGATATGTAGGGCCCCACCACCTCTCCAACATAGCAGTAAGACACACAGACTTTGTAGTGATTTTGCATCTTCTTGTGGTTATTTTGTGGTTATTTTGTTGTCGTTTAGGGCTCTTTGAGGTAATTTTGTGTCTTATTGAGGTAACTTTGTGTCTTTTTGAGGTTATTTTATGTTTCTTTTGGTTGTTTTGTGTCGCTATGTAGTCATTTTGCATCTTCTTGTAGTATTTTTTGTGTCGTTTGGGCCTCTTTGAGGTAGCTTTGTGTCTTACTGAGGTAACTTTGTGTCTCTTTGAGGTTATTTTATGTCTCTTTTGGTTGATTTGTGTCTCTTTGTAGTCATCTTATGTCTCATTATGGTTGTTCGGTGTCTTTTTGAGGTAATTTTGTGTCTCTTTGTATTCATTTTGCATCTTCTTGTGGTTGTTTTGTGTCATTTTGTTGTTGTTTGGGTCTCTTTGGGGTCATTTTTTTGTCATATTGAGATAATTTTATGTCTTTTTGGGTTATTTTATGTCTTTTTTAAGTTGTTTTGTGTCTCTTTGTATTTACTTTTCATCTTCTTGTGGTTGTCTTGTGTCCCTTTGTTGTTGTTTGGGTTTCTTTGAGGTAATTTTGTGTCTTATTGAGGTAATTTTGTGTCTTTTTTAGTTGTTTGGTGTCTCTTTGTAGTCACTTTGCATCTTCTTGTGGTTGTTTTGTGGCATTTTGTTGTTGTTTGGCTCTCTTTGAGGTCATTTTTTTGTCATATTGAGATAATTTTGTGTCTTTTTGATGTAATTTTGTTTCTTTTTTTAGTTGTTTTGTGTCTCTTTGTAGTCATTTTGCATCTTCTTGTGGTTGTTTTGTGTCGTTTTGTTGTTGTTTGGGTGTCTTTGAGGTAATTTTATGTATTTTTGGTTGTTTTGTGCCTCTGTGTAGTCATTTAGCATTTTATTGTGGTTGTTTTGTATTGTTATGTAGTCATTTTGTGTCTCCTTTTGGTTGTTTTGCTTGTTTTTCCAGTTCCCTTCCATCTCTTTGTGTTCATTTTGAGTACTTTGACTAAGTGAGTGGCATTCTGCAAGTAAAGGCCAGTGGCCCCCGTGACACTTTGGGCCCCTGGGCCAGTGCCTGGTAGGCCTGTTCAGTAATCCATCCATGGCTAATAGAGAACATTTAGATTTCAGCTGGGTCAACAACACATCTATTTATGGCCTGTACAGTTATTTATACAGAACTGTACATGACTTTGTTTGTCTTTTGCAGACTCATGAGCACACAGAGTAAAATTATTCTCAATCTTGTATCCCAGGCATCTTTCTTCCCTCTCTCTGCGTCTACCTCTTTTTGTCCTGTTGTTTTGATATGGGCCTGTGCCACTGGGACTCCGCTTGTTTCTCTTTTCTCGTCCTCCCAGGGAGAGAATGAGGGAACTCCCACTCAGAAGTGGGGCGTTCGGTTCTACTCATTAAAAATAATTGGTCTCTGTTCAATTAAGGCTCAGCGATGCTCCTTTGATCTAGCTGGCTCTGTGTTTCTTATCTGCGTCTTTTACATCCAAATCAACTGCATAGAGTTGGCAAAAGTATTTTATAATTGGTTCTAATGTGTTTACTTCCGAAAGATGGGAGGGGGGAAAGAGAGCTGCTTGGGAGTGATTATGTTTGAATGAAATGAATTCTGATGGTTAAAGAGACTGAATTCAAGCTTCTGCTGCGGCACCTGAGACAGACAGCTGTCCCGAGACGACAAAAACAGATCACTTTACCTTCCCTCTGCCTCTCTAGCTCTGTGATTTGGCCTCTCCTGTTTGCAAATGAATACAGCGAGGAATACTGCGAGCAAACACGCTCACTCTCACTTAAGAGACATAAGACACACGGAAGTTCATGCACAGTGCACACATGCACCTACACACACTGTAAGCCCACTCACCCAGCCACCCGCCCACACACCCACTCACACGCTTTGTATTTGTTACTCTCACACACTCTATCACTTTATTGAAGAAGCTCTGCAGTATGAGCATGTTAATGTGCTGGCAGTGGTTCCTGTTACAGGGGGGAAGCTGTTCTGTTGAATCCCAATAGCCCAGGGACAGAAAGGATACTAAGCCAAGCTTTGACTGCAGTTATGCTCCAACACTGCTACTTTAATAATTTTCTCTCTCATCCCCCTTGCTCATCCTCTTTGCACCCCTCTTTCCCTCCCTCCTTCTACTTTCTCACTTTCCTAATCTCTATTCCCTCTCCACCTCTGTATCCAATTTGATACATTTCTCTTCAATCTAGCCTTCTTTTTCTGCACCCCACATCTACTCTATTTCTTTTTCCTTTGCACCTACTCTTCTTTTCTTGTTTGACGTGAATGAGTTCATGTAATTCTCACCAAATTCACCTCACAGTTGTACATGGTGGAGATCGATGCATTATTTAACAGAAACACCTTTTGGGCAATCATGGTGGCTGAGCTACTTAAATGCATGTTCATCTGTGCGTTAATATATGATATTACAAGACATATTATGCACACACATGCATGTATCAGGGAATATGCAAATACAATATAAGAACTGCACACTCACACAGATGCATGCACAAATGCCACACATGCCACATGCATGCCAAAGCTACAGTACACTTTAATAGGGCGAGATTGGCTTCAATCATTGGTGTAACAGTTGAAGGAACATCAAAGATACAGAAGATGAATGGATGCCTGTAAAGCTGTTGGTTTATTGCTTTGCTGGTCTAGCATGAAGATCAGTGGGAAACATCAAACACACTGCAGACATTTATGACATTTAAAGTCTATCTGGGTTTAACAAAGAGAAGAACAGCCTCCTCTGCTGGAGTGAAAATAATGTGGCAGAGAGAAACCTGCCAACAAAAGACGGCCTGTGTAGATGTAGTACTTTGATGTGTGATGAATGAATGAATGTGAGTGATCTTAGTTGATTTGAAGTATAACAAATGCACTATCAAATGCAACACTTATTTCTACATGACGGTGGAGCACTGCTGGCCGTCAAGGAAGCCTGCAGAGTTTCTCAGCTCTCTGCAGGGCTCTTTTAACTTGAGCAGGGTTTCACAGCAGCTTTTCCACAGGAACAGCTCATTTACTGATCATTAAATATTCAGTGGCCACTTCATTGTGTACACCTCCTACAGACTGTCAGGTGTACTGTAAATAATGCAGGCGTGCAGGATCAAGAGGGTCAAGTATTGTTCAACTAACTGCGGGAGTTAGAAGCATCTGAAGTGCACCTCAGAAACAGCCAGTATGTTGAGATTCACCACACTAACTTTCATTAAAAGATATGCTACGCAGGATTTTCCTGAAAAATGTGGACTCATACAGATGTAATCCCTCTTAATCATCACTTATGACCCACAAGGAGTGTGTGGTGGTGCAGAGTCTCTGCCCTCTGCCTGTATTTAATTTTTTCTTATTATGTGTGTTTGGGACTTTTATGGGTGCGTACCCCACAAAGCTCAGGTGAGGTTGGGGCTTTATTAAAATGTAGCCAACAGGTGCCAGACCTTTGTAGTTGTGTGTCATTTTGTGTCTCTTTGTGGTTGTTTTGCTTCTTTTTGTAGCTATTTTGTGTCTCTTTTCAGTTCCTTTGAATCTCCGTGGTCATTTTTAATCTCTTCCAGGTCAATATGTTTAAATTTGAGTGACAGTTTGCAGGTGAGGGCAAAGGGGGGGCCCCCTCATACCTTGGGCCCCTGGGCTTCTGTCTTCAGTAATCCTTCTATGCTTTCTAATTGTTTTGGCGAAGTCATGCCTCAGAAAATGTAGGCTCTGATGGCTTGGTTTATTGAATGGAATAAAAGCTGTGCATGTAGTCACCGTATACATCCACACACAGTTTGCAACAGTGTTCCATTATTATACATATTCACAAGCAGTTTGATATGCGGTGCAGGCTAATTAAAGCTCCCATAATGTTTTCTCAGAATACCCATCAACATAGAACATTTATGTGAACATGAGCAGCATAAAGCACTTTTAAAAAATCCTCAAACATAATGCAGCTGAAAATGATTGTAGAGCAGCAGTGAATTAAGGAGTGTGTCGAGAGTTAGCAGGCAGTCCAGGATTTCCAGAAGAAGACTCTGCAGCCAGCCCCGCGGGTTGTCATGCCACCATCCAGTTCACGTCGATTCTTCTTCTGTTTCTCCATGTCTGTTGATTCCTTGAAGATATTTCCAAATTTTTCAAATTTGGAGAGTTTATACAGCAAGTCTATGAAGCTCTGTGTCTTTGTCGATTCCTACGGAGGAAAATAGTGACATCATGTAAATATGAAATAATTCCAAACATTTACAGGCTGTTAAATGTCAGTAAATATGTAACTTCCCTTCACCAGGTAAGTGAGGGAAATGGGAATTTCTGCCACAGAACTTTTGGATTTGTTGCTCACAGCCAGAGACGGGAATGCAGACTTGTGCTGTAATCTCTAATCTGCAATTTCATGGAGGTGCAGCTCCATGAAATGAGGATAATCAAATGACAGTAATCGGGCAGGTAGCTCTGACAGCAACCAGAATGACTCAGTGGGGATAAAATTACACTTTTAACAGATCACTGTGAGTAAAATGTGCACAAGTATGGACAAACTTGATCTATTAAAGAGCTGTAGGCAGGACACCCTGATGCCTGCAGCATAGCTGTGACCTGGGCTTGGTTTCAACCACTGGGAGGAAGGACGGTATTCTGTTTTGTACTGAGCATAACAACATATGAGAAGGACAATAAGGAAAATAAAAACATCTTACCTGCTTGTCTTGTAATTTTTCAAGCCATGGCAATGAGTCTTGCTGAAGTTGGATGTCTTTAAATCCCTGCTCGGTCTCTGTATTTCCTGCAACACTTGATGCAAAACACAAAAGTGCCAAAATACACAAGATGTGGGCCATCCTTTTTCGAAATATCTTGCTTGTTTGCTTCTTGCTGAGAGAACTGTTTGGTAAGACACCACAACATGCACTGCTGATATCACGCCACAGCAAGACGTCTGTTTTTAAAGTGGTACCTGGGCCCAAAAAGGGAGGAGGAGTGTGTCGGCTATTTGCGTAAAAGACCATCCTCAATTTGGTGTTTGCCTCCATCAATGCACTGAAGCGTGTAGTCTGTAATTTACAACAGCCATTAGGAGTGAGGCAAAAGGTCTAAATAAGGACATTTTTGCCACCCAGGTCTTTCCTTGTGTCATCATTTACATAAACACACTGTAATCTGGTTGTGTAAATGAAGGTCATCCTGATGCTGTCATCGGTGTTCCTTGCAAATGTGAAAGATCCCTTCCGCCTCCTTGTTTAAAAGCAAATTCCTGTAAGGAAAGAGCAGTGTGCACTCATGTAAAATAAAACATTAATGACACCGACATGTGGGAAACAATGATTTCATTAACCCCACTGTGCCGTAAAAGTTGAATCAACGGGCAGCGCGGAGACACTGGGGTATCTAGAGGCCATAAAGGTCAACTTATCATTTGTTACACCCTCGTGAGTTTGTTCTGTTCATCTCCTTAATGAGATTTCTGCTCTGTTTCATTTGTCACAGGCTGTAATGATTTTGTAATGGCACATAAATATGCAACTGCATTACATGGACTGAAGATTTAGTAGCCCTTTTAAAAACATCATGTTTATTAGGAAATGCAAGGGTTATTAAGTTAGTTTGCTTTATTTAGATGAATGTAAAGGAAAATTGGGTCTAAAGACTTTCTGCAGTTGTAAACAGTGAATTCTGTTTGAAGCAAAATGGGAAAACAAAGTAACATATGCTCCGTCTCCATTACCACCAGCAAGAGTTAATAAGCAAGGTTTATCTCAAAGGATCAGCACAAGCCACAACAGGTATTAACTGAATGGCAGGAACAATCTGCCACCAATAACTAAGTAAGAGAAAATCACTTGTTGGAAAGTATTAACACTAATCTTTGCAGGTATACAATTAAATCTGGGTTATCCCTCATAATAAGCATTAGTTTCACCGTGAAGGAGTAGTTTAATTGCATTGTCACCTCACAGAAAGAGGGTTCCTGGTGGAGTTTGCATGTTCTCCCCGTGTCAGTGTGGGTTTCCTCCGGGTACTCCAGCTTCCTCCCACAGTCCAAAGACATGCAGGTTAATTGGTGACTCTAGAATTACCTATAGGTGTGAATGTGAGCATGAATAGTTGTCTGTCTCTATGTGTCAGCCCTGTGATAGTCTGGTGACCTGTCCAGGGTGTACCCTGCCTCTCACCCAATGTCAGCTGGGAGAGGCTCCAACCCCACACGACCCCTAACAGGATTAGCAGTTACAGAAAATGAATGACTATAGTACACAGGTATACAAATTAATAAATAGCTAATAAACAGTGTGATATCCCTTTAGTTTGTATGGAGATTACCTTGCAATAAAATGTTCATAATATGAAGTTTCAAGAGGTCACAGCTGTCGACTTCACCTGTAGCCATAAGACCACGAATGGAATACCGAACGGGCCTACTGGGCACAGGCCCAAGGGCCCAAAGTGTCAGGGCCCCCCTGGCTTTTTTTCTGCAAAATGTCACTCAAATTAAGTCGCACTAACCAGAAAGAGACTTAAAATGACCACAGAAGACACAAAAAGACCATAAGGAGATGCAAAGGAAATGCAAAGAGACACAAAATAACCACAATGGGGCAAAACAACCACAGACACACAGAATAACTACAAAGAGACACAGAATGACCAAAAAAGACACAAAATTAATTAAAAGAGACAGAAAACAACCACAAAGAGACACAAAAAGACCACAAAGGGATGCAAAGACACTGAAAAAAGACACAAAATAACTACAAAGGGGCAAAACTACTACAAAGACAAACTGAACAACCACAAAGAGACACAAAATCACCCCAAACTAGCACAAAACGACTATGATGAGATGCAAAGGAGCTGCAAAGAGACACAAAATAACTACAAAGAGACATAAAATGACCAATAAAGACACAATATTACCCAAAAGAGACACAAAACGACTACAAAGAGATGCAAAACAACAAAAAAGAGGCAAAACCACTACAAAGTCTGTGTGTCTTGCTCCTATGTAGGAAAAATAGTGGAGCCTTTTTCATATCTGTGCCCAGGGGGCCATTGTCTCATTATCCACCCATGATTAAGATCTGACGCAAACTGGGGAAAAAAAATATCTTATAATGGAACCTACATGTGTTTCATAAATTTCATAATACACAATTTTTAAAAATTCAGCATTTATTAATTATTTACCCTCCAACACATGAAGCTAATGTGTAAAAATGGGAACAGATGTTATTCTAAGGCACATGTGTGAAGGAAACTGAAAGGACATGTCCTTCTCACATAGGAGACAACCTTGAAGCGCATCAGCCTCTCAACAAAACGCCATTCTAACCCAATTATAGAGGTGTAGAAGCCTAATATAGCTGCCTAAACAATTAGTAAGTGCACTGTCGGGAGCAGAATAATCCTGTTAAGAAGGCTACCAAGAGCACTTTACAGCAAGAGTGTTTCTATCCATGCTGACAACTGTCTGCACCAGGCCATGTAACACTCATTTAATTTAAGGTGGCATTCAAGGAGTGGCTGCTTGTTACATCAGGACTTTCTCAGATGTGTTGGAACTGGAGTTTTAATGAGTTGAGGTTTTGCTCCAAAAATGTCAAAAAAATTAATTAGATAATCAGTGCGATACTTCATCACGGGTTTTTAATTCCCATAAGAGGGTTCAGCTCCTCTTCAGTTGTTACTTGTGTTAGCTGCCTGCCTTACATAAGCATATGAGGCTGCTTGTTATTTCTGACTCTGAGCAATCGATGTTGGAATATCTGCGTGCCAAAAAGCAACAGTATTTTGAACACAGTGTTGTTTGAGGACGTTGTCGTACCTTTTTGCATCTAGCTATACGGGGAGTTTGCATCTATTGATCACAGTGACAGATATGGATGAGCGAGTCTGAATGACTAGTCCTCAGGGACGTATTACTCTGCTGAGAGAGGAGCGCAGAGAAATAAGAATCACAAGAGGGATGAAGCTATTCTGGAAGGAAAATTAGCTGGATTATTTTCGATAACAGCTTTTTAAACCACTGGTCACATGTGGAATCAACAGGGAGATTAACATACTGTAAAAATAACCATAAGACATTCTTCATTTGTATTTTATTTTAATATCTTCTCCTCCAATCGACAACCCAAAATGAGAGAGATGGAATGTAAAAGAACTGATTTCACAATATCTCCTCTCAAGATCTTAATGTGCATTTTTAGACCCGAGGCCACAGAGACAGCCTCCCGACAGTTCATTTAAAATGGATTGGAGAAAGTTGCAGGCAGTATGAGTCATAAAGTCTTTTCCATGCACCATTTAACATGCTGAAAATCAAAGAAATGCTTTTAGAGTGAGGGCAGGAATGACTCAATATTTGCGCATGAAGACACAACGTAACAATTCCAAAGTGAGACTGTCACATTTACAACATACTATCTCTCCGGATGTCATAGGAACATGTGTGTCATCTGTTGTGACCTCATACTTTTCTACGTCACCCACTCACATCAGCTCTGTGTGGATAGGTTAATAATTGCTCAGTTGCCTGGCTGTTGTCTGCACAAATCAGAACATTTAGTGCATCAAGACCCCTTTGGTCACATGGATATGGCAACATAGGCAATGTGGGTGTTGTGCTTGTTTCCCATATGTCACTCACAAGTCAAGTATTTGCAAGCAATTAAAGTAAAACAGAATATCTTGGTGATGAAAACTGAATCAGGCTCAGTGCTGCTATTGCTGCAAATAGTAGTACTTTTATCACTGCTATCACTGGCTGTTATTGAAGCTCAATAATTATAATAATTATACACAGGTGGCACACTACAGCCACTATAACACATAATGAGTTATTGAATGTTTTGTTTATGTTAATATACACTATTATCAGAGCATATAGAACACCTGCAATTACAGATGATTGGCAGTTTGCTTAAAATGTGCTGAAGTGTTTTTTACTCAGACTCATAAACACAGATTTGTAACTTGAAAGCACCAACAAACAGATGTACTCTCTACAAAATACCAATCTGACTATTTAATCTCACATTTCTCGTGTTTTCATACTTCAAATGATGTTGAAAACGGAAGTTCTGAATGTTAAAAATTGTCCCCACGTCTTTCATCTCCTCTACCAGCTTGCTGATGCTTCCTGCAGACTCGACAACGGCTGATGACACTTTGTAGAGAAGGTCCCTTCACTGTCTGAGGCACAGGTTTACTATGGGAGAGAACAAAATACACAAAGTTAGAAATGTAATTATAACTCCTACATATAGTTTTGGATTACAGCTGCATGATAGCTTAATTTAAAGGTCCAGTGTGTAGGATTTAGGGCAGTGGTGTCAAACATACAGCGCGGGAGAAAG
The DNA here is from genome assembly GCA_019142605.1 of Cephalopholis sonnerati. Lineage (NCBI taxonomy): Eukaryota > Metazoa > Chordata > Actinopteri > Perciformes > Serranidae > Cephalopholis > Cephalopholis sonnerati. The sequence continues at coordinate 16,126,674 of JAGQAX010000010.1, read as the reverse complement.
AACTGGAACCCTCTAGTTGACTTTGCACATCTAATGTTGATGCACTTGTGAAGACTTAGAGATTTCAGGAGTGATTTAAACAGTGAGCTGATACTTCATGTAAAATTCTGCCTTAGAGGCTTTTCACCTTGACCAGAATACAGCTCTCTGAAATAATAATGAATACTTACTGTGGTTATATTTAAAGATATCTAATATTATGCAAAGTATAGTCAACCAGCAGCTTTAGTGCAAAAGAATCTGTATCAGATTTGTATCTTAAAACAATACTAGTGGAACCCTGTCACTGAGGCACTGACAAAACTTCAGATTTTAGGAGATTTGTAAGGCAGGGGAAGTCCTAATCTGCTTCTTCAACAGCTTTCACTTTTGCAGAAAATGCACAGGTAGTGAAAGTGAGTAGTAGACTGAGACATACTGTTGAATTTGCATGTCTTTTTTTATTAGGATATTGCGGGCTGTTTGTCATTTGTTTTGTTAAAGGATGAACGTTTCAAAATTGACTTCTTTACACTAAAAAAGGGGAACTTTAAGGGGTTGTTATTTATAGGTTATAATGCAGTGATTTTGCTGGTCCAGCCCACTTGAGATCAAAATGGGCTGTATGTGGCCCATGGACTAAAATGGGTTTGACACCCCTGATTGAAAGGTTTTCATTGGTTTATATTCACCTAGAAATAAGGAATCATTGAGTTTTCTAACCTTAGAATGAGCCGTTTATATCTACACATCAGATATCAGAGAAAAAAAGGCGAGCCCACATCAGCAGGTGCTAAGTGAGTGGCCCGTCTGCAACAAGCCAAACAGCATCGGAGAAACACTGATTTGTAATGTGAAACTGCTTTATTCAGTGTTTTATAGGTTTTAATTACCTGGTCTGCTTGTTTTGGAGAAGAAGAGACCTCTGAGGATAGTTTGGCTGCCAATAAAAATCCCCCATAACAATGAACACTAGCACATGGGAGAAGTTTCAGCTGGTTGCAATTGCTACATGCCAACTAAACCCTACACAATGGTCCTTTAATTTAAAGTAACATTGCAAAGTGGTTCATTAGCAGTAAGCTATGAAATCACAAAAAAACATGTCCTTTCTAAGATAAGAAAAGATTTTGATTCTTAAGAGCACTATAATTATCACAGGACATGCAAAACCAAGACCAAGACAAACTAAAGCTTAAGAAATTCCTCTACAATTAGCAGCTGTTGAGGTCATCACGAAACACCCAACCCTTTGAATAATGTGATTCAAACTGCGAAAGAGAGGCATCCCACACAGTATGCACTCACAACTCTTAACATAGAGGGGAACAGTTTACCTGAACATGCTGTTGGTGTCAAGGGAGGCCAGCCAGTAGCTATAGGAATCAGGGTAGTAGTTACACGTTCCCCTGCCGTGGCACTCGATGAAGGGCACTTGGCGGAAACTTTCAAGGCATGAGCCAGGAGAAACCAGGGGCTGGGAGGAGCCCTCTGCTCCAGCACCCGTTTGCTAGAACGGATAAAAGTCAAAGGAAGAAAATTACATGGAAAATAGGTGATGAGAGGGTCCAAGGATTCAGGAGAAAAAACAGACTGACTTCTTTACCATGACAAATGAGTATCCAGTCCATAGTGACTCCCAGCCTTGTGGACACACAGGTATCAGAGTTGTCTGGCTGTGGACTGCTATGACATTGGAGGTGATTTCACACACTGAGCACCTAAACCAACCAACACATATGCACACTCATATTAACTTTGATCCAAGTCGAAAATCTTTCAGTTAAACAGCAACTTTGGTATTTTTCGACCTGGACCCTTTTTTCCCTCCAAGATTTTGTGTCTCGGTGACAAATGGGAACAACAGTTTTTGAAAGTGGTTCAGTATTGACTGAGATTGCTGCAGCTGGCAGGTCAAAACAGGCTGCAATGTAATCACTCAGGGCATTTTGCAAGCTTAATTTGTCCAATGAAAGTGTTTGTTTTTGCCACTGACAGGCTCAGATTGTTCTTTTAAGTGTCTGACAGCATTATATAAAGGATCCCTGCAGAGATTGACCTTTTTGTTAAAGGGTAAGATCCTTTTTGTGTAACCAGAAACAGCCCCAACTTGCTGTTACCAAGGCCACCAAACTCTATTTAAATAAACAGTAATTTTAGCGTGTATAGACCGAGCATATTTTCACATCTAACTAGGTGAATTAAGGGTTTATTTCAACCAAACCACAGCTGGTGATTGTTGGAATATTGGAAAGATGAACAAAGATGTTTTTCGTGAGTTTTATTTTGCGTCTGTCAACTGTGAATGAGATGAGTTTTATGATGATAAAATTACTGCTTATTTAAATGGAGTCTGGTGGGTTTGATGATAGCAAATTTAGTGCTGTTTGTGGTTAAAGAAAAAGACTCTTACTCTTATCAGAAAGGTCTATCTCTGTTGGGATTCTTTGCATAATGTTGTCAGTCACTTAGAATAATTACCGGAGCCTGTCAGTGGCCAAAACAAAAACTTTCATTGGACAAACACTGACAGTGTAAACATGTCCTGAGTGGTTATATTTCAGCCTGTTTCTCGGCTGCCAGCTGCAGCCCTCTCGCTCAATACTGGACCAATTTAAAAAAGAAATTGTTCCCATTACTCGCTTTGGCACAAAAACACTGAAAAATAGAGTCCAGGTTGAAAAATACAAATAAATGAAAACAAAACTGAATAGAAATTCAGAAAGTGCACAGTATTTTGTATTTGCTTGGGAAATACATAGTAATATATAAGGTTATGTATATGTGTACATGCTCCTGTCCCACCTGCTGATGTAGGAGGCTAGTTTATCCCCTGCGATGGAAACCATGTTGGCAGGCATAGGAGTGTCAGTGGACAACCAGTAGGAATAGTCGTTACGAGAAGCATAGCGGCAGTTACTCTCTGTGTCACAGAACAGGTAGGGCATGGTGGAGAAACGAGGCAGACAGCTTCCCATGGTGCCTGAGAAACAGCGTTAGAAAAATGACATGAAATGACTCAAGCAAAGATGCAGGTTTTTAAGATGCAGACTATTTCTGTTCATGAAGGATTTCATGCTCTTACCAAGGTCCTGACCATGAGCTCTCTCATTTCCGTTGATAAAGAGGAAGGAGTAACCGGAGTAGATGCGGGTGGTGCCATAAGGGCAGTCAGGGACACTGGTGCTCTGACTGTGTCTGGCTATCAGGAAACTGTCAACATAACCTGGACCACCTCTGCCTGGCAAACCTGGAGGACCCTGTTTGCCTGGTCTTCCATGCGCGCCTGTTGGACCTGCAGAGGTAGCATATTATTAATCTAAAAACTTACAATAGTAGCAAGTGACATCATGTGGAGGATTGTTTTGAAGATTTCTTTGGGTAGCGAGTTATTCGACAGTCTTTTATACTGCCAGCCCTCACTGTTGGACTGAGGAGTATGTTTTTAATATGCATTTCATATGCTGACAAGGAGCTTCACTGGGAGGTTGCAACACAGGGTTCAGATTTTACACTTAATCCCTCACTGGCTTTCCACCCACATACACAAGTGCATACACCAGCCATAGGCATGATCCTAGCTCTCTTAAGTGTTAAGCCACTGCAGCACTCATATGTACCATTATGTGGTAACATACTGAGGACAGGCATTAGAGCGAATTCAAATTGACATCATCATAATATGTCATCTGGTCTGCACTGACAAACGCTCCTTTCAGCCCACACACATGCACACACCTGGCAGCCCTGCTCTGCCTTTATCTCCTTTGTGGCCAGTAAATCCGGGTGGGCCGTCTCGGCTGAGACCGCGCTCTCCTTTGATGCCAGGCCGACCTGGAACAGAAAAATGTAGTGTCACATGGTGCAAAGAAACCAGCTTGGTGAAATCGGTGTGAAAGTTGTAATATGTAGTTATAAGCAAATAGTCAATGGAGTGGACCAAAGACCAAAATTAGATGCAGTATTCTATGCAAAATAGTAGCACATCTTAAAATCAATACATAGACTATGCTGAGATATATATTTGTTTGACCTGGTGAGCCTGGTGGTCCTGCTGGTCCAGTGATCCCTGGGGCTCCTCGATTGCCATGGGGACCAGGTGAGCCGGGAGGTCCCGGTTCATATGTCACCCTGACAAATGCTGGTTCACCTTTTGAGCCTGTAGTGACAGAGCAGGAGCATTTAGGAAGCTATAACACCTGTAGGCCATGGCTGACTGTCTAGAATTAGTAAATGTCAGTGGTGTGCTAACAGTGACAGTATTTAAGTGCTAGACAGGATATCTGACAGTGATGGGTGGAGTATTGCATCTATGCTGTGAGTCATAACTGTCTGGAAGATATTAACTGGGCTCAGTATAATTCCTGGTTATTTAAAGGGTAATAAGACAAACTTTGGCCGTACCAGGTCGTCCACAAAATCCTTTGACCCCAGGTGGACCAGGAGGGCCTGGGATGAATCCGGGATCTCCCTTGCCACCTAAAAAACACAGGTCATAAATATATATCAAGGGAATTAGCTTGTCTTCCCACCCTATGCATGAATTCAATCTCATCGGATAACACATAAGAAAAGTGAAATGAATCCTCATAAATCTTATTCTTCTCTGTCCACTTTATTCTCTGTCCCATTTGTATTTCATCACAGCTGTGGGGACATAAATCAATTGTGGACTATTACTCTTCTGTGGTGACAGATCTGCCGTTGTCTGGGGAAGAATTGAAGGAGAATACCTAATCTATAGGCTGAAGTAAAAATGATAGATTACCAGGGGGCCCGTAGTATCCAGGAGGACCAGAATCACCTCTTGGCCCTTGGACTCCATGTCTGCCCCTTGGACCCTGGAGAGACAAATCAAACAATGAAAGTTCAAAGATCAGACTTTTAGTAGTTCAGTGAGACATGGAAGACTTTGCCTCAGTTGTGTAACTGCAGATGATGTGTAAAAGTAATCTTGTTTTGGATATTCGGCTGAAAGAGAAGGTACACTGTTTAAAGGGGCTCTTTTAACATTTATTTAGGTTTTAAAAACCTTTGCTTAAAATGAAAATCACCTCTCCTTTGTAACAGGTACACTTTGCAGGAATTGTCCACTACTGTTTGTATACAGTATCACTGGCGAAAGTGAAAGTAAACCATAGCTTTGTTGCATTTTGTCTCCCTAAAGTCGCATTTCGCCTCCCTGTATTAGTGGGGGGGTTTTTTTGGTGGTTTTTTTTGGACCTCTCCTGCTTATGGTCTGGCACCTGCTCCCTACCCTTTTATAAAGTCCCCACCTCACCTGTGCACTGTGCCCAGGAACGTCCTGAACACTGCAAAATAAGAACATAACAAAACACAGGCAGAGGGCAGGTTCACTGCAGATACACCCATACACCTTTTAGTGGGTCATAAGTGATGACTGAAAGGGATTATTTTTGTATGAGTTCCTACATTGTTTTTTTTTTTAATCTCCTATCTCATACCTCTAAATACAAATATGGATAGAGATAGTTGATTTGAATCCTTAATCTCCTTCGTTAAGACTTTTTTGTTAGGAATTTGTCAAGTATTCCTCAAAAAATAAATGTCAGGCTCACTTACTGGTGGGCCTTCAGGGCCTCGATCGCCTCGGAGTCCACTATAGCCTGGGCCTCCTGTAGGACCTGGGTCTCCTTTGTCTCCTTTGAACCCTGGCACTGTGGGACCTGGAGGGCCACGTAAACCACGATGGCCTATATATACAGTTGAGAGGAGAGGGACATTTTAGTGCAACTGAGACCCAAGTAAATAAAATAAAGAACCAATATGTCAAAATATCTTTTTGTCTCATGTTGGTACATTATGCAGAAAACAGCCACACCAGAATACCTCTAGGGTACGTCATCAATAATGCATCCTTACCTGGGGGTCCATAAGAGCCAGGACGGCCGCGCTCCCCTTTTTGACCAGGAATAGGAGGCCCTTCCTCTCCTGGTTGTCCTTTCACACCAGCTACCCCAGGTGAACCTGGATATCCTCTGTCTCCTATTGGTCCAGGGCTCCCTGTAGCAGGAAAGCCAGGGGGACCAGGGTCCCCAGGGGGCCCTACAGTACAGAAGCACACAGACGTGCACTAATGTCAACAACAGTCTTAATCAGCAGTGAAGAATATAGGTTTTTTAGTTTGTCAAGATAAAAAAAATCTTGAATCCATATTCAAAGAAATTTTGTAAAGATTTAAGACTTTAAATCAGAATTTTGTCATTGTTAATTACATCAACCATTATAAGGTAATTAGTGACAGCTATAAGTTAACATAGATAGCTGGCATTTCCCCTAAACTTTAGAAGGTTTTAAGAAGGGGCTGAGAAATGTATTTTGTGCCATATAACACAACAGGTAAATAATAGTGATTGTTCGGGTACAATCATAGTAAAACAAAGACCTGCAACTTCAGAGACGGTAATAGTTTCTGTTTGATTGCAAAATCAGGGCCATAATTCTGATGTTTATTTTAGACCAGCGCAAGAACGTCTTTCCCCAAATGCATATAACTTCATAGGGCAAAGCAGATGTCTTTGGTCCACAAAAAAAGAAAAAATTCTCCAAATGAGCCAAGTATGACATTATACATGTCCTTTGAAAATGAAGGAAACTGACGTAAGTGAGATGTTACTAAAATCCTTGAAAAGGACGATGTCATTTACCTGAGACTCACCTTGTTGACCTGGGTCACCACGCCTACCTGGCGTCCCTCCTATTATGACTACACAGGAGAAATGGAATGACAGGTGAGTTTTGGCTGCAGCCGTGACTTTGAATGCACCAATGGAAGAAACCATTTTTCTACAGGCCAGTGGTTAAGACATAAAGAAAATACAAACTATGATGCTTGTAGGTTTGCAATATATGTGCAGGAGCTCATGGAGCCATACAGAACTTTTCATGCAGGATTCAACTTACTAGTGTCTCCTTTCTGCCCTGGTGGTCCAGGGATCCCATCCCGGCCCTGGCTGCCTTTAGGACCTGGATAACCACCGCTACCTGGGGGGCCTGGGTCACCTGAGGCAAACAGATTAAGACAAAAGAAAGGCTGTGGTCAAACTTTAAAGACAGTGCAGTAAAGGATACACTGTAGGCAGAAATTTTAGAACATGTTGTGCATTGATTTAGTAAAATAAACGCATTCCTTCTTTAGTATAATTAAAAAAAACAAGTACTTCAAAGGACTTTACCTGGTGGTCCATTGGGTCCTCGCTGTCCTTTGCTGCCAGGAGGCCCATCTGAACCTTTAAGCCCTTGATAGCCTGGGGAACCTGGAATAGATGGGTGGTGGCAGAAGAGGGGTGAGAGGTTAACTGAGTGTGAACAAAACATACAGCAATCATAAACTGCCTTATTTTTGTGATCAGTGGTAGTAACCAGTTTGTCCTAAACGCCCAGGGTTTCCTTTGGTTCCATGAATTCCTGGTAAACCTGAAGGTCCAAAAGAACCAGGTTCACCTTTCGGACCCTTCTTCACGCAAGTATTGGTCAATCCTGGTTCACCCTGAGGACAGGAAGGAGAGAATAGATGAAAAGAGAGAGAAATCGTAATTATTTATAGTGAACACACATATACTGTATATATATATATATATATATATATATATATTACTACACTGTACTCTGCACTGCTGCATCAGTTACAAAGACTTTTTAGATCAGTCATCAGTACCTTTTGTCCCACTGGTCCAGGTGGTCCATATCCATAGTAATTTGGCTCTCCTTTAACTCCTTTGTTACCAGTTGGACCTGGTACACCATCCGCACCTGGATCTCCAGGGATTCCTTGATGTCCTTTTATTCCCTTAGCACCTGTAAGGGTTAGACAAACTTCAGATAAGATACATTGAAAGAGACCTTGTTATCTATAGCTGCAGTGTAGTACAGGATACAGTTAAATGATACAAAAAAAATTATACCTATTTTCTTCCTATATTGTGACCCTTTACTGGTTATTAAAAGTGTCAGTTTGATGGCAAGCAATAAATGGGTATGACCTTAAATTAAAGTTTGGGTCTTACCTGGAGGTCCTCGGACTCCCGAGTCTCCTGGAAGTCCAGGAGGTCCTCGACCTCCCTCTGAGAGCACTGATCCATCAACACCCGGATCACCTAGGGGACCTGGACAAAGATAAGCAGTAGTGTGTTAAAAAATATCTATTGATTGATACACATCCATACTGAATATCTGAAACAGTTTCAATTCTTATTTTCCATAGTATCGCTCTCCCTTGTTTTTTATGTTCATTACAGTCATTCTGCTGTTAACCAAGAAAGGAAAAGTCATTTTTGCCTTTGATAAACATTTTAAACTGTATGCCTTTAATGTCAGAAAATCCATTATCATGACCACACGAATATGCACAGCATACATGCAGTTTCAAAAACTATGGATTTTGTGAACCAAAATACTAACAAATGTATTGTTAGAAATTTTAAACTGATTTCAAACCTCTTTGTCCAGGACCTCCTGGTGCTCCAATTATCCCTTTCAGCCCTTTTGGTCCAATACCTCCATTATCTCCACAGACACCAGGCAGACCAGTGTATCCTGACAAAGTAAAGGTAGAGATGGAATATAATCACCATCTCATGGATTACACTAAGTAGTAAAGTCTTCTTTTACGCAATATGATGTACCAAAATCTAAAGTGAAATTTAAAAAAAAAGATCTCTTCAAATATTTCACTTATGTTTTGTGAAACAACTGTAAGAACTGGTAAGTGCCTGAATTTACTGTAAAGCTTACCCGGATCACCAGGGTCCCCTGGGGGCCCAAAAACATGTATTGGTTGTGCTGATGGACGTCCTGGAGGACCTATGGGACCTGGGTCACCGTTCATGCCTGGTGGACCCCGCGGACCTCTGGCTCCGTCTGGGCCCGGGTCACCTGTAAATAGTCATTGAGAGCGATAACTCGATCATAACTGTGAACCACACACACAACTACAATGAATCCCCAACCATTTTGACTTTGTAACTTGTGTTGTTGTTGATGTGTAGTGATTAACTTGCTTGTGAAGGTGTGTGTGTTTGTATTTGTGTTACCTATTTGGCCTGGTGGTCCTGTTACTCCACTTTCCCCTTTTTGTCCATATCCTGGTAACCCATCTGGTCCAGGGTATCCTCTCGGTCCTGAGGGAAACATGCGAAAACAATTTGTACATACAAGTCTGATTAGATTCAATATTTTACAATATAATGAACATACTGTATTTTTATACAGTACACAGTTAAGGCAGTGAATACTAAAAAGGATTCAAAGACAGTTAAAAAGTTGAAACCTTCACTTCACATCTGTCATGTATTGAAGAATTGATCATTAATTGAGTGTTTGGCTTGGCATTGCCATACCTGGTTGACCGGGCTGGCCATTTTGGCCCTTGATCCCTTTTTGTCCAGTAAGCCCAGGTGACCCCGGCACCGATGGCCCAAGAGAACCAGGTTCACCGGGGACACCAGGACGACCAAACCCTGGCAAACCTGGGTTCCCCTTCTCACCAGGGGCGCCATTGTATCCTGGGAGAAGGAGAGACAAAGATTCAAATGGTGAGAGAAAAAATGTGAAGATAAGGGAATGGTGGGAAACTCTTTATTCGCGGTCGAAAGAAACTGTTTTAAATCCATCTCCAGACACATAAATACTTATACTAATATTTTATTTAACATGGTTTCCCCACATCATAGTGAAAAAAATCTGAAAGGGGCTTGAAGCAGATCTACTCTTTCTCCCTCACTGAGAAATTTGCTTGCAGTTAGTTTTGCTTCCCACTTTCTCAAGTGCTGCTCACACTTGGTTGACCCTTGAAAAGGTAGTGTCAATAAAGGTGGGTGTCGTTAGCGTTACAGGAAACATCAGAGAGATTCAGCCATTCATGAGCCTCAGTCAGACCTAGACTTAGATACGCAGTCTGTTGTGCACCAAAATCAGCCACTAGCAGATGTATCAGAATGGTAAGTGTAGTTAGCATCTTTTATTTAGTTTGTTGGCTTGTAGGCTAACTGGCAGTGTTCATGTCTGTTAAAAAATACAATTATATCTGCTACATTTGAGTTTTGGTAGATAGTGGAAGGAAGTTTCAGGGTGCTGTTAACATCCAAAAACTGCAAACTCCATCATGTTTGCTGTCAAAACTTTCACAAATGCAAATTCTGCTCTCTGTACTGACGAGTCAGCTCTGTGTTTGAGGTTTCAGGTTCCTTTGTCGCTGTTGTGTTGAAGTCTGTTCCCTCGTCGATATGTGTTTCCTGTATTAGATAGCGATTGGCTTTCGTATCAGTCACGTACCTAATCTAGCTTGCCTGGGGTATGTTTGCATCTCAGATTTTAGGTAAGTGCATAAATTCCTTCAATAGAGGAATGTAAACACACCTTTCCAGTGACAAACTTTACACAAATACAGTCAGAATAGTCAAGGTCAGATATTTTAGGGGAAATAAACACAAGAAAAACATATTTTTGAGGAGAGAGGGACTTTAAATTTGTTGGACAGTGTTGAATTATAGGGAAAATGGTCCACATTTTATCCTCTTTTATCTTTCACCTTCTATATTCATTGTCCCCTCTAGAGCTGACAGGCAAGTACATCACATGACTTCAATACACACTGACCTGAAAGTCCTGGATAACCATCTGGTCCTTGTGGTCCCCTTGGTCCAGGTAAATCACATAAATCTTTACTACCAGGTAGTCCTGGGGGCCCTACAGAACCTTTAATTCCTGCATGTAACATAGAATAAACCAGTGAATAGATGAACATGTGTTTGTATGATTATGTAGGCATGAATGCACATGTGTCTGTGCGTGCTGATTTATGAGTACGGCACCTTTTTCTCCTTGAAAACCTGGATTGCCATTTAGTCCTAGGTTCCCTGGTGGGCCAGGGAACCCAGGATCTCCGTCAGGCCCCTGAGCTCCGTCTGCTCCTGGAGGCCCTGGGAGTCCTGGAGGTCCAGGGTATCCAGGGCCGCTATCACCCTGATGATCACAAATAAACAGCATGTTAATTATATATTCACATTCACACATTTCAAAGGTGCTTGTGGCATGGCATTGTTCTAGTGCTGTGGTCGTTGTCCATCATGACTTTTCACAGCAAAACTCACAAACTAGTATCTGTCTCTGGAACTGAAACAGCTGATTGTTCATGCTGAAGAGCTCTTAACATTCAGCACTCAATTCAATTCCTTTCACAGGTTAACTTTTATTGTATTCCATACAGGAGTTATGGCAACAAAAATGGCTTCAAAGATGCAAAAATGTATTTTTAAGACCCAGTGAAAAGAGCACTCGACCTTCCTGGGAAACTGTTACCTCTTTAAAGGAACTATATGCAACATACAACAGAGCATATCTATAATTCAGAGTCTGAGGTGGGATTGTCTGCACATGGTTCTTAACATGGAGGTGCTGAGTTGGCGGCTAGCAGCTAACGGTGCTAATAGTGCAAAGAGTGCTAACAGTTGCATTAGTGCTGACAAAGCTAACAGTGTTAACTTGGGGGGAGCTATGGGAACCTGGATGGGCACTATGGTTTTGCGATGGCCGCCATCCAGATATCATTGGTAACTGCTGTGTGTACACAGCCTTCGGGACACACTTACAGGCCGCACCAGCTATCACAACATCGGCCCGAGAAGCTCAGATTACAACACACAGAGAGGTAGCGTGACTTAATTCTCTGCTCAAGATGCCATTTCTTTACCATGTCCTTACATAGCAAATAGAGGCTCTAAATGATGCATGCAGCTCCTTTAAAAACAGGGCATCTTTAGCGATGACTTTATTCTGCATTATTAAATAAATGTACAACCAATAAAGGAGGCTGTACTCATGCACTGTTCCTATGTTTTCCCATTAAAAGTACTGCATCAATAACCCATGTATTTGGGAAGGCTGTGATCACGTGACCAATGCGCTGACAGGAGTAAAGAGGGTGGAGCAGTCCAGTAAGGAGGCAGGTAGGGGCAGAAGATGAGTTGTAAACACAGGACTGCCCTAAACCAAACCACAGTAACTTTACTTGCCTAAACCTAACCTTCTTAACTTCACGGGAAGGTTGTATCTTTAGGTTAAGGTCGTAACGCCGTTTGTCTGAGCGCTAATAGATAGGATAGCATAGGAACTGTTGTGTCTGCATTTTCATAGGCTATCACAGAAACTATTGTATGAGGATACGTTTGATAAAGTCATCACACTTCTTTTTTTTTAATATTCTCACTTTTCCACTAGTTCTCTTTTAGCAAACTGATTTTCTTTCAATAACAGATGGCCCATTGGGTCGCTCTTACCACTCTCATGTTGATGATAAATATGAAGCTACAACCAGCAGCTGGCTAGTTTAGCACAAGTGCTATAATAATACAAATAATACTAGTAGTCAAACTTTGTTGCCTTTGGACAGATGCCAGGTTGTTGTTCCCTCATTTTGAGTCTCTAAGCTAACTGGCTGCACACTGTAGATCTCTATTTACTGTATAGAGACAGTGGTGTTGATCTTCTTATCTAACTCAGTTTGAAAGCCAAAAAGGCATATTTCCTAAATGTTGATTGATCCTGCTTGCTTTCTAATCTCCAACCTTAATGGAAATTACATCAAATTTGGACAGATACCATTTCAGGGAACCTTCAATAATTCAGTATTTCCTGTTTCTAATCTGCATTTATATTACACAGTGTAAACCCTAAAATCTGGAGTTAAAACTGGATACACTGAGTTTTACCTTTACCTTTGCTTTCACAAAATGGCTAGTAAAGTACTATATATATATATATATATATATATATATATATATATATATATATATATATATATATATATATATATATATATATATATATTTTTTTTTTTTTTTTTTTTTTTTTTTTTTTTTTTTTTTATATAGTGTCTCTGACCTTCAGTCCTGCAGGACCAGGAAGGCCTGGTGGACCTGGCAGACCAGGCAAGCCCGTAGCTGGAGAGCCTGGGACACCTGGCTGCCCCTTGTCACCTGAGCAACACACACACACACACACACACACACACACACACACACAGACAAACAAATACAGTGATAGAAACATGAATGATGTATTAGATATATTTTTAGCTGTTCCCTATTCTCCTAAGGAGTTTTCAGTCATCAACTTAAACTGTAGTACTGGTAATACAGGTTGTGCTCTAAGAATTTTGAATGTTATCCATGGCCCTGTTTACACCTGGTATTAACATGCATTTTGGGTGATTGGATTACCCAAGTGAACAGCTTTAAAAACAGGTGGGAATGCACCAAATCCGTCCTCAACGTTTCTTGAGAAACAATTGCTCAGACCACATTCTGAGGTGGTCTGGGCTGCATATGGCCACATTCTTTCAGCAATGTGTACACTAATGTGCCAAGAAAAAAGAAAACTTTCTGTTGCTGCCATTTCACAGATTATACCCAGTGCTCTCCTCCCAGGCTGGCACACTTCAGTTAAATGTGTGCCAACTAGCACGAGCTAACAGCAGCTGCAGCTGTTAAATAGTCCTAATAAATTCACACCAACACCAAAACAGCTGTTTGCTGCAACTCTGTCATTAAACCCACTAATAACCATTTACCGTTTAGCTATGTCAGTGTGTGTCCCTAACATGGAGCTCACACTCCCATAGCATAAGTCTCCTAGTGGCGGGAGGTGCAGGGACTGCAGTGTATGCTCATCAGCTCTACAGTGAATTAAGATTTTACTCATTTTATATAGCCTAGTAAAGGCTGTCAGTGTTCAGCACCGCACACCTCAAGCCAATTAAACCAACATCTTACTTGGTCTTTCAAATGGAAATGATTCATATGTTTATTTGTATATAGAGCAGGGAAGTGAGATCTGATCACATGAGGAGCATTTCGAGATGCATTTTATTACCAGGTGTGAACAGACAGTACTGTCCACTCTAATCATCCAAGGCGCATGCTAATACCAGGTGCAAACTGGCTCTCTGTGTTGTTTTTGTTGTTTTTTTGCTTGAGCTTAATACCACAAAGATTACCTTTCTGTCCCGGCAACCCTGGACTTCCAGGAAATGACGCCTCGCCACTTTCTCCTTTCTGTCCTTGAAAACCTGGTGGTCCCGGGGTACCTGGTGCTCCATTAATACCTGGATGTTTGTTGGTAAGTGTGAGAGATGCTTCCGTCATCTATTGTATGGTAACACAAAGGCCATACATCCATGCCTCTACATATCCATCCATCCATCTTTCAGTCGCACAGCCATGCTTACCTCGGTTTCCAGTTGGACCAGGCAGGCCTTTATATCCACGTGGTCCAGGAAGTCCTTTTGTATGGATGTAGCTAGGTTCGCCTTTCTGGCCTACCATTGAAGGAGTAAGAGAAGAAACGAGTAGATCTGCCTATCTACTCATGTGTTTATATTTCTAAACATCATTCAGATTGGTCAGTGTGTTTCTGTACCTGGAGATCCAGGCTGTCCTGGCAGGCCAGGTACCCCAACATCTCCCTTACTTCCGGTACGTCCATGAGGCCCATATCCCACTGGCCCAGGGTAGCCAACTGGACCAGGCCTGCCTAAAGGCCCTGGTAGACCTGGGGAACCCCGGTCCCCCAATGCACCAGGGAAGGGATGCTAGAGAATGGATGGAAAAGTTGTTCCAACAATCACTAAAATTACATATTCTCTTGCACATGGCTGAGAATTTAAGACTTTTGAAACATAAACATTGGACACCAAATGGAGAAATAAATGGCTCAAGTCTGCTAAAACCTTCTCACCACATCCCCTGGAGGCCCTTGATCACCTTTACGACCTGGCAGCCCAGGAAACCCAGGGAGGCCATCTGCACCAGGCCTGCCAGGCTGTCCTGGGTCACCTTGCTCTCCCTTTATCCCAGAAGAGCTGTAGGAATGTGAGTCTCCCTTTTGTCCTTTGGGGCCTGGAAATCCATTTTGACCAATAGGACCCTTCAGAGAAGAACTATTGTTACAAGTGTTTGTAAAAAAAACCAACAACAACAAAAACAATACAAACAAACAAAAACAACGACAAACTATTTTTTTGCTACATGCTTTCTTACTTGGCTTCCAGGTAAGCCTCGAGGTCCTGGAATGCCTGGATCCCCTTTAGCACCTGGTCCTTGATTATATCCTAAGCAACAGAAAGATATACAATGTCTATTTGAGTTTTATACAATTAACTCTCCTCAGTATTACCAGTAAAACTTAAAAATGCATTTGAGTATAGAAGGGCGGACATTGTAGAATCTGTGTTTTAACGCAGTGAATGGTTTTACCAGGGAGGCCAGGTGGACCACGTGGACCCTGTGGTCCTTGGGTTCCTGATCCGATACACTCGTAACAGGTCTCCCCCTTTTCTCCTGAACAAAAAAAAACCCATGGGAGTATTTTTACTGAGTCCTGTTTATATTACACAGTATATACATTACATTAATATACATTATGTTTTCCTCATCTTAACATTATCTCCTTTTTCTCTCTTCAGTCCAGTAAAGAAATACACAAACTGCTATTTAGCAACAACTGCACGTAATCGTCTACCAGCATAGTGTTTTGATAAATGGGGGCAATTAGCAGGCCAGAATAGATGTCAAACCAGTGTGAAACAGACTGAATGGTAGCAATTAATGTATGAATGACACTTGGTTTCCCACCTTTCTCTCCATACGTCCCATCATATCCCATAGGTCCAGGTGCACCCCTCATTCCCTTCGCTCCCGGGAGACCCTTGGTAATCCTGTTAGCTGCAAGCAAAACCAACAGCAAAGCCGATATGACTGACTGATCAATGTACCTACATTACACCGAAACTGCAACAGTTTGAATATGAACCTTGACCATTTTTCATCATGTAGTCTTTGATAAATGTTGGCTCATTTGTGCAACACAAAGCCTGGTGCTTTTTCCATTACATAGAGCTCATGTTTGTGCACAGTACTGTAAAAACACTGCTGACATTTTATCTTTATGTAATAGAAAAGAGAACAAAGTAAGCGAGAACCCCATGTAAACTCTCTTGTCTAATAAGTGGGGTGTAAATATAGACAGTGCAGGCAGTGTGGTTGCCCTGGGGCCCGTGAGGTGGGGGGCCTATAGAGAAAGTGGGCCCTCCAGCAATGTGCTGAATAGAGAATGGGCCCTTACTGAGTGATTGCCATCTTAGAATTATGTCTGTGTTCAAAGAGGAACTCTCACTAAATTAAAAGCACTGCTGCCGTTTGCTATAAATGCCCCTTTAGAAAGGCAAACATATCTCCACTATCTTTATTTTTCTTTTTTTTTTATTCTATGCAGATATGCATTGATGATTGCTGGCTAACATATATGTTGATGTTATCCAATGTCAAGCTTCTGATCATGTGACGAGACAATATGTGCACGATAGCGTGCGCTCAGGCTCGTCATAATAGCATGCACTCTGGCCCATCCTAACTTCTTTATGCCGCTGGTGCCGCATAAGCTTACTGTGACACTGCAGAAGCCAACAGAATAAAAGATTTCAAAAAGGAGAGGTTTACATAACTGAAAACATACAGCACTATCACCCATGTAAGAAGTTTGTTGAGTTAATCGAGACATTTGACATAACTGCCTATATTAGCAACATTAGTAGCAGCAGAAGTAAGTGCTAAAATAACTTTCTAGAGGACATTTACACATACTTCTGTCTTCAGGAGGTCCAGGGGGGCCAGGATCCCCAGGAGGCCCTTGATCCCCATCATCCCCCTCTAGACCTGGGAGTCCCGGAAAAATATCCCCAGGCTCTCCAGGGTCCCCTTTGACGCCTGGAAAGCCAGTGGGACCACGTGGGCCAGGCACACCATCCCCAGATGAATGGCCTGTGAAATGTAAAGGAGGAGAATGTGAGCAATGTATTTTGGGAAACAAAAAGTCAAACCTATTTATACTGTATGTTTTAAATACAGCACAGAGAGACAGAGACAGACAGACAGACAGACAGACAGACAGATAGATAGATAGATAGATAGATAGGATGAGAGTTGTCTCTTCACCACACACCTGGAGGTCCGTCAGGTCCAGGAAATCCTACAACACCTGAGAAAATAATGCTAACTTGTGTTACTTCTGTATATGCATATGAACTGAAAGCAAACATTAGTTTACTAAGTTATAACTATCCACACTACAACAACAGAATATGTCACGACTCAATCATGGCAGACACCGGCTTAAGCCTTTGCTGATCTATTTGTCGTTCATCTCACATTGTCTAAATCGGCTTATTACACAGCATTACGTTCATCTACCTTGACGCCCAGGGGGCCCAGGTGGGCCTGGGAAACCAGGATCTCCAGGGTATCCTTTGAGTGGCTTAGTCACAGGCCCATATATCTGTAAACAAAACCGCAAGGGTTGTGTAGTGAAATCATGGTGGTACATCAAGAGCAACTGGATTTACTGATAATATTGAAAATAGCATTGGAAACTGGCTTCAAAATACCATGAAATTCAGGAGTACTCACATCTCCAGGTGGACCGGGGGGACCCCGATCTCCCTTTTCACCCTAGATATTAAGAGTATACGATCAAAGGATGATAATGCAAAGCACACCTGGGGACTGGGTATTGTTTTTGGCACTAACAGATTACTGACCGTCCCTCCTTGTGTCCCTGGATATCCTGGATCACCTCTGGGACCAGGCAATCCCTAAAGAAAACTGTACTGTATTCAAATGCCACACAAACATGATACCATAATAACTCTGCGTACATACACACTCATAGCAGAACAGTACAGAGAACAGTACCCTAAATTCTCGTCCAGGTTCACCGTCCTTCCCTGACTTTCCCTGTAAGGACACAGAGGACAACAGTGAGGGAAATTATTAAGGAAATTGTTTGCAAAGGGCCCAGGCATCCTTTAATTTATTTCAGCATTAAGAATGTATTTGTGGTTGACATTACATGCCACTAGTCATAAAAGCAATCAGCAGTTGGGACTGAGGGAACACCCCTCTTTCATTCCATATGGTTAGATGTGATTAGGCCCCCTCTTTAAAAGCAGTGCCTCAGTTCAGTTGTATGGCACATGCATTCAAAATAAAGTAATAACAAAAACAAAATGACAACAGTTTTGAGTCTGCAGCTGAGACGTCCCCGGTGTCTTCATGTTGAGTGACAAACAAAAAAATCTGGCTTCATCTGGGTGATTCTTCAGCTATCATCATTTTTGTGACCATGACAGGAATAAGAAAAACAAACATTTTTTATTTTGTATTTCCATCAAACTCAGTTGACACTAAAATGAACACACAGAAAATTAATGACAGATCAGTCATTATTTCTATTATTTAAAAAGTGTTGTTTTAGCTACACTTCCTTTGTCTCTGAACCAGATTTTGGACATTCAGCCCTGCTTAATTTTGTATATACTACCAATCTAATGACCAATTTTAATGAAAAGTATCATGTGCTGTAAGATATATAAGTACTTAATGCATTTCTTGAAAACAACAACTGTCCTTTGGGATCATTTCCACCACACTGTACAAAACATAGCTAAATTCAGGGAAGGTTTTTTTTCAGACTTTTAATGCTTGGTGACCAATAGTCATGAGATAGGAGAGCACACTGCTGGAAGACTGTTAGCTCCTCCACCTTCAAAATGGGAGCTACAAGGGGCATTGGTACTGTTGTACACTGTAACTGGGACTGATGCTACTGTCTAGCAACATAATTATGATGTAACAGTGTACATAGGTTGATGCTAAGGTTAATGTTTCTTTCATTGTCTACAACAGGATGAAAATGTCGATTAAGGGAACCTCTGTGTCAAAACCAAACCCACACACTAAGATAAGCGACTACATTAGTCCCACTCACTCTGCTACATAAATTACAAGTAAACAAACAAATCTCACTTTACATGCTTTCAAGCAGACACACAGTTACACATTAATATGTAGGAGACCCAGGGACACTGAATAAGAGCTGTCTCTCTTTTCAGTTCTCTCCACTCCTTTTCCTGTGACTGCAAATCACATTGAGTTTAATGCTGCATTACTGCCCTCTGCTGATCATCCTATTTTTTTTTAGCTATTCTCAAAGTGTTAGTGGTGGACCTTGATTGTAAAGTGAAATGGTGAAACATGTCCTATCGCAAGGAGAAAAATACGGTGCAACAGCTAAATGACACTGCAAGTTTCTGTTCTGGGCGACCACTACATTTCACGTGAATACACAATCAGAAAGGGAGGCTTAAAGGTGAGGGTGAATGAAATAAATGGCATGTAGTATCTTACATCTGGACCTTGCTCTCCTTTGTCCCCCTTTGTTCCTTTGGTGTAATAGCCAGGGTCTCCCTGGGAGCAGATTGAAATAAGGACAGAGATCAGAGAGATGAATACACAACACTGACAAGGCAGAACAAACATCAAGGGAGGATCTTTGCAGATTTAAAAAAAATCAAAAAGGGCATTAATTATACTTACTGGTTCACCCTTGCAGCCTTTTTCTCCTACATTTCCCCTGTCTCCCTTTTCACCCTGAATAAGACATAAACCTCAGGTTATCATTCATTAGTTTCCACGATAACTGTTGCCTATAAGTCTCTCTGTCCAACATTTTTGTCCCAAATAGACCTAGATATTTGAATCTAGCCACTTTACTGTGGACATTCATAGTCCCTCGAGGTGGATTCTTAATATTTCCTCTAGTTTTCCTTTACTGCCATCATCTACATCTAACCATCTATTATAATGAAAAGGTGAGGATGAAATTTACTGGAGATGAGGATGAGTCTTTCATTTTGGACACTTCATAAGCTTATTCTCTAATGCCACTTTCAGGTCATTATTCCAACAGCCCCCCTATAAAATGATCGTTTTCTTTTCCTTTTCTTACTTTTACTTTCTTGATTTACATGTCAGAGAAATTTGCATTTGGCCTTTTTGAACCTTGACTAAATGGAGGTTGAGTTCAACAACCTGCTGTTCAAACAGAACCTGCAAAATTTGGAAACCATTCCAGCATGCTTAGTGCACTAGCTATGTCTCAAATGGACTTTATAGGTACTGTCATTCAGGGCAATTAAAAAAGAACATACAAGAAACCACAGTTTGTGAAATATATAAATACTACAGTGATTTAAACTGAGTCTGTTACTGTACCTTTAATACAAGACTCTCGGTTAAAAACTCCTTGATCCGACCCGGTGGCCCCGGTGGTCCTCGTGGTCCTAGTCTCCCCTACATCAAACATATTGACACCATCCTCCAATATAAATAAGGAAATAATGTACACAGATAATGGTATGATCATGTTACAGAAATAGTAAGAAGTAAAAAAAAAAATCAAGGTGTAATGTTGTGTCATCAATGCAACATCCATCAATCCCTATTTAAAAAAGGAATTACCTTTGGTCCACGAGGTCCTGGGTTACCACCTGTACCCTCTTGGCCCTGAGGGATGGGAAAGCAGTTGAAACTTGTTTACATAAATAATCTAGTCTCCCAGTCTTTCTAAACAAACTCCTAGTTTGGTTGTAATCAGGTTCCCTGAGAGGAGTTTCACAAGAAACCGTATCACATGTAGATGTTCACACAACATTCCAAAAACACTGCCATGTGAAAGAGCAAGCACTGCGGCCAAACAGTCGTGGTCACTAAAGCAACAGCTAGGAAATGTTTCCACGTTCCCAGGTAGCGAGAGCACTGCTAAGTATGATAATTGGATAACCAGGCCAAAACAAAAAGCCTGCAGCTGTGGTTTTTCTCTGTGCCACTTAGACGCCTGGTATATACTTTCACTCTTATTATCAGCGGTAAAAGCTGTCAAACTCATACACACATACCCAAAGTGTTCATCCATATTTATTAGCATTACCTTAGATCCTGGAGCCCCAGGACGGCCTCTAAACCCCTGTTCATAAAGAATGCAGACACTCATATCAAACATCACATAATAACTTTTTCTAGTGTGTGTGCAAGACAATGGAAAGACTTCACTCACAACAGAACCCCATGGTCCAGGGTCCCCTGGTGGTCCATGCTCTCCAGGGAAACCTGGATCCCCCTGAAATACAAAGGAGGTTTCCTCTTAATATAGATACATAAAACACTGATTATTGAATCAATAAAATGGAAAATGCCTTTAACTATAATGGGGAATATTGCACAAACAAAACTCTATCGTTATTATTAATGCAATCTAATGGTCACCTGCTCTCCATCCCTCCCAGGAGGCCCAGGTGGCCCTGGTCTTGCACTCAATGATCCCCGAGATTCACCCTGTGAAATGCAGGAAGCAAGTTTATTTAACATTTTGTTGTTCCAACTATTGAATATAGTGTTACCATACCTGATAATTACAGGTGTATAGTAATACTGTGTGGAAGATGTATTAATACTTCACAGTTGCATATTGTAACTCTAGTTCACAGTCGGGCTCTGCAGTCTTCATCACTCATCTTTATGTATCTGTGCACCTGTCATGCATGCGTGTGCTCAGAATTAGAATGAGGGGTTTCCTCTATGAAACGACCGCATCAACCCTACTTCTCATTCACCAATTCAGCAACTAGTGCTTACAGGAAAAGGGTTACAAATGACAGCCTATTTCACACAGGCTTTGCCCTCTAAAGGGTTTCAACGGGCTTAAGGGGCCAAGCTGGTTAAGTAAGCATCCACCGCCATGACACAGACCTGACAACACAGCGTTAGAGGTGTAAATGGTGACAAGAGGGCTCTCACACAGTAATCTCTCCCACTCCTAAGTGCTAAAAAGGAGCCTGACGAGAGACCCGAGCACGTTGCCAGTGCTCATCTGAACCCTGACTCTCATTTGGAGTCCACACTGCAGCTGCTGGCCTCATCATGCACACTCTCATGGAGGTGAACACTTTCTTTTCAGAGGTATTTATTCTGCCAGGATCTATACTCCAATGGTAATGACACAGTGCTATTTGTGATGCCATAGGTCAAATTAGAGTGCTTTTGTTCCAGTGCATAGTGAGACCTGATTGTGTTTGACACCTAGTCAAGTGATCAAAGTGGAAAATGGCTGCAGCAGTTTGAAAGATGTGTTTAAACAGAGAGAAGGTGTGGGGATTAGGGAGAAGCCAAATAGGAATCTGCTGTACTTGTATGCTAATCCATAGCAGCAGAAGTTAAGAACTTCTTCTGCCTGGGAGCCACAAATGTGGAAGATAATACGGCAAGACTAACTGATTTACTGGGAGAACATGTCCTGCCATGTTATGTGTGTGGGTGGCACGGTGGTGCAGTGGTTTCTGAATCGAACCCAGGGTGGGGGAGCCCCTCTGTGTGGAGCTTGCATGTCAGTGTGGGTTTTCTGCAGGTACTCCAGCTTCCTCCCAAAAGAGCCCAAAGACATTTAGACTGTGGTTAATTGGTGACCCTAACTGGCCCGTAGGTGTGAATGGTTGTCTGTCTCTATATGTCAGTCCTGTGATAGTCTGGCAACCTGTCCAGGGTGTACCCTGCCTCTCACCCAGTGTCAGCTGGGATAGGTAGGTTTTCCAAAAAGCACTGGTGGTAGCTCAGTTAAAGCAGGCTGTCTATGTTAGACCACATCTGTAGCACCACTACTGGAAGAACTCTAACGCTAAAAATAGATTAGGAAATTGTGGGGCCATTGTTAGCATGTCGTCATATGGCTCTGTCCCAGCTGGGCATATCACCCCAATGGGGGTCATATTCAAAGCTGAAAACTGGAAGACTGCAGTGTTTTGACACCTTTAGCCAAACATGCTTTTGGCACCATCACATGTACTGTCCAGGAGCAGACTGGCTGAGCAGGCACATGCAAAATTGTCAATCCACATATACACAAAGATGACTAAAGAGTCTGCAGATCCACACCTAAGTACAAAGCGTGCAACAGAAAATCAAAAATAATGCTCACCAGAAATCTTACTTTCTGATGCAGTAGGTCTATAATGTTTATTATAGCAAAGCTCAATGCTAGTATTGTTGTCAATACAAATAAACATGAGCAATTTTTGTTCTGAAAATTAGATTTGAGAATGAACACATTTCTTGCTGCCAATAAAAGTGGAAGGATAGACTTGATAGAAGGAACAAAACAAAGAAAAATCTTTAAACAAGTTACTGGTCTCACACGGACTAGGTAGAAAATGAGCTCTGGGAGCTCGGGGAGGCAGAGAGGCCACCTGCTAGTGCAGCGTCATGTTTTTCTTGGTGCATCAGGATCCTGCTAATAAACTTCCTGAAAGGCAGTAATTGCTGAGCAATTCTGCAGTTTCACCCTTCCTAAATTTAAAAAGTACTAAACAACTGACCGTGGGTGGCACAGCACACAGTTTATTACCTTAGGTCCGGGCAGACCAGGTGGACCCTGTGAAGTAAAGACAGAGCTGCAGCAAAATTTCAAACAGTAAACATCGTCCTTGACGGTTCATTTTAAGGACAGCACTAAACAACAAAAGAATGACGTTGATAAGAAATCAGAACACTGTATTTGATTACAACATAATTTAACATAACAGAAATAACTTACTGCAGGTCCATCAATCCCATGGGCCCCAGGAGCACCAGGAAATCCATCTTCTCCCTAAACGTATGTAATGTGTTTAAAGTGTGCAAAATCAAGTTAAAAAGTTTTGATTGAAAAAGTTCTCTACTTAAAGCTCCATTATGCAAGCATCTGACAAATGAGCTAGAAGTATTACATGGAGGCAATGCCACCATACCGCTGTTAATATGTAATGTTTTCTTACATCTGTTCCATTGCAGCCTGGAGCTCCTGGGGGTCCTGGGGGCCCTTGCAAACCTGGGATACCCTGTAAAAGAATATCAGTGGAAGTTAAAAAAGTAACAGGAAACATACGCAGGAACATGCACTTACACAACACATTTATCAGATGATGAACACAGTGAAACTGATATATAAGAGATACCTCACCGGTAAACCATGAGACCCAGCAAATCCTTCTTTGCCTTCAGGTCCCTGTAAAGACAGTAACAAAACCAGTATACTTTTTAGAAAGCCACTGAGTGGATACCTGTGTGCATCCCTTTATGACCACAGTGTACCCATCTTCTGATGGCTACTTCCAGCAGGATAACGCACCATGTCACAAAGCTCATATCATCTCAAACTGGTTTCTTGAACATGACAATGAGTTCACTGTACTCCAATGGCCTCCACAGTCACCAGATCTCAATCCAATAGAGCACCTTTGGGATGTGATGGAACAGGAGACAAATCTGCAGCAACTGTGTGATGCTATCATGTCAATATGGACCAAAATCTCTGAGGAATGTTTCCAGCACCTTGTTGAATCTATGCCATGAAGAATTAACGCAGTCCTGAAGGCAAAGGGAGTCCAACCCAGTACTAGCAAGGTGTACCAAATAAAGTGGCAGATGAGTGTACATTACGATACACAAGTCTTTTCAATCTGCTCAAATCAATTTTCACTCACTGAGACATCAAATAAAGACTCAACAGACACAAGCTTGGTTAACACAGTTATCTTACCAGATCGCCGATTGGCCCCACAGGTCCATCAGGCCCAGTGTTGCCCTGTCAAAGACAGAAACCTATAATTAATCTTAGTGATCTGGTTAGATGCAGCATAAGCACAACTAAAAGTGATGTCGAGATACACACAGAGAAACTGTAATTCATCATGCTCTGTACACAGTTTGAGTCAATGTTGCCCTCTGACAACAGCATGGGAATTGGAGATATATAGAATATAAGAGTGAAGCAGCCACGAAAGCCAGGCTGAAATTCTACCTTTGGTCCCAAAGGTCCAGGATGACCATCTGGTCCTGGACGACCCCCTGGCCCTGAGGGACCTGGAAGTCCTGGAGAACCTTTTTCTCCCTGTAAGTATAAGTTTATGTGTGTGTGTGAGAGAGAGAGAGAGAGAGAGAGAGAGAGAGAAAGAAAGTGAGAGAAAGAGATAAATGAACATTTTTGCCCTGATAAACAACAATAAACAACAACAGAGATGTTATTACAATTTTACAAATTTGCATTTGTAAGTTTCTGAAGAATTCATGGAGGATTTTTTTTTTCAAATATTACTGGGAGATTGATGCTTAAAGGTGTAATGTACCATATTTAGAACATAAACATAGCATCGAACAACTGTTTGCTGTATAAAGATACAGTGGAGTAATGACGTCCTGAGCAGAAAATACAGCGGTCATCACTGATAATGCTGTCATTATGCCCATCATATGGTTCCCCCCGAAATTATTGCTGTTAGCTCTTTTAGCACTGTTGCCGTTGTTAGCACTGTTACAATAGTTAAAACTGTTTACTTCAGTAAACAGTTGAAAGTCAGAGGATTTTTTTGCAGAGCACTGCTGAGGCTGAACTGTATTAGACTAACAAGGTTTCATGTGTTCTGCTCTCTCTGCTCGGAGCTCACTGTAAGTTGATTTAAAAAGAAACAGCTGGTCTCTCTTGACAGGGGTAAAATAATTATTACAAATGTAGAGACACGCTTAATAAGCACTGTACAACTGCACCTGAACTGTCTTGATTGTGGATATTGCTGAACAGTGTGCTGTTTTGAATGCAATTTTGAGACAGTAGCACGGTGCCTCTAGTGCCAGGTCTGTATTATACAAATACAATAGGCCTTTTACACAGAGGACATTTTTATATGTAAGAAAAGCACAGGTTATCTTTATTACAAAACATATTGAGAATGCACAATGGCTCATTGATACTACAGTACATGTACATGACCTGTTGAGTAATGCACTTGCAATATGAATGGAAACACACATTAACTATGATTTGAAAAATGGAACTCATTAGTAGAAAGTTATATGACACAAGGTTGTTTCAAATCTGCATGAGGCAGAATTCATTTATAGCAAACCCACAACACTGTTTTATACGGACAATAGATGATCCACTCACCCTGCTTCCTTTCACTCCTGCACAGTGGCACCTTGATTTCCCATTGCACACACACTGAAAAGAAATTGCAGCATTGTTCAATATGTATTGTGTAAATGGAAAACAATGTCTATCATTTGGGCATATGGATTGTCTACACCAGGGGTGTCAAACTAATTTTAGTTGATGGACCACATAACAGCCTAATTTGATCTCAGATGGAAGAATTGCACCAATAAAACCATCGCACAATAACCTGTAAGCATCATCAGCTCCTATATTTTCCCCTTTTTTTACTGTAAAGAATTGCAGGTAGATTCTGTAGATGTTTATCCTTTTACAAAACAGATGAACAACCTGAGATGTCTCAAGAAAAATAAGTACATTCCACAGCATGTCTCAGTTTTTCCACAGTCAGTCAGTCTACTTGTCACTGTCATCACATGTGCATTTATCAACACATTTTCTGATACAGATTCTTTTGAACTGCTGATTGGCAATATTCTGCACAATGGTCAATGTCAATGTGGTCACATGCCTGCCATCCTTTGTCTCTGCACTCCCAGATTAGAGGTTGGTCTTAGTCTAGTCAGCTGGTGGGCCACACTGGAGCCTTTGGCAGGCCAGTTCTGGCCCACGGGCCGTACGTTTGACACCCCTGGTCTATACTGTAATTTTATTATGCACGTCTGTCCGTTCTGGAAGAGGGATACTTCCTCAGTCGTTCCCCTGGAGGTTACTTAGACTTTTTACAATTAAAGAGTATTTACTTACCCCATACCACTGTGAACCAATTTCATTTCTATCAACCACAAAACACAATGTGGAAACTGCTACCACACATTTGAAGGTGAACTACAAGAGCGAATTAACCTGAATTGTAAAAGCCTCGCTAGAGTGAAAGCACTCTTGTTTTCCTTTTTGTTGGTTCCTTCAGCTTTAGTTCCCTTCAACGTTTAACACCCCCTACTGTCACGTGTACGCCCCCCTAATGACTCTATGCCCCCAGAAGGCTCCACCCTACACAGTTGCTGATGGCAGTCTGCTGATTTGAGTGATCCAAATCATTACACATAAATTACAACTTCTACAAGCATTAAGCTGATGAAGAATTTGTTATTTGCCCAGTGAAGGGGGATTACTTTGGTAGGATTTGTGGTTGCAATTTGCCAAAACAACATCCATAACTCTCCACTGTTAAGAGCTAACACCTCCTGTGTCTCTGTCCAACACAGTGGCCTTTAATTTAAAAGCTGTAAACATTACTGCTTATCAGCAAAAGGAAAAGCTCCATTGAAAGACTAAAAAGGTGAAGCTACAATAATAAAATACAGTAAACTGTGCTGTGGATTGTCTGACTGCAGGCTAAATAACAGGTCAGCTATAGGTTATAATAAGCCACTGATGTAATGAACCATTATTGGTTAATATGAAGTAATTCAAATGCATTAAATTTCCAATTCACCTTAGCCTTGTGGAGATTGAGCCATAAACCAGAGTACACTGCTCCCAGACAAAAATGGGGAATACTGGATCTGATACCATTTCTCTTATACCTTAAATTGGCTCATTTAATAGTCGCCTTTTCACTGAAATGAATTCAATTTCCTTGTGCACATGAATGGATAATTAAAGGTGAAATAAATTGGACGTTATAAGGTTGGAGATGTGTTTTGCCTAGGCTATAACAGCATAAAAATGTAGATTTCCTCATCATTCACAAGCTTCGCTCCTTATAACCCACACTTCCTCAGTCTATTTTTACTTTCTTTTTCAGTCTTTTGATGTACAGAGTGTTTTTTAGTGGAAAAACTATACAAATGTCTCTGCTTACCTCTCCGTCTAGTGCTGGGTGCCTCTTTTGCTTATTTTCTGTCTACCATATCCTGTCCCTTCTTCACAGCCTTCCATAAAAGAGCCCACCAACATAGCCCAGTGAAGTGAATACTGTACACAATGAAGTAAATGTGCAAACAGACTGCAAGAAACCTGCATCTCTTCAGGATACACCATGTTTGAAGTTAAGCTTGGACACTGCAGTTACAAACAGACCACAGCCTTGTATATCAGAATTAAAGCTGTGAAGAATGAATGGTGCTAACATTGAGCACAGCAGGAGACATGCAAGGAGCACGCTGTTGCAGAGTGATGCTTTTCTCCCATGAACAGAGATTTAGTGGACTTTTATGTTGCCTTGGAGACTCTCAGCAAGAGAGAGGTGAAGTTATACAAAACAGCATTAAGAATTATTTTAAAAAATTAACAAGCAGCTGCCCCTAATGTCTGCAGTGCAATATGAAATAAATAACAGGCAACAGAATGATCCTGGCAGGATTACAAATAAGACTGTGTCCCATGGAATGAAAGCACAAACAAAAAACAGCCAATAGCATTTGCATTTCATTACCTGTCCAGACTGTGCTGCTGGCTAAATTAAATCAGCTCTTTCTACAGTGTTATAATAAGTAAGGAAAAATTAAACATCTTACATTGTTGGCCCCAGTGCCCATCAACATCACAGCCAACAGGATCAGAGGAACTTCAAACACTGGCCTTCCCATGGCTCTTTTCTTGCTCCAGTTACATCAAAAGTTCAGCAGTTTACCACACACACACCCCAGAGGTGGTGATGTCTTTTTGAGCGTCCTCCTTAGCAACTACCCCTCACATTACACCAGTCCACTGGGTGATGTTAGGTCATGGCTTCAGTTAAATTAAAGTTCTCTGTCTGGGCAATAGTGCCTTGATAGACAAGACAGCCCAGGAAAGTTGTTTAACTTGATCCTGAAGAGGGAGGCGGTCTGAGCTTAGTGATGCGGTCAACCCCAATCATCATCCTTCTCTTGGTCTCATCCCCGATACTTACAAACAGTGGCAGCTACTCTGTTTGGTGTTCACTGATACGGCGGCAGGAGATTAGTTTGAATCTTGTCGGAGATTATCCTGCTTAGGATGCACTGAAGCGTTCATGAAGATTAATTTGAACGTCTGAATTTGGGTGAGTTTTGAAAGTTGTTCTATGTGCATGATGGACTGCTACCTATAGACTTCATGGGGTGTAAACTTTTATGCCTGAGGAGATTACCTGGGTGGGAGGACAGCACCAACAATGTCTCCATCAGTAGCATGTTTAGATTTTTTAAAATCTTAATTGCATGCACAACATT
The DNA here is from genome assembly GCA_019142605.1 of Cephalopholis sonnerati. Taxonomy (NCBI): domain Eukaryota; kingdom Metazoa; phylum Chordata; class Actinopteri; order Perciformes; family Serranidae; genus Cephalopholis; species Cephalopholis sonnerati. The sequence goes on along the minus strand of JAGQAX010000010.1, from coordinate 16,097,665 downwards.
TTATGTCAAAGGACGTTATTCTTTATAGTCACATAATATCAACTGGCCCATGGTTCACAGGTGTCTTTGGTGTTTCATGCTTTTGTCTGCCACAGGGGGCAGCAGTGAGGCCGACACTCACCTGATAAGGAGGTTGATGAGACGCAAGATGAGATCCCCAGTTACTGTTGTGTCTCTGCGCCCCCTCAGGTTAGTCCCACTGCAACAATAATAATAATAATAATAATGATTTCTAATGGCAACTTTTTGTGAATGAACAGTAGTGCTTTTCCCCACACATATCTTTGATTTTAGTTTAATTTATTTTTATTAATTTGGGAATATTTTATCAGAAGACTATAAGCTCTGTGCTAATATAACAACTACTATAATATCTTATAAGTTTTCTCTTAAAAAATACCTTCACCTGCAGAACCTTTTTTTACAACATACATGTCACTGAGCCCTGACAGAGTAAACATAAGGAGGTATGTTTCCTTAAATCTAAAGTAATTCACTTACCATACTATGTAAACCTATTTACCTGAATACAAACACACAGCTTGCTTGTTTACTCAGACATCCAACACATTTGCATTCCAGTATGTAGACTGTTTAAAAATTGACGTACACCACACTGAGATGGTGTCACCTGCAGTGTGGTGAGAGTTTGGATAGACAACATTCTTTTTACTTTCCTTCTCTCAGGATGGAGTTTTACCTCTCCTGCACACAAGAGCAGCACATTACAAGATAGCATCAAAAATGCTGGCATTGAATGTTTATGGGAACAGATACGTTGCATTTGTATATTTTATATGTATCATCAATGTTTCTAAAGGGATGTAATTGTGATTACATGTTCATGAGCTGACGTGGTCAGTGGGAAATAGAGGTTGTTTTTTGGCAACACATCACAGCATTTCCAGCGACGACTGTGTCACCAAAACAGGGTGCATTTAGCAAGATATTGGCACCATTTGTGTCAGCCATTGTAGCACCAAAATTGGATGTTTTTTAGCAAGACGATGGCACAAATTCTGTCTGGTGTTTTTTAGCGAGACATCAGTGCCATTTCAAGTGGCAATAGTGCCCCCAAAACTATGTGTTTTTTAGTGAGACATCTGCACTATTTCTAAGAGTAGCTGAGGTATCAAAAACATTTTTTTAGCAAGGCATCTGTGCTATTTCTAGTGGCCATAGTGCAACCAAAACTGTTTGTGTTTTAGTGAGACATCTGCACCATTTCAGGCACTGTTTGAGGCACCAAAACCGAGTATTCTAAGCCAAAATGTTATGTTTTCTTAACTATAACCAAGTGTTTTTTGTGCCTAAACCTAACCACACATAACAAGAGCATTGTTGAAATGTAAAGAAACATGAAGTTTCAATACATCTGATACATAATGCACAAATGTTGCATTATCTATGATTTGCAGAAACGTCAAATACCAATATTTTTTCTGGCTATATGGTTAAAAATAATATGCAAAAATTTAGAGTTTTTTCAGATTAAATTTTCATGAATAAAATTCTGGCCTCACATTCTGCGAGGTTTACTAATTTGGCAGCAAAGTTATGAGGTAATCAGCAAGCATTTTCTTTTTCACTGCTCACAAATCGTGTCTCTTTTTATCATGTAATATTGTGTAAAGGCATCCAGTTGCTGGGGCTACATGAGACTGCAGGTAATCTATTATCTCTGTTACATTCACAGGTGGATCTTTATCCTGGCAGTCTTTGTGCAGCAGCTCAATGCAGTAAGAATATCCTTTTTAAGTCTTCATCACATACACATTTAGATTAAAACATATCACTGCTATGGCCTTGCACTTGTTTAGCACCTTTCTGGACTTTTGACCACTTAAAGCACTTTTACACTACAAGTAACATTCACCCATTCACTCACACACTCACACAGTGGTGGCTGAGGTGACCGTACAGGGTGCCACCTTTGGCACAGCCATCAGAGTGAAATTTGGGGTTCAGTATCTTGCCCAAGGATACTATTAGTGGACGACCTGCTCTACCTCCTGAGCCACAGTCCAAAAGCCTTGTAATTAATACTGTGAATGAAGTGTAATGTCAAAAATATACTACAAATAAAATCATATTATATACACCGTGCTATATGACCATATTGCTGAGAATAGCCATTGCCCATGTGCCTTTCTCCCAGACTCAAACATCTGATACATTGTAAGACACAGCAGCAACTGACTGTAATTAAAAGCAATTAACGCTTTCTTTTATCTAGATTTTGTTGTAAATAAACTGCAGACAATGAAAATGCAGCAACATACATGCTGATCAAGGCTAGGTATGACGAGGAGCACACAGATCAGACCTTTTGCTGGAACCGATTTCAAGACTGTGTTTAAATTATTCAGTGGACTTGCAACTCAATAGATTAAAGATGCTTTTAAAGTACACTGGGTGAAACACATGCACTTGCAAAGTTGTAAAATAGCTCTCACATAAACATTGTATTTTTTTAAATCATCAGCTTTTGGTGAGACTACTTTGTGAGGATGTTGCATAGGACTACATGCACAGAAATCTGTCATGTGAAGTTTAATAACAACTTGGCTGTTATAAACATTGCTGCTGCTACAGTAGCCAGAAATGTAGTTTGGGCCTGTAACAAACAACATACCATCAATGCTTGGCCAAGAAAGTCCTGATACTGATGTTCTCAGTTCATTTTATGTCACTAGACGTATATAGTTTTCTACTGTTTTCTTCTGTCAGTGTGCTCCTGTTTACACACACCTGTGCTTTTACATTCTTTCAAATCCAATCTGAATGCCACAAGCAGATAATCTATAGGTCAGTAGCGAATGGTGAAATGTTTCCCAGAAAAAAGAAAAAGAAAGCCATGGTGTACTTGATGCACCTTGAGAGTGTGTGTGTTACTCCCTATGTGTTTATAATAGAGGACCCAAAGTAACTTCAGTTTCCTGCACAGTGTACAGGAATGCTTGGTGTTTTTATTATACACAGACAAATGTATGCATGCAAATTCCCATTCCCTGCTGAGTGGATATCATGTATCATGTATCATGTGGCATCATGTAAAAAACAAAAAAGTGCAAAAGACTGTTAGCTGGATGCTACAAATAACATCTGGATACAAACATGAGCTGGAAGGCTGACATTTGAACAGGAGGACTTTATCTCTGTTTTCACCACAAAAATGTGTTAACAAAATATTACCTGTAGCTATAGCCTACGATCAGTCATTTGCTTCCTGGCAACAGCAACAAAGTGGGGTTTTATGGCAATGAGAAGGCCTACTTCAAAACTAAAATAATTCTGGATTAATGTTGCTGTTATTTATCATTATTCTACAATAATACGTGTGGGAAAACAATAGTGCGCATGCTCAGAGTCTTTAGCAATGAAGGTGGACAGCATACATTTGATGCTAAGAGTGGCTGCTTACCTGTTGCAGTAGTAGGCTATAAGATAGAGGCTACTTCTACAGCAGAGATTTGACATGTCTGTCTTTAGAAGACAATTTTGAGGGCAACTCAGTGCCTACCAGCTGCAGCAGGATATTGCAGTAAACCAAACCCCTGGTATAAAAAAATCTGATGAGAAGTTCAGTATTTAATTGTATCCAAAGGTGAACTGAAACTTCCCCCGTTTGCCACCAGTGGTGCCAACTCATACACACTGTGTGGAATAACTACGGTGGCCGACGCGAAAACCCGATGGCCCAATTTACAGGCAGTACTTATTTTGTCCGTTTTGGGCTACTGTAGAAACAAAATGGTGGACTACGAGGAGAACTTGCTGTATGTAAGTATATACATATACCAGTCCAAATTAGTTGTTGCCCCCACATTTTTGTTCACCTAAAAACGCCACTGTAAACAACAAAACAAGTCCTACCTCTGTGCCACAGGAGTAGGATGGACATAAGTTGAACATTCATTTAACTAATAAGCTAATATCGTTAGCTATGTAGTTTACAAACTTGTGAAATTATAATCAAAACACAGGATAAATTTTGGTATTTATTTTGTAACATTTTATTAATAAGCAGCATGAACACAATGCATACATACACAGCTCATAAGAAGTTAAATAGTGAACACAGATTCAATGCTTTAGTAGCCTTCCTATTTTTAGAATATAGAATTGATATAATGTATTGTTTGAGTTCAAAAATTAAAAGGAAGGTTTAAAGTTTGGAAAATTTAGATTTATGAATATGATATTTTGCAAGTAATGCAATCAAATTGATGATACAGTATTGTTTTGGTTTGGTAAAAGGTTAAGTAAAAAAGCCAAACAATACATTTTCATAGGAAAGGGAAAGTTTAAAATCAATATACTGGGGAATAAAAGAGCAGACATCTTGCCAAAAAGACAAGTCCGGACAAGACCAAAATAGATGGCATAAATCTTCTACAATCACTTGACAAAATGAGAAGTCCACAACAATGTCCGTCTTAAATCTTGGTAGAAATAACTTGGTGGGATAAAAATGATGACTCATCCTAAAAGTCACTTCCTTAACTTTATTTATAACAAGATATTTTGAAGGTAGGCACCAGACTTTTTTCCAGTCCAGGTCTGAAGTGAGGTTATTCCAGTAGGAAACAGCATTTGGAACAATAACTATTTCTCATTTGAGTAAAGCACTTATAGCACAGTTATCATTGTCTCCTGTTTTAGAGGAGAAACATTTCCTAGCAACATCAGCAACAACAGGTTTGACAGTAAAATCAATTCACATACTACAATTTCAGTAAGGGGTGTTTTGCTAAATGTCGTTCTCTAAAATCCTCCCCAAACTACAGAGTGCTCAGCAACTCCGCTGTCTGTAATAGCTACCTAATTTAATTAAGTCCTCAAGTTTCAAATTCTGCACAAAGTGGACTGAACGTAATTTCAGAACGTTGGTGTAGCAATGGAGACCTGCCAATGGTTTTACTTCTCTTTATGTTTTTACAGTTTGTTTAATGCTAATGGCCTGTCCAAGGCACAGCCAACTGTTATATGTCATAGTGACTGATGCGGGAGATACCCTTGAATGTTTGGGCCAGAAGCGAAAGTGGGACAGCAGATGTGCGATAGACCTCAATTTCACCAGCATTAATTCATCCAAATATTTAGTTAGCTTGAGAAAACATCACCAAATGTTTGGGACACAGGCACAATAAAATTCCCCGTACACACTCGCACAAAAACACACACACACCTCGGTGGGAATGCTTAGCATCTGGAGGTGTGGAATAGTTTTTTTAAGAAGATGTCATTATGAGAGTGGTGAAACTCTGTGAGCTTTCATCCCATCAAGGTCAAAGCGCTCATTATTTACCCAAGTCTATGTGAGAACATTGATTTGTTTAAAGCTTCCTAATCAAGACTGTCCAGTCTCCACAGGGAAATGTGTTTATTCTCAGGGCTAACTCTCAAAGCTGTAAAATATGCAGGAATGTCAGATGTGCCCAAACCACAACCTTATCTGATGGGCCCAATGATGTCCTCTGACCTCTTACTGTCATCTGCTCTGCTTAGATTCACACACTGCCTCAGCCAGTCTCCATCTTTCTTTTTAATGCAGTCATGATCAGTTCCTCTGCACTGAAGTCCTCTGATTTGTCACTGTTTGTGGTTTCAGGGAAGAATTGATGGCCCGTGTCAAGGCAGAGACTGCTCTATATGTCAGTGTCTTCCTGCCAAAGGTGCAAGGGTATGAACTGATTCTTCTGATGTTGTTACAAATTGGCAAGTTATTCATTATTACTCTTTAAAATGTAAGGTTAATATTTTCAATTGTAGTTCATTTAAATCACCAGACACACATTAAGCTGTGGGAAATATTCATATTGATTTTGTTTTTCTCCAAAATTACCTGTCTCAACTACAAATGTCTTGTAAGGCTATCAGCAGAAATAAAATAAAAAATAGGAACTGGAAATGATTTGATGTCATGATTTAACAAATACTATATCAGGGATTTAAGTAAAAAAAAAAATCTTAATCCTATAAGTGTCACTTACAGCAATAGAAGTTAAAAGTTTTATGACTTTTTTTTCACAGGGAGCTCCAGGGAAGCCAGGCCAGCAAGGCCCCCGGGGACAAATGGGACCATGGGGACGTGAAGGGTCACCTGGAGAGAAAGGCAGGAGGGGAGCAGAGGGCTCACCTGGCCCAGAGGGGCCCAAAGGAGATCGTGTTAGTGTGCATGTCCACGTTGTGTGTGTGTTGTGTTTAAGGTAGAAACAGAGGCAGATATTGCATGCGAGCACAGCTTATGATCAGAGCAAGTCTACATTATTAAACAGTTTTTAAATATTTATATGTAATAATGTATTGCCAGTGATAGAGAAAAAAGAAGGGGTGTAGAACTGTAATGAATGAATGGTACCCATTTTACATTTCAGGGCAAGACTGGTGTTCCTGGTTTTCCTGGTAATGATGGCTCACTGGTGAGTAAACCACTGTTGTTGTAAATATCATTTGCAAATCATAACAAGGCACATACAGGTCACACTGACAATAATAATCCTGTAGAGGTGAGTAACCCTCTGAGGGAACTCCAACAACTTCCCAAGTTGTAGAGCTCAACTTTTCACTTATTTCTCCCATAAGGAATTTAGAATATATCCTTGCTAGTAATATTCGACACTTTTTCAATTTTAAATATGTCATGCAGTATTCCCAGCTGTGTAAGTGCCCAGCTCATACATTTATGATACAGTATTGGAGACTACACAGTAAATGGTGCAGTGATTTGAAGCCTGTGTCTGGTATGCCCTCTAGTGGTCACATCCTGACACACTGTAGATGCCTGGCCTGGTTTTCCTCTATGGCTCATGCAGCTGCTGCTTCACCACTTAAGTGTTTGTTTTTCATAAAAACTCTAGTTATTCATCTTCAGCACTATATAATTATGAAAGCAATAATAAAAGAAAATAAAAGAGGAATATAGGTCTGAAGCTTTGAATGCTGTAAAGAATAATTTCTTTATCATTCTCAACTAGGTCATATTTGTTGCTTCTAATACTCTACAATTATACGTTACCAACATAAGTGTACTGTATTGTTCAGGGCCACCCTGGAGCAGGTGGTGAGCCTGGTTTGCCAGGAATAGATGGTTGTAATGGGACAAGGGGTCGACCAGGAGTCTTTGGTATCCCTGGTTTTGATGGTCTCCATGGGCCACCGGTGAGTAGAACTCCTGCTCTGATGTTTTCATTTGTCATTATTCAGTCAGAGGTGACACTTTCAGGGTCTCAAAACGTAGGGGTGTTTATAGAGTTAAGCAGCAAAGTGAAGCAAATAGGCTTTGCAGTCAAAAGGCTCAAATGTGAACAATCAACAGTAGAATATATATATGTTGTGTTTCAAAAGTATTGCAGCGCACTGTACGTCAGATTCCAGTATTCAGATTCAGTGGCAAAGAAGGAAGTAGTGTAGTGTGACATTCAGGGTACTTTCTAGTGTTGTCAGAAATAATGATTTATAGATTAACATCGATGATGAATATTTGAAATGGTTTAAATTCTCATTTTGCGCAGTATCAATACTGTCAATACTGCTTTCTTGCACTCTCTTCTCTCTGAAAGTGAGTGAAAAGGGACACTGCTGCAGTGCCCCGTCCTCTCACTAAGTCACAGTGCTGTCTTCTTGACACTCATCTCATTTGCTCCGGTTGCATGTAGGCTTTCACAGCATGTTTTTTTAATGTGTTTTTTATGTGCACTTGCAATTTGAATGAGTGACAAAAAGAATAGTATTTTCATTAATGTTTTGCTTATTGTTAATGCTTACGAAAGTCTTTCTGCCTGTCCTCTGATACTAACCGAAAAAAGTCATTAATGTCATGTTATAGTCTTGTTATATTTATCTTTAATAAAAATGTAAATTATATGACCTTAATATCAGTTTTCCCCTGTGCTATTGAAAATTGTCTTGAATATTGATATTTTTCAAGGTCTCGTTTCAAAGTTTGAAATCCCAGTACCGTGACAACGCTAGTACTTTCACATCTAACCTGTTTGGATCGGTTTAAACGAACCCAGGTCTGTTTGCCAAGTTAGTACGGTTCATTTAGGCTGGTGTGAAAGCTGTCAATTGAACCCTGGTGCGGACCAAACAACCGGATTGAGACCACCTGAAAAAATATGTCTCAGCGTGTTTCAAGCAGACCAACCACAGGAATTAATGACAGCAGATATGTGATTATAGTATGATTCCAAAAGCTAAACTACTAATAAATCCATCTGCTGATTGTGAAAGCTGTTCCAAAAGCAATCTCATAATTGAGCTGTGTAAGAACAACTGTACTGTGTATAACTTGGTATGCATGTCAGCATGATATATTTCCTGACTTAAAGGCAAAAGCTTTTAAACCTGCTCTGCTTGTATCTGACTCTGAGTACTTTGTTAGTTCATTAAGTCCATTAAAAATATGTGACAGCAATCTCACAATAATAAGCCCCAATCTTTACTGTACACCTCCTTTTTATCCTGTCTCTACCTGTTAGTCATTAATGAATATTAATGTTTATTCAGTGTTAATTAATTAGTGTTAATTATTCTGTCAGTCCCGAGGTTTTGATTTTCACACGTGGGTCCAGATGATGCAGTATAACAATCGCAAAAGCTGTCCACTCAACGACTTACCTGTCATTCTGTGTAAATTTATGTAACTTGTATGTCTCTGGGTTTGTTTGTAAAATGTGAGTGTGGACAGGAACTGGACCAGAACTCAAATGCACCAATATATCTTTTTGTTTTCCATATTAACTGAACTACAGGTGTGAAAGCACCCTCATATAGCACAGAGATAAATGGGGTAGTGGAGGTTGAGGTGGTGGTTGGACATGTAGACCAGAGACCTGAGTGTGTGTCCTGTCTCCTACCAGCAATTAGCAGTTAGCTGGAGTTGCCTAATACAGCAGATGCAATGTGCAGATGTTTTTGGAATAATTAACTGAAGAAGCATCGGTACTGAATGTTCACAAAACATTCTCATTGAACATAATTCAAGGTTTTTCCCACATTGTCCGTTATTAAATTTCTGCTGAACCAGTCTTTTGTTAAAAAGATTTAGAACTATTAAATTTTATCTGCTTTTTGAATACTGCTACCTATTTTTTTATGATTGGTCTTAACATTAACTTTGTCTTTTTATCAGGGATTACCTGGACCTAAAGGAATAAAAGGAGAACCTTTGTATGGCATTGCCCTTCCAGGGCTTCCAGTAAGTTCCACTAGTCTGGAGAGGCTCCGATAATGATGGACCGGGCTCCACCAGTGTCAAAACTCATTTCTGTATAACCAGTTTCATGATTATTTGCAATTTATGGTGTGTGCAGATACTCTCAACTCTAATATTCATCATTCTCATTTTTGTTTTGTTGTATCTTACAGGGGGACCGTGGTAGAGATGGACAGCCTGGTCTACGTGTATGTGATCTTTTCTTTTTTTGACAGTAAAGCAGTAATCCTTGTAATATTTAGCTAATAGATGAAGCAGGAATTAAATGCTTTATGGCTTACACTGTGCATGTAGTTAAGCCTCTTTACCATTTTGTATTTTTTTAAACTCAGGGAAGACGAGGAAACACTGGGCCCAAAGGCTATGCTGGCCCTCCTGGCCCTCCTGGACCTGAGGTGAAAAAGTCTTCCCTTTTTGTATATAGGTCTTTGTAATTAAGACCATGATACAACTGTTCATGCACAGTATGCATCAATATTCACTACAAGAACAAATGCCATAAAAATGTATGTGTGTGACTCCATTTAGGGCTTTGAAGGACCTAGAGGTTTGAGAGGATCACCAGTAAGTCACCTGTTTCAAAGTCTTTGCCAGAGCATGCTATAATAAAAATCCTTGCGTGCATACACACACAGTTATCAACACGAACATAAAAACTTACTGAACTTTTGGCTCTTGTGTAGGGCGACCCTGGAGGATCACTGGCAGGCGCTAAAGGTGACGATGTAAGAAACCATTTTGGCCCTTGACAGCTGTGCACTGAGGTTCGGCACTGTCTGTGCGTTTCAGCAAATGTCCTCACCCCTTTAATTCCATATTCCAGGGTGAGCAAGGCCCACCTGGCCCTCAAGGACCAGAAGAAGTCATAGAGTTTCCTCCACACATTCTTCCACCCAAAGGTTACAAGGTAAGGACAAAGCTCTCATTTATATTTATACAAGTATGCTAATTTCTGTCTGTGGCATAGACCTGGAAAAGACAAGTATTTATTTTTCTTTATCTTTTTTCCTGCTTTTCAGGGAGACCAGGGTCTTCCTGGACCATGTGGAGTAAAGGGCGTAAGGGTGAGTGTCAACCAGTATGTTACAGTAGCATACAGGTATGTCTGAGAGAAGGAGAAAGGTATTTTACTTGCATTTTCCTCCTTCTCAGGGTGGTAGTGGAGGCTACTTCATCCAAGCAGCTAAAGGGGAGAAAGGAATTCCTGGTTTTCCTGGACTGAGGGTAGGGGACTTAAATTAGACTGCAGCATGCTAGTATACAAACGCATGCATACAGACATACAATATTTACCACATATTTTTCATTTCTAGGGTCCTGCAGGACTTCCTGGTAGAGATGGATCGCCAGGTTTCGAGGTACACTTGTAATATGAGGTCTAAGCCTTAGCTTATGTTGTTATGCATAGGCAGTTTTTCAGGTTAAATACACTGATGTACTTTCAGGGTCCGCGTGGAGATCAAGGATTCCCAGGTCTCATTGGAAGAACTGGACCAAAGGTGAGCTTTACATAAACATCAGAATGTGAATCACAGTTTGAACAACGTTAGAAAGCTTGACTAAGGTGCAAACAGAAGCCAGTGTTCTGTGAAAATTGATCACTGTACTGAAAGCATAAAGTGCCACTGGGAGGGAAACCTAAAATCTGGTAGGCAGTTTAATTTTGCTCGTAATAAATTTCGAGCTTTTTGTAATTCAAGTGGACTGAGAGAACACTAGACTTCTGCACCTCCTCTTGGATCTGTTTTCAGGCTTTAGAAAATCTGGCCTGTGACGGGAGACTGTGTTCAATCACAGGTCATTTCAAAGAGTGAGCGTTCCCATTAGCTGTTCTAAAAATGTAGATTCATGTGCACATCCCTTCGGTGAAAGCCTGATACAATGACGGAGAGTCCTGCAGAGAAAGTTGCTTCTCAGGCATTTGGCAACAACTGCCTACACTGCAGAGCAACCCAAAAAAGGAAGACGGACTTATCAGAAAGAGAGTCTTAAAGAGAGTCTGACAAAAAACAGGATAAAGTCTCAATATTGGTGAACTGTTTCAGAGTCGCACAGAAAAAGCTGCAAATAGTTTAGCCTTCTGCTAACTGGAGCTAAATGCCCATGGCTGTGCCTTCAAGTTCATGTGTATACAGCTTATCTTAGCTAGAGCCTCAAATCACAGTGTGTCCTCCGCCTTACTCCCCATTGCTACAGACCACCTCACAGGGAGGAGCTGGCAGCAGCTCCAAAGATGGACCCCCGAAATCCAGTTTGCACTGGCAAACCAAATTTGAGCCGCTACAGCCGTCGACACAAGGTCCATTCCTGAGCTGCTGCAAGCTCTTATCCCAGGGAAGCAGTCCACAGCAGCAGGAAGCGAGGCAAAGGGATCATGGGGTGGTTAATGTTAGCTTGCTAACGTTTGTCTTATTTGTGATCTGAGCCAATGAGCTGTGTGCAACTCTACAATGAAATAAGACTAAATAAATGAATGTAATGGGAAACACTGGGTTACTGTACAAAGCACAAGCATTTGCCCATGGTAGACTGGTGGCAGGGGCTGAGGACAGAAAGGGAAAGGTGATTTTTGCCTTTTTTTTTCTTTTTTGCCTTTTCTAGATTTCTGCCTGCCCCAGCTTTAAAGGAAATGTTACTGATTACATTAATCTATATTCTGCAGCAGGGTACATGCTTACTGGCATATTTGGGATGCCTTTGTTCAGTTTCCAATCAGAGGTCTACTTCAAATATGGCAACAAAGTAAAGACAAACTATGATGTCTGCTGCCCTCTGGTGGTGGTTTAGTGGGACTATCACATTTACTGGACAAGAGCAGTAATCTTTGGTCACTCCTTTCTTCTTTAGAAATATTATGTACATCAGTGGTTTCCGTCTCTGTATTCGCATCCAACAGGGTTACCAAGGAGATCCAGGTCTACCCGGTCCCCTGGACTTTCACAATGGAGGTGATGCCAGAGGTGAGACCTCAGTAGTAGCTATACTGTTCTCACGAGTTGAGCTACGTGTGGTCACTAGTAGCACTATCCTATGATGCATTTTTTTTAAAAGTCAATAGTTTACAACCTTAGTCTTACAGTTTTGGCCATTATAACAATACTCGCAAAACAATATTCACATTGCTGTCACGTAAAATAGAATTGATGAGCAAAAATCCTTTAACCTTCCAGATAAGTTAGGAAATAACCAGAATTACTTTATGAGACTAATCAAGCTGAGGTTTTCATGGTTCTGTGTTTGTGTGGTTCAGGTGTTAAAGGTGAACGTGGATATCCTGGCCCACCTGGACCCCCCGGTGAGCCTGGGTACATGGGCATGCATGGACCTCCTGGCCCACCAGGGTTAACAATACCAGGTCAGAGTTTGTCTCTGGTCTCTAACTTTCAGGTTACACTTGATTTGATGTGCTATATATAACAGAGTCCATCCCTCCCTCTGATCAGGATTTGACCTACAGTTAGGAACTCAGTCAGTTAGTCGGTTTTGATCCAACCTTATCTGAAGTTTCATACTGTCTCTCACATCTCCCTAGAAGTGCCAGGGCTGCCTGGGCCCCGAGGGTACCCCGGTCCCAAGGGATACAAGGGAGAGCCAGGAGGTAATATCATCATTGAAAATCCATTTCGGGGACCAAAGGGAACCAAAGGACTCCATGGACCTAAAGGTGTCACAGGGCCTCCAGGTCCTCCAGGTATATTAGTGCTTCCTTCATATTTGATACAAAAGAGTGCCCTCTGTATCTTAAGTAATCTCACAAATGTAATTTTACTATGCATACTTACCTTTTGGCTTGTGTGTGTGTGTTTGTGTGTGTGTGTGTGTGTGTGTGTGTGTGGTATACTTGATGTGATCGGATCAGGATGTGGAGGTGAGTTCTCATTCAAAATGTCTGCTAATTCATGCATTCAGAGTACTTGCTACAACATACATTTGTAACTTATTTTGATAAATAGCTGTGCCTGGTTGATCCACAGATTACTATTGTGAGCCTGGTGATGCCGGGGAACCTGGTTACCCAGGACCTCAAGGACCTAAAGGAAACAAAGGGCTCCGAGGAATTAAAGGTGATCTATCTATGGGAGGCCTCTATAATTTTGTATTTGAACAATTTTATATTATGTATGTATAGTTGTACAGTATACAAAAGCACGGCAACATAGTCATACATGTTTCTTAGGGCAAGGCGTTGTTTAAAAAATTACGATACCAGTACCAATTCTAGTGCCCTTAAAGTGATACCAACAGAGGTTTTATTTGATTTTTTATTTATTTATTTTTGCTTCTTTTCCCAATGCACATCATGTCAATGAAGCAATCAGTTGTGCAAATGTCACCAGATGCCACAGGTGTGCAGTACTGTCATACTTTCGAACGCTTTGGTAGCATCTCGGCACGCTAAACTGCCAGCTCCGTCAAATACGCTCGACTTCACCACACCACAGACTGTATGGGTTGTAGCTGCTGTGCTCGTGGGCCTAACACACATCTCATTAAACTGAAGAAGGCATTGCTGTGGTAAGCTGCGAGCAAAAGCGTACAAGTAGTCAGTTTTTCTAGATCTGGGTTCAAAATTGATCAAATTCAGGTATCATTTGACTGTAGAAGTTTTGATACTGGTTACTTTGGTTGATACCTTCCATAGCGAGTACCAGTACCCAGCCCTAATTCTTGTCATCGGTGTGTCCAACAGGTTGTCCAGGGGCTTGTGACTGTAGGTCTGGTGAGGGAAGGGAAGGGCCCCCTGGTCCACCTGGTTATCCAGGACCTCCAGGGTTACCTGGAACTCAAGGACTTAAGGAGACCCAGGGCTGAGAGGAGGTGAGGGTCCGAGTGGACCACAGGTAAGGACAGCAGGGCTCAAACTAACCTATAATTGAATGCCATTTTCTAAAACATGTATACAAGTGTGTTCTTTGTCATAGCCACAAAAACATTTTGTATTGATTTTGAATTTGTGTTTTCTTGCAGGGCTTTCGAGGAGCTCCTGGTATAAAAGGAGAAAAGGGACAAAAAGGTCACTCTTTTGTGGTAGATTTCAAAGGTGGGCACCACATCAAACCTACTATACATAGTGTTATTATGTAAGCAAAGTGTATTGGTATTTTAAATGCTTTGAATCATGTACAGAGGATGGGACACTTGTGAGTCAGGAGTCAAGGTTTATTCAATTGTTTATGTTTGCAAAGGCGATAACAGCGCATTGTATTCTGAACAGTCTGTTAAGTGCAAAAGTCGTTTGAAATTCAAATTAAGTGCCTGTTTGTTTTTTCTAATGAAAGGTGCCAAGGGTAACCAAGGAGTCCCTGGACGTCAGGGTCCTCCTGGAGCAACAGGTGCGCCAGGACAAGATGGCCCCCCTGGCCCTGCAGGAGACCGTGGACCACCAGTGAGAGCATACATTTTCCATTTTATGTACTGTGAATGTAATATGTCAAACAGAAAAATGTTCCACTCTGCTACATTCTGTTTTGGTTCTACAGTTATGGTATCAGGTAACATGTTTGCAGGGTGCTGGATATGCAGGAATACATGGTCCCAGAGGTGACCCTGGTGCTGCTGGACCCAAAGGGTATCCAGGGCTTGTTGGCCCCCAAGGTCCTGGTTTCCCAGGGCCTAAGGGGCTACCTGGACCCAAAGGTCATCCGGGACATCCTGGCTTCCTGGGAAATCCTGGACGCCAAGGCCCTCCAGGTCAGAGACTGAGTTAAATTCTAAGATCCTCAGTTAGTGTCAATGCACCGCCTTGCCACATTAAGCCAGATATCATAGGCTCAAAAAGTATGTTTTATTTTTGTCACCAGGTGAGGCATGCTGTGATGAAGATGGGTTTGGATCACCTGGTCCTAAGGGTGAACCCGGTTCACCAGGTAAGTCTTACAGGTGTTACACATAATATCTTAATTAAACCTCATCATTGCATCCAGGCACTGTAAAAAATTACATCTGTTAGTGAACGGGGATTGCTAAAGTGGTTGTTTGCAACAAAATCACCAGAAAAAAACCTAAGCATTGTACACTGGATAAACGATGGAAACGATGAAATGATGAATATGTTACATTTGTTACATTTGTACATTATCATGTAGCGTATACATTGAAACTTAATAATTCTCAACAATGCTGTGGTGAAGTTGTGGTTATATTTAGGCACAAAAACACTTGTTTATGGTTAGGAAAAGATCATGTTTTGGCCTAAAACACCCACATTTGGTGGCACAAAAGCTGCTGGAAAGCAGGAACAGTTTGGTGAAAATACCCAGGTTTGGTGCCACAAAAAATGGTGGAAACGCTGTTAAAAAAAAAACATCAAAAAACAACCGGTGTTGTTGTTTATTGGTCTCAAACAGTGGTGTACAGTGGTATTCTGCTTGGGAGGCGTCTCGCCTAGGTGCCACACCATCCATAATACCCTCCACCTCCAGATGACAAAATCAACTTTAAATAACATCACTTTAGAAATGTTGATATGATATGTATGAAATGCGCAAATGTAACATATTTGTGGTTTGCAGAAACATGCAATTAAATTCTCCGTTGGCGGCTGGGCTGTTGGTTGACAATCCATGCATACTGATCTGACTTTTCTAAAGTTTGGAGAAAAGTTTCTCAAAAGCCATGTGTGATGAAAGAAACATGGTCCATGACCCTTGAAGCATTGTCCATGTTATAAGTTAACTTTAAGTTCTCTTTGGCACCTTTAAGGGGTTCCAGGTGAGCCAGGAAGAGATGGTCCTCAAGGAACTCAAGGATACCCAGGCCCGAAAGGCATGAAAGGAGATGACAGTGCAACTGGAGGGATGGGTCTTCCAGGTAACCTCTCTAAATTGTTGTTAGATTCAAATTATACACACAATTTTTGAGGGGATTTTTCTTCATTGGACAGCACAGGTTCAAGCTTGTTGATCATCAAACATCCACATTGCAGGAAAATTGTCAATTAATGATTAATTAAACAGTTAGGAAGGGCTGTTTGAATGCTCATACTGCAGGTCTCTTTTATTTGTAAAAGGACGTCAAGGTTTAAATGGGGATCCTGGTGACCCTGCTCCCAGTGGAAGTAGCCTGGTTGGCCTTCCAGGCTCTCCTGGATTGCGAGGACCACAAGGCAGGAAGGGTGACCCTGGAGATATCCGCTCTCCCAAACGTGGCCCTACTGGCCCACCTGGCCACCCTGGGGCTGTAGGGACAAAGGGACGCCATGGCATTCCTGGAAAACCAGGGTCTCCAGGTAAGTTTGATTTACATTTAGATGAACATAAACAAACTACTCAACTTACTTAATGTGGTCTGTGTTCCAGATTTACTTAATTTACAGTGTACTTCCCATTCTTTAATTTACATTGGAATTGAATGACAGGCCAACAAGGTCAACCTGGACGACCAGGTTGGAAAGGACAGCCAGGAGATGATGGTGACCCTGGGGCAACAGGTCCCCAGGGCCCACCCTGCACTTTGTGTGACCTGACAGGACCTCCAGGGCCTCCTGGACCTCCAGGAAACCCTGGGCAGAGTGGAGCACCAGGTGAGCACACAGCAGCAGCAAGCAAAACTATGGATGTCTTGCTGTCACTCTGGATGTTCATCTGAATGTTCCTTCAAAATGTTGAGATTAATTCCAGAGTGTGAATATTGTTGTGAAGCCACCATGTAACCCCCCATAAACATATTTCTTGCATTGAATTTTAAAAATGTTGCATAGGCTACCATGGCCAGAAGGGTTATAAAGGAGATATAGGTCCTCCTGGACGTGGACAAAGGGGCCCACAAGGTTATCCTGGCCCTCCTGGTTTGCCAGGCACAGCTGGACCAAGGGGCATCACTGGCCCTCCAGGAGATCCTGGGTTAGATGGCTGGCCAGGACAGAAAGGTAAACTGCTGGTCTCTTTGTACAAGAAACTTTTTTGAAAAGCATTATGTCTGTACCTAATCATTTAGGCGAAGACACTGACATCTAGTCTACATTTCAATGCTTTATATCTGTAAACTAGTCTGCCCTGATTGAAGCAAGACTTTCCTTTCAATCGGTCTAGGTGAAAGGGGTAACCTAGGCAGGGCTGGGGCCGAAGGTTTACCAGGTCCTCCTGGACCTCCAGGAGCTAGAGGTAAACAAGGAGAGCGGGGCTTTAATGGTCAGCCAGGTGAACCCGGACTTCCAGGACAGCCTGGAAATAAAGGTAAGTCTTTGTGTACATAGCATGGGCACTATATAACGATCTATATCACATGGTCTAAAGTGCATGGTGCAAGTGCATTTATGGCATTTTCAGCTCCATCTATGCTAGTTAAACAGCACATAATCTGGGCGCAAAGTAAGTGACAAAGGGGTTGTGTTTAGTCCCTTAATTAATTCTAATTGTGTTTTGAGCATAACGTGAATTTAACCTCAGGGTGTCACCTCCCATTCCCTTTAAAAGCCAGGTATCCCTGCACCTAGTGCACTGCTAGATATGGCGGATTTGATAAATTGGAGAAGCGAGCGATTGTATGATCACCGTAATGCAGTGAGAGCAGTATAGTCACTGCAGCAAATGAATGAACTTGATAGAGGAAACAGAAGTGAACTTTTAGCTTCTGAAATAATCAATGAAGTTACGCTGCTCCTTGTGCATAAATGTGTACAGCGTCTCTTTTAATATGGAGTTGGATGGTAGCTCTGCAGCTCACATGTTCACATTTTAGAGAATTAAACTAATATCTTTCTCATTATTTATGTGTTATTTTACCCTAAACCTCACCTGCGACCCATATGCATGTCCCTGTGTATGCAACAAGCAGAGT
Source organism: Cephalopholis sonnerati (assembly GCA_019142605.1). Taxonomy (NCBI): domain Eukaryota; kingdom Metazoa; phylum Chordata; class Actinopteri; order Perciformes; family Serranidae; genus Cephalopholis; species Cephalopholis sonnerati. The sequence goes on along the minus strand of JAGQAX010000010.1, from coordinate 16,079,664 downwards.
GCATGTGTGTTGTGAACCCACCTATGTAGGCACATCTCAACTGTCTAAATAATGTGCATTTAAATAGCAGAAAGCACTGCCATTCTGACTTTGGACCAGGATTTTGTTGTGTCAGTCTCTAGCAATACACCAACAATGCACCTGACCATACCTCAGTTTAAATGGGTGCACAGATGGGTGTGAATACATTTGCTTCTTACACAATTTGGCAGGCAGAGAAGATGTCAACTGAATCGGTATGAAACTAGGAATGACAGTTGTGCTGTGTTGTGTGCCACTTTGTACCAGGTGTATATAGGGCCTGATGAGTCTGATAGCTACACTCAGTCTTGCTGGTTGCTGCTGCCTAATGTTTTTTAATAGTTAACAACCAGAAAATTATCAAGCTTTGAAAACATCAAAGATGTCTCAGGCTATGTATCTGTAATCATCAATCAAATTCAAATATGTTGCTAGCATAGGAAAATACACAGCACATTTTGCATGGACATATTACAATATAATAATTTTTTGGAAGGATTTGTTGTAATACATAAAATGTAAAAATGATACCTTAAATTATGGCTTGATGCCGCCATTCAGAACACATAAAAGAGCATAAATAATTGCAATCCACTTGGCCTTGACAAGGTTGTCCACAATAGGTCTGAAACGCACAGACTGTATACAGCTACAGCATTCAGGAAATGAAGAAGCTGGAAAGATGAGCCAACATGATTTATTTCAGTCATTAATTTGCGCTTTCAGTGTACTTTTTGAATCAGACTGGCAAGGATGTCATCCCTACTCTGTGGTCCATCCAGGTGAACGTGGTCCACCAGGATTACCAGGACCATCAAGGATCGTGAATGTAACAAAAGGCCCGCAGGGACTTTCAGGAAGGAAGGGGCAATCTGGACCACCAGGACCTGCAGGCAATGGAGCTGTCAATTAATTTATACATCATTTTTAAACAAGATGATGTCACTAGAAACACTTTGTGACTTTATTACGACTATGACATTATTATTTTGTTTTGTCGCTCACAGGCTTAAAGGGCCCAAGGGGAGTGCCAGGTGAATCAGGACCTGATGGATGGCCGGGTTCGCCAGGGTTTAAAGGCAGCACTGGTGCTCCAGGCAGGACAGGAATACCAGGACCTCCTGGGTACCCTGGAGTCAAAGGTTTCCCTGGTCCAAGGGGAAATCCTGGAAGTATTGGAGATGTGGTACACAATGAAATTTATTGTATTCATAAATTTAGAGACAGCTGAGTGTCTGTGCTCAGATTTTCTTTAAACATCTGTCCAGGAGATACCCAAATACAGTGACAAATGGCTGCTACTGGAGTCACATATTGTACCAGCAGCATGTCATTTCTGATCATTCCTACAGTCTGTAGTGCACAGCCATTGTGTGTTTGGACACTTTTGTCATCTTCTGGGGACTGGGGCATGGAATGAAGTTTAAGGCTAGTCCCAGACTGTTCTGTGTTATCATCTACATGTATACGTTAGTGGCTTTGCGGCACATAATTTATTGTACCTAAATGTCAGAAGTGATGTTAAACAGATTAAATGTGTTCATGTTGGTTAAAGGGAGATCAAGGGCCTCAGGGACATTCGGGTATCCCAGGGTTACCAGGATTTCCAGGAGCAAAGGGTGAGTCAAAAGAGAGAGAAAATACATACAGGATGTGAATCCATGGCAGATTGGATCGTTTACAATTTTGTCAGGTTCACCAAAAAAAATGCAGTTGTGTAAAATTATAAAGCCAAATAAAATCTCTCAGAATTTCATATCTGTGTCATTCACTTGGACTGAACCTAATGAAAGCTGCCAATATATTTTCCAGGTGAGCCAGGACAGTCTTATGGACAATCTGGTCCACCTGGACCCAAAGGATTGCCAGGGGAGGATGGACCCAATGGTGAGTTGACAGAAGACCTACTTACAAATGACTTCAAAAGATGATAAGGGACCTCAAATTCTTTTTACCTAAACTTGTGTGATAGGACAAGTGAATGAATAACTTGAAATAAATGTATATCCACAAAATAATTCCCTTGAGCTGCCAGAGGGAGTCCAGGAGATCCAGGGGACCCAGGACACCAAGGAAGATCAGGACAGCCTGGACAACCAGGCATTGTCGGGGAAAAAGGAGGAAAAGGAGGACCAGGTGATTTCTAGTCAAGATTTAAATCACAGAGCTAATGTACTGGACCAAACATTTAAAAAGTTGTTAAATGTACAAAGCTACTGTTGTTCACCTTTGAACTCAGAAATGCTAACTTCAGGAGAAGGACAAGAATTTGCACCCCATCCTAAGATCACACACACTTGTATATCAGCAGAGAGAAAAAGAATTTACAAATACAGTGTAAGGACATTGTAGCAGTGAACAAGATATTTTTTCACATAATATAGAGCTCACTCATGTAGCTACAAATGCACATAAGGTGTCATTCACCTTGTATCCCCTCAGAGCTTCCTGAAATTTCACAGGGGTATAGGGTATATGACGGTACTAGTGTGCGGTGCTGTCTTGCCTTGTTAACCTATTGTATATGTTAACAAACTTAGCAGAAACAAAATAAAAAAAACTCACCAAAACTGACTTAGCTAGTCTTGTTAGTTGTCTAGTTTGTCCAGTGTTCATTCAGTCACCAACTCTGATGTGACAATTTGCTGTTGTTTTTTGGTTCCCATGGTCTCTCTTAATTGTCTCTGGCCAGCTGTTTACAGTCCTGTAACATTATCCCCACCGCAGTCGCCATGTTTCTCAGCTTAGCTGCCTGTTTCACAAGTGTGGACTGACCTCCGGTGGCACTTGATGTCCATTACATACAATACGTCCTTAACTAAGCATCTCCATAGGAGTTTAATAGAAAGATAAGCATCTGTGTATTTGACAATATTGAATATCATACTGTCTGGATTTCTTAATACCCTGGTATATTGTAATGATACTAATATAGTGGCAAAGAACCAATTCCAGATTTCCACGAGCTTCAAATTTAGAATTTTAGCCATTTAAACAATAAGACTTGATTCTTAATTTTTTTCTCAGGTCATTAAAATCTTTTGCTTTATGTTTACATGATTCAGCTCTTTTACATGTATCTCTACAGGCTACCCTGGACCTCGTGGCCCATCAGGTCGTCCAGGTCCTCTAGGTCTTCCAGGTGATCATGGAGGTCAGGGACCACCAGGCCCACTTGGCCCACCCTGGGCCTCCAGGTACTTGCATAATGTCAGTTGTTTCTCCCATCATTGGATAGACAGGGTACAGGCATTATAAGTGTCTACTATTCTGTCTGTATTGGTTTTTATTGGCCATCACCTGGCTTGAATTCTGTGTCAAAGGGGTTCTGGCTGCCAATAACCTGATGTTATTCTCATGGTGATTTGATGTCAGGGCCCCCTGGACCACCAGGGTCTGGATGGACTGGATGGACTTAGAGGTCCAAAAGGAACAAAAGGAGCAAGTGGTAAGAGGGAGGTGTATCGTAGTTTTCAACACGGTTTAGCAGTCATTTCTTTGTGTGCCTTTTATAGTGTGTCTGTTGTTGAAAAAAACTTTGTTCGTGGTATATAGCACAAATTGCCTTAAACAGAAATGTTGAAGTGTAGTGTGAGCTAGTTAATTGATTGTCATTATGTTTTACTGTTGACACTTAAATGTACCCATTTTTCACTCGAAGGCATAGTCCACCCTGGCCCTGTAGGACCAGGTGGTTTTCCTGGAGTCAAAGGTATCAGGGGCCAGCAAGGGCCTCCGGGAGCCATTTTACCTGGCCCCAAAGGCCAGAGGGGTCCACCTGGCTACACAGGTATCATATCTGTTATTACTAGTGCATCCACTGCATCTGTCTATAACGGTGGAAGAGAAATGAGCTGTTGAAGACAAACATTTTAAGTTATTGTTTCCTCACAGTGCCCCCAGTGTAAGTCCAATAATTGTGTTTTTGTTGTCATTTTATTTCCCCCTATTTACTATTTTTCTCTTTCCTTTTATTGAGTGTGGTTGTTGTTCTGTTCCTTTATACAGTGTTTGTACATAAGGTATTTATCTTTTCTGTATTTCTTACCTCAGGTCTTCCAGGTATTCCAGGTGAACCTGGTGACCCAGGCATAGAATGCTGCACACCATTGCCAGGACCCCAGGGAGATATAGGATATGAAGGACCCCCAGGACCCCCAGGTGTGTGTCTGTATTTGTGTTCATCCATTTGTCTATGTTCGTCTCTATCTTGGTGTGACCACATTTAGGAATGAACATTGTGTAGATGTTTTTGTGGGTATGTGTGCCTTTTTATCGATCCGTCAACAACTGGGAGTTTGTGTTGGGTTTTAGGTCCTTCTGGGGAGCGGGGCCTACCAGGCAGCAGCGTTTTTTCCAAAGGAGACCCAGGCCCACAAGGCCTCCCTGGGTTACCAGGCCGTAGGGGAGATAAGGGCCTCCCGGGGCCTTCAGGGTCTCTGGGCTACCCGGGAATTACAGGATCAAAAGGTACATTGCAGTGCAAGACTGCTGTCGTAGTATTAACAGTGATATCATCTGCTTGCATGTAAATGTTGCTGCTTTTTGACAGGTGAGAGAGGTCCTGCTGGTCCTATAGGTCGTCCTGGACCCAAAGGTCAGATTGGGGTCCCTGGGCCTTGGGGCCGCAAGGGACTAACTGGACCACCTGGAGAGGCAGGTGAGCGGAACTGCAGCTAAGAGACATGCACATAGTTCTATGCAAACACACACACATACACATACAGTATGACTCTTTCCATTTTTCTGTTTCACCTTCATTAGTGTAAGATTGATTCTCATTTATTCAACAGTACTTAAATGCTGTGGTATGTGTTACTACAGTATATCTGGTAGTCACTGTATTATGCTTTTTAACAGGTCCCAAAGGTGCTCCTGGTGACTCCATTAGGGAACCTACAGGGAAGGCTCCCCCAGGACTCCCAGGACCAACTGGTGGCCCAGGACCTACAGGATATACTGGCGATGCGGGTCCTCCTGGGACTCCAGGACGTAAAGGTAAGAGACTATAGAATATTCTCTGTGTATGTGTACACATTCTGGTCTGAGTCTGAATAAATCTTTGTTGTGTGTTTTCATCCTCTGTTGTCTATATGTGTCTGTGTGTATAATTGTTTGTTTGTTTGTTTCTGTTTTCAGGCCAGAAGGGTCCTACAGGATATGTGGGCCTCCCTGGCAAACCAGGTCCTGCTGGTCATAACGGTCCTGTTGGAGACCCAGGAGATGTTGGTCAGCGAGGATTTACCGGACCTCAAGGTCAGTAATCAGATGCGTCACATAGCAAGCCCAATCTTTGTACTGTTTCATTAGAGATTAGGATTTTGCAAATGAAAGACATACAAGATAGATGTACAAACTAACTCCACAAGACTGATAACTACCACTGGTGTTAAAGTCTCCTTGAAGGAACAGTAGGAAAAAATCAAAGGGGATTTAGTGGCAGCTAGCGGTGAGGATTGCAGAGTGCAACCAGCTGAAACTACTCCTGGTCAGAATTCCTTCAATGTTCAGGAGGTGTTTACCAGGAGATAAATTATCCACAGAGGTCTCTTCCTCTACAAAACAAACAGACTTGGTGGGAGTTTCACATGACAAATCAGTGTTTCGCCTATGCTGTTTAGCATGTTGGAGACAGACTGCTAGCTCAGCACCTGCTAATATGTGCTCACCTTATTTCTGATCCCAATGTTCATTACATTTTTATCGGCAGAGGTCTCTTCCTTCCCAAACAAACATGATTTAGGCTGGTTAAATAACACCTAATAAAGCAATTACACATTCCAAAATCAGTGTTTTGCTTACACTCTTGTTGTGGAGGGGCTGCTAACTGCAGTAGCTGAGGCAAAAACACGAATGGCCCTATCTAGAGCCATTCTGGGCTACTGTAAAAACATGGCAGCGCAACATGGTGAGCACTGTGGACAAGGACTTGTTCCCCATGTAGATATTAACAGCTTATTCTAAGGTCATGAAAACACAGCGATTGTTATTTTAAGGTGAATATTCACTAAATAAATACTTATATTATATTCCATTTCTGCCAATATGTCCCCCTAAATCCAACACACTGGCCAGTTAAAAGAGTTACTCAGTTTATGTAGAAGGGTCTGGATGAAACTTTTGGTCTTTCACTCAAGTCCACAAATTAAACTTATGTCTGCATCCAATAAATACCAAATTTTTATCTCATCCTCGCTCTTGTGCTCCTTCTATGTCAACCTGTTGCTAATTGTTCAACCCCTCCATTCTTCAGGTGTCGCAGGTCCACGTGGTGATCGAGGTTTACCAGGCTATAGGGAGGCGTCGAGGTCAGGCTTCCTTTTGGTTATCCACAACCAGTCAGTTCAGGTGCCACAGTGCCCCGGAGGCAGCAGTCAGCTTTGGGTGGGCTACAGTCTGGTCTACTTGGAGGGACAAGAGAAGGCTCACACTCAGGATCTGGGTGAGAGTCTGGATAAAGTTTAACTGAATTATTTTCTGCATCACTCCATGAGTTTATAAGGTTTCTTCTTCTTTTACTCTCTCTGTTCTGTTATGTCCTCTCCCTGTAGGCCAGGCTGGCTCCTGCCTCCCTGTTTTCTCCACCATGCCTTTCTCCTACTGCAACAAAGCTGCCTGTCACTACTCCAGCCGCAACGACAAATCCTATTGGCTCTCCACCACCGCTCCCATACCCATGATGCCACTTTTTGGCCAGGAGATTAGGACCCACATCAGCCGCTGTGTGGTGTGTGAGACAGTTTCGCCTGCAGTGGCTTTTCACAGCCAAGATCCCGCAGTCCCTGCATGCCCACCTGGCTGGAGGAGTCTGTGGACAGGTTACTCTTTCCTCCTGGTGAGTGTGATAAAAAGCTTAAGTGTGTCTATGAGACAAAAATGCTTTCAGCTTACCTAATGTGCACCACCTGCTGCAACTTTTCTCTTCAGCACACAGGGGCAGGTGATGAGGGAGGTGGTCAGTCTCTGACTTCTACTGGTAGCTGCCTGAAGGATTTCCGAACTCACCCCTTCATAGAGTGCCAGGGTGCGCGTGGTTCCTGTCACTACTTTGCCAACCTCTACAGTTTTTGGCTGACTACTGTGAGACAGACAGAGCAGTTTATCACCCCGAGCCCTGGCACCGTCAAGGCAGTCGACCAACAGCGACGCAAGGCCAGTCAGTGTCATGTCTGCCTCAGAGAACAATAAAGTAGGGTTCCCATGGTCATGAAATTCCTGGAAAGGTGCATGAAATTTGAAAACTGTTTTTCCAGGCCTGGGAATAGTTCAGAATTAACAGAATGTTTTGAAAAGGTTTTGAAAATACATTAATCAGCTATGGTTTAGCATGTGTTCAGAAAAATCCTACAACATGTTTAATGTTACCCGAAAAACATATTACTCGTCTAGTGCTGCGCTGCGTGACCATTGTAATGTCACTAGTATCACATCATGCACAAACCAGTCCAGCATTGTATCACCACCAAGGCTGCACCCCCTTCTGGGAGATAGAAACGTGCTGTCACATAAGGAGAGAAACTGGAAAATGCTGAAAAGCTGTTGTGCACACTGAGATTTGAGGCATAACGTATACATGAATATTCACTGTCAGTGTGGTAAAAGGCTAAATGACGCTGGTGACAGTTACTACTGATGGATAGCTAGCTCGAGTGGAAGGCTGCTGCAGTGAAGTCTTACAGTATAGCGGGAGCAGGCTGCCGTCTCCAACCAAATCTCAAACAGGTGGTTATCATCAGGTTGGTTATTAACAGACAGCAGTTAACCTAAAGATACCTTGTGATTTAATCAAACATGTTTAGCTGTCCAGATGTTGGGGAAGCCTGACAAGACATGACGGCGATCAACCTTAACTTATTAAGGTATCGCGTATGCTCAGGCTCAGACAAGGTTGCACAACAATCACTCGCCATGTCTATGAAACAAACCTTTTTTTAACAAGAAATAAATGCATACAAACTTGGCACTTGTCAAATTATAATCCAAATGTCTGTAATGACATTTATTACTAGAATCTCCCGTTGTCTGTCCCCCAAAAAGGGATGTGGCCTTGATGTTTTTCAAAGTACCCATAGGTGCTGGTGTGGTCAGTTGGCATATGCAGCTAGTTTGCAGCTTAAATGTGCATGCATGCATGTTTAAAGGTTCAGCGTGTAATTCGTAAGGAAGATAATTGATTGTTGAGTCTCATTCTCAGCTCGTTAAACAGACACTTTGGGTTTGTGGTTTGGTCTGACTACCAACCAAAGGTTGTCAGTATTTGACGACCTGGGAATGAGACTCACCAGTTAACTGTCTTGCAAGAGTTAACACAGCACTTTTAATAATGTATGTGTGTATTGCTATAAAGGCCTACCCAAGTTAAACTGCTTTAATAAAATCATGGAAATCTGGGAAAATATGATGGAAAAGTTTTGAAAATTCATTTGTAAAAATGTGCGGGAACCATGATACACAACTATTTGTCAATTAGTTTTAACAATAAATATTTTTAGGGTCCGGGCTGCTAAGCAGCCAAGGACCCTATTGTAATCAGAAGGATTCTTTCTTTCTTTCTTTCTTTCTTTCTTTCTTTCTTCTTCCGAGGAAATCATACTTCGCATGGGCAAAAACTCACCAAACTTTACAGAAATGTCCGACCCCATGCCAGATTTACTCAACTCCAAGGATATGTGCCTCCTGGGGGGGCGCACAATAAAGGTTTAAATTTAAAAACTTTAAAAATTCCTACCAAACCAGCGATACATGCTACAGTTTTGAAACTTCACCACAATGTAGCCCCAGTACTGCAGAAACTTTGTCCATTTAGACTCAATACAAATTATGAAGTTCATCACTCTGTTTTTTTTTCAAAAACTGTAAAACTTATAAAACATATCTCCTCCCACAATTTTTGCTCAATTGTCACCAAACTTGCTAGAGAGCATCTCCACACTGTCCTCCACAAAACTTGTTTCTCAGATTTTTGATTTATCAAAAATTGAGCCTACAGTGCATGAAAACGTTTGACAATAACCCCTCATGTGAGTGCAGAGCCTCATTCAGCTCTAAAGGTTTTGAATTTGACAGAGTGAGACAAAGGGACTGAGTGGACTGGTTGTCGTGGGACAGAGAGGCCAAGTGGACTGGTTTTAGTATGAATTAAGAAGGAACAAGCAGACAAGTTTGATGTGGAGCAGATGGCGGAGGACTTTGTGGTTCTCAAGACCCACAGGAGGCCGTTCAGACAAATGAGTACAATAACACACTCACCAATGGATTTAATTGTTTTGGTGATGTTTTATTCTACCACTGAGTCTTAAAGAATTGGCAGATTATTTAATTTCAGTAGCCAAATCATGCTTGTTGCACCCAGTGCACTGCTCATAGACTTGTTTATTTCTTTTCAATCAGTGTCTGAGTTTTGTCTCTTTTCTGGTTAATTCTAGTAAAATAAAGGGTAAAATAAAGTTGATTTCACAGGCTGCAAAGTGACGTCCACATAGAAATAAAGATGCTTGAAAGAAGTACTTTTATTTGAGTATAATATTCTGGTTCTACCTTTTTATTGTTACTTTGTCGTCCTATGAATAAAGATTGCTGGTATCATTTAATCTATGTAAATAATTGTGTGCTGTAAGCAGGCCCGTGGGTGTCCCAAAGCAAAGCGTGTGTGTGTCCTAAGCAAACCACAGAGTGACAGGTGTTGATTGATATGATTTCTGCCCAGGCGAAAAATGCAAAACCCTGAGCAGCATGAAATCCCACCTGTGACCATGGGTGTGTGTCAGCATTTGTGCATGTGTGTGTAAGGTGAAAAGGGTAACTGGGCTTAGTGTAACACACACAAACATCTTAACAACTCCCCTGCTGATCAACTCATTCACTCTTTCTTGGTCATTTACATAACCTCAGAATATCCACTCCTGCAGCAGCATGAATGAACCCTTCATTTAAATGAATTCAAAAGACACCCAGTTTGGTAAAAGACCTTATTTTATTTACACATCATATTGAAATATGAAACAAACCCCCTCAAAAGAGGCAAAAACCAAACCCCTTAAATGAGTATTAACTGATGGTTTAGCCACTTGACAGCAATATAACAAACTGTAATTTAATAGCATTGTTTGAAACTGTTACTATGGCAAATGTGCAAATGGTTGCCTATATACACATCCAGGGGGTGTGAGAGTACAGACAGAATTGTAGATGTGATTGTTACAGGGCAATACTCTGGTTTATCAGTGAAGTGTATAAACTACACTGCAAACTGGAGTCCTCACTAACACTTACAAGTTATTGATGCTTCCTAACATGAGTTATTTATACATTATTGAACACATAAAAATACATTATATCTGCTCACAGATGCATTACAGTGTGTTATATGCATTTGTTAATTATTAATACAGTTCTTATGAATCCTAAATTGATAAAGTGTGACCCATGGGAGTAAGGGAAAACAGTCTGGATAAAGATGGTATCACTGTGACACCTGGTGCGTTCATTTAATTTTAAATGGGAGTCACCCTAAACAGTGCAACTAACATTCAAATGTGGCATTGATTATTTCCCCAGCACATCTATCTATCACAATGAACATATGAGCAAGCCAAACTCAGACAAAGCTTACTATTAAATCATAAATTGAGCTGCTGTGGGGGCATTAGGAACAGCTGCCCCAGGGCTCCTTCCGGGCAGGATACCCCTGACCAACTCCTCCTTTATCTCTGTCAACAGTGGTGAATGTCAGAAGCCAACCTAGGGCTGAATGAGGGCCCCAGAGTGCTATGAACTCCACATCCTTACTTATTTACACCATGTGAGTGCATTAAAACCTGATAAATGAAATTAATCTGGTCTTATGAAACGTAACACTACGTACTTTGTGGTACACTTGATTGGTGCAACTAATACAAAATAATTTGTCAAGGTTGTTGTCTTTTTTAGATTTTGGTATAAAATGTGTTACCAGGGATATTCTTGAAGCTGCCTCTTGGTCTGGGTTTTCCTTCGTCATCATTGCATCATGGTCAAAAGACAGGCAGCGCTTTTTTTTTTCTGGCAGCTGCAACTTGGCATCTAAAGGGCTTGCACACTTTCCCATCCTACACTCAATCTCCACAGTTAAAGCAGACCAGTTGCAACAAAGGTCTAAATGGCAAACATAATTGTTGTAGCCATATGTATAGCATCACATTGTATACATACATTTATCACACTCTTTTAAGGGCAATTTAGATCCTGATGAAGTCTATTCTTCCAAGGTAGACACGTGCACACGCACACACCCACCCACACCTACACACACACAGAACGATGTGTCGTGGAAATATACGTCCTCAATAGTGTCTAGTCATATCTCTGTTTCTCCTCACACTCTGCTGAAATGCCACTGTTTGTGTCTTTTACACTCGGTCAGGTGGTACCTTTTATATTGGAGATCATAGAAACAGACTGACTCCTCTGCACTTAATGTATTACTCTTGAAGAAGTCTTACTGTCATTTGAAAGAACTAGTGCAACACCCTGGCCTAAGTGCTTAGTTCCCCTAGTTGCATGTCAATAGGATGTTCACTCAGTCAGTCTCAATCAAAAAAGCACCCACCATGCACCCCTGAATTTGCTGACCCTACTTCCATAACATATTCTCACTCCCAACTCATCAAATACCAACGCTCTATGACTACTGCCGCCCAATATGTCCTATTTGTTGCAAGATTTGTTTTGGGGCGCCCAGTAGCTCACCAGGTAAATCAGGTGTCACATGTACAAAGACTATGGTGGCTATGGCCTGCAACAGCCCTTTGCTGCATGTCATCCCCTCTCTCTGTCCTTCCTTCATGCTTAGACTGTCCAGTCAAATTAAGGCAAAAAGACACAAAAATAATCTTTAAAAATTATACATTTTGTTGTATCTGTGCTCATCTCTGCTTCTGACGAACCCATAAATTTTCTGTGTGCATGTAGGAGCAAAACTATACAACTGTTTACAGTGTGAGTTAGCATATATGCAAAGCACAGCCGCAGTTATGATCTTTTTGACACTTTAATGAAACATTGTTGTTGGACTGATGTAAACAAACAAAAAAAACTAAATCATATCATAAAATAATGCATAGTTTAATGTGTTTATGGAAATCAAACTGTCTCCAGGGTGACAGGTTAGCAGCCATTATGTCACAAAAGGCCATTCTAGAACAGAATGGCAGGTTCAGAACTTCAGAACCTTTTTGATGCCCCAGAGTCTTTAAATAGACCCTCAACTCATCAGAACATCTCACACTCACAAGTGAGACCAACGAAGGAAGAAGCAAAGAGAAATCTCTCTCAAAAAAACAAGATGAGTTACCACATGGAAACCTCACATGAGCCAAGCTCAGTGTTTGATGATCTCCGTCAGGGGGGAGAATTTTGTGACGCAGTCATAAGAGTGGAGGATGCTGAATTTCAAGTCCACAAGGTCATCTTGTGCGATTGCAGCCCGGTATTTCCAGTGAGTATCTCATAAGAAAATAACACCAACAGTTTACGGTATAAGACACAGCAGTCACAATAATGAATTAATTTGATTTATGGAGCATTTGTGGTAAAAACAGGGAATAGTTCACATTAAGTTCAATTACTGGCTCTACTGGCTCCATACTACACTACCTTTGAGCAGATTTGGAGTTATGAAGTGTGTTCAGAACAGTGACAAAATTAGTTATGCTCAAAAAAGTCATGTACCCTGGAAACAGATGAATACAGGAACAGAAGGGAGAAGCTCTTATCTACCAAAACCTGAAATAAATTGTCGATGGTGGTGAAATGGTTTCAGTAAACCATCACAAAAGACAACAAAACTAAAATATACATTTCTATATTAAATATTTGAGAAGTTTATTTGGCAGTGACATTCTTAGTACTAGTTACAGTTCTTTTATGTTTCATGCAAAAAGTAGTACAATATAAAAGTAAATAGATAATATATACTGCACACATTGAGTATGTAGTATACTACAACCCTAATAATCAGTTTTGACTTTACAATAGTTGAGATAATGCATACAGTCATTTATCTTCACTTAAATCAGTGAAATCATAGAGGCATGGGAGAAGAACATAGTTTATTTATGAAGGGTAACTCGGTGCGACAGACTGACAAATGGTCATTTTGTAGATTAAGAGTTCCTTTAATGTGAGCAAAACAAACATGTTTCTGTTCAGCGCCATTGTCAGCATTCTTCAACTTTAGATTGACAATTTTCACACAATCTGTTAGTTATTCAACAGATTGGGTGAGCAAAGTCGCAACAAGACCCTAAATGTAGCCAGACTATTATAATATTTGTGCACTGAGTTCATTTGATCTTATATTTCACTCTTGCTGCTGTTTTGAAAAGTTTTTTTATTGTTATCAGTGTAAAGATGAGAAGAAAAAGCTCAGTATAACTAATTTTCAACCCTTCTCTGTCTTCATCTTGTCCCACAGAGCTCTCTTCAGACGCTGGACAACTCCGGACCAGAAGGTCTTCAACATACCGGGCGTGTCTGCTGACATGATGCAGCTCATCATTGCGTTTGCGTACACCAGCTCTGTTTCTGTGACCGAGGACAACGTCCAGGAGCTGTTGCTTGCAGCCGATCAGTTCAACATCATGGCCATTGTGCAAAAGTGCTGCGACTTCTTGGAAGAGCAGCTTTGCACAGAGAACTGCATTGGCATCTTTCAGTTCACCTTCATTTGCTTCCACTCCAGACTGCGGGACAAGGCCTACCGCTACATAATTGATCACTTCAAGGAGGTTGTTTTCACTGAAGAGTTCCTGCAGCTCTCTGTGCAGGAACTCACTGACCTCCTTGAAAGACAGGACATCAATGTGAGAAATGAAAGCACTGTGTATGAGGCCATCCTTCGCTGGATCGCCCACGTCCCTGAAGAGCGAAACAGTCACATCACTGTGCTCCTGTCTAAGGTATGACACCTGTCTCTGACTGCATGTATTTTTAATTTACATCTTCAGAATTTGGCTGATGCTGTTTCTGTAACTGGTGTTTTCCTGAGTGAAATCAAAGAAATCAAGAGATCACTTAAAGCTTCAGTTGGTTACTTTTATGAGAAAATGTTTGTGTCACATTTGCTAAAACTGTCACTATATTCTGAGAGAAGTACATGAGAGAAAAAAAAAAACATGTCACTCCTCCTCCATCTGCTTCCAATGGCATTTGCTACAATCTACCACAGTGCACCAAAAACAACCAGTCGGGCTAGAGGGGTCTGTAACGCAGCTGTCAATCATGTCAATTACTGTTCATGAACAGCGGTCAAACTGTCAAACTAGACAGATCAAATATGAATCAAGATTCTGTTTCTGCATTTCCCACCTCAGATGTTTTCAGAAACATATTTTAGTGCACTGTTTAGCTGTAAAATGAGATAGTTGGTCCGGCTTGTGGGCAGTTCTTGGTACTCCAGTCTGTGGTGTCCAACATGGCTGCTAGGTCACGATCTTTCTCATATTACAGCAAAACAGTACACCAAAATATATTTCTAAAAAAAAAAATTGAGTTCAGAAATAAGCAATGTGCAGTAACAACGCTGCCTCATTTGACAATTTCACTGCAGTTCACGAGCAATGATTGACATGTTTGACAGCTGCGTTAGACTCGTTAGACTCCTTTACCCTGATTGGTTGTTTTAGGTGTGCTGTGATGGATTCTAGCAAATGCCATTGAAGGCAGTCAGAAGAGGAGGAGGGACACTTTTTCAAAGACCATCTGTCTGTGAGACTGTATTTCTGTGTGTATGACAAAATGTTATTTTCATTAGTCAAATTACCAACTGCAGCTTTTGAATTTTAGATATTTAAAACTTTGGAAGGCAGGATAAATTAGTTAAATGTCATAAGAATTTAACATGATGATAAAATGGCATCAGATATCTGGACAGTACTAGAGTTTATTAGGCTCAATTCTAATATTCTGTCCTGTTTTGTCCGTGTAGGTCCGACTGGCCTTGTTGAGTCTCAGCTATCTTCAGATCAACGTGATGACCAATGAGCTGGTGATGAACAACGCCGAGTGCCAGTCCATGGTCAGAGAAGCCCATGACATTGTTGACCACTTCGGGGAAAACAAGGCTACTCTAGCTTGTCTCTGCACCCCCCTTGGCCGTCCTCGCCTGCCTAAAGCCATCCTGTTGGCCATCGGAGGCTGGAGTGGCAACAATCCAACCAATGCCATCGAGTCATATGATATCCGCACTGACATCTGGATCAACGTGACAAACTCTAGCGAATATCCTCGTGCCTATCATGGCACTGTCTTCCTCAATGGGGATGTCTACTGTGTTGGTGGCTTTAACGGGATCGAGTATTTCAACAGCGTGCGCAGGTTCGACCTGAGCTCACGCACCTGGCATGAGGTGGCACCCATGTACCACCGCCGCTGCTATGTGAGTGTCACTGTGTTGAATGGGTGCATCTATGCCATGGGAGGTTACGATGGGCAGGCACGACAGAGCACTGCAGAACGCTACATACCTGAGACCAACCAGTGGAGTCTTATTGCGTCCATGCATGAGAACAGGAGCGATGCCAGCTGCACAACACTCCACAACAAGGTAGGTGTGAAAGGGTTCCTGGGAATAATTCAGAGGAACAGAGAGCAGGATGTACGGAAGCATTTTTTTTTACCATTTAATTTTATACTTGTTGGAAACAAAACTTTGAGTCACAGTGGCAAATATGACAAAACTTATTTTTTAATAATTGTCACTAATTCCTGACAGTAGTACATGGGGCAGATAATCTGTGAAAAAAACAGTCATGCTCCTCTGCCTCCTCTTAGTACTGCTTGAGGCATTTGCAAGAATCACAAAAACAACCAATGAAAGCCAAGGAGTCTTTAACCCAGCTGTCAGTCACTCCCTGAACTGCAGTCAAACTGTTCAACTGGGCAGGGCTAATATCTGATCACAGTATAAGTAGACGTATATATAACATTTTTTCTTTGACGATAACGTAACATTGGACGACTAATTTATCGCTCCAATTCATTTCTCAGTTAGATGATAAGATTCCTCACTAGATGCTGGGTCTCAGCTCTTATTCACTCATTGTCTTCAGAGGTGTAGAAATGTTTCTGTTATTTTTTACTAGTTGAAGCCAAGAAAAAAAGCTCAATCACTAAAAACCCTTTCTGTTCTCTCCAGATTTACATCTGTGGTGGTTTCAATGGGCATGACTGCCTGCAAACGGCTGAATGTTACAACCCAGAGACCAACCAGTGGACAATGATCGGCCCCATGACCAGCCAGCGCAGTGGAGTTGGCGTCATTGCATACGCAGACCGTGTCTTTGCAGTAAGTATACGAAACTCATGATGCACCAGTAACACACAAACTGTGTGAGGTGTTCAAAGATTTGGTCAGCAGTTAGATTTAACTCAGAGATATTTAAGGACAGGTGTTATTTCTTTGACAAACTGGTTCCATCCCCATTTCTAACATTTGAGACTTAATTGTCCTTTCACTCCCAAAGGTTGGTGGCTTTGATGGCATTACCCGTCTGCACAGCGCTGAGGCATACAACCCCTGCACCAACACCTGGCAGGAGATGTCCCTCATGAGGACCCCCCGCAGCAACTTCGGCATCGCAGTTCTTGAAGATCTGCTCTTTGTTGTAGGGGGCTTCAACGGCCGATCGACCACCTATGACGTTGAGTACTACGATGCGATAACTAATGAGTGGCATGAGGCCTGCGACATGGACATTCACCGCAGCGCTGTAAGCTGCTGCGTGGTATCTGGACTCAACAACATGGCCGACTACGTTCCGTCTCGTGACACCCTGCCATTTATCGATATGGAGGATGAGTCTGTTGAGTATGAGTCAGGAGAATCTGACTGACACATCTGAACTGTGTATTTGCCAAGATCCACCCTGGCAACACTTTAACATCGTACAATGAAATAAATTTCCTTAAGCATTAAATACTGTTACTCTAGAGATTTTTCTAACTTTTAACAGTTAGTATGAGAATGTTCAGTGACAAGGGTGCTGTGTCCAGCCTGCAGACGCAGTCACCAAACTACAAAACTAAACTGTTGGTTGTTATCTGGTAAATGTGTATGCAGCGTGCATGCAACCCTGCCAAAGATATTTTAGGGTGTTAGCAAGTAGTTAGCAAGAAAAGGGTCTAAACATCTATCTATCTATCTATCTATCTATCTATCTATCTATCTATCTATCTATCTATCTATCTATCTATCTATCTATCTATCTATCTATCATTTTGGAGCAGCTGCAGTGACAAAGTCTTTTCTGTCTGATGTTGTGCAGTACTTTTAACACTTACACCTTTTCCTGTCAGTCACGGGTCTTCCTGACTTGTGTAGAGGAAGTATTGTCCCATCAAATGTTACCCACATAGGCAATATGGACTTGTTGATTCTTGGGTTATTTGAACACATTAATGAGAACATTAAAGTTATTTATTTTATATATTCATTGTTAAAAATGGCATTTTTCAGAGAAAATCAGTGTGAGAATATTTTGATTTCATTTGTTTATTAACCCCCAGGGGAGAACTGTGATTCATAACTGTCGCTCTGACGTATATAGTAGTACTCTTGAAGAAGAGTAGTGAATGATGAAGGAGATCATTGTCAGAATAACTAAGCGGCTCACTGTACCTGTTGCTTAAAATTTAAGATTTTTGCTTTGAAAATGAGAGGTGTACTTAAGGTAACAAGAACTGAAAGATTAAAACTAGAAGTATGCTACTATCAGATTTAACAGCTGTTGCATCTTAAATAATCATTTGAATTCGTGTGTATGCAGTGTCCTCACATTGACTGTCTTCTAGCAGGTAGCGAGGGATGATATTTGTGAGACATGATAATCGAGGTGTCATTCTATGTTTTGATTTTATTACCTTATTTCAGGGATCATCTATCACTTGTTAATGTGTATGTGATGTTACAGACAAAACCAGTTGTTGACTGAAAGATACATGAGGAAGGGCAAAAACTGACATAGTGGAAGACTTGTTTGTTGAAAGCACTTGGGCATTTTAGGCGTGGGTGCATGGCTGAAAGGTGGGTGTTTATTCCTCGGGTTCTGGTGCCTGAGTGGATGTCCTGCGTGTCTTAGTGGGAAACCCCTGCCATTACGCTGCTGGTGCAAGGGGTTCTGGGTAACGTGGGCAGGATTATCTGGGGGAAAACAAACAGATGAAGCAAAGTAAGAAAAAGCAGAAATACATGGATGTCTGTCATATTTTCATAATAATAATAATAATACATTTTATTTATAGGCGCCTTTCAGGACACTCAAGGTCACCGTACAAAAGGACAATAAAAACAATTAATAAAAACATGACACTCAATCAAAAACATAACAAAGTGCAATACATAAAACAGTAAAGTGCAACAGTGAGGTCATTCCAGTCCCAAGATTATAGTGAATATGCTAGTTTGAACAGGTGAGTTTTACGGCGGGATTTGAAGGTGGTGATAGAGTCTGATAGTTGTATGTCCTGTGGCAGTGAGTTCCAGAGGCGGGGGGCGGAGCGGCTGAAGGCTCTCGACCCCATGGTGGATAGGCGAGCAGGTGGGAGGGTGAGTTGGATGGAAGAGGAGGACCTGAGAGTACGGGTGGGTATGTTAATGTGAAGGAGCTCAGCAAGATACTGAGGGGCGAGGTTGTTGATGGCCTTGAAGGTGAGAAGAAGGATTTTATAGGTGATGCGGTATTTGATAGGAAGCCAATGGAGCTGCTGCAGGACAGGTGTTATATGACTGGAAGAGGGGGTACTAGTAATGATTCTGGCGGCAGAGTTTTGAACAAGTTGCAGTTTATGGAGGGATTTGTCGGGTAAACCAAAAAGCAGGGAGTTACAATAATCAAGACGGGATGCGACCAGAGTGTGGACCAGGATAGCAGTACTGTTGGATCTGAGGGATGGGCGGAGGCGTGAGATATTACGTAGATGGAAGTAGGCTGAGCGGGTGACATTACTAATGTGGGACTGGAATGATAGAGTACTGTCAAGGATGACACCCAGACTCTTAAGCTGGGGGGACGGGGAAACTGAGGAGTTGTCAAAAGAGATGGAGAAACTGTTTGTCTTAGAAAGGGTGGATTTGGTGCCGATGAGAAGGAGCTCAGTTTTGTCACTGTTAAGTTTGAGAAAATTGTAGGAGAACCAGGAACTGATTTCCTGAAGGCAATCGGAGAGGGAGGAGGTGGGTTTGGTGGACAGGTAGAGCTGGGTGTCATCCGCATAACAGTGAAAATGAATGTTATATTTATGAAAAATACTGCCAAGGGGGAGGAGGTAGATGATGAAAAGGAGAGGTCCAAGCACAGAACCTTGGGGTACACCAGAGGAGAGGGGGACGGGTTGTGATGTAAATGTTTTCAGTTGAACCTGCTGTGTGCGGCCAGAGAGATATGATTTAAACCAGTCCAGGGGTATGTCGGATAGTCCAATGGCGGCTAATCTGTCAATGAGGATGGTGTGGGAGATTGTGTCAAAGGCCGCACTCAGGTCGAGGAGGATGAGGATGGTAATGAGTCCAGTGTCAGCAGCCATGAGGAGGTCGTTGGTGATCTTGACTAGAGCAGTTTCAGTGCTGTGAGATGGACGAAAGCCAGACTGGAATTGTTCATAGAGGTTATTGAGAGAGAGGTGATTATGAACCTGAGATGCAACAGTTTTTTCCAGGATTTTGGAGAGGAAAGGGAGATTGGAGATGGGACGAAGGTTGTTGAGATTGTTGGGGTCAGCACCAGGTTTCTTGAGAATTGGGGTTACTATGGCAGATTTGAGAGATGAGGGAACAATACCAGAGGTGAGAGAGGAATGGACAACAGCAGTTATTAGAGGGGTCAGAGACTGGATGGAGGCTTGACCAGAGAGGTAGGGAGAGGATCAAGCTGACAGGTAGATGGTTTGGATTTGTGGATGAGATCCGATATGTCAGCAACAGAGGGAAGTTTGAATCTGGAGAAGGGGTGGGAAAAAGGGACTTGGAAAGCTGGGAAGGGTGAAGGGGCTGAAATGAGAGGGGCTAGTTGCTGATGAATACTGTCGATCTTTGTGCTGAAAAATGCCACAGTGGAATTACAGAAGTCAGTTGAGTAGCAATGGGGAGGGAGACAGTCTGGTGAGTGTAGTGTTTTGTTAACCAGGGTGAATAATGCTTGAGTGTTTCCATGGCCTTGTCTGATTAGATCTGCATAGTAGGTGGATTTAGCAGTAGAGAGTGAGTCCTTATAGAAGAGAATGTGATTCTTGTACATGTCCTTTTGAACAGTGAGACCGGTTTTTCTGCTGAGGCATTGCAGTTGACGACATTTGGCTTTGATCTGGCGGAGTTCGGGTGTAAACCAAGGTGCAGATTGGGTGAAGGAGACAGTCCATGTTTTTAAAGGTGCCAGGGTGTCCAGGAGATTGTGGAGGCCATTATTGTAGTGGGAGAGCAGTTCATCTGGAGTGGATGTGGGGTTGATGCAGGGAAGATTGGCAATACCAGTGTGTAGTGTAGTTAAGTTAATGTCCTTAATGTTACGGAATGAGATGGTGCGAGACAGTTTAGTTTTGGATAGACTGATATTAACAGTGAATGAAATAAGCATGTGGTCAGAAATGGGGAGATCAACTGCAGAATAATTGGAGGGAGTAACACCAGAGCAGCAGACAAGGTCCAAAATATGACCTTTTGAGTGGGTGGGAAAGTTGATAAACTGCTGTAACCCAAAGCTGTCCAAGCAAGATATGAAGTCTTTGGTGAAGTAGTTATTAGAATTGTCTATATGTATGTTGAAATCACCAAGTAGAATTACAGTGGAGGAGAGGGAGGAAATTTGGGTGAGAAAAGCAGAGAATTCACTGATGAAGTCAGAGTTGGGCTTAGGTGGACGGTAAACAGTGGCAACTATGGTAGGAGATGGACCATTCAGTTTTACGGCAAGAGATTCAAATGACTGATATGCTGGCATAGAAACAGATGAGACTTTCCAATTCTCGCGATAGATCATCGCGAGACCTCCCCCACGGCCAGTGGCATGGGGCTGACAGGTGTAAACAAACCCAGGGGGAGTTGCTTCATTCAGCTGGGAAAAGTCATGTTGTTGTTGCCATGTTTCAGTCAGACACAAAAAGTCGTACTTGCGGTCAATGATGAGGTCCTGGGGGAGTTGTCCTTTGCTCGAGAGTGAGCGGATGTTAAATAGTCCGAAACGGAGATCACTAAGAACACATACTAAGAGCAGCATAAAACAGGGGTGGAATGACCGTCACAGACGTAGAGATTGGAGTTAAAAGTTAATTAAAAAGCCGGAGAGCAGCGGCAGTGATCCACGCCAGCGTTCACTCAACCGGAAGTTACAACGTCTGATCGTCTTTTGCATAAAGGATTCCTTACACACAGGAAGATCTATACAATCGCCACAGTTTGTGGGCACTCAACATTAGTGACACCACATCAGAATCTGACCAAATGTCTCCCCTTCGTTGAATAATGGCCAGCAGAGTGTTTTTGCAGAACATTATGTTGTCAAAGCAAAATTAACCTTTGCTCTTTTTAAAATATATTGTAATCGCTTAATATCATTTTATTCTGTTAGACATTTGTGTGAAATGTGTTTTTAACTGCCAAATTCTTATCAGTTCATCCTTGAGTCTTCTGTCCTTTTCAGCACAAAGGGAAAACAGGAACATAGTCAAAGCCCGCCACTTAGCTCTTCAAACGTACAGTCACACACTGACCTCGAGTAGGACTTCATCTCTGGTTTTGATGGGGGCTGGTTGGCTGAAACCCTCGTTGTCGTCATCATCCTCAAAACTTGGGGCAGAGGGAGAAGAGAAGCACTATTGGTGCAAAAATATTGGTAACCGGCATGTTCAGTCTAAAAACATTACTAACAAGCCCTCTGTCAAATTGGTGTGTTAGTGTGTGTACGATTACCTGTCAGAATCCTCTGAATCATCGTCATCACAGTCTTCTATCTTACACACGATGTCTAAAGAAAGCGTGGCTGCTGTTGAGTCTCCTGTTTCCTCTGGATGTGTCTGTGTACTTGATGTTGTGTCTGCAGTGGCAAGGTTTACGACAAGGTTTTCTAGTTGTGTTGTCATGGTGACCTCCATCTCCTCTTCCTCACCCTTGCACGCTGGTAATGTCTGTCCCTCGTCCTCTGATGATTTTTCAGCCATCTGAAATGTACACATATTTTAAATCGTTGAAGGCAGATCTTCAGATCACACATGGGAGTAAATGTTAACAAAACACCCTTGAAGTCTTCAGACATGGTCTATCTCTTTTATCATTTTGTTATCAGGCTTATCCTCTTTCACCCTGTCTGAGGCACTGCTGCTGTTAAATTATATTCACACTTACAAACTCTCTCCCAACCCAGAAGGGTCAATCCACTGTTTTCTGGCAGAGAGCCATGGCCTCAGATGAGAGTCAGCACCTCCAAATCTGAGGCCATGGTTCTCTGCCAAATAATGTTGGATTGGCCCCTCTGGGTTAGGAGAGAGCTACTGCCTCAAGCGAGCGAGTTCAAGTATCTCGGGGTCTTGTTCATGAGTGAATGTAAAATGGAGCGTGAGATGGATTGGCTGTTTGATGCAGCGTCTGCAGTGATGCAGAAAGAGGGAGCCAAGCTAGAAGGCAAAGCTCTTGATTTACTGGTCCATCTATGTCCCAACCCTCACTTAGGATCATGAACTTTGGGTAGTGACCGAAATAATGCGATCGCAGATACAAGCTGCGGAACTGAGTTTAGTCAGTAGGGTGGCTTGGCTCAGACTTAGAGATAGGGTGGGGAGCACAGACATCCTTCGGGAGCTTGGAGTAGAGCTGCTGCTCCTTCACATCGATAGGGGTCAATTGAGGTGGTTCGGGCATCTGATCAGGATGCCTCCTGGGTGCCTCCTTTTAGAGGTGCGCAAGGCACATCCCAGTGGTAGGAGGCCCAGAACAGGCTGGAGGGATTACATATCTCATCTGGCCTGGGAACACCTAGGGTCCCCGAGGAGGAGCTGGAAAGCATCCCTGGGGAGAGGAATGTCTGGGGTGCTTTGCTTGGCTTGGCCCCTGTGACCCGGCCCCAGATGGGCGAATGCAAATAGATGAACGGAAATCTCTGTCTTAAACTGCCATGATGGTCTTGAGGGTGTCTGCAGGTATTAGATACTTAAATTTAATGCTTTTAAGACTTCTTGGAGATAAATTGTAGCCAAACTTAAGACTGACTTTTTGGGACAAATCCTCTTTTTTAGGGTCCGGGCTGCTAAGCAGCCAAGGACCCTATTGTAATCGGAAGAATTCTTTCTTTCTTTCTTTCTTCTTCCGAGGAAATCATACTTCCCATGGGCAAAAACTCACCAAACTTTACAGAAATGTCCGACCCCATGCCAGATTTACTCAGCTCCAAGGGCAGTCCAGGGGTGTGTCGGATAGTCCGACAAGGGCATTTATTGTGCTCCAAGGGCATTTATTGTGCCCCCCCCCCCCCTCCTGGGGGGGGCACAATAAATGTTTAAATTTAGAAACTTTAAAAATTCCTACCAAACCAGCGATACATGCTACAGTTTTGAAACTTCACCACAGTGTAGCCCCAGTACTGCAGAAACTTTTGTCCATTTAGGCTCATTGCAAATTATGAAGTCCATCACTCTGTTTTTTTCAAAAACTATAAAACTCATAAAACGTATCTCCTCCCACAATTTTTGCTCAATTGTCACCAAACTTGCTAGAGAGCATCCCCAGACTGTCCTCCACAAAACTTGTTTCTCAGATTTTTGATTTATCAAAAATTGAGCCTACAGTGCATGAAAACGTTTGACTGTAAACACTACTGTAAACATATACCACCCAATTCTTGCTAAATACATTTTCAATCTTCCTGAAAAAAAAGACAATATTTTGGAGTCGTGGTTGATGAAGTTTGGCAAATATCAGAATTTTATCTCCAAAACTGAATTTTCTAGAACATTTTGAATTCTGCTCTCATGGGAACAACTGGAGTCAATGTAAAAGTGGCATTTTTAAACATCACATTTTCTCTTGTGAAGCAAAACACTTATCATTAAAAACAAATCACCAACATGTCCATGCTGTCTAGATGCAATTTATGTATTGTCAGATTTTTGTTTAGATAATAGAACAGTGACATTTTGACTATTTTTGAAATCTACCACAACAACTGCAGCCTGGTCGGTGATTTCCTGAGTCTATTGGAGAAGCCACACAGCAGGTCTCACTTCCAGACAATTAGCTCAGTGAGTTAGGAGCTGGATCACAGTGCCAATGTTATGACCCAAGTCATTATTTGTTGGTTTGTTGTTCTTGTGTTGACCTGCAGTTACCTCTAAGGTGTTCTCTCTCCTCCTGCAGAATGTGTGTATGTGTGGGAGCATGATTGGTTGCTGCAAAGCAGGTGGTGATTGTTGATTGGGCTGGCACAAGAAGACTGAAGACACTTGATTGGCTCACTGCGAGACAGAGGGTTTTTAAACCTTCAGCTGCTAGAAGCTCTCCCCTCCCATTCACCTTTCCACCACCAACAAAGCCAGTGTGTACTTTGTGCCTTGTATTATCTCGTGTGTGAGTACAGCAAGAGTAAATTAGTGTGAGTATTTTTCGTTAACAGTAAGTAATATTATTTTGTTGATCACTGTACGTCAGAGCACTTTAAGCAGTTCCAGTAGGAGTGAGAAGCCCTTTTTATTTGGCATTTGCTATGTTCTTTTCTCCTGTTTTGCAAGGTAGGAGTTTAGGTTAGAAAACTGTCTTTTGTTTCATTTTTCTTTATTGTTAGGTAAGTTTAGGGACAATTAGTATATTTTTGTTTGTTGTTTTGGGCACTGCTCATATCTGAAGAAAAATAGACTGCGTTTCTTTTGTTGTTTAAAACTTGTGTGACTGGAAGAGTGGGGGAGTCAAATCATGTTATGTCTAGGTTCCCCTAGACCGGGGACATAACACCAAGGACTCTGGGTTCAAGACCCAACAAGGGGGATGAGTGTGACACATCAAAACTACAAAGAGTCTTTGAGAAACAAATGTATCAAATTTTAGAGTCATGGTAGATGATGTTTGACGAATACATATCAGAATCAATGCAAGAATGGTATTTTAAACAACAGTTATTTACTTATGAAGCAAATCAATCATTCTTAAAAATAAAACATGGAGGCGGTGTTAAGCTCAGTTGGTAGAGCAGGCGCTCCATGACAGAAAATACAGCCCTCAATGCAGGTGGCTGCAGATTGAATCCTGTGTTCGAAGGCCCTTTCCTGCGTGTCATCCCCCTCTCTGTCTCTCCATTTCCTGACTCTCACAACGCTCACTTTCCATTTAAGGCAAAAAAGCCCCAAAAATATATATATTAAAAAAAAAAAGACCAACATCTCAATGCTGTCTAGATGCATATGTATATTTTCAGAACAACTGCAGTCACTTTAAGAGTGGTATTTTTAAATCAGATTTTCTCTTGTGAAGCAAAGCACTTATTGTTAAAAACAAATCACCAACATTTATTTATTTACTTATTTATTTATTATTGTGTAGTGATTTCCACTGATACAAAAGTGTACTTTGCAAATTTATTCCAATATTCAACCACTTTTACTTTTCAATTGCTGCAATACAATTTCCAGATGATGCAACCTGCAAAATGACTCAGCTGATGCTAAATGCAGATTGTAATATCAACTTCCTTGATGTCTTCCTATTCTTCTGCTTGTTGCTCAGAATTGCCTAAAAATGCCCGGACCCGACCCATCGCTGCGCAGCAGCTATAATTGTAAGTATATTTTTTAAAAATCTAGAAATGTCAAAGTCATATTTTTTGTCGATAAATACCATCAAATAGAATCTATAACCCTGAGTGGTAAACAGTTTTTTTCTGTTGCCATTACTGTATCCCTTTTATATTATTTTTAATGAGGTGCTGTTTCTAGTGATGAAAATGTTTGAGAATTGACCATCTTGCTGCTGTACCTGAACATTTTATATTTAATAATCCACCTTTTCAGCTGTTAGAGAAATATTCTGCTCTTCAATTAAAATGTTCAAAAAGGTTTTAACACCACAAGTCATTCAGAGCTCAGTAGCTTCCACAGTTGGAAAAACAACAATCTAGTACATACAGAAATCTCAATATGGGAGAAAATAATTTCAACAGGACACAGTTTTCCATAGCGGGTTTCAAGTTCATATTTATTTCTCTCAACAGAACCCAAGTGACAATCAGAATACAGTACTTTTTTCCTCAAACATGTTTTTTCCTTTTCTTTTTTTATTACGCAAAACAAGAGAACACTCAGTGCAATAAGACAGAGGACTCTGACAGTGCGGTGCTCTCTCTACCTTTTCACAGTGCACGTTTATACACACAAAAAGATTGTACATCATCGTTATTACATTTCCAACCTCCACCCACCAACATCATGGATAGGGTAAAGTGAATGTCTTAAAACAATCATTTTTAAAGATTCAACTTGCATACAGTGTAGCTTGGCACACACACACACACACACGCACACACACAAACGCACACAGCTCTCTCCCTCACACACACATACTGGTACAACACAGAGGGACCTCTGTAGCATTGATTCTCACCAGTGAGGGGGTACTGCACTTGCACTCTGAGGGCTAGCTCATTTGTCAAACCCACACTATTTTGGCAATGTCGATATTGCATTTTAATGTGCTAAAGAGAACCAATTTAGATGATGTAAGTAGGAGGTTGAGGTAGAGGGAGAGAGCAGGGGGAGAGGGACATGTATGTAATCAGCCTGATTAAATGTGATGTAATATGATGGGTAGTGCAGATTTCTTTCTTCTTCTTCTTCTTTTTTTTTTTTTACAAAGCCTCAGATTTGTAGGCCGTTGTGCAACCCCTGTCTGTTTGACTGGGTAGAGCTGTTGCCATGCTATAGGTCCTTAAACGATTTCTAAAATGGTTGCCAGCCAATTGAATTGGGAATATTGTCAGAGACAACCAGTCATAGATGACTGCGTGCAACGTATCCTCATACAACAGTTCGTATGATATCCTGCGAACATGCACACGCAACAGTTTGTGTGATATCCTATAAATTAGCACCCCGTGAATGATGTCAACGTAAAGTTATGTAGGTTAGGTGTAGGAAAATGAACATGGTGTCGACTCAGATACCCCCTTTCCACCAAATTAGCTCTAATTCTTGAACTGGTCCCGTTAGCTATCTAGCTAGTCAGCCCATGTTTGCACCAGTTTTGTGCAGAACCATTGTGATAAAGGATGTGTCATCAATGTAGGGTGTTGCACAGTGCACAAGAGAAGTAAAAAGTTGTAGCAACATCACGGATTACACCGATAACCTGCAAACTTTTGTTCTGTTGTTACAGTCGCCCACTGAGGTTCTCACAGTTCGTTGCTCAGGTCAAGGAAAACCTGCTATTTTTCCAGCTGAGAACCAACTTTTCGGGTTCAAATGCTGTGAACGGTAAAAAGTAGGAGCGGAAACTGCAACAGAACTGGTTCCATGTTGGTGGAAAAGAGATAGGAGTTCAATTAAAGTTGTCATGGTTCTGAACACCGGTCTCCAGGTAGAAAGTCCTATGTCAGTGACCCATCCACTACCCCAACCTGCCTATGCTCCTGTCTTTACTCCTGTCAGCCCACTGGTCGCATTATCAATCAAGGGTCACACACAAATTGCTGGCTCATGATTACGCGAGATATGTACGAATTTTGGTGCATCACTTTTCATAGGAAAACGTACGAACAGTGCATGAGAACAGCCTGCTGCGTGTCACACACAGCCAGCCTCCTGAGGCTTTACCTCCCCGCCAATAAATTAAAAACTTACATGGCACAGCTACCTTTTAACATTTTCAAAAATATATATATAAGCATAATCTTGAAAGTTATTTCTTAAGCAAGTGCATATGGCTATTATAATCTGCAGTAAAATTAAGAAATGTTCTAAAAGCTCAGGCGTTGATTGTACGGGCTGGTCGTTGGCATCAAGTATTTACACTTTGTCATGGTGCTCGCAGTGTGCATGGCCGGCAAAGTAAGGGCGCTAGTGCTCGCCAGCTATTGCCACCAATCCCATTTCAAATAACCAACCGTCCAAAGTGCAACCACACCCATATCTCGCTTTGACAGGCTTTGGCTGGTTTTGGAAATTATACTGTTAATAATGTATGTTCTAATTTACTACCTCCCCAACCCACCCTCATAGTGTATCTTAGAATACAGCGTTTCACACTTTCTCTGTTCTCGACAACATGCCAGCCAACAGGTTTTCCTATAAAACGATTCAACCGCTTCGAAAGGCTTTGACGTAGTGACTACACAGCTTCTTACTGTAATATACAAACTGAAGCACACAAAGTTTCCTGTTTCTGTTCTAGGACCAACTGTTGTACATTCTAGAACATACTGTACTGGACCAGGCATGGAGGGCGCTGGAATCTAAAGCACGTTGACGTTAACTCCTCAACTTACAATACAACAGTGAAAATGTAAAGTATATATAGACAGAATTGAATAGTCCATTCATTTTAGTGCTTTTGAGCACCCCAAAAAAAGAGTTGGGCATAAGAAAATTATGCTACTACAGTACAAGTATTGATAGATTATGCTTTCAAATGTAAAATAACCAAAACAAAAATAACAAAACAAACATTAGATTGCATCTACATCTACTATACATAATTTAAGATGCTTTTTAATCCCCATCTCATTTAGAAAATATCTATTCATCAAATATCTATTCTACTAATTATATTACAAGAATCCAGTCACAGGAAATAGAAAAATATCAAATATCACCAGTGATGATAAGAAAACATGACAACCTGAACGAGCAGAAATATTGCTATGGTAACCACCATTGTCCTTTGACATCAGCGAGTATCATCCCCCCCTGGTGCTCTTATTGGCTGTCCTGACGCCCCTGATGTTGCAGGGGAGAATCAGCACAACTCAGAGGAAAGAGGGAGTGGGTAATTCGGGGTTGTGTGGCAGGGAGGTGTAAGTGTGTTGTTAACTGTCAGATGGCCGTGTCCCAGAATACGGTTTTCTGTGTAGGGTAAGGGGGAGGACGGATCTTTTTGGCCCCGCTGCTTTTCCCCCAGCCTGGGAGGACGGATGCACTTTCTTGCTTGCACTGACTCCTCTCCTGGTGCCTTTCCTCGTTCCTGTCCGGAGGAGGAGGCCTCTCCAGAGACCTCTGCAGGTGTGGATGTTGCCTAGAGCGGATCTCCATGCAGAGGGTGCGCTTCCTCTCGATCTGTTCTAGCATGGTGGTGTCTCCGCAGATCCATGGCATCTGGGGCATCTGAGGGAGAGTCAATACAATATGTGAAGCAAATACAACTACAAAGTTAGTTGTACACACTTTAAAGGGGACCTGTTACGATCATGATCAAGTTTGTACTTGTATTTCAGATTTCTAGTATAACATGTTTACATGCTGTAAAGTTAAAAAATACTGTTTTCCTTATGCTGTCTGTGCTGAACACCTGTATCCCCCCTCTGTTTCAGTGCCTGTCTCTGGGTCTGCCATATCTGACTGGGTCTGCTCCATTACCATGGCGGTGTATGCCTGCGGTGCGCCAAGTAGGTGTAGTCTGCACCCCATTTGACAAGTATCGTAGCTGGCATATGCACCGGATGTGCCACTAAATTTGAGCAGTGGTATATACGTCATTACCACGACCACATGGCTCTACAAACAAACAAATTAAGGGAGACTGATAAGACAGGGAACTGATAAGTGTCATCTAGGCTTATATAAAACCATATTGTGAACATCACTATCCATGCAGCCAATTATTTGTCAGCTAGGAAAGCTACTGTAGCTTTTGCCCTCTAGGCCGTCATCGTTGTTTGTTTCGTCAGCTGACAATTACGTAGCTGCTGCCGCTGGCTGACATTACACTCCAGCTTTCCCAGCCCTCGCCGTTTCATGTTGAGTAGTTCACCGTTGCACTGAAATGGAGTGGACCCAGTGTCTCTGCATCGTCATTGCAGCCAGGGAATGACTGTGACAGAGTATAACGGCACTTTCTAACCAAAACCTTCACACCCACACGTGTTCCAGTAGGAATATGATCCAAAATATGGGAGAAATTAACAACATCTGCAACCATTTTCCTGATATTAGCATATATTAGCACGTGGCTTCATGTAGCAGTATAGGTTATGTAATGTAAATATTTGAGTAGCGTGCCTGGAGCAAATGACCATATAAAGAAATCCATCACGAGCTGATGTCAGCTTGTCCAAAAAGTAGAAAGAAACGTTGCTGTCCTGACTGTCAGAGTATTGGCGCTCTGAAGCCAGAGGTTTTTGCTCTATGAGATTACTTTGACATACATGTACCTCATTTTATGAAACTCTGGCCACGTTTAATGTGAACATGCGGCATTGTAGCATTATATATATATGACAGAAAAAAGTAGAAGCACAATAAAAAAGGACCCCTTTAAAGTCCCTAAGAATGGCTCGCAAGTATTGCTCTATAACATTAAATAATTATTCAGAAATAAAAATAAATAATAGTCAGATTTACAGTAGCCCATCAGCTCTCATCTGATTCTGATTTATATTTCAGGCAACTCCATATTGGGTCACATAAGGACAACTTTTTTCTAAATCAGCTCAGCCCATTCAAACCAGTGAGAAGAGCACTGAGGGGAAAAAAGGAATTACAGAAATGTCTCTGGTGGAATTGAGAGCAGTTCTAACTTGTGTATTCATGCACTGTAGGGAGCAGCTAAAATTAAAAGTAAAGAAAAACAAGGAAATCTGCATACCTGACTCTGATGTGTCTCTGCTGCTTTCCTTTGTGGCGTTCCCATCGGGGAGGGGTTAGCAGGCATAGAAGGTGAGCGGCCGTACTTAGCTGCTGCTTTCAGATCTATAAAGAGAGGTAAAATCATGTTTTGTCATATATAATAAAAATGCTTTTTGACACATATACAAATTGTTATATGATCAGTTCTAGATTCTCTTATGAATTAAAGGTTTTAATCCTCACCATTTCCTGTTCCCATGGTCGTCGGTGGGCTACCAGATGATCTCCCATGGTGAGTCGGTGTCGTTGTGGATGAGTGCTGCCCTGACACTGTGCTGCCATTCCTTTCTTGTGCTTTTGATTGATCGGTGCTGTAATTCGCTCTGTTATCTCGTCTGGGCGTGCCATCTGATCTGTATCCTCGTTCTTTACTATCACACCTATACTCCATTGCAGAAGGGCTCTTGGTGCTCTTGACATCGTAATGATGCTGGTCCGAGCCATTCAGACTTCTGTCCTTGCTGTCCCGTCTCGCTTCGAGTCCAGTTCTACTCAGGTCTTTACTGTCCTGCCTGGGCAGAGGAGGAGGAGGGAGATCTCCCCCGTTGTGGCAGCTCCGATCTCTCCCCTCGTGCTTGGATTCAGAGCTGTAGCCGACCCTGTCCTTGCTATTGCTGCTTCTGGATGTTTCTTGTCGGGGTAGGATCTCAGGTGGCTGGTCTATTCTACCTTCGTGCCTATGTTCCACGTCATTTCTTGCTCTCTCTTTGTTATCCTGTTGGGGTATCAAATCAGGACGGTGGTCTTTGCTATCATGCCTGTACTCTGTTCCAGTTCTAGCTCTGTCTTTGCTCTCTTGTCGGGGGAGAAGCTCAGGCGGCCTGTCTCTGCTTTCATGCTTTGAGTCCACACCATTTCTGGCTCTCTCTTTGCTATCCTGTCGCGGTAAGAGTTCAGGTGGCTGATCCAGCAGTCTGTCTCTGCTTTCAGGTCTACAGTCTACACCGTTTCTTGCCCGTTCCTTGCTGTCTTGTCTTGGTAACAGCTCAGGTGGCTGATCTAGCAGTCTCTCTCTGTCTTTGCTGTCCTGTCTCAACAAAGGCTCCATTCCGTGTCCCCCGCCCCGATCTTTGCTGTCTCTCCTCAGCATCAGGTCACCATTGCTAAGCCCCCTGTCCTTGGAGTCTCGTCTTATCAGTGGGATGGGCTCCACACCGCTGCAGCCCTGGTCCCTGCTATCCCTGCGAACAGGTGGTGCATCTGCACTGCTGTAAGTGCGGTCTTTACTGTTGCGTCTGTGAGGCAGTGGCTCTACATTGCTGCTCCCTCTGTCTTTATCTTTATCTTTGTCTCTGTCTTTGTCTTTGTCCTTGTCTCTGTCTCTTCGGTGAGAAGACTCTTTGCTGTGGCGATCCTTGGAGTCCCGCTTGGACTCCTTGCTGTGACCGTGGCTGTGGCGCTCTTTACCCTCACGCTTGGACTCGCTGTGAGACTTGCTTTTGGACTCAGCTATAAAAGAAAAGGGGAAAAAAGAAATTAAGAGGGCAAACACTTAAGTGATGGTAAGATCCAAGCTCATACTACTGTAGGCTGACAAGGGCTTAGGCTATGGGGACACATATGAAACAGGAGGTTTTGGGGACCTCCACTAGAGAATTTCCTGCATTCTGGTGAATGTTTATACACCAATTTTTGCACTTTTCTGCATCAATTTATGACATATGTCATAAACCATATGTCCTCAATTTTAAAATTAATAACCTTGGCTACTTCCATGTTTTTTGGGTTGAAACAAAAGCACATGTTCTTAAAATTGACGGTGACATGTCCTCTGCATCCTTTCTAAAATCTATGCTTATTGTAGCTGATGATGTATTGAAAATATTCAAAATAAACTGTTTAAATATAAATTGTCAAGAGAGAGAAAAATGACAGAAAGTATCCTGTTTTTCTGCTTCTAGTTTCTGCACTACCATCATGTATCCACTAGGTGTCACTCACTGCTTGCTGCAGCAGCTGCAGTGAACAACTGGCGTTAGATGAGTCAATATTTCAGCTAACAGGCAGTAGTGTTCATCATGGTATATAATATTACACACTGTCACTATCTGTTTTACAGTTTTTTCAATGCAATCAAATTAAATTACACATTTTAAGTTAATATTGCCTTTTTTCCCTTTACTTTTCTTTCACCCTAAAATCTACAAAATCATACATGGCAGTACCATAAAGTAACTATAGTTACCAATATAAAACATATTCTGAAAAATTAACCACTGCCATTGGATGTTTCTGTATTTAACTTTACAATTTCTACATGCACAACTAAATTGTGCCTCTGACTCCTCTTTAGCATACATATAATATTCCAGCCTGTGTGTTGCTCATAGCAAACTGTATGTGTGTCACTGAGTCGAGGCTCAATAAAGACATTATAGATCATCACTGCACACATAAAAATAAACGTGCATGATTGATTTCCATGTAGGCTGTGCCTCTATATGGTTTCTATATGGGCTTTAGCGTACAGTAATATGCACAAGCATCCCTTATCGCGCCCATCCCGCGTCATATTATGTGTCATACATGGCTTTTAGTGTGTGTGCATGCTTGTGTGTGTGTGAGAGAGAGGGAGTGTGGCGATTAACCAGTTGGTAAGTGGGTCAGACTAGCTGTTGCTGCCTCTATCGCCTCAGAAAGGAAGAGAGAAAAAAAATCAACCTCCATTCATTGTGTTAGGTTTGTGTGCTTGTTACACTGTGTGTAATGATCATAGAGCAACACACGCAGCCTGTCAGTCCCTGAGCCCCATGTGGCGCTTGTACACAGGTGTGGGGATTAAAAATATAAATAAATGAGACGACCTGTCAGCACAGCGCACCCTTTATGTATAGAAAGCATATGCAAACTGTTTACAAAGCATATGGGGCTAGAGAACAAGATACCATCAAAGGGCTCATTGGTAAGACACCACTCGCACCTGAACGCACCCCTTGATAATGTCACTATCACTTGATGTAAGCCTGTAATTTAAGAGATGTAATCAAACATATAGAAACTGCCACATTAAACTGCAGTGTGCACCAATTGGAACATGTATGCACCGACTTGAAGATGAATTTATCAGCGGAGGCAAAACAGGCAAGAAATCATAACCGACTCAGCTTCCACTATCCCCATCTGCACAGCTGCCAGAGCTACCTGATTGGCTCAATCATGAGTCTAGTATGTGCTGATTGGACAGAAAAGAGAAACTGAAATCCTCTGATCAGGTGCAGATTTGAGTTCAGAGCCACAGCTATCCCCATCAGGAGCTCATTGCTCCGTTGTAAACCGGCATGCCCTGAGCTGTGATTGGCTGCATTACCCATGGGGAGGGAATCTGCAAATAAGAAACAGGGATTTCTCCTCCTTCCACTGTTGCTATGTTGTAGTTGCTAAGAGCGTTGAGTAAGGATGGATGTGTGGACTCTTTGTAGTTCTTTTATGATTTATGTGCAAAGTGCGCTTGAAAATTTTACATTTTGGAGCATTTGATGAAGAGTTTTATGTCAGTTTTTCAAATTCTTTCACATTGTACAGCTCTGCTCTGAAGAGATATAAGTCAGCTATAGGGTTACATTTCATGTCAAACCCCACTCTACATCATTAGATGCTCTGTATTAATTTATTAGTGACCCTTTTAAAATACTGCATGACATGCCTCTACATGAACTACACTATCCTTCATGCATTTATAACTCACTCAAGCCTAGTTTGGTTTAATGTGAGCAGTCATCAACCTTTTATCAGTTAACATTAGATTTCAAAATATTCAGGCTACTTTAACCTAAAAAATAGTGATTACATTATGCATGAGAACAAGAACATTAATTTGTGACTGACTGATAATGCTGCTGGCACCAGACTTACCACATGATAATGTGAGCAGAAGTGATTTAGACTTTTTACATCTTTTTGTAAACAGTAAGGTTTCTGTATACGACATTCAGAATATAATGCAGCAGGGATCAACTTCTTGCTATGACAAGACATAGTGCAGCTGGTGGCAGAGAATGAAGTCACACTCTCTCTGTGTGTTGTGATCTGAGCTTCTCTGTTCTCTGTTTTGGTAGCATGCATGTTAGTGTGTGTGACTTCCTCCCTTCATGTCCCTCTGGCTAACTCATCGCTGCAGCTCTGCACTGTTTTCATAAGGCAGTTACCGCTGACAAAGCTTCCCCGACCCACTGTGGCCCACCCTCCAGTTCCCCTCCAGGTTACACTGTTACCTCTGTCAGCACTCTTGCTGTTGTTAGCACTGTTAGCACCCAGACATCCAATTTCTTCAGATTCTATCCCCTGACCAAGGGGCTTTCCTGACCCTAACCATTGGAGGTCAATGCCTAATGCCAAACATATTTGTACATGCGTAGAACAAATTGGTTTTTGGCACAGATCTGGCAGAAACAGCACGCTTAGCACTGCACTGTGGACTGCCCTGTTGGCTCAGCCACCTGCGTGTTTAATGGTGCCATCAAAGAAGAGAGCTGTGGGCAATTCTGCCCCAGACTCTGAATTGAATATGGCACATTTAAAGGTCCAGTGTGTAGGATTTAGTATCATCTTGCGGTGAGGTTGCAGAAAGGAAACTTCTCCCATGTGCCAAGCGTGTAGGAGAAGTATGGTGGCCGACGCAAAAACATGTATGGCCCTGTCTACAGCCAGTGTTTGGTGTGTCCATTCTGGACGACTATACATGGTCATGGAAGAGGACCTGCTGCATATGTAGATATAACCAGCCCATTCAAAGGCAACGAAAACACAACAGTTCTTATTTTCAGGTGATTGTAAACTAATAAAAACATAGTTATGAATATCTTATTCCATATCTGCCAATAGATGCACCTGAATCTTACACACGGGATCTTTCAGCAACTTGTGCATCATTACTTACATCATTGTCAGCAAATAATGTTTGCCTTCGCAGTTACATTAATTTTGGAGTCTTGAATGCAGCATGGCTATCTGTATTTAAACACGATGTTTACATATTTAAAAGTAATGCCGCCTGATGGCCTAATGCCATGAGTAGGTTTGAGGGACCTGCTGTCCGCTTTAGTCTCTAATCCCCTCAGATTAAATCATACGATCTGTATCAGACTTGGCTCGCTGGGCCTAGATTAAACAAATGGAGGTTTGCAGAGAGCGCCACAAACCCCACGCATGGTACTGTAAAAGTGCTGCATTCTCAGCACAGCCTCCTAATTTAGCAGGGTTAAACTTGTGAACCCAAAGCAGGGATAAATTACACCCTCAGTGATTAGGGAACTAAAGACTACGTATATGTGTTCGCTCCAGTTCACTGCAGTGGAAGAGTTTAGAGGCTGAAACAGTCCATGTCGTCCATAGACGCTCTGGGATGTTACTCCTGCTCTAACATGTATTATTCTGAGACTTTGTTCCTCCCCTCTGCTTTCTCATGAACTCTCTTAACTAGGCCAGTCTCTGTTACGAAATGAGGATACGTACATACGGGATAAACTTATACAGGACAAGAATAATGAAAGGAGATTCATTTATAGGCTGTCCTACACTTTTCAGGAATCAAAGAGACATCAATAAATAAAAGTGCATGCATTTGTGCCTTTTGCTTTACTACGTGCCAAAATGAGGAGACAAATGTGTGAAATGACTCACTCTCTCCCGGCTCTTTAGACTTCCTGCCACTGGCATTTTTCTTCAGCATGTTCCTGCCAGTTGTGAACAGGTTGGTCAGTTCGTCCAGTGGGCTGGTCGGTGTCCGCGAACGCCCTGTTGACACATTCTGCATAGAGCCATGGAGTCGACCCACGCCATCTTGAGGTGGCGAGCCTTTGCCGTGAGGGGTGGCGGAGGCGCTCCGTGGCAGGCCTCCGGGGAATGGCATTGGAGCATCAAAGGGAGGTGTACGCATGAGGCTGAGAGGGGTGAGACAGCGACCCATGCTGACTGGTGATGGGCAAGCAGAGTGGCTGCGCTGATAGGAGGTTGAGGAGGAGGATTTGTAGAGGGTACAGGGTAGAGGAGGTGCAGAGGAGCGGCCGGAGACGGTGAGGGTTGGGGTGGCAGTGAGCTCCCTGCGGATGTGTGCAGAGGATGGTGGCTCGGTGGAGGATGTTGGAGATTTGCTGTAGGATTGGTTCTCCAGCATGGGCAATTTGGCTACATCTAAAGGGGTGAGGGGAGACTCGTCCGAGTTGGGCGAGCACTGGGCCGGCGCCGGTGGGAACACCAGCAGCGGAGGCCGATGGGTGAGCAGATTGGGAAAAGGTGCGGGAATGTCACAGAGTGGAATGTTTCGAGGTGTGGAGCAACGACTGAGAGGTTCAGGGTCATAGGGTGCCGGGGTGGGGCACGCAGGAGCGACATCCCACAGGGTCAGTGCGGTACTCCATATCATCCAGAGCCGGGTACTTCATCTCCTCGTACACAGACTCTCCCGGCTCCTCATCCTCACTCTTCAGGGGTTCCCGTGCTCCGACATCAATCCCGCCCATCTCTATGTAGACAGGTTCGTCTTCACAGTCGTCCGTAGGGCTCTCGTCGCTCTGTGGAGGCGAGGGGTTGCGTTCGCAGGGGGAGGGTCTGGAGGGGCAAACACCGCTGCCTCCGTGGCTCTTGATGTAGGACTCATCGAAGGAAACACTCAGTTGTGTGTTGGGGTTCCTCTTAGGTTTGGGTGGTGGCACCCTCCTGCAGTCCTCACTGCATCCTTGAGCTGCTAAAGAACAGAGAAAGAGAGTCTAAATACAAGTTCTCTGAGGAATATCACACTCACAAGCACTACCTGAAACACAACACAATAGCTCATTTAACATAATTAAAAAGGAAGTGTGTAGGAATTAGTGGCATCTAGCAGTGAGGACTGCAGGTTGCAACTAACTGAAACTTCACCCATGCCCTGAGCGTAAACTCCCGGTTAGGATTCCTTCAGGAGGTTTGACTGGAAGCTGAATTATCCACAGAGGTCTATTCCTCTCCACTAATAGCCCAAACTAGAGCTAGTGTTTGGTTTGTCTATTCTTGGCAATTGTAGAAACATGGCAGTGTGACATGGCAGACCCATGTAGGCATTCAGTATATCAATATCAATATATAAGGTAACACGCTGATTCTTATTTTCAGGTGACTATACCCTAAAGAACACATACTTATTCTATCATACTCCATTTCTGCCAATATATCTTCTTAAATTCTCCACACTGGACCTTTAAGTGAATCACTATCATTAATATAAAGCCTACAGCAGTTTTGTGGGTCAGATGTAGGTCAACGTGCATAGCTGAGAGCAACACTTGAGTCAGATATGTGGGAATGTTGAGGCATATGCATGTTTCTAGGTCACATATACGGCAGTGGAGCAGTATGTGAGTATAGTATCTGGGTCACACATACTGTGGAACTTCTTTCTGATAGTGGTGACGTAGCATTGCAGTGTGAATCTCTTTAGATGTGGTGCAGTGAGGCTACGGTACAGCGCTCACGTCGACTGGATACTACCGTACAGTGCGGTCCTAAAGCTCGTTTACTCACAGTAGACAGCGCTCTTTACTACTGAGTCGCTCGCAGTGTATTTCTAGGTCAGACACTGGGATGTTTGGATAGGAGTGTCCCTTTTTTTGATAGGCAAAGGGGGGGGGGGTAGATAAGTGAAGTTAAGAGCCGGACCATGTCTGAAATCTAAAAACTGCAGATTTTACACCTTTAATTATTCAGATGCCAGATGGCCCAGACACACGCATACTTCCCGTAACTGTATGACTCACCACCATCCCTACATGCACGCATACGCGCACTGCACATGCCTACACATTCAGAGAGGGAAATTAGGACAGGCATGTACACATTTTATACCACACAAACTATGACGTCGATCTTTACTGAAAATGGGGGTCTGTTTAGGTGTGTGTGCCTTGTTTTCTCTTGCATCTGAATATATAACTGCAGAGTATGTTGCAGGATAGATAGATGATGGTGTTTTATTTAAACTGACAGCATAACTAGAAAGAAAGCAATGAATGATGGCAGGAAACATAAAAAGTCAGGGTTGATAATGATGCTAATTTGAGGGTGAAACAGGCCTTTTAGTTCCATTTTCTCCCTGTTGCCATTAATTAGGTGTTAATAGAAGATTTGGTTCAACCCAGATGTGTTCGCGGTATGTGTTTAATTGGGCTGCCATACTCACATCCTCTCTCTTCCTTTCTTTGTGTGTGTACATACAATAATACGAGTGGTGTAACTAACTAACAGGCTTGCGTGGTGGATCTTGAGATCTGTTTCAGCACTGGTGATGAATCCGTCCCTCCAAACATCTCTTACTCCCCTGTCCCTTCTCTTCTCCTCTCTCTATAGCTCCCTCTTCTCCCCCTCCCCCTGCAGCGGATGTGTTTACCCGCAAACCCCCTCCCCCCTCCCTCTCCTCCCGGGGAAAAAAAACGAATCTAGGTCAATCGCTCCTCCTGAATGAATTCTACTCTGACAAGCTCCTCCCCTTCCTGCTACAGCGCCAGCTACAGAGCACGCAACCCTCCCCTCAGCCAGGGACACCCCCACACTCTCGCTCCGATTGGCTCACGCGCCTCAGACTTCAGCATCTCTGGAGCCCCATTGGCTCGTGCTGCTCAGTGATTCTGTGATTGGCTGGGCTGCAGGGGGTCTTGTTTCTGTGGGATGGTTGCCGTGGTGCCCAGGAAGATCTGTGTGCACACAGAGAGATCCCCACCAATCTGAGCCAGGCTGGGCGACTCCCTGAACATCACGTTGGCAACGAAGCATCCGAAATGAAATGGAGTCAAAGCTTCCCGCTACCTCTAAATCTTTCTGCTCTCGCAGACACCTGCCTCAGAGACCATTATTACACTCTAAATGTCAGTTTAATTTTGCAGTGCTTGTTAGTGTTTCTTTGTGCTCAGCACTTGTACTGTCTCTAATAAGACTGTTAGCTGTGTGCATTTGCTACGGCAGCGATTGTATCTGTGGCTCGCTGAGGGAAACATTACGTTTGCTCAATTAATTCCGCTCCTATTCATTAAAGCTTTTCTTACACTGAGCTGATGTTCTATAATTATGCCCTCTTTTTTATCCATGGCCAAACAGGCATATTGTGTTTGTTTATTTTGCTTCAGAAAACTGACTAAAATTGCTGCAGGGTGCTCTTACTGGATCTCAATCAAAGCATCTCTAAATTTTGGTCTTGCCAGTTTTTACTGGAAGGAAAATAGTTTGGATTTTATTGATAATTTGCCTTGTAGAAATCTATAAGTGAGTCAATTTTAAATGAGGTTAGAGAACTGTCAAGACACTTCTGCCTCTATATGTGCACCAAGAACAGTAACTAACCTCGTGGCCTATAACCCTCTATAGCCAGCGCTGTCTTCTAAGGTGAAGCCACTAGAGCTTCAACTTAATACACAGCACATGTTACTATATTAATGATATCAGGACATTGCTCTCAGTAATAGAAACTGGGACAGTAGGCAAAGCTTGGGAACCCTACTGAGGGAAAGACAGTGTATATATATATAACACCTGATGAGTGCATGCACAAGCAAAAATGTATACATCTGTATCTGCCATCTCCTTTTACTCTTAAAGTGTCTCAAAAGAGAATGACCATTAAATTCCTGAATACACAGCATACACCAAAGCCCTAAATTGCAGCTTACACAAAACACAAGTTGATGTAGGAGGCTATATTTTCCAGAGCCCAGAGGTTTGAAACAGCACAAAAATGTACCAGCCATGCAAAATGCATCACATTACGATAAATTCACTCCTGGCTCAACAAGTTAGTGTCCGAATCGGAATCTTTTTCTATCTGATTCATCTGTGAGGCGAGGCGAACAACCTGTATATTTGTTGATCTGGTAGTTAAATAAAGAAAAGAGGACAATGTAAAGTCAAATAAAGTTATGACTTCTCCAAAATCTTTTCATCTTTCTTTATAGAATTTGGCATCCTTAGTTGCTCTAGCCTGTGTACCTTAAGTGGAAGAGACAGCTTTTCAAGTTTCTCCCTCTAGTTGTTCCAAGTGGTACTATTGTTGGCACCGCTGTGGCAAAGACAGCGCTTTCTAAATTTCCTCAGAGCCTGGCAACGGTGCTTTTTTCCTTTGCCAGGTGGAGTCTCTAAAGTTACTTTGGCTGTTCCACAGTCCGCCCAGTTTCGATACAGGGGATAGTAACTGCAGAAAACTTCGAAAGATACTGTTTGGTAACAGAGGATAGCTACAGGGGAAAAGAAGAGTGCTGGCTTCTTCCTGTTTTGGTTGGGCAATGGTTGAAGCACTTACTTGCCATAAATGTTGCCTTTGTTTTCCAAACAGAATTGCAAAGTAAAAGCGAGGCTTGAAGGGAACCAACGCAGAAATTACAATTTGCAATCAACATTTTCTTCTTAATGATAGCAAAACACCTGTCTATTTCCACATTAATTAAACTTGAATACGTGTACATTGGTCCACTGTCTTTAGAACACAATAAGGACAGGTTTATCCTCACAGAACAGACAAACTGTGTCCACATTAGTCAGTGTCATGCAGCACAAAACTTGTCAAACTCTTCCAAACATTCCTTATGTAAGTCATTGATCTGCTGGTTATCACATTTTCATTGTTGTCTAGTGCACCCCAAATGCGTTAACTATGATTTAACTCCATTGTACTTGCAGCACATTATTATATTTTTTTTCAACATCTATTTGCCAGAATGGTACTCAGAGTGAAGTATGCAGTGAATAGCTAGATGTCATGTCATTGTAGGAGAAACAGTGTTGAGGAGGGCACTGCAGAGAGCAGCTATATATAGCGCAGCAGTTTGGTGTGAAGTGCCACCACGACTCACCGTCACATCTCTCCCCGCGGCAGGTGGACGTGGGACTGTGGTCCACCGCCTCAGACGACATGCTCAGCTTAGTGGCCGGGTCCCTCCTGGGCTTGGGTGGGGGCTGTTTCCTAGAGGTCGGGCTTCCCACTTCCTCCTCTCCTCCGCCCCCACTGTTCCCACCGCCGACAGAGTGGAGGGACTGGGAGCGTACGGAGAAGCCCTGCCCACAGGCGAGGGCATGCGGGTGGGGCATGGGCATGCGTTCCTGGGGGTCCGGCATGGTGATGGAGCCCATACGTAAGTGCTTGCCCTCAGTTGCGATGTCCTCACCTGTCCTAAAATGAGAAAGCGAAGAAGTGAGTGAGTGAGGGTAGAGAGGACAGACAAAGGGTCATGGCAACAGAAATATATGAATACTAAAAACAATCTAAAAACATCATATTAGTGTACATTATCTGGGCTGAAAGAGAGAGACAAAACTCTTGACCAAAGTTCCCTCATCATCCCTGGAAGCTGCCCTGACATACAGAGTCATCACGGCTCAAATGATGAGAGCGCCAAGTTATCAATAACAGGCATGTTAGTGCCACTGAAAACAGGGTCTCTTTCAGGGCAAAGCATTGATTTGAGTTTAACCCTCGATATGACCGATGCTGCTCACACAACCACACACATAATGACACCATGGAAGTCCCTCCGCCTGTACACAATCAATCCCTATAAATGGATGATTGGCCTGAATGGAGCGTTAATGATGTCTGAGTGTTGTGTGGTAATGGGGGAAAGGAGGGCTGTGTGCTTGTGTGTCTGAGCGTGTGTGTATTGCAGCGTAAATGAGCTCAAGATGTGACTTTGTGGGGGAGAATGGTTTGTGCAAAAGACATGGTGAGTGTGCAGTCTATACACACTTGATCTCTGCATTAATTATTCTCATATCCGAGCCACATCTCAGCTTGATGTCAGAGATTTTAACGTCTAAACAAATGGCGTGGTGAATTTGCATGTGTGGCTTCGTGTGTGGGTGTGTGCATGCATGTGGGTGTGTATGTATGTGTGCGTGTGACCCCTCCGTGTGTGACTTTGCTGACTCTGACTCCCTCCCGGCCAGCTGCTGAACAGAAGGTGCTTGGTGGGGTGGGTTCATTGGTCAGGGGCTTAACTTTGCCTAGCAACAGGGTACCCATAGAAACCAGACACGAAACCAGCTGCCACCGCACTTTAATAACAAAGCACACGTGCACATCATATGCACATCATAACCACATCACACTTTGTTTAGAGATGACAGCGGCGATACAAGAGAAACGTGCCTGCTGCGACCTGTAGAGCCATGTTGCCAGCTCTATTTAAAGGAAACCAAACAGGGAAAAAAGTAAACATTACATCACATGCTTGGTGGTTATTAATATATAGTCTGTATATATATTCATGCTTGGGCTATAATGTCTCTGAAAACAGTAGAAAATCTTCCATGGCATGCAGCCACAGGTGTCAACAGTCTCTCCCGCTCCTCTGTTTTGGGTTTGCATCTGCTGTGACAGCATGCATGCACACCCATATACATGGGCTGTGTGTGTTGGTGGGTGGGTGGGTGTGACTGGAGTGGTGGTGACTGGATTATTTATAGGATATTTGCCCAGTGATTGGCTAGAGGACAGACCACAGGTGCACTTGGACCAGTTGGAGTTGACTTGTCGTCGGGCAGCTCTCTCGCTGTGACACCATGCGACAGGAAAAACATCACAGAAACAAACAAAACACTAAAGGAGATTTTGAGGGGGAAAAAACAATGGAAAAAAAAGACTTGTGTCTGCAATTGCGTGCATGTGGGCACAAAGGGTAAAGAAAGAGACAGCAGCCGTTTGGAATTTGCATGCATATGTAAATATAAGTAAATGAAGTAAATGTAAGTGTGTTGTTTGTGTGTGTGTGTGTGTAAATGATTACGCTTGCACGTTTAAGTAAATTTTGGGGCATCTGTCTGTGTGTGTGTATGACAGTGTGAATAACTTCTTCTGATGAAATACAATAAAAGAAACCCAGAGTGAGACAGCAGCAGGCAGGAAGGCCCGCCTCACTCAAACCTAACGTGCCGTTCTGATTGGCCTATGGCTGTTCCAGCTGTCACCAGGCAGAACACATCTCCTGCAACTGAGCTCACACTTAATCTCTCTCTAACAGGTTTTTTTTTTCTTTCCCCTCCTCTCACTCTTAAACACATTTGCTCTAACAAGCTCTTTCTCCCTCGTACAATCACAGGGGCCATTTATTTCTTTACTACCTTTCACACACACCAAAACATCCTATTTTCCCGTCGTCCATGCCCATGCACGCACATGTCACAATCACATGCGAGCGTGCACACAATGAATCCTCACACTCTCAGTCAGTTACTGTAAAAATGGGTCGTCTCATTGACCTACTTATCGGCCTCATGAAAAATCCAGTTATTTTTTAG
This sequence comes from Cephalopholis sonnerati, assembly GCA_019142605.1. Lineage (NCBI taxonomy): Eukaryota > Metazoa > Chordata > Actinopteri > Perciformes > Serranidae > Cephalopholis > Cephalopholis sonnerati. Next base: position 16,035,558 of record JAGQAX010000010.1, on the reverse strand, counting down.
ACTCTTCCTCCAGTGACTGTGTATTAATATTTTAGCTTTGGCAACAGCTGAGAGACAGTGGAAGGATAGCAGGACAGTAGATGCCACTTTCCTCAGGCATCGCCCTGCTGTCCCATTCAGCGAGTTGCTTTGCAGGCCTGCATCAGACTGCTAATAACGATGGAAGCGGAGACATTTTGCTGGCAAGTGATAAAAGAAAGTCCAGAATAGATTTTGGAGTTTTTTTGGGAACACTAACTTCGCTGTCTTTCTGCTGCCTGAGGTACACAGTTGAACTCTAAGTCAGCTTTGATCTCGAAAGTGATACGCATTACGTACACTGTGCAACACACTGTGACAATTACAGCGACAGCTCTTTTTTAATCTCAGTACCCTTTGACTGAATTGTGACAGGGTTCAAAGTGTGCCTGAATAAATCAGTTAAGAAGAACCACATCTGGTCACATATAAATGCACAGCCATCAAAACCACATCAATGTAATCATCTGATGCACAGCTGAAACTCCCAACAGCTGCTAAAATACTTTGTACCATGTCAGGCAGAGTGACTGAACAGAGATGGTTTTTAGATTCCATGACAGCATTCGCCATAAGCCTTTCCACTGGAAACTGATCATTAAATTAATTGTTTGATTGTAGAGTGGAAAACAAGTGTTTCTGTGCGACTTTAAGGGGGTCCTCTTCAATAAAATATGCATCTTGATTGACATCCTCTTTAAAAAATAACAGTAAATGGCTACTTATGGGTACTTTACTATGAAAAAGACAGCATGATTATTATTTAAAATGAATGCTGTTTTTGTCTTGACTTGTCAAAATGAAACCTTTTCAGATGAGTCATCAGTCCTAAAACTTAAAAGTGATCCTATTCCATGTTAGAGCATAGAAACAACCACCGAAGCAGATTTGACTTATGTTCATAGCTCTGAAAGCAAAGCTCAAAACATTAACCAAAACAAAACCCATATCTAACTCAACAGAGTGATTCTTGGTGTCATTCCATACTTTTCTTTGCAACACAGTCGTCCATATCTTCGCACAAACACAGTCTAAACCCCTCTGCGATGTCCCGTTAACATCCCGATGACTCTCTGACTCAGTGCTCCCTATTCTACCCCACAACACAAGCACGCCGTATCCACGTGCCGGTCACGTTGCGAGTGCGTGGCTCTTATTCGCTCAAGTTTTCGGGATGCCACACAGCGGTGTTGCTGCGCACGGTGGCACGGCTGTAACTGCTGGCTCATCACAACATATGAAAACAGGGTGCAGCAGCACATACAACTAATTTCCTCGACTTCCAAGAGGTGTTGCAACAACTTCTTGACATTCTTCACATTGTCCTCCAACACATAGGTATACTTAAATCACAACAGCATAATCAGAAGTCTCCTAACATGTCACATTCCTATCTTCATATTCTAACACACTGTCTGTCACAGCCCACCCTGGTCCTTCTTAATTCCAAACGCTCTCCATCTCAGAAATGGAGCAGCAGCGACCTCCATCCAAGGACAAGTCCCAAATAAGTCTAAAAGTGAAAAATTAATTATCCTCTATAGATCATGGGGTGCACCAGTCCACACTGGCAACCCCCAAAATATAGCAACCTGCCATCGCCTCAGGGACCCTCTGGCCACTTGTCCCAATTCCTTACAACCTCTTCCTGAAGTGGATCCAGTGACATTCCTGCATTTACAGAGCAGAATCCCACTGGTGAGCTGTAGTGTATCTCTGTGTAAAACCTTTCTCAGTGAGTCTGCTTTTCTCTTTGCAAAGCCCTTTACTTGTTTGTTTTCTTCCTACCTCCTTATGGCTTCCTCCTGTTTTCTCTTCTTGTCGTTTTTCTCCTGCAGGAATGTCCTATTTCTCTCATTCCTGGCGTGGTCCAAGTTCTGTGCTACCAGGCCGTTGTAGGCTCTCAGCCCATTCTCCTCAACATACTGGAAAAAACGGAGAGTTTCCTCCTCTTTGGAGCTCATCATTCTTCAAGTGTTTCCACAGCATTCTGACAAAGACATATAGAAAATGTTAAGTGATTGCCTTAAAGAGAGAGACGCACAAAATACTACTAGGACTACAAGGACATCATATACAAGTGTGGTCTGAATGCAAAACCAGCACACTGTTATGCCAGTAATCATTCTCTCAACCTTCATTTTTCAAGGTCAGCCTTGGTGAAGTGAAAACCGATTAAGCAAGATTGCATCAGCACTGTAATGATGTCACACGATGGAGTTTTTGTAATGTTGCTATTGTTTTTAATGTTGGCTACTGTTGCTGTGTGTGGAGTTCATGGCCAATGAAAGATTCAAAGACTTGCGTCATGTGTCCGCAAGAGTAAACGTTTTCCCTGGAGGCTTGCAACATCTCTCTCTATCATTCATTGCACGCACACACACACACACGAAAGCTCACATGCACATGTAAATATGCAAACAGTCGAGGGACTCACCATCTCGCTACAGTTTTACTCATAACCTTCAGTTTCAGTTTTCTTATTGGCTGTGGATCAGTAGCGGCTGTTCATTTTCTCAGTTGTGTTTGCACATTTTCTGGCTGGAAATATTGGCTGTAACCAAGTGAGCGTCTGAATGAAACTGAAAAAGGGCTTTCATCTCCTGCAGTTGCAATATGTGCTGGGCTCAGATGTGAAAATATAGTACTCCTGGGAGCAACCACACAGATTAAATGAACCACCCTCACTCGACTGTGATGCATGGTTTTGCATATGCGGACATCATCAATCTTAAGTCTCAGATCTAAAATTAGTCTCCTCTTGAGTTGTTCCTTGCTGCCTTTTGATGGCGTAAAAACACTATTACTGACACCAGCATTGTCATGAGACAGAGCGCGGATGTTTCTGTGAGGAAAAGCCTCTTCAATGAAACATCCACATTAATGCGATCATACTATGATTCACTCCTACATGTGAGTTATACTAACACAGCATTGTTTGCAGCCCCTTCAGGGCCAAACACAGCATGGAGCAGCCAATGATGTGATTCAGCGTGCATGCATTTGCTTGAAAGCCTGTGCAACTGCATGCAACATAGTATATGTAATATGCAACAGCCGGATGTGAATTTTGGAGAGTCCAGCGGTGGATGGGAAGAAGACAGTGCATGCTTTTATGTAGGTCAGTGTTTTCAGATCAGCCTAAGACTCATGCTTGTTTACGTGTGAGAGAAGCACTGAGTGTGAGTGTGCGTGGGGAGGGGGAGGGGGCTTGTGATAACTGTATGTATGTTTGTGTGTAGGGAGGCAAGGGCAACGAGTGGGGGTGGAGGGGGGGGCTTGCCAGATGGAGATTGCAAGGCCAACTGAGAGACTGGCCATTGTCTGGCCATCCTCAGCATCCCTCTAACTTGCGTCTGTCTATCAATAAGTCCAGCATGGTGCCTAGGTCAGTGGGTTTATCTTCCACTCACTACGACTAATTCTCAGCACTCCTTAGTAAAGGTTTGTACAGGCACGAGTAGAGGAGCGATAAGAGCCAACGGGACAGATGGATTCACCATCTTGGAGCAGAGTTCAAACTAGGGCACTGAATCCTGGTGTCAAGTGCTGTAGAGATTTTTTTACCCCTGATTATCGGGTCTTATCGCTGATGCACAGGCACAGCCAGAGATCTGCAGCTGTACAAAGAAAATAAATCTTGGTTTCTGAAGAGAAAACGAGGTGCACCAGTTTGATGTGTTAAGGGTGCAGCAATAGGAAGGCACAGTTCAAACAGTGTTTGAGCTGAATTAAGCCTGCCTGCCTAATCCCTGTAAGCCTGCAGCAGCACTCTGCACTGGAATCAGCTTGTTTATCACACTGTTTTTACCAACCGAGCCTTTCACATTGGATTGTCCTCCCATAACTCATCAATGTAAAATGCTATTCTTGTTTGCTAATCTCCATAAAAACCTGTCAATTGAGCAACCCATTTTTTTCCCCTCCACTCCGTCCCTTTCTCTTTATGCATTTTGACTTTTTTTCCCCTCTATCTCATCGCCTCTCGCTCCCTTTGCCCCAGCTGACATGGGTTGCAACAGTTGGAACACAGAGGTGCACTTTGCGTTAAAAGTAAATGAAACTGGCACACCGTTTCTGTTTCCAGGCAACCATGTCACAGGAGAAGGGCAGCATGGATATTCTAGAGACACAATGTCAAAAAGATTGCAAGGCCAGTAGTCTGGTGACATCACGCATGGGCGCTCGCGTGCACACACTCACACACATGCACCAGTGCAGTTCAGTGGACTGAGTGAAGGTTAACCTGTAATCCTAGGCACACACAGGTGCAACACCTGGCATTTTTTCAACTTTTGATGTGAGTAAAGAAACAATTACTTTTGCATTACTGTGATGCGTATAGCATGAGTATTTGGTCGCACATGTCTTTGTGGGTTTATGTGTCATTGTTGTGTGAAAGCAAGTGTATGATGCATACTTACAATGGGGCTGTGTCCCTGCTGGTTTGTGGACCAACGTGTCTTCTGTCTTCCCCTGATGAGTCCAGTGCACGCTAGTGAACTCTGACCTATGCTGGAGCACCCATGCACTATTCCACTTAAATCCACATAGACTTCCATCCATTGTATGTTCCAACTGATTGACTTGCTTAGAAGGAGTCCCTGTGACCCAGGATAAGGCTGGTGCTAGAGGGGAGCTGGGCCATTGGGTGCCCAGCCCAATGCTCCCTCCCCCTGGGCAGAAAAGGGAGATGCGACCCCTCCAGTCCAGATGGTGCCAAACTCCTAGCCAGGTGCCAGCTTCACTGCTCCACACATCTGCACATGCTAGAGACAGAAGAAGGAAGACGCAGCGTAGCAACAGACCGCACCCGCAACCGCAAGCATGACACAAACACACACTCTCAAACGCTCTCACATCAAACTCCCCTTTGCAGTTGCAGACCAGGCACTCAGTCTCTCTGATGCTTCTCTCCCAGATTGTCTCTTCTTCTGCTTTAATAAGTCCAAATGCACAAAATGTCTCAGAGTGTCGCACAGGTGCAAAGAATCCACAGTGTCCTGAAGGTTGAGACCGAGGTAAAGCAGAGTGGTGTGCGTTTCCAGGTATGGCATTCCCTGCCGGTTTCCTCTGCCCAGCTCGTCCGCACAGGTCTGTACAGTTGGTCTGTGCTTAAGCAGATGACACCGGGCTTCCCAACTATAGATCACAACAACAAGAACACGCCCACTGCCTACTGTAGCCACCTTCTACTAGAGCGTCATCCTCTCTCTCTCTCTCTCCTTCCTTTTTCCCTACACTTCTCCTGCTGTGTGCTTTTTTAACTCATCTTCACAAGCACTCATACCCTAGTCTCTGTCTCCAGTTAGTCGTTCTTTGTTTTTGTCTCATGTGTCTCGCCTGCCTTCCCTTTGCAGCTGCACTGTAACTGGAGCCTGGATGTGTTTTTCTGCTTTCAGCACCACGGAGAGCTCTCCCTGTCAGAGGGTGAAGGGGGGGGTGGGGGTTGAGTGGGTGGGCACACTCAGAGGGGCCAAGTGGATAGATGGGGGGGGGGGGGGGGGGGGGGGGGGGAGAGCTGAGTGGGAGGAGTCACTGGGTTGCCAGGGTGTGACCTCATTAGACACAACCTCCTCTTCCCCCGGCAACCACTGCGCTCCCCCCCCTCCCCGGCACCCCACACCTCCCTCCCCTCTCTCTTACAGCTCGTAAACAAGACCACGACACAAAAACACTTGCAGTGAATACACCGTGTTGCTCTCAAGTGCATTCATTACATGTACAGTAGCCAAAACAAAGCAGGAGAAAACAAAGAGGAGCAAATGCATGAAAGCAAAATGCACAAAAAAGGGAAAACAATACTTTGCGATCTCCAATACACACACATTGACATGCTGATGCAAGATTAAAATATGTTTGCATAGACAAACAAAGCCAGAGATCCAGAGTAGAGACTTGTTCCCAGTGGCCACAAAGATGAGCAGGATGAAAGCAGGGACAGAGTTGAGCCTGAGTTGCGTGTTTGTCAGGGGGGGCTACTGCGGCTGCCGTGTGCTTCTGCTTGACTGTCTGGGGGACGAGTATTGGTTTCAGTAGTGCTGTCGGTTGTTTATGTGGTGGGAGCGCCTGGTTTATGGTGCAGAAGCAGGGGTTGAGGGAGGGTGTGCAGCAGTGCGGGTGGGGTGGGGAGGTAGGAGGAGGGGGGGTTTGCTCGGATGGATTAACACCGTCGACACAAAAGGATTAGGGAGCAGAGATCTGTTGTTTTCATCAACCCTTCCCACCATTTCTCTTAACCCCCCGCCCTTCACCCCCTCACTTTCCCCCTCCCTCTATCCCTGGTTCTGTCTCGCACTTTGCAGGGGGGTGGAAAAAGGGTGCTGGAGTAGGAGGTCGGAAGCACCAAAAACAGTTTTCACAAACATGTGTTGGTCAGTTTAGAGGAGGGAAGAGGATAATGGGGGTTGTTAAAAATAAAGCAAGGGGAGGGGGAGCCAAAAAGAGCAACACTGCACTGGTGAGTTCAGCAGGGCTAGAGATGAACTGCTGTGCTGGATCGCATATGATTATCAAAGGAGGCGGCTGTTTTGGAGTGAGGATAGGAAAGGTAAAATAGGGTGAACTTCAACAGAGTTTCTCTGCAGCTCCAACACCTCTCTCACCACAGCATGCCACATGCCATAAACAGACAACTGCTATGATCTCATTGAGATAAAATGCTCTGTCAAAAAGTAGTCACCCCCTTTTTTCTGCCTATTGTCAGGGATCTGGTCGACTGGCCACGCACAAAGCAAGTCACTCTATCCAGACCAGCTCAGCGCACGCACCCATGCACATGCACATATACACAAGGGCAGCGGTCTGACCCCAGTGCACGGCCCATGTGTAAAATCTCAAAGGAAGTATTTAGATCCCATCAGAGTTCAATGAACACAGACAGTGAGGAAATCTCAGGGGTGAATGGGTTAAACAAATTTTTCCACCTATGTGCACAACAGTACTTTGTTTTGTGAACAGTGGAGGATGCTCCCGCAGGGACAGAATAGGGGGTGAAACAAGATGCAAAGTCTGTAACTTTTCAGTTCACACACGCTTTACTGACACATAAAGACTTGAATACAAAGAGAGGCATCCAAACTGCCTGAATACATTATTAGAGGCATGTTTTACTGTATTTAAATTCATTTGTAGTTCGAGTTTGATCATGAAATTGGTATTGTATATGTTAAATAAAGATGATATACAGACTGCAGTAACACTAATCAATTTAAAGGTAAACTATGCAGGACTATCAATAGTCGTTTGTAAAAGTAAAGTAAAAGCCAAGCCCAGATACACTCTTCGTTTGCCGTTTTCCCTGACTATATTATGCTTTTTTTAGGCAATGAGTCTCTTGAATTTGTGCTGCTTACAGTCTGGCACCTGGTTGCTATCTTTTTATAAAGCCCTGACCTCATCTGAGGAATGTTTGAGTACACACTCATTGATGTCCCAAACACCGAAAATAAGAAAATGCAAGCAGAGAGCAGAGTCTCTGCAGGAAAATACATCTTCACACACTTCTTGTGGGTCATGATGACTGACAGGGATTACTTCTGTATGAGTTTATACATTGTATAGACATTATTGTTCAACCCAGTCTCACTCTGACGCCGTCGAAATCCAGTGCTTGAGCAGTGATTTGAGGCATCAGACACTGACGAGGAAAGCTGTCCTTTAATGATGGCATGATACACGGCCAGTCATTGTTATTGTTTGACGTTGCTCAGTGGCATCAAATGTGATGGGACAAGAATGAAAGTTAAGGTGGCAAAAGTCCAAGTAGGGCACACTGGAGGGGTGGTAGATGGGTCCAACCAACACCGACCTTCACCCGAGAGGGCGGCACTTGCATCCTGTAACATGATAAAGCCTGTTCTTTTTTCCTAAACCCAACCATGAGGAAAAAAACGTCAATTAGCAGTGTTGTATTGACGTAGTGTGTTGTGTATTTTGAAAGAAGACGATGCATGTAACGGGCAGAACTTGACACGGTGTCCTAAAACGTCAACAACCAATGCACCCAGGGTCTCTTGCACGTTGTGTCTGGACGTGGAAAGTCCATGACAGAATGTCAGAATGTCAATATGTGACAAGGTCGGAGTGAGAATGTGTTGTATTTTTAGTAAATTTCTGCCCCTTTAAGACATCTGGTGTGACTATATGGGCTGCAACAGGGCAATAGGTGCTTGTGAATATATTTGCGTAATAAAGTGCTGCAGGAATGAGTCCTGAAACACAAAAATAAGTTAGCATATTTTACATGCATATATCAGCATATATTAGCATATGTTCCCTCTTCTCAAAGTCAGTGGGTTTTTATGAATTGTTTTTTGGTTAATTGCCTGAAATAAGGTGTGTGGCTAACACAAGCTTGAGAGATGTTCACCTTTTGCTCTATGATATAAAATATGTCAGTTAATACTGCACTTGTCGTCTTTGAAGCTCTGACGTTTCTTAAAAGGAGGTTGCAAACAAGTGGCCAAATGAGACTACAGAACGTCATCACACTGAACATGGCCTTGCAACTTTAGTGTAGTTTGTTTATAGTCTAACGTTAGCTTTTCACTTCTGGCGATTGCATTATCGTGGTGAACCAAATGTGTAAATATCATAAATGTTGACACAGGAGTTATTTTTTGCAATGGTTCAAAATCTAATTGGAAAATCCCACTGGCTTTTGAGGCTCCCACTTAGGTGAGGAAACCACTGCGACAATATTGTCTGGGTCAGCCTACAAAAACCTCATCCCTGCAGCACTCTGTACCTGAACTTCAAACCAAGCCTTTCATCTGGTGACCATTTAAGGCCCAGAGCATGAAGCAGCAGATGTCTGGTACTGGTCCATAGCAGTTAAGCTCCAGTTTGGTTGCCTCATTATTATATGTGATCACAATACAAAAAAATCTAATCAATTTTGTAGTTACATGACACTGTATCTCCCTCATTCATTCCCTAACAAGCCAATAACATGCACTTAGACATCAGTCTTTTAAGTTATTGGCAAAGTAACATAACCTTGCCAGTTCATGTACGTAAAGGGCCATTGTGACATTCACGACTGTTTACGAATACAAACAAATGTGCCCTGGAGCAGATGCCTGGTGTTTGGTTCAATCATGCATGTAATGATGTTGTATTGATCCACTGCTGTAACAGGCTAATGAAGAGTCTATGAAAACCATTATACCAATCAATTAAATGCTGAGGAAACAGAGTCATTAGAAAGAGAGCAAGGACTCTGCTCTACAAGGTGTTATTAAGTGTGATTTCTTGCTGTCAGGGATTGGAACCTACACGTGGTGCTACTGTAAGTGGAATCTACTTTGAAGGAGTGTGTGTAGGGTGGCATTCGCATTCTTGAGAGCGTCTGTGAAGCTTAGTGGCATTCTCTGTTTTCTGTCCTTGCTGGGAGTGCCATGCAGGTGAGGAGGAAAAAGGCACTGGCAGGACAGACAGTGAGACAGTGGCACTGAAGATGTCAGACTCTCATTAAAGATGCAACACGGCTTACTTCCACTCCTCACATCTCCACCCGAGAGAAATGGAGCATAAGGTTCCTGCTCTGACCAGCACTATGCAGACATCTGACCACTCCATGTTTTTTAAGTATGCATGCACGTACCGTAAATGTGTGCCCAACATACCCCAGTTAGGATTTTCTGAATGCAAGGTGCTCCATTACTTTAAAAGATTTTATTTAAGACCAAAATCTTATCCACAAGTTCCTTGGAATTCAGCTGCACAGCATGTGGCAGTGTTCTACTTAATCAAGCTTCTCCAAACTCATTTATCACCACATCCTCCCTCCAGAGATGTCAAGCTGAGGCATGTCTCTAACGACCACCCTCCACACTTCCTGCTGTTTCACCAAGACACAGAGGTGAAAATGGGAGACTGAATAGCGTAATCTCTCAAACAGGCAGTTGCCGGCTCCAATCTTGAGGGTTTAACCCCCCGTAAGCCCCTTAAATACCCAGTTTAGAGGGCCAGAACTGATGGGCTAAAGCCCCCAGAGATTGTCTACTAACTCCTTGACTCAGACACAGCATGAGTACACAGAGTGAAGGATCCCCTGCTATGACGACTGCAGCCACTTCATCCTTCCATAGTCCTAGTCAAAGGATTGGATGGGCTTAATTAGCATTAGAAGTACAGAAGTCATGTTCATGATCATGGGACGATAAAGTTAAAAGAAGGTCAGCATGAGGATGCAGACAGGTTTGATTATGGCATAAATACTGATAGATATCGCTCTTCTTGATGCTGAGTAAATGCCATATTTTATGTGAGAGCTGTAAAAGTGCTAGGGGTGACTGATGACTTTGTGTCAACCACTAACTAGGAATGATGATTTTAGCTCAAAAAAAAAAAAAAAAAAGTCTAGCTTTGAAATAAGGTTTATACTAGCTGGAGAGAAATGGTAACTTCCTGTCACCTCAGATGGGTTAAAATGACAGAAAAATGTTGTCCTTGTCGCCTCCTGTTGACCTTATTTTGAATGATGTTAATGGCACCACTAGAGAAAACTTAACCTGCATAAATGTGCATCAAGGGTGTCTGAGTGAGGGCTCTGGAAACAAGGGTTACTGGCGCCATCTGCTGACCAAGTTCATCAACACTTAAAGTGCAAAAATAACATCCTTTCTCTCCTGTCACAATGCATCTGAATGGCATAAAAAGCACGTCCCTGAAGCAGCAGCATCAGGAGTGTCTGCTGGAGCCTGTAAATCTCTCCGTAGAGAGAAAGGTCATACTGTTAATAATGAGATGTTTGAGTTTGAATTTCCCCTAAAAAAGTCCAACTCAGAACAAAATACAGTTAAATATAATCAGGATAGGCCTACTCAGATTCCAAAATAAAATGTTTAGCAGTATTTAATAACTCATTTAGTCTTTAATAGTTCATACACAGATTAAAAAATAGCAAGGCACAGATTCTGTTCAATAAGATTCTTTAATTCTTTGTACCTCAACAACAGATTATTTTTACTGCAGACAATGTGACATGGCATACCAGAAAAAGCATAGCTGTATTCAACAGCGTAAAGATGGATACATTCCACTATATGGAATTCCTGATGTTTTGCATGCTGGTCTGGTTCAATCCAATACAACAACCAAACAGAAGAGCATAAATATGCCCTGAATTTTGTAATATATGTATCAGTTTTCTCATTCCCAATGCTGCACAAGGGCTGAACCATTTAAAGGATGTGAAGTTGGTCTCATGCTGTTAACATTTTTGGATAGGGGCACCATCTTGTGAGGATTGCGCTGTGTTACCCTGTGCCTTGTTACAGTGGTCACGCAACACTATCTGGACAAACAAATCATAAACCAAGGTAATCCATATGATTTGGCAGCCCAAGGCTGGATTACAGACCTCAGTGCACTACCTTCACCCACATACCGTGACATTGTAAACTCTCTCCTCTGTTTCTGGACTAGGTCCATGAGCTACACTTTGGTAATACAGAGTGCATACCTCACAGCAGTGATACTCAACTTACAAATCTGGCCCCAGATAGGGTGCTGCCCCCCCACCCCCAGCAATTTTTAATTTACAGTGGAAATTTGGAGATTGTTTTTGTACTTTAGGGTACAATATTACAGTCCCTAATGTTCAAAAATACTAGAAACGCCCCTGTGTACATGTATGGGGCTCCTGGGCTCAGTCATTCTGCAAAAGTGGCCCCAAGCAAAGCAAGTTGAGCATCTGTGCCTCACCAGATGGGGCCTCCATCCCTCAAGGTGTGACGTAGGCTACCTGCCATAGACTAATTTTAAAATCAGCATTTTGAGTTCTTTTTTTTAAATATTATTTTTGCAAGAGAGTCACGTTTACCACATTCACTTTCCTTCATTTCTGATGCGCATCGATGTATTAATGTAATGTCGGAAAAATCGGGAAACGAGTTTTTCCCAACTGGAATAATTCACGTGAACGCCTCCTCAGGTCGGGAAAAACTATTTGGAAAGTCGCGAGAATTTTGGTACTAGAGTTGACGAGTCATATATGCAAAATCATGTCAGATAAAAGTAAATATGCGGTTGATGCCGATAAACTTTGTTTGCATATTGCATGTCATTTTTTTGCTCACATGTAACAATATTAGAGTCTAACCATTAGTTGCTGTCCATGAAGAGTGGCTTAGATTAGGCGGGGAAGTTATTTATCAGCATTAGTCAGGCAATATTTTAGTACTTTTAGGGGATATAGTGGACATTTATGTGCATTTTGAGTCAATGAAACACGTCCTGGAACACACCAAAATCAGATGAGGGACTTACCATCTCAGGAAATGGGACCATTCCAGGAGCACATGAACGCAGCATGAGGTAACCTGATTACACCAGCTGTAACAGTTGGAACAAACTAGCTGTTAGCTAGCTAAAGTAGATATGTTATGGAGTCTCGCAGTATTTCAAGTACTGACATGTCAGTTCTTAGTCGACTGTTTTATATATATAAAAAAAGTTGGTTCGGTCAGCAAGCATGGTCATATTAAATCTTACCTTCGCTCCAAGAAGTCCATCTAAGGTAAATTATCTGTTGACATCACAGGTTGTCAGGCTAGTTTACTAGCTTCACTGTCATTAGCTTATTTTCCTTGGCTATGTTTAGCTATATACTGGACTGCGTCATTTGCAAACTAACCATGTTGTACACGCATTAAAAAAAAATTAGTGTCTTACACTTTACACACCGATATGACTTCCTCCTTATTCCCCCAAGTTAAAACACCAAATGTATTTCTTTCCCAGCTCCTGTGGCAGTCTGGCATTGACAGGTGTCACTGCGGCCTGCTTGCCCACTGTCCAGAAGAAAAATAGAGATATTAATAAAATGCAGTATAAAATAATTTGTATCCCCCTCTAACATTTGCTCTTTATATTCACCAGTGTTATTAGTAATGATCTAAACTTCACATGCATCATACAACACTTGATGTTAGGGCAGAGACTGCATTACAGAAGAGGATACTTTTGTGGCAGGTTGAAATTGCAGTCTGAAAGAAAATGTATCCCTCATTAACTTTTGCTAGGAAAGTAGTAACTTCTCCATAAAACCCAAGGTTATTAGACATGTCTGAAGTAAAATAAAACACTTGTTAGTAGGGTATTATGGAGAGGATTACATATTTTGGTGACCTGCATATGAAGCCTGGTAGGATACATACCTTAATCGCTTTGTGTTTTGAAAAGGGCAAAAAAATGCAATGCATTATTATCATGACTATTATTATTATTTATTTTTATTTATTTACCCTTTAGCGAGGGTAAATTCACTATAATTTATAACAATATCCAAAGGTAGGCTATCATTTGAAATGGAAACGAGGATTACAGGAACAAAATATTGTTTACGATGCTGCATTCAGTTTAATGTGCGTTTTGAGTCAAGTAATTCGAGTACTTTTAGTCAAGATGTAATTGAGGCAAGCTATGTGTTAAACTGATTACAGTAATCTTGATTTTACAGCATACAGGAATGAACAATTTCCTTGCAAAAGGTTAAACCAGAGGGCGTCTGGATCTGGCTCCTAAACAGTAACATGGGATGACCAAGATATCAGCTACATGGTAAGTTATAAAATTGTCATATTATCATCAGAAAATGAGGGAAAAGACGTGATAGATAGGGCAATGTTTCATGAACAATATGAAGTTTGATTACATGAACAGAAGAATAAAAACTCTATCTATCTATCTATCTATCTATCTATCTATCTATCTATCTATCTACAGCTCATTCTAAGGTAATGAAAACACAACAATTCTTATTGTCAGGTGATTTATTATACATTAAAGATATTGTATTCCATTTCTGCCATTATATCCCTGTTAAATCCTACACACTGGAACTTTATTAATGCAACTTAATTACAAATTAATGCTTTATTTATGTAGAAAATTTATTTAAGCAAGTTGCAAAAATCCCTCTTAGACTATAGACCTTTCTCACAGCATTTTGACTTATAGCAGGAAACACACAGGTGACACTGAAACCATTCATGATTGCACAGTTCTATGAAGTGTTCCAGTAAACTCTTACAGTGAGCCAGCGTGCACAAAACTAGAACTTCCCTTAAGTGGAATACAGCCATCATTATTGTTGTTAAATACATGTGTGCTTTTCCTACTGTGACATGTCAAAATGTTCACTGGGAAACTTTATGATAGTTGGCAACTGACTACTGATGTAGTACCACATCTGTCCAGGAGAGGGCAGTATTTAACATAAAAAGCAAACGGAATTTTACAGTAAGGTCACATATGGAATTGTAAACTTTCAAAATCAGTGTTAAAACACTTAAATTACCTTACTTTTTATATAATGATGTGCCAGGTTAACTTATAGATTGAACACTAAATCTTAAAAAAAAAAAAAAAAATCATGACGGTTTATTTTATTTTCTAATTATTATAGGCTCACTCTCCAAGTAATGTACAGAAGAATAAAAACATTTATTTTGACAAGTAAGACATGTTCTCTGTAAAACCTTGTTGATGAATCAAAACTAAAATGATAAACAATCCAGATGTTGCTATTTATGAGTTACCTAGTTGAAATCGAAGCCCAGTAATTTAGGCCCACCTACACATGCACACTCCTACTGCCAGGGGCACACTTCCTGTCCGTGGGTAACTACCTTAGCAGGACACTGGAAAAATGTGTCCTGTTTCATTCTTCCTGACGACCACAGAGGAAAAATACTTAGATTTCCAACAGGCCCTCGTATTTAGACTTTATACTGTACCAATAAAGTCACACCAGGTGAATTAGGTGGCCTCAGAACAGAGCCAGGTGCCCATTTAATTCATTTGCCTCATTTTGTATTCTTGCACAAGTTGTCTATGTCTATTTTTTGCCATTATTGTTTGTAATAGTTGCCTATGACAGTAGTGATGTTGGCTGGTTTGAGCCTTTGTTCTGGAGGCTGCACAAGTGTTCATCTCTTAAGTCCTGCAGGAACGATGCGCAGCATAGCTGTTAAATCTGACAGCAACTTCAGCTACTCTGTGCGGATAGTTTGGATTTTTAAGACAAGTAAATGTCCATGTTCCTCAAATAAAGTTAGCCAGCTACAGCCTCCTCTGAGTGACCCTGTATTCTGCCTCCACATTAGTACTGTGGTGAGATGGCAGATCATTTACCAGCTGTGGAGGCGAGAGCAGAAGTGTGATCTCTTATCCAGCAGCTGTCTCATATTGCAACTCCCAGATGTGTTTGGGTTTACTCAGGCATGAAAAGTAGAAATCAAGTTTAATACCTAAAATAAAATACAATGTGTACTTAACATTGGTTGATAGACTTTACACTATGATAGGTTATCAGTACACCTATGGGCAAAGTTGCTTAAAAATATGGTTAAACTTGCTTTTGAAGTGCATATACTGCATACAAGCAAGTACCATTTCAGTTCACGCCATGATTTTGACAGATACTTCTCAGAGATACAAACTTCAGTTCCTGCTGAGACTGCCGAGATCTTGATAATTGACTTGATTTGTTGATTGTTGACACCAAACATGTTGAGGTGTTGACACTAATAAAGAACATATTTGCCTTACAGGAGTTGAAGAGAATCTGAGAGCATGGGCCTTCCTGAGGTAAGTGGAGGTTCAGCCTGGAGGAAGTGTTCATCATCTTGGAAAGCTCAGTCATTTAATGAACTGCCCCTTAGGTCTACCACTTGCTCACCAGCTGTTGAGTGAAGATGTTCCGTAGTAGACCTGGCAAAATAGCCTTAAACTCTATTGTTTTCGATGATGCTACATGAAACAAGCAGGATGAGCCAGTGCCTCTTGTGCCTCCAAACTAGCCAGGAAGGTTATGTTACCAACACAGATATCTTGACTGAAGGCTTTAGCCTCTTCTACAGAGGCTAGATCTTCTGTCACATCATCACAAGGCTTCCCCACCCAGATTATCTAATACTATGTTTTACCTCTGCAGTAAAAGAAACACTTTACACCTGTGATCAGACCAACTTTTAGACTAAACTTAACTCTAAAGCATCCTCTACTGGAATGCTTTAGAATACCACATAGAAACTGCTTCTTTGTCCAAGCAGTTCCCACTCAAGCCCAACCTTTGAAGTTAAAATGAAAATTATGCCTGTGATTCATGAAGAATGGAAATCTTTGCTGTAGCAGGCCTGCAAACCAACTACAACCAGCAATTACTTAAAGGTCCAGTATCTAAGATTTAGGGAGGTTTAGTGGCATCTACCGGTGAGGACTGCAGATTGCAATCAGTGGAGACTTCTCCTGGTTAGATTTCCATCAGTGTTCATTGTTTAGGAGGTTTTTACCAGGATGTCTCTGTTTCTACAAAAAAAAAAAAGAAGAAACCAGGTGAACTGGTAAAAGCAAGTAAAGCATCCATGTTACAAATCTGCTGATGTGTGCTCACCTTTTCTGCTCTGATAACTTAAGATCCAGACATTCAGGAAGTTTGTACCATGAGCTGGATTATCTGCAGAATGGATCGACTGATTCAAACAGGTAAAAACACCGAATGAAGCAGTTTTATGTAAAAAAAAAAAAAAAAAAAAGAAGGTTTTTCAATGCTGCAAACTACATTGGCCGACACAAAAATGCAAACTGTCTATCTACAAACCTATCTAGAGCAAGTGTTTGGTTTGTTTGTTCTGGACTACTGTAGAAACATGGCGGTGCAACATGGCAGTCTCCATGGACAAGAAACCGCTTCATAGCTAGATATAAATCTATCTATCTATCTATCTATCTATCTAAACAACAACAATTCTTATTTTCAGGTAATTGATTATACACTTTTCTTTACTGTATAACCAATTACCTGAAAATAAGAATTGTTGTAGAATTGTTGTTCAATTTTTTATTCAATTTCTGCCATTATATCCCCATAAATCCTACACACTGGAACTTTAATACAACTTAATTAAAACCTATTTATGTATCATATTTATTAAAACTTGTTGCAAAATTCTCATAAAGACCTTTTTCACAGCAGACATTTTGACTTGCAGCAGGAAACTGATACCATTAAAGATGGCACCGTTCCATTAAGTGTTCTGGAAAACCAGGGCCCCCTTAAGTGGAACACAGCCATCATAATTGTTGTGAAAAACGCCTGAGTTTTTCCAACTGTTACTTCAAAATCCTCACTATGAAGCTTTATGATAATACAGTTGGCTACTGAGCACTGATATAGTACCACGTCTGTCCAGGAGAGGACAGTATTTAACATAAAATGTGCAAAAGAAATTTTACAGTATAAGGTTACACATGGAAATGTAAACTTTGAAAATCAATGTTAAAACACTTAAATTACATAACATTTTTATAATGATTTGCCAGGTTAACATAAAGATTGAGCACTGAATCTTGAAGAAAAGAAAAAAAAAATCATCATGACAGTTGTTTTTTTTTTTAAATTATTATTATTATTATAGGCTCACTCTGTACGACCTTTTAACATGACACCATAAACAGACTTGACATCAAAGGCTACAAGGAGCGTAATACTGTGACAGGCAAATCAGTCTGGGAAAAAAAATCATGTTTTCCACTTAACATATTCACCAGTAGATGGCAGCGATGTGAATTAAATAACAAGTATTGCTTTACAGCTTCAGCATCTTAAAGCTCAGGATTCTCCCTGTTAGTTGCAACTCAGTATCAGCATACTCTGAAAACTGTGTCCTGTTTTACCCCATCCCACCCCCTATAGACCCCCAGATCTGATTGCCTGTTAGAAGAGATTAAAGTATAATGGCCTATGATTAATTTACTCATTATCTTAAGTTTTGATAAAGAAGAGAGAGGACCAGATAGAAACTTAGAGCCCTCTCTACATTCTTAATATAGCTTATTACCTTGAGTTTAAAATTGAAATGATTTTTGGCTTTTATAGAAACAAACAAACAAACAAAACATGAGATTTTTATATATTTTAATTTGATTTTTTCAGAGGTAGGATTTCAATTAGGGATTGAAAAAGCCTTATCAAAAATGGTGATCACATTTTTAATGTTCTTTTTTGAATTATTAAATTGCAACATAAATGCTACAAAAGGATAAAAAAAAAGTCGTGGCAAAATGTTTAATTCAACATTAAAAATACCAAAGGATATTGTTTTGTTGCAGGGATTTAAAATGTTCCAAGGATACTGACACAGCAAGTCCCTATAGGGATATTGTAGTGAGTTTTAGTTGGGGCACTTAGCTGAAGTAAACAGAAAGGGAGGGGAGTGTGCGCAAGGCTTAGGAAACAGGCATGCAGACAGCCGACCACTGCAAAGTGTTGAGCGCGGGACAGACTGGCTTTAGCCCACACCACTCTTCCTCTGTCCAAGAGAAGACCCCAAACCTCTGCTGTGAGCCGCTCACACTCATCCCAACCAATAATGTGAAAATCAGACGGAACCGTCAGTCAGATGTTTAAACTCATCGTCGCTTCATTGTACTTGAGTGCCGTCTATTTTCAACCCTGTCACACAGTTTGCAGTCAGGCTACAGTAGGCTATCCACAAGGATACCTGGTGTGAGATGCGGCAATGTCCCGAGGAATATGCCCACGCGTAAACTCTTGCGGACCCTTCTGGATTTTGTCAGCGGTCATATTTGCGGTGAACGTGATCGACGTGGACGCGTACAGCTGTCATGAAGTGAGGACCGCTTTCCAGCTGCGGCAGGTCGGCCCGCTTGCACCGCGTACCGGAGATACCTGGCACAGGTGAGCCAGTGGGTTTGGCACCTCATAGTGAAGAGCACTTTGCGTAAAGCGCACTGCAAACATCATAGTTTGTTGATTCATCCCTAAACAAAAGTCATGTTTACTTCTAACTACATTCATAGCCATTTCAGTCCATTTTTAAATGTCTAAATAGTTAAGACCACTTATGTTTCAAAAGAGAAAAAGGCTGTACTTAATGTCTAATGCATCTAACGGTGTGCTTCTGTCAAAAGCACACGTGGGTCAGTACACACGCACTGTGAGTGGTCTCCCTGAGGCAAAAGCAAGCCCACTCAAGTGACAGCAGCAAGAGACTGAAAGGCTTGATGGAGAGAACAGACATTTCTTTCTGTCTTTACCTTTGTCATATTGTCTCATATCAGTCATGTTAGATGAAGAGATCTTTTTAAAGAGTTTTACCATCAAATATCAGTGTAATGTTGTGTTTTTGGGGTGCTGTGTATGCAAAACAATCTTCAAGTAAGTGAGATGTGTCAGTCCCTTTTCATCATTCCACATTCTGAACATCCCAGAAACACGTATCCGTGCACAGGTATGGTATTGGTAATAGTTAATATTACATGTTAAAGTCACTCAGTATATAGGCCCCCCTCTAATCTGCCTGGTTTAAAGCATCACAGCCTCTTGATTTTCCTCACAATCTGCAGCTTCACATGCCACCCAGCTGCTTATCATACAAGCAGGCTGCTTGGAGGGATTAAACAATTATTTTGCAAATTTCCTTTGGCAGAGAAGCCGCCCGGCACATTCACAAGCTGCTGAGACAGGGGTTTTTGAGCTAGAACAAGTCTAGCGTGATGCAGAGGTCTCGTATGGTTTAATCTCTGTGGATAAAGAGGCTACAATATTGCATCCACAATAGGAGGGAGTGATTGACTTGCAGAAGTCAGCCACCAACAACTCTTTTGGCCACGTGTGTTTAGATACTTTAGGTGGCACGGGCCCTTAAGTGTACATGCACTTGAGCTCAGGAGGCTCAGTTTATGAGAATACACTGTCCAGACTTTTACAACAGGCCGATAGAGTCTTTTGGCACTTCTGCTGACATGGTTCTCTTTTTTTTTTTCTTTGTCTTTTGTCAGATTTTTGTCAGAGCGATGCTTGAAAGCAAATGCCTTGAAGGTTTTGTGGTATGTGCTCTCCTCCTGCACACTGAGGAAAAGTTATTTTATGAGAATAAACATTGGTTCCAAATCTGTTTTGGAGGCAAAATGCATTTTGAGCGGGTTTAGGCTTCGGTTCAAATATGCTAGGTTTGCTTGAAAGTTACTCTGCAAGCACAGCAAGAGACTTATTTATAACTAATTATGTCATATTTCTTCTGTGTGGCCATATCAGCTGTCACACTGTGTATCTGAACACAAGAAAATAGGCCTCTCAGTGTGCATTATCATTATGTATTTAGCCTAGTCTTTTAAATCTTTTAATAATGGCTATAAATCTCCTTTCCTTAATTGTGAGTCTTTGAGTCTTTCAGATTGAGTGCATTTTTTCTGGCAAATACTCGAGATGAATACACAGCTATCTATATGACTCCAGACCATGATCCCTGCAGCAATAGTGTCACATGTGGGTTGGTGGCAGCTTAAGTATCACCCAGTCTGAGTCTGCAAGCTGTAACAGGGAGAAGAGCAATAGATAGCTGTGTGGGAAGCATACCTAGAGGTGCATCCAAACCACTCGATATGTTTGTTTAGCAGGGTGTCACTACTAGCAACAGAGGATGTCAATTTCATTGCAAGCAGTAGTTTTGGGTTTGCTCTTAAAGACAACAGAAGAACCTCAGTCTGCCGAGGATGTCAGCAGTCTGGAGCGAGGCGTGTGTGATAAACTTTTACAGTCTGCAGTACATTGGCAGAAGCTCGTACGAGTATCTCAGCCTGATGAGCATTTAACCTGTATGGTGTGAAGGGTATGCAGTAGTCTTTCCCTTTAATGAATATGCTTTCCTTGCCTCTTGTTTTATTTCTGAGACACACCATAAAGCATTTTTGTAAAATGGGGCTGATATGATCCAGATACAAACTGTGGCTCCTTGGTCTGCACCATTAATTGATATAAATATTTCTGTTTGTTTTTAAAAGGTTTGGTGAACTGCATTTTTGTGCATGTCCACTCCACCAGCTCTCTGCTTCTCCTTCCCTTCACAGCTAATCAAACATTGCTGTAGCTTCCCCAGTACATTTTGGGCTTCTATCTTATTTTGCTTTTTATTTGTACTCGTCCTAGAGAGGTTGTTTTGGGTCAGGCGCAATCTTGTCTTCAAAGCGCTGACCAATGGAAGGGGGTGTTGGAGTGGGAGATTTGGTGTATATGTGTGTGTGTACACAATTATGCTACTCTGCTTCAGTTCTCAGATCAAATGCCAATAAAAGCAACTCTTGAAATTTGAAGTGGCAAAACTTCAGCCCTTTTCACAGTCTGATGTTTGGTTTAGGATACAGTGCTGCGTTTCATTCATGTGTGGTGAACTGATTTCTCACTAAGCGCCAGGAGTGTGGCAGCAGGGAGCTTCAGAGCCAGCCAACTGGACATGATCCTATATAAAAAGAATTGCGCTTTTACGGTACAGATACTTCATGCAATATTTCTTTGTTGTTAAATCTTGTATCCAATGAAAACATGAAGTGCAAAAAGCAGTGATAGAGATCACTGTAATGTCATGTTGGTAAGCAGTTGTGAAAGAAGTACTCAGATTCTTTGCTTATGCAAGTAGGGAAATACTGAAACAGAGCAAAAGCTAAATGTAAAAATATTTCTCACTACAAATAAAACTCCTGCATGAATTAATTCCTATCACTGTTATTTATGTTTTGTTAGTTAACTCATCTTAAACTATAAAGTGTACTTTAGCGCAGTGGTTCCCAAGTGGTGGGTCCTGGTCCAAAAGTGGGTCCCAGGTCCATTCTGAATGGACCGCAAGTGTCTCACGAAGGTGTCAAGTTTGTAACAAAAACACACTTTATTTTTGAAGTAGAGTGAATTTCTAGAACAGAGCTTTTACTTTGAAGTGCCGCTCTCTGCTGTAGAGTGAGTGACTAACAGACAGCTACATGACAGAGACAGCAAACTAACTCAGTGATGTGGCCAAACGCAAGTATGACGCTGAATACACTGAACTGTCTGGACCTTGATCAAATGACCAAGGAGAAATCTGGACCCCTTAACTGGACCAGTTGGGAACCACTGCTTTAGAGGCACTTGTAATTTAAAGTAAACATACTGTGTTATTAAATAAGTATTTTATTGTTGGAAAGATGGTCTTGTAATAAAACTTGGCTGTCTGTGCAGTCAAGAGACTTTTAAAATTGGTGCTATATTTCTCTGAGAAAACAGAAACAGTACAGTGGTATTTGCTTTTACTCAAGAGGTAGAAAATGTACAACTACCAGAATGCACTGCGCCGCACCAGACCAATAAACACTACAGCTGGTGGGTGACTTGATGTGAGCTTGGCCATCTTTCGACAGGAAACAATATGGTGGCGGACTAGTAACAAACAATATTGAATTACAGTTAAAAGGTAAGATAAAATAAGTTTCTGATAACACCTGAGATGACAAATATGTATGTAATATATATGTTTTCCGATTGATCCGTTTTTACAATATAGAGAACAGTATGGCACCGCCTTCACAGATTCTCATATTACAGCCAAACAGTGCACTAAAATATGTTTCTGAAGTCGCGAAATAGACAATACAGTGACAAAATCTTTGTTTGTATTTGATCAGCACTGCCTATTCTTACAGATTGAGGGGGGCTCTCTCTTGTGATTTGCTTATTTGTGTCCATGATGGCGGGCATACAAAAATGTGGAAGTACAATCTGTAGTCAGAGTAACAGCCCTAGAGTCTGCTCAAATCTGCTCAATGATTCAGGGAGATCTGGGGGCTTGTAAGAGGGAGGGAAGTTTAGTTGAGTGCAGTTCATTTACGCATACTATTAATATTATGATAGTACATAGCTGGTTGAAAATAGGCAAAGTATCCCTTTAAGTGACCATTAAAAGACTGAGTTATTTTACCAGTACTGTATGCCCTTGTATTAAATTATTTCAGACCAAAATATTTGCTTTCCAGGCATTAAATGTTTGTTCCCTGGGCTGCACTTTATAAAGAGCAACTTTATCTCCATGCCAGATTCAGCATCAAGGGAACTTAGATAATCGGTGACATGAAGTTGCTTATCCTGTGATTATTTTGAAGAGTTATAGCCACTTTGGTACTGTGGTACACAGCCAAATGCTCCATATTGAGATTACCACAGGGTGCTGATATAGCCCTTTGGAGATAGATCATTTGGAAAGCAGACAGCCAGCAGTGCTGTTCACAGACACACTAATTCTACAGCTGGCTCCTTAGATAATGTCCCCAGATATGATCAACCTATTTTCCAGCTCTGTTAAAACTATCTGATTGAACAGGGCTTATCAGATTGTGTACATACCACACACACACAGAACGCTGTGGTCAACGTATTACTCTGCTGCCATTCTCTGATTTACAGAGTCATTAACAGCTATTTTTGAGTGAAAGAGAAAGTGTCTTGTATCTTTAATACAAGGCAGGCAGGGTCGTGTGTTAATAGCGAGGGAATGGGAACACAGTGTGTTATCACATGTCACCACACCCTTAACCAGTTACAGCGTCAAAAGCCTTGGCAAGCTCTCAAAGCTCAACGTGTTCTTTGATTGGCTGTAGTTATTTTTGATTCCCTTTTTAACTTGGCCTTTCTCGCTGACAGCATACACATGGTGCACACCTACTGTACTCCATACACACTTAACATCATTGAGCTTCTGTGTTTTCTTCTCCTGGCCATCTCTCAACTAATCAGTGTACTATAAAATTCATATTAGAACATTGTGTTTTGCAACACTGAAGCCATTAGGGAAACACTGGTGGTAAAAATAACATCTCTGACAATGCCTTCGAGTAGAAGACAGTACAGACTGTTGACCTGACAGGCACCTCAGATGCTCTTTCTCCAGCCACCCCAAACACACCATCCTTAACCAGTGTTGTCCCAGTCTGAAGCTGATTACTGTGTCTGAGTCGGTCTCTACCCAACATCTCTTATTGGATTTCGGCCTAAGTCCATCTTGTGTTTCAGTTGATTGTGTGCTACCATACCCTGCTGGCTTGCTACTGTAGTAGAGGCTGAGGCGATTTTATGAGGTCAGTAGACTGCCAAGTATATCATCTACTTCTCCAATAATACAACAATTTAGAAAGGATGAACTTTCTTGCGCTCTGAGGATAAAATTACTACACGAGAGGGGAGCTGATTCTGGGAGGGAGTGTTCAACAGATTAATTTAAATGTTAACATAATTACTCTGCCAGGGTGTGGCTGAGCGCCTCTCTGATATAATGCTGCTTCATCAGGCTAGTATCTATCTGCCCACCCGCCTTCCACTTCTCTCTTTATGCTCTGTCTGTCCAACCTCTGCCCTCTGGCGTGGCTTTGGACCCTGTGCCAATCACTGCAGGCAGTTCCAGCGCGGGATCTGGGAAAGCCAAACATTCCAGCTGAGTTTCAAGGTTGTCCAAAAAATGCAGGTATGCGGCAAAGACCCTTTGAGATGTGTTTTCATTCAACGCGGTCCATCCAAAACACAGCAAATCTGTAGTAAATATCCTGTATGTTCAGTGGATCTGGGAACTTCAAAGGGAACTGGCTTCCTGAGGCAGGAGAAGGGTTACTGCATTAATTGCCTACTTTCTAACAAAGTTATTCTTGTTCTCAAAAAATATCAAAACAGCAGCATCAGGAAACCGCAACCCTCCTGGTCATCAACGCATTCCAAATCATAACAAAATTTCCATACCATATTGAGGAGATGTGAGCTGCATATAAATCATTTCATGAGTGCAGGAGTTTGTGCACGTGTGTTTGAAAAGGGTGGTTATAGCAGAACCATCCTCTCAGCAGTGTACTGTATTCGGCTGTGCTACTGTAGTACCACATATTGAGAATGGCATGTGAGTTAGCAGGGCAATTATACAGTGGTAGAGTTTCTCCACTCAGGAGTTTTGACTTGTGCAATGAAGGGCACTGAGGTGTTGCTGAAGGGATTGTGACTAACAAGTCAAGACCCCTGAGCCATGGCTTTAATACGGCAAATTACTCCAGAGGTATTTGTCACCTGAGGACGATTAAGGGAATTAGGATTCAGAGTTGACATCCAGTCTGGAGAGCAGAGTGTGTTAAGGTTTAGCCAGGCAGAATGAGCAGCATACACATTGGGCACTAATGACAAAGGACCTGTAGAGTGCAGTCCTCTTGGCCTATTGGGGTCTATGTTAAGTCACATTAAAGTTATGATTTGTTTTTTGAAGTCCGATGAAAAGCTACAACTTGCAGACAAAACAACATTAACAATTCTTGGGAAACTTTTGAAATTTGCAAGGTAGAATATATTCACTGTAGCAAGTCCTGCTACAAACTGTAGATCCTCACATTCTGCATATATACCTGTCAGTGCAATTTATCTGCTCTCGCAAGTTTTCGGCATATTAAAAGCTGTTATTTAACTAGTGCACCTACAATGTGGGCACAGGTTTTGTAACTCAGAGCTCAGTTAGCCGTCTTCCACTACGCACTCTCTCAAAAAATATTTATTACTCAAGTATTTAAAGTAATGATACACCTTAATCATGAGTGGCACAGCTGGCTGCCCTTAAATGGGCCTAATATTTGAAAAGATATCACTGCTGAGTCATCACGAGACATTTTCTCACATCAACTCCGCACAAAGTCTGGAGGAGCAAGTCAGGACATTGCCCAGAGTTTCGCTTTCATACATGTTGCACACAACAGTGGATTGTCTGTGGCAGATCCGTTCAGATTCTTTGGTTTCAGTGAAGAGTGGCACCTTGGCAGAGCATACAGGAGACAGAACATGACTCAGGCTACATGGCGGCTTGTAGCCAGTTTGTGATTTGGTAATAAACAACAGAGTCACTTAGCGTACCTTGAATTGGACCTTACCGACATTAGTTCCCGAATCTCATCACCTCTCCAGTTAGACACTTTCATTGCCGTCTTTGTTTGAATGACTCTTCGTCTTTACCCGCGTTTGTTTATTTTCTTCAAGTTTTCCGCGAGTAGCATTATAAGAACATCATCCACATGCCCACTTGCTCACGGTGAATTATCTGCACAGTTACGTGCTCTATCCACTCATGGGCTCAGTCGGACATGACAAGGTCTTTGTAGGGAGCTGGCAGGGTTAAGTCTGTTAAATGTCTGGTCCGACTGCTTCGGACAGTTCGTTCTCACACTCAGTTCCTCAGGGTTATGTGTGGGTAATTTCAGGTTTGCAGTGAATGTTTGAAAGGGGGTACGATGTGGTTTCCAGTAAAATGCATCAGTATCTGAAAGGTCCAACAACTGTTTAGATTTTTTTTCTTGGCAACAACTACAGCATGGAGACAAACTCCAATTATGTGATGCATGCATCCAAGATCAGCTTAAAAAAAGAAATAACTTAAAAACTATACCACAGAAGTTGTCTCTGTGAGCAGGGCATTAATGAGTGAGGCCACCAAAACACGTGTGAAGTGGCTGCAGGGTTCCATTGCTTGATTGGAGAGCAGGCGCATATAATAACTTTATGGCAGAGTGGCAAAGAGAAAGTAAAGTTGGAGTAAACAAAAATGAACAATGCTGATCTCAGCCAAAGTTACGTCAGACACCATTACAATCCATCCAATCCAACATTTGAAGCAGGACTTGAAAATTGTTGTTGAGTCATCGTCCCCAAGCAATTTGACAGCGCTTGAGTACTTTTGCAAAGAATAAGGGGGAAAAATTGTCCAGATGTTCAAAACTGTTCCTGCTGCCAAATGTGCCTACTAAGATTTGACTGGAAGAGGGTGACAAGCTATGAAAATATTTTGAATTTATTTGTCTTTTACATGTCTGTAGTCTGTATACTGAAAATGTAAATGAAGTATGGTTTTCAAAAGACACGTGTTACTCAAAAACAAGGCAGTCAGATATTAATAGATACGTCCTACATTGTAGACTTCAATGACTCTTAGAGTCCTTGGAAGACTGCACCCCGAGTCCCCAATACATATTTTAGTGTATCCTTCAGGCAGAATCCACTAAAATGCTGTTTGCTGATATACAGTATGAAATATATTCTCAAAAATGAAAAAAGAGCGGGCTCAGCAATATGTTTGCTGTTGGAAATACAAATAGTGACAATTGGCTTCTAATGATTCCAGAAAGTGGCGTGGTATATTCGTGACACAGTCAGCCTGTCCTGACTGCTGTGGTGGCTTTAACAGCCAAAGTCTCTCTGAGTATCACTTACTCCATGCAGCTACTCGCAAGGGACGGAGAGGCCAGGCTGGATTCCTCTGTGAGTCCCTGGATATTAGTTTCATATCACAGATAACACACAAACACAAAGGAGAGAAAGAGCCAGCCGGTGAGGAGAACGGGGTCAGGGACAGAAGGGGAGAGAGGACACACACCAAATGTGGTGAAATGACAACCTTAAAACCGAATTAAAGCAATATATCTTTCCCACGTGACCTACATTGTTCTTTCCAGGAGCCAGATTTATAGTTTGCTTTACCAATGGCTCCACGAAGTGGCGCTGAGAATTTCTAGCTAAGATTAAGATATAATCGCTATCCAGAGAGAACATATTGAGCTTGGTATGTGTTTAATGTATCAGTTTATTTAAGATGACTTCAGTGATGAGGTCTCGCTGGTGTGTAGACAGTTCTGTTTATTGAGTGACTGACAAACATGTCCTTACTTTTTTAGCAGTTAATGGAAATTTAAATGATATCAATAGTTGGACAATATAGCTTCTGGCTCACCATCAACTTTTTGAGGCACTTGTCTTTTGGACTAGTAAATTTGCCTTCACTTGTTCAGGCACAAAGTCACTTGACTATAATTAATGACAATAATTTGCTTACCTTTTTTATTTTGTTGGCAAATGCAGTGTGAAGTTCTCTATAACATATTTTAATGACATACTATACTTTTACTTTTCACATGACATTTTTATGGCATACTATAGTCTAACCGTTTTTATGACATATGATACTACCACTTTTTTATATGACATTTTTATGCCGAGCTGAGTGGCACCACATTGGCACTCAGTTGGCAGTTGAGAGACACCTCCCACGACTCACTGTCAACTAGGAGAAAAGTTTGCATGGTTTGTTGTGACGACGGGTCAGCAGCCTTAAATCTGTTTTAGGACAGTCAGTGAGCAACCACTTTCTACGTTTTAGTTTTCCATTCACTTTATGTACTAATTTTTTTTATTTTGTTCATTCATGAACTACAATAATGAAAAAACAAATCCTCCATTTTATTATTTAAAAAAATACCATCCACACTTCTTTCCTACTTGACAGCGAGTCAGTTGAGGTGTCTCTTAACTGCCGACAGAGTCCAATTGTGGTGCCACTCAGCTCGGCAGCTACAAGACAAGTGCCACTGTCAGTAATCACACTCGCTGCCTCTCACCTGAAGGAACATTGTCGCTATTGTTCTTCTGAGGTAAAATATTTGAACTGTGAGCGGTTTCTTCTTTGCGGTAAACTTGGATCGACTACTGATTGGTCAGTCAAGGCATGACTGAGACTACAATGGTTCGTATGATATCTGAAGAATTAGTGCCCGACAAATTGCATTGTCACGTTATCTGCTTGACACGAAGTTGTGATTTAAGCAAATAAAGCTACATAGGTTAGGTTTAGCAAAAGAAACATGATTAAAAATAACTCAAAGTTCACTTGGTACACCGGTCTATATACACAAATTACTGGCTCATGATTTTGTGTGTTATATACAAATTGTGTGCAGTCATTTTCTTAGGTATACGTCCAAACAGTGCACGAGAACAGCCTGACCGAGTTGGACATATTGTGGGCCAAAAATGCAAGTGTTTGAAATCGATATTCTGAGTGTTTTTGATTAACTAAGTAGCCAAATAATGAATGACACACAACGTGAAGACACACTGTATCAGGGCCGCCTCCTCAAAGTCAGAGATTTGAGTGAGCGCTCCTCACTTTCACGCTGCACTCTGTTACAGGCAGCTGCAGACACAGAGGCAGCTGTCCGAAGGGAGAGAGCCCGGTAAGACTCTGAGATAATGTTATCTTCTGCCTTTGGCTTAGATGTGGTGAATTTACAGCTCACAGCGGTTTGATATCTAGCGTCTGCAAAAAATGTTGCACATTTCCGATCCGTTGTTAGCATAGCTAGCTTGTTTACTATATTACATGAATGTCACTGTCACACTAAACGTCCCACTAAACCCCGTTCAAACTCTGTATGGAAAAAAAGGAATGAATAGTTGAGTATTTGTATTGAACAGCCAAATCTGGTTTGATTGATATTATTCTGAGTCTGGTACAGCCCACTGTATCATTTCATTTTGTTTATGACTTTTAACTTGATTAATTAGGCCAGTAAATTTCTCTTCCACTTGTCCCAGACAAGCAGACAAGCTGTAATGTTGAGCCCTGCCTTATCAGTGCTGCACAGTTGCACTTACCCAATATAAAGTAATGGAAATGTGTTCTTGGATTGCTTCTCTCGGTTGGTGAGGTCATATTAAAAGAGATCCATTTTATAAAGTTGGTGTCACTAGATGTAATAGTCGAAGTATGATGACATTTAATCCCAGGATGAGACAGACCGCCAACAGTTTTCACTTGTTTTTTATGTATTCATAACCAAAACCAAACACATAGAATTAGAACTGACGTGCCGATATTTTCTTTGAAGTTGCTCCTAAATTGATCATGCATTGGAAGATGTTCATGTTAATGTGTGTTTAGACCTGTAACTATCCAAAGTTAGTATGTTGAAACAGATTGCCGTTCTCATATTGCACCCATCAATCAAATTTGAAAATGATCCCTTTTAAGCCTGGTAGGTGGTCCATTGAAAAGTAGCAGGCGTCAGCCCAAAACAAAAGTTTATGTAAACTTAAAGCATTGATGGTTGAGGTATTAGGGCTGCACTATATCAAGAAAAATGCAGTACGCTATAGCATATCGCAACGACGATATGACTCATGATAAAACGACAAATATTGAAGTATAGAGTCTTAATGTCTTTCTGCTTGAGATTCGCACTGCTTACATAGACCCTGAACTATGAACAGTCTTTGCACACTATATTTAAAAAATATATATTATCAGGTGATGTTGATCGGTTTTCCATGTAGTGAGTCCCTGGGGCCCACAGGTGGAGAGCTGGGGATGAGAGCATGTGGGCAGACATGTGGACATCACGCACAGTATGACAGTAACATCCAAAACAAGTTTCACTCTTAGTGGTTTCTGTCAGGTGAGAAATACAAGTAAAGTCACCTGACATGCGACATGTTGCGTGTAAATACATAGCACATGTAAACATACTACTTATAATAGTTTAAGCAGTCTTTTGAGAAACCTTTATTGTGCGTGTTGATAAATAGATAAATTTTGATATATAGTGCAGCCCGTCTAGGTAAGCGACAGTAAAGTGTTATTCCTTAACACACCCATAAAAAAACAGGATAGGATTTTGCAGGAGCTGTATCAACACGGAAACAGTGTCGACAGGGAGATGGTGTCAACATAAAAAGACTGTACTGCCACAGAGATGGAGATAATGAGCTGTAAGGGGCAGGACAGCCAGTTATGACTTCACTCGCCTGGCTCTGGGATGGGAACAAATGGAGCCTCACTGGGTAATTAAGAGACACCCAGGCCTCACTAGGATATGCCAGGCAAATGGGAGAGAGGGAGCAGAAAGGGAAAGAGGGATTGAGAATGCAACCCTATTGTGTTTCATGGAGGGATTTGGACAGTGAGGCACTGGTCTTGCGGTCTGTCCTAAGGCCATGCTTTAGGCTCTGGTTACAACACCTGCCTCTAGCCACCCCCGTCCAGCCCTTCCCCCTGTAAAATGAGTTATCATATCAGACTCCTGCATTATGGAAATGTCCCTGTTCAAGGAAATGTGTGGGAAAGGACGATTTTAATAGCCCATGCTAATTGTGAGCAGTCTCAGTGATGTCATTATAGTGTTTATGTGTGTAGCGATGGTGAGAAGCAGGTGACACTGGCAGGACAGGGTGGACTCTTGTTTCCGCTGATGTAATTGTGCCTGATTGAGCTGTTCTTTGGATCACAGTATTTGCAGTTAGGTCATTGCCTTTATGTGGTGTGTGAACTGCAGTATTACAGCTAATGACTGTCTAGTTCTAGAGGTGATTTCACACAGATTACTCTACTCTATATGTGTTTGTGTGCAGTTGTGTGAGTGACAGTAAATTTAGCATGTTGCAAAATGCAAGTCCATGCAAGTATTTCTGTGTTTTTATGGGACATAAGTATATATGCATGTGCAAATGTATGTCTTGACGACATGTGTGCAATTGTATGAGCCACAGATATTTATACGTGTAGCAGTGACAGTATTTTTAGCAGGAAACGTGGATGAATTCTTGGTCTACTTTCTCACCCTCCCGTGGTGCCTCCTCTGTCTCCCAATGGAGTTATGGCCTGTCTATCTATGTGCATACTCAGGACACTATACATATACTCACACATATTTGTGCAGCACAGTGTAGAATCATATGTCTGTCTCACAGGATGAAAGATGTTGTCTTATCTCATCCAAACTGAGATACCTCAACTGTCTTCTCCTCTTCCGTTTCTTGTGATATGCTTTAGGTGTTATCACTGACTCAAAAATAAAAGAAAGATAAGTGTTGATTAAAAAATTTTGAGATGCATGTCCATTTCTGATTTTTCTAGATGTGGATCTGTTGGTTTGTAAGCACCAGGGTCCGTCCTGCTGCACCCGGAAGATGGAGGAGAGCTACCAGTTGGCTGTAAAAAGAGAAACCCTCCACAACATTCAGTCCTACAGCTACGAGCTCGAGCACCTCATCTCTGGCCACTCAGATGCCTTCCAGGGTAAGTGCTGGGACAAAGGGGCCAAGCTTGGGTTAGATCGAATTGGTCCGAGACTGTCATGATGGATCGGAAAGAGATGTTTCGACTGTTGTCATTTAGTTATCTGGTACATACTGTACCCACTACTACGTGGGACATATACCCCGAAGTGCTTGCTTCTACAAAGTATTTAATTTAAAAACTTGACCCAGCTTCATTCTGACCTGAAACTGAACTCATGCCCCCTTTTTAATCCAAATTCAGCAATAAAAACAAAATAACTTCATGTTTGTTTTCTTGCCTCCAAAGAATATTTATTTGTCCAGTGTTTGGCGAAATTTTTTTTTACTCAGTTCCCCAGGGTCACGGTAGCTGGCGTGCAGGCAAGTGTGCAACTCAGAACATGGGCATGGCTTCACTCCCCCCCCCTCTTCCCTTCTTCTGTGGGTTTGGCAGCAGCAGAACTGTAGAGAGGGATCACTGAGGGTAAATGGGAAAAAAGAGGGTATAGAGGCCTTTTTCTCAGCATTTAGTGTTTAGTGGAAGATGGTCTGCTTTGTCATTATCTGATCCTGCTCTCAGGACAGCAGAACAATTACTGGAGCCCTCGCACAAATTACAGTAGTTTTAGAGAGTGAAACAATCTGTACACAACAATTATTTTGTTTGTTTGTTTGTTTGGTATTTATTTCAGGGGTGTATTTTTTGGTTGCGATGCCTCTTTCGTAGCCTGGTCATTCAGATGTCTGAGTTCCGGATAAACAAGGCCCTGCTGTAGATACAAAGCCTGTTTCAGCAAGGTCTTGCCTGCCAAAGGCTTTTGTACTACGCCCAACTGAATAAAGCAGTGCACTAGTTGCCCAAGCTTATCCTTCCTCTTCCTCTAGTGATTGCAGTGTCATTTAAATTTTAACATTTCCGAAATAGACCAAATTTTTCCTCCCCAAAACCTCCGAACACAAGACCACAGGGTTGGAGACATGCTTTGGATGTTTTTAGTCTTACAGGAATTTCAGTACCATGCAATTAGTTTTTTAAGACAATGGACTGCTTAGACGCCATGTTGGCCAAGTTCTGTTTTATAATGCATGTCAGACTACTGGTCCTGGTGTGCAACTCATATTATATGTATATATTATAGATACTGTAATAGAGAATGAAACTGGTCAGTGATAACTGTCACATTTAATTTGTGTCATCTGGACAGGATATATATTACTGTCACAATGACCCCATTTAAACCTTGCATTAAAAGATATGAGATAAGATATTAAAACATGTGATTTAACCTGATTACATTTACACCTGGTATTAATACGTGTCTCTTGTGTCCACATTGAGATCAGATTGAGATCGGATTGCTCTGTCCAGCTCCTCTCATCCTCTTTCTTTAGCCAGTTTCATGTGTTTAATTTTTTGTTGACATTGCAGTCAAGACCAATTGTAGGCATTCTCTATCATTTACATAACTATTACTTTCTAAATTATCTGGTTGCGATATGAGTTGCCAAGTTTCGCTTGTGTACTTTTAGCGGCCTAGATTGAAAGCAGACACTTGGCCTCGTCTTGACCAGAGACTGTACAAAATAATGGATGCAGCTACCATGATGTCACCTATTGGTTTGCAGGCTGTTTTGAAGCCTCACGTTTGGCATTTTAACCGTCACCATCTTGGCTTTTGGAGCCACATGTGACCATATTTGGACGAGAGGGTGGAGCTGGGGAGGAGCAAGGGCTGGATTTGACACACAGACTATAGTTACGCCTCACAGACAGCCTGTCATTCAAGTGGCCCCACCTTTAATTATCCTCAAGGCCTTAAATAAAATAAAACAGGTGAGTTATATAAAAATGTACCTCCTGTACAGTTGCATTTGTCATGAAAGTGTTTTTTTGTACCAGGCTGTAAACATGAGCGGTGCATTGGTGCAGTGGTTAGCATTGTCGCCCTTGCAGCAAGAGGGTTCCTGGTTTGAACCCAGGGTGGGAGTTTAAAACCCCGAGGTGGGCAAGCCCTTCTGTGCGGAATTTGCATGTTCTCCCTGTGTCAGCGTGGGTTTTCTGCGGGTACTCCAGCTTCCTCCCACAGTCCAGAGACATGCAGGTTAATTGGTGACTCTAAATTGGCTGTAGGTATGAATGTCAGTGTGAATGGTTGTCTGTCTCTATGTGTTAGCCCTCTAAAGTTGGGCATTTTACCATGGCCATTCAAAACACTGCAGTTGTGGCACTTTTGCATTAGATTCATTTTTCAGCTTTGGAGGTTACTATTTAGTCTTGACTTCTACCACAAGTACCTTGAATATCCATAAGCTTTCTGCTTTCTTGCTAGTAGCTTGACTTGCCAACTGGCTAATGGCTGTTACCTCCCTTGGTTGAAACAGTCACGCGCAATTGCGTATTTCCGCTGTTGTATCTGATTTGAAAATGCAATTGTATTTACACCTCCATGCATTTTGGGTGCATTCACACCTGTTCTTTCATGTAGTCAAGCACTACTGCACTCCAGTCACCCAAAATGTATTTCAACACAAGATATAAAGGGGGTCATGGTGTTCAATGTACTAAAACACCACCAAGATGGAAAATTCCAGTCCCTTTAAACACATTACTATGTAGATGTTCACAGCTTGTTGGAGATAAGCCCCTCTTACACTTGTTTTACAAGCAGACGAAGCCATGTTCAAATAGTGTTCCTGTTATTTGTCCTTTTCATCATCATTAAGATCTTTCCCTCTGACCTCATGTCTGAGCCTGTCTAGAGAATGAAGATCAGGTGTTCCACATCTCCAGAAAAGGCCAAGATGGAAAATAACAATGGAATAACAATAGAAACTGAAGTATGGTGGTGCCGAAAATGATGATGTCACTAGCCTTCAATTTACAAGGCCTTCTAAGGACAGTCTCTGTGCTGTCTGAGTGCCTCAAGTGGAATGTGAAGTAGCAAGTGGCTCATATACCGCATGAAGTAATGAGAATATGATTTTGGCTGATACCCTTGGTACTGTTATTCACACGCTGGATGGTGGAAAATTGTTTGTGGGTAGCTTTCTGCTCCTACCCCCTTTTTTGTTTGTACTGTATCTATCCAATTGCACCACATGCAGTTCACCACTGAGCCAGTTGTCTGCAGGCTAGAAACTCTGCTCTTCTGCTGTTAATCTGTTTATTTGATAATTCTTTCATGATGTGGCCACGAGTTTCTCTCTGCAACTTTCCAACTGTCTGTCATGCATTCATACTGTAAATCTCATAACGACAGGTCCTACGTGTGCGTGTTTTCTTTCTCCAGCTTTTATAGTTTCAGCTCAGAATCACTCCTGCTGATTGCTAAAGTTTAGCCAAAAGGACAAGCCCATTAGAAAGGAGATGGTGTGTGTGTAAGGAGTGTGTCTGCGTGTGTGTGTGTGTGTCTGAGTGTTTTTGTTGGCCTGCCTTTGTTTTGACAGCCCTAAAGGCCCTACTGTGCTTTGTCATGTGTGGGAGTTGTCATGTCATGAGTATGACCCCATAAACACAGACCACATTTACGAACGCTGAAAGATTTTTTTCCGCAAATGTTTCTGATACTGTTTTAATAGGAAGAAACAGGTTCATCTGTATGGTGCAATAACAAAACTTTATGGTGAAACAGAACCAATAAGCTTCTGGGATTTCCCAGATATTGCCGTCCACTTTTACCCTGTGACTGCCACGATCTTCATCACGCAGGCAGGTTACATCTTTTTACATAATAACCTCCTTCTCCTGTAATATATCCTCTTCTTCATCTTTCCCTAAACCTACACACAAAAACATCAAGGCCAGCCCCCCTCAGGTCTCCTCTCCCACCCCCAACACACTAACAGGCCGACTCCCCTAATCCATGCCATGGTTGATAGGTAATGAGTGTTGGGGCCTGATGGTGGGTAGGTGTCAGCCACAGAGCCCGGTTTAAGCTGGGCCAGCTTAGAGCTGCCATCAAGGGCTTTGGCCTGTCAGCCTGTTGTAGCCAATCAGATCTTGAGTAATCGTGCTGGTTGGACACCTCTCTGTGGCTTTCTGATTGGCTGAGAGAACATTGAACAGATGGATTGGCCACTAGAATCTTTGTACCTGTGTGTCTGTTTGCCCACTAGTTAATCATTAGATCTATTCCCAACTTGCACAGTGTAGTGAGATGGAGGTCCATTTACAAACTGCACATCAGTGTACCTCCTTTCAGCTCTACAGTAATGTTACATTTAGTCACAGTGCTTTTGCATCCGTAAGTTAGTTGCTTTACTTTTCACAGTTATCACTATTTCTCATGGATGCCTGCTTCTTATCGTATAGCACCCACTGGCTCTGACCTCACCTGGGCGTTGTGGCGGTACACGCCTCTAACCGTCCTGATACAGACAAAGGGCAGAGTCTCTGCAGAAAATACACCGCTGCATAGTTCTAGTGGATCATAAGTAATGATTGAGAGGGATAACCTCTGTATGAGTAGAAGTGAGTTGAAGGTAAAAATATTGTAGAGCTGACAGGAAGTAAACAGACGTGCAGTTAGTAAAATGGGTATATGTCACGCTATATTGTGCAAGGAGAGAACTGAGTGAGAGCTGTACTTTTAGTTAGTTCCAGCAGGCCCTCATATAAATTACTTACTCAGTCCAATATGCAGCAATCTGCTGTTGGCAAATTGTTGTGCAGGCAATCCAATTTGTGTGTGTGTGTGTGCCTGTGTGTGTGTGTGTATGTGTGTGAATGACAGGTGGGAATGATGAGCAAGAGAGTAAGTATCTGGGTACACTATATACTCACACTGCTGGGGAGCAGATGTCAAGAAAATGCTGACACTTTTGATCACTAGTGTCACCGATATGAGGGGGACCTGGCCCACAGCTAAAGGCCATGACATCTGTGTTTGTGTGCGTGTGTGTGTGTAATGTGGGTGTTCAAGCATTTTGTACATGTGCATCTTGATCATTGTGTGTGTGTGCATATACATGTGTACCAAAGACATGTGAGCATGTACAGTATTTACCACCCTTGCAAGTCACCATGATCACCTCAGGGCTCAAGTTGTCCTCACAGGAGTTGACAAATGCTTTGCGGAGAAATGTATTCTGCTGGCCTAGATAGCTCTCTATCATCAATGAAAGTGCATTGCGTTTAAAACTTTAGGTGCCCTTCAGTGATGGGACAAGGAGTTCATTTGAGAAAGAGCAGCAGCTAAAGAGAGAGAGAAGGAGAGACAGAGGAGAGAAAGAGGCCATGGCAAGGACGGTGCCTTTCCTCATCGAGGTGACATAATTAGCTGATCCTTGTCTCATCATCCAGGAACTCTCAAGACCCCCCTGTCCTGGGAGACAGCATGAGCACGATCGTCTGCAAGAGAGAAAGTGATCAAATCCACAACCTGAGACGTAGGGATACTCGAGGGCCTCAGCTGTTAAAGGGAAAATTCACCACCCTAAATGTAGATGTCTAATCAGTGTTGATGGTAAGTGTTGTCAACTGAGGCAATAAATTCCTCAGTGCGTGCTTAATTGACAGAGAAAACGAAGATCCTCTGCTGCCCACAGGTACCAGGATGCATTGCGTGTGAGTTACTGACACCCAGCGAGAACATACTTTAGCCTGCTTCTGCAGGCCATAAAATACAAACATGGAGGCTCTGTAGTCCGAACCAGCGTGAATCAAGATGGCAACAGCTTTTTATTATTTTCAATATTATCAATGGCAGCGCATTACAGACGCCGACTATATCCTTTAGATGGCAGCCATGGCATCGGCCTCTCTCTGCAACATTACTTCGGCCATATAGTCTGTTTCAAACAAATATGGCTGAATATCCCAGTCAGCCAAAACAATGCAAAACATTCACTGCACTCGTGGTGGATGCCATTTTCATTGTTGGAAACATAGCTAGATTGCGAAGAGAACATGCAGGTTCTGTTTTGGAGTGCATGCCCTATCCAAGCTGAAATAGCTTGTAATTCTTGCTCCTATCAGCTAGGTCACTGTAGTGCCAAATGACATAGCAGAAGGAGGAAGTATAACAGATTATGGCTGCTGAACCCGGTCAGTCTTTCTCAGTCAATATAGCACGCAGTAAGGATTTTCTTGCCTTTATGGAGGACATTTTTTATCAACCCTGATTTGACATCCACATAAATCAGTGACGCACAACTTAAGGCTCACAGGCCACAGCCAGACCACGATAGGGTGCCGAGTAGCCTGCCAACCATTTTCTAATTCACAGTGGAAATGAGCTGATTGACACGAGGTTCTTTTTTTCATTTGGATTTTGAGTTTAAATAAGGTTCTAGAGCTCATAGAAAAACATCAAAAATAGAGCTTGTTTGCCCCGAAAACTTGCCAGGGGAGGATCCTCTGGACCCCCAAACAGAGGTCGGGATAAACTCAGAATGTCTACAAATCCCAGAAATGCTCCTGCATACAGCTGATCTGTGTGGGGCTGCTGAGACTGGATTTGCCTCTTGGCAAAGATAGGTGAGGACAGCGAATGTTGAAAGGTTGAAAACAGGCAATTCAGGTTAAAAATGGACAGATGAATTTGCCTTCATTTTGCCCTTGTTTATTCACTTTATCTAATAAATATTATTGTGTGTTTATTAGCTGTCCCCTTGCCTCTTGTCTGCGAGTCTGCAAAAGTGGCCTCCAGGCGAAGCAAGTTGAGTATCCCTGACATAAAATGGTGGCAACTTTTCCTTTTAATGGCAGAAGAAGAGGTCTTGGAGATGTGAGAATTGGTAAAGAAAGACAAGAAACACTGACTGCATGGTTTGTTGGTTTGTCCCCCCCCCCAGTAAATGTTTGTCCCCCAGGCTTTCACAGGTGGCTGAGTTCAACCCTACTGTAATTGTCTCTCTGCCCTTTGGGAATTTGCAGCCTGCCTGATTGCCTGCTTGGATACAGTAGACAGTATTCGCCACTTCTATTGCTCTTTGCACTCCTACCCCCCCAATGTCTCTGGTTCCCCCTCTAGGCATAGACAGACAGACAGATAGACAGACAGGGATATCTATCTTAAAGCCTTATTGTTTATAAGCCACCCTAGATGAAACTATTTTGAAAATTCCTCTGCTGTCTTCATTTCTCCTGTCAGGATCATCCTGGGTGGCTGAGACAACACGCCCTATGTAAAGGCAACAGTCTTATTTATTAAATACTGATGATTTATATGTTTGTGTAGCTATGTGTGTCTGCATGTCTATATGTGTGCGTGCAAGTGATAGGAATGATGAATCACTTGCTTGTGGTGGCCTATCTTTATTCTTTCATCAGCCACACAAATCCCTCTATCTATATTGCGATCTCTGCATTTGTCTGGAAGTTCTCTCACTCATTTCGCTTGTGATCATTTCAGCCCGTCCTCTCTCACATCATTATTTTTTTTCCCCTCTCACTTCATGTCTGCATGTATTTTTCTCTGCAGATGTTTTGACCGACAGGGTTATTGCTCTAGAGGCTGATGCTTGGACACAGGATGACATTGCACTGCACCATGAGCTCATGCTCAAATTAGGGAGGATATCCGGAATCCATCCCTACACGTCTCATTTAATCACACAGGGCGGAGGGGAAACGTGTTTATGGACCTAATAGTGGGAGCGAATATATTGCGTGTTTGAGTGTGTACGTGTGTGTCCTAAGCATGTTTGTGTTTTATCTACGCCTCTCTGGTGTCCTGAGCAGACATGACACATAGGGGCAGGATGTGTATCCCTCAGAGTTTGCAGACTCACTGGGGGAAAAGAGGGAAAGAACAAAGGGAAGGAGGGGGGAAAGAGGGGAAAAGCTCAAAGCCTCTCGCAGTCATAAAGTCACACTCAAAGCTTCCCTAATTACCTCTGCTTTTCATCTGCCCCTCTCACCTCAGCATGAATATGTGAGAATGCGGAGAAGTAGGGCCTAGGAGAGAGAACAGAAAAATGAGATGGAGGGAGGGCACATGGTTTGAGTAAAGTTACAGTGAAAGTGTGCACAGGTGTGTTTGAATGTGGTCTATCAGGTGTGTGTGTGTGTGTGTGTGTGTGTGTGTGTGTGTGTGTGTGTGTGTGTGTGTGTGTGATGTGGTTTGCCTTTAAAGAGAATTGAATCAACAGGTTTTTGCCCTGTGGATTCACTGCTGCTTCCTGACAACTCTCCCTCTTTCTTCCCGGGTGTCTCTCTCTGTCTGTGGTCCATGCTTTGCCAGCATTAGTTGCTTAACAAGAGCATGCTGGGCCTGGGTGGGCACCACGCCAACAGCTTGCGTGCTGGCATGTGCGCTGCAGGGAACCCTCGTGTCTCAAAGATAACCCAGCTGCCAAGAGCGCGCTCCACAGAATGAAACCATAAACACAAATTTCTTCTCCATCTTCTTCTTCACCCCAAAAGTCTCCTTTCATTTTTCTTCATCATTGTTATTCTGCTCCCCAACAGCCTCAGTCTTCCTCACCAACCATCCATGCTCCCCAACATTACATCCCAAGCCTAAACAAATACGAGTTCTGTGTAGATTAGCCTGCCGCCAGTCTCCACAGCCATAATTTGACATACTAGCTTGAAACGAAACTGAGATAAATACCCCTTTATTTCTCGCCAACACCATCTCCTCTCCCATGGAATGATTTTATGATGCTTGTGCTTTACAAACACTATTTCTGACACTGTCTTTTAGCGTGCCTCAGCAAACACTCCTGGTGTAGACTAAGCTTCATCAGTCTCACTACTATCGTATGAGCAAAATAAGCTTGATGTCCAGGAAGTTTCTTGGTAATCAGACAAAGTCGCATCTCCCGGGGCTTGTTCTCTGTCCAAGAGAATTTGGCTTTTCTGGAACACAATCTGTCTGGCTGGCTGATGGGATTTGTACTCTGCTGCTGCTGATTGGTCCAGCCTGGCCTTTTCCTGTGGCCTGTCTGACTCTGCTGCACCCGTCCTTCCCAGAATGATCCCACAAGCCATAAAATGCGTGTATGTGTGTGTTTAAGTTTGAGATATAGATCTGCATGTGCACACATGTCTGCGTGCAGCAGCTGGCAGCCAAAATCATCAGAAAACGTCTGATAAGCAACAAAATTGACAGACT
Source organism: Cephalopholis sonnerati (assembly GCA_019142605.1). NCBI lineage: Eukaryota > Metazoa > Chordata > Actinopteri > Perciformes > Serranidae > Cephalopholis > Cephalopholis sonnerati. The sequence continues at coordinate 15,994,800 of JAGQAX010000010.1, read as the reverse complement.
GCTTCTCTTTTTGATGAAATTGTCGTTAGGGATGTCACGAGAACTGATACTTCGTTACCAAGTTGATGCCAAAATTCTGAAAACGTGACAGTTTTTCCCCAGTCGCATAGGTACCAGGAATTCAATTCTTCTGGATGGTTACAAGTGTTGTAGTCTGCCCTAAGATGCCAAAGGAGGTAGAAGAATGCCAACAACAACAGGGACAACAAAAGCACATGAAAGACGGCAACTAGTGCAGCTGCAGCGACAGCTGCGTGTCGACTCATCAAAAAGAAAAGCATTTTTCTTAAGGCTAGCGTGTTTTTTTGATTCTCCTCAATGAGAACACCACGCAATCATGCTACAAACGCCAGCAGCATGACCGACCGCTGAGTGTCTGTTCTGCACTCAGCGCTGGACATTTGGTGTTGTTCTGGTTGCCAAGAGTTGAAAAATGTTCAACTTTGGGTAAAACGCTGTGCTTGTGACTGTATTTTTTTTACCCAGCTGTCCAATCAGTGATGGAGGGGCGGCACAAATAGCCTGCCAAAAAGATGAACTGTCACGGCTTACATGTACGAGTGCTGAACAGCAACAACAAAAATACTGTAGGCTATATGGTAATATGTTTCCTTGCCCACAAAGTCTCATGAACCCACATAGACTAGTAATTTGGGTTGAAGGCAGGTCATCAGGGATGAATACAATTTGAATTTAATTCAAATGTTTTTAATGAAGTAGTGTTTGTTTAAATACATGGGATATATTTATTTATTTCTTGCTGAATTTCACTGGAATTAGTAGTGACTGCTTTATTTCCGGTATCTTGATATGCCTTATTGTCATACATCTACCTTTGCTCACTTTAGTGAATGAGATATTTTTATTGGGAAATGATGGTGGACTTTGACCAAAGTAAGGTCATGCTGGGAGAAATGAAAGAGTGCTGGTGAGACATAGCGTGAGGGAACGAGGCACTGAACATCGCAAATTGGCCAGACTTGCATGTCTGTGAGGGAGAGCAGCTTCCATCCGACGCCTGTGGGAGAACAGGGTGTGTGCTCAATATGTGCTTTTAATGCATATGTGGATGAGCATCATGATGTACATGTCTCTGCATTGTGACTCACACAGTTCATTCAGCCCAGAGTAGGCTGGATTTGGCTTTCCTCTCTCACCACCAACTCACTTCATCACTCCTTCACTCAAGTCAACCCACTTTCCTCATTACGCCCTGTGTTGGACACTCCTCTGCTTCCTCTCCTTCTTTCTCCTCGCCTCTATGGCTCCTAGCGCACCATTAAGGAGTCCCCATGGTAGGTTTTATTCACTGATCCTACAGTCAGTCATCCATTGTATTCCAGGAGAGGAGGTACAATAAATGAGAGAAATGGACAGACAAAAAAAATATTGCTCTGACCCTGCCCAGCTGTGTCCTGTTTGTATGATCCATGATGGATTATGATATCTGCTGTGGTGTCTGCCAAAATGAACAATAATGAGTCTACTCTTAAATCAGCCACAGCGCAGACCATCACTGGCAAACTTGTAATACTGGAACTAATGGTGGAATTTGTCCTTCACAAATATTTTTATACATTTATCTTGATTATTTTGTATTTTTCCTTTGATTTATTTCAGCCCACACAATGTATTGAAGTGTTTTTGTGTGTGTGTTGTTTTCACTGGCATAAGGATAAGAGCCTAGGTCTCATCAAAGAGTAGTTTTGGCTCATAATTGAAACAATGCACAAGTGACCCTGTGTACGTTTTGATTCATAAGAAAGCTGAAAAATGAAAACAGGGGCCACACCTGCTAAGAAAAGTGGAAAATTCTTCATTAGACTCCCTTTCATCTTGGATTCCTTTCACACTTCAGAGTCAGCTCAAGGGTCTGTTTCATGTTAATCTTATGTTAGCCTAAATGTTTCCTTTCCCTTTTCATGAAAATCTGGAGTCCAGTCTCTTTCTCCGGCCGTCTATAGTTGTCATCAGTTTCCAGTTATATAATGGGTTATTACCTTGACAAGGCTTTTTTGTTTATCACAAAACCACAGGCTGTCATCAGTGTAGCCAGGTTTTTGGAGAAAATGCCTCCATTCTGTTAAATTCACTTCAAAATGTTCCATCCTGCGGAGTATAAGCCACTGACAGCTGATTTGCTGTTGCATGGAATCCACTTTTTATTCCGAATCTTTCCTCCCTGCGCTTCAGTCCTTTTTTTGGATGCATGTGTTCAACTTTTCTACCATCTGCAGAAGTAAACAATATTTCACCACTGAATCTCTGGAGTATAATGTCTGTAGCAGTCCCTCTAAGGCTGGGGTCAGCAACCTTCATTATTAAAAGAGACATTTTTGACTAAAAATAATATTAAAAAAATATGTGTGGAGCAGCAAAACATATTTGAGCCTTATAATGAAGGTGACATAGCCTAATAATTCTAAATTAGCCTGTACGAATAGTCTAAATGAGCATTCATTAATAGGTTTTCCTACAAGGTGGCTACTGTGCAGGGCATTATTTCTGATTATTTGGTACTTTAACTTTCCTGAGGGGGCAGTGAAAGCAAACATGAACTACTAAATTCTCTATTTCATCCCAAGACATTTACTTTTTGGGATTTGGCATCCATAGCTAACCAGCTAGGGAGACTCAAGACTAGCCCCTGCTATCAAGGTTCAGCAAAATTTTGAGGAAAAGGTGCCATGCAGTAATTGTATTATGCACACTTTAGTTGTTGACATGTTAAAACATTTTTTGTATTTATTAAATAGGCTTCACATTTTTACAGTTGGAGAATGTAAGAATTTCTTTAGGCCTATAACATTGATAAATGACAATTAAAATGTAAGAAAAAAAAGTAATTTCCATGTATTTTTTTGGTCAAAGTCACAGAGAGCCGCTGGAATGGGGCTAAAGAGCCATATGTGGCTCTAGAGCCACAGGTTGCCTATCCTTGCTCTAAGGCTACGAACTGGGGTTGTCTTTTCAAAGTCCTTGATATTAAGCCAAACACTGGTTCAGAGCAGTACACCAAATATCACCAGGTGTCACACTTGACTCAGCAGCCTGATCCCATGTGGAACATAGTGACATCGTGTCCCAAATGAGCGTCTGAATATAGTGTTGTGTCTTGTAACATCAGAGCTCTCTGAATCCATTAAATGTGCATTTCTGTTACACCATGTAAACAAACCTCGCAAATATAAGCTGTGTGCTCGAGATCAAACTGGAGACATCCTCACTTAAAAGATGGGTGAGTGGCCTACTTGCTATCTAGGTTTACCTACGTTTTTAACATTATTTTTTTAAAACAGAAAACTTGTTTTACATTGTGATATTTACTGGAAATGACATACAATATCTACATTGTATGTCATAACTGCCACTGTATAGATAATTCCTCATTTCAGCTTAATGAATCAGCCATTCCTGGCTCCATTGTGGTACTTTCCTACAAACTTTCAGCTCAGAACAGCAGCAGTGCGTCACCTTTTGCCAGTTCAAATCCAAAATGTTGCCATGTAAGAGCAGTTTTAGTTTTCTTGAGAGACTAACTCTAGCATGTCTCGTCTCATCACACAAAAAACACATTAGCTTTTTTGTAAACAATCACAATGTGCACCACTTGTCCCCCCTTCCATCTCTGCTGAAATTTGATCTTGTTCATGTTGCCAGTGCTCAGCTTTGCGGTAGATTGCGCATGGCCTGTCAGACACTTGTGGCTCCGTTAGTCTGTTGAAAAGCATAATATTATGTTGATTTTGTTGTCACATTTCTTATTACTAATGCAATACAAGCTGGGTCAAGCACTGTGACGCTGTCAGCACAGGTTGCCAATGTAGTCTACTTTTGGATTTGCCAGAATGTGTCATAATGATCAAAGTTTGTTCAGCCGGTTAGCATAAAATCAAATCGGTTTAAGCTTGTATGCCGGACTGGCAAACCAGAAATCAACCCAACTCTAATATGAACTCACATACTGCCTGGGCAGTGAGGCTGCTTGTGCTGTATTCAAGAGTCAAAAGTCATTCCCACTTGTGCAACTGGCATACTTTTGTTGTAGCTGTATGTAGTTATCAATGAGTGCAAAGACTTTTTGTGTATGACACTCTGTGCAGCTCCTTAGCGCTACACTACATCAAAAGAGACACTGTGATTTATATACCAATAAACAAAAGAGAAATGGGGGGTCACTGCAGACCTGTGGCCCCCTTAATGTGTAGGACCAGAGGTGCTGTCCATCAGCCTGTCAACAGTCTGCCCTCATGCTGGCCCTCCACATCTCCCCGTTATGGCATTAGTCATTTGAACGACCCTCCCTCCCTCCCCCCTACCCCTGCCCTTCCCTCAGCCCCTCACCCACTGCCCCCGTGCTCTGTCTCCTCTGTCCCGTCCTTCTCTCGTCTGCTCATTCCCCTGCCTTCGATCATGTTTCCCTACTTTGGCCAGAGCAGAGAGCAGTGATCCCCCTCCTGTCCAATCTCCACCGCCACTCCTCCCCCACACCACATTATAGCACAGTGCACCCTGCATGCCCCTGGCATCTGTGGAATTGTTTATGTTTCAGAGTTTTGATATAGCTGGGCTGCCTTTTTAATTACCCCCACCTCCAGCCCGCCTCCTCTCAAGCTCATTATCCCACCTGTTAGCCGCCTGATAAGACAAGACCAGCGAATTAGGATTTGGGGCAAGGGTTCGCTGAAATCTGTGCACACATTTGTGATTGCATATGTGGGGCTTCTAAAGGGCTTGTGGAGTCACAGTGGTTTTGGCAGCAGCTCAGCCCCCCAGTTCTTGCAGGTCAAATTTGCGTGAACAGCATGTCTGTGCCCGTTGTCTGACAGATGAGTCACGCTCCCTCTTTAGACTTCAGACATGAGATTTTACCACACAAGTATGATGAATAAACAGATTGATTCATTGATTTATTAATAGTTTATTACCATTAAACTGTTTGCTGAAAGGTTAGAGGCTGGGAGATTGTATGACATTGCAGCTCTCCCCTGTAACCTAAGATGACCAGCGCTGAGTGGGAGATTGCCCTATGTACAGTATTTCTACTAATTAAAACAAGGATATGTAATCTACACATGTGTCACTATGTCATATATCTGTGTGGTGACCTGTCTGAAACCCAAGCCCGTGGTGGGATTAAAATGCTTTGCCTCAGAAGATGGTTGGTGAGGTTCAGTAAGGACTGATTGCCAAGATAGGACGGGCCCACAGCTCAATGGTATGAGAACAGTGTCTCCTACCTCATTATCACAATATTACCGCATCTTCAAGCATGCACATATGCACACCCACCTCTACAGGCCCACTTGCACGTACTTAAAAATACAGACATACTGTACATGCACTCATACTTGCACTTATTAAAGATGCAGTGTCACTCATGACACAGACACAGATAAACCCTCTAACCCAGGGCCATAAAACTGCTTCAGGACGGGAAAGGTTTCAGGGCCACACAGGATACGTTTTCCATTTTTCCTGTCAAAGAAATTCCTCACAGGTGAAATCAAGAACTTGACACCTTAAAGTGTCACCTTTTCCTGACATTTTGCAACGCTGTGTGTATTTACAGTTTACCCATCATCTGATATACTTAACCTTACTGTATACATTTTGTGTTAACACTTTTGATTTCAAACAGAGTTTTTAATTGTTGTTAATTTTACCGTATACTAAAGAGTGAAGGCTTAGTTACACTTTGTGGAGAAATTGAGGGACAATTTAATCGAGCAAAAAGTCACCTTTCTGATCACACAACAGGCCACATGTCTTTATCTAATGGGACAAAATTTCAAGGACAGGATAAGCAAAGTTGGGCTCATGTTTGCCGCTCAGATACACAAAGACATTTTATGAGTCCTTTTGATTCAAAGGTTAATAAGAAAAAAAGTACACTTTGGTTTGCTTTTTTACACTTGTTTGTAATTGTTGGCTATACCAATATTAGCAGGGAATTATGTTTATGACTAGAGACTTCAGAAATGCATCATTCTTAGACTTAAGAAAATGCTTTGTCAGGTCAAATATACATTTTTTTCTCTGAGTCATTACATTTCTCTGTGAAGCTGACGCCCAGGCCGCACTGCCTACCTGTACCTGTGTGTTTGGGCTACCTCGCTAAACTGCAGTGGCTCTTACACATGTGGTGTTCACACAGAAAGCGTTGCTGCTGCAGCAATGCTGCTTGACAGCCCTGTCTGTCAATGTTGAGTTTGCCTTTGACAATGCTGATAATTATTTTACAATAAAAGCCCTTTGTTAACAACTGTAGGGATTCTAACTAAAGAAAGGGATTTTAATTGGAAACTGAAGCAAGAAGTTTTGCATTACAAATAAATATTTATATAATTCTTAACATCTGTGAGAGATTCTACACATATAGACACTGAAACTGTAGTATGTCAATATGACTGTTGATAGATCAGTTTGACTACTTCTGCTGCAAACCATGCACGAGACGCCATATCTCCAGATGAGCCACAGCCGCGGATGAGCTGTGCTGCTCGAGTTGGCTGTGTGGGTGCTCCAACTTGTTTACATGGACGCCAAAATAAAAGCAAGAGGTTCTGCGATGCACATGGGCTGCTCACACAGGCACTGTGGCCCAGGTGTTTGCCATGCTTTTAGCTCTGGTCTACCATACTGCAAAGACTGCACATGTATAACTGATGTAACTGTATAGTTGCCTTGTGGCATGCATCACTGTCTGCCACAGGCTTTTCTGATACCATTGTTAGTAGTCACCAAAGTTAGAAATTTTCAAGTGCTACACATAGGCGCTTAAAATAGCCAATAACAAATAACTTACTACGGCAGCAACTAGCACTATTACTAGAACTACTACTACTGATCATACAGTATAATTGACCATGATCTGTGATGCCTGTCTGGTGCCGCATGTCTGTGCTGAGATTTGGCAACCCAGCTTTGATGCCTTGTCCTTAAATACCTACTCACACTGTGATATTACTGCTCATTTAGACACATGCACGCAAACATGCATCTCTTTCAGAGTGAGAGTGATTCAGAAATCAGGGACTGCTGGGAGGCAAAGGCGAAGAGCACTATGGTTGTGACTTAAATCATAGAGCTGCCGCTGAGCTTATTCTGACGCAGTTATTGTGGTAGCTTCACCATGGTGACACTAATTGTGCCAGTAAAACACTGGGTTGCCATGCAGAATGTAAAGTGGAAATAGCTTCTTATGATCAAACCCAGTGATCTCAGAGAGTGGCCTTGGCACAGCATTTGTGGAAAGATATGGTATAATATCCCATCCCAGAGTCATAAATACATACTCCGTTTAGGCCACTGCAGGACAAAGGCCTCCTCTGCTTTGCCACTGCTGCTTTTTTATCCGTTTAATACCTTGTTTATTCCGAGCAGAGAGCATGTCAGATTAGCCCCACAGGGCCACAGACAAAGCAAGCCTGTTCATTTATTCCTGTATAGTTAGCTTGACAATTATGTGTTTTGAATTTCAGAGTTTTTAGGACTTCCTTGGAAATTAAAGATAATTGCTCCATGCAAAACAGCCTCAATCCAGCCAGACTTCATTTCCCAAGAGACTTACCGATGGGAGTGTGTGACATGGTAATGATAGCCACCCACGACTGCGCGTCTGAATGGACTGTGGTTAAATCCAGATTCAGACACTGTGGTCAGCCAGAACAATCAAACCCAATTGACTATCATGCAATGGTAGTTAGGACTTAAAAAGCTGCTGGTTTCTTGTTTTTTTGTTATCACCCTGTTTCCCAGTACTGGAAAGTGCAGAGAAACCCGCAACGACTGTACTTGATTTATCACAGAATGAGAAACCGGATACATTTGAGCGTGGGAGAGGACTTGATAGAGACCAGAAAATAACCAATGTTGAGAATGAATGAACCACGGGATCCACTTTTTTGTTTGTCAGAGGAAGTGCGGAGAGGAAGAAAGGTGGACTCTTGTCCTAATTCTGTATATTCAGAGAAGGACATGTTTGAAGTAACAGCCACGGAGAGACAGGGAAGTGCTCCGGACCCAGGGGCCAAATGAATCCAGATGTCAGAGCATGTTCACAAGGTGGAGTCCACTTGTACAGTAGTTGTTTTTCCTTGTTCAAACGTTCAGTCGCTTCTTTTTATTCCATTTTTCCTGGCGCTCTCCCGCTCTTCCCTTTTTTTTTTTCCCTTGTTCATGTTCTCTCTCAGTGTCACTCTCTTGGCAAATAAAAATACGATTTTATAACAAGTACGGAATGTCTTAAAGATTTAATGATGCTGTCAGAAACAGTTTAAAATATGTGCATTCATTCATGAAGCTCTGGAGACATACAAGAAATCCGTCTTCTTGAGAAAACTTGATTGTCTTGTTGTGTGGAGTTTTGTTTTGCCCCTACCACAGCTCACAGAGAGTAAGATTAAACCGTGGTATTTCTGAGCATGATAATTTTATAATAACATTATGTAATGCTGTGTAACCTAAGCCTGTGGGTACATCTTGCGGTGTAAATGTCTGACTGGCAGGCAAGCAGGCAGACCTCACACTGGTACCAACTCTGCAGCCCCGCGGGCTTATAGGAGACACTGAGGTGGAACTGAAACTAACTTCCTGCAAATCTAATGCTATTTTTGCTCGTTGCTTTCATGTTTTTGTTTGTCATGTTGTTGTCCCTCTTGGTCTGTCTCTAGCTGGTCATCTCGGGAGGTCTTTCTGACTGCTTTCGGCCTACAATCAGTCACCCTTCACTTTACAGTAATAACGCGTAACAGGCCGTTAACTTTTCATGTCAGCTTGTTTTCTGTCACACGCAGTCACGCTGTTCAAAACTCATCTAATGGGCTACAACTTTCGTGAGCAGGAGCAGCTCAGATCATGACAATGGTAATTTCTGGTGCATTATTATGAGTTGTGCCTTTTGCTGGCCAGTGGGGAGTCCCCGTGTGTCACAGACAGCGGTCATATTAGTGCAGCTGTTGAGGAGGACATGACTGTTGTTATCCTTCTGTCTGTGAGCTGGGAGGGGCTGGACACACACAGGCACACACACAAACACACACATACTCATTTGGTAACAATCACTGTACTGAGATAGATCACTATGCGGAAGGTACTCTTATGAATGAATGTGTACGTGTTAACATCAAGCACTTTTAAAAACTTGAATCCACAATACATGAATAATAACATTTCGTTAGCGGTCAGTACCATATGCAGATTTGTCATACATTGTCAGCTTATGCTTCCTTTTTTTATTTAACGGGTGTGTGTGTGTGTGTGTGTGTGTGTGTGTGTGTGTGTGTGTGCTGTGGTGGTGGCGGTGGGGTAGGGTGGGGGTTGGGGGTGTTGGCACCCTCCTTCTCCTGTCTCAATTTCTGTACAGTTGCTACTGCTCCTTCATGTTCTGTCATGCTTTTAAGCTGACATCACACCCCAGTGGAGAGTGTCGTGTCCAGGACACGCATATACAAACACACGCCCACACATACATACATACATGTACATACTGTAGAGTCCCACACAGTTGCATATAGAAGAGAATGTGTGGAGAGCTGCTGAGAAGGAAAGGAGGATGGAAGGTTCCAAGTGGATGGACAGTGACGAGATGGCGGGACAGAAGGATGAGTTAGGTTCACAGACTGTATAAATATAATGGACATAGCTATTTGTTTGTGGACTCCCATTTTGAAGTCTTGAGTTCAGCATTTTGACTGTTGCCATCTCGTTTTTTTGAAGCCTGACCATATTTGATTATGTCTCACAGACAGCCTGTCACTCAAAGCAGCCACACCCGTAATTATGCATAACTTTAAGCCTTAATAAAATTTAAACGGGTGAATTGTATAAAAATTCGCCCCCTGTACAGTTGTCATGAGGACTGAAATTAGCTACAGAGAGTAGGGCTGCCCCTGACTAAGAATTTTCCTAGTCGACCAATAGTCATCATTTAGGGCCATTAGTCGACTAGTCGCCTGGATGTTTACGATATTAATTTAATTATCAAATTACATATTTTGGGCGGGGCAACACAATGGTTTGAGTTGAAGGTGTGAGAAAGAATAGTATCAGTAACATTGTTAACACTGTGCTACATTACAGAGAAATACAAAACCGTACTAATGAACCTTCATTAATATAGGCCTATATTTTATCTACAAGTGCACATCGCACACTGAGCGAGCCGCCTGTTAATGACACTGTCGGCAAAGCATTGATGATTGTGCTAAGTGGCTAATGGGCATGTAGCTACTTCCATGTTTCAGATGATACGTCATGTTTGTAGTCGATAAATGAAGATGAGTTTACATATCATCTTGGGTTCGTCCTTCACCTTCTCAAAAATGATTCCAGTTTGGATTTCCTGCCCGACATGTTATTAACTACTTCCTTCCTGTATCTGTCCTTTCAAATTAAATTCCCACATGATCCAGTCATATAGGTTTTGATTTATTTTTAAAGGCACAGCTCCTAATAGAGACACGTTTGTTTTTGTTTTTTCCTTTCTGCGACTAAGCGACCAGTGAAATCTTGCCGACTAATTACCTTTCTGGTCGACTAACGTTTGGTCGACTATTGGGTGGCAGCTTCAATAGAGAGCAAAACCATTTATATACCAGGCTGTAAACATGTTTAGTTCTGCTAAAATTTTAATATCTATGAAGGACGACGTGACAGGTTTACCCTCTGTTGAATGGCCGGAGATTTACAGTTACTTAATAGAGAAACCAAGCGTCTACAGTAAAGAGAAACTAAGGGCATATAAATCGTTTTCATCTGTAGAAGCCTCGCCTACAAAATAAGATGAAGCTTTATCAGTGTCAGGCAGCCTAAGCTAACGTTATATACTGGTTGGTTGGGCTGGTTAACTTTAGCTACTAAGTTAGTTGATTACTAATTTCTGAAAATGTAATGTTAGGCACGGCAAGATACACCAGAAAATGATTTATTTAGCTAGCTACCTAGCTAGTAACGTTAGTAGAAATTACCTGAGGGGTGTACTACGAAGCGAGATTAACGGGTTAGCGAGGTATGTTGAGTCTAAAGTCAGAGTTTTCAGTGTCACGAAGGTGGCTCTCTTTTAACCTGGCTAGATCACCATGGTAACTGATGCTTAGCTCATAGCCTGGTCCCGACCAGGTTATGTTCAGAGTTTAATCTTAAAATCAGCTATAAAAGCGCCGCTGTTTCACAGTTTAGCGCGTTTGGAGCTGGCGTAACCTTTACTTTGAAAGTCCAGTGGAGCTGGATCAGAACCGAGCATCTGTACGGAGGGAGAGATCGCACTGATCCGCTGGTGTTTACTTTCTCTCTGAGCGTCTCCGCCTACAGATGTTCAGCTGAGGGAATACACCACTCACTGTTGAGCCGAGCGTCAGGAGGACACTGAAACAAGCATTACAGATAATCAGATAGCTAATCAGTAAAGTTCATCATTTCACTATGATGTGGCCATGAATAAATTAATGTCAGTGTTTGGCCTGTTATGTGGCAGTGTTGCCCAAACACAAATCTTGAATAGGTCTATGCTATTTTCACAGTTAAAAAGGTCTTTGTTGTCATTGTACAGAGACAATAGGCTATGAGATTTACTTGTACAGCACCTAAAAAGTTCACTGTATATTCATACGCACACCCAGCCTCACTTTCAATAAAACACACTCATTCTATAATTGATCAGTAAAATATATGAAAACAATATAAAACACAATTTAAAAATGACAGTTGTTGCTCTAGTTTATTTTGTTTGAATGGATAAAGCTTCGTATTTAAAAGTACCGCAATGTTCAGCTGTCAGAAATTAAAATCAGCCTCCTCTCTTTACTTATTATTAATTATCATATTTGCAGCAACAGTGTTGCTTTTGGCTGTGATCACGCTTTTTTAAATCGCTCATACTCTCTCCATTAAAACAACCTGCTCCTCTTGGCTGAAATCAGCGACCATGTGCGGAAGTAGAATCATATGACGCCAAACGCCTCTTTTTATGTGAACGTGCAGGAGCACAAAGCTGAGAGCCGGACTTGACAAACCAAGTTGATAACCACCTTCGTGACACCGTTTAACTCTGTTTAGGGGCTTTAGGTTTTGTTAAGCCAGAACATGAACACAAAGCCTGGCTGTGTTGAGCTTCCTTCGTAGTACACCCCTCTGATATGAAATGCGCGCTGCAAACACGAGCATTTTTGATGATTGCCTCCGTCCAGTCCTTTCTTCTGATCGCATTTAGCCATAGTTGTCTTCGTTTTTTTTTGACTGGCAGGTGGTATCCGATAATATTTTAGATTTAAGCCATTACTCTTTGGGTTCTGGCACCCGACCGCACAGCAAGATGACACCATGATAGCAGAGATGGCAAAGTCCTGGCGCCAGCTAGCGACCAACGTTAGTAGCTGCCTGTTTGTTTTGCCTCCAGCTGAACACGTGACCTAATCGTGACGTAGGCTCAGAAAGGGTCTATAGAGACACGTTTGTTTTTGTTTTTTCCTTTCTGCGACTAAGCGACCAGTGAAATCTTGCCGACTAGTTACCTTTCTGGTCGACTAACGTTTGGTCGACTATTGGGTGGCAGCTTCAATAGAGAGCAAAACCATTTATATACCAGGCTGTAAACATGTTTAGTTCTGCTAAAATTTTAATATCTATGAGGACTGACTCACTTTTGTAGCCAGCCTCAAGTGGCCATTCGAAGAACTGCAGTTTTTGGCACTTGGTTAGGCTGTATGGTAGAAATGGCTTTAAATATAATAATAAGGAACATTGCCCACTTTTCTGTTGCTATGTGATTATTTTTGATCAAATTTATATTACATTACTTTCTAGTACTCTTATGTAACTATAAACCATATCAGTAAGCAGTAAAATGGCGATAGGCGAGGGGCTACTATATGTTGGAGAAAAGGAAAAAGAAAATAACTGCAGAAGAAAATTAAACTGTGTTCTCACTCTGTTCCGGTACCTTGTTTAGCAAGAAGTGGCACCTTATTGGCACTGATCAGCCTCTGCACTGACATCATTGATTGCTTTACAGCTTCACTTGCTTACCGGGAAATGACATAAGAACTAGATGACTCAACTGTGTGTGAGTGTGTGTGTGTGGTAGGCTAGTGGCGTGTCAAACACCCTTGCAGAACCTGGACTATACAGTATTTGCCACACAAAATGCAAACTGATTGCGGTTGTTGCTTATATCAGGATGCTGTTTATATCTCTCTCTGTCTCTGCCTCTCTGTCTGTCTCTCTCAGTGAAGACATGCAGAGACTGTCTCCTTAAGACATACTTACTGGGGTGATGACTTCATACACAATGATATCCAACCGCATTGTAGGGAAACTTTACACTGGTTTCTCAACCCAGCGTACTGATGCACACAAGCCAAGCTTAGCTGGTTAGGAGCCAGGATTTGGATATGTGTTTGCATTTTGGATGCCTAACACATTTCATGGACGGCTTCTTGTCATCAGTGATTTTCAATATTCCCCTCATATAAAATGTCACCTGCCCTTGTCTTTTCTTCTGTCTCTTATCTCCCTGTTTCTCTTTTGCTCTCCTTGCAGACATGTTCCAGTACCTTCTGTCCTTCTCTCAGGGCCACCTGAGTTCTCTATTGGAGGGGACGTACACATCCCTGTCCCGCCATGCCCTACCCCATGTTAACCAACTCTTCTCCTCACTCTCCCTCTACCTCCGCGGGGCCAACGTCTCTGTGGAGGCATCAGTTCACCAATTTTTTAACAACCTCTTCCCACTCGTCTACACGCGGCTCATCAATCCAGGCATTGAAGGCAGCATGATGATGGGCAATGAAATGGGTGACTGTCTCCGTATGATCAGGCAGGATGTCAACCCTTTTGGGCCTCATCCAACCGTCATGGCCCAGGAACTGGCCGGGGCACTAGGAGCTGGGAGGCAACTGGGCCTGGCCCTGGAGGAGGGTCTGGAGGTGATGAACGCCACTGAACATGTCAGCATGAGCAAAGAGTGTGTGAAGGGCCTGGTGAAGATGGTGTACTGCTCCCACTGCAGAGGCCTGACGCTGATTAAGCCCTGTGTGGGTTACTGTCTGAATGTTATGCGAGGCTGCTTGGCCAGCGTATCGGAGCTAGATCAGCCTTGGAGGAGGTATACCAGCCTTTTGGAGCAACTTACCCACGCCATGGCTGGCCACCACAGTTTGGAACTAGCCCTTTTGGGGGTCAGGGGGCACGTTAATGAGGCCTTGCTCTATGCACAGCTCCATGGTCCACTCATCACCGCCACGGTAAGTACACACCAGATCATCAGCTTTAATAGCACATGAAAAAAGCCTCCAAACCTTTTTGTTTAACATCTTTGTTTTATACATATACCTTGGCAGTGTTTTATGTATTGATTGGAAGGGTTTTGCAGGCTGCTTGTGGGTTATGAGCTATTTTTTTCCACCAATGCAACAAAGAACTCTGCACACAGCATTAATGTTTGTACAGTGTTGAAACTATTCAGAGAAAAATAATGTTTATACAAAGAAAAAAGCCCAGCCCCTTCCAGAGAAATGCAGGCTGAGCCGAGTCTAGAGAAGGACTAATTTTCCAAAATGGCAAGGCAGCTAAATGTCACCGTTGTTGTTTAGATTCTGACTGTAGGGGAATATTCCTCATTGACTGTGATGATAATGAAAAAAGATAGATAAAGATAAAATGGGGAGTGAGTGCACTTGCATGCTGTGAGCACTCCCATATGCCTTTTGTTATATATATGGTCTTAAGTTTGATGTTCACCACATGAAGACAGCTTCATGGACGACTGCCTAACATTTCTTAGAACTGAATACTGCAGTCAAATCTACACTTGTTTTGCAATTGGACTTGTATTTTTTTTTGTTTGTTTTGTCATAACTGTTAATGGGTTTGACCTGTCACGCATGTCGGCACTGCGCAACACCCAGGTCTAGTAGGAGCTAATCTTAGCAAATGTTGCTGCTCATTTGGTCAACCGCCATCCTAACCCAACAGCGTCACTGTGAAAACATTGTGCCCACCCTCAAGTAAGCAGCCCAATTTTGAGCATTAAACCCTCTTAAGCATTGTTAATTACGTTACCTTACATTAATTACTTAAGCAGTGCCATGTGGCTAGTGGTACTAATATAGTTAGCAGTGCGAAAGGGTTTTTTGAGTCAAAATAAAGCCGCTTGCTCATCTGGGCTACATGGGGTGAGAATGAAGGGTGAGTGGTCACCATGTTCCTGGAGGCGGGACAGCGTTACTAGTGGTAATTGTCAATTAAGTGGTGCCGTTAGCTAGCTCCCATCTGACCAAGGCTAATGTTAGCTAACCATAGGAGACTTGAGGGTGGGCAGTGGGCACTATGTATGCACGGCTAGCTTGCTGTCTGTCAGCCAACAGAAAAATACGTATAAAATAAAAGGCAAGACAATTACATCCCAAAACTTTAAATTTCACCACCTCTAAATGAATAGCACTTTGAAATGTGTCTCACTGAGTCAGTGGAGGGCTAAAGGAAAGGGCCTCTAAGACTAAAAGGAAAGGATTCTCGTATTCTATGTCATTTACTTTTTTTTTTTTTTTACCTAAAAGAATAACTGCGTAGTTATTGGTTAATGGGGGTCACTCTTTTGAAAGCAAAATTAACCGACACTGACGTCCCTATTCACAACGTACTGTGGCTGTTAAACTAGAGATCAAATCTTTGTTATAGTTTCCTCATCTTACACATATACCTGCATTCAGAGTAATATTTAGTACACATAAGATGTAATACACACTGAGTTTGTAGTTCTGTTTTCATGTCAGTCATTTGCTTTATTTTTTAGATACCATCTAAAATCAGCTTTTTCAGTGAATACAGCACACTGTGACCTTTATCTTCACATTTTAAGCAATACCCTACTTGCTCTATATGAGGTGGGGTCATGCATGTGGGTGTAAGGTAACGTGAGTCATACTCAGAGGAGCAGAAGGTGATTAGCAGAGATTTATGTACATCAGCAAGAGGAACATAAAGTTTCATTTGCATTCAGTCCCCATTGCATCTTACTCTCTGCTCTAAATTTCAGGCACGGCTGTTGACGCAGTGCATGCGTATTTCACGTTTCTAGATCAATCTGTAAGAGCACTCATACGTGTCTCTCCCCTGGGTATGAGCTGGAGTTCTGGATGACATACTTCCACTACCTTTACTGGCCCCTTTTACTGGAGTAGGTGGCTAGACTTGACTTCCCCGAGCTGTGGGAATAGCCTGTATCTCTCTTATCATCATCCCTACCTCTCTCCATCTCATTAGTTTGCTATTACGGGTTACAGATATAAGTTTTTTTATTCATGTCCTGTCGACACGTTGAGTTATTTGGTTGAACTGCGTTGAATATGGAAGCAGGGAGGGGAAGGACAATGCTTCAAATGTTGACGGGGTTATGTAGGGTGCAGTTGTTCCCTAATATCTTTAATGGGACCACTTGTGGACAAGTCGACACTGGAACTGTTCCCAGAGCTGGACTAAAACTGTAAGACAACACTAAAGAAGCCATCATGTCCAAGCTGTTAGTGGATTAAACTTCGGCATGGCTATTTTGCCTGATTTAATGTACATTGGATTCTTCCGTTGTGAGCTATTGTCAATTATTCCCAAGACTAGTGATTACTGTGGTGACTAAGGCTTCAGACTGCAGGCAAATCAGATTTGTTTCTCAAATCAGATCTTTAAGAGAGACTGTCTGCACTGTTATTTGCAAGTGATATAGATCTGATTTGTGTGTCGAGACATCACCAACCTATCTGCAGGGGTTGCTGTGGTAATAATGTAGGCATCAGTAACTAACCACAATACAGTATTTTCAAGATACTTAAGTCACCTTACAATATACTATTGTGATTTTAAACATATTGCGATAACATATGCTGCTATATATTCTGATTTATTACCTTTTTTCCAGCTATAAATTATATCTTCAAAGGAAAACTTTGTCAACTTCTGTTTTATCTAAGGGCGGCACAGTTGTTAGCATTGTGGCCTCACAGCAAGAGGGTTCCTGATTCCTGGTTCTTGGTTCCTGGTTGAATCCAGTGTGGGGGTTTCGAACCCAGGGTGAGGGAGCCCTTCTGTGCGGAGTTTGCATGTTCTCCTCGTGTGGATTTTCTCTGAGTACTTCGGCTTCCTCCCACAACCCAAAGACATGCAGGTTAATTGGTGACTCTAAATTGTCCGTAGGTGTGAATGTGAGCGTGAATGGTTGTCTGTCTCGATGTGCTAGCCCTGTGATAGTCTGGTGACCTGTCCAGGGTGTACCCCACCTCCTCTGCCCAATGTCAGCTGGGATAGGCTCCAGCCCCACCGCGACCCCAAACAGGATAAGTGGTTACGGAAAATGAATCTATTGCAGCATAATGTATCTAGTGAGGCACAAAAGGAGTTCACTTTATCACGCCAGTAGGCCACCAAAAGTTTGATTTGTATTTGTTGTCATGTTGTCCTCCATGTCCTCAGCACTTTTGTCATTCTGGATTTGACATAATCGTTGTGTGTCGTGTTGCAAGTGACACAAAAGATACTTTGAAATTCGATTTAAGCGGCCAAAGCAGCCGGACTGAGACCAGTCTATAGAAATTTGATTGGAACCACATTTCAAACCACCTCCAAATGTGGTTTGGATGCGATTGGCAAAAATGTCTTTTCATGTGTTTTTTTTTTTTGGTTTTGTTTTGTTTTGGGGTTTTTTTTGCTGTCAAGACTCTCTACAATCAAACTGGATACAATCAGGATACGCCAAAAACGGATTTGGGCTGGCAGTCTGAACAAGACCTTAGTGTGCTGGCCAGGTTTACTTAAAGCAGCATACAAATAACAATTTACGAAGAAGTTGTATTTCTGTTCTTTTGGCAGCGGCTATCTGCCTCCCCCCACCTCAACTCCTGGCAAGCAAACAAGCAGACCCCCAAAAAACGTCAGTGTGAATTTCAAGTTGTAATCCCTACATTACTCATTACTGACAAAAGCAATCACAACACTGCTCTGTGCTGTAGTGCTTGTCTGTCTAACACTGTACATTACTGCCAGACATCTCAATACTTCCTGCAAATAAGTTTCATGGTGCACCAGAATTAACTGAAACAAACGTCCGCCTGGAAGGTGGAAAAAAAATGTATAGCAAATCGGGAAAAGGTTGGCAGTCACACAAAGTGTAAGTAATTTGTAGTTAATGGTCTTAAACATGCAAAAGCACCGGTGTGCTCATTTTAAAGTTGCTAAGGAACATCACAGAGCCTGAATAATGCTACATTAAACACTCAGATTAAACACACATCAAAATGCATAGTCACTTACTGTATAGATACATGCATGCGCGGACAGAGGAGGGTTGGTTGCCAGGCTTAAAGACTGACCTAATGCAACTATGCAGAGAGAGAACCCAGCTTGTATTTCGTGTGTGTATGTATGCATGTGTCTGTGTGTGTGTATATGCCTGCTTGGTATTCATGGGGTGGCAGGCCAGCCTGGAGCAGGGAGCCCAGCACGGGGACAAGTGGGACAGAATTGAAAGGGTTCCAGCTAGGCCATACAAACTAGACCCAGCCAGCTGGAAAAAAAGGACCAAGAGAATTGTTGCTGGAAAAGGAGGTGGCCCCCAGTCGGACACCAGTGGCTCCCATTTTCTGTGCTCTCATTGCTTCACGCAGGCTAGAGGGCAAACACGAACACCGAAGTTTACTCATTCACTTACGCGCTCAGACACACACAGAATAACACACGGTTCTATTGCCATGTATTACCTAGAACCCATGGCCTTTTTAAATCACAGTGTGTTTTTATAAAGCCACAGTGGCCTATCAAGGAAAACTGTTAAGTCTCCAGTGCACAACTACTGTGTCAGCGTAGCCACTTTCACCCTTACACCCTCATATAGCCCCCTCCCCGATGAACACTCAATTTCAAACACTTATTTTCTTATATATTATCCACACTGTCTTACTGCAAAGTAAATAAAGTGCAAATACCTTTCTTAAACTACTGTTGATTTTTATGCTGCATGTGTGAAGTCAAGAACAAAGAGGTAACTCTTGTTTTTTGCCAAGTTAGAATATTATATAGAGTTGTTATTAAAGGAATTATTGTGACTGTGTGGTTTTACACTGGGATGTTATCCCAAACCATTTTGTGGTTGCTCTCTCTCTCACTTAGAGGGCTGCAGACTACACAGAGTCTGCACTATATGTTGCAGTACGTCATAGGGTAGGACCTGGGTCAAAACACACATACTGTACACACACACGCACACACATCACCACACCGTGTGCAGGTATCAGGTTTTTAGAAGTCCTGTAAGGAGCTCTAGATGTGCAGCCCACCCTGTGACAATACTAGCAGCACGCGTTAGGTCTGAAAGGCAGCTATTGATAGTTATGTGGGGCAGCAGAAGGATGGATTCTGTTTTAACACATTCCTGCTCTTATTGAGATGGAGCGTGAACGCGGGTCGGAGGGAAGTGGTTATGGTTATGGATATTGGGGGAGCCTGGGGCTGGATTATGTCGAGTAGACACAATTAAGAGAAAATTGGAAAATATCCAGTAAACGTGGCTACTCTTATTGGGCCCCAGTGCAAATGGTAGCTCCAATGTTTAGTGAGGTTTTCTTCCTCTGAATGCTGCCCTGTTGAATTCATATTAGAGCTTTACCCTCTTGAGTGAACTGTGCTGGAGAGGCCACAGACTGCTGTTTATTGACATGGCCATAAAAATGATATGGCTCATATGACCTAGAGGGGAACTTTATGTCCTCTATTTGCTAAAGATGAGTAGAGTTTAAATCTTAAAACACAGGAGCATGTTTTCACTCATCCAGTCACTCACTCAGTTGCTCACTGAGAGCTTTATATCTGCTTATGCGAAAACAGTACCATTGGTCCAGATTAGAGCCGTTTATATGCAGGTCTACCTTATCCGCTTGTTGGTTTTACCCCAGCTTCTTATTACAGTCTTATGGAGGAATGATAATAGCAGCCTGGGCCTTTAGATAATGGAAACAAGGGCCAGTGGGATGACTGGAAGGGTTCCATCCACCACGGCGGCACCTCAACAGACAGCAGTGGCTGACATTGCAAGCGCTTTTTCTTTTACTCCATCCCACAATAAAATGAAGGAATATCATTGGTGTGAAAACAAACTTTGTTGTTATCACAGTTTCTTATTTTACATTCCCTGTCCCATTCTCTGCAACCCTGTATTTCCATGGTTTTAGCATAGATATGGGCAATATGATACACCATGTGTACCACCACATATTTCTGCCATACCGTTAATATTGTGGTATGTATCAGGCCATTGTGGTCAATGTAGAAAATAAACAGTTTCCCAAAATATTTTCCTGAAACGCTTATAAATTTATATACAAGACAAGGAAATTGAGGATGTTGCTGGATAAATGTTGTTATTATATGCTAAAAATGAATGGTAACAGGGTTACTTAAAGCTAAAGGACATAAAGATTGCCAGTTGGGATGAGTGAGGACACCATTATCTGTATCTGTGTGTGTATCTGTTTAACTAACTAAATTATCTGTATCTGTACTGGAAACAGGCGGAGTTCAGATCAGATATGGGTGGGGTTAAAGTTGAAAGTGGGTGTGGCTTAATCAGAAGTTGTTATTTAAAACCTGAAATCTATATGGGTTGATCAGAAGTTGCTATATTTATCATTTATTAGAAAACTGTTTACATACAACAATCTCAGGATTGAGCTTCAGATCATTTTTAATCAAAATTGAATTATTGAACACAGGTGCCCAAATAAGGATTTCCCCTCATCAGGAGTACAGATACTGACACATTTTACCTGTATAGTACTCGTATTCATATAAAGTACATTATCTGTACTGATACTGGTTTAATCCAAGTATTCGGCACAACCCTAATTGCCAGCACTGTAAAGATAGAGTTAATCGTAACTGACTTTAAAATTGCATGTTCTTACAGATAGATCAAGTGTTCATGCATGCACTGTTTTGTTTCTTTGCTGGTGTTTATGTTTAAATGAGACGTCCCCAGATAACTTAAGTGAGGACGACCAGAGGAAACAGAGAAAAAACATGTATGATGGAATTACTGACAAAACTACTTTTGGGTAGTTGTCATGTTTTTGTGAAAAGCTAGTCTATAGCATATGCTACCAAATGAATTACAGCTTACAGCTCAAGGGATACTTTGACGATTTTCAACCAGCATTGTATCATAGCAATGTGGTGGTATGTAAAGAATTGTGGTGAACTTCCCCACATCTTACCAGTGCCCAGATCTCTCATCATGCTTGAACTACAGATTGTACTTATGAATTTTTGTTTGCCCGACACCACGGACACAAAGAGTAGTGCTGACTAGATATAAATCACGATTCTGTGACTACGCTGCCTATTTCTCCGTCTTCAGAAACATATTTCAGTGTACTGTTTGGCTGTAATATGAGAATTTGTGAACAGGAAGTGGGTGCCATACTGTTTCATGCATTGTGAAAATGAGGGCTGAAAAAGATGACATCAAATTGTAAAACTAAGCAGTCATCAAATATGAAACCAAAATTCTGTTACTGCTTTGCCTATATTTTGCCTTTTAGAGACATATTTTAGCTTACTGTTTACTATAATTTAAGATTGTTTGTTACCAGCTGGCTGCCATATTGTTTCCTCTGTAAAAATGGCCAAACTTACACTGTCACCCACCACCAGGAGCATTTATTGGTCCAGTGCGGTACAGTGCATTCTGGTAGTTGTAGGTTTTCTAACTCTTGAGCAAAAGCAAATGCCACAGTCCTGTTTCTGTTTCCCCTGGTCATGTAGCACCAATTTCAAAGGTATTTGCATCTTTCTACTACATAGACAGCCTAGTTTTATTAAAAGGCCGTCTCCTTTGAGATCATAACAGGTATAGCTAAAGTGTATTTATGTAATAGAGTTCTTTACAGCATGTACATTATATATATTCTCTATATCTCACTAATGTAATATAATGTAAAACTTTTTGAAACACTCTGACGTCAGCTGCTGAGGTAAAGTTATATAAAAGGATTAGCGTCACCGGCTCTGGCCTTTATATTTGGTTTCTGTGTGTAATATTTTAGACTGTTAGCAGAATCATAGCTGACGCAAAATGCACTTGTGGCCAATCTATACGCTTAACCCATCTCTCTAAGTTGTGTGTGCCTTTGGCACTGGGTCTAACCCTCAAGCTGACTGACTGACTTACTCAGCAGTCCATTAGCTAATGATGGTGGGTGCAGCCTCTCCTCTCCTCAGCCACCCTCACGCATCTTTTCCCACTCTAATCTTATGTCTTTTCGTGTTTGCCTTGCAGCTGGTGCTATGCTGCAGTCCTCAACACCACAAAAAAAATTCCTGTATTTCTTCTCCTCTGTATAAAAAATGCAGTGGTAGCCGTGAGCAATCGCCGTGTGATTGATTGCTGGGCCATTAAATTTGGATCTGAGCATAAAGCAATGGTCCATAGTATGTTATTTCTTCTCTGTGACCCATGCCTTGGATTGGTGGGATTATATAATTATAGAGATCATGTAATTTCTCAGATATGAGTTGATTATAAGTTGATGACATGTTCACAGAAGGGAGACTAAATGATGTGGGGTTTTCCTTCAGAGACTGAGGTCTGCCTCTCAGATGGACTGTTTCACACAGAATAAGAAATGACAAGAGAAAAAGGCTTGACAGGAAAAAGAAAGAGGGTTGACAGGAGCACAAATGCATTGATGCGTTCATGAGACTAATAAATATCCAACAAAGCTCGTATCCATGAGTCTTTACTACACTGGTCACAGTCTGTCACTGGACGAGAGTCTGAATTTGATTTGGGCAATGCATTTAAATTGCAACAGAGAAAAACACTACAACATGACAGAGTTTCTGCCTCCACCCTGTCCATTATCTGGTAAATCAGAACATGTCATCATGTAATAATGCGTCTGTGTACTGTGAGCTGTTTCACTGTCACACAACAACTTTATGAGCCAAAAAAACCTATCTGGGATTTCTAATCAGGTCCTCTGTGACCATTTGGTTCTAGATAATAATGCTTCTAGATTAGATGTGGTGAGCCACTGTAGACTACGGTGTCCAACAACGAGCAAACACGCTACAACCACCCAAAACATTTTCATTAAGAACATTGTCCTGCACAAACACATGTGAATTGAAAAAATGTGCTTCAGAAATCCAAAACAAATACATTAACAGCAAACATGATGCAAATATAAAAACACTGCAAAGTCAAAAACACACAAACCCCAAACTAAATGCACAACACAAAAACACTGCAGATCCAGTCAACATAGTGGAAGTTCTCCAGACCTCTAGGGTGGAACAGCATCATTTTTGACCTGAGAGACAGACCAGATGAGGGGTGTGTTTGTTTTTGAAGTGGAAAGAAAACTAGAGTGAAGAGACTACAAAAAATTACATATTCCTTTTTATATTTTGCCTTACTTAGTCTTTTGCAATATTATAAAAGAGCAACAGACTTATGTAAAAGTCTAAGGTCAAATCTAACAATCACACTCTCCCATCTGTTCTCTCTCCTCCAATTGAAAATCAAGCTGTTCCACTTAGCACTTCCCTTAGAGACCTTGAGAACGTCTGTTGTGTTGACTGGATATGCAGTGATTTTTTTTTTTTTTTTGGTCGCATTTCTTGCTGTTAATGTATTTCATTTGGCTTTTTGCAACAACTTTTTCATTTGCCGCACATTTATGTTGTTGTATTTGTTTTGGAATTGTGTATGTTTTGTAGATTGGCATTATTTTTGAACCTGCAGTATGTTTCTCCTTATGAAAATGGTCTGGGCCTTTGTAGCACGTTGTTGGACACCATAGCAGACATATCAGCAAAACATGCCACTGTTGGGCCACTTGTTCACACTGTGTTGTCTCAGTCCATTGTATCAGGACCCCTGGCCGCATGCCTTTTTACCCTCTTATAAGCCCTCCTTCCTACCCCTCTATGTTTCTCCCCCTCCCTGACTGTCACCCTTTAAATAGCCCCTTGCCATCCCTGTGTGTCCTCATATTCCCAACATCCTTACCTGATGCTGGGTGCCCACCGGCTCTGTGTTTTAGCACCTTTAAACTTGAGCTAGCTGGCATGATAATATCATGCAGCTGCAGCTGCTGCTGTAAAGTTAACACAAATGCCTACTGCATCTGTGTTATGATTTTAGTGGTAATTGCTGGTTCACTGGAAGGCTTCAAATGGACACGTGGACTCTCAAAGTTTCTACCCGCCAGCTTATTTTCTTTGCTTGTGCGCGTCTGTTCCACCGTATCGCAGACACAGACAAGATGAACTCACTTGACCTTTCTCTGTCTCCGTCGCCTCCGTCTCTGTGGTATAACACCACTTGAGTCCTCTGAGACATGTTGCCACATTTGGTGTCTGTAATTCTCGTAAATTTGTTTACAAAGATGGACAAATGTTGTCAACAGACTCCAAAGTAACACCCATTATTTATAAGGAAAAACCGAGGGCCTCTCATTTTTAGATCATCTGCGAGTGATTTCATCAGGGTAAACAAGCCTCAGTGTGGAGAGAGAAACTCAATGTTCTCTTTACTGATTGGAATCTCAAGGACTTTTCCCCGTGATATACGAGGGACCGAGTCTCTCTTTAATTAGCACTGACATCATTCGGATAAGAGAGGGAGAAAAGGACGAGGGGGGGGGGGGGCTGATTGACAGAGACTGCAGAGTGAAGACTAAAGAGAAAGATGGAGACAAAGTGATTTAGAAAGAATGAAGAGAGACCTTAAAAAGATGGCAATGAAAAATTGGCGGGAGGAGAAATGAAGGCAAGGGGAGAAGAGTAATGCTGTAAATCATCTATACACTCTCGCTCAAGGCTGTCTGGGAGAGGCCAAGTGGAAGGCTGTCACTATTAGCTTACGGGTGGCTCAGGGGGTGTTATAAATGCTGCATGTTTCTACAGTGAAATAGCTGAGCACTGTTTAAGCTTTTGATTTAAAGCTACAATACATTTTTATCTCCAGAATACATAATGTTTAGAGCAGATCCAAACACATAAAACGATGTTTACTCTTCCGTTGTGTTCAGTAATGAATTAATTGATAGGGAATTAGTTTTTTTTACAGTTCATATGACACACACATCTGTCTTTGATGCAGTTTTTCTTTAATTACTGCCTGCTCTTTTACTCACCAGCTTTAATCTTTCAGTACCAAAAGAACTGAAGAGTTACTTCACACACATGTGAAAAGAATGAAGGATGGCATTAGATCAGTTGTTCAGTTTAACATTATCAGATGGCAATTACTACTCGAATCAAGTCAATGGGTCTTTTCATCACAGAAGCTCGCTCATTTTCAGTCATTGACTACTGGCATATTTTTAACCAGCAACATTCTGCCATTACTGAATATACGGATTTTCCAGTCATTCATAAAAAGATATTTGTGATGGCATATATTACCTTGTGCATTATGTTTTGTATAATCTCAGTGCCGACATAAGAATTCCTAACTCAACTTTGATTTCTTACTTGTCTCTTAGACCTAAAGGGACGGTTCAGCCCAAAATCAAAAATACATATTTCACCTGAATTGTTTTAGTTGCCGAGTGTCAGACATATCAGCTGTAGAGATGTCTGCATTCCCTTTAATGTAATGGAACTAGATGGCACTCAGGTGAAGGGCTAAAAAATATATTTGGAAAAACTCAACAGCAATGCCTCTTTCTAGATATCATGACCTGGTTATTAAAGATAATCCGCAGACCTTGTTGTGAGCAGTTTCATGTAGGAACTATTTTCTCTATACTGAACTACACCCGCCAACTGTATCATACATTGACTGCTGCCAAACCTAGCACCACTGAGCTAGCTAACATTATGGCTCAGCCAAGGAGGATGCCATTTATGTTTACATCTTACACTGTCTCGTCTACGAGTGGATGCATGCTTCCTTTAGTGTGGTGATACAGTTGGCAGTTGTAGTTCAGTAGAAAGAAAATAGTTCCACAAAGGCACATTGCTGTTGAGTTTTTAAAATGTATTTTTGTGGCGCTTTGAGTACCACAAACCGAGTGCCATCTAGTTCCATTATATTCAAGAGAAGGCAGACATCTCTAAAGCTGATATCTCCAGCACTCTGCAACTCACACCAAAACAATCAAGAGAGATACATAGCACTGCAGGTAAGAGGACAAATATGTATTATTGATTTCGGGGTGAACTGTTCCTTTAAGTTAGAAATGGCTCCAGCAAAAGGGTGCCCGTTTTAGTTTCATGTATTAGAAATATATTTACTTAATCATAAGTGAGTCAGTGATGAGCAGTTTCATTAAAAGTGAAAAACAAGGCTACAAGGGAAATACTTTATTCTCCATGTAAGATTGAAAAGAGCTATGACTTATCTCCCCTTGAGAGATTAGCTGGGTCTGATGGAGGCTTTCATTGGATGAAACATTGTTCGTTGACTTGAATGAGAGCATGAAAAAAGACAACTTTTTGGTAGGCCTGGTCATGCATCTCTTTTTGTATCATCCTTGAGTTTCACAAATGCATATGCTGCTTTCAATCAGTCACTCAAGACCAGGTAGCTCACTGTCATCAACAAATATTAACCTAGCTGTAGCTCTGTTTATTCATGTATAATAATTTATGTAAACAGCTGGCTCTACACACATCAGTCTTAACAATTTACACTGTAACCCTCTCATTTTAGATAATCAGCATGTGCTCCACTCACAGCCAGGCATGCTATATTTTGGGTGTAGACTATACAGTTACCTTGCCGTCTATTCTATAGATGTAAATTGAAGTCTACTGTCCTAGTCCTGGTTTGACCGCTGTTTGAGGCCGTGGCGGTCTGATTCAACTCAGCACCTTAAAGCCTACATCTGTCTCTTTGTGTGGTTAAACGTAAAACACAGTCAAACAGTGTTGCTGAGGGAGGAGAGAGACTTCCTTATTCCCCTAACCCACCCAGATTTTCCCAGATGGTCCAGGGTTTGAACTGGCAACTCTCCAGGCTGAAGCTTGCTGCCTTAACCTCAAGGCCTCCACCACAACACTGCTAGTCCTGCGAAATTCAAGTAGTCACCTTAATGCGTAAATAAAGGGGGAAAGTGTTTTTATCTGGCTGGATCCATGCTATACATATATATATGGTTGTTCTTGGATGACAGTATATTGTGATAACAAACTGTTACTCATACTATCCAGTGTTGATCCAAGTCAAGTCAGGTTATTGTGGCATTTTTTTGGCTATTTGGATGGCACAAAATCAGATGTACTTGAAAGACTGCACGTGAAACAGTATGTCTAAGGTTGTTGATATCTCTTATTTTAACATGACGAAAAGTGCACTCTGTATATTATAGTACAGCAGTAATTTATTTTGGTCCTTGTCATTTTCCAAAAGGAATGCACTTAGTGAAAAGATAACGACAGGTCTTTAAATAAAAAGGAAAAACAAAACTGACAGAACAATATACTTATTTTTTACTTGCAGTAGCATATTCTCACGAGCATCCCGTTCACTTCTAGGTTGAAGTTAAATTAAAAGAAAGAGAGAAAAACTATAGCTGTGTCTCAATTCAGGGGCTGCAGCCTTCGAAGGCTGCATTTGAAGTCTGATTGCATCACATCCGCATGACCAAGGCTGTCCCATTTTGAAGGCTCCTTCAAATGCGGCCAAGAACTGCAGCCTTCTTTCCCAGAATATGGAAGATGCAATGGATGAATCCTTTGTGGCCCAGTCTTTTCCAAGCTGCATTGCACACCGGTGATGATTATATATTAAGTTCAGTTAACTAACAATTGTTAACTAGCTAATGGTCAACTGTTGTTAGCATTATTCCTGGCTAAAAGCACACAGCTTAAGCAATCTTGATTTAATAAGTTCACCTGAAAATGGTCCATCAGCCTGAAATATATCAAACGGCGGTGTCTCTGGTAGTGAGTCATCACCTCAAGAATGAAGTTAAATTAAAAAAAATATATGTGATAACAATCTCTGGGTCTATGATTTAGGGCTAACTAACTTACAAGCTTACTCCTTTCGTAAAGCACAGCTGGTTGTCAGGTAACAGGAACACCAACAGGTCAGGGTGAGAACAACTGGTGATGCAACCAGGAAATACTCCACAGATCAGATTGTCCCATTTTGGAGACTGTTCGGTTTGGCTGATGCGGTCTTCAAAGGACATGGCCGACGTTGACCTTGAAGGCTGCGTCCTTCAAAGGCTGCAGCCCCTAAAATTGAGACACAGCTAATATCAAAATCCCAAAACATGCTGTAAACAGTGATAATCATGCCACAGTTTTTATCTAACTGCTTTATTTTATTTATTTATTGTATTCATGTTTGTTCTTACCCCTGTTTAAAAAAAAAAAACTATTCCCCTAAGTTCATACTGCCTCTCTCTAATTTCAGCCTTTGAATACATTTAGGACGCAGACTATGTTTTGCTTTGTACATTATTTGTGCCATTTTAAAATCAACTCTGTGAAAATAGAAATGGAAACCCCTTTAATGTACAAGTCGCAGGCCCTCCCTTTCTGTGTTATGTGTTGCAATTAGGAATGGAAATGGTTACTTGTTTAAACATAATTATCGTGATACTCAACGGCAAAAACTCCACTCATTTAAAATAAAATTGAAGCCTTGGGTTTTCTTTGGAGAAACATCATAAACAGCCATGTTGCCAAAGTAACAAGGATCTTCCTATGTGGTGGAATAGAGAGCCCACCAGTATGTGAACCAGTGGCCGCTACTCATGTCGCTACTTGGCTACTGATTGCATTTTTTCTTATGCTTTTTTTTTTTTCCTCTTTTAGTTACTAACCGCAGTGAAGTAAATGCCAAATAAAGCTAATTGCCTTTGCTCTCACTCTCTTTTTTGTTCTCTCATTTGCTTGCTTTCTTCAGTCTGGTAGTTGGTCACTGCACATAGCTCGCATGGAAGCATTCATATTGAATAAAATTCCTATTTCAAGAGTGGTTCAAATTGAATACTGAACAGGAGCGTCTGTTTTGTTTCTCCTCTGACTCTGTGTCAGTACATCATGTATCTCAATCCAAATAGGAGGAGGGCACTGTTGACAGTTTTGATTTCTGTGTTTGAGAGCAGTATGTTTTACTGTCACTTACGGGAATGTCATTTTACTCCCTAATTTTTACTGGTAAGTCAATTTTTTATGGTTATAAGAAAAAAAGTGGTCCAAAGTCTTGAGATGACAGTAACTGTGGTTTGGATAATGGATGCAAGGCCCAAGAGCTGTTCCCAGGGATATGAATGAAAACAGACGATTTGCAATTTTGAGCTTCTTCCCATATAGTATTACACATATGCATACACACATGCATATGCAAAAAAGCTTGAAGTGAATTCCTGGGATTCATTTCAGAAAGTACAACTAATGGCACAGAACCAGTGGTTTGTCGTTTTCTGGGCCGCATGTGCCACAGAGTGCTGCAGGGATGACGTTTATTTGTAAGCCAGCACGGAAGTTCACATAGCCCTGGTTCCCTTGACAAAACGCCAACGGGATTTTTCCGTTGGACTTTAGATTATTGCAGAAAATAAGCTCTGCGGCAAACAAAAGTTTATGATACGTATACATTTTGTTCAGCACGACAATCTTCACAAAAGGACTCCACTCTTATCATTTTTAAAGGCTAAATGCGATCGCCAGAAGTAAAAAGCGAATATTAGGCTATAAACAAACTACACCATGTTTGCGTGACTTCAATATCACCAACACAACAAGCCTGTTAAGCCCTGTTCGACCTGATGTCTTATATAGCCACGTGTTAGCAGCCGTCTTTTTAGGACACAAGTTTTCAGACATACAGTATAACTAAAAACCCACTCAAATAACTTGACTTTGAGTTGAGGGAACCAGAAGTGCTAAAATGCTACCTCATTTCCAGGTTTTAGGACTCATCCCTGCAGAATTCTATTCAACCTATTATACATAATGAATACAGTCCTTAAAGCTTGGTTGAAAAGTGTTTGAGCTAAGACCAGGGACTGTTAATGTAACTCAATGTGACTGTTCTGATGTGTGCACCTTTGTTGCAGATGGTAAGAATTTCTGAGCTCTGTTACAAAGAGTATGTAGCCATTGTTAACTTTGGCAGAGCTGACAATTAAACTACAGTTCCTAGAGTTAAACAGTGGGTAGAATTAGGCAACCAGATTGTACGTGTGTATGCACATTTAGCACAAACTTTGGAAAAGTGGAAGAGGGGTCCCTCACTGGCCAAACAAGCCCCCTTCATCCCACAATGCAATGTGCTTGGGGTGAGAGGGGGCTGAGAAAGTTCCCTCAGCTTTACTGGGTAATCCCTTGATAAATAAACCGGGAAGACAAGACCACCGCTGCTATCTGTAAACCAATACTCCCCTAGAGGAGGGATGGCCCTGGGCTTGGCTAGCTCAGAGCTGATTCTCTTGCTGCGCTCTTCTTTCACCCTCTCGCCTCAGGATGATGTGTGCATAAGGCACAGATACACACACATACACATGCCAGTGTTGAGCTGAACATACTGAAAGAGACTCTGGTACACACATTTTTATTTTTATTATAAAAATAAATTATTTAGTTTGAGTGGAATAATGTCTGTTCTGTTGCATGCAAAATATGTAGTTGTAAAAACACTGATCCATCCTGCCTCCAGCAGAAGAAATCAGATTTCATAGGCTGGCTCAAATACACATAGAATACATGCCTTGTATTTCCCTAATGCCCCCCCCACGTGGACTACATGCATCTCACCAATCTGCCCCCTCCATCCGACTCTGTCTTCGGGCAATCACATGAGGAATGCTCCACAAAATAGCTGAAATTGTGAAGGTATAACAAGGACAAACAGGTGTTCCCACACACATGCACATACAAACCCGTGTACTCATGCTGTGCCCACATAGGATCTTCATTCTCACGCCATCAACAGGTCAGGAGATAATTGATTTATGGCCAAGTTCGAGCCCATGTTATTATTCAACCTGTCGTCTGATTGGCCCTCAGGATTATGTGGCCATAAGATCCAACCTATAAGAGCATGTCTAATTTCTCAAGGGGGTCCATGACAAGAATGTTTATTTTCCCTGAGATGACTTTGTGTTCTGTTTACACTGTTGTGTGCTTAGTTAGGCATAAGAATGATTAGTGTCAGGGTTTTGTTTTGAAGTGCCGGCCTTCCTCCAATCTTTTCTGGACTCTCTTAAAAGTAGCGCATTTTTGAACCCCCTGCTCTGCGGTTTGGTTTTAAAAATAATGGGGTAATACAAACAGAACTGCGCACGACCTCCGCTTGATGTTCATATTTTACACAGATGTTTACATTTTTGTCTCAGAGAATAGCAAAGTGTCATACAAAGGCAGGTGAGAAATGGCAAAGGATTTAAAACTTTAGTCTGCCTCTTTGAAAAGTTCACAATGACAGGATTAGATCCTGTCTTAATCCTCCATTTATCACCGCTGCAGAGAAATGATAACCTGAAGGTCGAACCTTTTTTGGTTGTTTTTCATTCGCTGAAATAAAGTAATCTCCTTGAAGTGTATTTAAATCATAATGTTAAACTTTTAGGAGGCTGCCCAGTAGCTGCAATAAACAAGCATTGACGGCCTTTACTGCTCTTTTAACTATTTGCATCATATTATAACAATGTGCTGCCTAGTTTGACAGTTTGACCACAGTTTACGAGCAGTGATTGGCATGACTGACAGCTGCTCTAGAGACTCCTCAGTTCTTATTGGTTGTTTGTTTCACATGTGGTAAGGCCATTAGCAGGGCTACAAGGCAACAGAGTAGGCAGAAGAATATTTTTCTCCACAGATAATCTGTCTCATTAAGTGCTGTGTGAATACAGTGACAGTTTCATTTATTTTTTATAAAAGTTACCAACTGTAGCTTAAACAAAAAACAGGACAATTGTTACTGACTAGTCTTGGTTCTGCACAGTGCTTCACACACCTGCCCCTTGCACAGCCAGCAGGCTTCACCACTTTCATTCAACCACACACACTCTCTCTTCCACATGCACGGTGCTGTAGACCTCCCAAACACTTCAGTCTGGACATGATGTCATGGGGCTGTATGTTGTCTGAAATATGTGCTTTGAATCTCTGGAATTTATTTTATAGACATCTATTTTTTGCTAAATAAGGAAGAGGCATATGGTTCGCCTTAGCCACATCTGCCACACTGGCTAAGTACTTAAAGTATTTATACATCTAGTTTATAAACAGGTTCAAGCATGTTTGCTTGATAAAATGAATCTGCCTTGACATTTATAGCTTTACTGCTTCTTGGAATTAACACTACTTTAGTGAGTCATTCTATTTTGTTGCTACAAACACTAGTGTACTTGCCAATGTTGACAATACTGGATTGAGTAATGTTGAAAGCTCTGGGCTTATCTACAGAATATAAACTTTAAATTTAAATATTCTTGTTTGCCATTTCCCTTGCTCAGATACTCTAATTTGGCAAATGTTGTTTCATAAAACAATCCACTTTACAGGTTTGAAATTTACAAGTGTTCTAATAAATGTCTGAACACGTCATGTTGTGCAGACGGTATGCAAATGAATTAAACAGTAATTGTCCGCTGAAGAATTGCAGCACATGCAAAGAGCATTTGGCTTAGTGTGTTGACGGGGCTGCACGACAAAAAACAGTTGCTATGTTCTATCTTTTCTCACCGCCACAATGTAATGTGTGTGTGGCATGTTTGAGTGTGTATGTGTGGCTGTGTGCATGTGTGGCTGTGAGCCGCTCTACCACATGTGAGCGTGTTTTATGGGTCCAGAGGGAGTTAAGGTTAATGCAATAAAACAGCCATCCCCGTGCCCAACGTCTGCCTTGAGAGAGGATTTAAGACCAAAATGTAGTTAGAAAAAAGTAGGAGAGTAAGGCCGGAGTGAAGAGTGAAGTGCGAACAGTGCAATGAAGATGAAAAATGGTCAGGTAGTTAGTTACGCTGTTAGAAAGCATCTCCTGGGTTCCCGAGCTATTGACAATCCAGCTGTCCAGGAATAGCTAGCTGTTATGTGAAATCTCCATTTAAACTCCATTTATAAGGCACATGTGATGACTGACCTGCCTCACCCTGGAGGGAAAGTGTATTTTTAGCAGGTTGGCAAGACACATTTTGTGACTGTTAACACATATTTCAGCTGCTTCCAGACTTACTTATCCAAACTCTTCCCAGCATGTGGACACACCCCTTCAAACAACCATTTAAACACAGATGCTTGCCAGTTCCTTTCCAAGTGAAGTTTATGTAGCTGTTTGTGCATTGCATTGTCTTGGGCCCCCCACAGGGTGTTCTGAACACTTGCATTGCTGTGGCGTTGTTCCCCACAATGTGAGGAAAGATTACGCAAGTGTTTTAATGTTCTTACTTGTTGAGATTTCCGGAGCAGATCAGCAGGATAAGTATCCTGAGTTGATCACTGTATTGTTGATTGGATTGGTATAGACCTTGTAAGGCCCAGCCAATTATTGATTCTTTGTTTATTGTACTCTGTTGTGTGTGAAAATTGCACTCTTTCAATATGCGATTTCACAGTAAACATCACTTAGCCCTAATTCACAGCAGTGAGGAACAAAAAGTATACTTAGTCAAGGAAGCACGATTACCCATCTGATCAGGGGAATAAATTAGAGGGTGTGAGGAAACATTGATGCATTTCAGTATCATGACATTATGTTCTGTGATACTGCACTGATACCCAAAAACACATGTAAAGATTTGTGGCAGTGGTCCATTATCTCCACTGGGGATGATGCAGATGCATCTGGTTGGGTGTACGTGCATGTGATTCTGTTTCGGTTTGTCTGTAGCTAATCTCACAAACTACTGGACCAATCAGCCCAATATTTTGTGTGCACATGAATTATTGTATGCTCAAAGAACTTTTGTGATTTCGGTGATTCACAATCATTGAAAATCCTGTTTTACTGACTGTTTTGTACTGTCATTGACTGCTCACTTCTCACATATTATCTGCCTGGTAGGGGCCAGTATTTCTGACAATGTTGTGCTGTAGACTACAGACAAAGTTAATACCATCCAAAGCCCACTTGTGAATGACATGAATCAAAGATTTGTTGCTGTTTTAGTTATTGAAATACATTCATCCTCATAATTATAATGTACCTGCACTTCACATGCAAGGAAAACACAGTCTGCTCTATGCATGTGCTGTGGCTCTGTCAAAAATAGACGAGGCTTCTGACATGTGCTGCAGCCCGTCTGACGTTAAAAGCATTGTCTAGAGTGGCCATGATCAGCTTGGGCGGCGACTTGGCTGCACTGTGCTTAATGCACTTTTTTAGTTTTGTGTTGTGTTTAAACCCGCAACCACTAGATTCTTTGGTGTTGTAATGTATCTTCAGTAAATTGACTCCTTCACTCCAATTTAACAACGTAACGCTAGCATAAACACAAAGAACACAAGCCTATGAAACAGGCAGAGTCATAAAGGGCAAACCGCTAGCACCAGCAGTTTTCCTAAAATTAGATTTTAAAGAATTTTAATATGTGGTCATGTGTACAGGATTGTAATATATCTCAGTATATTGAATCGTAATGCCTGGATTGTTATACTTAGCATATCACCAGATTCTTGCCAATACTAGAAGAAATCACTAAAATTGAGGAGACTCCTTTATTGAAGTAGAATTGAATAATTCTCACTGCTTCTTATAACAAGGCTCCCTTTTCTAAATCAGTGATGAATAAATAGTGCTGCGAGATATTGCTTAGTCCTGTTGGACGCCCTTACATGGCAGAATGACTCATCCCTCTAGACAAAGCGGCGTATATACAGTATATTGGTCACTGTATTCAGCCCAGTGTGCAGGAGCCATTACACTCTGTCTCTCTGGCTAATTGAGGACCACTTAATAACACTGACCAGAGGCTTTTAAGCCAATGAGATGTCATTGATTTTACCTCTTGGTTTAAAGCACACGCCCCTTCATTTTCATGACCCGGCTGTCTCTGCTGCTGGCTTTAATAGCTCACTGGAGATACTCACCATCGCTGCCAACTGTGGACACGTGCATTCACCTCTATGAGGTAGTGGAATGTTCTACATTTACTGTCAGCCCTCCTGGCAATAACTCACTCATCACACCATTTTCTTTCATCACATCCTTCACTTCACGCCCACCGTTTTCCCATGTTGTTCGTTACTCTGAAGTTCTCTGCTCCATAATTCTCTTCACCTCTCTTCACCCTGCAATCATTCAACTGAAATGTAGGCATTTCTCATTTGAAATTGATGGCATCACTCTGAGGAAAAAAGAGAAAGCGTCCATGTTGAATCACTTATTTTAGTTTATATGCTTTCATCTGCGCAGGTGTTAATTCGTGGTTCATGAAAGTCACCCTGCAGCTCCACCCACGCTGTTATGTGTTTTCCTAGCATAACAGGTGTGTGTCTGTTTGCTCTATCCTCCCCACAGGTGGACAAGGTGTGTGGCCTGTCTACTGGGGAACCTACAAGCATGCGGCCTACTAGCCCAGAGGTCACAACCTCTAGCGTGACCTCATCTTCTCTTCCTCCATCTGCTGCCCCCTCCCAACCTCTGCCAGAGCAGTGGATGGGGCAGTTAGCCCACTTGAGGAGGTAAGACAAAGCAATGAATGTATCAGGGATTCATTCAGTCAGTTTTAAATGTTAAATGCTGCCTGTTGTTAATTAAAATGCCTCTTGTTTTCTGGCACATAGTCAGCTGCAGCTATTTTCTGCTTGGTGGTTATTTATACTGCTAATTTAAAGGTACTGTATGTAACTTTTTACATGTATTAATCATTTTTTAATTGCCAATGAGTGAACAGATTGTAATGAACTTAAAACCTGAGACCTTCCCTGACTTTCTTGGTTGCCAATAACAGCCTGCGGACTGACCACTGTGTAAAGGACTCAGACCAAATATTCCAGGAAAATCCAAAGGATGTGATGAAACTTAACCAAGAAATCCCTCTCTGGGAGATAGCTCTCTAGATGAACTTCTCCCAGCTCATGCTACATCTCTCCTCAGCCCTGCTACAGCATTACAGTGTGCAACAGTAGCCTACCTACGCTTAGAAGTACTGTGTTACTGGCTCACCCTTTTTCCCCTTTAAGGGCAGTGGCCTTGTGGGTAACCTGTTAGGGTGTGATGTGTACTTCAGTGTATTTGGTGGGGGGCAACTCTCTCGGGGTGTCATGGTGAAGGCAGCAGGTGGCAAAGAGTGAATATAGTCAGCAGAATTAAGTGTCTAGACAAGCTCAGGGCTACTGTTAAACCTCACGAGGAGGCCATGTTTGTTGCTCTGTAGTGAAGACTGTAATAAAGCCATTGTAAGGGAACGGCACCCGAACGCCTCACCCTCTGCAGAGTGGTCCAGACTGCTAGAAGCTAGTTATCAGCTAATAACGTGCCAAGCTAAAATTACTGTAAATAAGCCAGCGTGTTCCCAACTGCGTTTCTGGTAAGCTGTAACTGTATTGAGTGGTTAACATCAGCTAATTTATCCAGACTCCCGGGGCTCTGGAGGTGCTTGCTTGCTGGCTGAGGAGAGAGGTGTCACTAAAAACAAGGATCTTCTGAGAGTTACATACAGAACCTTTAAATTGAATGGAAACTAGTCAGATCTGTATGTCATAAAGTGGGGCGGGGGGAGGGGGGAGGGGGGGTTAGCTAATGTCTATTCACAGCTGCCATCACTTCTCTCTTTCTTCATATGGTAAGTTGGACACAACACACACCCCCACGCACATAGTATGTAAATGTAGTGCCTGGCACTGAAGGCCATGCCCTCCACCTGGCCTCTGAGGCAGCCATCCCATGCCCACAGCAGCTGGCAACGATGCGCCAGGAGAGGGGGAGCGTGGGTAAGATTAATCTTGACGGACCAACAATTTCCTGTTTACCCAGACGGCCATACCACCAACTCTGCACACCAGCCGGCCTCAGCTTAAATAGCATCACACGGAAACACACACACTTGCAGCGCTGCCTGCCTGACCTTGTCCCAAACCATGAATCACTGCACTGATGCCAGCCATAGCTGACAGGTCTGGCCTGGCACTGCCACCACCATTCATGGCAACACAATCCAGCTCCCCGCCTGCTGCCAACCCTGACCAGCGCACATGTGAGCGCTGACCACTTCAGAGGCATGGCAGCACCCACTGCAGTAAAGGGAGAAACGTCTACTGCTGAAAATATGAAATGGGATACAGTAAAGCAACATTTATGTTTCGTTTTAATGGGGGAAAAATATGAATGTGGAAGCTCAGCAGAACTTTCTTTGGCTATCCTGTGAATATTCAACTATTTTCACGTGTGCAAATGTTTGCTTGTCTGTTTGTTTACTGACTTAACATATACATTACATACCAGTATCTGTTTTAATTGTTGGTGTGGTGTGGGGAGAAATTGTTATTGATTTTATGTGTGGTGTGGCTAGTCTCTGCATGTGCATGATTAATCACTCTCTTCCAGGGTCAACTGACTGTCTTTTCTCCCTCCTCCCCCATGTGTCGTGTCATCCTTTTGTTTCTTTCTCTCACGTCCCACGTTTCACATCTCTGCATCCTCCTTGCTTGCAACAATGTCCCCTGGACTCCAACTCCCATCATTCTCAGCTCGTTCCCCCTGAAACCCTCCAAGAACAATAAACATAGTCTGAGAACACTGTCTAGGTAAGCATGAACCCAAGGGACTTATCTCTCACACTCTCTCACACACTTTGCATTGACAGCTCATATTGTGACTTGTATACTTTGTGACATTTCATTTACTTAAACTGTTGATTATCTTTGTGTTTTGGGTGCATTTTTTTCATGTCTTACAAAACCATCCGTGATTCCCGACACTGACTGTCGCAG
Source organism: Cephalopholis sonnerati (assembly GCA_019142605.1). Taxonomy (NCBI): domain Eukaryota; kingdom Metazoa; phylum Chordata; class Actinopteri; order Perciformes; family Serranidae; genus Cephalopholis; species Cephalopholis sonnerati. Next base: position 15,956,913 of record JAGQAX010000010.1, on the reverse strand, counting down.
CACATAACCTCCCATGACCCCCCCACCCACAGTTTTTGCTCTGCCTCACGGGTGGCAACAATGTGTGTCCGATCAAAATATTATTGTATTGTTTTTGCTCAAGATGACAGTGTCTATATCGATAACATGTGTTAGCAGATCTGGTGAAGCAAGCGCTTTACCGCGCAGCATAATTGCAAAAAAATGTGCTGACATAGTGAAGTGGTCACATTCAAAGCCACTCGTTTTCTGCCACTATCAATATCATCATGCGTATTTATCACATGCATGCATTTTTGAATGGAATGCAGATACTGTTTGTTGTTGGTGGTGTGTGGTACCAAAGTATTGGGAAGTGCATCCACCAACCACACCAAGAATATGACCACAGTCACACAATGCATTCCTTAGTTGTATATTTCTAACCTGGCTTGTGATTTAAAAAGATATGTGGCATGTACTAAAATGGCTCTATGTCTTTGTGTGTTGTTTTTCCTCAGGGAGTTCTTGATGTACCTGCAGCGCTACAAGTCTTTCTTTGCAGCGTTGCCAGAGATGCTGTGTGAAGGAGAGAATGTAGTGGACGACTCCACGTGCTGGAGCGGAGATGACGTGGTGGAGAGGTAAGAGGAGATTAACCCTAAACCTGAGATTGTCGAAAGCAAAGATTTGACACATGGAGATGAGACATTCAGTCCCTCCTGGACAATCACATTACTGCTGTAAATTACTGTTACGAACTTCAGATTTTTTTAAACTAAAATAATAAGATTTTCAATATCATTCCCTTCAGCTGACACTTTATTGAATTATACGCCCCCAGATCCATTGTTCTTTTTAGATTCAATAAGAGCAGAAAACAAAGATTACTGTTTGTTCCCTGTGATTGGGCAATGTTTTATGTCTTGTAACATTTCTCTGACATGGCTGTAGTTGCATAAACGCATTTTTTGGCAGCACTCTGAGATGACAACTTTCATTTTGTCAGAATGACAGGACAGCAGGTGTTGGCTTGTATGCATCCCTTCAAACAGGTCATCCAGTTTCACCTGAAAAATACCATGTATGTTTTGAAAACGTTCAGATTTAAGAAAAAGTAACAAACCCTCTGTGTGTTTGTTGTGTGCTTGTGTAGGATGATGTCTGTGAGTCAGTGCTGCTGGCTGTTGTTAATCAATGTGGAATAAGGAAGTCATTAAATCCATATCCACACTGAGTGAACGCAGGCAGGACAAATAGTTGCTCCGCTCTCCTCTTCTTTGTATTACAGTCAGTTAATGAGTTGTTATCTGTGCCTTTCTTTCTTTTTCTACCTAATTCTGTTTCTTTCTTTTATTTATGAGGTTTTTATTTTGTGCTGATTTATAGGTGTGGCCCTGGAAGCCTTTTCCCGCTTATGGTTTTGGATGCATCTCTCAGAGACTGAAGTTCTTACTCTGTCTCTCTGTGTGTGTGTGTGTGTGTGTGTGTGTGTGTGTGTGTGGTTGTGTGCTTTCTCAGTCAGCATGAAAAGAACAGAGAACTGATGCAGATAACTGAGCCAATGCGAGTCTGTAACTGATTCCCCCTGCTGGATCTGTTTCTTAAACGCTGTAGAAAGTCAGTCCACAATTATGACAAGGTTATGCTCTCCTTCTTCTGCGGTGGCCCTGAAGTGGCTCCCATTACCATGGCAACCTCAGCTCTTGGCACTGCCAGTATTGGCCTTGATAGAGGAAAACAGAGGTCTGGGGATGCCTTTCCCCCATGATCCACCCTGAGAGTTTGTCAAATCCTTTGGCCCATGTCCGTTTTGCTTGATTAAGCCATACATTATGCTTTACATGAGTACATGGGAAAACATTAGGCACATGAACAGATGGCTCTGATTTCCAAAAGACCCTTTTATTATCCTCAGTGGTTGGCAGAGGCATTTTGTCTGATATTTTCATGAATAAGTTAGACTTTAATTAGCTTAGAAATAGTTAGCTTTCAAAATGTTTTTGTTTTAGTTTGGATCTCCTCTCTTCTCTTCCTCATGTCCTGGCCCGTTACACTCCTACTCTTCCCTTACTGCAAAGGATCTGCCAGTGGCTGAGACATGTTAAGCAGACCACCCATTCATCAGGGCCTGTCACAGTGTGTCAGCACACAAAGTGCAGTAGGCAGCCAATGTGTGTGTGTGCGAGGTTCGTGATCAGGAACATATGAGCAAGTAAACACAGGGCGAGGCAACCATTCGGCACCTAAAAAACACAAGAAGTCTAAAATCAGCTTGTTTGTCAGTGTTTAAAGGATAGGCTGTATTAAAGCTGGACAACATGTCTCCACTTCCTCCCACTTTATAAAAATAAAGCCAAAATATCCTGTTTATGGGCACTGCCATCTTGCAGTTTTGAAGCCAGAGTCGGAGCAGTAGCGATCAGGAAGCGGAGCCATGGTATATACAATCATATACCCATCGGACCTAGTCACAAGCAGCGCCACTGATTGTGAGCTGCCCCCTTAAAAGTCAAAGTTTCAAATCACCAGGTGGATACCCTCAGTTGACTGAGATTCTATAAGTCCAGCAGTTTCTTGGGATGTTTCAGTCCCCAGATGTAGCTGCAGAGTGAGCGCTCCTCGCTTTCATGCTGCTCTTCAGAACAGCCACCTGTGGACCCAGGGAGAGTCTGAGTGAGAAGAGGCAGCTGCTCGGGGAAGAGAGGCTTTGCCCTGTCACGCTCCAAGATAACGACTGGTCGTGTGCAGCCCCACTGATTGGCACACACAGCTGTCAATCATGACATCACACCCTCTTTCTTAGAGCATCAAATAACTAATTAAAACTAAAGTTATCGGAAAAATGAACTCTTGAATGCACACCAGTTTGCTAAGAAGTACCTAAAATGACAGATCCAAAATTTCTTTGAGGTGCAATTAGATTTTTTAGTCTAGCTCATGTCCCTTCTGCTAACATGAAGGGGGCAGGGTTTATGACCTATACTGCAGCCAGCCATCAGAGGGCGATAGAGATGTCTTGGCTTCACTTTTGGGTAGCTGTCATGTTGTCCATCTTATATACAGTATTTTTTTAAGTCACTCCTTTATTTCTGCACACTGTGTGTGTAAGTGAGTGAGTGTGTGCCACTTTTACTACCAAGGGCACTGGTTTTTCAAGAACAGTGCTAATGGGTTGTAACGGTGTGTTATCGCACACTCCCTGGCGAGAGCCAGGCCTTTGCTTGTGGTGTCAAGTGTTCTTTGGTTGAATAAGAAAACATTACCCTACTGAGACATTTGGCACCACTCATAAACTGCTCAGGTCGGCCTGTGGCTATTCAGCAAAACCCTTCCACTGTATCTGACTCTCTTGGCGTGCATTCGAGAGAGAGAGAGAGAGGAACAGGACAGGGCATGAAAAGGGTTGGCGTTTTGGTGCCGCGGTGCCCCCTGTGCCTCCCTGTGCCCCTGATGAGGGAAGCATGATGGAGTGATGTGGGGGAGGAGGGCCTTGGCAGCATAAAGACCCATTGTGGAGTCAGTGGAGTGGGGCACAGCCCTGCCGTGGGGACCCCCAAAGCCTGGAGGGGGAACAAAGACCCTCCTATGAGGCTGCATGGGAAAGATTCGGACATCGCTGCCACTACTACTGCCACTGGCCACACCATGCCTGGGAAAGTTGCATGAGAACAGCAAAGGAGATGAGAGAGTGGTAAGATAGCGAGAGGGAAAGATGAGAAAATAAGAAGAGAGATGAGGGAAAGTGTGTGAAGAAGACACAGATAGTACGGTCAAAAATGGACTTGCTAAGCCGCTAGGGCGTTAGTCTATGTCATAGTCTGACTTCCTGTGCGGTGGGCATACAAAGCCTCTGAGGGCTCGGTGGGTTTTCCCCACACACAGGAGGACACAGACACATAAAGGCACGCACACTCACATATCAATCCACACAGGATCCATATGCTAGTCAACAGCTGGAGGGGTTATTCATTCAGACACAATCATACTGTGCTCAGGCAAGGAGACACACATCCACATGTGAGAACACACACACACACACATTTGTATGTTGTAATACTTCAAAGCACATCAAAGGCGTTGGGGATTGAAATTCCCTTCCTCTCTTTATTCAGCATCTGATGACAGAGGGGCGAGCAGGGGGCAAGCAGTTGTACTTACAACTAAAAGTGCGTGTTGGCATGTATTCAAACATCTCTGAACATTTACAGCGTCGCATGTGTCAATACTTTGCACCATCTTTTCCGGAAAGATAAGATCAACCAAAATTGCCACATTCTTTATTTAGATCAGCCCGTAACTGTACGCCTATTGTAGTCGTCGTATCACAGACTCAAATACTTCATTGCCATCTGTCTTCACCATAATTATCCTAATTACCACGCTTGTTTTTGTTTTTTTGACATATACTTGGAGATAGTGTGTGGAGGTTATGAAACAATGCTGCTGTGTACAGCCACTGTTATGGCATCATGAGGATCTTTATTAGCCAATTGACTGAAAACACACAAGAGGTAACCTCAATGAGGTTTTCATTAGACAACAACCTCTTCTCCCAGACATAACCAAACCCAAAGTAACCAAGTATGGATGGCAAATCACAGGGAAATTATATTACAATTCAGAACACTTTTCAAAGAAAGAATTCCCAGCCTGCTTTAAGTATTCAATTCTGGAAATCAGCTCCATAATCCATCAGTAACAAAACCCCTCCGACCATCATCGTCTGATTTTAGAGATATTTAATCCAGATTGTGGGAAACACGGATAGATGTTGGCATCACTGTGAAGATCCTAAAAGCAGAACACAGTGGATGCAGCCAACTGAATTAATAAAAGGAAAAGTGATCAGTGATTCAGGGTTGGACATTAGCTTTTTGTACCTGATACTGTAGCTAGACGATTCCAAAATCTATCAGCTACTCAATAGTTTTCATGTTTTACTTGCATGTTTTACCAGTATTTGGCTGGTGGCTAGTGCCTGTTTTCTGTGGTGTAGTGGGGATTATGCTCAGATATACAGCATATACCCACCTCTTTTTTCTGATTGTTTACAGTATACCCTCCTGTCAGTGAAGAAGCCATATATAGGAGAGTATCCCCACTTCCTCCTTGGTGCCATACTCAGCTACCTCGTAGTACACACGTCTCATCAACTACCACTACACCACTGCCTGTTTCCAACCCTGGTGATTAGTCCTTGTGTTGGTTAGTAAGAGGAGGGATGACTCTAAGGTAAAGCCATGGTAGCCACCTCCATCCATTATTTTATTTTTTATGAGATCAGCAAGATGGGTGCGTAATAGGGTCACAGGTGGCAAAGACAGCCAGGTGGAGCAGAGGCCATGGTTCAAATAAGTAAACTGTGACCTGGAAAGAGTGAACAATCATGGCAGGCCAAGCAATCACAGCTAAGACTTGTTGAGCAGCATGTCACGCTCAAGCTGCAACCTTCTGGGAGGAAAAATTAAGCTAACTGGGAGGAGCCAAAAACTGCAGTTCCACAAATGGCCACCAGAGGCTGTCTCAAAAGGCGATCAATACTCATAAACACCCATGTTATACCTGTTTGATTCATGAAAGTTAACTGCAACAGCCATGGAAGCAAACAGCAAACATTTTGATTGACAAAATTATGGGTTTACCCTCACCAGACCATGAGCCAGACCCCCTAAATTTGGCTGCCATGCTAGTTAAGTGGTTCTATGCTTCATAGTGACTTTTTTTCTTAAAGATCTACGTCCCTTGTCTCGGAAAATACTTTGCAGCAATGGCAGCTTTTTATGTGTTTAATAATAAAGATTCAATTCAGTTCAGTTTTATTCATAAAGCCCAGTATCATAAATGACAATTTGCCTCAGAGCTTATGACATCCCTCTGTCCTTGGACCCTCACAGCGGATAAAGATCAGGACAGCACTCCAATTTTCATTTTTAATATTGCCACACAGACATTTTGGGCAAGACGCCCTACTGCAGCCTGCATTCTGGCAATGTCACAAGCAATGTACACAGGTGGACATAATTATAGGTAACCACAACCAACACAACGGGTACATCCCAGCAGGGGGAGCCACAACTTTTCATGACACAGAATCTTGATGGATGGATTAGAGCAAAGAAACACGAAACAACCCAAATATATTCGCTTCATATTAAAATATACCCTTTATTATACAACAAGCAAATGAAATCTCCTCATTCATCCCACTGGTATCAAGAAAGTGTATCCCCTTTGGAGGAGAGAGTCTTAAAGGTGTAATTGTGGGTGAGCGTGTTGTGTCTTAGGTTTCAATGTGTTATCACTCAATAATTGTAATATATCATTTTAAAGCTCCTTTGTAGTCTTCATGATTGAATGGTAAATGGACTGCACTTGTATAGCGCTTTGCTAGTCAGTGTTATTCACACAGCGATGGAACAATTGAGGGGGAGCAATTTGGAGTTCAGTATCTTGCCCAAGGATACTTCAACATGCAGACTGGAGGAGCTGGGGATCGAACCACCGATCTTCTGATTAGTGGCTGACCTGCTGTACCTCTACTCTTTACCTTCATGGAACAATCCATAGACACATTGGATCAATGTAAAGTTAGTTATAAGGGCATTTGCAGAGGCATTCAGACTTTTCCCCTATTAAAGCATCAAAGGTCAAGGGTCAAATTGGATTTTACATAGTGTTACAAAAATGTGACTGGTAGTAAGATTATAGTCTAAGAAAACATTGAAAAATTGTAATGATGGGAGGATAAAAAAGAAGTGATAGAACATGGAAAGACCATTTCTGCAATACTATCATGCATTTTCCAACACTGGAGACATAGACTTTTAAAAAAGTCCCCATGAGACACAGTTCCTCAGAGCTGACACAACCAACCCCCTGGCTAATGAACTACAAGCATGGGATTCTGTGTGATGGACCTGCCGCATCTGGTCTTGCTGTAGCCTTGGACCTGCTTCATTAAATGATGTGAACCAGGAGGGAGTCGCCACTTACATTCTAAGCTGATGGTATAATAGAAAGAAGTAAAAGAAATACGGGGAAGTGAATGTAGTCCTCTGTTTAAACAGCCTAACTCTGTATACACTGCATGTGTTAAGAGATGATTTAGATGGACTTTGGCACTTCATCAGCGTTTTCTGACCTACAAACTCATGTGGGATTTGCTTTGTACTGAGCTGATTTACACACTGTATACAGGCAGAATGTATACTCTGTAGGGAGGGAAAGAAACAATCTTCTTCAGGCCAAGTAAGTCAGCAGTCAGAAATCATAACGCTCACTGGACAACTCACTACCATCTCTCCCTGTATTGACCTGAACGAGGAGAGAAATCTTCAACCCTGAGGTCAAACTCCTCAACAGCACCAGGGCCTGAAAAAAACATGACTTTATTTTTTCATGTTAGGCTTATTTACTACAGTGTATTTGTAAAACTCATTCATTCAGAGTAATTCAACACTGAACCCCCATGGTGCAAGAGTGTGTCAAATTGCGGTCAGATTGCTGCAGCAATGAGATCTGGATGTATGCACATGTGGGTGTGTAGTGAGTGTGCATTTGTGCTTGTATGCTCTTTAATAAGAATAGGAAACTTATAACTCATCACTGTACTTAAAGGATGATTCTGAAGTTGTGGACTAGCTCAGGAGTACAAACCACAGATAGTACAGCAGTGTGAGTGCTTCTGAAATGCCTCGCATTTTTATAAGGTTATGACAATCCATTTGTTTATCATTTTGACATCTGGAATCCATTCTGTTATTGTAGGAAGAAGCAGGGAGAGCGCTGCACCGGGCAAAGCCCTCGCCCCTCTCACTCTCACTCACTTTTCTATCCTTCTTCCAGTCCCATCAAGTCATAGGTTTTTTCTTTTCCTCCCTGCCTTCTCTGTGTCGGTCTCTTGGGTCAGAGGAGCTCAGTTTGAAAAATGCAAGGGAATTGGATAATGAAACTCTAGCAGAGGGGACAATAAATTAATTACTATATGCAGAGGAAGGACATTCCCAGCTCCGGGCCTGTGTGTGCCGTGTATGTGTGGCTATGTGCAGGAGTCACTTCAGTCCCTAAAGTTCAGTTTTTAAAATGTAGCCAGGGGAGACAGACATGAGGAAAATGTGGCACATTGGAGTCATGAGAACAGTTGACATCAGAGGAACAATTACGAAAATATAAACTTCATTTCCTTTCATTTTTCTTCCTCTCACACCTACCCTTTCACCTCTGCCATTTGCATTTGACGTCCGTGACAAACCTCTCAGTCCTTCCTCTGTCCCCTCCCACAGTCCCTTTTTTCTGTTTCTCCTTAGCTCTGATTCAGTGGCCCATCCCTTTCCCATAACCCTGGGCTGCTGCCTGGGACCTCAGCATGACCCGCTCTACATTACTACATTGCTTAGACTTGCCTCTCTCTTTGGGCCTGCATCCTTGTGTTGTGTGTGTGCGCATGTGAGAGAAAGTGAAAACAACAGCGATCATATTGCAGTCACTGTGAGTTATTTATTCTCTCTGCTGACATGCTTGGATTGCAAGAGTTTGGAGTTATGGTATTTCCAAATCTGTAGCTGTGCACTAGAAAATAAGGGAAAATGTGTCGGAGGAATGTTTGTGTAGATGGTGTGTAAGCAAATGTGATTTTCTTGGCCTCGCTGTACAATTATTTGCCAATTTGGGACTCGACATGCCTCTGAGTGAAGAGTGTTTATGGGTTTCGGCCTCCTCAAGTTTAGGTTTTATGGTGCGCCTTGTGGACATTGTATGTTTGTGAAATTTCCTTCCAACTCCTTTCTGTCTCCTCTTCATCACTTTTATAGAAGGGACACAGTTTTACAGTCTCTCTCCCTTCTGTTGTGTGTCCAGCCGGTGGAGTGGGTTGAGCTAATATAATTAAAATGCCACAATAGACTGGCATGTTTTACTGGAGCAGTTCCTACTGGGCGAGGTAGACACAGTGTACCCACTAACCTCTGCGCTTGCCCATTGGCAAGGCATCAAACTCATAGCAGGAGAGGAGGATGAGAAATAGAGGGATAGACATGCTGGGGAGGGGGAAAGGAAGTGTGGATGTGAAAACAATGGGTAGCAGGAGAGTCGGACTGATGGATGGATGAGGGGAAAAAAAATGAGGGATGTAGGTCAGTGGCAGCAGGAAGCAGTGGCTTTAGGAGAGCCCTCTGTCTTTGTGGCTTAATTGCCTCTATGAGCCTGTTTGAAGTCCTCACTGTTGCGTGTCTGGGTGCCAGCCAATAGTGGTCTGTGTGGTCTGCGTGTGTGTGTCAGCCTCTCGAGCATTGCTGTATCTCAGTTCGACACGAATTTCTGACGCACCACGCCAGCAAACAAAGGACAAAACCCTAAAAAAAAAAGCGTCCTCCTTGATGTCAGCGCCACTGATTATATGCAATTGTGCACACGCCACAGCGCTCAAAATATTACGTGTAAAACAAAACAGTCGCCAATGAGACCTCCAGGACGAACCCTACATTTTAGAGGCAATTTTATCTTGTGTCATAAAATTGCTCTTGGAAGACACCACAGCTATGCAATAAAGTGCTCGATGTTTCTCGGCACACGCTCTGCGATGCTTATCATAGTGTCGCAATGCTCGAGCTGTCTCTGTCTGTGTCAACAGTCTGGTTCCTAATGGACTTTGTGCAGGGATTTCAGCTTAATTTCCACTTTTTCATTTTTTTAACATAACATACAAAATCAAAGATTGCAGCACACATCACATTCCTACTAAAGGAACCACACACATTCATGTGACTTTTAGTGCACTTAAAGAAACAGTGTGTGGGATTTAGTGGCATCTATCGGTGCGAACTGCAGATTGCAACCAGCTGAAACTTCTTCCATGTGCCAAGCGTGAACTCTGAACAGGACATTTATACCAGGTGCTGAATTATCTGCAGATGTCTCTGCCTTTCCAAAACAAATGGACCACGGGTCTCATTTATAAGCACTGCATACACACAAAACAAGAAGTGTATGCCACTCCCACGGAAAAGTTGTGATCTATAAAAACAAACTTGATGGGAGAAACTTTTACTCATGCTTACAAACATTTTGGAGGCAGGAAATTGGCGACGGAAATGGTGAGGTAGAAGCCTGATTGTAGAAACTGTCGAATACTTTTGCGCGTACGCCATTTTTGGCTTTTGTCCGTACGTACACTTTAAGTATGGATCCTACGCACTGTTTTATAAATAAGACCCCAGCTGACTAACATGGGTGAGAACATTGAATAAGGCAGTTTCATGTCACAAGTCAGTGTTTCTCTTGACTCTGTTCTGCTCATCAGATACAGGCTGCTTGCCCATGACCTGCTCATGTACTCTCACCTTTTTTCTCTGATAACTTAAGATCCAGGCATTCACGTGATTTTCTTTAGTAGCCGAATTATCCGCAGAGGTCTCTTCCTCTCCAAAACAAATGAACCCGGTTATTTAAACTGGTAAAAACACTGAATAAAGCAGTTTTATGTTTAAAATCAGTGTTTTTACAATGCTGTTTGGCACTGCTAACCACGGTAGCTGATGAGAAGAAGAATGCCCCTATCTAGAGCCAGTGTCCTGGACTACCGTAGAAACATGGCGGTGCAACATGGCGGGCTCTCCCTATGTAGATATAAACTGCTCATTCTAAGGTAATGAAAACACAACAGTTTTATTTATTATATATTTATTATACCATTCTGCCAGTGTCTCCCCCAAAATCCTACAGACTGGACCTCTGAAACAAAGACAAGTTTAGTCCTCAGGTAATGCAGACCCATGTTATGAGAAAGGCCTCACATCTTTGACTCTTACCATATCAATAACACACACTTGCTGACTCACTCAGTTCGTTGTGCATTTTAACACTCTTCAAAGGAAGAGAAAATCCACTTTCAAACCTCTGCTTTGATCCAAACACGTAGCTCATACTGTAGCCGTGGTGACACCGGATTATGGCCTCATAGACCATCACACTATTTCTGTGTGCCACAGGCAGTCTACGCACAACACATTCACACACCCAACACACACCAGCACTCACACAGCGTGATTACATCTGAGCTGAACCTCTCTGTCATGACTATTTTTAGGGACACTGTTATCCTTTTTCCTGGGGGACACAGCAGACTTTACAAACGTCAGTTGGAGCTTGATTGAGAGAGAGTTTTTTTGTCTGAATTTGAGCTGAATTTTGGGTGATGAAATATATACCTGTAAGACTGAATTTGGGGCCCGTAGCAAGCTTTGGCAAGATTCCCTGCAGAGTTTTAGTGTCAGTGCAAGTACCAGTTTAAGTTTTCAGCGTGTGGTATTTACCATCACAGTGAGATTCTGAACAAGACGTCTGGTTTGAATCCAACTGCAATTTTAAGCGTTAGTCCAAGTTGTTGTCCAAGCCCATTGGATAAGTATGTGAGCTGAAAATGAAACTGAATGACAGGCACGGGAGGAGAGAGGGAAAGCTAACAAAACCAACTCTGTACAAACAACAAAAGTACAGTACACTACTGTGGAGGGTGTTGTGTGTGTGTGTGCCTGTGTGTGTGTGTGTGTGCCTGTGATCTGTGCTCTGTGTGTGTATGTGGTAACCTGAAACCACAGGGAAAACGTTCCTAGAATTCCGGGTGGGTTTGGTGTCGTGGCTCGCTCACTGGAGCCCCCTGAGTGGTGCTGGGAATGCGGCCTCCGCACGGAAGAGCTACAGAATGAAGGGAAAGTCAGTGCCCCCTGTATGTTTGACACAACAGGTAACTGAATAGTTTGTCCCCTGAAGCTTGGGTGAACTGACAGTGCATGAGTGTATTATAAAAAGCACCAAATTGATACAAGACAAGAATCCAGTAATGGATAGGATATCTAGGCCTACATTTTGCAGAGTATGTGTGCCTAAGAGAGACAGCAGGACAGAGAGAGACACACACACACATAATCTGGGCATTTTATTGATGACAATAGTCTGTTTAACATAACACATCCACCCAAGGCTGAGACAATAACAGTAAAACATGTAAAGCTGTTAATTTAAAAGTAAAAAATATTGGGTGTCACTGCCAGTTTACAATTCATTCAGATAGATGATGAGCACCACAGACAGCCAATAAATGAACACTTAAATGAAATGTTTTCCAATCAAATTTATTGCCAGCGTTTTGTACATAAAAGGCGTCAGCACAAGGAGTGCATTAGTCCAGACTTGGAGAGTGTTTGTGACGTCAATGCACTTCAGATTTCAATGAAAAAAAATTCAGCAAAGGACAGCGGGGAAGTGCTAAAAATGGTTTATGGCATTTCTTGGAGGTGATGACAAGGCCACCAACATAAGTAACACTTACAATCCTGCATATAGTTATACATTTAAGAATGTGACTTTCCTATAGCTTTAAACTATCAGCAGCTCCATAAATAATTCCTTTGGATGAGAAGCCTGGCAAAATCACAAATGCTTTTGTAAAGGACAGGGGTCATCAGCTACATTTGTCTAAGGGCCAGAATTTTTCTGGCCTGCAAGCAGACACTGCTGGGGCTTAACTTTAAAATTGAAATAAAATATTAAGACCTAATTAGCCTATCATTGTTTAATAATTTAATTAAGAATTGTTTGATAATATATAAAATTATTTTAATGATAAAAAATACTTCACCCACAAAATGACCATTTGTAAATCAGTTAGTCATGCTGTGTTATCCTGAATTGAAAGCTGCAAACATATTGATTTATTTATTGATTGGAGGCCACATTTAACAACTATAAAACATCTAAAACTCTCACACAACTCGTGCAGTATAATCCACGTCTCATATATCCAGCCGTATGCTCAGTGCTTCCCAAACATGTGCAGTATCGCTAAAAAAATAGCATTGCAGTCTGGCTTTGAGGAGAGCACAGATAAAATTTAATTTTCAGTTAAGTGTTAAATAGTAAAGTTTAATTTGAAGATATTTGCCTGGATCCAGACCTTTGAATCTGTCAGCTCAACACAGTTAATTGAGACTGATCATTACAGCGTGTTTGTGTGTGTTTGAGAGACAGAGTGTCAGACAGATGGAAAGAGAAGGTTGAAGTTGGAGTATTGCACGCAATGTTTCTCTAAGTCAGGCTATTAATAACTTACTGGGAACGCTGCTTAGTCACTTTTTGACACATCCCTACTACTCACTAATAATAAGCTGACAGATGGGTTTATAACGTTTGTAGTATCTGCAGGTGGAACACACAAATGGAGTTTGTAAATCATTCCTAATAAATATTATTTCCATCTCAGTTGTCTGCGAGGTTGCTGCAATACAGGAAAGGAAAAAAATGCTTGATTTCCTGAATACTGAAATCTTTTCTTCCTCCTCACATTTTCTGAAATGAATAATAATTCTGCAGGCTGTATGTGACGATCACTGGTGCAGGACTCGAGAGCATAAAATGCCAGAGAGGAATTGATCTTATAAAAAGTGATACAGTCAGTGACTCTGAACTTTAAGAAGCAAATTTGCTCATCTTACAGTCCAAGCCTCTTAACCCAAATACGGACTTCTCAGATTCAGCTTACTGACTGACTTATGACTATGTGTCCAATTTCCAACCTGCGGCTGATTGACAGATAAGCCTGATCATGACAAACATGATAGTAATGACTGGGACTCCTGCCAAGAAAGCCATTTTGGCCATGTGTTTGTCAATGCTACCATCTGCCTGACTTCATTCGGATAATAGCTGCCTGACCTTTGCCCTTCTTCTCTCCGCCTGCAGTACAGTCGCTCTCTCCTACTCCTTGACCTTAGCAGAAGTTTGCACAACATTGCAGTATATAATCCTATATGTTATTCTGGTGTCAAGTAGCTGAGGATAGAGCTGCCTGCCTATCTCTCTCTATCTACAATATGCTCTCAACTGTCCATCTTACTGAGCGCCTGGGGACCATTTCTGCTTGTGTGTGGGGGGTATGCCGATATTCTCATTGCACGTAGGCTTAATAAATGTACTGTGTGGTTGTCTGTGTGTGCACTGTGTGTGCGCATATGTTCCTGGCAGAGGATGGCTGTGAGTTGTGCTCCCACGTGCCCTTTGCAGCAGCAGAGAGTCTGATCCCTGACCCCCTCACTCAACACCCTCACAAGCCCTCTCCACTCTGTACATGGGTATGTCTGAGTATGTGGATGCCTGTGTATGTTTGTTGCCTCGAGTCAAACGCACTGTAGGTTTGAGCTGAAACTGGACTGTTTGCCCTTAGCGCTCTTTGCTTACACAGGCAGCATATACAGTCCAGATGTGACATCATGCCTCCCTCTTTCTGCGTTTGTCCATGTTTATGATACACTTTGTACACACTGAGCTGTCCAGTGATTGCAAAAGCAGCCAGAACATACAGATTTAATGTAAGTACATAAAACCATGACATATAGTATATTTAGTTTTATCCATGGTGAGCCCCTTGACTGGTTTTTCATTTACACTGGAGCTGTCAACCTTAAGCACTAGATCACGCCATTCTGGCCCGGATCAGACAGACAGACAAACAGGTGGTCGTACCACACCAGAGGATCATGGTCCACTCCACCCGTCTGTGCTGCGGGGCATAGTTTACTCTCCTGGCTCTGCCCCTGCCTGCCCTTGTCTGCCTTCCACACACCAACTGCCCCCCCAGCTCCCCCCAGACCTCTAACCTCAGCTATCCATGCCCTCCTCGGCATGCGGGCATGTATTCATTTCTCTGAGTCTTTTAACTTTCTTTCTTTCTTTCTTTCTTTCTTTCTTTCTTTCTTTCTTTCTCTCTTTCTTCCTTCTTTTCTTCCTTCCTTCCTTCCTTCCTTCCTTTCTTTCTTTCTTCCTGTGCCTGTTCCATCTATTGCTCTTGCTTTGTTGGCCTCTTCCTCTGGTGTAATTTCTCTACCTTTTTGGTGTCACATTTGAATTAGGGTGCAGCCTCAATTCGTCTTCCCTGATCTGTCACTTTCTCTTAAATGCATCTGTTATCCCTTTGTTCCTAATACACACAGACACACACACACATACAAAATATCCTTAAAATCAGCGAGTTGTCTGGTGGAATTGAAGTTGACTAATGCTGCCACCTACTGGGCTTCAGTGTTATTGAAATAGGTGTACAGTTTCAGTTTTCCCAGAATGTATGACGTTTCAAAATGTGTTTGAGATATTAGTGTAATTTAGTGGGACTGGTGCTACACAGTTTTGCATAGAGAGGGAGTCTCCAGCATTTTTCAGGCCAAGGACCCCTTAACTTAAAGAGAGATGGAGCAGGGACCTCCTACTACATATATAAAACTGAGTTGTATATTAAACAGGGTCTGCGGTAAAGTGTAGGGCAGCCTAAAGTGACATGTATTAACATATCTTTATATAGTGCATACAATACTATGCTTTTATAATAACAATTAGATTCATGTGTTTATACATCATGGATGAATTTGATGAGGATTCATGGTTAGCCTGTCATCAGTGTAAATTAAATAGGTCGGGGTTTGTATGTTTCTTTTTTTACAAACAGGCCAATTTATCTTTGTTAATAATATGTTGGATTCACATTAATGAGCATTTTAAGTCATATTTTATTTTATTTTATTGAATAAAAATGATCAAACAATGATTTGGCGCCCCCCCTGCAGAATCTCTGAGGACCCCCTTTGGTTCATGGACCCCCTGTTGAATACCCATGGCATGGGGCCAACTCTGTCTTTGCTGGTGTTGGATGGAAATCTGTGAATTTACTTTTACATTTCCTGCTTGGCTTGTTTGTGCTCTACTTAAACATTAAAAGCTAAAAATGTGCTGAAAAAACATATGTAGCACTTGATGATAGCACAATTTATCATATTTACAGCAAGGCAGGCCCCGACAGACACTTTTGGGCTTAGGTGTAAAAGGGTTAACCATAGTTTTAAATTAATATCCTGGGCAGCTGTGTGCTCTAATTAAATTTAGCTCTAGCAATGCTTTCACTGTCAGTCACGGTAATTGCAAATGTGGCACAGGCTTATATTATCTAATATTTTCTCATTTTTATTTTCACATTATTTACATTTGAAAGACACAAATGTGTTGTTAAATCTATGAATTCAAGCACAGAAGAGGCTGTCTGTGCATGTTTGTGAGCAACACAGGAGAAGAGTGTGTGTGAGTGTGTGGGGGGGCACACGCACAAGAGAAAATTAGTTGTCTTTGTCAGGAAATGATGCTTGTCTGCATGTGATTTGCGGGTGTGGGCAAGGCGGACATGACTTTTTCTCGTTTCTCCGATCTAATGGAGCTGCATTGCCTTTTCCCAGAAGTCTGTGTGGTCTGTTGAGTCAGCCTGCAGTACGTCTGCTGGTACATCGGAACAGGCGACACAGAGAGGTGGGGAACAGTTACACCCAGTGACAGACACAGCCGGGACAGTCAGGCCTGGGAATGTCCTCAAAGCAAACCACAGGCCAATTACGGTTGTAATCTATGTAACTGCCACCTATTAAAGCTTACATATAGACCTTTAAACATTACAGCCATAGAGTATGTTTCTTTGTCTGTCTCTGGCACTAGTGACTCCTCATTTTGTTCTTTGTTTAACTTTCAAGTAACCAAGGAGTCACATTGATTTGTTGTTGTGGAGGTACAGCGTGGATCTGTTTCCCTTCACTTCCGATGAGAAAAGTGTGTTTAATTAGCTGAACATAGAAGTTAAATATTACAAGTTCAGCGGTTCAGTTTCCATGACTTGGTGTAATTTAGGCTCAGCCAGCCCTACCTCCTAGAAACTGATGTTATGTAAAACTAATTTGAAACAGCAAATATGCTTTGAGGGAAATGTCATGCCGAACAATTTACGTTTTCTGTTAAGATGATGAGGAAATGTTAGGGATAGGGATGTCCCGAACAAGTTTTTTTTTTTTTTGGCTGTCAATGCTGATCAGTCGCCCATACTGAGTCCTGATCCAGTTCTTCTATTTTCTTAGATAATACAGCTACACAGTGCATCCTTTAAGTACATTAAAGTTATCAATTTCGTGTATATGTTTGACAGTTGAAAAGCTCTGCAGTACATTAAGAAAAATATCCCTGCGTTCAAGCTGTCCCATAATATGTATTTTTTTTATAGGTCTAAAATAATAAACCCTCCCTTCAATCTTTTTTGGTCTTGTCACCATCTCGAAGGAATGTCTCTGTCCCTTTAAGAGAGTATTCTCCAATGTTTGTTGCTTTGGTGCAGCCTTTGCCTGAGTTACCTGAATAAGCAATAATTCATTCAGTGTTTATTTTTGTCGTCTGTACATCTTTTGCACAGATTAGGCTACATTAATATAAAACTCTGCACCGCTGTCCTCCCTCCTCCACCTGAGGACACCATGCGCCATAAATGCACAAGACTTTCACACTGAGCTGAAGTGAAACTAGCGCTTGTAATTTTTGGTTGAAAAAGATAAATAAACAGTGTTATGCTTCATTTTTCTGTTGTTTATGGCGTGTGGTGTTTTGCTGTGGGCAGGGCTTAGCCCCTAATCTTACACATACATGGGAGTTTAGCTAAGTGTAGGAGAAAAGGAGAGCTCCATATACCCAATCCCTATCAGTTAAAAAATGCAATCAATCCTGATCTTTGAGATCGGATCAGGACATCCCTAGTTGCTAATTAAGTTACCTGGAAAGTCCTAAAAATGTAAATACTGAACGTATCAGCAGAATGTTCAATGTCAACGTATTTCAGTTGATTTCTGCAAAATAAGCAGTACAATTTCCACTCGTAGTGACTACAGCATTATTTTCCTGTTACCTTTATTATTAGCATTTAACCAAAACCATGATCCTTAAGACAGGAGTCTGGATGCAGATCCAATGCTCTGGTGTCAAGGTCCTGCACTTTGAAACCCAGACATTCACCCCAACCACGTCCTTCCAAAGACTATACGGTAAATGAATGCAGTGTTTCATTACTTGAAAGAAATGTCTATGTTAGCACTGTCGCCTCACAGCAAGAGGGCTCCTGGTTTGATCCTGGGTGTGGGAGCCCTTCTGTGTGGAGTTTGCATGTTCTCCCCATGTCAGCGTGGGTTCTCTCTGAGTACTCCAGCTTCCTCCCCCAGTCCAAAGACATGCAGGTGAATTGGTGACTCTAAATTGTCTGTAGTGTGAATGTGAGTGTGAATGGTTGTCTGTCTCTATGTGTCAGCCCTGTGATAGTCTGGTGACCTGTCCAGGGTGTACCCTGCCTCTCACCCAATGTCAGCTGGTATAGGCCCCGGGACCCTCAAGAGGATAAGCGGTTAGGAAATGGATGGATAATCCAGGCAGCAATTACACTGCCACAACAGCATAATTGCAGAATTTCTAGGAGACAGGGTTGGCTCAGCGTACCTGCAAAGTCATAAACACTTCAGACCGTTGAACAAGAACATATGTGATCTTTTTTGTTTTATTGTGGTGGGTGTGAACAACAGTTTTTTATTACCAGCTGACATTTTATCATTTGAAGAGAGCATTTGTCGTCACTATTTGATATAAATCACAGGGTCAGCATTGCATGCTTTCCATAAAGACCACAGTCTGACCACATAACAGCTAACAGTTGTGTTTAACCCAGACTCACCTGGTCAAAATATTATTAATACATTATTATTATTATTGTTGTTGTTGTTGTTGTTGTTGTTGTTGTTGTTGTTATTATTATCATATATTATTGTTATTATTATTATTTTCTCAATTAATCAATTAGTTTTTTGGTCTACAATGTTAAAAAATGGTGAAAAATGTCAATCAGTGTCTCCCAAAGCCCAAAATGACATCCTCAAATGTCTTGTTTTGTCCACAACCCAAAGATATTCAGTTTACTGTCATATAATATTCAAGAAACCAGAGAATATTCACATTTAAGACGCTGGAATCAAAGAATTTTAGCCTTTTTTTCTTTAAAAATTCCTCAAACCTATTAATTGATTATGAAATAAGCTGGTGATTGATTTAAAAGCTGACTACTAATAAATCATTGTAGCCTTATTTAAAAGTCTGTTCACCCTCAACTGCGACTAGTTTCAATGCCACAAGTGATGCGCAGACAGCCAAAACCCAAGAATGAGATTGTCAGGGAGGTTCAGTGACCCCAGCTTTCTTAATTTGAAAGGTAAGAACAGTCAAGCTTCATTTGAGACTAATATCAGAAATATCAGAGGCCAAAAACACATTACAAAAAGCACATTATCCTGAAGGCATTATCAGATTCTCAGCTCATTCTTAAAAATCAAGCTCAGAATGGGCCAGTGACGCTGTTGACGTTCAGTACACAACATTGGCCACATGGGTGCAGTGTGGGCACATGTTTCGCTCCCCTGTCAGACCAGCAACTCAGTCTGAGGGTACTAAACATGGTCCAATTACAGTAATTTATAGTTTGTATTTTCCCTGCATGAGGAAGTATCTTATCCCTTCATCATTATGTCAGTGTTTGGAGGCAGAACTAAGTACGGAGAGTACATGCCGGATCTGATGGCTTCGTACAGAGCGTACGAGAGTATATACATTACACTGTGCTGCAGCTTTTGATTTGCTAATGTCAGGATTTGTTTACACAGCCACAGGAATGAGAGGAAGAGAGCGTGCATGTGTGTGTGGGAGAATGTGAGGAAGAAAGCGGGAGCGAGAGCAGTTTGTTGGCACGAGCGAGTCACTTACACCAAATTAATTCAGCTCTCTGCAGTTGCCGTGATTGTTAGATAAATCGATACTTGTTCATTAGCCTGGAGTAGCACTGAAATGAAACATGCTTGGCTGTGTGTAGGCCTATAATGGGCCAATGATGAGCCAAACTAGATATTGTAGACATCCACTAGCCTGCAGACGGAAATAGAAATAGACGAGGAGAATAGCCCTAATGATGAGTATCAAACGCCTCCTGGGTACAAGGTAATCACAGTATGTGATTACCTGTAAGTGTATGCGCATGCTGAGTGAATCACTATGCCTAGTCATAGATCATTTTCCCATCTCTTTTTGTCTCTCTTTAATCTCACCACACTCCCTCTTGCTCAGTCATCTATTCCGACTCCCTGACTCTCCTCAGCGTCAGCCCGGGTCACAGTGACCTAGAGAGCATACCAGGGTAGCACTAGACCAGGCTGAGCTCACAAGACACAGTACTTGTTGAGGCTGCCTACAGCTAGGGTTGTTTGCTACCACTAACAGGGACATCTTGATAATACTGACATCATTAATCTGTCCACAAATGTGAAAATTTGCCTTTGACTTTACCAGTTTGTTAAAACACATCATAGTAAAATCACAATACATAAATAAATAAACGACATGCACAGTACAGATGACAACAACAGACATGGTTCTGGTGCAATTGGTGCTTACACAGTTAGTGAAGTCATTGCATTTGCTATGAAAGATTTTTTGTTAATGATCTTGGTTGCTGCCGCAGCTCTATAGTGTCTTGCCTAGGGCGTTTTTATAAATTCTTTAACAGGATTACACATCATTTGTAGGGCTTTTTGTTTCACCTGCATTTTATTTATACATCCCAGTTGTCTCTGCTCTGTCCCAACAATTTTACTGCGCATGTTTGTAATTCTGGACAGTGTATTCTTGCTCTTAGCCCCCAGGTGCCCATACCGTGCACACATGTTAAAAGTCTTAACACTTTCAACAAGACTTCTTTAAACAGTCTCTAAAATATTCTTGCTGATATCGTATGAATCCAATTTCTTGATTAGATCCAAGCACTGCATTCCTTTTTCAGTATTAAGTGTATTCTGTGTTGGCTGTGAAACCACTTCAAAGGCTGAACATTCATCAAAACAGGTGGAAAACAGTGAGAGGTTTTGTGTTGACTTGCAATAACCAGCTCCTTAGTCTTACTCTCTAATTTAAACTTTAGGAATGATGAATCCAGGAAGTGTAAGTGTCACCCTGGTCAGCAGTGCACACACCCAAAACCAAATCTTCTAAAACCTGCTAAATGAGAACACTGTTTCCCTCTGGAAATTCAGCTGTAGTTTTTTTTTTCAAATATTAATGCGGCACTGAGCATTTTGGAAATCCCAATTCTAAAGAGAGCTCCCGCATGCTATTAGCAGTGGGCCACATCTCCACCAGACCATGGTCTACTGGCTCAGAGGGGACTGGGGTCAGCTTTCATCTCCATCCACCCAACAATCTGATAAGACACATCCAGTCAACAGCTACCACGCTGATTACATAAACAAACACAGAGGCAAGCAAACATTCAGACAGGCTGCTTTGCTTCACCACATGGAGCTCTCATCTCTGTGGAAAAAAAAGGGGGAAATGTGCACGACACAAATGAAAGGAAATCTGAATTTAATGATTGGGTATGAAAGCTATATTCCTCTCAGGAGTACTCAGTGAAAGAGATATGTGTTGGCAGTGATGGGCAAATAGAAAACAGGATGGATGAAACTATTGATTGGATACTTGACCTAGCCCAGTAAAGGCCATATAGGTGTGTTTGACAGCATTAAAAAAGGATACAGAAAACAAACACGCTGCATGAAGGGAGCCATTCATAAGTGCAGTAACACCTTTTATTGCACTGTAGAGGACAGGCTTTCAGTGCGTAATAGCCATGAGTAATTCGAGCCATTGGACCTTCAACCATATAGCTGTTACAGTGCAACCACTCAATAAACCAGCCTGGTCTTGGTAAAATCACCCTGGGACCTCTTAAGAAGTGGCAAAGCAGTTGAGACCAGCATAGTGGTGTGTAATTCCAACCCAACCACACAGCCATAAACAGCCATATTTCACTGATGCACAGCGCTACAAAGACAGATATACAGCCTGCTCAGCACAGGTGTCGTGCCTCAGGTGAAGTGCAAGACAAAAACTGTAAAGATTCATTAACATAAATGTCCCAGACAGAAATGTTTCATCTTGGGTGAAATGACATGAGCCTGCAGTTAGTGTAACTGGAGTTTAAAAACAGCCTGTGGAGTGTTTGTCTTTGAGTGTGGAGCCCCATAATGAATAGAAAAAGGAGATGTCTTCTGCACTTACTGCAATTACTCTAGGTCAGCGGATTTCAACCTTTGGGGCCAGGACCCCAAACAGCCCAGTCGCCAGAGGAAAATCTCTGCATTGTACCTCTGCAAACCACAAATGTGTTACACTTGTACATTTATCAGGCATCATATCAACAGAGCTCTGATTACATGTATATGAACTGACTTAGAGAGAGGTGGAGGGGACGGTGGATGGCTTGACCCCTAGGCGAGACGCCTGCCAAGCTTCAGACCACTGTTGATGACCAGCTCTAAACAACAGCGGATGTTTTTTAGCAAGTCATCTGTGGCATTTCCAGCCATGATTGTGCCACCAAAAGCAGATGTTTGTTTACAGCAAGTCATCGGTGGGATTTCCAGCAGCGATTGTTCCTCCAAAACTGGTGTTTTTTAGTCAGGAATTGGCAGCATTTTAGCTGTGAGTGTGCCATCAAAAACGGGTGTTTTAAACCTCATCTTTTCCTAACCATAACCAGGAGATTTTTGTGCCTAAACATAACCACATGTTAACCAAAGTTTCAAAATATCCGCTTCTTAATAACCTACAAATGTTACATATGTCTGGTTTGCAGAAACATACAATGCCACATTTATTCTGGCAATTTGGTTGCCTCTAAAGAGGTTGCAAAGTGATTAACAGGGCATGAGAGAAAGGAAAATAAGTGCTATAAAACTATGTTCCTTTTTTCAGAAGTTGTTGTAATTTTGGCTGTTTGGTTGCGAACCATTGCTCCAGGTAACAAAGCTGTAAGTTCAAATGAATCTTTGGCATTCCCCTGTAGAGAAGGACACAGTTCAATGAACTACAGATGAATGATTATGTAGGCAAAACAAGTTTAAAGAGTTTAAAGAGTTCCACATCATCTCATGATTAGTCATGCAGACACTTCCCAAACACAAGGAGCAGCTCGTCAGTATGAAATCATCAAAACAGTTTCCAACTAACTTCAAAACAAGAGAGATGTGATTGCTGGGTTCAGCAGCTGACTCTGTTTTTGATCTTGTACGGAGTTGCCAACATGACTGCTGGTGCCCGTGCTGCTCTTTATATTCCTGACCCTCCCTGACTCTGCCTACATGTCTGACTCATCACCCAATACAGACGCTTGCCAGGCTGCAAAGAAGCATGACAGAGGGCCCACTGGGCTTCCGGCCAGGTCTACAAAATCACACAGCACCCTTGACTCGGCTCTCAAAGAGAGTAACTGGGAGCTTCACATAATTTGGACAAATAATTGGAAGTGTCATTGCTTGGAACTACAGTCAAAGGTTCAATGTTCAGCAGTGGAAACCAGAAATCAAATCCCTATTGAAACAGAACCGTTACTGTAAATTTGAGCCTTTTTTGAGTTTTTCTAGTGGATTAAACTTGGGCTAACTTTTTTTAAAGTCTGCCTTGTTATCCACAGTGTCACAGTGTTGCTCAACATCCATTAGGTTGCTGTCTCAGTGGGACAGCACTGACCATAGAACTGTTTCATTTCCAAATCCCCAAGCTGCCAGCTGGAACAAGGAATAGGTGAGGTCAAAAGATAGGAGGAGACAGATAAAGAGAGGAAAAACACAGAGCTATTGTGAATAAAGCGTGACTAAAATTAAGCCAAGACTGCATGCCCCAGGTACCGCTGAGACTTCCAAGTGACTGCGGCTACTGGTGGCGTTCAGTGTGTTCATGTGGTTACCAGCTGGGTTACAAAAGACAGCGATGAGAACAAAGAGGGAGAAAGCGGGATTTAATGGAGTGTGAGGTAGTGGGCAGAGAAATCAAGGAGAAGAAGAAAGATGACTTGAACCAAAGACATGGCCTCTCGGTAGACTTTGAGAGATCGTTTAAGAACGCGAAATAATAGGTGGAGGGGCGGGAAGAGAAAGAAATAGAGCATAGAAAGAAAAGCACACTGTTTGAGCTTGCCTGCCCTGCAGATGCCCTCTCCTGATTTGCTTGCTGTTTCTCCTTGCACATTTTATGATCCGAGTATTTCCTCTCTAATAAAATTGCCTTTGAAGCACAGGAAGTTCCAGCACATACTTCAGACATCTTCCATAACAGCAGCCAAAGATTTTGCCAGTGCTTAATTTTGTATATAACTTCATGTTTGAAATATTTATTTTCACTGTGTTTATCGTTGGGAACCTATGATAAACTCAGACCCACCACAAGCGTTTGTGGTAAGCCTGTGTGTGTACGTTCACATTGCATTAAGGGGCACAGGCTGACGAAACGTTTGCATGTGTTTGCACATGTTCGTGTTTACTGTCCAGTGTGCGCATATGTCATGTTGATTAAATGTTTGCAAAGTGGCTTTTGACCAGTCGCCTGTTCATGAGCTTAGTGTTAGTACAGCGAATGGCTGCTAATGGCACACAGTGTGTGAGAACAGTCTGGCCTTTCAGAACAAAACCTCCTGTTCAGAGTATTTCAACATGTCCAAGCTCTGCTCGTAAAGTTAGCTGGCTACAAACATCTACTCAACCCCTCCCTCTGCTCTCACCACTGGCCTCACTCGTGACTTCAGGTCCTCTAGTTCCAGGAAGAGAACGTCGTAATGCTATATTTTACAATGTCATGGGCTTAGTCTTATGGTGAGCAGTGTGTTTTCATCTTATGTAGACTTAAGTCACTTAATAAAATCAAATCAGCAACAGACAAGCCTTGTGAAAGGCATTTCTGACAACTACAGGAATCTACTGATGTAGATAGAAAATGTGTTGGCTTTATAAAGATATCAGTGCGCCCAAGGACACAGGTTTAATTTAAAAAGTGGTGGAGACGCATATGAAGCGGAGGTCCCAGTGTCCTCCACCAGAAAAATATGAGCATCAGACACTTCATTTCCTGCAATCTGCTGAATTTCTGCACCAATTAATGGTGGCAATGTCTTTATGTATGTAAAGGAAATTATAAAATTCAGGCAGCAGGTGACAGTTCAAAATATAAAATGAAATGTAATGCTATAAAGCTCTCAGCGATTCTGTATTGTTTTTAAATATTTACCCTTCTGTACAGCCTTTTTTCTTGTTTAATGTTAGTCCCGCTGACTCAACATACATGCAGGCATCATTTCACATCAATGACACATTAATTCATTTAAATAGTAGTTTATGTGTTTCAGCAAGATTTATGTTTATGTTCAAGACTCTCTGTGCATTGAAAACATATCCCTCACATATGTGTTCTCTGAGAAGTTGAGAGTAAAGTCATAATTTAATGAGAAAGAAGCAAAGGCTGCATAAAATAATGGGCGTAGCTACTATGGTGTCATCCATTGGTTTGTGGACTTCAATTTTGAAGCCTCGAATTCGGCAGTTCAGCCAGTGCCATCTTGATTTTTTGGAGCCAGAGGTGACCATATTTGGGTTAGAGGCTAGACTCTAGTGCCACCCTATTGCAGCGTGTAATAACAGAGCTGCATAGCAAGAACATTAGTAGTTGTCTACAGGGCAGGAAAAATGCATAGTGTAATAATAATATTGTAGTAATTGCCCCCATGTTGTAACATAAATCAAAAGTGTAATGATGACACTGCTTGAATGTGAAGTTATCTTTTTGAGAAACAGCAACAACAAAAGAAGAAGCAGTGACTCAGTATCATGAATGATGTCAGAAAGAGCACCAAACCTCAAAGATGACATCTTTAAAAAAACTACAGCTGACATGACCCTATGTGCATTAATCACAGGGCTCAACACATGTTCAATCTTGTATACCCACAACAGCCGGGAGGGTGGAGAGAAGCTTTATTAATCACGATGAACCAACAATTTGATGTTTACCCTGACAGTAGTACCACCAGCTCTAATCCCATGCCCTCCTCATCTGAAATAGTACCACCCACAGCCACAAAAATACACACGCTCGCTCAGATGAAAGCAATCTCATCTCCTCTTAATCATTACTCATTGACACTTTATCTCCCTCCTGAGTTTGATTCAGCCCGATGTTTGTTTCAGAGGAGTCATTTATCTAGATCAGCTTACATTCGCAAATGTGACCACCAAAGACACAAACATGTTTTTATGTTTAATATTTCAGATATGCAGAAGAAAATTTTAGTCCAATTAAGTGAACAAATATAAAACATTCAGTATTGCCCTGTATTTTTTAAAGATGACATTGTTAAAGAGTCAATTAACTATTCCTGTGAATCGTTGGTGCAGATTTGAAAGAAGGATGATGACAGGAAATTCATCATGGCTTGTATTTTCAGTCAGTATAGTTTGGTTACATGGCACAGATGGGCCTTTTTTGTTATTTAAATGTTTTTTAATTGTAATGACACCTTGTTGACAGACACACACACACATACGCACACACACACAAAACCATGTCCTTGTCTATGATACAGTGGAGTATTTGCATATTTTACTGGACAACAGAGGTGTGTTTGCCTTTAGCACAATTTTACATTGACGTAGGATTTACTGTAATCTCTGACAGACAGGTACTGCGTGTTGTCTCCCCTTGCTTCCTCATTATGTCACTGTAACATGCAGAGTCTTAATAGCTCAGTTTGGACCTGTGTAGTTCAGTCTTTACTGCTTCCAGTTGGAGATAATATTAGTGTCTGCAATGGCTTGGGCGATATGAGGAGATTGTTGTTCAAAATGATGCTGATTGGCCAAGATAATGGTCATTATATGCCACGATAACAGATTGATATTCAGGTATCCATTGGGGCAGCAGTAGCTCAGTCCATAGGGACTTGGCTTGAGAGTTGCCAGCTCAAGTCCCTGTAGAGACCAAGCATGGAGCGTGGACTAGCAGCTGGAGAGGTGCCAGTTTGCCTCGAGCCCCAAACTGCTTAGGGGACCTGTCCAAGGCAGCCCCCTTGCTGACATCTCTCCATTTAATGCATATATAGATTGTGTTTGTGCATGTGTGTGCACTCTGGGTCTCTGTTCATATGACAACAGAGTGAAAAAAAAAATTGAATTTTCTCTCAAGGATTAATAAAGCATACCTTCTTCTTCTTACAAATAGAATAAATAGCCTTGCCATAGCCATGTCATTTGATTAGTGCAAAAGAAAGTAGTGTCTGTTAGTTGTTATGGTGACAACACGTGTCAGTGCGGCCATAAAGTTTCCTATTTTTACACCTATATTCCTTATTAAACAGAAATATACAACTGCACATAAAGCCAAGTTTCTCTTTTGCTGTTCTAAGACTAATGTTAGCTAACTTGCCTTGTAAATAGCGGTGTAACAATCCATCGATTTGGACTGATATATCGATTAAATGTTCAACTATCTAGTATCATTGATGCAAAGTGAAAACACTGATCTATGTCGTCATCTTTCTTTATTTTGGAATAAATCAGCAGAGTGGAAATATTTTTGATTTCAGAGAAAAAAGGGGTCAACAGGCTTCTCACTGCAGGAACATTAGCAACTCTGTTTTAACAGTGTTGGGCTGAAAAAATGTGCATGCAGGCTGAAATTCAAACGTGCTGTTCTGTCAGGAGATACAGCGACTTAAATCAAGAGTTAGAAAAAGTGTAAATAATGCACGCAATTTGTTAAACTGTAAAAGGAGAAAAGTCTGCTAGCCGCTAGGCTAATTTATGCAATGTAAATATGCTTGAGATAATTGTGGGTGACTAGTAAAAAACAATTGACATGTCTATGAAGCTTGACAGTTTTTATTGAGCTGAATTTTGTACCGTTGTTAAATGATCTTGATGTTAATCCATATTTTATGGCTGTCGAGAGAAGTTTGCCCTCAGGGCTTTAAGCTAGCTAGACCTCAGGTTTAATGAAAAATATGACGGTTTGGGTTCAAATGAAAAGATTTCCTCCAGAAAGTATTCAGATATATCATATGTTGTTTTTCTTAAAGATATAAACTCAGTAGGGGAATTTCAGTACCGCCCTACCCTGGTCTGCAAGATTGATTTTAATAGCTTCAGAGATGATGCTTGACAGTATACATCTATATTATTCAGTGGTATTATCCTATTGATACACTGCACTGGGGCATTGATTGCATAAACTTGAGGATTTCACAAAATGTGCTGCTTTTGAGCTCGTACAAGATGATTATTGATTCTAATTACTGAAGCAAAGATCCAGATAAACAGTGTACTTAAAATTCCTGGCACAAGATGTCAAGCCCCGAGCACGGCATGTAACCTCGGTGTGCTTTTTAATCCTGATGTGAATTTTGAAGCGCATCAAAAATATCAACAAAACCGCCTTTAATCATCTCAGAGATGATGCACAACCAGTTCTCTCCCTGCCAGATACCAGTGGATAATCTCATTAACCATTGGGATCCTGGCAAAGATCTCTGCAGACAGCTTGCAGTATGAATGCAATTAAGCAATTAGACAACCCAACAGGCCCTACCTGCTGTATGATTATTTTTTAATGTCCATGGGTCATCTTGTAAGTGTACTGTAAGCTCAGTACTCTGTGTTTAACTAAGATTTTTAAATAGTAAGCTACACTGAAAAGGTTAACCAGCATAAAAAAGGATCCATTCTTATTATATTATGTTTGTTTTAAAGGGAAGTGTGGCTAGCAGTGCGCTAATGAGTTTCACAGAAATAAAGTGATGTATGGGGAAACGCAAAGATGAACCCTTAGCTGTAGTTAAAGAGAGGCGCTCACACACTGTATATACACAAAACATCTAGCTAATTGAATCCCTGGTGAGTGTTGTGGGCTCATTAAACCTTCCAGCCAGACCTCAGTGATCCGTCAAGAACTGAGCACAGATGAAAGACAACCAGAATCTACTTTACCTGGGGCCAGTCTCCTACACGCCCCCTCACTCTGGCTACGGCCAGCGTTTTCTGTACCTTTCATCAAATGTTTACACATCCTTGAAATGTTATTATCCGTGTTATAGCCTAGCTTTGTTTACATCATATACAGCGAAATGCTTAGGCACACGAGTGCACTCAAAATGCACATATTTTTGTTTCTGTTATCTCCCTGTACACCTTGAAAGATGAATATTTGATTTTCTGCCTTACAACCCATGAGCATTCCTGCAGGCCTTCAAAAGATCAAGGCAGTTCAGTTCGGGGTCAGCGTCAGGGAGTGGAGGTCACTGCCTGTGTGTGCTCCAGGCAGAAGAGAAAGACGAGAGCAGACAAAGCTGCCTTTAGGACAGTGTATCAATTGGGCATTCACAGGGGAATGAGTCAGAGCCACAGAAAGGAGTCAAAGAGGCCATGAGTCAGAAGCCATACATGTGTAGGTAGTCAGTTTGAATGTTTTTTTGAGGTTGAACATTTGAGACCGCCAAGAGGAGAGCACGGACTGTTGATTGCACAAAGCTGTTATTCATTTATAAGCCACAAGAGAGAGGGATATTATTTGCGTCTTTTATTTTTCTTGTGTAATCTTCTACTCTGTGTTCACAGTCACACTTTAATTCATGAGGACGTAAAGTTAAAGCGAGGACTACTTTGAAACAGTACATTATTGCTATTGGCAGAAATTTTATCATAACATCTAATGTCTGCCCCAGATCCGTCCAGACATCCATCGATTGTCTGTCTATCAGGTAGTCGGCTCTGGGAAGCCCTGCCATGTCAGTTGTCACGTCCCCTACATGATATCAAACATACCCTGCGATGAAATGTTCCAGGCCTAATGCACTGCCAAACTCACCCTGACACTTCCCTTTCATTAGCATCCCATCTGATGAGCTCATTTCCGCGCCAACACTGTTATCCCAAGCCAAGCCTGGAGACAGACAAGCATATGCTCCGTAACACACAAGGCCCCTACTTTCAACCACTGCTTTAGAGTGCTGTTTGATTCGTCGATTTATCATGTGTGTCAGAAGGGGGGAGTTGAAAGTCCAAAAGCTATCGATTGTTTCCATCTTGACAAGAGAGGATGCAGAGCCGCTGGCAATTAAGAGCTTCAATTGTTGTCAAAGCAGACAGTGGTTTGTGTGTGTGTTAGTGTGTGAGGCTGGGGGAGGGGTCACTTTGCAAAAAAAACTCAAGTGAAACAAGCATCTGAAGGAGGAAGAGGAAATAAACAAGGGGGGGGGGGGGGGATGTAAAGTAATGTGTAGCGGCAGAGGGTTAAGCGAGAATTTTTTGCATTTTTATGGGCCCGATCTGTAAAGCGCTGTTTCAGCAAGTCGAGGGAGCGCAGACCTCACTGAGACATTGCTTAGATCACAGGCCAGAGATTCTCAAGTTCAGCACTTTTATGATTGCCTCAACTCATATTCACATGCATATGTACAAGAGTGTGCATGCACAAATGCACGCACACATTCCCATAAACACATTCACTTACACCATCCATAATCACTTTATCAGCCTTGTACTGCCTGTGGAAGCATCAATTGATTTGATGCCAGTACACGTCATCCCTCTCCAATGCTGTTAAATCCCCCCGCGCATGGAAGATTAGCATCAACATATAATTCTCAAATTAATTTGGATAACAGTATAATGGCTGTGGGGGGAAAACAAACTTTATAGATGTGCGGCAGAGCTTTAAATGTCTGTGTATCTGACCATCACATATAATACAGGGCTTAAAGGGGAACTACACCCTTTTTCAGAATTTATTCATGTTATTCCTATGTTCTAAGAAAGTCCAAAAATATGCGTAAACATGAACAGCTCTCTCCCAAATCCCAAAACTAGAGTGCTAAAACTCAAATTTGTGATGTCATCAAGTTTAAAGTCTGGAGCTGCTCCATAGACAGTGAATTAGAAAAGATATTACAGCTGACACTGAGAGCACCCAGGGGAGTGTTCTGAGTATATGAGTACATTTTCAGTTTCACATCTGAGAGCACTGAAATAGAAAAAAGCTCATTTGGGTACAAAGAAGAAAACAAACATTCTGTGCATCCACATAATCAGGCTCCCACTCATTGTCTATAGAGCAGCTCCAGACTTTATACTTAATGACATCACAAGTTTGAGACTTACGTCTGTGGTTTCTGGCTTTGAGAGAGAGTAGCTCATGTTCACAAATCCTGATTGAACTTCCCTAGGCCATGGAAATAAGATATGGGAATTTTTAATTTAGGTGGTGTTCCCCTTTTAAACAAAAGGATACAGTCAGTGATAAAAATGGCTGGTGTGAGTCACCTTCGTAAGTTGCTGATGTTTATCCTCAGGGCCTGGATCGTTGGGACGAGGGAATGTATATGTACTGTAGCCTGTCTGTAATATTAATGTACTTTAACTCTATGGGTAAGGCACTAATGAACTTCTAAAGAGAGTAATGTCTCAGCACCTCTATAAGACACGCTGGTATCTTATCCTTTCCCTCAAATCAGCAGTAAGAGGCTTATCTGAGTTGTCATTGTAAACATACACGCTGCTACAATTAGTGACCTTGCTTTTAGGTTATAAGTAGATATTGGCCAATTAGTCTTTAATGTTTCTTTAACCCAGTGGTTCTCAAACTGTGGGGCACTGAGCCACTACAGGTGGAGTGTAAAGGATCAGAGGGGAAATGTGAAGTGTAACAAAGTGAAATGAATGAGTTTGCTGATGCTTTCATGCTGACTTTTATTTCACTAAAGTTCAGCACAGATCCTTTTTTTATTAGTTGCTTCCCCAATTATTGTTCTTGGTTTATAAAAAGGTGTGCGGTGGTGGAGGAAGTGGGCATGACAGAAAAAGTGTGAGAACCACTGCTTTAATGTCATCTAAAGTATTAGGTTTAATATGAAGACTCATTTTCTATGAACCTGCTATACACTTTATTTTATTAGTAACTGTTCATAAATATTGGTTCTTTTTGGTGACCTTTAACACAGAGAATAGTATAAAGAAATAATAAATAATAGCGCCAAATTTCTTAATGCTTTATGGGAATGACATAAAAGAATAACTGCGTGTGTGTGTTACTCCTAAACTGATTAGCTGGACTTTGATTCAAACACAACTCTCCAGTGCGAGCTTGCTCTGCTAAACACCAAGGTAAAACTGCCTGCACTGTGTCATCAAATGCCCGTTCAGACAATAAACACCATATAATTCATTCCATGGTTTGACATTTTTCTGTAGCATGAAATATTAAATCAGTTCATTCCGGAGCCAAACTGTGCTTTGACGTGCCATGATACTTGGTTATTTCTGCCAAAACAACTCTTGTGTCTATTATACAAAATTAAAACACTTCCCCTCTACATCAGGCAGCTGCTCGAAATGTTAGCCTCCCTGACATCAGCTCAACAACAGCTCTGACAAAATCAACAGCTATAATCCCCGCCGAGCTGCAGGCCCACGGAGCATGCCAGGGATTAAAGGGTCCGGCTCACCATGTCTCTCAATTTCATTTTTACAAGGCTCAGCTCAGTCATATTTTCATTTAAAATATTTTCAATCACAGAAGGGCATAAAAGCCGCATTAAGTGATTTTTGACCACATTTGATGCAAAAGTTATTGCATAATGGAGCTTTTAATGTTTTCCGTGCAACTCGCCCTGTGTTTCGTCTTCGACAAATGAGGCCCTAATGGTTTTTAGTTTATGTTGAAGAAATGCTGTGGCGCAGTTGGCAGACTTCTAAATGCAGACATTGATGGACTGCACGATAAACTACACTGGAAAGCAAAGAGAAACATGGGTTTGGTTTTTAGTTTATTTGACAGTAAAAGCAAAATTACATCTACTCTTATTTTTCAAGCATAACTTGGGGAAATCGAAGTCTTATTTCCTCTGTGGTCTTGATACAGTATAATTACACATTGTTACATACAACAATAAAAGAATCCCACAATAACAAATACAGTGCTGCACGTTAACAAGCAGAATAAAGCAAAGCAACACCAGAACACGGCTGGTGTTTGTCAAGCAACCACGTCTTGACAGCCTTACTACAACTTACTATAACTATCTGCCTCTATTTGACACCAATATTCCCCTGTTCTCTATCTAAACATCTTACTTCCTCTTTCTTTTTCTCACAGCTATACTGGCAGAGTCGTAGGAAATGGTCTGCACGCTCAGAGGCAAAATCCAGAGGTCAAAGTTCGCAGCCCGAAACCCGACGCTGGCTGAGGTCAAGGAGAGGTTGGAGCACTTCAACCAGGTAGGATAACCATTGCCGTTTAAGTTGAATATGCGTGCATTTTGTACACTTTAACACCTTGTTTAAAATGACAAGAATCAGTTAATAATAAACATAAAGACTGAACCTAGATGTCAGCGTTTAACAGTGTTGCCACTTTCTCTGTCTGTATTTGTATAAGAACTGAAGAAAAATTGTTTGATGAAGTATGATGTAAACAGCAACACTTAAGTCTTAATTTAGAGCTGTTGTCTAATTAGTACAATATAACACGCAGCCAGGAGTGCTGAAATGTCCTTGCCATTTTTCTCAGATCCAAAGACTTGTTTTGAGCGTAGAGGCTGATATCAAAGATAAATGAAAAGGATAGTGGGTGAAAGGGAGATGGTGACAAAAAAAGTGAATTACTGTGGAAAGAAAAAAAAGAAAAAGAAAGATGAGAGGCGGGAGCAAAAGGTCAGGAATGAGTGACAGATAGGCAGAGATGACACAAGCAGCTTCAAAGTGACACTGTTTGTCATGTAGATGGGGTTTAGGGCTGAAAAGGACCAAGAAGAAAAGGGCCATTTCACACAGTCCCTAGAGGCCATTTGAGGAGACAAACGGGCCAGGATTTGGTTCCCCTCTGCCTGCCTGCCCTTTTGTTGCCCTGAAAATTATGCCCACAGATAGTACACCAGCCATCTCTCACTTTCTATCTCTATATCCCTCTTTTCTTTCCCCTGTTTTTACCTTTTGTCGGAATCTTTTGATTGCTGAAGCTTCTTATAGAAAACTTCCCTTCCCTTTTTTTTCATTTGTCATTATTCTCCTTCTCTGTTAATGCATTTCTGTTTTTGCTTTCTATATTATGACAATTCTTTATCATTATCTGCCCACGTTCTCCCTCCTTCTCTCTCCGCTCTCTCATCCGTACATTTATTTTCCATCTCCGTTCACATCTATCTTGTATCTCACAAATATCTGCCATCCAGCCAGTCCACCTGTCTGCCACTGACAGCTCAAGATCATTTCTGTCCGACCACAACATCCCATTGTGCACGGTGGCTGTCAAGTATCCGGTTGTCATGGTAACTATGCAGAGTTGAGCGGGTGTCCTGTTGACATTTACAGGGTTGAAAAGCCTACCTTGAATCCAGACCAGGCGGCAGAGCTTGGTTGAGCTTTGTGTTTGTGCCAGATAAGAGCAACGGATCACAGAGTGTTAAACTGCATAATGTGGCGGGCTTTCCAAGGTTTCTCTGGAACAGTTAAGCATCCACAAGTGCAGAAATATATTTTTATCACGCGTGTGTGCTTACATCTGCACAGACACAGGGAGCTTCACATTGTAGCAGTATATATACTGTGTATATATTGAACTGCAGCGTCAAACATTGTAACAAGTTTGCCTAAAATCTAGTTCATTTCTGAATTTAAACATTTCACTGTCTAACTTTTTACACTTACCTGTGACTACTACCAGCCCCGGTTACTATCCAAAGTGATTCACATAGATCAAAGTTGTTTTGTTCAGAATAAAGGCTCATTTATAGTCCCCTCACGTACGAAAATAAATGTGTCTGTGTGTTCTTTATGTTCGCAAGGATACAACCAACAGATGGCACTAGAGGGCAGAGTCAAACTGTGAGACCCTTAAATACATTGCGTCATTTGGACACAGTTCTTTTCACTGTGTTAGCATTCGTTTTCCGCCATTATTTAAATTTCTTCATCATCTCTTACAGTTGTATCTCGTTTGATCTACGCTACACTGCTTCTACGATCTTCGTTGGTACTGCTGTGTTTTGTTCGTATCCATAAGCTTTCAGAAAACATGCTCAAATATGAACGAAATGAACGCAGGATACGCACAAAAGGCTTCGTCAATCTCTGTCTCTGTATCTTACTTTGAGTATAAATGATCCCTGAGATCCTCTGCGTGTAAAAAGCTGTAATAGCCCAGCAGAATTTCAGGCTCAAAAGGCTGTCACAGGCTTAAAGGTATGCTCCCTAATTTTGTTGTAGCACTCCGTAGCATCCCCACATTCTGTCCCACCTCACTGCTCTTTGAACTACATTTTTAATGTCTATTGTGAAGGATTTAGTGGCATCTATTAGCGGAAATGCTACACGATATTCATAACCATGTTTTTATTAGTATATAATCACCTGAAAATGAAAATTGTTGTGTTTTTGTTACCTTAAAATGAGCTGTTTATATCTGCATACGGAGCATATCCTCTTACCCAGAGTCAGCCATGCTGTTTCCACAGTAGCCCAGAATGGACAAACCAAACACTGGCTCCAGTTCTGCAACCTCACTGCTAGATGCCACTAAATCCTACGCACTAAACCATACCTGACTGGGTGTTAAAATCAAAATGTCATTCTGTCTCTCTTCTCTCGTGGTCCTCAGCCAAGTATTCAGTTAGATAACTGTCATTTAAACACTGCAAAAATGGGAGAAAATCACATTCCTGTCCAGACATGCCTTAAACAAGCCAGGAGACAAATATCAGCATAATGATGTCACCTGTCTTGTTGTCTACTTTTCGAGCAAACAAGGTCGTCACTTGTTCCCGGCTCTCTTTATCCTCGCTGCAGAGCCCTCAACAGATGTTTGGAGACAGGGCCATTATATATGAATCTTCCAGGTGGGCGAGTCTGTTCACAAAACAAGTTCCTATTCAGATTGATTTTGGCAAGCCCATCTGGATCTCTCTCCAAATTACAAACTTTACTGGACACCCTCAGTGCCTTTTAGGCTGTAAAGTTAATTGTTGTTCAATCAGGAGGGAGTAGTTTGCACATATAAAGCATTGTTGATCCACACAGGGTACATTTTTGCTTGTGCAGACTCTATAGTTCGGCACTGACTCAGCTCGGTGATTGTGGACATGAGCTTCATTATGGCTTAGTTATATAATCTAAGACAAAATGGACAAATGGATGATAGTGCAATAGTGATTAGCATTCACTGTGTGGATCCTGTGTGGATAAGTGAGAGGAGTTTTTGGCTTAGTGAACCTGAGAAGTTGTAGAATAATAGAGGGAGGCAGGGAAGTCAAAGTTTTAGGGCATCAAAGTTTTTCAGAGTCTAAGATCCCTCCAAGTTACAGTGCTACACCGTTGTTCTCCCTGTTTTTTGAGATATGAAACCAAGTGCACTGCACACAGTAAGTAGTTCAGGAGGGCCTGGAGTAGAGAGTATTCCCAGCAAATACAAAAAGCAGGCCCGACTCTGTCTATTTAGAACGCTTAAAATCTCAGCAGCCATTGAGGTACTAACAGTAAAGTTCTTGGCATTGATCAGCAACACCTGCAAGCCTCTGCTGATATGTTATGGCAAGTTGGTGGAAAGAGCCAGTAAAGTATTACTGATTACATCTTTAAATAAATGTATTCCTTTAAACGTCTGATCCGCTGTTATTAAACAGCAGGACAGTTTCAAAGTCTGGCAGCCTCACACTGAGAATTAAAAAAAAAAAAACCTGACCTTGACTGTAAGAAAAAGCTTAACAGAGAGAAACATTGTTAAATAATGCATTTGCTGAGATGTCTCCCATGGATTGATCAAACTAATGTCTCTACAGTTGTTAATTTTGGTTCTGTGTGTGTTCCTGAACTTTTATCCCTGTGAAAACCACTGTGAGTTTCAGACGTTCACACAGCAAGGATGTTTTTGAGAAGTTTGTCCTTTGATGTTGTGGAGGCTGATACAAATGATCTATTTGGTTTTAATTTTGTGTCAGTGTTAGAAGCGCAATTAGGCATCTGTGTATATTTGTTCTTTCATCCTTGGAGCTTGTTTGGGTTGTTGTTTTCACTGAAAGTAAAGAAAATTCTAAAGAAGCACACACTGGACTGGAGATGGGCATCATTAGGATTCTAGTACTACTCTTATCAATACTCCTTATCAGTTCCTTTCTTTGTCAATACTCTTATCAGTTCTTTTTCATTACTAGATAATGCTTTTTAAAAATATATGTCATTTTAAAAATGAATGAAACAGTGAATTCAGAGCAGGATAAACCAAAATATTTTAGATATAACTCAATGTCGTTTCTACAGCAGCAGTAATATTTACAACAGCAAAGTTACTATATGAATTCAATAATATCTGACCCGAAACAAATCTAAAATGTCAATAAAATCATATTTCTGACATGACAATACTGAGTGAAGCTTAGAACGAAGGCATCAGTCAGTATCAGTCTTTCCTCCTGTCCTCTGCTGCTGAGGTGATTCACTGCCTGCAGGTAGCGCTAATAAATTGTATGATATGTGGCTACTAAGCTAAATAGTTTGACAATCTACAGACAGATTTCCTTTTAGCTTGTTTGTAACAATTTGCTAATAGCCGAGCTAGCATGCAGTGCTTGTGTAAAACACTGCTGCGGTATATGAGAGACTGCAGACAGAACAGATTGAAAATATCGCTTTTTAGTAGGGCTGTCAAAATAATGCGTTCAGTTCGTGTAATTAATCACAGAAAAAATAATGCAGTAAAAAAATTAATGCTGATTAATCATGTTTCGTGGTGCCCTTTGACCCGGTGCTCATTGAAGAATGAGTGTAGTGATGGAGGCAGACAAGACGATGCTTCTTGGCCCCGTGAATGAAACATTTACATTTCAAAAACACCCAGATGGAACTGTTGATATGAGCACTGTTCTCCTAAATTTCTGCAGTAAAGAATTTTCATACTGTAGGAGTACTTAAAGCCTGAAATATCACCTCAACACAAAGCATTTAGTCCAAGCTAGCACAGCCTCTGATGCTAGTGCTGGCAGTCAGCCTCATTAAGCCACACTCGACCAGGCGTTCAGACTCAGACTAAATCTACCTGTAACTCCCTTGCAAAATAGATTGCAATGGACTGCAGACCAGTTTCAGTGGTAGTGGACAGGGGGACAATTGCCAAAACTCATTTAAACTGACATTTTTTAAAATACTTTCACAGCAAAAATTGATGTATGCGATTAATTTACATTAATTAATCACAGAGCATGTAATTCATTTGATTTTTTTTAATCGCTTGACAGCCCTTCTTTTTATATCTTTATTTGTGTTAAACAAGTGTGTTTATAAAGTATTGGCTTTTGTCTGTGACGGTTTTATTGCACTTACTTGCAGTAACAAGTGTAGTTTTTTTTTCCACTCGAGTAATCTTCAAGTTATCTTCAACTTGTCTACACTGCGGCCTCTCTGCTCTGCTGTCCGCTGGCTTCACTCTGTATCGTGTGTGTTTGTGTGTGTGTGGAGGTCAGCCACGACACAGAGAGCAGAGGAGAGGCTGCAGTGTGATTATGAATTACACCAAATGTTAAAAAGTACTGATAAAAGAACCAGTATTGGTAGGAATTTGTTAGTACTACAGCATTTAATAATTTAGCCCTAGGGCCTGTTCTTTACCAGGTTTCAGTACCCATCCCTACTCTAGACTGATTTTAAATTGCATGTATATTCTCCTTTTCTGTTTAAAAGGTATTTCAGGTATTTCAATGAATCCTTAATCTGAGCTTTTCCGAATTTGAATAACCTCAATTTCCGGGATTAGTGAGGTTAAGACGTGTATATTTTTACCTACTGGAGAGTAGTTAGACCCAGAGCACTGTGGCACTAAGAGGATTGGGAAACTGCTGCTGATGTATCACAGACTGTGACCCCTCATCTACCCGTGGCATTCTCCTCTTAAAGCACTCAGAGCCGCATACAAAATGAGTGTGTGTGTTGATGTGCCCTATAATGTTTGATTCACACACATAAGCACAACGTGTGGTAGACAGGTTTGCAAGAGGGAAGAAGGAAGAGGAATCTACACAGCTGTACATTACTATGTAGAATCACATATATAAAAGTTGGGAATCACACACAAACACACATCGGACAAACTTAATCTCTTGACCTGCTATAAAATGGTCCATTAAGTGAGTAGGCCCAAGTTATGGTCCTCCCCTGTGTATCTCTGACTATCCTCTTTCTTGCTCTCTTTCTCTCTGCCTGTAAATATTGCTAATGTGGACAATAAATGTTTCAAAGTGGATTTTTGATTCCCGGCCATCGGTCCAGCTGTTTTTGGGTGGGGATCTTTTTCACAATGGTCTATCTGTTTCCATGTGAGTACTCAGGCCAGATCATTTGTCAGTTTGTCAATTTGCACTCCGGTAAAAGCAAAGTCAGTGGCAACACGCTGGAGCGGGAAAAAAAACACCCAGACGCTCATTCTCACGCTTTAAATTCATCTTTATTTGTTTCTCGGACACAGGCGCTGACACGCACACACAGGCAGACACAGACATGCAAACACAGACAGCATCATTAGAAATGGTGAAAGCTGTGGTGGATGGAGAGCTGGGAAGACTCCAGCATAATATCCAGTACAGAGAGGCCAGTTGTGTGTATGATTGATGAGATCGACTACCGCTTTGCTGTCTGGTTTGGCCAGAGGCCCGGCCAGGTTCCACATCAGAGAAGCCTTACTTGTGTTTAACACACACTCAGCACATCTTCTGCGTGGATCCAGTCGATCCTCTGATCTATCAGCTACTGCAGAGACTGCGTGCTCTTTAGAAGGCTGTAAACATAAACAACATATCATGAGACAGCCACAGTTGTGTGATTTCAATATGCCTGCACAGTATATGTCTCTTCTATGTTTTAGCAATGCCTATAGCAGTCAGACAGCCTTTGAGCTTTAAAGAGTTATTGGAGTCCTGGGATGAAGAAGGAGCTCGGGCTGAGCTGGCAGCCAGTCACAGGGAGGGGACAGATTCTTTCCACTTGAAGAAGATGATGGAGCTGGCCTTCACAGGAGCTCTGCTGCTCTTTGCTGCTGCTGTGGCAACGATACAGCAACAAGTCTCACTGCCCAGGGCTCTCTGTTAGCTTGGCAACCAAACTCCATGATCCCAGACTCTAATTTAAGCATAATATTTTTTTACCATCGTAATTAGATGCAAAGCTTATAAAAAATCCAGTGAACTGCGACTGTTTTTCCACATTGGGTCATAGTTATTCTCCTCATGGGTTTTTCAGTTTCATGCAGACAGTGATTTTTGTCGTATGGAGAAAATATGTGACCTGTTTGTGTTACTGGCACGAAGTTATTAAAATCCCCTTTTTTTAATGTGATATTGTTTGCCTTTGTTAAAACCTAATAAATCACCATGTTCCGAAGGTT
This sequence comes from Cephalopholis sonnerati, assembly GCA_019142605.1. Taxonomy (NCBI): domain Eukaryota; kingdom Metazoa; phylum Chordata; class Actinopteri; order Perciformes; family Serranidae; genus Cephalopholis; species Cephalopholis sonnerati. Next base: position 15,916,788 of record JAGQAX010000010.1, on the reverse strand, counting down.
ATCTGCTGCAGGGATTACAGGCTCATGGGTCTTTACATTTTTAGCAAACGATATTGAAGGAAGAGGGTGGTTTTATTTATTAATTTAGTTATTTATTGCTAAAGTGAAATATTACATTTGGGACGATGGGCTATAAAAAATGTTGTCAGTTAGGGCTGTATATTGGCTCTGACTTACTGATATGATAACATTTTGACTCTGACACTCCCAGTTTAATTCAATTTAATGTGAGTCAACTCATTTCAAGTTAAGTTGAATTCTTGAGCAAGATTTATATCAGATAAATGCCAATATTGCATAAATAGGAAGACTCATCTCAGAATTTGGGAAACTTACTTTTCTTTTCATTCCAAAAGTGAGCAGCTATCTGTTTGACTAAAAATCATTTTTTTTATGTATACTGTAATAACTTAATTTAGAATAGACAAGTTTTTTCATTTAACTTATCATTATAAAGTAAAATGAAAATGACACTGTTAGCATTTAGACTGGTTCTTTATAAGTTTTGCTTTCACTATGCAATTCTGTCTGCCAGCAGGTACGACCTCCTAAGAAAATGAGGGCTTGATTTACGGCACAAAGAAAGTGCTTTAACTGTCGCGCAACCTCATTCTTGAACCCACTGGCTAATATTTCGGGAGAACCAGCATAGCAAGTGGATATCCAGGCCAAGACTTTATCTTCTTTGCAGCAGTGATTTAGGCTAATCTCTATCGACAGATTTCTTTATAGGAATGCTGATACATTTTTAAAAAGCTAACAGAAAGCTAAATCATTGTCAGACAAATAGCTGATGGGTTTCAAGATTGCCCTTCGACCAATGCGTTCCGCTGCTCCACATGGACTGTTTACCTGCTGCTCAAACATGATTGGTCAATACTTCTCAGATTACAAACGCCAATACCAAACTCCTGTTGATTCTGAATACATATGCAGATATCTGTTTATAAAGACAATAGCTAGCTATCCTCAGTTACCAAAGAATAAGTTTGCCTGTCTATTGTATTACAGGTTTGTTTGCTTTGTTCTGTAGTAATCTACTTTGTCTGACCACCTTTATTTATTGCTGTGCATTAATGCTGTAAGGCGAGTATGTGGATACTTAAAGACGGTATGGTGTTGCAGTGGTTAGCATTGTCACCTTACAGCAAGAGTGGTTCAATCCCGAAGTGAGGGGTTCGGCGTATGCATGTTCTACATGTTTCAGCATTGGTTTTCTTCAGCTTCCTCCCCACAGTCCGAAGACATGCAGCCTAGGTTAATCAATGACTCTAAATGGGCCTTAGGTAACTTAGGTTGTCTGTCTCTGTGTGTCAGCCTTGTGTCTAGTCTCGCCCAGTGTCAGCTGGGATAGGCTCCAGCCCCTGCGACCTCCAATAGGATAAGTGAAAATGAAAATGAATGAATGAATGTGGATATGTGTAATTGAAATCCAGATATTAGTGTGGTTATTAGCTAGGCTCTGAGGAAAAAGGAAACAATCTAGCGCCAACAATAAATCCACTTGAAAACACGAGGGGTAAAGTTGAAAAATTGTCCGTATCTATTCTAATTACCTTAATGCAAACATTTTACACGCTGTGAATCCCCAACCGTACCCTGTATAAGAAGTAAATACAGCTGCATGCAAAGGCTGATCTTGGGATTTTAAGATCAATAATAATATACTGTCTCACTCAATTCAAAATCACAGCCCAGCCCAGTTCTAGATAGATAGATAGATATTCAAAAGAAAAGAAGATGACTATCTGTATTTTTCTTGTTCCCAGCTGCACTGTATTAAAGCTGTACTGTAGAACTTGCATTGATTAATGCAGTATGTGGGCTGATGATAATGATGGACGTTCATTGGGAGTGACCTGGACTGGTAGCATATCGGGGGCTCTTCAAACCTTTTGTGTTGCTGCCTTATAAGGACTTCTGTATTCCAGCTTGACAGAAAGGCCTCTGCTTCCATGCAACACAGCAGCAGCAGCAGCCGCCTTCACTGTCTGTTGACCCTCACATCTCACACAACAGAGTTTTCAGCAGCTAGGTAGCTGTTGGAACACGCTCTCAGAAAACCGCTGATGTCACTCAAACTGTCATACATTTTTTAACAACATCTCCATCAGTCGCTCGTCAAAAGCCAAAGTTTATTCACTCGTGCATACATTACACAAACACAATCTGCCTCAGTCAGAGCCTGACAGGAGCAGGGTGTGACAGCCCAACTCCACAGCCCGTCGTCGTGATTGACTCATGAGGGTTACATGAGGTCATGGCCAATAAAGTGTCACTAACTGTTAGCAAGAGATTCGACTTGTACAAGCATGCAGTGCAGGGGCGTGTGGCTCTGCCATTGTTTAAAACATGTTCAAAGTATTACTCAGACGTCTTGGGAAATGTACTTGTTTATTTCCAAAAGTAGAAGCAGATTTTCAGATTTCATGCAGATTTCATGAAATTCGGTGGAAAGTTAGGCCATTGGCCCATGAAGAACTAATTAGTTTCTAGTTCTGCAGAAAACTAAACCATGATGTAGCCATTTCAAAAAACAGAACATTTTGTTTTTGACATGTACAAGCAAAGTTTTTCTGCATTCCTTGGTTCAAGACAAATCTTTTAGCGTTTGCCCAGGGGCATTTCTGTCTGAACTAATAGCCATTTTAAACATTTTTTCCACTGCTCTTTTTATGTACTTCTCCTATAAATTATACCCAGCCTGCATTTTGAAAACCCAGATGACCACTGTGTAATTTTACTCCAAGTATTCTGGCAAAATTTGCTAGTGCATATGATTAATCTAACTATAAACAAACAATAAATCATGAGTCTGACTCACGTTTTCTCGAGACAGGAGTTAGGTTTGTGTGGCCTTGGCAGAGGTGACTGTGGTCCTATGGTGAGTGTGTCTATGCATATGTTAATAAATCTTTTTTTTATTTTGCCTGAGCTGATGTGTTGTCTAGATTTTAGGATAACTTCTTGAAGTCTGTATGTTTTTGTGTGGGGTGGTGGTCAGCGATCTACTGAGAATTAAGCTTCCATCTTTTCGGCGTCTTCTGAGCGATATTATTTTCACATCTAAAAGTCAACAAGGCAAAAGATCTGGCTGTTAGCTTTGGGTGAGGGGTTTTTATTGGCTTCATCTTTAACCATGGAAAAGGACAACGGCAGAGAAGTGCTTGGCTCACCGTGTTGTTGGGCCTTTGATTTCAAATTCACTTTTGAATCAGTTTCATTTTCCATGTTGTGGATGGCAACGCAGGCTTTTGCTATAGTCCAGACTCTGACAGCTACCATTAATGTCCAGCCCAAAAGTTGCTTAGTCTGCCAGTCAAAGTCTATCTATTAATGTAAAACTGTCTGGAAACCAGTTGTCCATAACATGCACTAATAATCCACACAAACAATACATCCTATCTGTTCCAGAATCAGCAGCTATGGATGGATAAGCAGTGCAGCTATCTACACTCACTTTTGTTTGCAGCCTGTCACTCTTCCTGGAAATCTCTATCTGTGTCTGTTACTTCCTTTCTCTCACTCCCTGTCACACTCATACTTGGAAAATACACTTCTTTTTTTCCCCATAGGCTTCCTTTCTTGGACAGATTTACAGAGAATTGCAGCAATTTCACACATAGATACAGTGCATGCTTACTCTGTCTCTCAGCTGATGTTTGCTTCAACACAAAAGCATTATGACCCTGTACAGTATGTGAGAGAATGGAGAGAATTTTAATTTAAAAGTTTGGAGGACTTCTGCAGACTTTTAGAGATTACCACTGTCACTTTTTCCTCCAGTCTCCTCCAGGTTTTCCTTCCCCTCATTCCCCTATTTCTCTGTCCACATATGCAGTTTTACCACGACTGCCCTCAATGAGGTGATACTGTTTCAAATTGTCAGGGAAGAAAAAGAGCACATGTCTCAATGCGGGCATGCAAAGGTTATGACTTATGATCCCGGTTAACTAGTTTGACAGCAGAATCCCACATAATACACACGCACAGACGCCTGCACAGACACAGACACACACACACACAGTGACTGCGACAGTTGCAGTATTCATATCCCATCCCTGGTGACCACATTTCACATTTTTACATTTCATAATCAGATTTTCTGTTTCCACATAAAACTGGAACGTGTATTCTCAGTAGCTTAAGCTGCACACACACACACGCACGCACACACACACATGCTCTTTCAGCCTCGTCTTTCTTCCAAGCTCCTTCAGAAGGTGATTGGTTACTCCTGGCAGTACAGATTTTAGTGTGACTAGGATGCACTCAAATACATGCAGGAATTCAGCCCTTGATGCTCCCAAACCTGCCCCATCATCCTTTGACCAAAGAATGCTTTTGAAAAGAAAGAAAGAGGAGAATGAGTTGGCAGGGCGAGAGGAGAACTAGAAAATATTTCATGATTTGGGATTTTATTCAGAGCTCTATGGGAATACCTGATTTGTCTTTGGATGCCAGGGTAATTTCAAGGCAAGCCTTAAGTATAAAGGCTGGCATCTTGTTTTTTCATCCCCCTCCTCTTCCAGCCCCCCTTCACCTGTTTGCACAACGATGAGCTCAGTCTCTCTGTCTCAGTATTACTCCTTTTTCTTTACTCTCAATCTTTCAACCCTTCTGCCTCTCACTCCCTCTTTCTGTTTGTGTCTATCTGTCTTTCTTTCATTCTTGTCAATCTATCACTATCTGTTTGTTTTCCTCGGCATGTGCAGTTGCAAATCTTAGCTAGATATTGATCTGAAGTTGCAACACTCCCACACTCTCACATCCCACTCATTTTTCTTGATTCAGTTCTCAGATTGTTAGTGAATATGAAAGCAAAACCCTAAAATACAAAAAAATATTAAAAAAATAAAGGCAAGGTACTTTGTACTTAGATTTCCACGAACGTCATCATGTCACCTTGAGATATTTACACTGAAATAATGGTCTGTAACTGAAGACGTTGTCAAATCCAATATGTCAGATATTTGTCTCTGAACCTCAGCAGTGATGAGAAATGGTTTCACTTTAAATTAGCCTCTGATATTTGAGGAAAAAGTAATACATCACAAAGGAAGCTGATACAGCCATTTGTCAAGCAGTAGTATTCATAATATTGTCAGCTACAGTCTACTTACATGTAACATCAACAAGTCCTGTAAGGGAGATAAAAATCATTTTGGAAGAAGCATATTAGACACTCATTCTCATCCCAAGTCATCACATATCGCTGCTTTGTTAGGGGCCTTTCACATCTACATATTACGCCCTGGGTATCCACCTGCATCCGCTGTTGACGTTCCAGGATGCTGCAACCAACGCTGGGACGTCAACAACAAAAGCATGTGGTTAAAAAAAAAAAAACATGGTTTGGCTCTACATTTATATGGGAAGTGAACACCAGGATCCAGGGTGAAAGTCCTGGGTTTGTTGGATCCATTCACACCCCTCCTGTTCACAGTATAGGGACTTTCAAGCTCCAAATATTGCGCCACGACAGATGCTGTCCAGCCGACTGGCGGCATATCATGACACCGCAAAAGATTCTGTCCACCTGCATTACAAACCTACGCCAGCATGGCCTCATACTACAGCGAAAGGTGGCTTTTGGTGTTGGTGTCTGGGCCAACACCTGATCATGGGACCAACTAGTTCCACAGCCTGACCCAAAAGTACAAATCCTATAATAACCATGCCCTGTTCAAATAATTTGATTAGTTAGCATGTTTTTTAAGTGATTATTTTGGGCCATTTCATACATATGACTGCAAGATACTGTATTTTAAGATAAAGGTAATTCAGGAAATACGATTTCAATGAATGTTTTTTACTTATGTTTATGATACTGAACAGCACATCTCCACGGTAAACATGCGTGTCAGTAAGGCACCTGATTGAAGTGTCTCTCATGTTCCAGCTGGAGCAGAAGACAGAGCCGACACACAAAGTCAGCAGTCAGGGGATTAAAACCTTAAAACATTCAGTTGAATTCTTATTATTCTGTATGTATTTCACTACATTTATTATCTAACGCCCACGAGCTGTTCCACATGCTCTATTTTTCACCAAGAACTGAACCTAGAAATAAAATTTACACAAAATAACACCTGCGCATGCGACCTGATCTAAGACTTTAATGTGCATTATGTTTCAGGAAAACACATTTACAATAGGTTATACTTCAACAAGGTTTAGTTCAGACCAGCTTTATAAAAACGTAGCTATATAACTGTTTATTTTAACTAATCTTTAACAGATTAAATGCTGTTTTTTTATTTTAAAGCATGTTCCCATCATCAATAGACTGTTCTGAAAGAGCAAAGTCCTGTAACAGCTTTGTGATAGCCAGCATTGTTTTACATGTCAGAGAGAGAAGGCCGAGTCATGTGAGAACAAAGACAACTGTCCCTGTAGGGTTAAAGGCACAGCAGATTTCTGCTTTGTACGTCACATAAAGGCTGCTGCCATTGAAATATTCTGCCCACTTGCTCATATTTACCATACGGTACTGTGTGACGGATCAGGAGGACGAGGCTTTGAAAGGTTGTTGGTTTTTTGGGGGGACATAAATAGACCATCCTTTGTTGTGTTCAGCACACAGTATTGTTCATTCATGGGTCCTGAGTTATTTGAAGCTAGAAAATATTATTTTCATAGCTATATTATTATTTGTACTTGAAATTAACTTGCACAGCTAAGCATATAATGTGTGTTCTGTGTCTACTCTGAAGAAGATAGAAAACTGGAAAAAAAGGCAATTTGAGAAACTGCTTAAGACACTCATTGAAACCCAGAGCTGGTCCTCAGTGCAGCAACAGTCAATCAGAAAGCAGATAGGGAGAGAGAGAATATTCACTGCATATTATGCATTCAGCAGCCTTTAAGAACTCATATTGGAATATTTTGTATCTCTTTTCCTTTAGCTCCTAGGACAAATGAGCTTCTTTACTATGCTGTTGGGATACCACAATTAAGTTCCCTGCGTGTTACTTTAGAAATGACCAATTTGAACAGAAAGAAATAACAGAAAAGCCTGGCAGTTTTGCAGTCCTGACACATTCAAAACAAACCAACAAACTGCATTGGACGGCAGCCAACCGACAGTTCTACAACGGCCCGACCGTGGTTTCCACAGCGACGACGCCTTAATTGATTCCTTCTCTAATTAACATGCTTTCAGGACAGCTGGGCCAAGCAGCATTGTGTTAAACGTCCCCTGAACGGTACGGTTATTAGCTTAATACCCAAATGGTTATCTGGATGGTGTTGGTACACAGCATTGTGCTGTTCAGCAGAGCATTTCCACATAAACTCATGGAATGTGCATTGAATTTATTTAGTGGCTTTACATAATAATAAAAAAAAAAGGTTAATGGGTTTATCATGGTTGTGGTCCAGAGCAGAGGAAGTTGTTCTTTCTCTCTTGCTGTCTGTCTTTCATTATCACTTATCTTTCCTTTGCAGACTTGTGCTTAAAAATTTGAATTGATTTGCTGGATAGATAATTCTAGCTTACTTTTTTTGCACATAAATCAATGTACTTTTCCTGTAAGTCACAGCAACAGAATAGTGTCCTGAAAGTGTAAAAGAATGACTAGTACCACGTAGTACATGGTATAGTTAACAGCCGAGGCAGGAACTAAAGCAATAATCCAAGGTTTAAGGATCTTATTAGGCCAGGCCAGCCATCAGAAAACATGGGCAGTGGGACAAGGGGACAGATTAATAATCATAAGAATCATATATATGCCCTCCAATGAATGATTAGAGAAAAGTAAAATCAAACACTGACTTGAAGAAATGACTGCAAGGTACTAAATCATAAGGTCAAATCATGAGTGAACAAATACTACTTGAATCAAACATGGGTCAAATTGTGTGCAGATCTGAAATAGTGTAAAGATTATATGGCTGTCAACTCTCAGTTTTCCAGTCATACCCAAATCATGTAATAGCAAGACTGTTCCTTTATCCCTTGCCAAAATGTAGTGTAACTTTGGAGCATGATTTCCCCCCTTTCCAACAACATAGCATAAATGGTTGTTACCAGTGGATGCCTTGGGTTTAATATGATACCTATGTCTTCACTGTAGCTTTAAATCTGAGCCAGATACAGCCGGTTTTAGTCACTAAAAATTAGTCTGCCTCAGTCCTCACCTTCAGCTCTGCCTGTCACACCTGCTGCTTCTTCTCTCTTTTTTTTTTTTTTTGGTCAGGACATTTGGTCATTGCCTCTCTCCTCTCACTGTCTTGTTCTCTCTGTACCCTGGCTTTTCCTTTAGGAACCCCTGATTTTTGGTGAGGCACTTTGAATTAGCTAGTCAGGCAGCAGTCCGCCTCACATGTTTACATTGGCGGCTGTTTAGGAGTTTTCCCACATCGGGCATCTGACCCCTGCTGTCAGGTGGACCGCACCATTTCACAATACCTGTGGGGGTGGGAAGTATCAGATGGCATGTTTAAATGTATCTTAAAAAAGAAATACATATATTTATCATGTAAATACATAGAAATTGTATTGTATGGTAAGTAGATTGTTTTACTTGATCCAATTTAAAGGTCAACCATAGACCTTTTAATGCGCCTCCTCTTGGCCTTGGGCCGCAGTCATCTGTACCCTTCGACCCCCCCTGACGGTGAGCCTGTATTTGGTATTACATGGAGCAAGTGCCTAAAATTCCCTTAGCTGTTCTAAAATCACTGTAATCACTCAAGTGGCTTATTGCCTGTATAAAACAGCTACCATACCAGGCAGTGTTTCATAAAATAAACACACAGCAAACAAAAAAATGCAATAATTTTTTTATTAATCAGAATAATTTTTCCACAAGCAATGAAGTTCTCCAGCGACATTAAGCAGAATGGTTGCCAAGCAACATGCAGGTGCAGAAGAAAGTGCCAGCTGCTTTACAAGTTTGTGGCAACATGGAGCGTCATGTGCTCTAGCATACCTAAAGTTACATCGTTAGCTTACCATATAACATCCCCGGAGTTCGTCCACTTTGAATGGAGATAAAAGGTCGGTGGATTGGGCGGCAGCACCGTCAGGTATATCTCCATCGAAGTGACCAGATACATTTGGTTCCCTGGCTGCTCAAACAAAAATCTCCATAGGCACTCTTTGTTTCTTTTGCTGGCATTTTTGTTTACTTTTGTTTTGTTGTGCATTCATCGAATGACAGTGTTGCGTATTTCTGACCATTCTCGATATGGCGGATGATGAATAATTTAGGCTTCAGTTCAGTTGGCGGTTACCATCTGTATCTTTGTGTCTAATATGCAGCTGCACATCGAACCAGACTTTGTTGACAAGACCCTCAGGTGCATTTGGATTCAGAGAGTGCTTGATCTTCTGAAAATCTGCCTCTGTTAATGCTTTGTCATGTCCTTCTCGGCAAAGTTTTTCTCTACTCCCAACAGAGAAGGGACAGCATCGTCTGTTTAGCGGTCCCAGCTTTGTTTCTTGACTTTTCCAGCTCATCAATTTCTCTCATTAATTTCAACATGCCTCCTTTCTTTTTAATCTTCCTCCTCTATCCTGTCCATCTCTGTCAACCACTAAGCCACGCTTAGCCCACCCAGCAAATCAAAATTCACAACAAAATCTGACACCTTGAAACAATGGTTAATTGGCGCAGTAATACTGTTGTCATGCAGTCACAGCTGCATGTTTATAGAGTATTTTACAATGGTTTCGATTGCAGCCCAACCAATCATAATCAAGGACCAGAAATATAGGTTTTATAATAGGATTTTTAGTCTGTCTCCTATAAGCTAAGAGTCCCCTAACCGAAGTTTCTCCTGCTAATACATCATATCACATTGCAGCCTGAAAACAGGCGGAACAAGTACAGGAGGACACACAAAGAGCCTCTCAACAGGTTGTAATGTGAGCCTATCCATAACTATAAAATGCATTACTGTAACCAGTGTGCTATATTGTTGACATTTGTTCTGAGTTATCCTCTTAGACCTAACTGTCCATCTATGAAAACTGAGCCTTCTAGCTATTGCCGGTGGCTTTCAGTTTTGCGGTGAGCATAAGTGATATGTTCTAGCCGCTTCCACTAAAGGGCCCACTCCAGTTTCATGAAGCCTTGCCTTATGGTTGTGCATGACTCATTTCACTGGAGCGCTCATTTCACTCACTCAGGCCCACAATGAGAGGGGGCATATTCGCATTTAGTAAAAATGGAATACACGACAGATGTAATGAGTTACAATATCAAAAGTACCCGCTGGTGTCAGGCTCTGTCTAGTCTCCTCTGCCTCTCTCCCTTGCAACAGTAATCACTGCTGTGGTAAGAGCGACAGAAAGAATACCAATATATTCATGACTGCTCTTCTGATGACTTTGACGGCAGTTGAGCTGCTGCGGAATTACTGCTGACAATCAAACATTCATATGTCAACATTGGCTAAGTTTTGTGAGAGTTCCTCATTATTTGCCTCATTATTTTTACTTGTCAGTTTAGGGCCTTGACTGTCTGGACATCTGTTCTTTCAAACAATTTTCTTCCAAGTTAGGAAGGTCTCGAGCAAAATAACAATGAATTGCCGTGAACTATTCAAAAATTCTTGGTTCCCAGAGGATCAGTCTTTGTGACTTTGGTGACTCCCTGACGTTTCGTCTAGTGCCACCAAGGTATGATATTTTTGGTTTTGTGGGAAATGTGACACATATGTGATGGATTGTCATGACATGCAGATACGCATTCAAATATCTGAGTTCCCAGACAGTGTATTCTTATGACTTCAGTGCTCCCCCGTATTTTCTCCAGTGCAGTTCAAATCAGGTCAAAGTTTTTGTCCAGCACTTTGGTTTTGCAGGTATTTGGTCATCAACAAATGACATTCCCATCAGCCTCAGCTGCACTTTGTGGTTTTAGTGCTACTTAGCAAACATCAGTGTGCTAAAATGCTAAAATAAGATGGTTAACACATTAAAGTCAAGGGTTGTAGACTCTTAGGGCACTATTTGTACAGTCTATGGCACGAGTATAGCACAAGTACATTTTGTGTGTCAACCACTTTTGCTAAATGGCACCTAATCTGGGTGCAAAGTAAAGTGCAAGGGGCAGAGGGTTCGTATTAAGTCTCTTTATTAATCAAAGCTGTGTTCTGGGTGCAACATGAATTCAGCAAATCAGAGTGTCATGTCCCATTCCCTGTAGAAGCCAGGTGCGCCTGCATCTGGTGCATTTAGATGGCAGATTTGGCAGATTGGATAAGTGAGTGGTTTTCCCCAGAGAGTAATACAGTAAGAGCAGTAATGTCACTGCAGCAAAACTAAAAACTTTAGTTGCAAATGTGTCAGAGGAAACAGAACTAAACTTCAGATTGTAGAATAATCAGTGAAGTTACACTGCTCCTCATGCTTAATCATGCACAGCATCTCTCTTAACAGGGAGTTTAACAGCAGCTCTGCAACACTGCTCTGCTCACTATGTTCACATTTTAGAGCATGTAATTAATATTTTCCTCACTGATGATGTCACCCACCTGCAACCCATCTGCGTGTCCCTGTGTGTTGTCACAAGCAGAGCAGAGGCTTTGTGAACCCGCCTGTGTGGGAGCATCTTGCTGTCTGAATAATGCGGCCTTTAAATAGCAGAAAAATACTCCGCCGTTCTGACTGTAGACCAGGTTTTTGTTAGTCAGTGGCGCAATTGCTCTCTGCTGCCTCAAAATAGCAATCTCAATTAAAATAGGCATAAGTACATTTGCCACCTATGCAACTTGGCCACTGGCTGTGAAAATGACGACAGTGTCGGTCTGAAAGTAGCAGTGACAGTTGCGTTGTGCTGTGTGCCAGTTTGCGCAGAATATAAGATGGGGCCGATGGTTTTTTTTTCAGGATTGTACCCATAGCTTTGCATTGTCAGTATACATCTACTAATCAGCATATATAAGCCTGTCTGCTTTCGTGGAATGTCTTTTGGGGTGTTGAAGGCTCTGGAGACAACTGGTTAAAGGTCACCTTTGCTGTCAGGTGTGTTGAGTGACAGGCAACGTCTGGTGTCAATGGCAAGGATATTAGTCATCCCTCAACACCCCAAACCCCACTCCCAGTCCTCCCCCCCACCTCTCAACATGTCTTTAGTGGTTATTCCCTCCATATGAAGGTCAGCTGCGTACCAGGATTGATCTTGTCAGCTTCTCATGAATGTTTAATAGAGTGTGTATGTGTGTGTGTGTTAGCATGTATGCATATACAGCCTGTGTGTGTTTCTATAGTTCCGCATGTTTTACAAATCTGGTATTCACGCCACTTTCTAACCCTCCTACTCCAAAGGATCATTTGTTGTTGTGTCAGGAGCGTTTCTTGTCAGACAGGGTGTGTGATGGAACAAAGACCACCTTGATGATGGTGGACAGCAGGAAGGATCAGCAGGTGGTCCAATTAGTCGGCCCCATGCTGAGAGGGAGGAGCATTGTAAGGAGAAGTGTTCAGAGTGTCTTCATGCAGAACTGTGTTATAGTACGGTGTGATAAGCCTTGTGTAGGTCCAGCCGTTGATTACAGCTAGATGCAAGAGTGAGGTAAAAATACAGATGATGATGATGCAGATGTTTGACATACTAATCACCATACAAATAAACCAAACACCAAAATGATGACTATTGTTACAGCGTTGTGTAATTTATTTGGTTTCTTGTAAACTTTACCAAGTAAGAACTGAACACCAGGATGGAAGAGTAAAATGAGCTTCATCCAAAAGATATAAACTTTGCTGTCTGAAGAAAATAGTACAGTTATAAAACTCCCTTTTGTTTTGGGGGGGCTCTTTCTCAAGCTTGTAATCAAAGCTCCTCTTAAAATGTGGTTGTAATTAAATGCAACACATCATCTTACCACCCAGGGCCCTCACTGTACACCACCCACACTGCTCCTCTCTTCCCCACGATACTATCTATCATCTGCTGGGCCCTTGCTGACATTTACAGGGACTGATATGTCAGAGCAAGAGACAGGACACAGGGGGCATACTGGAAGGAGCACTAATTTTCCACTGGGAAATACTCTCATGCTTTCTGGTTGTAAGATATGCGACTTTCTATGCAAATGTATTTCACACAAGCATTATAGTTGCCTCTGTGAGTAGGGACTTGTAATGGTGTAGTGTAGAGACTTAGCTTATGTTTGGTAACCGAAGACGTCTAGACAACTAGTGTTGTACCAAGGTGGGAGTCGGGTTTGCATGTAAACATAGTAAAATTGGTGTTCTGTATAAACCAGTGTGTGTGTTAAACCTTGTATTACTGTGTTTTATTATTCAGGAGACCCAGGAGAGGTTTCCAAAACTGGGCCAGATGGAGGCCTGGGATGAGCTGGGCAGTGGGGAAATAGAGGAGGGCAGCACCACAGACTGCGATGATGAAGATGGATGCCAAGCCTCAGGAGATGGTCAAGAGCAGACCTGTAAGTAATAATGCATGCCTTCCTCCACATACACTTAGATTCACACACAAATCCCCTTTACTCTATTCCTTTCCCCTTTGCCAAATGCGATATTGTTGTAATACGCCTCAATCTTTTGGAAGCTCACTTCGCTTGCATGGAAGAACCCTACTTTTTACCCTGCCTGTTAAAGGCGGAAATGTCGCACCTGGTTGCCCTTTGCTGTTTTGTATAAAAGGTACAATCGCCGAATGGGAGGTTAAGTTGTGCCCCGATTTGTCAGAGCTAATAACAGCACTGAATCAACGTCTGTGTTAGCAACTAACTTTAAGAAGAAGAACAGTCAGCCGAAAACATCGATAAATTGGGGAGACAATGAGATCGGGGAGCTCCTCACCCTCCGAGCAGAGGATGAGAACAACAGTCATACAACAGGGATAATTAAAGATGTTGCCATGTTATGCCATTGTTTTTTTTTTTTGGAAGACGCTGCCCGGCGTGTATGTAATATTGCCACAATCCATTGCAAGGTGGAAGTCTGCAATTCCGCCTCGGTCCTTCCGACTTCCGAGTAAACACATCCCAGTTCACCTGCAGCAGATTAATGTTTGTATGTCAGGTCTGTGAGCTCCAGAAGCATCTACAGAAAACTAAATTCGATTACCACAGCACTATTAGCGAAGAGAAAGTCAACTGTCTTGCTTGTCTTTGCTTATTATTGAAATAATGTAAGTTTGAAATTGTGTAAGCAGGTGCTGAGCATAGAAGTGTGAGCCACCACAGCTAATTGTGTAAAGTTGTTTGGTGCATTTGTTCTGCTGTTGAAAGAGACAGACAGAGATGTGCATGCTCGCAAAGACTTTTATCACGCACAAATCGACTTAATGAATGTGGCAGCTACAATGTTGTTGTTCACAACAAACACACTACATACAATATTATAAATAATGAAAATGTCATTTTGCTTGGTTCTCTGTGTGCCCCGCCATGTTGCTATGAAGCCAGGTGTGTTTATGTCTTTTCTGTGTTGGAGGAATTTTTTTTCTGAGTTCAGATTACAGTGGATTGCAGCATTTGTCATACTAGGGGCTGACGCTGTTGTGTCACAGGTCACGCATCTTTTGCTTCCGTAACACCAGCATGCTGTCTAAAATCACACACTGGGGCAATATTATGCCTGTATTGTTTGGTTCTGTATAAAAAGACTGAGTAATGAAAGGTCTTCGCTGCAGCCCTATCATGGGATCTCGTTGTAAAAAGGGCTTTTGTGATGATTTACAACATCTCTTGTTCTCTACCCTCAATCACCTGATTTTGTGCAGTATACAGTGTAACCAAGGACAGACCTGCCTCTCAACACAGAGTCCCTTCTCTCTTTTCTCTGGCTCAATGAGCCTTGAATTGTTTTCAGATGATTGCCACAAAGTCACTCTTTCATTCACCTCCTACATGGTAAGGGAAATTCACTTTAAAACACATTTTCACACTCTGCCATCCTCGCCTACTGTGTCTCCTTGAGGCTACAGCAAAGGTGGTGGCACAGAAGGATCCTCAGAGCCTTAGACAGCAAGCCAGTTTGCTTCAGTAGGCGCACACACACACACACACACACATGCATACACAAGGCAGTGAGGAGGTGTTGGGGCTTGTGTTGGCTTTGATGAGAATCATTTGATCTTCTGCAGTAGCTTCTTGTTAATCATCCCTAATTATCATGTTATTTTTTTCCACCTACACAGTTAAACAATGGACTTGGGTGTGAAGCATTGTCTTATTAGCATGGAGTGCGTAGAAAGGAACATGGAGCAGCAAATATGCACTAAACTGTGCCTTCATCACCAGCAGGTGCCAAGTTTGATATAACGGTTGAGATTTTTTATTTTGGCTGGTAAATAGGCCTTCAGGAGACTGTACACAGAGACGTCTAAGCAAGCAGACAGGCAAACACAATGAAGACAGACTCAGTGATAAGATCCTCCCTGGAGTAAACGGAGCCTCTTCGGCTTCCCCAATTCTTCTGCAAGACTGCAGAAAAGCCAGATGCTGATTCAGCAGTCTTTTCATGTGTAACATGTTTACTCAGTCCAACAAGAAGCTCACAAGCCCATTTTGCATGGAGAGCTAACTACATACATTAACAAGTACCTTATGATGAGTACACAATTAAATACAATGGGCCTAGATATTAAAAGGGATACTTTGCCAATTTTCAACCAGCTTTCTATCAAAACAATATGAGTAGTATGTGCAAAAGAACTATGGTAAACTTTCCTCCATTTTACCAGCACCCAAATCTGCCTGTTCATCTCTCAGCTCAAATCACTTCACTGGCTCTGGGGCTGTTTCTTGCGCTACAAATTGCACTCTGCTTTTTTGTACAACCATGATTTTTGACCAGACTCAGATAAAGCAGTAAAACTAAGTAGTACTGATCAAATAAAAACCAAAATTATGTTACTGTATCGCCTATTTCTCGCCTAAAATGTTTCTGGAAACATATTTTAGTGCACTGTTTGACTATTTGGCAGCATGTATTGGTCCAGTGCGGTGCATTCTGATAGTTGTAGGTTTTCTACCTCTTAAGCAAAAGCGAATGCCACAGCCCTTTTCCTCTGTTTTTTTTTTTTTGGGTAAAGTAGCACCAGTTTCAAAAGTATTTGTGTCTTGCCACTGCATAGACGGCCCAGTTTTATGAGAATATCATCTTTCCAGCAGAAAAATACTTCTTTCAGATCATGTATTCACAACAACCTCATTTTAAATTTGACTAAGGACCTTTGTTGCATGCCATCCGTTCTTTTCCCTTCATCTCTAGACTTTCTGCCATCAAAATAAACCAGCAAAAATTCCCCAAATATCTTTGAAAAAATCTTTTCACAACCATCCAACAAATCGTTTTTCTCCTCTGAGTTGCTCGGGCCACAGCATCATTTATTTTTGCCATTTAAATGGCATTCTATCTTTCGGGTCATTCCATACCAACTCACCTTAGGCCTCCCAGGTTGTGTCATGGATTTTCTTGGGGAAAAAAAATCATATAAAAACTTCTATTAAATTCATTGGACCTTGCAAAATCCTATAGCTCTACTTATAAATTCTTGAAGTTTGGCCCTCTGAGCGAAATGTAGTCATTTCAGCGATTGCATTCTAAGCCTCACCAATTATTTCTCACTGGATCGGCCTGATATTTGTACTGAAGATCCTAGACACCCTTAGGATAATTTGCAACATCTATTCTCACTGGGCTTTTATCAGCACATCTTAAAACTACTGATCTAGTTTTACCAAAGGGTAGTGAGAAGGCTATCCACACCACAATGCAGCTAATACACCAATCAATAGCCATTACATTCCTAGTTACACACAGTTCTGAACAGGTCCTTTCTGCCCTGCTCCTTGTTGCGATGTGGATAAAACATGCCAGCTTTTCTTAGAGCTCTGACAGCAGCAGCAGTATCCCAACAGCAGGAGATAATCAATCAAAACCACTGTCTGAGATTTTCAGAACAAAACCCATTAGTCTGTGCTTAAAGTATAAATCCATATCCTGGTGAGCCCTGTTGCCTGTGCAACTGTCTTTAAGCTTTCTACAGAATATTTGTCATCGAGTAACAAAATCATTTTTTTGGAAAGGTGTGACTGGGCTATTGGTATCTATAAAGACAAATTACAGCATGGGGCCTGGTGTTAGACAACACTGACTGTAGACAGCCATCTGCTTCTCTAAGGACTGATCCCAGGACCTAAGCAACACTTGCTCTGTGACACATGTACAGTCCAGTTTTGGCGCATTATTCATTTCAACCAGCCAAACCTTGCTTTTTGAACTCAGTTGTGGGTATGTTCTGTTATTTGGCAATTTCCAAAGCTTTCAGGTTAAAAAAAAGGCTATGGTAATCATTCTTCAGTTCCATTTTTCAGTAAGGTGCTGCACTCCCCTGTGAAGCCCTTTGAAGTAACCAGTTTGAGGTGTAGGGTTTTCTCTGACTGTTAGAATTTTTTAAACTTTTGAAAGTTGGCATCTCAATGCAGTATCGATCTAATGGGGTTTACATTTTGTTAAAGGGGAAGTTAGCTTAAAAAAACAATTGTTTTGTGTCTAATTCTCCTTTGACTTCATGAATATTGGTTAAACTGTCATTGATTACCCAATAGAGCTGGGTATTGGTACTCTGTACCTAAGGCATTGACCTAAATAATCCAGTACCAAGCAGTACTGAAGTTTCTCATCAAGAGATACCTGAATTCAATCCTTTCGTGCCAGAGGTCTAATTCAAGTCTGTACAGAATCCCTATCAGGTAACTTTCTGTTGCTGCTGTCTCTGGAGCCGCTCTCCTTCTGGTTGATGTACAGTTCAATGTCTGCCTGGTAGGGCTGCAGTGGTAGGAGAATTTCATGGTGCAACTACTGTAAAAATATTGTAGTTTCATGGTATAACGGTATACATTATTATACACTTATTATTATTACTAGTAATAGTAGTAGTAGTAGTAGTAGTAGTAGTACCAGTGACAGTGCATTTTTTTTCAGTATCGTAGATAAGCAAATGCACATGGTATTATCACCATTAGTTTTAATACCACATTTTACGGTTTTACAGTATACCGCTGCAGCCCCTCTGCCCAGTTACCAACATCTAACACAGCAGCAGCGGCTAACATCAAACACCAAGCAGTTAAATTGTCCCAGTAAACTTTCACTGACACTGAATCGGCCTGACTGTGTTATAAAATCTATTAATAACCTGCTGTTCATACTCCCACAGCAGCAGCTACATCGCATTCAGTCTGTGATGTGGTGAAGCTGAGTACGGTGTATTTGGCAGTTTAGCATGCTAAGATGCCACCAAAACATTTGAAAGTATGGCTATACTACACGCCACGCCATTCACATTATGGGTGTTGAACAAAATGTATTGGTATAGGGGTCACTTTAACGGTACTTGCATTAGTACTCTTATAGTATTTTTTAAGTGATACTCAGGGCTATAATCCAAACTTCAACTTTGGCAACTGTTTAAGGAATTCCTCAGTTGGTTGAGGCTGTAATGAATTATAAGGGAAGGAGGCATATATTACCTTCCGTCTACACACTTGTTTGCCTCTGTGTAGCTGTGGCGGAGCTCCCAAGGTCCATGTTAAAAGGGGGCATGACCGCCCGCTGTTATGCTAAGAGAGACTTCATTACCAAGCTAATGAACAGCGCTAATCTGCAGAGAACAGACTCACTGTCTCTATCATCATTCAGATGTGATGGAACTTCTGCAAGTCTTACTAAGAAGATAGGATGCATGCCTGCAGCCTCCTGCATACTGAGAGCATGTTTAAGAATGCAGATACGGATGCTTCTATGTGCACACCCAGGATCAGTGGTTGTTTAAACTAAAGGAATGTAGGCAACCATATTAAAACTTAGCACAATGTTACTGTCTGACACTGTCCGGCGAAATAAAAACTACAAGACAAGAGTTGGAAAAGTAACATTCTTTTCACATACTCCAATTAGTTCTCCACTTCTAAAAGAGAGTGCAGTCTGATTGCATGATGTCATGCCTGTTTGATCTTGGTTCAGACCCTGCTCATCTTGCCTGGAGGCATGTTAGTGTACTTTGTGTGCCGACTAAACAAGGCCTAGTCATGTACGAACTGCCATGACCACAGCCATGAACAGGAGAATAAATCAGTGTATCTTTAATGAACCATATCATCTCTCTCCCCTGCAGCTATAAGAGCTTCTTCTGTGGTACATTTTGTGGCGTGACTATGGCTTATTAACTGTATTAGCCCGGGAACACTTATGGCTGCTCTCTCCAAAGGAGTTATTCATTTGTAGCTAGCTCATTAACGTATTAATCTATAAAAGACCCACAGCGGCACATTAGACCACTATCTCTCCATTAGGAAGAGAGTGGAGACTCCAAATGTCTGTGCATCAAAAGGTAGAACAGTACTTTATTTGTCTGTCTGCTTCCGTGAGTCCAGCAGCCTTGTCTGAGTCTCTGGCAGAGTAGGCGCAGTCTTTTCTGTTCCGGCCTTTTGTGCAAATCTGGAAAAACAGACTGTGGAGAAGGGATGTTATTTTTCTCTGATACTGAAAGTGAATATATGCTAAAAGTTTGCTTTCAGTTTTTATGAAATCTTAATGGAGTTTCGGATGGAACGTGGGAGATTTAAAAGCTTTCCCATCGCTACACCTTTTGTATTGGACTGCAGAATGGTGTTGTTAGTGCTGCTGTTGAGGCAGTCTGCCTGACAAAGGTGCGAGAAGTCATAAAAACAAAAAGAGGAGAAAGCAGGTTATCCATCTCCGAGGAGGAGGAGAAGTAAATGCATGGATAAACACTTCCTGTGATTGAGCCGGAGGGATGTGCTGCGGAAAAGTGTGAATCGCACAGCCATGAAAGTACAATTCTCTTTTGGTAACAAACACCATCTGTCAGGAACACTGGTGAGCTCATTAAGAAAGTGAAGACACCCCCGGCATTGCTCACACACTCTGCACTTCAGTGGGTAAACCTCTCTATTAGCATGAAGCCATTGGCAATGATTGTTTTGCTTTGCCATCCTGTCAAAGAACATAATTACCTAAATATGACAAGATTGAAAGATTTAGGAGTGGATCAGTGTGCCTCTGTTATTCCTGAGCAGAAGGACAAATATATTAACTTTTCTTGTCTCTCTTTGCAAACCCCAAGGAAACAGCTGGCTTGACGTGTTTGCGTGTGTGTGTGTGTGTGTGTGTGTGTGTGTGTGTGTGTGTGTGCGTGCGTGCGTGCGTGCGTGCGTGCGTGCGTGCGTGCGTGCGTGCGTGTGTGTGTGTAAACCTGACCCCAAGGGAAGTAAACTCTGTAAACTCTCAACACTATTTTAAATCCACAGCTGCTAGTTTTGTGGACATTTTTTTTTTCTAAGAAAATGACGTGTGATGAAAGTTGTGAATTTTACTCTACGAACCCTACTTTACACACACACACGCACACACACCGCACACACACCGCACACACATTCAAAGACATGGAGAGGTGGTCTGTATGGCATGAGAAGGCTCCAATCAGCAGATTTTGAATGTAAGGCTGAAGGGCACTAGAGCAAAATCTGCGCGCCCCATCTATCAATGTCCAGTGTAATATGCAATTTATATTTTGCTATGCACAGTTGTATAAAACCGTTCTGTAGAGATCTCGTCTCTACCACTTGAATGCTCAAAAGAGTGCAAAGTATTGCATAGAATATGACCTTGAAACTGACTTTGATACAGTGATTCAACTTTGACATATCGGCCTTGTAATGTTCTTGGGCTGCCGGTTTGTTTGTACCTGAATGTCAAAGGCATGGAAAGAAGTTCTCTCCAAAGCCGAAAAGGCCATAAAGGTGTGCGGCAGCTGTTCACCCTGGCAGGGGAAGCACATTCCTGAAATGAACGGCTGCTTTGGGCAGGATATGGCCAACCTACACCAGTGTTAGCAGGATTACACTGGATCGGCCCCAAGCCCACTACAGCCTGCTGTTACCCTGGACGCAGCACACACCTTCCTTTCATGTTAGAAAACTCGCATGATGGAAAGACAAGAGGAGATTAAGGGTGATGTGCTGCAAGTTGGGATTTGAGAGAGGACACGAGGTCGCAGGTAGAGGTGAAGGAAAATGGTTTCAGACTGTTTCAACAATGGAGCGGTAATACCGTAGAGCTAAATGACATGATGCAATAGTACAAGATGTAACAGAGGCATGGAAGTACAGCTAACACAGGAATAAATTGTGAAGGGCTGAGATCCAGAGAGGACGATTGCAACATACAAACCTATGATCCAATCTACCGTGAGAGACAGGGGTTACGAAGGGTGGGAGAGGGATTTGGTGATTGTGTGCTCTGCCAGGCTGGGTAGAACCAATCCCCACCCCTTGATCTTCCCATCCTAGGTCCTGGACTCAGCTTGGGCCCCTTGGGACTGGCGTGCGTAGAGGCCGGCTGGCCAGCAGATGTAGTGGCTGCGTCCCGGTGCGGATATTACCAGTAGGACTGCCATTTCCCTTAGCCTTTCATCTGGAGCTCAAGGGGCTGAGAGTGAGCTCCGCGGGGCAGAGTAGGGTTGGAAAAGGAGGAACAAGAGGATCAGAGATGGCTTTGCTGAGCCGGAAGATGGTCTGGTGTGCGGATGGATGTGGGAGGAGTGAGTCACATATTCACTCAGATATGCAGAGTCATCTATTTGTTCTATCTGACGTTGTGAGTAACATTGCGTAATTTTCTCAACTCTTGTCCTGACAAAATCTGTGAAGGTTTCTAAGAAACTTTTAGCATCATTCCCAATGAAATAAATACAGAGAAACACACCCTTCAAATAGAACAATTAGAGGGATAATCCGTTAGAATAATATGTGCCCAAACTCATTTGTTAGCACTTCAACTACCTGACAGACATTCTGTTTTATTGTAATTACTGTATCACACATCTTTATTGTAATGGGCATGGGCGATCAACTGTCTCCCATTTCCTGCTGTGCCCGTCCATCCCTTTTCATACCATCGTCCACCTCTCCTTTCAGTGATCTACTTTTTCTTCCTAGCTTGGCATATTCTGCCCTGCTGTTTTTATGGCACTTTGAGAGCATATTAGCTTGAAGGGCTCCCTAGGCGTGCGGTCATCAGAGGAGAATGGTTCTCATTAGCCAGCATCATCATTTTCTTTCTAAGCAGTATCAGTGAGGCCTTTATGATCAAACCTCTCCAGCACACCTTTGGGATGTTTGGAAATACCAAGGACCTCTGGTGTGGCAACAGGTTATAAACTAAAGGAAGTGGTAGGACCTCGGGAAGTTTGTGAACACGATACGTAGAATTCAGCATTTTGCATGGTTGCTATGAAGTTTATTAGCAGTGGAACAAGGAATGCAAGTGACTCAGTGCTCTGATACCGTAGCCACATAAAAGTCTTAACTACAGTACCACAGAAGGAGCTGTTATTCACTATATGTAACAAGAAATCCTTACGACATGTGCAGGTTTCCAAGCAGTTAATGGTGTTTTAAAGTTGGTGTCCAGACCCATAAAGTGTTCTTTATTGAAAGCTACAAATTCAGTGGATATGACTTGGACTTTATTGTGTGCAAAACACTCTTGTACCCACACTTTCACCCCTGGCCCTCAGACAGGCTTTGACCAAATCTTTGGGTTGTCATTTGGACCAGGTTAAGGCCCTCACTACAAGTGTACAGATATTTTAATAAATAGATATTTCCCTCTTGTCCATATGAAAATTGAGTTTAGGTTGCTAAAACTGAGTTTTTTCAAAAGGCCATCTTACGTGCAGATTTTACTTGGTTACTGGTTATCTGTGTGGAGATGTAAAACGGAGCATTTGGGAAACAATGACATAATTCACACATGCTTGTTGTTGCTTTGTGTAATAAGCATATGCTAGAAACAACAACAATGGTGGACTACTGGTTTGCTAACTTTTTGACAGCACTAACTACTTTACAGCTAATCTTAGTGTTGTTGAACCACTTCACAGACAAACGGAGGCGTCTGCGGCACCTACTGTTATTTGGTCCACCTCAGTGCTCAGTGTCCATAGTTTAAAGTCCACCAGAAACGACAGTTTTGGTCAAACCAGCAGATGGTGGAACGCATTTCAGAATGGGATTGTTGTCAATGAGGAATGAAAGGAAGACCTTGCATGCCCACAGCGTCACTTGTATCTTTGAGTGAGCTCCTTTATCATTATGTTAAAGGGAAATCAACGGTGGTGATATCTCCAGTAGGTGTTTTGAAAAAGGTAATGTTAGCCTGTGCACATTATTACCTTTGTGACAAGAAGAGACTGCTGAAGACAGCTAACACCAGCGAGCAATTAAGTTCATTTTTGTGTTCTAATGTGGACAGAGATGTTTTATAAAAAGAATATCATGTGGAAATATCTGCATATGCATAGACAGGGCTTTAATTAGCACTCAGTGAATTTGTGGAAATATTTTGTTGCTGGCTAAACACGCTAACAGACAGACCTACAGCTGAGGCGACTTAATGATGGCCCTAGTTTATTTGGGCTGCTTTATTAATGCTCATACCTGGGCTTTTCTGCTGGGGGTTGGGATGGGGATTGGATAGGAGGGTGTGTTGCGTGAGTGCCCCCTTCGTCTTCCTTGACTCGCCTGGAGCCCAGCTACATAACACAAAAACTGGCATTCCTGCTGTAACACAGTACTGAGCAAATAAAGGCTGACATTCCACTGATATTGAAAAATACAGTACAAGGATAAGCAGGGATGAGTCTGATCCTCTTTGTCTCAGCTCAGCCTGGAATGCAGGGGGAAATACAGACTAGGTGAGGGGAGAAGCAGAGAAAGCATTGAAGGACTTGGGGTGGGATTTTCCCAGGCAGGTACTTCTATTTCAAACTCAAAAGATCTGAACTTTTGTTTTAAAGCAGAACCACAATCACAGTATCTGTTTTGGATAGCAGAGGTGCATTAGCATTGCATGAGTGGTCAGATAATGGAGGTTGGTAGCAATGAGCCAATTTTTGTATCGACTACCTGCAGTGCAAGTCAGTGTGTAGCCTTATATGTGTGTATGCATCAAAGAGCTGTGCATGCAAGACAAGTCACTTCATTAAAGGCCTATACTATTGACCAGCGGTGAGAGCGACAAAGCCCTTCTCTCTTATCCATAATTGATGTGGCAATTAGAGCTGAACCTGGGACAGACTGTCAGGCCTGAGGGCTGGGAGGGGGCTGACCTCTTACTGCTTCAGCTGATTACAGATCAGATAGGAAGGGCTACTGACAGCGTACTTAGTGCACCGTTCTTAGTAATTTGATTCTAAAACTGCACTCAGTTATGCAACGAAGAGTTTACATCAAAGTATTTGACTCGCCCCCACAAAATCAAACATTTATAACATCACAGCACAACTTTTTTTTCCCTAACCCACACAGATTTCTGACTTTGAAGTTGAAAAGGCAAGCATCACTTAGATCAGTTTAATTCAGAGGAGGCTAGTCACATGGAGCAACACAAGACTGCGATCTATTCTCTGCATTTTACTTTTGTGTAAGCACTCCACTGCTGATAGTTGGTGTCACTGAGCAGGTAGCACCTTAATGACAGTTTACACACACTAAAGCCTCTTTCCTGTACTTCAGCCCTTAGTGTCACTTGAACATCAAGAGCAAACTCTGGAGGGTTGAATGTGTCATTGTATTCTTGACACTCAAGGAAAGACTACACACAAAATCACAGAGAGAAACCTTGTGCGAACAGGTGAAAGCACGCGTCGTGAGACTTCTGCACAGCTTGGTTGATTCCAGTGGGCAGGGGGAGGGATCCATGTGTGAAATGTTATGTCAGGAGACACACACGGTGACAGTGTCTCTTGACTGCTAGCTGCACTTCCTCTTGACTATAATGGATGGCCATGAAGTGTGTGTGCATGTGTGTGAGAGGGAAAGAGCCAAAGAATATGAATGTGAGTTTATCTCTGCATCCTTCACGCTTGTCTGTCTACAAGGACAACCTGACACCTGCCAATGCAATGAGGCGTCTGGTGTTTGAGTGCACGCAGGTGTAGTATTCGGTGTGTGTGTGTGTGTGTGACTGAACACTGACATCATCTGAAATCAGTGTTCTGCCAAGGAATGGGGTGTGCGTGCACCTCTGTGTGGGACTGAGGAGTTTTACTGGGCCTTTAAA
The DNA here is from genome assembly GCA_019142605.1 of Cephalopholis sonnerati. NCBI lineage: Eukaryota > Metazoa > Chordata > Actinopteri > Perciformes > Serranidae > Cephalopholis > Cephalopholis sonnerati. Next base: position 15,891,707 of record JAGQAX010000010.1, on the reverse strand, counting down.
GGTATGCTATGCAAGAATTGTTGCTTACTGTTTGTAAACTGCTTGTACGTATCATGCAAGTTACCGTACATTGTAGGAATGCAACATTAGTTGTAATGGAATGTTACTTTAGCAAGCTAACTAAGCTAACCGCAGTAATTACCTGTTCAAAAGAAAACGGGCCAACTCAGCATCGCTCTTCATCCTCTTCTTCAGTGCTCATTCGTTTTAGAATGAGCTTTGTCTAGTTAGAATTTCGCCCTGTTATATTTGTGGGTTTTTTGTTTTTCTGTGCTGTGTCCAGGATTTTTGTAGCTTCCTCTTTGATGCCTACTGCCACTACATGGTGGCTACCTTTTTTATTAAGTGCCGCACTGTTATTGGCTACACACCACTGCCCAAAGGTTGCAACCCATAAATGTCCCGAGCATGGCAAAATAAGAATAAAGTTTGAAAATACAGCTTGAGGGCAGGGTTTCCGCAGATAAATACACCACCACATACTTCTAGTGGGTCGTAAGTGATGATTTAGAAGGAATAATTTTGTATGAGTCCGTACCATTTACTGCATAGAAAGGTGGACGGCATGAAAGCTCCCCAAACTTGAAGCCAAGACATCTTGATCACTTCCTGGTGGCTGGCTGCAGTATAGGTCATAAGCCACACCCCCTTTGTTTTGGCATAGGGGACATGGGCTGAACTAAAAATCGAAGGACAAGTCAAATAAAATCTTCCCAAAGATGGTTTCTGTCATTCTACATAGTTTATGCTGATGACATTCAAGTGTTCATTTTTCTGATACATTTGGTTTTAATTAGTTATATGATACTGTAAAAAAGGAGGTGTTGTGTCATGACTGACAGTTGTGTGCTCATGATAAGTGGTGCTGCTCGCATTTGGCTTGAATGAGTGTATGAGTGGGAACTTGATACCACGACTCTGATGCCCGATCCCTGCTGTGCAGACTCTGGCTCCAAATGATGTCACCAGCACAAGATAACAGCACCCATATCTTTGTTATTTAGGCTTCATTTGTAGGAGGAAGTGGAGATGTGTCATCCATCTTGATATACAGTCTATGGTCTATACATTGTTTTTTAGGAAAATCCTGCATAGTATACCTTCAACTTCTCTTTCTTACAGAGGGGGCTTTCTCCTTAGGATTCCCCTCCATCTTGAGGATCTGTCACTGACTGGTGGAGGTCACTGTCCTCCCAGGGCCCCCTTTGCCTATTTGTTTCTGTGTGTATGTGTTTGTGTGTGTGTATAGGGGAGTAAATCTTAATCTTGCCAAGAAGCTTAATAGCCTAGTACAGCCAAGAATCGCACTGGGCAGATTCCATTGCACTGATCCCTGCTCTGGAGTTGCCATGCTGCTGTGCCCGTTGCTAGGCTAGCTGTAGGATAAGATGAGTTCCCCACTGGTGCCCCTGTATTTTTGCCCCTTTAGCCCCTTAGGTGGCCTGCCAGAGACCCTGTACCAGTCCTGGATTCTCTACATAGGTTGCCTGTGAACCAGAGGGACAGTTCCCAGAGAAGAGCATTTGTATGTGTGTGTGTGTGTGTGTGTGTGTGTGTGTGTGTGTGTGTGTGCGTGTGTGTTACTTAGAATACGGAATAGGGAGATTAGTTTGACGGGGCGAGGAGCCCCTGCCTGACATGGCACCACATAAAGAGCGAGTGGTGGACAAAAACAGCACAGAGATGGATGGCTTGTAATGAACTGTGTGAAAGCATCCTCCCCTTTTTTCCACCCTCTAACCTTACCCCTCTTTGTAAGAAAGTGTGTGTGAAAAGAGATAAGGAAATGTGTGAGTGCAAGGGAAGGTAAATGTCTGTGAGTGTGTGTGAGACAGTGAAAGAGAAGCCTTAAAAAAAATGACCCAGAGTTTTAGCATTCACCAGCTGTACCAAACAATGTCAGGACACCCCTGATCCATAGCCACCAAGAGCAGCATCAGTCTTTTATTGGTGTCCAAAGGTCTGATCGGGAGGCAGACTGATAGCTCTGTGTCCTCGGAATGCTTGCTTTGCCCAAGAATGAAAAGAGGCTTTCACGCATCTCTTGGTGTGTATTAAGCTCCTCAGGCATTCAAGTCTTGTGTTATGTGAAAATGATAATGTTGCAATCAACGAGAAACAATGGTCACAGAATTGATGCATGGTTTCAACTTGGTCTGACTCCCAACTCATCAAGTACTGATGCTTGGCCAGTGGTCCTCAGCATGAGATGCCAACATACCATCCTTTCGCGGCAGTATGAAACACCAGGTGGCAGCATTTTTTGATGCTCCAGGCAGTTACCATAATATGAAGAACAAGGAGGTCCGCATAGGTTTGGCAGGAGGGGTGGTGGATAGCTAAACTCCAGACTCCGTGTGAAACCAAAAATCAATCGAGGTATTTTAATAACCGCATAGTGTGCTAGTACGTGTAGCATACTAGGCTAGTTATGTATGTCGCATAACATTACATTATCCATCCATCCATTCATCCATTTTTATCTGCTTACCCGGGGCCGGGTCGCAGGGGCAGCAGGCCAAGCAAAGCACCCCAGACGTCTCTCTACCTAGCAACACTTTCCAGCTCCTCCTGGTGGACCCCAAGGCCCTCCCAGGCCAGATGAGATATGTAACCCCTCCAGCATGTTCTGGGTCTGCCCTGGGGCCTCCTACCAGTGGGACGTGCCCGAAACACCTTCAGTGGGAGGCGCCCAGGAGATATCCTGATCAGATGCCCGATCCACCTCAACTGACCCCTTTCAACGCAAAGGAGCAGCGGCTCTACTCCAAGCCCAGCCACCCTTCAGAGGAAACTCATTTCAGCCGCTTGTAACCGTGATCTCATTCTTTTGGTCACTACCCAGCGCTCATAGTAACAAATGTACTTATTTTGAGCCGAACCATGATGTTTATTTATAAACCTAACCACCTGCTTTTGTTGCCTAAACCAAAGATAGTGAACCTAAAAACTATTTTTTTAACCTTCTTGTTTATTTTGAAAACAGACTGCATGAATTCAATGAGCAGAGACTAAAAACGGAAGTTTATTTTGATGAGACACAAGTCATGCAAGGCGCTTAAATTAAAACATTGTCCATTTCCATACAAAACTGACGCAGGGGGGTACAAAACACCTCAAATTCTTTACATGTAGGGCCACTAACGAAGCGTTGATATTTGGGAGTGTGAATGTGTTCTCTATGAGTCCTTTGTGTATCACTAATGTATAACTTAATATCGTTGAACCCCAAATGAAGGCCAGCACACAGCTTATCTACACAAAATGGCAAAAGAGCATGAAGTTACTAGGGTAAAATCTACAATCATGAAACTTTAAACATCTTCAGAATATGTGCTCATACCAAAAGAGAGTAGTGGAAATTTGTACCTCATCTTTGTCTCTTCTCTTTCTTGACTTGGGAAACAGAGAGTCTCTTGCTCTCAAACAGATGGATGGCAGGTAGCAAATATCTGGCAAAGGTCATACACGGGGTTGGATCAGAGGAGAATGCTCTGTCCCTGTTAATGACGGAGACTAATGGTACAAATCATTTTTACTGACTTCACTGCATTTGAGAAACGGCGAGCTGGCGCCCACGCTTCAAAGACATATTGGCTATTGCATAAAGATCTTGTTTTACCGCAAATAAGGATTGATCTAGAAAATCAACAGTGTCATTATTCAGCCGCTTGGCAGAGCTGTCACAGGAGAGGTACCGTCGCTCATGCTCACAAGACTTGGACTTATGCTGGAACCAACCACACACTGAGGAGAGGGGTGACTCGCTAATCACATACCGTCTCACTGCTAATTTCAAACACCATGTCCGTTAGAGTGTCTGTGCATGCGTCATGAGCATGCTTAAATCTTTGTGCCTGCGTGCATGCCTACATTTATGTGTCTGCCGGTGTGAGTGGTAAAAAAAATGTGTCAAAGGTCATCTCTCTTAATGAAACATCGCCGTGAGGCAGATCCAGTGGCCTTGTCAAAACCCAGGCCAATGAGCTGCTTTACAGCGCCCCCACCCCCTTCATCCGTCTCCCATCAACTGCATAGCAGGGAGAAGACCCTGAAGGTCAAGGCGGGGAGAGAGGAAGATGGTGGGAATGAGAGTGAGGAGGAGCAAGTTACAGACCTCCACCACACTCCCTGGATGTGTAATAAATCAAACCTCCACCTCCTGACCGTCTTTATAATTGCACACAGCAGGCAGAGGAGTGAAAACTGCCACAGGTGCTTTAAAGCATATGATAAGCAGGTTAAAGTCTTCTATTTATACATGTAACGTCTGTGTGTGGTTACACTGGACAACAGTAGGTTACACTGTAATTAGGATGAGATGCTACAGCACAATTCTGGGCCCACTCATAATTGTGTAAAATAGCAAAAACATGAACACAGTTGAACTGAATAGAACACATTTATATTTGTAAAGTCGGCTTTGAGCCTGGAAAAGCTGCCTTGTCATCTTGATAGCATATAGTGTGACAACTTGCTAAGCCCCAGTATACAGTAGCACCATTCCTCACTGGATTACAGCTCTGCAGCTACTGTTCAGCCAAGAGTCCCATGCAAGCTTGCACCACACACACACACACACACACACACACACACACACACACACACACACACACACACACACACACACACACACACACACAGAGCCATGCACAACACATACTTGCCATAGTTTCCTCATTTAACTCATTGGATTTTTCTCTTAATAAACTCTGTGCCCTGTTGCCCCGCCACTGACTGTGCTTTTGTTTGTGAATTTGTGCTGCCTGTGTGTGTGTGTTCTTGTCTACAGTATGTACGACGCGCTGAGGAAAAGAGAGATTAAATCTTATCAGTTAAAGACAGAGGGAGGGTTGTTTGAGAACGGTTCACTTCTTCCCTTTGCATGGGGTTGAGGGTTTCATCTGTGTGGCAGCAGTGGCTAAGTGCTGGCTAACCAAGAGAAACACTGACGAGAAGGAGAAAGAGAAAGGGAGGAGAGTAGCAGTAAAAAACTGACATTGCTTGCCCAAAGGACCATCATGCAAATTTCTGTCCCCTCCTAATTTTTCCAAAGAAATGATGGCTAAGACGTTTGTTATTCCTCCCACTCACCTTCCAACCCTTATTCCTCCCTTCCTCTCTCCCTCCCCTCCCATCCCTCTTTCCTCTTGGCGAGAGCCCGAGGTCCACCTCTTCTTCAGTGCTGCGGCCAGGCTTGTTAGAAGCAGCTGTTGTTGCTCCTTGGCCAGTGGGAAATAGAGGCTCCTCCAAACACACAATCTGCCCATCTGGAGAGGCATTAGTGGCAAAGGACACTACGAACCATTTCTCACACACTTAGCCAACACAGAGGTCAACAAGGTGGCAGAAGACAGAACATCCCTCTTTAACAAGCTGCAGGCCGGGGTTGAGCTGTGGCGCTTTCTTGTACTGTATGTGTAGTTTATATCAGTGTTTGATGTACAGATGTACAAAGGGACATGATCTCCTATCTGCCTCTCCATGACCCTGTCCACTGCAGGCTTTATCGACAAATGAAAGCCACTAGAACCCATTTTTTATATTAGTATAGGTTCCACACACGTACCCACACATATTTATTTACACACTTCCTCTTGGATGTTAATGTCTGTGCTCTTGTACAGCCCTCTAAGCACTCCACTTTTATTTGTCTCTTGGGTTTCTGTCACCCTGTTTTTCTCTGTCACTGTTTGTTGCCTATTATAAAGCTTTTTACCAATCAAATCACATTTGTCTTTTACTGCTGGAGAACATATGTCATTGACGGTTGTTGTAATGGGAGAAGCATGTCGATGCGCCGTCACATAGCCTTGAAGTCGCCCGGGGTGATTGATTCCATCTGCCCTGATACGAGTGACGATGGATCTTCATCCTCATACTGAAAAGCCAAACTAACTGTTTTCCTCTTCTAACCCTCTCCGTCATCTTTCACTCGCTCCCACCCTCGGTTTTTCTGCCTTGCTTGTTCTCCCTCCCCCCCCCGACCACATTTGGGGGATTTACACATGAGCCAGCTTATGAAGCACGGCTTATCTGCTAACATTGTCTCATTATGACAACAACATCACATTCCATTATCCTCCTGCCCTCCTGGTTTCTCATTTCTTTGTACCTCAAGTTGTTGCTTTTTTTGGGTGGGCGTAATACATTACGAGTTTCAACTGCCTCTACTGTTCCGTTTTATAACTTTAATAATTAAGTTATTTTCAACTGTTGCTAGGTGATAGGGCTAAAAATGTTAATGCTTCCTTGAATTAACACCAAGGTGACGTGTTGAGCGCCAAGCCCTTTATCAGCGTCAAGCTCTTTCCTGGTGAGGAGCTTTGTGCTTCAGACGTCACCTTAGTGGTAATTAAAATCATTTAGGAGAATTAACCAGTGTGCAGTCTTTATTTTTCTGTCTTTTACCTGTTCTTCTGTCCAGCACCTAGGATGTATTGTCTTAATGTGCACATTTCACTCTATATGCAACCCATTCTTACTCCATATTGACATTTTGGTCATTAACTTTCCATGTCCACACAACGACGTGTAAGGTACCCTGGGTGCGTTGGTTGTTGACATTCTAGGACACCGTGTCAAGTTCTGCCTGTTACACGCATTGTCTTCTTTCAAAATACACTTCTGTTTTCACAGGAAATTTACGTTTACATACAGTCTCTTTCAAAATAAATTGTCAGTACAACATCACAAATTGATGGTTTTTTTTTCCTTCAACAACAAACACACATGGTTAAGTTTAGGAAAAAAGAACAGGGTTTGGCTTTAGGATCTTAACGGGATATGAACACTGCTCTCTCGGGTGAAAGTCGATGTTTGTTGGAGTCATCCACCACCACTCCTACCCGCCCCAGTCAGGCTTTTACCACCTTAACTTTCATCCTTGTCCCGCTGCGTTTCCCTCTGATGCCACCAGGTGCCTTTAAACTGTAACGGCAATCAGCCACGAATCATGCTGACTTTAAAGGGCACCTTTTATGTTGGTTTCTGTCGCCGCAAATCACTGCCCAAGCACTGGATTTCGACAACTTCAGAGTGAGACCGGGCTCCTATGTAATGATAATATTTATCATAATTTAGTCTATTTTTGCTAGACACATGTATTTTTCTAACATAAAAATGCCATTGAAAATTATTCTGCATATATATACATATATATATATATATTTAGGACCAAATAGATAAGTTAAAACTATCTATTGGCCTTCAACAAGTGTGTGTGAGCTCTGTGTGCACGTTTTGTTTTTTCCTGAACTGAAAAGGTTCGAGGGTTTCCCCGCATGACCCTTTTCGTGGTAAACCTGCCCAAATAAATGTTGAGAATTGTTTACTTTTGTTTTACATTATTTTTGTTGGCATTTTACTTTTGCTTGAGAGATGGCATTGTAGAGGCAGACTGGAAACGAGGGGATAGAGAGGAGCATAGGACATGCAACAAAGCGCCCAAGGCTGGAATTGAACCTGGAATAATGCGGTTATGTGGCACGCAGTGTAAACACTGGGCTACTGCTGGTTTAAAAGTAATTGCTTCCAGATAAATATTACACAATGCGTTATTGTATTACATAAACATCCTGTATTAAATGACAACTATGTCTTAAATTTTACTGCACCTGTCAGGGGCAGAGCTCTGTTTGGAACGCTTTTCCGTCCCTACTGTGTTTCAAAACAGATGTTCATCTGTTTTTAAGACTCCAAACCACTGATGTTTCTGCCAGCAGCGTCTTCTTTAAGAATAGTTTAAATCTATTTATAAGACATATTGTCAGTGTAAAATAATACATCAAACTGGTCTACCACAGCTCCACCGCAGCATTGATACACCCATCAAATTTTGGCCTCTAAGTCAGGTCCAGGTCACAACAGTAGCACATAAGCATAGCTCAGGCCTACCTTTCCCCAGAAGTGTCCTTCCATCTCACTGTGGAGGATACTGGAACATTCTCTGGTTGGGATACATTATCTCTTGTACATGTTCTGGGTCTTTTCCAAGGTCTGTTCCCAGTCTACTGAGTTCAGGATACTTCTTTAGGGAATATATAGTGAAGTGAGAGTTGCTGGTTTATGTAGAAATAAATGGCAATATAAAAGTAAATGAGTCATAAGGTAAATACACAAATATCTCTTCCATTTTTTCTCTTTTATGCAGCTTCCAGCTGGTGGCACTTTAGGCAATCACGTAGTTTGGCTTTGCTTTAAAACAGACCTAGTTAGATGATTAGTTTAATGAGTACTGACTCTCAACTTCATTTTATTGCATCCACTTTTATTTTATTTCAAAGATCGCAAAGTATCCCAACACTGTGTATTCCAAAATGCCTACTTTACATTAAAACAAACACTAACTAGTTGGCTGTGTTGTTCTGTGCTGTTATTGGTTGTTCTGGCAAAGACCTGCTCCATTAATTAGCCAGTTGGTCAGCCTGCAGTGGAGTAGTATTGGTGTTGTGTTGGCCCATTCAAATGCTGCTTTCTGACATCTCCCTGATGAGATGCAGCCCATTTCCATTGAAACAATAACAGCAATCTGATTTGGGATAAATGATGTCTTTGTCTATTGTCTGTTGGAACAACAAAAACCATTGGCACGGAAAACACTCCTCTCTCAAGAGCCCTGCCTAGCCCTATTCACACATGCATACACATGCAAACCCAAGTGCACAGTAGGGATGGGTCGACATGCATTCTCAGTCTCACAAAAGAACATTTTCTTGGATTTACACATTTGATCTTGCAAGGTGTGAAATGAAAAAATCTTGTTGGATGACAGCTTTAAAAGAGCAATACATTTTGTAGTTCTTTATATGGGTGAAGAAGTGATTTAGTTAGACATTCAGAGCTCTTGGATGGAGTGCTATAAATTTTCACATTTTATATGGGTGTAATATCTTATAACTTATCACACACCTGGCTGTCAAGTTGCTTGACAGTCAAGTCACCACACAGTGGCGGCTGTAACTGTATTTAATTAGACAACTGAATTCTAGGCAGATCAGTTTTACACACACTGGCGGGAATCACTGCAAACTTGGCCTGCTTTTTTGACAGTGACAGCTTAAAGAGACATTTTGACACTGGGCTTTGGCACTGTCAGTACTCTGATAACTAGCTATCACAACACACAGTCAGTCTGTGTGTGTGTACCCCAAACCCCTGTCTCTATTTGTTTCTTTCTGTATCCTTTGGGATCAACCCTCCGTGGTTTCTCCCCGTCCCTCTTTTGGAACTCGCACAAAGCTTGCAGAGCCTCTAACTCTTGGGTACAAACTAAATGTTTGAAACTTGTAAGGTCTTAGTGATGCAGGTTAACTTAATTGGTAACTGACAGCGTGTGGTGCACTCACTGTGCTGAGGGTGGTAATGTGTCTCATTGATGTACATAGCAGGGCTGGGCTGGGTCCGGCTGGAATCCGCGAAGAGGAGCGGAAAGAAGGAATGGGTAATGAGCAGAAGGAATCCATTTCCTTTTGATTTTAGAGACATCAAGATGCCGTCGCATCCCAGAGGGAAGTGAGATGAAGAGAGGAGAGAGATGCGTTCAGAGCCAGTGTGATGGCGGAGTTTGAGAGAGTCTGGAAGAACAGCGAGGGGTACAGAAATGAGTGAAGTCCTCTTTAAGGAAAGCTGGGATTTCACCAGTGTCAGCAGAAAAGCGTTTGCGTGTGTAACTTTATATGCGTGTCTGCAGGGACTGTGATAAAATGGGTGCTTAATGTCCTACCCTCATCGCCCTGATTTATCTCTGATTGGCTATAATGACACAGTTAGGGCTGTCCATCATCTACTGCTGGAGATAAGACACCCAGTCAGCCCTCCATCATGATGTGTGTGTGGAGATGATGGTAGGAGTTCAGTTTTACTGTATGTCCCATGAGGCTGAAAAACACTGTATAGCAGCACAGGTTTGTTGTGTGCAAGTTAGGCCCAATTCACCTCTTGCCCGTTCCACTTAGCCCTCCATTTTGTGCGTTCTCATCTAAGGGTCGGGTGTTCCAATTCTTGTCGGTATAGAGGAATGGGGCAAAGTGTCAGGGCTACACGACCCTGAGATACACCCTGAACTGAGTGTTATGAGAATCAGCAGCAAGATGGCTGCACAAGCTACAAAAGAAACCTACAAATGTATTTTCTTTGTTCATCGTATTACACCTTAGTTTAATAACATTTCAACGCATTATGGTCCTTTTCTATTTAACAAGCACACACATACACACAAAAAAATGCTAGTAGTAGCCCATGCTAATGTCTCAGTAGCCAGCTAGCTAATGTGATGTTATTGCTGATTTGTGCATGACGCATTTTTACATATTTCCATGTTATTAAAGCTTCTGACCTGACAAAAATCAGAGTAAGATTGAAATGTTGTCTTAATTAATCTTGTGTTGCTGTGCCGGCTTTACTTTTTTTCTCACGCAGGCAGTTATTTGATAGCCTTGCACCTACATGATGTGCATATAATTATTCCCTCTCACCATGTTATTAAATCTCTCATAAATATAAAGGTGAACGAATCAGTTGGTACTTGTCATTGCATGTAGGTATTTTAATATTTCAACATGCTACTGTTTATCGTCTATGATTTTTATTGTGGTTATTGTTGTTTGAGTGTAACTGAAGCTGCTGTCTTGGCCGGGCCTCCCGTGAAAAAATGTTGTTGATCTCAACAGAACTTAAATAATAAAATAGGGAGAGATTTTAACCACTGCCCCTCCCAACTCTGTTCCTAAGGGACGAGAACTTAAAAATGAGGTGTAGGGATAAAAATAAGAAATGGGATTGGCCCTTAGACAAAAGGATATAAAAGTGATTTGCTAGCTGAATAGTAACACAGTGGCACTGTAAATACTTTTTTGATAAATCTTTTAAAGCACCCTTCAAAATGAATTATTGCTCCAGAGCGATGCGTCTTCAGATGTACATATGAACTCACTTTAACTGTAACGGACATAATCATACATCATTTTTATGTCTGATTGTTTTTGAAAGCCCTTGGAATGAGAAGATGGGAATGTTGATTGGATGATCATAAGCTCCTTATATACAATTTTACAAGCCCAAAGGACTCTGAACATTAAAGCTGATTACCATGATTACAGTGATGAGCCAAACCATTTATCTCTGTCTGCTTCTCTCTTCCCTTTTCTCTCTCCTTCTATCCGTCTCTGTCTCTCACAGCACATACAGAAGCCTCCAGCGAAGGGAAGCCGATCGGGAGACAGCCCGGAGGTGACAGCCCGCACGAGAACCCTTCCAAGCCCCCCTCAGTGAAGGTGATAGGGGGCTCGCCGTCTGCCAGCTGGGCACGGCCCTGGAGCCTCCCACTGCTCTTTGCAGCACTTGGCTTGCAGTGGACCCTGTTCTGATGCCAGCGCCCTCTGTGAATCCCCCATCAACCCCTGCCCCCCCTTTTAGGAACCACATACATGCACAGAGACACTCATATATACATATCACGCATAGTATCCCTGCTCCTGTCCTCAACGTGTATATGGATGGATGGTAATGATGGAAAAATGAAAATGGAAAAGGCGCGGAAGAGAAGAGGACGACGTTGTAGGAGACTGTAGACGGGGGGCTCTTGCAGGAACTTGTTGTCCTGCAGCATCACCAACGTGGGTGTTTGCACAAGCTAATCTCATGCACGCTCATCTACAAAGATTAGGCCGGCTGCTTCTTCTAGGCTGTTTGGGGCTAGACGTTTGTGTACAGACACCAGTACAGCCCAACCACTTACACGACACACCCTTCGTGGTTCAGAACGGGACTGCATCATTGTGATTTTACTTAAAAGCGCTTATACAGACTCGCATACACATATACAGTACGAGTACAGCCGTCTTCTCTTCCTGCTGTTGGTTTTTACTTATCCTTACAGGCTAAAATCCTCATCACAGCCACTGCACCATTTGCCAGCCAGGCAGAAGAATTCAGCTCATTTGAAAACTCTGCTCATTTTCTTTTGGAGGATTAAGGAATGCATGATAGATTGATAGATCAATCCCAGGTGCCTGGCCCAGAACAGCAGATTTGATATACTCTAATGACTGTGTACCTTGGCGGGGATTAGAATGTAATGAGTTCACAGGTAGAGCACGGGCGCAGTTGCACAGTTGCACGGCTGAACACATTGTGCAGACAAACTAGGTGTGTATAGTATGTAACTGTATATAGGTGGAAAAGATTTGACGGAGTGTATGAGGTCCTGATTCAACAAAAAGCTCTTAACTGATTGAGCTGGATGGGTTTTCTTTTCCCTCAGCTATGAACGGACTGTGCTCGTCTGCTCCATACTACATATAAAAAAATGCAAAAAAAAAAATAAACCTATAGAGATTTAATTTCTGTCAGAAATAAAGCAGGAATGCACATCACTTTTCCAACTCAAGCCATTGACGTAAATGGATACATTTTGGATGTTTGAACAAAGCCTGTACATTGTTGATTTTACTAATGTTTATTGTGCATCCAGTTTTGTGTGTTTGCTCGTTGAATTGCACATTAATGCATGTATAACCTACCAAGTTATCAAAATTGTTATGGTAGGACCAGGCCCTTCTTTAAGAATCACCAAAAACTCATTTCCAGTAAATTTCCTGATGGCACGACGACAGGTTTCATCTTCCTCTCTCAAATGACGGTTTGAAACTTGAAATCAAGAGGAAGGTGGCTGCGGATTGAACACATGCAAATTCAAATACAATTTAACACACACACAAAAAGACGTGTGGAATATTTTTTACAAAGCTGGTTGCATCTATTGTTCAGTATAGCGGTGGCCATTGTGTACGACCCTCTTCCTGGATTTATCCTACATTTTGCCAAATAAGCTCTCATGTCTCTTCACTCTCTCTTAAGCAGACCATTCCTTGGAATTCCAACAGAATAAAAGCAAATCCGTCTTTGTTTTAAATGATTCCTCATGGGGATGGAGCAAAAGGGAAGTTCAACAAAAAAAAAAACTGTGTGACTGCTATAATGGCTTCCTCTGTATACCTGCTTTCTCTCTTGTGTGGAGGATGGCTTATGTACTGGTACAGTGACGTACCTGTGTGAATGAGGATGAATGTATGGTCAATGCTATGCAGATACAGTATTAAACCTGATAATGCCTAAAAGCTACACAGATACAGTATCTAAGCTAAATAGGTCTCTACACTTACATGGGTCTATGTGCAGTGAAATACCTCTTCTGTTGACTAGCCCGTATCATGAACAACTCTTCCTCTCCCTAACTCACCGTTGACTCTGCCTAAAAGTGGAAGGATGACCTGCTTAACTACCTGCATTTACATACAGTTATAGAGACAGTGTACAGTCTGTAGAGACAGACAATGAACAGATATGACTGCAGCTATGTAGGGTGTTAGCAGTTTAAATGTGTCACATCTTGTGTTCTGTAACCACATTGTGTTTAGTTCATATGATTTCCTCCATGTATGTTTTGTTCATGACTGTCGTTCATCGCACCCACAGACACTTACAGCCCTTTACCCTCGCATGTGTATAAATGTACATATTTTAAGTCACTCGCCTTTTGTTTTGTGTCTCATTTCGTCTCCTTTTGTATCGCTACGATGCGGTGAAGCTGAGCTCTATTAAAGGCGCTCTGCTTTTCTGCTTGTCTCGATAGCCTCTCCTTAAAGAGTTTGAGTCATCATCTAAATCGAGATCAAGTCATGACCAAGACCAAAATGTATCAAGACTGACACAAGACCAAGACCGTTAGGGGTTGAGACCTTGACCAGGAGTCTCATTTCGAAACAATGCGTATGCACAAAATGTGCGAGTGCGAGTCCAAGACTGCGTGACACCTATGATAAAATGTGGAACATGCAAACCACAGGCACTGAAACTAATTTTTTAGATCAGTTTCAGTGTTCAGTTTCAGGATCAGATTCATTCCCAAGAAAAAACACACACAGAAAAAAATGAAGGTTCCTCTTCATTCAACTCTTTTATTGCCACACTGTATGTGTTTAAGTGTACCAGAAGAAATGTCTTGATAATTGAATCAAAAGGCACTGCCGAGGCGAATTTTATGTATGGGAATTTTCCTTTGTTCTCTGTGACCAAACAAACTCAAGGAGCTAAAATCAGCTTAACCCTCTTTTTTTCAACACTCCATCTTTGCACAGGCAGTTCATATATCATGATATCCCCACAGTTGCTGACCAGTCTCGAAATAAAATCCAGAGTCATTTTTATCTTAGACAAGACCGAGTAAAAATGTGTTTGAGTCTGAGACTAGTGCTTTAAAAAGTGGCCTTGTTAAAGGCCCCACGCACCTTTGGCACTCACTTATTTTTCCTGATTAGTCCTTGTCTTAGGACTGTGTGGGTTTGCGCAGACTGATTGACAGCTGTAGGTGTGCAGGCTTTTACATATTTCATGCTGACAGCGCTCACATTGCCCCTGTCCTCAAAGAGGAATATTAAATAGTGAGGTGACCACATTATGCACACCCAGTGTTTCTTTCTCTTTCTAAGCCTTTTAGAGGAGGAATTTGACATTTTGGGAAATATACTTAATTTGCTTCTTGCCAATAGTTGCATAATAGCACCTATAAAACACAGATGTTGTAGTAGATTAAAACACAAGACCTCAGGAAGGCACTTGCGCCCAGCTCAAGCCCCCAGGTACAGCGCTGAGTCATGGGATTACAACCTCTGGGTCTGTCACGTAATCCCATGGGGCCCAAAAAGTCTTTTTCCTTTAGACTTACATTGTGAAAGAAACATTTGTAAATCAGAAGATATTTTTTTAGGTACATCAGTATGAAAGATTCTGTCCTTAAAGGGGCTGCTCTAGGGGCCGATGGATGACTTTTAGAGGTGCTAGAGAGTGCATTTTTAATTAGAGAGAGCCAGGCTTTCTGTTTCCAGTCTGTGTGCAATGCTAAGCTAATCACTTCCTGGCCTGAGCTCTATAGTTAGCTCATGAGGGTGGTACTGATCTTATCTAACACTTGGCAAAAAAGTGAGATTGATATTTTCCCAAAATGTTGAACTACTTCAAACCAAGAAGGCTGAGTAACTATGATAACACTGCACTGGCTGTCTTCCTGTCCCTGAAAACACATCACTGTTTGATTGACCATACTGGACTGTAAGTAATGAGGGCGTAAGAACTGTAGGCAGAGCAAACCATCTCAGTCTGACCTTCTCTATTTGCATCCAGGAAGCCTCTTGCTAAACATATCAGTCGGTGTTTGCACCAGGAATAGAGGCAGAGGGGAGTGTGGGAGTGCAGGAGACGTGAAAAGGTTTGCTGCTGGAAAGGACAGTCAGCTGTGATGACAGCGGCGTCGACACTGACAGTTTGCTCGCTCAGCTGATGTGTGGCTGACCCACTGGCTGCTCCTGCAGGGGAAACTTTGCCTATTCATGGGCTATAATTGCCCTGAATTAGTCTGTGCTGTCAGCTGCAGTGTTAGCATCACTGGTAGCCTAGCTGAGCTACTGTAGGACACATATAAACACAAAGCGAGCATGAAGGGAGCCACTGTTGGCGAGAACAGACACATGTTTGTGGGGTGACGCACAAACAACCAGACTGCCCTCAGTGAGATTCAAATAGAGTGAGGTTATGGCCCTAAACAGGGTGGATGCCATGTGTGATGCATTATTTTAGCATCACAAGACAAAGTTAGATACATCATAAAGCAGAAGTCGTTGTTTTGTCTTGAAACTTAGGTCCCGAGTCAAGACAGGCAAGTCCTGGATCAAGTCTCAAGTCCTGAAGGTTGAGTTTCAAGGCCTAAACAAGTCATAATGTGCTCTTCACCGAATGCAATGCCATCTATGTGTGTTGAATTTACAAAAAATTGTGAATGCTGTTAAAAGTTTGTTGGCTAGTCATGGTACTTAGCTTTGGGTTGTTTGTCTTTAAGTGACAGGACAGTATTAAGTGTGAAAGTGGGACAGAGAGAGGGGATGACACGCAACAAAGGGCTGCAGGCTGGAATCAAACCCCCAGCTGCTGCAGCATTGCCTTTGTATATGGGATGCCTGCTCCACCCACTGAGCTACTGGGTGCTCCAAAAGTTACTTAGCTTTTAAGCTACCATTAGAGAGGAATTACCTCTCTAACTATTGGCCTCAGCGTACCCTTCTTTACACAACTTCAAATGTCGAATAAAGTTGGAAGTTGCTGCGTCTCCGTCTAATTTTTAACCCGCACATTTTGCTGCAATTTTGATGACCATCCTATAGTTACTGCACGCAGACAAAATTATATTTGCTATGATTTTTTTCCCAACTGGTGCTCAGTAACGTAGCATAGGGGGCCTCAGGAAAGACGTTGACGTCACCCTGATTCCCTTGTCAAAAAATCTCTGGGATTTTTCCATTGGAGTTTGGATTATGGCAGAAAATAAGCTCTGTGGCTAACAAATGTTATGATACCAACACATTGTGATCACCCCTTTTTTTTATTTTTGAAACCTAAATGCAATCACCTGAAGTAAAAAGCTAACGCTAGGCTATAAACAAACTACACTAACATCCCTATCACAACAAAGTAAAGTCATGTTCGGCTTGATGACGTTGTGTAGTTTCATTTAGCCACTTGTTAGCAACCACCTTTTTTAAGACACAAAAAAGCTACGAAATTCACAAGTGGAGTATGTAGAGATGTATTTTATGTCGTAGAACAGAACATGAAAGTCTCTTCAGCTCGTGTTAGCCACAGAGCTAACCATCATTAAAAACAACCCATTGACTTTGAGACGAGGGAACTGGGAGTGCAGAAATGCTAACTCACTTCCAGGTTCTAGGACTCTATTAGTTCCTCATGGTTCTCTCCTGCAGCTTAGCTGGATGCTGTCAGATTGGTTTAAACAAAGTAGATTATCTTGGGAATTAACTGTCAACTTAATGGGAATAAATAGCGTGAACGTAAGTTGATTCAGGAAATGAGGGGAAATGAGTCGTTCATGGCACACTTTTTAAAAGACATACTTTTCAATCTTTGATCTTGCTGGGAGGTATCAAGTATTTTTCAAGTCAGAAGGCTCAAGTCCAAGTGAAGTCACGAACCAATGGTGTTAAGGTCCAAACTGAGTTGAAAGTCTTCTTTGATTTTCTCAAGTTGAGTCTAAAGTCAAATTTGTGACTTGAGTCTGACTCGAGTACAAGTCATGTGACCCAAGTCCACACCTCGGTCATAAAGACATACAATGGGACTGAGGCAAAAATATTTAGGAGTAACATATATAATTGGTCCTCGGGGCAACACTGGTCTTTTTTTCCTCCACAGTTATTATAAAAGCATTTCATGGCAATGTATCAGGCGACAGTGGCCCTCCAAGTCTCACCACACCTCCCACTGTTTTAGCCATCAGCCTGGGAGCACATAACTAATAGCACTTTCCTGGCTAAAGCACACAATGTCCACGAGCTCCTTCTCACTCGCTTTGTCTCTCTCACACACACACACACACTTTTATGAACACGAAAATCATCACAAATACACACCGGTGATCTCATTCACACACACCCTGTCCCACAGTTGTACACTTCCAATTGCACGCAGTCTGTATTTGATCCTTGGAGTCTATTTCATGCTTGTTGCTGTGAAACTGAGTGTCTGGCTGGCTGCAGCCGAAGAGCAGAGAGAGTGCCCAGTCCAAGGATATCGTGCCTCCGCTTTGCCTGAGCTGTAATTGGACTGCATTGTCCCTGCCTGACAAAACCAAAGCCGTCTGTCGTCCTTTAATAACCTCTGCTGACTGACGCAGAAAGCCATGGATGGCTTTAAAATATGGACAATGATGGGAGCAAACTCAGACACTGGGAGAGGGTTAGTCCAAAAATTACTTTTAACTGCATTTGCCCTCTTAAAGAAACAGTGCGTAGGATTTAGGGTCATCTAGTGGTGACGACTGCAGATTGCAACCAGCTGAAACTATTCCTGTGTGCCAAGTGTGAACTCTCTGTTAGGATTCCTTCAGTTCAGGGGTTTTTTACCAGGGGCCCAATTATCCGCAGAGATCTCCTCCTCTCCAAAACAAACGGACCAGGTGATTCAAACTTGCAAAAACACTGAATAAAGCAGTTTCACATTAAAAATCTGTCTCTTTCCTTCGCTGCTTGTCGCAGAGAGGCTGCTAATTATGTCGGTCTGTGCCTGTGCTGGGCTGCAGAAACATGGTGGACTCCAAACGCCTCATTCTAAGGTATCGAAAACACAACAATTCTAATTTACAGGTGATTGCAGACTGAAAAAAACATCCTACACACTGCCCCTTTAAGTTAGCTTTATAAAGACAGTGTAATGGGTAAATGGGTATGCATGATTCAGTGTATCCTACTGTAGCTACAGACACACACACATTGCAAGGAGCAGTGTGGTCAGTGAGTGTAACTGAGAGTTCCGGGGACCTGAGGTCACAGCTGCTCAGCTGTCTGTCTGGGCTATTTTAAACGGTAGCACACATCAGCGCTTCTGTCCCACTGGCTTGGCCAAGTCCACACCTAAACGTCCCCACACACGCTCACACGCTCACACTGAAAATCTTGCCTTGGTAAAGAGTAGATCTAACACTAATTCACACATTCAGAGATGAGCTACAGTTGCATCACGCACCGTGAAAAAAAGTGCATTTTCTAACAGATCTTCCCTGAAGTCAACCCGATTGTGCGGTAGCGGGGTGACAGCAGTGGAGCACCCCCCTCCCTGACCAGATTGTCTTACCTTTTCAGCCTGGGGATCAGAGTGACAAGCTTGAACTAGGAGGAGGGAAGCACTGGAAATAGCTTTTCAAAGATGAACAATTGGGTGAGGTAGAGGGGAAACGAAGGGGGGACCTGCGGCTCCTATTAACCACAGCTCTCCGTTTTGAGTTTCAAGTCGTCAACTGTATCCATTCCCCTCTGTGCAGAGCTCCCCGTGCCATCACAACGGGCTAACGCAAGCTGTCACTGCCAGTTCTCCCTCCGTCACCCTGCTCCGCTGGCCAATTAGCATTTTGCTCAATGAGCTCTCGAGCTGACTAATTGAGTCCAATTAAACAAATTTTCGACATGACAGACCATCAAGAGGAGCCTCAGCAACACTGACAGAGATCAAATCTCTAACAGGGACACAAGAACTTTCGCTTGATTCTTCCTACTCGCTGATTGGCCTCACTTGTCAGTTCTGTTTCCAATCATGCACTGTGCTGCTGGCAGAGGGCAGGTAAACAGTGTTAGGAGGTGTTACCTTCCTGTCAGCTACCGTGAGGTTGTTGTCATTTTCTGTCTGGAAAACTGTTGCGGGGCAATGCACAACAGTTTGTTGCTGACTGAAGACTGAAATATAAAAACCGAGACGCATGTAAAACATTAATGCATACCAAGAATTGTGGAAGATTGCACGTCATCCTGTGCACTCAGTGGAGAGCTCCCTCTGGCAAGTCATCCTGGATGTGTACGAACAGCACAGAATATGAACGCAATAATGCAGAACAGCCATTCAGCTGTGCAATAATCTCAGATCTCCCACAAGAATCCCAATTTATTCTGCCTGTTATGAAAGAAAAATAGAGGCAGACATGAACCTCCACGTCCACAAGCCAAAGGACTGGGCGTCTGGCATGGACCGTTTCTAACCACTCAAGGTGACCCAGAGGTGAAGAGGTTTTCTCGACTTCACTGCCCACTCACTGTTAAAATCACACAAGGGAAGTTGGGTGCTGCTCCCACATGTCCTTGAACATGATGAGAAAAGAGAAAGCGACTTGGACAGAGCAAGACAGAAAATGTTGTGTATGCCCTGTATCTTACAACCAGTTATTGCCACAACAGTAGCAATGGCAACACAGCATATGGACATTAGTTATAGAGCATCACATCTCATTTGCCAGCTCCTCATCCTGTACAGACTTATGCAGGCTTTTGGCCGAAGTAAACATAATGCCAGTGCTGTGGTGGCATCTCACTTGTGAACCTACGCAGAAACACTGAATTTTATGCAAAGGATCTCTCTTTTTAATTCATGTAGCTTTAGGCAAAGAATATGACAAGGATCCTGTAGAGCCTGCTACATGTAAGGAGTCATGTACAGCCAAGCAACAACACTCAGGGCTGCAAAATGAAGCCAGCGTGGCAGTGCCAGTAACTGTAGTTCCTCGAATGGCCACTTGAGGCTGGCTCAAGAAGTGAGTCAGTCCAGAAAAGTGAGATAAACTTCACATTTTAAGCAGAAATAAACATGTTTACAGCCTGGTACAAAAACAGTTTTGGTCTCTATAGCTAACTTCCCCTTTCATGACAGCTGTAGGAGGGTAAATTCACTCAAGCAAGGCCACTTGGCTGACAGGTGTCGCTCCAGTCTATGCTGAGCCCAAACCCAAAATGTCAAACTCGCGGCTTCAAAACAGGAGCCCACAAACCAATGGGGGGTGTCATGTGAATATTTGATTCTGATTGGTCCATTATGACTTGACTATTGTCTGTTATGTCTGAATAGCTGACCACTACCATGAATAACAAACTGTTGCTGCGGACGCAGGTCTGATCATAGACACCTAGCGGAAGCAATAATGTTATTTTTAAAACAATAAAATCATTTTTAAATCAATATATTGTATCAAACTATTGATGTCATTGTTAAGTAGCCGTGCAAGCAGGATAATGTACAGCGACCGGGTCACCACTGTGAAAATAAATCACTGTCAGGGTTTATTTTGCAATGATGACATTATCCTTGACATAAACGCTGTGCTATGCATCCTTTTTCTTTCTACTGAGGTACTAAGTTCATACTGTTGTATGCAGTATGCACACATTCGAGACATACTTTGACCCGTCTTTCTCATTTATGCGTTACCCTGGAGATGAAACAAAACGCTACTCACTATTGGTCAAGCTGGCCAGAGACAGAGGTCAACCCAGAGAGCTCTGATGTTGTTACTTTGCTGTGTATGTATTCTAAACTGTAAAGTTGTCACTGCATACATTGTATACTTAAAGATAGGCCTATTCCCGACAGTGAAAATTATTTTTAAATCATTGTTATTTTCATTTTTGTTCTTGTTTTTTGTTCACTTAAACAATTAATATTCTTATTTTACTATTCTTCTGGTCATTACTCACTTGAATGTGCTGTCATCCGTCATTATGGCTTCTGACAGCTGTCAACAAGCTGTCATCTGTTTGTGGTTCAGACGACGTGACGAATCTCCTGCTGCGCAGAGGATTGTGGGTCAGAGTGGCCAGAGAAGCATACTGGCTGGCATGCTGTAAAATGCGACCTTATGTAGTACAACATCCTGGTATTTTTGGCATTTGACAAACTACGTACTGAGACACACTAAATCTCTTTGTCTGGCATACTAATTAGTATGGTAGTATGGTAGTATGGGTACTGGAACGCACAGGTAGTCATCAGAATGCAGTTAAAATAAGGTTCATACGGTGTGTAATTCAGATGTCTAAAAATGTTTTCCATGGAATTAAGTCCAGTTTTAAAAGACATGTGAATAACTGGGCTGTTGAAACACTCTTTTTCTTGTTTTTCATTTTATTTAAAATGAAAAAAAATTACAATCATAGTCATCATTATAACAAACAAAATGATGTTGATATTATTTTCCCCAGTGTTTTTAGACTGAATACCATCCGAATTCGATTGCTGGCAGTGACCAATCCACCTATCAGCTTTTCACTTGACTGTGACACTGCGGTTATGGTGGTATGGCAAGAGAGTGCAACACATAAATCAACCTGCAGATCAGTCTATATACTTGCCCGACAGATGTACTGTGCACATGGTACAAACAGTCATGCACATGCCCACAAAGACTCAAAGTTATTTCCTGGCCCGTGAAAGAAACAGAAGTGCTGGGTGAGGACGAGTTGTCATTAGAATGTATTGTGTCTTAATAAGGCTATGCAGAGGGGGTCTGAACATTAGTCACCATGAAAGTCTGCCTGTTAGGAAAACAGATTAACTATGTCGCCACATGACAATGGCCAGCCGGAGAGAAATGTGGCCGCTAGCATGCGCCCCCCATTCCAATTAGACCGGTAGGGGTCTGTACTAGTGTGTGTGTGTGTGTGTGTGTGTGTGTGGTGAGTGTAAGGCATGATTGAGGAGTTTAAGAAGGAGTCTGTGTGTGTGTGTGCCTGTCACACGTGTTCAAGGCTGGCCAGCATCTCATGTAGAATTCTCCATCAGGCTCACTCTGTTTGACATGCTACAGGCAGCCTCCTTCCTCATGTCCCAGAGATGGATGAGCACTGGTGTGAATGTTCCATCGCTCCCTTGGGTGCCATTCCACCTTTCCAACTCTCTCTCTCTCCCTTTCTATCTCTATCAGGCTGGGACAGAATTCACACATTCGCCCGTGTGACTATTATATTAGTTTGTCTCTGGTTTTTTATTCTTTCCATTCCCTGCGTCCCTTTGTCCTGTCAGGATTTTCCCCTGTGCATTTGTCATCTAAATAGCTCATATCAGTGTGTTGTATTAGCATGAATGTTAAATTTAGAGCATGAACTAATTTGCCGGTGTGGCCTATATATGTGTGAGTACGTGGCCACATGTGTGTGACCCAGGATGAATGAGGGTGCTGGTAGACAGGAGCATCATTGATTGGCTCTGATTATGGATTCAGAGATGCCTGCTGCTGTCCGATCCTGCAGGTCATGAGAGAGGGGAAATCAATGTTGCAGGGCCACTAGGCCTCCACCCTCATACATATAACACAAATCCGCTCTTCCTCATACCAGACAGGATTTGGATTACATTAATGACACTGAAAACACATTGCTGCTTGATTTGACTACTGTTGGGCCAACACAAGTCCACTACATTTTTTACAGTTCACTTGGCACAGTAGCAGCGTGCAGAGGAGAAGACTCTGCACAGACGTATTCTTGTGAATTCTAAGGTATTCCTCCAGTGGCTGATCGTTATTCTTTGAGTATTGGGAGTGAGGTGGGAGTGGAGAGGTTGGGGTCAAAAAAGCCAGCCTCTGAAAATTTGAGTAGGGGCTTATGTTTGCCATGATAAGTGAGGGCCGGCTGCGGCTTAGAGGTAGAGCGGGTAGTCCTCCTCCAGTCTGCATGTCAAAGTATTCTTGGGCAAGACTCTGAACCCCCAGTTGCTCCTGGTGACTGTTCCATCGGTGTGTGAGAGCGTGTGAATGGGAGTAGGTGGCACCATCTATGGTAGCCTCGGCCGCCTACGTGTTAGCCAGTGAGCTTGTCAGCTTTAATGCTCCTTGTGCTATGATGTCTTTATTCATTCATTCATCATACACATATTAGCCGCTATGATATGAAAACAGCTAGGCCTATATAGTATACTGGGTGAAGCAGCCTACATTCACCACCACCTTAGATATGACACACATCTTTCAAATGCCTTGTCTGTCCTGCAGGAGCTTCATGACAGGCAAATATAAATCTAATAAGAATGTCACTGTAACATAGGAGACATGCGTGCAATTCAAATTGCTTTTCTTGGAAATGTCAAGTTTAAACAATCCTTTGCAATGCAATACTTTGCTTTGTCAGTAAGAGAAGAATGGAGGCTGTTTTACTGAAAATTAGCGACATATTTTACACATACTTTGACACAACCAGGCATCCAGTTTGAGGCAAGATACTTGCATAAAAAAAAAAAATAGAGAGAGATTAGGCCTTAAAATGTAAATTGAAGTTATCCTTGCTACCCAGCACAGCTCCACATCCACACAGCACATACTCCACATGTATTTAACATGTAGAAATAGACTGTGTTGTTTACATCAAGAAGCCTATGTGTTTTTTGGAGGTATTCCATCAACATACTGGCTGAAAGGGACAGAATAAAAAATGCATTTTTCTTTTTTGTCCCTCTTAAATGTTGTAAGTGCCATTTATCTGTGATATGTTAATTTATTGTTAGATGTTAAGACTTGTGACAATACAGAGGGAGATACATTTAGTGTAATGTTGAAGAGGTTGTTAAATATGCGAGGTTATTTTTGGAGCTTCAAGCACTATAAGCTGGGTGCCATGTAGTTCCATTATAATCAAGAGAAGGCAGACACATATCTCCAGCACTCTGCAACTCACACCAGAACAATCTAGACTGATAAAAAGCTCTACAGGTAAGAGGAAGAAAACAAAATGTAATTTTTATTTTGAGGTGAATTTCTGGTCTGGGTTCACACCCCCTCCAATCCTTAAAAATGAGCAGTTTCCTGAATGTAGGCCTACCACTGGCTAATGTTAGCATGCTGCTAAGAGGACACAACACCAGTAGTCTGTTCCTAAATCTATACTGCCATGAGTACACTTACACACAGTACACTGTCCGCACTTACAGAGTGCACATATTTCAGCAAGTAAGTGCTGTTCTGATTCATTATTCTATGGCGCACTCACCGGATGTTACGATCATGACTACGGCTACGACTCCTCAGTGAGGAGTCGCATTTTCTTTTGTTTTGCTTAGCTGTTTGTCTTTGTTTTGGTTGTTTGTTAGTTGTTTGTTTGTTTCTTCTTTTCCTTTGGGGGGGGGTCTTTGTGTTTGTTTGTTGCTTGTTGTGTTTGTTTATATATCTGTATTGGATGTGATCTGTAGCTGTGTCAATAATAATAAAAAAAAATAAATAAATAAAATTAAAAAAAAAAAAAAGGCAAGTCAGTGGTTCCGCCCACTGACCTATAAGTGGTCCCGCCTCTTCCGCTACGTAGCTAAGATGGCGGCCGTTGAGTGCGTAAAGTGTACAATGTACCACACTCTCAATTTTGGCCGTTATGAGTACACATCCGGGTCTTTTAGGTACACTTATTTTTCGCCTGCAATAGTAACGTGAACGCCCGATGTACCCAAACTAGGTATGATAAGTACAGAAAGTATGGGTATTGGAACAGACAGCAGGAGTCTCGTTTCTCCTCTCTTTCTGAAGGCCAGCCTCCTCCAGCGCCTCCATACACTGCACCAACCTTATGTAGGTTACCTGGATACCTGGACCACACTGATGCCAGTCATCCATCAGACTCCTGGTAAGACAGCAAACACCCATAAACTGATTTTTAAGTCACAGAAATTAATAACTGTCATTAGCAAATTTTAAATTGTAACCCCTTACAGTAGTGTAAAGTAATCACATTACAGTAACTCCCTTCTAAGTAAGTTAATGTTAATGGTAACAGAGACATGGTTTACTTGATTTTAAAAGTTCATAAAGGTCATACTCTTAATTATTCAACTGTAAGTCAACGTGGCAATTTTTGTTTGTTTGTTTATTTTATCTTTAGTTGTTAAAGCTTTCTTCACAGCAGATAATCTGACTTGTCATAGCAGGAAAACCACAAGTGTAATTATCACATTAATACTGTACGGTTGCATTCTGATGGTCGAACCAGTTTCAGTGCCATAACAGGCAAGGTAAGGCATGTATAATTGTATAGCACATCTCATACACAAGGGTAATTCAAAGTGCTTTACAGAACAATAAAATATAAAACACAAGCAAGGATACAGAAAAGAGTAGAGAGAAAAAAAATATATAAAAGGTAAAATTAATTACTAAATTATTTACAATTTTAAGAAAAATCACCATTAAAAACTGCAGACAAGAGGTGCAAAGATAAAAAGCTTATTTAGAATGATTTAAAATTGAGTTTTAAAATCAGGTTGCAGCCATTACAGGGTGGAGTAGGCAGTGTGACAAGAGAATGATTTTAGCTTTAACTTAAAAGTGGTCTAACATCATCTGTGAGGTTATTCCAGGTTTGTGCTGCATGACAACAAAAAGCTGATTCACTATGTTTTCTTCTGTCTCCTTGGGACAGTCAGCAGGCCAGTCCCAGATGTCCATAGGGTCCTAGAAGGTTCATACGTCACAGGCGTGTCAGGGATATATGTGGGCGCTGAGCCACAGAGTGATTTATACACAAGCAGCAAGATTTTGAAATCAGTTCTCTGAGTGGCAGGTAACCAGTGTAAGGATGTCAGAACTGGAGTGTTCACACTGTGAATGCTGTGTACTATGATACTTACTGTGATACTTCAGTGCAACAGAGCCATGGACCTTTTTCACAGACTTGTGATAGCAGGAAACGCACAGATGAAATTGATAACATTAACAAAGGCTTAGAGTCAGTGAGCCAACAGGGACAATACCAAGGCCTCTGCTAACTGGAGTGCAGCCGTCACCAGTGTTCTTGAATACACCTGTGCTTTCTCTACATGTCAAAATGTCCGCTGTGAAAAAGGTCTGCTGTTAATTATATTAATTACACCTGTTTGCTTTTAACAGTCAGAATCTCTGTTGTTAAAAATCTGCACAGGGAGCAGGATATGAAAATACTGAAATGAAAAAAGTTTGACCTGAGAAAAACCCAACAGGAATAATGTGTGTCACTGTGTCGTCTCCAAATTATGCTTTCAAATTGTCTTGCAATTACAAATGATTTGCCAATTTCTGATGTTGTTAGATTGTGGAGGCTTATGTGCACCTTCGGTAATTTGTAGACGGTGCGTAGGAGGAAATTGTCTGTAGGTGAAAAGAGGAGAATTCCTGCAAACATTTCAGTCCTCAGAGCTTCACCGGGTCTGATGAAACATGCAGGGATTCTCTTCTTTTCACTGTCCCTAGAAAAGCCTCTCACTATAGGCACCTTATAAAACATGCATCACTGATCATGATAGTGACATGCTACAGCGGCAGTGACAAGTTACATGCAAAGCACACCCTTGTTGCATTTACCGCTGTAAATGATGCACCGCCAAGAAGGTCTTTTACATCAATGAGCACACCGCGTTTTTCCACTTAGGGCTGCAGGAAATGTACACACAGCATTCCAGCTTCATTGGAAAGCCAACCAAAGACAGACTGTTTCTCCGCTGACAGATTTACAGGCTAGATTTGTTTTACAATCCAGTTTACAACGCCATATGAAGGGAGTGCTGAGAGAACTATCCGTCTCAATGGCAATTCCCCATTAGCAGCTTCACTCTGATCAGACAGGGTGAAGGAAAAGGATTCAGACAAAACCATGCCAGTACCAGAGCTGGGCAGCTCTCAGAAGTGGGTTGTTTAAAATAGGAAAAAATAACTGCTCGTGAAAGCTGGCAGTTTATATCAGTGGTAAGAATTAGTACTCACACAGTCGCGTACTGTATTTGTGTCTGGTGATCAGGCTGAGTCAGCACTGATGCATTACACTTTTTGTGCAGTCGCTCTCATTAAAAACAAATTGGAGAAGTGTGAGGAGGAGTAATGTGATGAAGTGCTTCTGTACAGGGGAGGGCTGAGGAATGTTTAAGGAATGTGTGGATATTCTAAAGTGGCAGAGGGAAAATAATGAAGGACTCCTCATAGGGGGCTGAGAACCACACGGAGACGCGGCCTCCCACTGTTCCCAGCGACCATGTGGAGGAAGATGCAGCCAATCTGGATGAAGATAGAACCACATAAAACCTGAAGAGACTTGAGGTTAGTTGACTCTGGACTATTTGCATGCATCGAAATTCAGATTAAGACTTGTGGCTGGTTTCAGTGTTTTAACTTCTGTTATAATACCGAGGTCACTGTGAAGGTCGCTGTCAGGAAAATATTATCCACCAGCCTTGTTGTTTTTGTAACTCAGGACATGAAACTCAACCACCATGATTTTAATGATTATACGGATCATCCCAGTCAGCAGAAGAAAATGCTGGCATTGTACGCTCTGCAAACCATGAATATGATACATTTGTACGCTTCATATGTATCATATAAACATTTCTAAAGTCACCATTTATATCGATAAAGGGTCTAGTTGCGTTGCATAAGTCGTACTAGTGTGCTTCTCTTCTCCCTCACACTCTTGGCACAGCTCCGCCCCCTCTCACTCACTCACGAGTTTTCCAGCAACACTGAGAGAGACACCATGCTGCTACTCTGTCTAATCTGCCTGTTAATTAGTCTACAGTGCAGTATCGGTCTATAAGTTGCACGTGCTACGCTGAATCAGTCTGTGAGATGAATGAAATTACCGTAGCAGCACATGTACAATACAGTGGGCCTTTTCCTCTGTAACTTTTGGCCATGCTGAGGCAATCCATGCTGCGCCAATTTGCGTTTCCATCATCACTTTAGCAGCGCTGTGCCACGCCGAGCTCCAGATAGACCTTCTCTGGAAGCGTGTGTTTTTTAGTGAGACATCAGATGTAATTTTGCCACAAAAATGGTATTTACAACCAAAACACAACCTTTTTTAAACCATAACCAACCACAAACTGTATATAAAGCTGGAAAATGCATCTCCTATTGTTCTCCTGTTGTGTCAGAGCAATCCAAGCAGCACCACTGATCCCGAGCACACTGATTGGCACACAGAGCTGTCAGTCATGATGTCAAACCCCCGTTTGTACAGCATCAGATAACTAATTAAAACCCAAACTTATCAGAAAAATGAACACTTTATGGATCGACATATTAATGCTCGGCAAACAAAATAACTGCCGTGACAGTTTCTCTTAAGATGCCATCTCAGTCTTTCAGTTTTGTCATGACTTTATGAGATTTCACGGCAAGAGGCAGATGAGGGTAGTGGTTAATTTATCCTCTAAGACATATGACAAATAGACGAGGTGAAATATTTATATGAGAACAGCATGCGGGCAATTAACAGAGTAATTGGATGAAGTTGGTGCAGGAATGAGGAGACGCCGCTGCCAGAGGGGTTCAGTGTGCTGTTGTGTGTGAGAGACAGAGATCGGAAGAAGGTCAGTGTTTGACTCAGCGCAGTCCACATAGTCTACATATATGAGATATCAGTGACTACTGTAAGCTACTGTAAATGAATAAATAGTAAAACATTATTCAGATTTCAGTGGTGTCTCTATTAGATTTCATGCACTCCACCCTGCTTCACACAGCAGTGATTTCCTAGGATGGTGTTTTTTGTGCTAGGTTTCATCATATTGTAAGATGTACCAAAGATTTCTTTCTCCTCTTGTGTCCATGCTTGGACAGGACTGGAATGTACGCAGATTACTCAACAGAAAAAGTGCCAGGATGCCCGCAGAGACATACAAAAGCACAACACAACACTCCACAGGGGGCATCTCTCATCCACGACAGCGCCTGCTTACAAGAACAGCCCCAAGAATTCAAGGATCGGACCACGTTGGTCATCAGTTGTTTTCACTTAGTTCTAACCCTTCTCCTTTCACTCCTCTCCCTCTGAAAACTCTCTGTTTGTTTTATCTCCAGTGCTTCATCCTCTCCGCTCTGAATGTACAATCCCTCCCTGCTACTTTTTTCCCCAACTCACTTCTCTGTCATTCTCCGTATGTCATCCATCATCATATTCTCTCCCTCCTTATCTTGCCTCATAAGCTCACCCCCCTCTCCTCCCAGTTCCCCTCGCCATTCCTCATTTTTCTCGACAATACTATCCGTCTACCCTTTGCACTTAGCATCAAAATTTCTCTCTTTTCTGTCATCATCCGTCTCTGGCAACTGGGGAGGGCTCCGTATGTGGAGATATGCAGATCTACTGTTTGTGGAGGATGTGTTTGCACAGACAGACACTGGGTAAATGTGATCAAGGGAAGATGTGGCATCGAAAAATGGCAAACAGGCAAGGACAGGCAAGAAGAGAACGCAGGCGTTAAAACAGCCCTGAATTTAAGTTTCATGCATGACTGTGTTTTTACAGGCAAGGACGAAGGCATGATCGTGTGTTATCATGAGGCGTAGACGGGAGGAGGAAGAAAGGAGAGACAGAAAAGCAGGGAGTGAGAGAAAATAGTAACGAGATGGAGTGAAGAGACAGTGAACGAGAAAGGGGAGAGATAGACCCGGTGAGTAATGTGTACACACTCGAGCACTCCGGCGAATGTGCTGAACTCAGGCTAATGGCTGACATAAAAACCCAGAAAAGAGGCAGAATCGATGCTATCTGTAAGAGCCCAGGATGAGACTGGTTTTAGGGAGAGGACACAATGATCTCCCTCTAAAGGCTGATTACATCTGTTGAAACAGCACACTGATATTTACATAGAAACCCCACAGAGGCCCGGTGGTGGGCCCTGTACGCTGGCCAATCCTGCTGCTCCCTCACTGTATCGCTGTGTGTGTCTTCTATCAGATCTGGCTGTACCCTGCTCTCTTTGTCATTACTGTCCTCATAAAAGTGTACTCGTGGGTGTGATGGGTGAGCGCACTCTGTACTCGTGCATTTTAGTGCCACAGTATGAAAATAATGTAAATGACAAAACCCTTTTTGCACAAAATATGTTTGTATAACTAGAAATTAAGTGTCACATTTTAAAATGGGATACCTGCACAAGTGGTTTCTGCAGCATCAGCCCAGACAGCAGAGGACAATGTTGGCATTGTAGGTTTCTGCAAACCACGAGTACGTTATATTTGCACGTTTTATACATGTCATATCAATGTTTGTGGCATATAACCTGACTGTGTCATCAGCAGGTGGAGAGGGTAGAGGATAGGCGATGGAGGAAAGAGGATAGCATGTGACCTAGGTGAGATGCCTGCCAGTCTACAGACCACTGTTGGAGACCATCAAAACACAAAAGTGAGTGTCACTGCTGTG
The DNA here is from genome assembly GCA_019142605.1 of Cephalopholis sonnerati. Lineage (NCBI taxonomy): Eukaryota > Metazoa > Chordata > Actinopteri > Perciformes > Serranidae > Cephalopholis > Cephalopholis sonnerati. The sequence continues at coordinate 15,861,174 of JAGQAX010000010.1, read as the reverse complement.
TTTCCAGCAGCTTTTAAGTCCCCAATTAATAAAATCATATCATATTATATTTTATTTATAAAAATAAAAGTCTAGCCAATTTTTAAAATAACTTTTTATTTTATTTTTTCAAGGCCATTTTCATATTTACAGCTTATTTACTTTTTAGTTTACAATTAATTTCAAAGAAAATTCTTGGTCAGAGTTGGTAAAATAAATAAAAATATAAAAGATATAAACAACTAATACATTCACAGTATAATAATGATAGAAAAAAAGGGAAAAATACCAAAAACAAAACAACAGCAAAAATTAAAAAAACCCTGATAATAACATAAGTTCTTATAGCTCATACACTGTACACAAATGTATACATTAAATGCAACTACAGTATAGTTATAGTCTTCCACCTTTTCCCAAACACATCTTCCCTATTTCTTATTTTGTGAGTCACTTTCTCCGTGAATTTTACTTCTTGAATCATACTTTTCCATTTTATTAAATCTGAGAGGTTAGTTTTTTCCCACCTTTTGGTTATCTGTTTCAGTGCTGTGATTCTCATGATTTTAGGCCCAATTTTGGGTGTTTTTAGTGAACTGTCGCTAATTTTCAGTGGGGAAAGTGCCACAAAAGCAGCTCTTTTTTACAGAGGCATCGCTGCATTTCCTGCTGGGATAGTGCCACAAAAAGTAGTTATATTTTGCCAAGATATTGCTGTGTTTTCAGTGAGGAATTAGCCCCCTAAACTTGGTATTTTCACCCCAAACATGATCTTTACCTCACCATAACCAAGTGTTTCTGTGCCTAAACCTAATCACACATTAGTGAAACATAAGATTTCAACATATTTGCTACATAATATCGTGCAAATGTAACATATCAGTGGTTTGCAGAGATGTACACTGACATCATAGAAGCTTCTGTTATTACCTCTGTGTGCTAGCATCTGTTTTTGCCTTCTCTCCCAAGTAATATTTAAAACTGATTTTGGCACACCTACATCATCCAAATCTAGGAAATTAATTTTTACCCAACAAGAAGTTTGCCAGCCCATCAATATTTCCTGCAGCTGCATCACAATAAAGGCATTCCTTCAACTTAGGGGGAAATTGGCTTTAACGATGTTTAATAGAGCAGCAGGTTTCAAAATTATTCTGATTACACAGAAAAGGAGTCTCTAGTTTGACAGCAGTGAATCGGTGCAATCAGCCGTTAATCAGCCGGTGCTACATTTGGGTGTGGCAATCCTGCTGAGTTGCTATTATGAATATTTTCACCTGTGCAATATTGTTGACTGGTGATGATGATTAAAATTACAGTTTATGTTCATCTCCTGATGCCTTCAGAGCAGAGAAACACAAAAATTAATGATCAGTTCTCATGTAGGACTGACATACTGTCAAAATACTCTCAATCTGAAGGTGATGGAGACATGTTATTTTATTCTTAAGATGCTTTTGGACTGTGTCTTTCCATGAACTACCTTTCTCCTCATCCGGGTCTTAAGATGAATGATTTCTTAAAGGGGCTGTTTGCCCCTTAATCAAAAATATATTTTTTTTCTCCTACCTGTAGTGCTGTTTATCAGTCTCAACTGTTTTGGTGTGAGTTGATGAGTGTTGGCACTCAGCTTGTGGTGCTCAAAGCACCAAAGAAAACATTTGAAAAACTCAACATCAATGTCTCTTTCCAAAAATCATGACCTAGTTACTCAAGATAATCCAGCATCAAGCTGAGATGTGAGCAGTTAACTACTTTATATCTACTGAACTACACGCATCAACCCTATCACTACGCAGAAGTACGTGTGCATCTACTGCTAGCTCACCTAACATCAGAGCTAGCTAAATGTACAGCTCTGCTGATTAGGACGCCCTCAGTGTTTACATCTTGCGCTGTCACGAGCACGAGCCTCTCACCCATGAGTAGATGCACGCTTCCTTTTGCACAGTGGCAGGTGTGGTGCGGTAGAAAGAAAATAGTTCCTACATGAAACTGCTCACAACAAGGTCTGTGTGTTATCTAACTGGGTCATGATTTCTGGAAAGAGACATTGCTGTGTACAATAAAAGCCCCGATTGGCAGCCAGTGTGAGGGATGATAACATTTAAAAGGAGAAAGCCGTGAGCAGGACAATGGATCGCTTTATTGTACGGAGGAAATTACAACAAAGCACCAGTGAAGACAGCCCACCACTGACAGTAAAGTAGACAGTATTACGAAAGCTGCCTGTCTGATTTTTCATTTTTATTGTCTTATGTTGTGATAAGAGTGATAACACACGTTATAGACGCTATTGTGCACAGATATAAACACAGGTGTGCCCTGACATTATGGCTTGACCTTTGATATGCCTGTTGCACATAAAGTTTGAAAACTAGAAGGCTGACCTCTCTACGGCCGATATCGCCAACGCACACCAAAACAATCTACATTAATCAATAGCACTACAGGTTAGAGAAAGAATATGTATGTTTTATTTTGGGGTAAACTTTCCCGTTGTTAAAGTCATTTGAAAAACAGTGGAAAAGCAAGGCAGAACCTAGAAGCAAGCTCTTACAGGATCTTATAAATTCAAGTCATGGGAGCTCCAGGTTACAGCTCTTTAAGCTCCCACAGAGGAAAACAGCTAATAGAAGTAAGGTTTACAGTAGTTAACAAACAGCAGAGGCTATCACTGCTGTCTCAGCCCCAGAGGAACACGAGTCACTGCATGTGAAAGTCCGCTGTAGTGACCAAGCTGGAGCAGGAAGAGCAGCACTGAGGTCTTTTTTTAACAAAAGCTATTCCTGGCTGCGTTAGACTAACTTTCACTGAATGTATGTGGGTGAATGTTGAAGTGGCTGGCCTATGGAGCCGGACAAGAGTTGACTGAGTTTATCCTGTTTGGCTGTGTACATGAGTTGTAAAGTTTGCAGAGCATTTAGAGGAAAAGGCCTGTGTTATATAAACATGTTATTCCATCTATCTACTTTAGAACCGAGTCTGAGTGTTTGTGCCTGAAAGGAGTGGTAAAACATGTGTAGTATTTCTGTATGGAAGCAATGTCATTTTCACTAGAAAGCCTCATCACGCCCTGAAAATGCTCACCACATAATTACCGCATGTGTACACTAAACTGACAGTTGCTTAGCTGTACGGTCTCTCACCCCGTGCTCTCCTCGCTCTTTGCTACCACTCGGCCTCCCCTCTTTTGCTCTCTCCGGTCTCCCCAACTTCCCCCCAGCATCCTGCTCCTCATTAGAAGGCCTTTCATGGTCAGAGCCAATAAAACTTCAATGGAAGGCAGCCTGAAGAAAACATGGCTGCTCTGCGGCTTTACTGAGCGTTAATTACATGATCTCCACACCAGACAGTGGAGGGCCAATCAGTTTCTCCAACAGCGCCGCCGACCTACAGCCACATGTGGGACGCAGTCAGACACATAAACTCACATTACACACACACACACAGAAGAAATGTGCACACATACACATAAAGGTCATACATACACAAACCCATATATAATAGCGACAGACATTTCATTACACACACACTTTGAGGCCACTAGACTTATTAACCTCTGGCCACATGTGTCTAACTCTGCCCGGTGTTCCCCCACAGCGACAAGAAAAGTGAAGCAACAGTATTATACGTAATTAGAAAGTGCTTTCTGTCTGCTGTGTGGCACAATTACACAATCCTCAACTTTAGCAGAGTAACTGTGCCGCTGTAGTGCCACATTTGCCCGAGCACACATGCCCAGGATGCCAATGAGTGCAACACTTGACACTGCAGAATGAAGGTGTTAATTCATGCCTACTCATTTCAGAGCCGTAATAATGGGAAGCGAGTGTAGCCATTTGTCAGTTAGCGATATGTGAGATGCTGTCCTCTTTGTTTGGACTCATCCAGTCATGAGGAACAGACTAATTATAGAGTAACATTTTCCTAATGTATTCATAAACAATGTCTGCCTTCATAAAAAGAATGATTGGGAGGCAGGAAATGACTGTTCTTGCCATGTGACTCACTCCTTCTCGCTGCCGTTTCTGTCTTCGCTCCTTACTTTTGTTTGTCTATCTGTTGTGTGACGGCTGGTTATTTCAGGCGGCACTGGAGTTTTTCCATGTGTCACTGTGATAATGTGCGGTGGCATCTTCTTCCGCAAACAATCCTTAAAAAGCATCTCCCACAGGAGTGACACCATCAAACACCGTCTGATTCAATTTCACACACTGAGATGACTAAAGAGAGTATTTTAAGTGAGATAACTGGATGTCTTTTTAGTGCTGCAACACAACTATACAGGATATGAGGTCTACACTGCAGAAACACTCATGGGTTTCTCATGTCAAATGAAACATGTAATACTTTTTACCTGCATTTATGATGATGCATTTTCATGTGCACGGCTATTGGATGCATTATCCTTGCAGTGCAATGCCCAAAGTGCAATCAGCTCAGTCATTACAGCGTAGGATCTTTAAAGGAGCACTTCACCTGCAAAATGACCATTTGTATGTCTCTTACTCACTGTGTGTTACCTTGAGTTTGTGAAGAAGACTTTCTCACATACCTCCACGCTGAACAGAGTATCCAAAAGAAGGGGAACATTCCTCACGAGTTCAAGCAGTGGTTCCAAACTGGTGAGTCTGCAACCAAAAGTGGGTCACTGATCCATTCTGAATGGACCACAAGTGACTCACAAACATGTCTAGTTTGTAAAAAACACACTTTATCTTTACGTACAGTGAATTTCCAGCACATGGTTTTTATTTTGAAGTGCTGTTTCCTGCTGTAGAGTGAGTGACTAACAGACAGCTACTTGACAGAGACAGCAAACTAGCTCGAAAACATGGTCAAACACAAGTATAACAGTGAATGTATTAAACTGTGTGGACCTTGAACTCATGACTAAGGAGAAATCTGGGCCTGTGGCTTGACCAGTTGGGAACCACTGAGTTAAACGGGGACAGCAAATCTATGTCAACACATCTATTCACAAACTCTCACATAACTCATGCAGTACAATACGAGTATCATTTATCAGAGCTTCCTAAACATTTTTATTTTTTGCTGAAACATTCAATTTAAAACACATCAGTGCAAACATGCACAGCTGAGGGGGCCTTGGCTCTTGAGCTCTGCTCAGGTGGAGCTCCTATGCACGCACGGCATGCCACTCGTAGGCGGATGTATTTTATATTGTGACATTTTAGCAAAAATGTATGTGTTTGGGAGTATTAAGCATCTGACTGGATGCATGAGAGTTTGTTAACGGATGTTCTGATACACTTTTGCTGTTGTTAAATGTTGATCCTGTTGTTTGCCTTTTACGGATTCACCATGGAGGCATGTGAGGAAACTGTTTCTTCACAAACTCAAGGTCACACGTGGTGAGTAACCGATGATACAAATGATCATTTTGCGGGTGAAGTAATCCTTTAAACTCAACTGTTGCCTCAGAGGACTCCCGACCTGACCTGAGTGAACCTTTCCCTCTCACATACAGAAAAAAAGAAGAGGAAAAACGGATGCATTAGTTATGGACATATTACGGCCAGTGGCCATAACAAGGCACTGCCTTGCTCCCAGGATCCGGACTTACTGATCCTCTTAGCAGTAATGAATACACTGAAAAATTCCAAGTATGTTAAAGATGTAGCCTGCTTTATAAACACATCATTTCCTTTAGAGATGGAGGAGAAGTAGAAATGGCTTTTGCCAAATAAAGCAAATTAAGTAAACAGCCTTATTTAGTGGGGTTATTGTGCGTATAAGACAACTCATGCAAAGCATAGATGGATTACTGAATGGGCCTACCGGGCGCAGATCCAGGGGCCCAAAGTATCAGTATCAGGATGAGTACTTACAAAATGCCACTTAAATTAACATGTACTGACCAGGAAGAGGCACAAAAAAAAACAAAAGAGATGCAAAGGAGATGCAAAGAGACACAAAATGACCAACAAATGCACAAAGTTACCACAGTAAAGGCCTTTGCACACTGAGTCTGATTTTTTCGGATGCATTTTTTTAATCTGTCATCTGAAAAAAAATCGTCATGCACAGAAACGCTGCACACTGATCCCAGTGCGTTTTATTGTTTTATTCATTATGAACATTTGTGAAAATTTGCAATATGTGACAAAATTAAAAGACACATTTCTTCCTTTGCCTCTCACCACTGGAGTTACCTATCTGGCTGTCACCACTCCCTCCCTGTCTTTCATTTGGCACCACAGCTGCATGGAGGGGCGGAGCTGTCCTCCACATTCTGAGTGTGGTCCACATCCTCCTCCTCTTCATCCAACACATTGTCACTCCGACCTCGTCATGTATTGACGTTTGGTCATGGGCTTCACGCGTTCACATATGACGTGAAAGGTACCCTGGGTGCGTTGGTTGGTGACGTTCTGGGACATCGTGTCAAGTTCTGCCTGTTACATGAATAGTACACTTCATTTTTCACAGGAAATTTAACTTTTACATACAGTCTCTTTCAAAATAAAAGCACTAAGTCGGTACAGCACTGCGAATTGACGTTTTTTTTTCCTTCAACAACTAACACACATGGTTGGATTTAGGAAAAAAAGAACAGGGTTCGCCTTTAGAATCGTTCAGGACACAAACACTGGTCTCTTGGGTGAAAGTCATGTTTGTTGGACCCATCCACCACCCCTCCTGCCCCACTCGGACATTCACTGCCTTAACTTTCGTCCTTGTCCCGCAGGATTTCCCCCTGATGCCACCGAGTGCCGTTAAACTATAACAGCCACTGGCCGTGTATCATGCTGACGTGACAGGACGGCTTTGTTTGTCAGTGTCTGACGCCGCAAGTCACTCCCCAAGCACCAGATTTCAAGTATCAGGGGCCCCCTGGCCTTCACTTGCAAAATGTCATTTAAAATGACATGTACTGACCAGGAGGAGGCACAGACAGACCAAAAGAGATGCAAAGCAGCTGCACAGAGACACAAAATAAACACAAAATTGGGAAAAATAACCACAAAGCGACACTTAAATGACAACAAAGCAACACAAAATGACCTCAGTAAGACTCAGAATGAATACAAAGAGACACAAAACCACAAAAAGAAGCATAACACCCACAAAGAGACGTAAAATCAGTTGCGAAATAAAGTCTGTTGGAGAGGTGGTGGTGGTGGGGCCCTTTGCATATCTGTGCCCAGGGGCCCATTGTCTCATAACGCGCCCATGGAGCAAACGTATTTCATACTGAGGGTTGGAATAGTTCACATACCCGTACAGAAACTGGGATAATGAGCATTCAGCAGGTGACAAGTAAACTGCCAGCGGGGCAGGTAGTGACTTGTAGCTTAATTGCACCTTGAGGAGCGATAAGGCGCATGTATGCAGCCACTATCTGTGGTGGAGGAGAGAGGTACACTCAGCGCTGACCTGTGCTGGTGGGTGGGTGGGTGCATGGGGTCGAGGGCACGCCCACAGTTCACCTGAGACACCTGGCTGGTGGAGATCAAGCTGTCAGGAGGCGTAGAGCACATTCTTTCCCTGAGAACCTCCTGATCCACCAAACACCACACACTGCACTGATACTAACTGAAAACGACAGATGCTCCCAAAACCCAAACCTGTTCATAATGTTATTCTGAAACATGTCTAAAAATAATATTTAGATGAGACAGAGGAGGAACGCGAAACCTCATATAGTCCCTCTCACTCTCTCTTCCACTCTGTCTGCCTCTCCTCTCCCTCCCTCCTCCTCCTCCTCATTCCTCGGAGTGGCAGCGCTGGCATAGCATCGTTCAGAATATCCTGAGCCGGGAACGAGCTGCGGTAGCTGCTGCCTGTGCGCACCTCCTTACTCAGATCCCTCCGGGCCGTCATAGCCGGTAGGCGTGCGGCGACAGAACCTGGCTGCACAGCGTCAGCGCAATACAGAGCTATTTTCTGACACGACCTAAATGATTTCAGCTGTAAACGCGTAACCTAATTCTTTCATCTCTCTTGCTTCTCCTCTCTCTCTAGGTGAAACCAACAAAAAAGCAAAAAAACACCCCAACAGTGGATATATGAGACAGGAGGTCTGCACTCGTCCAGGGCACAGCGTGAGAAGATTTAATTGTTTGGGAGAAAATAATAAATCTGCTGTCCTGTCCACATCGGCCCTACAGGAGTGGGAAGAGACGGGACCTCTGCGCTGTGAAGAGTCGCTCCTGTGCCGTGCAGCAGTGCGCGGAGAGCAGCCACAGACTCAGCAGACGCACTGAAAGGGCAACAGGGCTGTAGGAAGGTGGAGGATATTTTACGCACAGCAGCACTCAGTAGCCCCGTTTGACACGCGGCCACTTATACTGGGAGTCTCCTGCTCCGGTTAGGACTCAACACAGTCGCTTCGCCTCTTGGTCGGATTTGCACTTGACTAAGTCCACATACAGCAGCCGGCCGGGATGGATTCCTTCATCATAGCGGCTCTGGCAGTGTGCTCTCTAACAGCACCAGCCTATGGAGACAAAGGGACCAGCAAAGCCCGGAGTTGTTCGGATATCAGGCAGTTTTATAGCGGGAAAGGATTCCCTCTGGATGGTGTCCCTCAGTCTGAAATATCAGGTAAAACTCCTTTAAAATACACCCTCAAAAAGTCTGTCATATTGTGTGCACTCTCTCTGGATCATCTACCTGTCCATATATAACACAACAGTCTGTTTATATTATGCTATAAAATGTTCAGCACACTCTGAAGCCTCACAGAGTTGCTATAAACTCATTGCCACTGAGAACCATAATCCCTCTGCAAGTCCCCCTAGGAATGTTAGTCTATTTTGGGGCCAAAGTCGCACCTGCAGTAGCACCATTTATTGTGTAAGTGCTGGTGTGTAGATCTGACCTGTCCCGTAGAAATGAATGATCCTGGAAATGAATGATTGTGTGCACTTGGTTTACAAACTGCACACGATGCAGTTGGCACACATCACTGCAGGGAAGTGTGACTTTTAAGAATATGTCATGTTAACCACAAACTTTAAAGGATGTACTTTGTTCTGTTGTGAGAGTGAGCAAATCCCAGTTTCTGTCTTTGTACCTTTTAAACCTGTAGTCACACTCATTTCACGTCACGTGATCCTGTAAATCAGAGGAGCTCTGGCTCTTGGCTATTTCTCAAGATGAAACACTGCTTTGAAAAGGATATTAAGACAGTACAGACATGTCACAGACTATCTCTCTGTGCTGGATCCCTGATCAGAAATATGAGAAAGTCCCTTCAAATTCTCTCACACGCTTGACATTTTTAGGAACAGAAGCAGGATCAGCACCTCTGTTTCTGTTCTTGTTTCTCGGTTTCCCTGTCACTGTAAACTAAGCTGCTACTCCTGAGGGCACTCCCCAATGTGTCCTCTTCTTTAAGCTATATCTGGTCTTTGTGCGGAGAATCCTTACTGATCGCCAGACAGTCACTTGACCATGTGCTGTAACCACGCAAATATGATGTTGCTCACTGTGTCATTCATGGTCTGATGTCAGACAGTCACAAGCCCTTCTTCAGCTCAGATGATTACACGTGTGCCTCCTGTGGAATTCAGTGCAACGCTTTCACACACACATGAACACACACACATGCAGTTTACTGCAATTTCAGGTTCTACAGTTACAGTGTCGTACATGCATGGACAAGACAGAGAGACTGTGACTGTGCATGCTCACACAACCACTTTCCAGTGCATGGATTAAAAAGAAAATTAAATTTCAAACTTGTATACTTTTTATTTCATTGTCCCAAATCTGTCAAATCAGTGCACATGAAGAACTGTTTTCCAAAAGTACAGAGCAGGAAGTAAAACACTAATATCTGGAGTGTTCTGGAGGCTTTTACCAACAGGAAATAAGCGTGGGCAATGGTTCTTACTGTAACACTGCCACAGTCCCTCCCAATCTGATAACATACCCTCGAAAAGCCCCCCCAGACTCTGCGTCAGTCACCTCCTCTATGTTGTCCAATTCATTTTCCACAGAGTGCTACACCACTGTGACAGCAGATAAACTCTCCTCCCCTGTGAAGACAGAGATGTTTGTCCATTAGCACAGGCCGATTGGCACCGAGACATACAAGGGTGACTTTCTGCAGTATTCACCTAAAGGTCACACACTCCTAAAGTAGAAACTGCTCTATTTTCTGATAGCATATGGGCTCTCACACAGCACAGCACGGCTGCAGAAAGAGCATTGTGCCGTGACAGAAATAGACTGTATATAGCGTGCTGTGGGTTTTTGCTGTTCACCCTACAGATTTTAGGTGTTTCCCTGTGATCTCACTCAGGTTTCTAACTATCCAGAGCTGCCACTAAGATGCATAAATGGAGCATTAAGAGAGCGCTTATGAGGAACATGATATCCGATGCAAAGACAGCACAGTAGATCTTTCCCAGTGATTGCACTGATAGGATAGGAGAGATTATAAGATTTTGAGGGTGGGGCGGTAATGTGATGAAACTGTTAGCTCATGTCATCACGCCATACATCATAAGGTAGCGAGGGCCAAGTAGTAACTGGACACTTCTAATTTAATTGATTGACCATACTGAATAAATCATTTGACAGAATTAACGCCAGCCCCGGTGCCTTAGAAATCCCCTTTTCTTCCAAATGTCTGTAATCCATAATGCTTTAAAGATAAAATCTGTCTTGTCATGACACCACCTATCCCTCTTGTTTCAATCAATGATGTGGAGCTTACTTAAGTCTGGGGTCAATGCATTCTCAGTAAGAGAGAGAAAATAAGGGAGTGAGACAGACCCTGAGTGCCAGGAAGAGATAGATAGAGAACTGAGGGAGAAAAGGAGAGATGCACAAGTGGATAAATGTGAGACAGAAAGAGAGATAGAGGAAAAGGGCGATTTGGCTTTGACAATATTTCTCCCCGTGTCCCCGTCTTCTTGGCTCTCAAGCATAAATAACCGCTCATCCGCTCCAGTCTGGCATATTAAACACCTGAGTAAAATATGAAAGCTTTAATTTATGCCTCCAAATTATGAGCCACCTGGATGTTGCGCATGATCCCTGACATCTGAAGAAGGATATTTCCTGCTCCGACACCGGGGCTTGATCAACGTAATGTATTGGCCGGGCCTGACTCAAGGTCACATGCTGAGTACATCACCCCGAGTCAGTCTGGGAGGACGATGAGAGACGGCTGCATCCCCACCTCGAAAAATGATGTCCAGTCACAGCACTTTAAAGTCATTTGCTGCACAATATATGAGATCAAATTCCTTGACACGCAAAGTAGCGAATGTACTTCTGAAGTTCTTCATTGTGCAGGAGTCTCAACAAAGCCTGCAAGTAATATGCTTTTGAAAAAGTTCTTAGTGCTCTAAGTTAATGAGATTTAGTTTTGATTAGTTTGGGTTTTAAAGATATGCTTTTAACTTTTCTACCTCTGCTTTTTACATTTGCATCAGGTGCGTTTGTGAACCTGTGTGGTTACAAAAACACAGCAAAACACTCCCATCCCACATCTCAGTCCCTGTTTGATTATGCCCAGTCAGCGGTGAAAGAAGATTCCTAGATATTGCTTTCACATCGATACGCCTCATATAACAACTTGGATAGTCCCCCTGTTCTTAAGTAATTTGCCCTAGAGAAAAACCCACGCGGAAGAAAGCTATTGAGTTAAGGGTGAGCTGTTTGTTATTGTGTTGAAGCGGAGTTTACTGGACCATGGTAACAGCATCACTTGAGCAGAAATGAAAAGCGATGGGTCGCAAGCAATCAAAATGAGTGTGATGATGCTAGTTTAACTCCGCCGAGTGTAATCAGTTTTAGGAAACAGCTTTTTTTGTTGGTATTTACCAAAAATGGGTGATTGATTTTTACGAGGCTCATCTGTCTCCTCCCTGCACTGCCCCCTCCCTGTCCCACCCCATCATTACAGTCCTGATGACTTATCTTTTTGTCTTTCAGGGGATGACATTCTTCATCTCTCTGTTTCTCTCTCTCATCGGCTCTTAAAGCGAGAGGCGCCAGACGCTCTTTGAAAGCAGCTGGCAGCCAATGAGTGTTAGATGCTCAATGACATATAAGCCTATACAAAGAGACAAGCTGCATGAGACATCTGCAGGAAGGCTGGTTACGTTTTGGTATGGCTTTGGCTTTTCCCATGCTGTATTTGTGTTGTTGTTGATTGCTAGTTGCTGGTTGCTACAGGCTGACTGCGAGTGGCTCGCTGCTCTGAAGTGTCATCTCTAACCAGTGTTTGGCTAATGATACAGTGGGATTGCTGCTCACCAGGCTTGCTAGGAACTGTTGTTGACTAAAGACTGGCTTGTGGCTGGAAATATGGGCTGATCAGTATGTTAGCCCACAGCGAGAAAAAAAAAGTATGGGAATGTTTTGAACTCAGCAGCTTGACTGTGAATTTGGGTATAAGTCTTGAAATGCATAATAGCAGCGTTGTAGCTAAAACAGAGCAGGAGTTTTCACACGCTGGGTAGGAGATCTCCTCGGGCGACTCTCTCACCTCTTTGACTGAGGGTAATGATAAGATAATGGCTGCTTGTGTATTTGCTGCCCCCTACACCATTTTCTAGCCAGAGGTTAAATGCAGATAGGAGTCCACTGCCAGAATAAAACATAGCTGGGCAGCCAGGGAGAGGCTGCAACAACAAAACAGCAAAATATATAAAGAAGTCATATTAATTTGACTTTTTATTTCACCCTCACAGTATTCAAGCACCCAACTCTCACATCTCTGCATTATCTCCAATCCCAATGGCCCATCTACTTGAGTGTTTATGGCCCAGAGTGAATTGCAGACCATGTACAATTGTGTTTGTATTAAAGCTCTTAATCTGTGTGGACATACTTATACAGTATCTTTATGTCTACCACCAGTTGCTGTTAGCTTAAGACCCTCCAGCTCCTCTATCCGCCCCCCTGTGAGGCTGCTTGACATGTGGTGGCACCTCATTCTTATCCCCTCAGCAGTGTAGTCTCATGTCAGCTAGGATTATAAAAATATGTTCACAGTGTTATCAATTATTTATTAATCTTTTAGTACCAACGCTGCACTGTTAACAGTATTACTGAGCTAAACTGTTTCTTTGCCTGTGCAGACCAACACTCCATAGCAACGGGCATAGAGACTAAATCTGTGTCCCAGCTCAGGGAGGCATGTATAAGAGAGAGGACTTGTGCTTGGGATGTTGCTGATAGATTGTCAGCATCTTAAACCCCAGAGGCACCAGGACTCTACCTGGGTCATTTTTATCAGACATCATAAGATTTCCGAACATTTCCAATATGGCTTAAGTCTGAACTGAATGTACATCAATGTACAGTGCATGCATGTCTGTCTGTCCACACCCAATCTCACATACTACTGGACCAATCAGCCTAATATTTGTGTGCACATTTATGACTGCATGCTCATGGGCCTCACATGGTTGCGATAACAACAATTGTTGAAATTTCTGTTTTACTGCCTGTATTATTGACTGTATTATACCATTGCTGACTGCTGATGACTTTTCAGTCACTTTTTCAGTCACCAAGAAAGTGACTGATCGACAGAAGGTAAATTAACAATATGAGAAAAAGATACGTGCCATATTCGGCCATTGGGCATCTGGTGTCTCTAGTTGAGTTTGACCTGGAGTTGGGAAGTCTGTGAATGTGCACTAAATGCTCAGCTTGCACTCTAAGGGTTGTCAGAGGTTTGGACATCAGGAGCTTCTATGTTAACAGAAACTGATGGTGACCCTGAAGCAGGGTGTAAGTTAGCCGTAATGCAAAGTGTGGAGGGGTATCTGTGAAATGTGTGAACATTTTTACATGGTGCAGTGTTAAAGGTCATTCATCACAACAATCAAAACAATTTAGCCAAATTAGAGTTCAAGAAAAAACATGTAAATGCAGCTTTAACTCTTAACTTAAATTTGAACTTAGTATTATTTTTCCAGCAGGCCCCACATTGGGCGCCATTTCTGTAGTGTAGATTTATCCCCAGTTGAACAAGGTATAAATTGGGTGCCAGACAAGAGAGAATAAACACAATCCTACAATGTCATTTTTTGAGAAAAATATTAATTTAAATTAGTTGGGGAATTAGCCTGGATAGCTGCTATGTAATAGGACAAACACAAATCATTGTTTCATACTTCAATTAAATCCCTTTATATTCAACTCAAAACAGACTAAATCAAATGATAAATCTACGCTCCACTGTCACTCCTTTTAACTTGTTGATAGGGGCTGCAAGTTCTCAACAAAGTCACGTGGCAGAAGGCATTTCCGGCAGTTGGCTTGGCTAAAAACAACAAGCTGTATCTAGTCTGTTGCAGGCCACATTTTGGCATTTCGTCCTGGCTCAAAAATCGGACTTCCCTAGAAAAGTTTGGTTTCATTTTAAACCAGATTGCCTGCAGATTAATTCCATACCTGCTATGTTATGATCCACTTAAGTCAGGCATGACACAAGATGAAAAAAATCCTCATTTTATTGACTTCATTGCCATCTTGACTGTAAGGGACAATGCCATCGGGCACAGCTGCGCCGTGTGCTTTGTTTAAAAGCAGCTGCCAGGTGGAGATCTGTACTCTAGTTATCATGTGTTATGCACAAAGAAAATAATAATTGTCTCGTTCCCTAAAACACTTAAAGTTGTTGACATTTTCATTCATGCCAGCTGCACGGATGATTGAATTCATATTCAGTAAAACTCCAAAGCTGTAACAGCATTTCTAAATTGCACACTTGCTATATGTCCAACTGACAGAAACACAATACTTCAACACTAAAATCCTGCAATGTTATGTATTTCATTTTTTAAATGGCTGTAGACAGATAAAGGGACAGACCAAACTTAACCATAAATAGTAAACACCGTGTGTGCGTTGAGATAAGCTTGCAGTGTTGTCATTGTGGACGCCGTGGACATCAGCCTTATCTCCACCCCATTAATATCCCCGCTGATGTGGTGTTCTTATATTCTCCATATGGCGGATAACTAATTGATCTCACTGAATTACATATTGCCGCCTTATGAATGGAACTCATTAACCGACTTGGAGATAAGAGGGCCAGGGCTTATTTGAAGGTTAACGTCAGCATAAAGCCCCATGCATCTGTTGGTCTTCCTCTACAGACGGATTAAAGCAAACGCAACAGTTGTTTCTGTATCACAGTGTGCAGGCTCATAACTCTGCTGCAGTTTAAAGTGTGCGAATCCCTGCATCTGGGCTCCTGTCTGCGCCTGTTTATGTGCGACCGTGTGTGTGTGTTTGCGAGCGTGCACGTCTCTTTGTGTATGTGTGTTTTCCTACCAACTGAATATGCTGGAGTTGTTAAAATGCTGAAGTCAGTAAGAAGCCTCTTGAAGCATTAAGCCATAATGGGCTGCAGGGAGCATGAAACAGACCACAGTGTGTTTGATGTTCACCATAGAGAGAGAAGAGAGGGAAGAGAGAGAGGGAGAGGGCCGATGGACTGCTGAGTGTGACTTGGGCTGCCCTGGTCTGCTTGGTTTTGCTAGTCCCTGCTCCGCCCTATGACGGGTTATATGTAGGAAAAAACAACACAAAGAAAAGATGGAGTTAAAAATGGTTTAAACCAAACAGCTCCTTTTAAAGAACGTGCTCTGCGCTGCATTTCCTGATGTAATCGTTTTCAGTCTGGGGCCTGTTGGAAACATGGAAACATGGAAATCTGGAGGACAGTCTGTCCAAACATGTTTAGTGCCTCTGAACTCTACGCACAATGTGAACAAGGACGGAGAAACCTTTGTCACAGGTTCCACACTTAGCAGTTTTTTGACTATGCACAGACATCGAAGTTGTCGCTTTAATCTGAATCGTTTTTGGGCAAGCGATTAAAGGTCAGACGAAAATTTTACAATCCCATTTCCTTTGAAAAGCACAAGTAAAGAAAACAGTCAAATAATTACATTGACGGAAACGACAGAAAGAGCTGAAAAACGTTCTGTTTCCTATGAGTGATTTTAAAGAAACTACAGTAATTTACCTCAGTGTGTAAAAGGTAGGAAATTGAGTTCCAGCAGGGATTGCTTTTTAGAATATATTGCACCACCTTGACAACTATCAGCTGCTTCTTCTCAGACCAGCATGCACTTCAGCTGCTGCCACTCCTCTCTTTTTTCCCTTCTTGCGCTCCTCGTGTCTTTTGTTCCCTGTCACTCGTCTAATGTGAGAGTTCACACGTACAGCCCTCCCTTGGCAAGCACACACACAGAGAGACACACAGATGACAGCATAGGCCAGTCTTTTTATGTCACCACAGGGGTTTGCAGTGTCATTGCAACAGGCGTGTGTGTGTGTAAGTGTGTGTGTGGTGGTGATGGCGGGCAGGGGGGGGGGCATGGCTGTTGTTCCTCTGAGGGCTGCAGTGTGTTGGTGTATGACTCCTCTTTTGTCTTCAGAGGAATTGGTTGTGTCAAAAGGAGAATTATTCCCTCGTCACAGCAAGCCCCTTCACTGTCTCTCGTTTTGTGTGTGTGGTTGAGCGCAGATGTGTGTGCATGTGCCCAGGCAAATAGGAGAGCATTCATTTGTGTGTGTGCCACAGATGTGTGTGTGTGTGTGTGTGTGGACTCTGCATGACTTCTAAAGCCGTAGTGAGAATGTTATTAAACCACTTCCTTTCCATTTGCTGTCATTGTGTGCGAATGATTGCTGGCGTTTGTGCTTTGCCCTTTCGTCAGTTATGTAAATACATACGTGTGCCATGGCAAGCTGTTGTGGCTCATGTCCCCTGCAGCAGTGCTTTCTGTAGACTAGGTGAGTATTTGAAGTGACAAGGAACTGGCTTTAGCTCTCAGCGTGGCTTCGATTCTGCTCCAGCTACCTCTCCTCTTGCCCTCCCGCCGCTTGACAGATGGTTTAGACCCAAACCAGGACGCCCACTACAATATTAAGTGAGGGCACGCAGTATGAATTTTACAGGGTGACACGCCCTACGCCAACACACACACACATACGCACTGTCTGCAGCTGTGGACCGGAGTATTTGTTGGGAAATCCTGTGGCTGTGGCACTATGGCAACAAATTCAGCAGGCCCACAGAGACACACAAACACCCACATATGGGCTTGTAGATTTTATTGACTTGGATTCTGATTATTGATTCCGGCTTTTGTGAACTCTTTTTAACGCTAATTATTTAAGTAAGGATACATTTTCACGAGATTTAGTCTGTCATACAGTCGTTCCTCATAAACAGTCCCATGTGGAATCTGCAGTTTTTTGTTTTTTTTTAAGCTTTCAGCGGTGATAAATCTCCATAATTCAGCGGACTGTTTTTTTTTTTTTTTTTAACTTGTAATGTGATTGACAGTATTAATTTAAGATAACAGTTTTTTAATCTGTGGGAAAATCTGTGGAGGTTTCGTCAGAACGCCGCAGGCAGAGATTCCATATGGGCCTGCTCATAAATAATGACATATTGTAGTATGTTTACATTTTTATTAAAGGTAATATAAAGAAAAACAAATATTCTCTATCTAGTGATTTTGCGTAGGTGTTCAACTCATGATTATGAATTCTTATTAATTAACTTGTTGTTGAATCTCTCAGCTTCTCAAATGTAAAGATTTACAACTTTTCTTTGTCAGATGTGACCAGAAACTGAACATTTTTGAGTTTTAGACTGACATTTGAAGACATTACCTTGGAGACTATAAAATTGTAATGGGTATTTTTCATAGGGCTGCACGGATTCAACTTTTTTCAGCCCGTATACCGATACCTGGGCTCTGGGTATTGGCTGATACAGAGCAATGACCCAATACCAGTGTGTAATAAAGTGAGTGGGATCATCCTTTTATGTGTAAGGCAACATCAGGCTTGACTTCAACATTGCTTTGTAACATTTTGTAAAACCTAAATTTAAGTAAAACAGAATGTAAATACATAGATATGAATTTACTGAACTGCTACTAAAATTAACAGGAATCGCATCGAAAGTAGCTGTAGAACTTGTTGGCGTAGCAAGCGTGAAATACCTTGAAACAGCGGACATGTTTGTTTTTAGCTCCCTTCAGCCATGTGGTCCATTGGCGCACTGCTGACACATGATGTAGAACATGCATGTGTAATCAGAAATAAATTTAACCCAATTGATTGGTCCCATTGTCACAGATAACCAAACCCAGAGTCAGTATTGGCCCGATCTCCACTATCAGTATCGGATCAGTGCATCCCTAATTTTTCACTACTTTCTGAAATGTGGTAATGATTAATCAAGACAATTACTTTACTTGACTTGAATCCATAATAAAAATAATTATTAGTTGCAGCTCTGTTTTTGATTTTCAAGTCTACACAGTGTCAAAAACTCTCATAGCCTGAGGTTCTTCACATCACTTGTTTTGTCCATCCAACAGCCCAAACCTCAAAGAAATGTGACTTACAATGATATAATGAAGAGAAAAGCTGCAAATACTCATATTCAAAAGAATCTTGTTAGTATTGCTGGATTCATGATGGTAAATTGATTGTCAAAATAGTTGTCCATTATTGTTCTATCGATTGTCTAAACAGTTGGTTGACCAATAGGGCAGATTCGGAAAGACATCAGAGTCTTTGCACTTTATGCACAATACATGATGATGTCATTTTTGGCTTGCATGCCCTCGCACCGGGGACACTATGGCGAACATAAACCTAGCTTTGTAAACAGAAGTGGCGTTGAGGCATTTTTAAAAAGATGGTAGCAGCTGATGTGGAAGTGCTACTTTCAAATTCTTATGGCACAAACACTTGTTTACATACATGTTGGTGCTCCGCCATCACTACTCATCCCTGCATGCTGTAGTGTGTTTATATTTGTCTGTCACTCAGCATTAGGTCACATGTCATTGTTGTCATTGGTTTGAGGTCTGTCCATTTGGTCTGCAGCGGTTGATTGGGTCTGGCCATGTCAGGCGAGCATCTAAGATCAGGTGATTCTGGGGCATCATACTTATTTGTCATATCCTCCATTGTGAGCGATTGGGAGCGATTTGTGCGCAGCAACTACATTTTTGTCCACTTCTGTCTTTCGTGATGCCGAGGCACACTTTTGAGCGCTTCTCCCAGTTTAGATTCAGTTCCCGATACCCAATATAATTGCCAAAATAGATGGATATTCCCTGATGGAGACAGCCTCCAGGCTCCTATCTCTCAAATATAAAAAAGAGGAAATAGGAATTGAAGAGATGGGAGATTGGCCTGTATATAAAAAGACTGGAAGAGATGATAAAATCAGTAAGGTGCCGTCTAACTGTTGAATGCCTGAAATGTGTCCAGCACCTCGCTGCTCAGACGCCTGGCACACACAATACAGATTTAATAAAGATAGGACACACAGGCGCAGCAGTACACATATCCCTCAACTACACACTTCCCTTTGATAAGCAATCATTTCTGTTCTGCTCTGTTCAACAGTGGCCCTTTCTTCCTCACCTAGGTTTTTTATTAAAAACACTATAGCTCACATCTGCAGAATAAAACAGCGCCGGAGTAGCTGTACAAAAACTGGACTGCAAGTTATCAAGCCTTCTGTTAGCGTATGTGTTGTTAGTGCATGTGGGTGTAAGACAGATATCCCAGGTGTTTCAAGACTTGTGAATATCTTCTTTGTCTCCAGTTTCCCCTCCTCTCCCCTGAGGTGTCAACATTATTCTCCCTAATCTCCTCCAAAGATGCATGTTTTCATACTTGGGATGCAGAGCAGTTGCCACTTTCCCCTCATCTCTATCGAATCTGCCGCTCTCTGATGGTTCCCGCTTTGGCTTTTTAAATTGGTCATTTTGGAGGATTTTGTTTTTAGCCGCTCCAGGCAAGCGGCTCCACACAATAGTTATTTTGCTTTATTGTTACTTGGCGTTCATAATTTCCTGAAGGTTTTCTCTCATCGAGATAAACTGTTTCACACTAGTTTCCATTATCGTAATTATTTCCTCCCCTCTTTCTTTCTCCCTAAGTCGTTTCTGCCTTTGAGGCTTTATCTCTCATTCTTTCCCCCTATCTGCTCCTGCAGAGGAAGTTGTGAATTCATTTATATTTCATGTGAAATTTACTGCATGCTCACAGATGCTCTCCAAAAACATTGCTAGTTTGTTTCGGGTACTTGTCTGTGAATTTTACGACTCCATATTTTTGTGATCTAATTTTACTCACGCATTTTATAGCCCGAACATTAAAGCCATATGTTTCAAGAATACAATCCAAAAATCTAAGAAAATCTACATTGTTTATGGGGCTACACATGTCAGTATCTCAGGACTCCTCTGTCTCCTGGGCTTAGGGGGAGATGTGTGAGAATAGGATATATGAATTCTGAAAATGTTGCAGATTCTGTAAAATTTTGGAGCATCCTGTTAGTTTTCTTCTCCTGTGGGAATCTATTTTCTCACACTCACTGTAACCGTCCCCCAACTTCCTTTGCTTTGAGTTCGAATGTAATTACAGTGAAATCTGTGTGTTGTTTTATTGGCTTCCCGGAGGCCAAGCAAGCAGAGTTTTTCCAGGCTTTAGTGCTCTGTGATCCTGCTGCATCTCTCCCTCTCCATCCGGTACATTTTCGGGATCTCCACTGTATAATTGGCTTAAACTGCAGAGATCCTCAGTCCCTCATAACATTAGTTCTTCTAGCAACCAGAATACCCAAATGGGTTGTTCTAGCTGCGCGCTGCAGCCTCTTTATATATCTCCCTCTCCCAGTTTGTGGTGAAGCAGCTTTCTTCCGTTCTCTCTGAGTCCACTCCAACGTCCAATCCAACTCTCATCTTCTGTTGGATTTTCTGCTTTCTAAGCACATTTTTCTGTAATTAGATAGCTAGATCTGGTTTTATGTGACATCATTTCTCAAACGTTATTTGTGGCGAAGGAAAGCCCCATGTACTTCATGGTGGTTTGCTTATTTGGCTTGACCACGCTTGGCTATTTAGATCTGGAGGTAGAGTGACTGTCTGAAGATGGAAGAGCGGGAATGACCAGAGGATTACTAAGGTCTTATGAGAAGAGGGGCGCATAAAAAAAGCTCATAATTACAGGGGCACTATGTAATTACTGTCAATTGTCATCCTGTTTGCTGGTACAGGATTAGCTTTTATTATCTAAATCCTTTATTTTATTTTTTCCACTCTCCACTCCCATTAGGAGCCTCTTTCACTAATTCTAGTCCATTTTGTAATGTGTGTTCTGCATTCAGAGAAAGTTGGAAACCATCAGTAGATATCTATACGTCCTATATAGCATCATGTCCTCCACATTTTAACCAATTCATAGTAAGGTGCTGGTACTCATCCTCTATATCTTTCTACTTGAAAAGATAGAGGAGTAATAATGATAAATAGACTGCACTTGTCCTCTAAACTACTGTAGACTACTTAATACTAAACTATTAAATAAACAGTTGTTCATTATTCATTATCTAACTGCTTATCCTGATACGGGTTGCCAGCGGGCAGGGTACACCCTGGACAGGTCACTACACTATCACAGGGCTGACACATAGAGACAGACAACCATTCACACTCACATTCACACAATTTAAAATCACCAATTAACCTAATCTGCATGTCTTTGCACTGTGGGAGGAATCCGGAGTACCCTGAGAAAACCAACGCTGACACGGGGAAAACATGCAAACTCCATACAAAAAGGCCCCAGCCTGCTGGCGGATTTTGAACCCGGAACGCTCTTGCTGTGAGTCGACAGTATTAACCACTGTACCACCATGCTGCCATAAAATACTATTATAATAAAGTGAAATACTGTTAAGATGAAATAAAGTATTGTTATAATGAAATGAATCTAAGCGGAAACATTGGTGCTTTTATTCTGAAGTAACTGGCTCATCTTGGGCAGGAAGTGATGATGTTTTTGCTATCAAATTGAAACTTCTGCTTGACAGTTAACAGTTAGCGTAAAGTTGAACCATTCCAGCGGTGTTGTCAAACCTGAAAAACAGCTCTCCAGTTCATATATTAAAAGTATTTACAAGTCGCACTGGGGCTCCATGGTTGCGGTCTGAAGCCCTGCAGATACAAAAACACAGACCTTGTTAGCTCACACACTGTTATTTAGGATAGAGTTGTCTAATGTGTTTGACATAACATGTCTTTTCCACAATAAGAGGGTCCATGACACGATATTATCACGATACGTAAGTCACGATACAATATTATCATGATACAATATCACGATACGATATTATCATAATACTTAAGTCACGATACGATATTATCAAGGCACGATATTATCATGATACAATATTATCACGATACGATATTATCACGATACTTAAGTCACAATACAATATTATTGCGATTGTAAATATGTCGCAATATGACGAGTATTGCGATAAAATATATTGCAATTTATAAAATTTTTTCAACTGTAAATTATGTCCCCAAAGGAAAACTTTGTCAACATCTGCTTTGTCTAATAAGATTAACTTTTCAGTCTGTTTATCTCACTTCCACCATTTTTTTTTGTATGTAGTGGACTGAAAAAGCAGTTGATTATATTTTGGTAGTGGGCTATCTAAATTAAAAGTTTTATTAGTAATATCAATAATTTATATACTAAAAGAAATCTACACTTAGCACTGTGTGATGATACGACATTGCCACGACATTGTAATTGATATATTGTCCACCCCTGGTTTGTTACATAACATTTCTTGATACATTTGCGAGTGTGTTTGGCTCCACCTTTATTGCAGCATTTGACTGAATTCCACATAGATGTGTTTCTGAAACTGAAAAAGCTGCACTGAAGGATTTGCCATTAATAAAAAAGTGTAGTGCTGAGTTTTCTTGTGTAGAAAGATGAATATTAAAAGTTTAAAACTCATAAAGCAATTTTCAGTATGAGTTTATATTGTAGCGCACAAGAGCTCAGGGGCTTTTGCCACTGTACAAATATACCTTTCCCCCCCTCTCTCCTTTCTCCCAGGAGAGGATGGCACGCAGTGAGCTAATGAACTTGAAATGACAATGACTTATTTAGCTCGCATTTCTTCCGCTCAGCCGTAACAGAGGGCATTTCAGTTGGGCCCGCTCGCCATCGTTTCATTCGTCTCGTTATTTGCTATGCCTCCATTGCTCCCTCACTATTTTCATCTCTTCTTCCTCCCCTGCAGAGTCTTCTCTCATAAATATTTTACATCTTCCAAATGAACTCTGTCAACCCAAGCTTAGCGCATGGCTGGCTGCCTTGTGTGTTTCTAATGCGTATAATGTGTTTATGTATAGTGTGTGTGTGTGTGTGTTTGGGTGTGTATTTGAATGTATACTATGTAAAAATGTTCATCTGCGTGAGTCTTGCTGCATTACTCTAATGCACGACTCTTTGTGCTTACATATTTTGAGAGGCGCGCGCGTAACGTGTTTTACATAATATTTTCATTTGTTTATTCAACTGTTATTTTACCAGACAAGGTGACAAAGAACATGTTATTTACAGCCAATGGCTTGTGCAAGAATACATGATCTACATATTGTACATACTGGAGGCATATACAGGGAGCAGCCGACCACTCTGCCAATCAGTGAGAGCCACAGTATAATTATAAGCAATTTCATTTAAATAGTTGGACGCTAAGTGCCTCATTCAAGGTCAGTTTGACAGTAAAGATGAAAGCTTTTATCATGAACCACCTCAACCTCTCTGAGACCAAATGTTGCCAGCAAAAAAAGAAACCCTGAGCTCACTGAACACAGTAGAGAGTGCAGATCTGCAGGATAGCCATCATATTGTTTTAAGGCAGTGCATGTCTTTACCCCTTATACATTTTTAAATGTGTCTAAGCTGCACACGGACAAGGTGATACAGTGAGTGCAGTATCCAGCAGCACTGTACTCCAACTGGAATCCCTGATTCAACAGTGTCATATTAGATGCATTTCTTGGGCCTGAGGCATGCTGGGTGCTCGCTATCATGTGCAACTGTCTGTGTGTTTGGATGCTACAGTTTATACAGTAACTTTATTGATATTGCATACTGTATATAGTGATTGTATTCAGGGCTGTGGTGGTATGGGTATTAACTCACCGTGGTGGGAAACCAATGTATATCCATGGTTTGGCTGTTTGAGGTAGAGCAGGTCATCCAGGAATCAGAGGATTGATGTTCGATCCCCGGTCCTCTGGTCCACATGTGGAAGCATCCTTGGACAAGATACTGCTCCTGATGGCTGTTTATCAGTCTGTGTCAATGGTTACTGAGTAGCAGGTGGCACCTCATATGGTAGCCACAGCCACCAGTGTGTGAATGTGTGGGTGAATGGGTGAATATGACATGTAGTGTTAAAGTGCTTTGATTGGTCAGAAGAGTAGAAAAGCGCCATACAAGTGCAAGTCCCTTTGCAGGGCCATTACTGCCATTGCCCCCCCGCTCCAATAAACTACAGTCATGAAATTTATGTTGGCACTTGGTGCCCTACCCACATAGCGTTATGCGTGTGTCTACATCATGAATGTTACTACATAATTCTTTGGTTTATCAGTGAAGTGTAAGAACTTGACTACAGAGTCTTTACTCACAGTGACAAACAGAGTGATGGGACTGGTCAGTGCAGGTTGTGCATTGGCAGGTCCATGTTATATGTCTGGTGTATGAAATGTCTGTATTGTCACTGTGATGGATTTTTATAAACTATGATAATCTGGTCCAGGTACAGTCTCGCTCCCTTTTCCTCTCCTTGCAGTTCTCGTACTCATGCAACTGAAGTGACATCCAGTGACTACTGTTTTAAACAGCAGAACATTACTAGCTAAAACACTGGTCTGTTTTCCAGCTACAGTTTAGGAGATTGTGATGTTTAATACAACTTAAATAATATCTTCAGTTTTTTGTTTGGTGCACAGTTCTGAGTCCGATGACCAGAGCAGCTCCAGTCTCCGTCTTTGCTGTTTGTGGCATAGCAGCATTCAGTGTTGATATGTGATTACTCACAGAGAGTTATCATACTGTAGTTTTCACTGTTGTTATTAGTTTGCTACAATATATATAATGTGGGGGGTATTCGGAGCAACATTCAGGATATTTAAGGCAATTTACTAACAGTCATGTAGATATTCCAGTCTCAATAAACATATGCACCAATGCCTCCTCATGCTTGTTGTGTTGGCAGATTTTATCATATTGACAAAGACTAAACCCAAAGACATTTCCTGTATATTATTTTTATTTTATTTTAGTTGGTTTTGTAAGTAAAAAATATATATTTTTAGTTATTTTTATGTCAGTTAACTAGAATGCTTTTATTTTAGTTACTAAAATGTTTTTTTCACATCTAGTTTAGTTTGTAGTTTATTTTTAGTTAACTATAATAAGCTTGTACTTGTGACATTAAACCAATCAGATAGTGCTGTGGGTGGGACATCGAGTTAGGCCACAGCATGGGGACTACAGACAGAGGGGCTGCATCACAGCTATTTTTCAATAAATGTATTATAGCAGCTAAAAAAATGCAGTGTTGACGTGATGACCTAGTCGCCACAGTAGCGCCATATGACCACGGTGATGCAGTTATCGTCACAGCCCTAATTGTAACACTAAGCTTCGTCAGAGATGGTCCGGTACTTCTCTTCTCTATTTTGTGCCTGAGAGTGCGTCTGTGGACCAGGATGTAGTTTAAACTAAAAGCCTTCTCTTTAAATCTTTGATGCTCTCGCTACCTTCCTGCTGAGATAAAGTGGGAGGAAGAGATGATGCGTGGGGCTTATAAAGCAGTAATATCTTTTACCCACTTTCAGTTTCATCCTTTCATTTAGTTTTCATGTGTCTTGCTATATCTTTATTTTACTCCAGCATAATTACTTTCACTCATGTTATTCCTCCCACTGAACAACACATTAAGATCCTCTGCTGTTTCACAGTGTGTACAGAACCGCACAATGTGCCATTTCAAATGTTTGTATGACTGTGTTTATGTCTGCTAACTTGCTTGTGTCCTCGATGAACTGGCTCCGCAGAGCTACAGTATGTGACTAAATCCCCGCCTTGAGCTGTGAAGCAGGAGTGGTGCCTCTCCCGTTACATTATATGTCTCATGTATGTCCCTGTTCCCTGCACCCTCCTTCCGCAGCAAACCCCCAGTAGCCTCCGCTGCGGCACTGGGGCCCAGGGCATCACTCAGTCAAATTGAATCACAAATCCTGTTGGGCAGAGGAGACCGTGGGGCTCAGGATGAATGGCTCGGGTCTGTCATGTGATGTCTGCTGATGAATGGCCAGGGTCTAGAGGACAGAGTGGACTGAACCAAGGAAAGTGGGTCTGGTGTAGGTCTCCTCACAGGAGGATTTGTGCTGTAGAATACTCTCCTACAAAGGTTTTTGTTTATTTTGAAACTTTGGTATTACAATATCAAAAAGCAATGGTCTTTGAAAAGCTTTTCAACATGCATCCTAGGTCTGCAGCGTTTATTGAATTGATGATCTTCCCCATGGAATAAAGATGAGAAAAGTGAAGTGTGCTCTTCTTGTTGAAAGTACAGTTGGTAAAGGAGAACAACAACAACCTACTTTCCCTGTCTTGGGTCTGGCAAATGCATCTCTCTTTGCAATGTGGTGGTGATGCAAAAAGAGAAGCATCCAGGCTTTGATGTTTCACATTGGGGGGGGTTTTGTCAGGAGAGTTTTGTGCACGCTGGGATGAACTCTCACTGCAACAGCCCTTCTCTTCTTAAACCTCCCATCCCTTTTTTAGACTCTCGGTGTTTGAGATATGAGTTTGAGAGTCGAGACTTTGTTCCCTTTCTCTCGCCTTATATCCCATCTTCCTCTTTCCCCTCAAGCTCCCTCTTCCTCTCTCCAGCTTTCTTCACCTTCTTTCAGGCCTTCTGTGTCCCTTCACATCTCTCTTGGCTTAGTTCCCGTGATTAAGCACAGCTGTCGCGCTCATCGCAAAGCCGCTCTTTTTTTCACATTGTTATATAAATTGGCTGGCTGTCTTTCTCAGGCCCCGGCCTTGTTGATTTTGGGTGACGTCAATAACTGTTGTTTATTCCTTGGACAGCGAGCCGATTCTGCTGTCTCCGCGGACTGCTTTGACTCAGGTCAGTCAACCAATACATAAATGTGTGTGTGTTTATTCGAGTGTGCCTCGACAAGGCGTCCTCGTTAAATTAAAATCAATCACAAATTGCTTCTCCAAACATATCCCTCCCCTCAATTTCTTATAACTGACTTGATTATTATCTTTCCATCTCTGGCAGCCGAACAGGATCAAATTCTTATTAATAGTAGTGTCTGCTGGGTGGATGAGGAGGAGAGTAATACACGTGACTGGCACTGGAGCGCCGCTCAGCTCCTCTGAATCACTGTGTGAGGCAGGGATGTGTACCTGCAGGGTACCGAGGCAGTCGGGCCATGGCAGGCTGGGCTATGACATTGAGGTGATGGGAACTTAAATCATTCGCCATTGTCTGTGTTTATCTGCTGCAAGCTGGGCAGGAGTAGAGCTGAAGGGTGAGATGACCTCTGGAGAGGGACAGTATGTTGTGGCACACACACATACACACACACACACACACACACTAGCACTTGTTGGCCCTCAGTCCTCTATTCTGTATACTCACTGAGCAGACCATATGCTTTACTGTAACAGCTCCAGGCTCGATAAAACCAATAAAACTGGTTTCCGGAAAACATGCTACCAAGATGAAAATGAGTGGTTAGTTAAATGTTTTTGTTTCTTTCTCAGACACTTATGTGGTGACATTATGTTGCCAATGTGGGCTGCATAGAATAGTTTTTGTGCTGTGGTATGCAGGATATGGTGTATGGTGGTGTTTTTGAAGCATTTTGGTGAGGGCTAACATAATTACTCAAGAAACAATTTGTCAGTTACAAGAAAATTCACAAGATAAAATCATTAAACAAGTAAAAATACCAAACATTTGCTGATTAGAAATCTGACAGTTTGTAAGATTAAAGTGCAGTTCATATATTTTTAGGGCTGCAGCTAATTAATAACCAAAATATTTTCATCATTGATTGATGTGTGGATTATTTTCTTGATTAATCAGTTCGTAATTTCGTCCATAACAGCTTTTAAAATAATAAAAATGTCCATCGTAATTCTCCCTAAACCCAAGGTGACATCCTCCAATCATTTGTTTTGTTCAACCAATAGGTGAGAACCTAAAAATATTAAGATTTTTTATCATCATGCAACGGCGTTCACTATTCTTACTTAGATAATAGGTAGATAATAGTTTTAATAAATAATAATAATAATGCATTGGATTTATACAGCACTTTTTAGGATACTCAAAGACCCTTCAAGTTTTAAAGATTACTTGGAAATCAGCCAATCATAGTTGTTCCAGCCTCACATGTTTGCATCCTCGTGGTCATTTTGTTGTCTGTCTATGTAAGCAAGGGTCAGTGTGGACTGTCCATATGCAGACCAAACTTATCCTCTTGAAGGTCGAGGGGGGGCTGGAGTCTATCCCAGCTACCATTGGGCGAGAGGTGGGGTACACCCTGGACAGGTCGCCAGACTATCGCAGTGCTGACACAGAGACAGACAACCATTCACACTCACACGTACGGTCAATTTAGAGTCACCAATTAACCTGCATGTCTTTGGACTGTGGGAGGAAGCTGGAGTACCCGCTGCTATGTATTACATCAGTGTACTATGTTCAACAGGTGTTGACGAATGAGAAGTGAACATTAATTGTCATTAAATTGCCATATCCAGACAAACCATCCAGACACCAGACAAATTACAAAATACAGGGTATTAAAACACAACAACAAGAAAAAAACTTTGCATCATTAGTAGAGCAGAGCAGAGAGCAGCTTCTGGGATGTGCTGAAGTGTACTTGGGCGCGTTTGGTAGAATCACAAGCGTTATCAAGAGCAATGGTTCCCAGCTGGTGGGTCACAGGTCAGTTCTGAATGGCTCACAATGACTCGCAAACGTGTCAGATTTGTAACAAACACTTTATTTTCAAGTACAGTGAATTTTCCAGCACAGAGCTTTTATTTGATTTTTTTAGTTTCCTGCTGTAGAGTGAGTGACTAACAGACACCTACTTGACCGTGACAGCAAACAGTTTCGACGACATGGACAAACACAAGTGTGACGCTGAATTTATTAAAGTGTGTGGACCTTGAACTAATGGCTAAGGAGAAATCTGGACCTTGTGGCTGGACAATTTGGGAACCACTGATGTAGAGTGGCAAGCATCAGCACCAGCGGGTACTTCACAGCCCGAACACCGTGCAGCTGCACCTGGTGAAATCAGAGGAGAGGGTTGGATGCAGTCAGCATTGTGTGTTTCTGTGTGTGTCTGTATGTGCAGGCTATCTTTATGCTCACTACCGGACAATCGTTGTTGTGAGTGTGAGCTCAACTGAATAGCTTATAAAACTTATTCACAGCTTTTTTTTCTTTCCCTTGTTTTCTTCCTCGCTCTGTCACTCCTTCACACAATAAAAAGAAAGTTATTGTACATAAACATATAACTATATGTGTTTTGATACAGCATATGTGTAGTTATATGTAGATAATATACATGTATTTTGTATGACCACTTAGCTTCATTCAATGCACTGTGTAGACACCCATAATCCCAATCACACAAAATGATAAGAGCAGTAAAGAAAGAGAAAAAAACTGAAAAAAATCAGCCAAATGTATCAGTAATAAGTGTGTTACCCCGTATGACAGACTGTATTTGAGTAAGAGGAAAATGTATTCTGCCAAAGAAGTGATTTTAGAAGTGTTATTTATGAAAAGAAATGACTCAAGTACGTGTAACGGAGTAAATTTGACATGTTACTACCCATCACTGACAGACTCCCATCGTAGAGTGTAAATAGACTTGCGTGCATTTTGGTCTATATCTGGCCTCAATAACACTTTAATGAATGTTATATTCGTCACGCTTTTTGTATGGGCGGTATAACTTGAATGGATGCTAAATGTATCTCAGACAACCCTCCAAGGACATTGCTCCATTGTGATAGAGAGCACTTCAGCCCTTCTGATGAGATGCGTTCACAGTCAAGCTGCAATATACCCCACCCCCCACCCGCACCACCATATTGTTACCTTTTTTAAAAGCACTTTGCTCTCTTACGCTCTCAGTTTGCTTCTCTCAAACAGGCATGGCAAGTTATTCTATGTGGCAGCCTAGCAGCTCTTCTGTGGCTAAATGACATGCAGCAGTTGTTAGAAGAGGCGGCTTTAACTGTTCCCACCTCCCACATCACCCATTTTGCAAATTGTAGCTAGGCCCCCTTCTCCCTTGGGAACACAGTGCCTAATGCACCATTACACAGCTATAAATACTCTTTTCCATAGACCGGGCTCACACTTCCATTGTTATGTGATTATTATTTTATTTCCACCTACTGTCACGGGTGTTGTGAGAGTGAAAGTGGAGTCTTGCTGTTTCGAATGATCGTATACAGGCAGTTATAATTTTGTCCCATGTGTCTGATAATTACCAAAGTGAAATATAAATGGATAATGTGTCAGTTTACAGTTTGTTTAGCATTAATGTACAACATCCCTAAGCAGTAAGTGTTTTTTTGCTCAATTGTCTTTCACTAATTGGCCCCAGAGCAGGAGTTATTTTTGATTAATGCTCTGCTGAAATGTATACAGCGGTCCTCTTTATACTGTACATGTGTACGGTTAGGTTTAAATGGAAAGCACTTTGTCATTTTTATTGGTAAGAGCAAAACATGAGCCAACACTGTGGCTGTGGTGATGGTGCATACTAAATAGAAATGTTCCTCTCTCAACATGCAACATGTTACTCCGTCTCTCAGATCCCAAATTATGATCAGTTCTTGGTTGTTTTTCCTGAAATAATGGAAGAGGTTTTGACTTTAAGAGGTGCTGTTTTTTGGTCATGGCACAGAGAGTTATTTTTCATGTATTCCACCCAAATAAACATTTCAATTTAATTCACAAATTTATTCCGAAAACGGATTAAGAAAAAGTGCATGTACAATTCATAAGAAAGCCATTAAAAGCTTGAGAATAGGAGCCCAGACATGAAGCAAATGGTATTTTAAAGTGTGTTTATGCACAGATTTAAGAAAACAAACTGCATATAATAAACAGTAACATCTATAACCTACAGAACTAAACTAACCTAATGCTAACTACTAAATGGCCCCAATACATTCATAACATTAGTGTAAATATTGGTTTGATAGGTAAATATGATAAATAAAAACACATGGCAAGTGTAAATAACATTACAATGTAAATGGATTTTGGGCTTGGCAGAGCTAGTTGATCAAATTGAAATGACATTTTAAAGGAATACTGTATGTTAATATGTCACTTTCATTCTGCCTTCTTTTGTTCTTGTGGGCAGAAGTGAATTTAAATGAAGTGAATTATTAAAAAAAAAAAAAAAAGGAGCATTGGCTGGTATTCTCTCGCGATAAGTCTCAAATCATACCTGTCGTTCTTGGTTGTTTTTACTGCCCCTTTGTTATGTTTTTGTGATCATTAAATCAGCATTTTTTTTTGATTATTTTTTGGCATTTTGTCCTTTATGGGAAAGGACAGCTATTAGAATGAAAGGGGGGCAGATGACATGCAGCAAGGGCTCGAACCCACGGCCACTACAGCGAGGACACAGCCCCTGCACATGGGGTGCCCGCTTCACCAGGTGAGCGAGCGGGCGCCCCATGAAATCAGCATTTTAATGTGTTTTAGTTTGTTTATGTTGTCCTGATAATATTTACTGGGGTGTCTGCAGGTCCCTAAAAGGTCTTAAAATGTCTTAAATTAAATTTGATAAATCTTAGACCTTAAAAGTCATTAAATAGTCTTATTTCCACGTCTAATTTCATATATCCATCTTTTCTTTTTTTGTCAAAAATAAGCTCTGTGTGAAAATTCACACTCCTGGTGTTACAGATCTTTAAACTGTATATTTACTTTGTACTTGCACTTACCTGTTGCCTAATGTAGAACAATCTAACTCACTCTAATAATGTTCAGTTGAGATTATAGGACGTCTTAAAATTCCTAAGAGTGATCAGCACTTGCCTGTTGTCTTGTGTCTCGAGTGAGAGAGGGGGAATCACTTCATTGGGGTCATGAGATGGACACCCTCCTTCACTGGTGTTTCGTTGAAAGGCCCACGACACCTACGGAAGGCTCACCGCCAACATCTTACGTCCCAGGTGTGCCCCCCTTCGCTTTTACCCCTCATGTTGGACATCATGCAGACAGTTGAGGTCCTTCCTCTTCATCCAAAGCCAGTTGCTGTTTCGCTCAGCAGCCTCTGATAGTGACTTGATGGCTCGTCGGAGGGCCTGTCCTCAAACCCCTATACTCTTCAGAAGCCTTGTTGATCATGCGGCTACGAATCCTCTACACCCAACCTCTGCAGGGAGCACCTGGGAACGCCAGCCATGTTGTTAAGCCTCAGCTGCTAGGTCTGTGTACTTCAGGGCTTATGCATCGTAAGCTTCCCCAACTGCAGCCTCCCATGGTACTGTTAGTTCCACAATGTAGAAGAACCTCTGTGAGGCTGACCGCAAGATCAGGTTCAGGCCATGAGATTAGTTGTAGCCATCTCTGGTGGAAAGCTGAGCCTCTGATCCAGGTCAGCCTGCATTTTCCAGTTTCTGACAGTATCCAGGAGGGTTGTTTTCCATAACCATATTCCTACATGAAACCTGCCTCTGCATAGAACCACATATATAATACCCTACTCACCTTTATACTTGAAATGCTTGAGTATAGAAAAGATGATTTGTCTCTAAATCAGTCTTAATTTTGGTTAAAAATGATCTGTCTTAAAAAGCAGAAATACAAGTGTCTGATACCTGTAAACACCCTGTGTGCTCTTGATAATTTCAGTATCAGTAAGAGGCTTTGCACGAATTACTTAGCAACATTAAAGCATCATTAATTGCAAACCCAGCATGAGGTTAAAAGTCTGCTGCTTAATTCTGTTGATTCTAGCCAGGAAGTAGAGTATCCTCCTCAAGATCTGCTCTCCTCAGTAGCTGATGTGGCAAATGGCAGATAAACAAAGCAAGAAAAAAAAAGAAACCCGAGGAAACTGCGGCTCTACTCTGACCACGGACTGTTTACTCACGGATTAGATCCCTATCTCCTCTAATTGAGTTCCCTGGGATTGGCACACTCATAGCCTGTCTACAAACACAACTCCGGTCTCCCAGCGTCCCTGTGAATTCCTGGGGTCTGAACCTGTGAGCTTTTAATGAATTTTTTTTTCGGTTGGAAAAGAGGAAGTGGATGCAATTCAAGGCCGCGCGTTGTGCCTCTGTGCGTCCTTGTAGAGATGCTTCTGGGGCTCGTCTGTCTCCGTGTCAGAATTATATTGTCTCTGCCTTGTTTAGCAAACAGAATCTGTCGCGGTTTAGGCTTTTATTGTACCTCAAGGTGTTCCTGCGGTCTGTACGTAGTTACTGTATGTGTGTGTGGAGATACCTGCTTTTATGAGCAGGTCTGTCCTTGTAGTTAAACCAGCCTGTAGCACTTGGTCGTGAACTGCAGCAGTGTTCGGTGATACAGACATCTGCCCTGGCAGTTAACTGGCGACTACCCCTGTAGTTATTATTGTAGTCTGTAAAGGGAACCTATCGTGCTGTCTGGAGACAGCCGCCTTAATAAGACTCTGTCAAGTTCATGTTCCTTTCTCTGAAGTAAAAGGACCTTTTCTTTTTGCCTCCCTCTTTTTACCTCTTCTCTTTCACCCTGTCTTTTTTTTCCCTTTGCTGAGATTCTTGTAGGTCTATTGGCTGTAAGTTCCTGCTGCCTCTCCACCCTCCCCATTTCTCTTCCCCTATATCTAGCCCAAAGCAGGCTTTGATGTTCAGTGTCTTTACTCTCTGAAATAAGGCTGTTCTGCTACCAAAGAAACACCCCATCTCTTTCCCCTCGCTCCCTCTTTTCCTTTTTTTTTTAAACACTGCAGGTGAAAAGAAACCTCCTCTTCATACCCTAGAATCTTCCCTTTTGTGAGAACTGTGTTCAGCCAGCTGTTAGATAGCCGATGTTTCTTTCTGAGTTAAGGTGAGGTTCTCCTTTCGTCCTCATTTTCTGCTTGTGGCTTGAATGTCAACCTAGCTTGCGATTAACACTAGCGAAGCCAAGGAGACAGGTAATTAGGAGAAAAGGTCGTTTCCAAGCTCACTTTATTACATTTTCACCCCCAGTGACAGGGGGTAATAAAAATAACTTTATACATTAAGGTTAATATTAAGAGCACAACACTGAACATTAAAGCAAGTTACTGTCGACAGGTACCTTTTAGTTTCAGTATATTTTACTGTCGAATCTTGTTTCCACCCCAAAACCCAACAAAACTGCTCACACTATTTGTCCATAAACAACGTAGTGGATCTTCATTCATAAAAATTTGTTGAATCAAAACAAACTCTAACATTTAGTCAGATTAGCATGATGTGTTAGATTAGCAGCTGTAAAAACAGGTTCATATTTTGGCCTTTTTTCTCCTTTTAAGTTCCTGATTTTCAGAGAATAGAGCTGTCAGACCCATTCCTCTCTAGTCAGGGCTTGTAGCTCAAAAGCTTACTGTACACAATACCTCAGAAACACACACACACACACAACACCTGTTGTATAACTGCACAAAGGTGTGCATGTACCAGATGAAAGGGGACTTCTATCGTATGACGTCTGTTTGTGCAAATATGTGCTAGTTTTTATGTTGGCTTGTCTTTTTTTTTTCCGCTTTTAATTTTAGGGGGAAAATCCCCATAAAGATCAAATGAGGCATGATCTGACATGTCTGCTTTGGCATGGCGCGGTGGTAGCTGACAGATTTGAAGTTAATTAAAAGTGCTCTTTTGTCCGTTGACTGATGCCAGTGCAGCGGGATTTGGGTGGTGTGACGGGCGTGGGTGGAGGGCACGGGCCGGGCCACACAATGGTGGGCTTTGTAGGTGGCTGTGATGTAGGGAAAGGCTACATGATGTCAGGCTGGCAACAGGCCATACATTCAAGTCCAGTGGTCCTCCTCCTCGGAGCATTTATAGCACCTTCTCACAGCTGGATGAGGAGGAGTGGGGAAGAGCAGGTGGCGGGAATCTATCCTGCAGGAGGAGCTGCAGCACAATGGACTGCATTCCTTGTGAATAATATGGTGGGGAATAATTTGGAGTAAGATGTATTTTGATAAGGAGTTCAAAGAGGGTTATATGTCAGATGTACTCATACACTTTGCAGCTGCATTAAAGATTAAATCATCCAGCTGGAGTGAGAAATCAGAAAGAAGATCTCAGCTCGTACACGATGCAGCTGCCAGACCTTTGAACAAAACAAGTAAAAGGAGCACATTACACCCATTTTAGCAAATTTGCACTTTGAAATGTTATCCTAGCTGTTAATAGTTTAGCACCTCCAAACTTAGTTTAATAACCCTCCTTCTATTACACAGCATCAAAAGAGGTTTTACAAGAGTTGAATTGCAAGTCCAATATGAATCTCATATCTATATGCTGCATATGAAGCTACCACCAGAAGCCAGTTAGCCTTTTTACCATGAAGACTGGATCTAGAGGGAGTAGTAATCTTGGCTCACTGGCCTACCAGACTATTCTTCACTATTTCCTAGGGGTGTAACGACCCATCGACCTGGAGGGATGTATTGATTTAATGATCAATGATCCAATATCATCGGGGCTAAGTGAAAACATTGATACATATCATCATCTTTAAGATAGGCCTTTTATTTTGAAATTCCCAGGGCACATCTGTGTCACCATTTAGGTCCAAGCACACCTCCTTCCTAAACATTCAAACAGCACTAGCAGCCTAGCACCATGCAGGTAATAGCAAGCAGACAAAAAAGAAGAAGACAATACAGTTATTTACCAATACCAATTTTCAATCGTTTATCCGAAGCTGGGTCACGGAGGCAGCAGGCTTAGCAAAGAATTCCAGACACCCCTTTCCCCAGCAACGCTTTCCAGCTCCTCCTGGGGGAATCCAAGGCATTCCCAGGCCAGACAAGATATGTAATCCCTCCAGCGTGTTCTGGGTCTTCCCCGGGGCCTCCTAGCAGTAGCAGTTGTACGTGCCCTGGACACCTCTAATGGAAGGCGCCCAGGACGCATCCTAATCAGATGCCTAGTCGTAGGTCCCTAAAAGTATTAAAATCAAAATCCATTTCGCCAGACTTTGTGATTTTAGCAAATACTGTATCACTGTCCTCTTTGGATA
This sequence comes from Cephalopholis sonnerati, assembly GCA_019142605.1. Lineage (NCBI taxonomy): Eukaryota > Metazoa > Chordata > Actinopteri > Perciformes > Serranidae > Cephalopholis > Cephalopholis sonnerati. Next base: position 15,825,023 of record JAGQAX010000010.1, on the reverse strand, counting down.
ATCAATATAATTTCATATTGTGATGAAGCTTGTGACTTACAACCCCATTTCCTGGTGCGCCGCAGTTACTTCCTGGAGGCTTGTTGTCACTGTGGGGGTTGCTGTGACAACTTGTTTTTACATTTTGGATTTTGAACAGAATAAAAAAGAAGATATAATGTTTTAAACAGTGAGCTTTGGAGTGGATAGATTTTGCTACCTGTGGATAAAGGCAGGCTAGCTGCTTCCCCTTGTGTCCTGTCTTTGCAGTGCAAAGCACAGACATGAGAGTGGTATCAATCTTCTCATCTAACTCTCTACAATTAAGCGTGTTTCCCAAAATACTGAACTATTCCTTTAAATCAAACTCTAAAAAATAAGTTGCATGAGGGAATCTCTTTCTCATTATGGACCAAGACTGTCCATTAAAACTAATTATTGTGATTATGGGGACAGTCATGAAAAAGGAAATTATGCCCGCCTGTGTGTTGGAATATGTGTGTGTAGAACGAACAGATTTCCTTTTAAGTGTTAAGGGCTGATAAAATGAATAATAGTCTCACATTACAATAAAGATGCCAGCTCTGTAAATTCAGTAGCTCACGTCTCCTTAAGCATTATTAGCCCGGTGGTTGTGTGCAGTGATGCTGCCGACTCCAAGCCATCCTGCGTCTGTTTTTGACTGGCGTCGGGACCGCAGATAAGACCCAGAGTCGCAGAGGAGTGGCTTAGATAACCACAGAGAGCCCTTCAGTCCTTCTCCCTGTCTCTCACTGCCTCCATACTCTGTCTGTAAATTCTCAATTTCTTTTTCTACTCTCAACTTCTCCTCCTCCCCTCCCCGGTCGGAGGGATAACCATCTACCCTTTCAGCAAAAGCCAGTGCCCTATCTGTCTCCCTGTGGCCTCCCTCTCAGCTCCCTCTCTCCCTCCTTCTCCTCTGCCTTCATCTCGCTCGGGGAGGATAACCATCTAGCCTTTCAGCACAGGCCAGCTCTTTCTAATGACTGTTTCCAGTGAGGGAGGACAGTGGAGAAGCTTTGTCCCACTCACTCTGGCACATTTCAGCAGCTGGAGGGGAAAGGGGAAGTCTATACCATATTTTAATATTTGGACAGCACCACAGAGAAGGACATTTAATTTAATGTGTTGGCAAGATGAGATGAGATAAGATTCCTGCCTCTTTAAATGTAACCCTTGCTTGTTGAAATTATATGTCAGATAATCTGACACAGTGCCTACATGGCTGACTACTAATTTTATAGTCATGTGGAGATATTTTTTTAAAGGGCAGCAGGTCGAGGTTAACAATCATAATCTTGCACAGTTGAACAGAATTTAAACTTTGACTTAAAGCCAAAATCAAATTCAAGGGGTGCTGTCAAAATGGAAAATAAGCAACGCAGCTGCCAGTGCATTAGAGCCAGCAGCACAGCATCATATCATTTTTTGTTTGCACCAAATGATGAATCACCGTGTTTCGCATCAGACCAAGCATCTAATCTGTACGCCGAACACAATCCCTCAGATGTAACACTGCAGGTGGGAAAGTTTTGATGACTGATAACAAGAACAAGGAGTCAAATTTGGAAAGAAGAGGAAGTTGGGAGGTCCTGGCAAAGAAGAAATAAAAAACATGTTTGAGAAAATGTGATGTTTGTAAAACTGATAAAAGACTAACAAAATGTGGGGATAAAGGACCCAGAGAGGAGCAAGACGAGTTTCAAGCTCCATGTTTAAAGCACGGATCGGCAGACGACCAAGAAACGGTGACAAGCGACGGAAAAAAACATGTGAAACTTTGAAGTCAACAGGCACATGAGCTCTGAGAGGAAAGACATTAATAGAGTGTATGACAGAGTGGGTGAGTGAAGGAATGAGAGCACGACAGAGGCAGACGGAAAGGAGGACAAGAGGAAGGCAAGAAGCAGAGAACTGCTGCACTTCCAAGTTCAGGAGTGCAGATTTGACAAGCATTTAGGTTTTCCTTTTTTTTTTCAAAGAAGGAGAACCTATGAAAAGCCCTCTTTCAGGCCTGGACTGAAAGGGGATTAGACAGAGGCATAGAGAGTGAAAGACACAAACATTCCTTTACACATCTTGTGCATTTACCTGTCAGAGCGCCGCAATAAAGCTGCTCCCGCATGGGCAATGTGCCAAGATTTTGAATTCTAAAGGCCTGAAGGGCTGTCTGTGAAAATCTCAACACTTGAGTGGCTGTGTGTCTTTGTTAAAGGAAATAATTTCAGATTACAGCCGGGTAATATTTCTATAATGTGTACACACCTCGGATCTTTGTTTCTAGCAGTATTCCCTACACTATTTAAATGTAAATCAGAAGAAGAGGAGATCACACAGTCTTTGGAGTGTAATGCATATCTTCTCCTCTTCAACTGACTGTTACATTCTAGCCTGACCTTTTAGCATCGGAGTTGTACATCAGTTCCAAGCCCACAGCTATGGCGAAGAGTAATTTGCTGTGGTTCTCGCTGATCTATCTGCGAAGAATGCTTGGACTGTGCTGCGCGAAACATAAATCCTCAAACTGCACATAATCTGTCCACTGTCCCTGTCAGCGGCGAGAGGACTAATGATTTTTTACATCATTAAGCTTGTTCCAGCGCTTGAGGGGTCATTGTGTGACCAGTCAGCCTTGCACTGTCACGCTAACAAGTGCTAACCCATGACAAATTCGGTAGTATTTGTAGTTTTGGCTATCAGCGGTGGAATGTGTGAAAGTCTTTTCTTATGTTTTTTTTATCTCTTAGTTTGATAGAGATCAAGTGGTCCACTCTGACCTAGTCTAAATGCACCTCTTCCAGGAAAGAACTGTATTGTTTGTTCCAGTAAAAGATGATTACACCATTGTGAAAGCATTTGTAAGGCCGGCAAGGCCAGCCAGCAAACCTATGCTTCTGCAAACGCTGCAGCTACTGTATGCAGCCAACATTTCACATATTTCTAGGCTCTTTTTATTTTAAGATGAAGGACAACTGCTTTACTTCATTCATATTTAAGTTGTATATTTAATGGTGGCTATGTATAGTAAACCACAATTGGGACTTTTGTATTGAATTTAATGTTTAATTTAACATGTAAATAATAAAATAGGCACAGTGCAGTGTTAGCTCGTTCCCACAGGGATAACAGTGGGTCATTTAGTTGCCAGTAATTATGCACAGCTTTGTAAAGTGAGAGCAAGATACAGGATACAGTCTTCTGTCTATGATAGTTTAAGATGAGGAATTCTATGCATGCATCACAGATTAAGCTTTTATTATAAGGTGATCAGCAGCACACCTACCTTGAAAACTCCTAAATTATAACAACCTATAATTAATTCTACCCTGCAGTCATACAGCAGTTGAATGTTTTGCACTTGTATGTTTAATTTGAATTATGCTACATGCATAAATAATGCACAAATGATATATCGTGTATTGGAACGCTTTTTCCATAACATAACCACTCAAATGGAGGACAAGAGGGACTGCTGCCAATCTTTGCTCACCAAGGTTTAGATCTAAAGCTGATCGAGGTCAAAGGTCACCATGTTGCAAGTGTGGAGTGAAGTGTTTGTGTTGAAGAGGCAGCGAGCCAATGTATCCTCAGAGGACTCTCTAAAAACTTTGATTTCAGCTGGGGTGGGGCCTTACGTCCTGCATCATGCAGAGTGTTGTGTGCCTGATGCATGGGTCATCTCGTCACTTTGTTAATAAGCTAGCAAAACTGTGACTTGAAGAGTGTTTTTGTAGCTTTATCTGTGCCTTAACCCAGAGATTAAATTTAAAGGAAAACTCGCGCTTCAACAGAGATGATTTATTGTGACCATTGTTTCACAAAAACACTGTATTTTGCTCCTGATGCTGTTGGCACAGCTGCAACCACAACTAGACTTCTGTGGATATTCTAATGACTTTTACCTGACTGTTGATAAATTCTTACACTGATCATCACAGTGTCAAACTGTAAAACATGAACAACTAATCGGTGCTAAAATATATTGACATTTATGATGTCCAACAACAAAAATGTACTCAGACGGAGGGTCTGTATTCTGATATCACTGTAGTGTTGTTTACACTTTATGTGGTCAGTACACCTACAGGTGGTTTATAGAGTATTTTATTGCCTTATTAGTTGAGATTCAACAGTTTAACTGTTTTGTATTGTCTGAAATTGTTTGGCAAAAAGTATATGTGACAGTTAACTACATATTGTCAGAATTAGACGGGTTTTAGAGTGATGATATTGTATTGTATGTCTGTAAGTACTGTGTAATGTGATGGAACTATGTAATGTGTTGTAACATTACATTAAGAATTTGTAATTTGTTTTATGATTCCAAGTTTCAGGGCAGACACCATCAAATACCATCAGTTGTATAATGCTTTGCTTTGTATCTAAACTAAACTAAATACCAACCTTTACTTCATGTTTGGCCCACCGCTAACATCCTGAAGGTGACTCAGCTTCCCCATAAAGCCCCTTTTTTCCCATCAAGCATCAGGCACAGCTGGGGGTTGTGGTTCTTCAGTCATTATTTGTAAATGGTCAAGGACCATGCTGTTTTGCATCAGGCAGGAGAAGAGTGTGACATCAGCGATGGTGGCCTACATAGAACAATGATTTGGTGGCCTGGTTTCCGAAAAGAGCTACTGTGGCGAATGGTGCTCTGTGATGTTTCATGGAGTGTCATTGTGGTTTGCTGAGGAGAACAGGCTGGTTGCAGGCGAGGAGGAAAACAGAGACCACAGACTTAATAGTTCTGACATTCTCTAAGCATCTTTATCTTTGTCTTGACAGCGCTGTTGCTTTCCAGCGGTCTGTGTACATGTTGACTATCTTCTCCATCAGTCTTTGTTTGTTGTCTGCCTACCTGCCGGCCTCTAGAAAATGCCTTCCACTCTGTTGTTGAGCTGCCCATTTGCCATGTGACTTTCATGTTTCTGTTTGTTTGCCTTTCGGTTTCTCGGCCTGGCTGTCAGTTAGCCGTGTCTATCTGTCTGTTGTCAAGACATTTTACTGACTCACAGTGACTAAGTGAGGCCTGAAGTGCTAGCTTGTTCTGACCTGACTTCAAAATAGACAGCTTGGCACGCACTCCGTGCACACACAGCATCACCAAAACAGGGCTTTCCTTGTACAACGTTAGTTCCCATGTCAGCCCCTGTTTCAGATCTGGCGTTTAATATGACTCACTGGTTATGAGACTTATGAGCGATCGTTTGAGAACAATCATTAAAGCCCACAGCCATAACGAGTCTGATTGTGAGTTAACAGGAACACACACAGTGGAATACACAGCTCAGTCTGTTGGATCACTGATTAAAGTGCTGCTGTTGGTGCTTTGTTGATTGATCAGACTTAAGCTAGATTGTTTATTTTATGCAGTGAGTGTGCAGAGAAGTAACCTCAGTAGGTTGTTCAATTTAACTCCCATCAAACCAGTAATGCCACCAAATGACAGATGATGATACTATTTATCTTGATTTATTTCAAATGTAGACAAATGACAAAATAATACAGATACGAGAAAACCCCCCAAGGTAAAGAGGGATGTCTAGCCCCAGCCATAAATAAAACATGCCAGTGTTTGAGGATCTGGGCATGTGTGGATCTGCTCTTTGGAAGCCCAGATTCCCTGGCCGGATTCCCAGCCAGAGGCGAAGGAAGGAAAGGGGGAGGGAAAGAGTGTGAGGGGGGGAGAGATGAGTGAACTAAGGGATGAACTGAGAGACTTGTCTGTGCTTTGATGTGATGACTGAAGCAGAGAGAGCGTCAGTCATATTTTCTCCAAGCGACGATCTATAATCGGATCGCCCAACATTTAATATTTATCTGACTCATTATCAAGGATTAAAGTAGATCTGATTGAGGATTCGACAACCTTTCTATCTGGCTTTGAAAACGGTTGGATGGGAGTGGCAGGGGTGTGTGCATGTGGGTTAAGAGCCGATGATTGATGGCTTTCTGTGAGGGCCTTTGTACTGTGGCAGCAGAGAGAAAAGAGCCGGATTAAATAGTAGAATTACGTTCAAGACTTCCATCATGTGTGCCATTCGTGTTGTATTAAGAATGGATTTCTGTTCATTTCTATCCAAAGAAGGAGAGCGAGAGAACAGACTGTTCATTCTTTCTGCGGAGTGGAAGCTGGAAGCATCAATCTTAGCTGACAGCATGTAAATGCAGGAGGTCTAAGTGCTTTAATTATTATTATTATTTAGCAATGCGTATTACCTCTCTATAAAGAAGTAATCGCTGCACTAACAGTAAATCTCTCACTCTTTGATTTGTTCAACGCACACTATAAGATTTGGAGATAGGAGTGTGATTTTGCACAATGCACAAAATGCACCGCTCTGTGTATTGTGCATTGTGCAATATCAAGAACTCATTGTGCAAGAAAAGAGGATACGAGCAAAGAGGTGAGCTTATAAAAGACAAAGGTCTTGACAGGTAGCAGCTGCGCCTGCAACTCCCTGCAATCTACTGCTGAGAAGATTAGCTCATTAATCATTTATCATCTGGCAGGAAATTGTTAGATTGCAATTTTATAAACAGTTGTTAAGTCATCTGACTTAATGTTTTATAGTTGATGCTTAAAGGCTTCAAAGAGACTTGCTTGCTTTTGTTTCAGTAAATAGTGAACACCTTTGTGGCTGTTTGGCTGCTTGTCAGGCAGAGTTAGCACCCTTAAGACATCATATTAGGGCTTGGTGGGTAGTAATGGGAATGTGTCATCATTTAATGGAGTTGATGATGTGGATTTCTTTGCAAACATGTCACACTATAAGTCACACTAGTTGTCTTTTTGCATCCACCAAGTCTCAGTTCACCAGCTAGTTGCTAACTTTGTCGGCCTTTTGGTGCTGGGCAGGTATCGCAGTGGGTTTAGAACTTTTGTTTTGCTAAAATAACAGTAAGAATATCAGTTTGTAGACATCAAAGCTAAAATTAGTCGTACGTTTCTGAAACATCAGTGCTCAGTGTATGCACCTAAAATAATGTGACAGTTAGCCACTTTGTTAGCACATAAGTCGCAGTAACATTAGCCATAGTAGCTAGAACTTTGCAAGACAACCATGCTGCTAAAGTTGTCAGATGACTTGCCAAGCTGGTTGGAGATTTGTGATATGCCAGTTTTCTTTGGCATATCTGGCACTCAGTTTTTGGGAGGGTTATCTTTGCAAATTTTGCAGCTATTCCAGATGCTTGAACTTTTCTTTCTTTACTATCTGTAGACCTGTCACGTGTGGTCAAAGTGTCACAGTTTCAGTAGTGGTGGACTGCTGGTGACTGACCTTAGATAACAGCGAGTCAGAGTCACAAATCTGCAGTGAGTGTATCTATATCTATATCCATCTGTCTACCGGTCACTTTATTAGGTACACCTTGCTAGTACCAGCTTGCACCCCTTTTGCCTTCAGAACTGCCTTAATTCTTCATGGCATAGATTCAACAAGGTGCTGGAGACATTCCTCAGAGATTTTGGTCCATATTGACATGATAGCATCACACAGTTGCTGCAGATTGTCTCTTTTTCAGACCATCCTCTGTAAACCCTAGAGATGGTTGCATGTGAAAATCCCAGTAGATCAGCAGTTTCTGAAATACTCAGACCAGCCCGTCTGGCAGCAACAATCAAAGTCACTTAAATCACCTTTCTTCCCCATTCTGATGCTTGATTTGAACTTCAGCAGGTCACCATGACCATGTCTACATGCCTATACATATATACATATGTATATATACATACATACATTAATCCCAAAATATAAATCCCAAATAGCCCATAAATTACGAAAGCAGTGGCAGGCTAAACAATGAGCTGAAATATGCTATAACTCTCTGCAGATAAAAATGGATTACAGCCGCTTTAATTTGTAATGAAAGCAATTTTTAGTTGAAGGTCACTAAATCATTCAATTCTACCCCCTTTCCCCTTCCTCACCCTTCCCATTGTTTTTTATTTTTTGCATTTTTCTCACTGTGTCTTTGGCTCCTTTGTGAAAACTTTTCATCCTCCCTGCTTTTCTCTTTCACGTCACCCCGGCTCTTTTATGCGCTCACCTTCCCCATTTTTCTCCTGCGCACATCTCTCTCAGCTGCATCACCCACCACCCTCTGTGTCCATGTCTCTGACTCAGTCCTGGCTGAATGTGTTCTAGCTGTTGTTGCTTTGACAGGCCCTGACAACAGCAGGTCAGCTTCTATCTGTCAGCCTCTCCACCTCTTAGAAGCACAGAGCAGAGGGGAACTGGCTGCTTTGTTTGTTCTTTCACCATCAGGAGACAGCGCTGCCACAAAGGGAAGCTTGCACATTTATAGGAGTCAAGCCATGAGCTCTCTCTCACACAGGCACAGGCACATATATGCAACTGTAATAGCTTGCCCTTTCTTTGTCTGTCTAGCTCGTGTCACATATGTAATTAGCTCAGTGGCAATGACATGTCACTTGCCATTCTTGAAAAGGAACACATGGTGTCTTTCCACGAATGTTGCTCTGGTATTTTTCCCTTTCAGAACCCTGTAGCAACATTTCCGAACTCTTAACTATAAAGCCATCAATCAGGAAGAGAATGTGGGTGTCTGTGTCATTGTTTCCTACATCTCGGTTTTCTCCTATCAAGACTAAAATGCAACCCCAGAGTTTTCAAACTAAAACTGGGTCAGCAGCATTTTCAAAGGTCTCCATTTTAGGGGTTTCAAAACGCCATAATAGTGTGGACACTGGGTGTAAATGTAGCAACAGTTATGTGTTTTAAAAGGAAAATAGGTTAGTGTAGATGTAGCAGGAGAGCTCACCACCGCCAATGGCCAGCAATCAAGCTGGAGAGATAAACATTCAACAGCACAAGAAATAAATCAATTTGTCAAACTCCTTCAGTGCTCCTCTTTGATGTCACAATCTTCCCCAAATTCCTATTTTCTGTAGTGTTGCAATCAGATCTTTCCTGAGAAGTCCTGTCCTCTGTGAAAAGACAGAACTGTTCCTTTCTGGGAAACTGAAATCCAAAAAGTCTGACACTGTCTCATGGATGTTTGATGCCAACAGGTTTATTGTGCAAAAAGGGCTTCTGTTTTTCTTTCCCTATGCTCCCTCATCTCGAAGAGTTTTTGTCAAGCTTCTAGACTTCGTTGCGTGCAGTTACACAGGAGGCAGGAGCGTCAGTCTGCATCATGTGACAGGATGTTCCGCCTGATGTGTGTCAACTGTTGACACTTCCTGTCAAAGACCTTTGCTAGACCATCCGTGGAAAAAATTCACCCACACACACGCACTCCAAAACAACACACCACATTCCTCCAGACACAGAAATGAGGTCAGCTCTCTGCAGCCTGTGGTTACTTCTTTTATTTTGAGATGGCCTATACGATACAGTATGTCTGAGATACGGTTCAGATACACATCAACAGGAAAACTTTCTTCAGAGTTACTTTTTCACAGACTTTTTCCACTCCCTGTCTGCCTTATGTTTTTTTGCTCGCACACATTGAGATTCAGCACGTAAGTCAACACACAGACAAGCTCAAGTTAAGGCATGTCTGTAACAGGCAGGAGAAGGGTGGGTTGTAGGGTGTAACTGGGACAGTGTGTGTCTGTACTGTCTGTACAGTATATTGTTAGATGTGTTATTCTTGTTAAGGCTGAGTAAATTACGTTCTCCCACATTCCAGGTCAGTCCAGTTTAATCTCAGTCAACACACAAAGTGGAAAAAGAAATGGTGGGAATGGATAAAGAGTGGAGATGACACTGAAGAAGGCAGGACATGGTTGGGCAAGTTGGCAGGCTGGTCGGAAAGCTACAACACCACATCAGCTTCTTTGACAGCACTGTGACTGTACCTGCTAAGTGAATGGGACAGGCCGCTGCCACCATTTAAAGCAGCTGGCTCTCACACTCTTTGGTTATTCATTGGCTGCTGGGATTTCACTGTTTGTCTGTGCAGGCGTGTGTGTGTGTGTGTGTGTGTGTGTGTGAAAAGCAGAGAGACGGAAGGAGACAGAATGAACAGGACAAAGAGCGAATGCAGTTGTGCGCATTTGTGCGTGCGTGTCACTCCGTGCCTGTCTTATCAGAGTGGGCAGTCAAGCATGTTTCTCAGGGCTACAGCAACTTAATTACAAAACCTGTTGTAATCCATCATGTTCCTTATAAATCACAACTCCCATTAGAGAGTTGCCACGGAATTGGGATCCCGCAGGTTCTGTCCGACCTAGTGCAAATGTTGCAGCTTAACAAACACGTAATGTCATGCATTTTCTTCCCGTTAAGGGGTAAATTCAGTACCCTATTTTCCAATGTTCCCATGTGACTAATGGGAACAACAAGAGAGTGATGAAACAGGCTGCAATGTAACCACTTGGGGAATGTTTGCAACGTCAATTTTCGCCTACTACAAGTGCTTGTTTTTGCTACTGACTTGTTCAGATTATTATTTCAGGTGTCTGACAACTTTAAAATGATCCCCACTGAGACAGAACTTTTTGTTAAGGGGTAAAGCGGTTTTTTGTTTAACTAGAAACAGCCCCAAAATAGCTATCGCCAATCACAGCACTCCATTTAAACAAACAGTAATTTTGTCAACACACTTCAGAAATACTACAGAAATAAAATAAAATTCATAAAAAACGCCTTTATCGTTCACTGTTCCAATAATCACCAACTGGTTTGGCTGAAATATTTTCTTAATTCACTCAGTTAGATGTGAGAATATGCTAGCTCTATACATGCTAAAATTACTGTGTATTCGAGGGTGCTTTCAGACCTAGAGTTGTCTTGCTTTGGTCTGAGAGTTGGTTCGTGTTCTCACAGCAGCATTTACAAGCGGACCAGATCAAAGGCCTTGTGCGAGAAAGCTGCTCTTGATTGGTCAGAATTTCCATGTGGGAAAAATCCAGGAAGTAAACAAAACGCTGAAGAAGAGTACACTTGCAAGATACATGCAACACTTTCTAATGTCAGGTTGATTTTAATGCTGGTCATCGTGTATTATTTTGCTTGATTTGCTCATTCAAACCATACAGTTTGAAAACGAGGCGCGGCTCCAACTAGAAAACAATGTTTTGATGCATTAGAGGCACCAAATGTGCATATTAAGGCAGTACAGGAGGAGATGGAGATGCATAATGCAACAAACCGCACTAGCATTCGTTTGTAACCGGAGACTACCTCTTCAAGAGGGTCCCAGTCTGGTTGTTTTGGTGCACACCCAAGTGTGATTGCTGTGTTCACACCTGCCCAAATGGGCCGCACTTTGGGGGCAAATGAACCTGAGTTTGATTGAACCAAATCAAACAGGGCAGATGTGAAAGCACCGTAAATGAAGTCTGGTGGCATTGTCAATCGTGATTTCGGGGCTGGTTCTGGTTAAAGAAAGAGTCTTATTCTTTTACAACAAGGTCTATCTCTTGTCAAACACTTCGAATAATAGTTTGAACTTCTCAGTGGTAAAAACCAGCACTTTTAGTGGATGGAAATTGACAGTGTGAGCATGCCCCGAGTGGTGACATCGCAGTTTTGCCTCTGCTGGCTGCAGCACTCTCGCTCAGTACCAGTTTCAAAAATTGTTGCTCCCATTACTCACTTAGACACAAAAACATGGGAAAATAGGGTCCAGGTTGAAAAATACTGCACTCACCCTTTAACTGTGTGCTTCTAAATGAAGTAAAGTTCCAGTTTGGGTTGTCTCTCATGCTTGTCAGCTCACATTTTCTCTCTCTCTCGCTTGTTATGTTAGAAATTGCCATTACTAATCCATTTTGATATGTAAACAATGACACTATCGCTGTTGTTCTCCAGTCTGATGTTCCAGCATCTGGTTCCCATCTGTTGCTATGGGAGATGGTATAAACTATCAGAGAAACAGGGACGCAATTCATAATGATTTTATTCACCATAAGGTCACAGAGTCTCCCACTGAAGCTATTTGTTTTTACTTTGAAAGGTCACACCTTCTAAATGTGACTTATCAAAGAGCCCAGTAATTGTATTAGCATTTTTATGTGTGCTTTTATTTGTTTTGTATTTTTCCTTAGGATACGGCCAATGCAAAACTGTGAATGGTGCATCAGCATGAGCACACAGTAATGGTTAAAGAAACAGTTAGCAGGATGACAGACTTTCTTTTGTGCTTGTAAGTAGTCGTAAACATATGTAGAGGCAAGATACTGTATCCTGTTTAATCTTATCCAGTCCTATACCATCTCATTCTGTCCTGCCCTTTGCTATACTCTGCTCCCCTGCTCCACTTCATTTCTCTACGGTCCATTTGTTAACATAGACTGACCACAGAGTTAATCACAGCCGGAGCTATTTAACTCTAACCAAGTGATTTACTTCCCACGGCCCACATCATTACATTATCACATTATTCATTAAGCCATTCCTCTCTCTTGTAGTCAAAATGAGTAGCTAGTCGAACTTTTCCCAGCCCATTAAAATGCGTCTGATTCAGCACCTGTTTAGTGTGACAGTTGAGGGCAGTATACTTGTGTGTTTCATGAGTCCGTTGCTACAGTGCTGCATGTATAAATAAATAGCTCTTGAGGCAGGTAGCTAGGTGTAAGTGTGGGTTTGAAGAAAGCAGCATGGAGATCAGCCGGCCTTGGAAGTTATGTGTTATTAATGTGTTGTGTGGCCGCCACGTCGTCTGGCTCGAGGAAGCTATTTATGTGACTTTCTGCTGGGATCACATTACCAGACTGGTGAGCATCTAGAGTCTAGGTTGAAGCCTGGGTCGCCCGTAGGTCGTTCTGTGTGTGTGAAAGTTAGGGGTGCACAGAAAGACGGACAAGTAGACAGACTAGCAGGAATGCAGGGTGGTAGCAGTTGGACAGAGACCGTAGTGTTGCCTGTTTTAAGCATTTGTTTGTTTGGTATTTGAGATTTCACTGTGTACAGTTGTTGGATGAGACATGTAAAGCTCTGTTGCCAAATAGCCCTGTTATTTCTCATCTGTTTAACCCTAATCCACTGCTCAAGTGTGGGCGTGGGTGTGTGCACATGTGTGTGTGTGATTCCTGGTGTCCATGGGTGTTTTCCTTGGCACTGGCAGTAATCCACCTAGCTGTGGACACACACGCACACACTCTCACCATTGACTGGATTAGGCTGCTAATCTCTCCGATCCCACAGCATGTGTGCACACGCACTCATGCGTGCAAACGCACACACACACATGCTGTACGTTGGGGCCTGAAACAGTGTCAGTTATGCAATGGCAACCCGGAGCCATCAGTTATGTGTGTCAGCGTATCAGTGTGGTCGCAGTCATGCCATTTTGTCAAATGTGCTTCAGAAAAAAAGCATGGAGATAAACCAACTGTTCACATGTAATGCGTCCGAAATTCCAGTACACATACTTCTCTATAGCTTTAGTGCCATCGGTGTCAGACTGAAAAAAATGAAAGCAGAAGTCCAGTCTAGTTAGGTCCACTGTGAAGTTGCATTCATTCCCATCTTCTTTATTAATAGTAACTAATGTGAAATATCATTGGTCTTTTTCAGAGCTTGACCTAAAACTAGTCTTTAGTTTCTTTAGTGGTTTTTTTATACTCACTAATCTGGCTCCAACACTGTCATGCGATGATATACCCATTCTGATACTGGCATAAGAACAAACAATAAATACCAATATTGATAAAAATAGACTATAAATTGCACAAAATTGAGCATAGTGTTAGTTCAGGCAGGACAGCTGATAGATCACATGATTCCTTTCTATGCAACCAATTAGCGAATCTCATTCAGGGCGCCTTATTTAAACTGCTCTGGCCTGCCTACTGTTGCTGCTTCCTCTGCAAGCCACTTTGCAACCCACCTCCACCCCAGCTCCTCCTTTTCATGCTGTGTCTGACTTATTTATGTCATTTCTGTTTGTCACTGATGCTGCTCTGTTCTATTCACAAGGGGTCTTTGCTGCTGCTCTTCGTACCTTAGACTTTCCATGGAGGCACATGGAAGGGCAGATAGGTTTGCTCTCTCTGCCTCAGGTTTTCCTCATTTTTGCACATGGAAGGGCAGAGAGGTGTGCTTTTTCTGCCTTAGGGCTTTCCATGTAGGCACATGGAAGGGCAGAAAGGTGTGCTGTCTCCGCCTTAGGCTCTCCAGGCTCTCCACGTAGGCGCGTAGAAGAGTCTTTTTGTGTAGGCCCAAGGAAAGGCAGAGAGGCCCCAGAACAGAGCCATACCGCCAAATATAATACTGCAAATGGAAATTAAGTTTCCTGTGTACCAGACTCAAGTAGAAACATGTGAAGATTATTTCAGTAAAATGGCACCACTACAACTACAATGTGATTTTAAGCAACTCAATGATTTGATGTTGTGCTATTAATGTGTTTAAAGGTATGCCATGCAGGAATTGTCAGTTATCGCCAGCAAAAGTCAAATTAAGAGTCAACCACAGATTAACTCTTGTTTTCTATATTTGCATTTTTTTTCAGTGCTGTGTCCACAATTTTGTAGCGTCCTCTTGGATGCTGTGCTGCTTACCATCTCAGAAACCTGGTAGCTACCTTTTTGTAAAGTCCTGACCTCACCTGTGCACTGTGGCCAGGACCAAAGCACAGGAATATACAGGCAGAGGGCAGGGTTTTACACAGATAAATACACAGCCACACACTTGTAAATGATAATTGAGAGGGAGTACTTTTGTGTGACTATACATTGCTTTTTAGTAAAATCCCACATAGTGTACCTTTAAGCAAAGAAACTGTGAAACAAGAAGGTGTTATTAGGGCCAAGAAATGTTTTGAATGCTCAGTTAAACAGATCCCCACTGTGTTCAGGCTGTGTGACATTATTAGGCTTGATTATTGAGCCCTTTTGTGTATTTGCAGAGCAAGATTAAACCAAATCCATTACCCTGGTTAACTTAACATGCAGACTCTTTTATCCTGGCAATCAGTTCCCCAGTGTCTAACCCAGCAATATGCACATGATGGTCAGGGTGTAGAATGCACAAGAGCAGATGCTGAAGAAAAGTTATAGGTACCCATAGGTCGAGCAGTCTAGACAATGTTCATGTCTGGACAGTAACACCTATGGGCATTTTCTGAGTCTCCAGTACATCCAACTGAGCTGAATCCACACTTGCATTAACACAGGGAAAACACGCACACTTCACGCAAAACTGGGAAGGTTGATTCCTGTGAGGCACAAGTGTTAACTGCTGTGCTGCTGTGAAAATAGTTGTCATAATAAAAATGAATTAAATATACACTGTGCTTAAAGGCAAAAAGGCCTCGGCAGACAACAATGAAAAAAAGAATGTTTTTATGGCCCAATTTTCCACCTTACCAACAAAAAGGACAAAGAAACTGAGGTTTTGAATAAACTGTGCACAAGTGGGGGCATGCTCAAAAACCCTACATGAACACACTGAATAGTCTGAATTGCCAAGCTCAAAATTGCATATCTCAATCAGCCTCACACCTGCACAGGTTAACATATTCTGAACTGATGGAACTAATGTAGCATCAAAACTTGCCAAAGGCGTGAAATAGTCTGAAAGGACAAAATAAACTGCTACAGTGGCAGTGCATTATGTTGTGTTTACTTTTTATTATCTTTTTTAGTACCGATGGACCAGAGAGAAACAAACCTACACTAAATAGTGACACAGTGATGGTGACATTACCGAACAAGGGCAGCATTATGACTTCTCCTGTTTTGCTCCCAGACTTCCAGACAAATGACGGAGACACTTTGGCTTTGAGTCATTCTTAATTTCCTGTTGCCCTCTCCTCTCTCTGTGTTTCCCACCATCTCTAAAAGCCGCTGACTGTCAGTCTCTCCCATGCTTTATCACAGTGTCCACGACCTTATTCTGCCTTCCCAGATTGCTGTTTAATAGAAGCCTTCCTCCCTGGTGAACAGTGATAAGCTAATGGTTAGGGAATTGCTCACCATTTAGCAGCCGTGTCTGTCAAAAGAAAAGGGAAATAAGTGATGGAGGACTGTTACAGGGTGAATAGTTTCCCTAATTTTGCCCTCACGCATAGATTAATTGTTGGGTGGGTGGTTTATGCATGTGTGTAATTTTAGGAGAGGCCCGATAATTGGCTTGCTACCTCTGTGCTGATTGGCCTCGCAGAAGGTGGCTGATTAATGCAGAACACCTACTCTGTCAATTTGAATATATTTGAATAGATCATTTAATTTTGAGCAGATCTTATTCATGTGTGTTCTTTTTTTGTTTCATCTCTGTGCGCCAACTGCGCAATCAGTTTAAATCTGTAATTCATCCTCTCTTGCGGGACGTGAACCGTATTATTATCACGGCCGTATTTTTCAAGTTTATCGTGCATTCCATGAAGTTTATTCAGACTGCAGGAACAGTTCGGGAACAATGGAGACAGGAAATGGCGGGGGCAGGCTGGAAATTGGTTAATGCTGGAGCAAATGTACGAGGAGTGGTCTTGTGGTATGTAATGAAAACATGTCTCTCTTTTTTTTTAGCTGTCTCTAAGTACAGAAAATGGGATGTGTCTGGTATTGTAAGCACAGAAAATTGGGCGTCTCGAGCATTAGCATTAGCTGCCCTCTCTGTTGTGGCTCTTTAGATGCTACCGTTGGAGCCTCCCACTAAAACAGCTCTTCTCCAGATTGAGCTATCCTCCTCTGCTGATTACTCTAGTATCCTCTGGCTATGAGACTGAAATGTGTGTGCGTGTGTGTGTGTGTGTCGGGGGGGAGAGAATGAAAGAGTGTAAGTGTAAAAGCGCAAGTGTCTGGTTGTTAAGGATACATTTCCTCTACACTTTGATCGAGAGTGGCTTACTGTCGCTCTCACCCAAATAGACACACACAGATTTACACAAACACACACACACAGTCACACACACATTGGCTTACTCCAGTTTACTGAGTCAAATGGAAGAGTCTGCCCTGTGTGTAACATTAGCCGACTGTTAGGTTAGCCAACTGGAAACGTAATGCTCTGTTACAGGTGACCTTTCCTGCTGTGTGGCAGATGTGCGTCCAGGACCCTGCATGTGTGTTTAAAGCTGCATGTGTGTGTCCACTCTGCAGATGTTGTGAGTGTATGTGGAAAATCATTTTTTATATCTATAAACACAGACTCTCTGAACAGTTTCTGCCTGGCTGCGTCTGGAAGTCTCACACCTCCAACTATCCATGTGCGTGTGAGCGTTTTGTGCTTCTAAGTGTGTATTGTTCTTTGCACAGATGTCCTTCAAATGGCAGGCAGCGAGCAGATTGCACTGGAAGGAATGGCCACAGGCCCATAATACGCATACACACCGAAACCAGTCCAGGCATTTAAACGGCCGTCCCAGGGGCTGACAGATTGCAGCTGACCCCTGATAGTGCTGTATGCTATCCCCCCGCCAAGCTTCTCTCTCACTCCCCCTACCCCCCCCTCCCTTTTTTCTTCTTCATTTCTTTGTACTCTCGTCTTCACTTTCTCGCCCTCTCATTCAATTTATTTTTCCCTCTCACCGACGCGCACAAATCACACAGACTTACATACAAGTGCCCTTCTCTGGGTCCAAACTCCCTCCCTCATGGTGTGTGGATGTGAGTAACACCATGACCAGCGAGAGGGTGCTGAGAGATGCTCAATGTCACCTTGTCCTCCGATCTAGGCAGCCTGTCCTCCACTGCCGTGTTCGAAGAGGAAAATTGCCTTTAATTGCTCCACTTTAGAGTTGGCCTGGACGAGGCACTTAAAGGACAGTTACAGAAACTTGCTTGACACATAATCAGTAAAGTGCATGGATTCTTGTCATACACACTGTAAAATACACTTGAGATCGAGGACTGGATGGGGGTGTACGTGGTGATTAACTCAGCCCACAGCTACAGTAAATGAAGCTGAAATGCTTGCTTGTAATCGTTGAACCAGTGCACACAGAAATCAGTAGCTTTAATGACCAAAAGGATGGCAGGATCAATCTTATCGATGGCAGCGCTGTGCCTATAGACTTGCCCTCAGCTGAAACTCCACCAGGTGCATGCTAATAATAGCCCGAGCGACATTAAATCATTAATCCTGTACTTATGTGTGTTTACTGTGTTTGTATATGTCTTTGTGCAGACTATGTAAAGCTCAGTGATGTGATGATGAAGCAGGCATATTACAGTAATTAAACCTTTCGAGACGTGTCACAATACGTAAGCTGCAAAGCTTTGATGATTAGACTGAGGCTTAGACTCATTAACTGACTTCAGTCTATAAGTAAAGGATACAACAGGGACATGTGTTATTGTACATGTTATGTACATGAAAAAAGCATTGTGTTTTTTTTATGTTGCAGACACCTGATATAGGTTTTTGTATTCTGTGTTGGAAGGTTTAGAAGCAATACTCATATCTAAACCACTAAATAGGTCATTTGCTAAAGAGTCCCAAAACAACACATTTGTATGTGACTATTGGAGAATACCAGTGACAGGCGCTCATACTAAGGGTAGCACTTTCAAATACGTGGTTTATGTTGTGAAATGGTTGCAGTTAAGCACCTAAGCTATGTGGTTAGAGTTAGACTAAATATTATGGCTTTGATTTAAACAAGTATGTTTGCCACAGAGATGTATATATTGTTACCTTACTTTACGTATGTGACATAACTTGCAGTCAGGACTACTTTAGTCAAAGAAAACTTTATTTCCATTTGCAGTATTATATTTGGCAGTATGGCTCTGTTCTGGGGCCTCTCTGGCTTCCTAGGCCAAAGCAGAAAGCCTCTTACATCCAGAGAGAGCACACCTCTCTGCCCTTCCATGCGCCTACATGGAAATCCGTAAGGCAGAAAAAGCACACCTGTCTGCCCTTCCATGCGCCTACATGGAAAGCCTAAGGCAATCAATCAATGATAAACGGAAATGACATTGATAAGTCAGACATAGCAGGAAAAGGAGGAGCTGGGGTGGAGGCGGGTTGCAAAGCTGCTTGCAGAGGAAGCAGCAACAGTAGGCAGGCCAGAGCAGTTTAAATAGGGCGCTCTGAATGAGATCTGCCAATTGGTTGCATAGAAAGGAATCATGTGATCTATCAGCTGACTCCCTTCCATCAATCAGCTGCTCCATCAGTTGATTGGACTGTTTGAGATCAGCTGATGTAGCTGGGATGTGAGGTGAGCTTCACATTGTGTCCTGCCTGAGCTAATGCTACGCTGAATGTACGTTATACATGGCGTCAGTTAAGTTGACTTTTGGTTTCACACTGGACATGAACAGCAGTCTCCTGGGTAAAAGTCCTGTTTGTTTGACCCATCCATCCACCCAGACCTCATCCCTGCATGGACTTTGTTACTATTTATTCTAAACTATCTGACATCCTTTTTTGTTCCAGTCATAATTACTACACTGGAGGTCACCGCCTAATAATAAATGTAAATATAGGTCGTAATAAGCTGCTTGCACATGACCTATATGGCACTTTTTTTGGTGAGGGTTGTAAGATAATACCTGAAAGGTTTACAGTATTGCAGCAAAATAAGTTTGGCCTCTCTGTTGTTGTTAATATTATTGTGCCTATCACATGAATCTTTTGCCTATGCATCAGATTTATTATTGCTGTAACACTGAAAAACAGGAAACAGAAAAAAACATTCCAAATTAGATTCTGATCAAATACAGTAAGTGGCCATGAATTCCAATTTGATCACAACATAAAAACAAACAAGACTTTATTGGTACATTTAGGGTCTGTACATGTGTGTGTGTCCATCAGTGTCTTTGTGTGTAAATTTGAGTGAACCCATCTACAGTAACAGACAGATGAAAGCCACGCAAGAGGATTTCAGAGGACCCTCAAGCAGGGGAGAGAAGAAAGGGAAAGGAATGTCTGGTGAGGTGGGAATTACAGAGTAGCAGTTAGAATGCTTGTCACTGCAGGGCCTTTGGGTGGGAAGGTAGACTCACTGAGATTCACTTAGGTGCGTCTTCCGTGGTGGGGGTAACACAATTAGAATGGAAATGCTACAACCTGCACTCTATCTATAAACACTGTTTAACACAAAGTGCAACCAGTGGCACACTAATATCAAATAACAATGGAGATGTTGGCTTCTGTAATACAGACTATAGAGCAGGCAGTGACACACACTGTTGTTGTTATCACCTGATTTGAACGTGTAAATCTGGCACTCCTGCTTGAAGAATAGCAAGCACTTTGCCAACATTTGGGTTCTGAGTGTAGCTTTTGACATGAAAGATTATATATTATTCTAATTGGTGATTTAATCTTAGAAATTCGGGATTTTAAATTCTGTTCTGAGAAATTATGATCAACAGTGTGACGGACAGTTGGTTAAGTGGACTCGAAATAGACGGCCTAACACCCATTCACACCTGGACCCATCTAACCCAATGACACACATGACAGCCAGGTGGGTCAATGACTCACATGTGACCTTAACAAATCTGAAACTCATAGCTCACATGTGACCTTTAACGACTCTGTAAGGGTTCACACCCACACAGGATTTCGCACACATTAGAACTGAAGAAGCCTCTTGGATGAGAGGTGAAACATCTCCTGCTAACGATATAGAACTTCAGACGAGAAAAACAGACTGATCTACAGAAAAATATGTCTTTGTATTATGACTGTGCAGTAAAGGGGTTTCCAAACAGGCAGAGGGTGACACAACAATTTAAAGCTTCTTGTTTGCAAAAAATTAAAATATTCATATAAACTCATACCCCCACATCAACAACAGCACGCACAGAGCAAATAGATGTGACCTCCACGCTGCCTGAGGAAGAGCGCTGAGCTCAAAGAGAGGTTGCCATCCTATCTGCATACTTGCTACAGTCTTTTGATGTTTGTCTGAGTGCTTTTGCATATGTGGGTGCATCAGAAGCTTAAATAAATATTTCCATGTTAACAGATGAGCGTTGCTTTGTCTTGAGAGGACCAACAATACAGTGTAAATCCTTAATATTTTCTCACACCACCACGAATGTGTCAGTGTCGTTCATCGTGCCCTTCTCTACATAGTGAAGTGCATCCGAGTGCACTTGTGTGTGTGTGTGTGTGTGTGTATGTATTTCCCAGTGGATTCATATTATGTGAGTGTTTTCGGGCCTGGAAATAGTATTAGCGGGGAGGAATCTTCAGAAGTGTTGCATCACACATTATCTGCAGTCTTCACCTGCAAATGAGCTTCACCCACATGAACTTTGTTTGCCTGAGGCTCGGCCTGCATTGATGTGGATGATTGTATTTCCGTCTTACATAATTTCCTCTCATTTCGGCTGCAGTTGACTGCTGTTTTAACCAACTTTGACAGCCCTTGTTTAGATTCTCTCATATGGTATTTGGTTGTGTGTACTTATACTGAGTTTACGGATTCTTTCTACTTGCCTGGTTCTCTGAGTTTGTTTGTGTGTGTGTGTGTGTGTGTGTGTGTGTGTGTGTGTGTGTGTGTGTGTGTGTGTGTGTGTGTGTGTGTGTGCATTTGCAAAGGCATGCACAGGCATGCGTGTCAGGAGTGCTCATTAAAATTGTATGGGAGCTGATGCTGTACTCCTGCTCCACTGCTCCCATTTCCACAGAGTTCTCCACATCTTGCCAGGTAATCAGGCGGGCGAACACATGCAGCCCCGCCACCTCGACTGCCAGCAGGCTTGGGTTTAAGGCCATAAAAACAACCACTTTAGCTAATTCACCCTGTCATGTTCACGTTCACCGTTGAGTATTTTATACAGCAGCAACACAGAAACTATTAATCTCGGTTTTGTTGAGTGCTGACTGAATTGATTGAACCCGTTAATGCTAACGCCATGTTTGCTGTCCCTTTTTTCCTCATCCTATCCTCATTTCCTTCCCCCCTATTTATTCTCTTCTCCTCTACCATTCCTGCTCCCTTTACCTCCACCACCTCCCCATCCTTTCTCCTCCTGTGTCTCCACCTGTCCTCCTTCTAGGGGAGCACCTGCGCATCTGTCCCCAGGGTTACACCTGCTGTACCAGCGACATGGAGGACAGCCTCGCCACGCTGAGCCGCAGGGAGATGGAGGGGATACTTAAAGAAGCTGGTCGATCCTTGCAGGCCTCACTCACCGGACAGTTCAAGGTCTTCGATGGTGAGTTTGTGTTTTCACAATAAGTGTGTGAGTGATTGAGGGAATGATATGAGAGAACACAATTATCATCACACTTCTAATTTTCACATCATAGACACAGTTTTTGGTGTCAGTGTTGATAGTACATGGTGTTTCTCATTTCACATTTTCACTCCAGACATACCCAGACCACACAAAAATGCAGACATGCACGTACACACAGACTGACAATAAATGTGAGAGATAAGTCAAAGCCCTTTTATCATACAGTCCGCAGATTGATGACAAGCATTGATCTACTGTCATGCTTCAGGAGAGGAGGTCTGTAATGTCTTGCAGTGGTGTTGTCAGAATGCCAAGTTGATGTTTTTCTTTTAAACTTTGGGACCAGGTTTCCAAAGTCAGATCCACAGAAAATGTGATCCATCTCTTCAACTTCTGCCAATATTATGGGAGAACATGACACTATTTTAATTCCCTCAATTGAATCAAAGAAGACTTTATTTTAGGGACGTCCCGATCAAGTTTTTTTGCCCTCTATCCCAATTCGTGTCTTTTAATATTGAGTCTTGATCCGATACTTGAATTTTTTGAGAAAACAGAGATGCACAATGCATACCTCAAATACTGCTAAGTAAAATCAATCTGATCAATCCAAATAGCTCTGCAATGCATAATGGAAAAAATCACTGCATACAAGCTGTTCTGTAATGGTTGATTCATTTTATTTTCATTTTTACAAAATTAAGTATAAAAATCTTTTGGCCTCGTTGGTGTTTCAAGAGTATTTCTCTCTCCTTTGAACCCATTATTCTCAGTGTTTATTGCTTCAGTTAGGCCTAGCTAAATTAACTATATTCCATTCAGTGTTTATTTTCTTTGTACATCTTTTGCCCTGGATTAGGCTACATAATCTAAACTTCTCTCCTGGGCCTTTTGTTGCACTTGTTGTGGCGTGGTGAGTGTGGTTGTCATAAGCTCAGTGCCGCTGTCCATCTGTCTTCCAAGCAGGGCAGTGAAACATCATGCGCCATAGATGACAGCAAAATGCAGCAGACTCTCACACTGAGCTAAAATGAAACAGTGTCTTATAGCGTAGGTAAATAACATAAATAAACAGCGTCATACTGTGTTGTGCTGTTGTTGGCGTGTGGTGTTTCACTGTGGGCGTTGCTCAGCCCCTGCGCTTAAACAGACATGGAGCTCAGTGGAGAGGAGAAGAGGCAGACAGAAAGTGGAGAGCTGGAGAGTTGATGACAGCTGCACCTGTTATGTAGCTGTGCATGACAGCTTTGCGAGTGAAAACGTCTGTGGGACAGCTGAAGTAAAACAAAGGATCAGATAGAGCGCTATATAGCTCAATACAGTCCATCCTGGTCAGTTAAAAAATGCCTCAATGGGTGCCAAAATAATCTTTTAGATCAGATTGGGGCATCTTTATTTACAGAAAAACCCTCCTGACTTTAACTCTCATGTCCTGTGACACATCACAGTTGCTTTTTAAAATTATGTTAACATTCTCCAGTAAAATTTGTACGTAAATGGCTTTGCAATTGCTGGGTTATAGCGAAAGTCTGAATCACTAAATCTACTCCACACCTTAGCAAAATATTGTTTAAGCTCTTAATGATATGCAATAAAATCAGGGCTTAATTGCAGTTCTCTGAGTGTGAGAGAAGAAATGAGAAAGACAGAGAGAGGGAGAGAAAGAAAGAGGGATTTTCAATCTTAGAACATTGGCGCACCAAGGCAATTATTTGTGTCTAATGACCTGCTCCAGTTAATAGAAGGGTGTCTCTGTGCTCCACTTGTTCCCCTTGGCCAGTCGGTGACAATGGATCTGTCAGCCGGGGTTCTGAGTTTGGCTAGTTAGCCTGACCTTTTCAGATCACAGTGATTAGTGGCAGAGTGACATTTCTTTACTCCTCTTCTATCGCTCTGTGTCCTTCTTTCTCATAGTCCCTCCTTTTCACTCAGGGGGCTGTTGTCTGTGCCAAAGGAATACAGTCACCCTGCCAAGTACACACACACACACACATACACATACATCCACAGACCTGTCCAGGACATACAGAGTCTCTCCAAGTTAGTTTATGTCATCCTACAGTTCTTCAGCTTTTCCATTCTTCAGGAAAGCACCTCATTTAGCACAGTGTGCCAGTAAACAACACAGACCTCAGACACACACATTCAGGCAGCACTCAGCTCCGACCTCTAAACATTCTAATGATGTGCATCCAAAAACTTGTAGTTAAATACACAGAGAAGACGTGCTAACTTGAGTTGCCTGAGAATGAAGTCATTTGTAGCTTGTTTTTGTTCTTGTGTGTTTGCCAGATGTGTTCTTGAACATTTCTGAAATTCCTCTCCTCTCCTCTCCTCTCCTCTCCTCTCCTCTCCTCTCCTCTCCTCTCCTCAGCAACCCATTCCCGCTCAATTCAACTTCATATTTTTTTGTCCCCATTTCTCATGTCCCCTTATCTCACCCCAATGAGCATCAGATGGGGATGGCAGAGCTGACAGAGGGAGGAGAAAAGTATATGTGCATTGAGACCTTGAGGTCTGAAAACCATCTGTTGTTGACTGCGTCCTCTGAAGGCGAGAGCTGAGTGATAGACTGAGGTTAATTGGACCGTAATATGCTACATTTGCTGCCAGTTTATCAGCGCAATTTGGGAGGATCCAGCCATTCTTAGAAAAGACATCCTGTTAGCTGTTGAAAAGTGCAACGTAAGTTTCAGGCTTTCAAAAACAACTGACAGCTTTACCAGCTAAGAAGTGGATTGGTGCTTGGATCTTGGATATTCAGTGAGGTTGATATTGATGGTTAAAAATAAGTGAGAATTAGAGTTTTTTGTTCATATGGCTGAAGGAGAGTACAGCGACATTATACCATGCTGCCAGTCCCTGCACATCTGGCTGTGTTTAGCAGGGTGTGGGCTAGCTAGCGCCATGTGGCTAAGTGTAGGGTGTTACTGTTCCAGCCCAGGCAGACTAGGCCTTTTTAGGTCCAGAGACTTTGGAAGAAGCCCCAACCAAGCCACAGATTAGAGGACCAGCGTGCTCACATACAGCTGGCTCTGGGCCTGCGAGCGTGTACAGTGTATGTATGTGAGCATGCAGATGTGTGTTTATATGCATGTCTTTGTAAGTTTGTGATTTAGTGTGTGTCACTGTGTGACTGAGTGAAAATGGTCTCCGTATACGGAATGTGTGTATGCGGTTTGTACTTGGTACTCCCAATCTTTTCACTGTCATTCATACTGTGTAGAGAAGTACAAACTAAATAATATATTACGTTAAACAAAGATGCGGTGTGTAATGCAGCGGAGGAAAAGAGGGGGTGAAGGAGAGGACAGAGTAAAAACGAGACAGATGGAAGGATAAAAGATAGAGAGAAAAAGGGACGTCTCGTCAGAGCAAGGACGAGGGTAAGAGATAAACAGGTGGAAATGGAGAGTGGTAGCTGGGGAGGGTGTGGAGGGGATAAACAGAGAAAGAGAGATGGGGTTAGATATGAAAGTGAGAGGGAAAAGGTCAGAGAGGACACAGAGAGTGATGGCACCAAAGGGAGCTGTGTGTTAGATGGCAACCAGGTGTGTTAGACAGACGGAAGCCTTAAACCTGGCAGGTGGTGTTTGGCCTAATGGTGCCATCACTTGCATCTGGATTCACTGTGTGTGTGTGTGTCTGTGTGTGTGTGTGTGTTCACTTGTGCTGATGCCACATATAGCGTCATGCAAACTTTGTACAAAGGAATACTTGTTTAGACTTTATTTAATAACAAGATCAAAAGGAAAGACCATATTAACAGAATTCATGCCTGCTAATTTTGAGAGTCAAGTTTCAGATTTCTTTGGCACTCCATGGCCCTGCATGATCCTGCATACAACTCCAAACTCCTGCCCTGATCCCACTGCTTACATAATTTGAGGTCCTCAAGGGCCAAAGATATACTTGCTTTAAACTATGCGTTCGCTAGCGCTTAATGGTTGCCTCAGCATGTGATGCATCTGCACAATTGCAAGATACACATGAACACAAGAGGCAGTGTTGGCAGAACAAGAGAAACATGCTCTCCATGTCACGACAGGCTTGAGACACAGCATTCACAATGGCGCCGTTGTTTCTGTTGTGATCCTTGGTGATCTAAGAGTTAACTATACAGTGACCTCCTTGAGTGTCACTAAGCCCCTCTTTATACCTGGTATTAACATGCATCTTGGGTGATCTGATCACAAGTTTACAGGACTAAATGTAATTGTGGCAGACCACTAACATTCTAAAACTTAACCGTTTTACGATGAGTTCAATGAAATGTTGACTGATCGTCCATCGTTTTGCTGTGTGGAAGAAGACGTGCTGGGTTCTGCTGACGGTAGTATCTCCAGCTGCACCGACACAACTGCTAACCTGATTAGCAAGCAGCTAGCAAGAGTGTCGACGCAATAACTGAGCTCTGACCTACCACTGGGCTTATGTCTGTGTCTTGTTTGAAAAACAAAAAAAATTGGACAGCTTTTATATCTGGCTAAAGATGATGGAAGCCCCATCATCCTTATATTTGATTTTCACAATCCTTTCATGTCAAGAAACAATTTAAATCCCATTATAACTGTGCCTGACATCTTGGTTTAATTGTGTATATTGCTATGGCACCATGGCGTAAGAAAAGGGCTGAAACGATCAGTCAATTAACTGAAACTATTTTGAAACTGGATTCATTATCAGAGTAGTTTTTTATGCAAAAAAAAAACATTCTCTGGCGAGTGTCATGAGGATGTTTCACTGATCAAATGATTTCTTATGTCTATTTCAGAGTCTTGTGTTGTTTTTGACTAGATAGATGAAAATGTAGACACAGAGAATACAGGTCAAAGAAACTTTTAACTGAGGTCTTGAATCATCAACACACACAGGCTACACTCACATTCATGCACTGGCACACAGGATTTATGAACAGCCAAATGCTTATTGGCCAGTGTGTTCCAGCCCATTTCAGTTCAAGGCAGATCAGTGGTCATAGAGCTTAATCTGATTTGAAGAGTACTGGCTGGCTGGCTGGCTTATGGGTACACTCATTTCTACTGTAGATGACCAAGCAGGACTCACTTATTTATTCATTTAAGTAGAGCTCTGAAGATCTCCCAGCTGGACTGTTAAGTAATTCCATCTTCTCCCATGGAGATAGACTGAGGGGGAGCAATCCAAGAGAATGACATCAAGCACTCTCAATTGGATCCTATCAGATTTAGGAAACAGGCCCTAAACTTGGATCAAAGGACAAGCCTGTATCGCCATCAGCTGATAGCAAGCAGCAGCCGACTGCACTTCTAGCAGCTCACTGTGAGTTCTCATAGACAGAAAACACTGCACTGTAATCCCAATAGAAATGACTTTGGCATTTTGCAAGTAAAAAGACATGCATTTCTATGTTAAAAGCTAGAATGCATTTGAGTATATGTCTATAGTTTGTGAAAATAATGGACATAGCTGCTGTGACATCACCCATTAGTTTGTGGACTCCCATTTTGAAGCCTCAAGTATGACATTTAAGCATTCATAAAATATAAACAGTTGTCATTAGTTTGAAATTAGCTAGAGAGACCAAAACATGTTTATTTCTGCTGTGAAGTTGGGCATTTAAAAATGGGTATCTATGGCACTGACTTGCTTTTGGAGTCAGCCTCAAGTGGCCATTCAAGGAACTGGAGTTTATCTGCATTGGCTTCATTTGTTAGGTTGCCACTTGGTTTGGTTATAACCAATTATTTGATACTAGAACTACAGGCTTTGACATCTTGATTGACAACTGTGTGTGCCAGTTGGTGTGATCCTGATCAGTGGCACTGCTCATGAATGGTGAGAGCTCAACACAGGGGAGACTGCTACTGCACAGACTTTGGCTCCAAATGATGCCACCAGCGCAAGATGGCAATGGCTGTATCCAGGATATTTTGGCTTCATTTTTGTACAGTGGGAGGAAGTGGAGACACGTCACTCAGCCACTGAAGGGTGCTTTCACAGGTGTCCTGTTTGGTTTGGTTCCGTCAAACTCAAGTTCATTTGGCCCCTAAGTGTGGTTTGTTTGGGCAGGTGTGAACACAGCAATTGCATTGAGGTGCGCACCAAAACAACCAGACTGAGACCTTCTTGAAGAGGTGGTCAACTCTGGTGCGGTTCATTTGTGGTGCGAACGTGTTCTGACCTCGATCCGAACCAACTGCAGTCACATGACACATTGTTTGTGTTAAACATGAGCATGTTACAGTCCTGGAGGATTATTAATGTGCGCCTCCTCCTGTACTGCCTTAATATGCACATTCAGCACATCCAATGCATCAAAACATTGTTTTCTAGTTGGAGCCGCGCCTCGTTTTCAAACTGTATGCTTTGACTCAAATGAACAATGACAGCAATATAGTCCACGATGAGCAGCGCTAAAATCAACCTGTTTAGTTGTCCCTCCATTATGACATTAGAAAGTGTCACATTTATCTTCACGTGTACTCTTCTTCAGCGTTTTGTTTACTTCCTGGATTTTTTTGGCATGGAAATTCTGACCAATCAAGCGCAGCTTTCTCGTGCAGGCATTTTATCTGGTCCGCTTGTAAATGCTGCTGTGAGAACACAAACCAACTCTCAGCAATTATGCAGCTTTGTAACAAAATTAGTCCCTGATTCGGACCAAAGCAAGTGAGGTCTAGGTCTGAAAGCACCTGAACACATCACGTCTACACATGGGATGGACAACATATAAGGAACACCTTTAAGTATAATGCAATACAGTTTAACAGCATTACAAACCACAGCCTCCAAAATGACCTTAAAGTTGAATCAACTGTAGAGTCTATTACTATAAAGTGAGACTTGTTGCAGGCTGTTGTATTTGACCGCATTAGTTTTAGTTAGGTGTTCCCTCATAAACTGGCAGCTGATTGTTTTCAAGCAAATTTAGCCCAGAGTTCTTTTCTTTTCACCTCCAAATCACTAAACCCGTGCTTACTGGGATTGGACACCAGTGGCACATTCTACATCTGTGTTGCAATATCCCTACAATTAAGCAACAGATTTGATTCACTCCCACCTCCTGCCGCCCACCTTCTAATTTCCTGCTTTCAGGGTCACCTCTGATGATGTCATGAGAGACAAGGACATCTGCTCCCATTGTGGTGCTTGATTGGCTCATTTTATCTGCATGCAAATCACGTCGGTGGGGACCTGGAGTACACTGGCCTAATTATGCCAAACACATTACTCACTAGGAGCGATGGCGCCTTGGAAGGATAAAATGAGGGAGAGAGAAAACAAGACATAGAGGAGAAGAAAGAGGAATGCAGTGTTAGAAAGGATGGCATTGGGGCAAGCAGTGGAAAGTAAGATGAGATAGAGGGGAAAAAGAGAACAAAATGATAGTGAGGGTACAGAATGGTATGGAGTTTGGGGAGGAAACAAGCGAGGGAAAACAGCTGAAAAAGAGAACCAGATGGACAGAAAAAGAAACAGGCATGGGTAAATGGTGCATAATGCTAGCCAGGGAAAGTCAGAAGAGAGAAAGTGGAATAAAAGCTTCCACAGAGAGCCTGTTGATAAATGACATGCATTATGTGATGTGTCGGCTTGTTTAATATAAGGGACCTTTTAATAGCATCTAAATGCTGGCTAAGGGGCTTGCAGTGCTCCCGGGGCACAGTATGTGTGTGATAAGTG
Organism: Cephalopholis sonnerati; assembly: GCA_019142605.1. Classification (NCBI taxonomy): domain Eukaryota; kingdom Metazoa; phylum Chordata; class Actinopteri; order Perciformes; family Serranidae; genus Cephalopholis; species Cephalopholis sonnerati. The sequence continues at coordinate 15,795,289 of JAGQAX010000010.1, read as the reverse complement.
TTGTTATTGATGGAGAGTCAGACTGACACATAAACAGTCTAATGGCTCCCATATCATCATTTGTGCATTCAGTGTGCCCAGGACAGCAGTGTTTGTTTGTGCCTGTTTATTTTTTCATTGTCCTCGCACAGGTGGGGGGACTAACAAAGGGAAAGGCTGAGGATTCTGGGTACTTGAGGATGGGGGGTGGTTCTGGTAGGAAAAGTAGAGATCACAAAACCATCTGGTGCTTGCTGGATAGGCAATGGGTGGGATACAGAGTAGCCTTGCAGTGCCAGAAATATTGCAGCTCTTTGTTGCTCAGTCTGCTGGTCTGCCTTTCTTTCCTTCTCTTGAAGATCACCCAAATTACCTCGAACATAGAGGATATATTTTGGGCTGTGTTTAGCTGTTTGCCCGGCTGTTTGCTTCTTAACAGGATATCTCAGAATCTTATTGACATACTCCAGTAGAACTAAGGAGGAAATTAGTTAGGGCTAAGGTCAATTTATTTTGTGTTTTTTAAAGAGTCGGCCACTGAATGTGGTACTTTAAAGGATACTGACCAAATGATGTTGGTACTATCAAGTATCATTTCACGTTTAATCCATCTGTGTCAAAGTTCAGTATCTGAAAGCACATCTTGGTGAGAACGCCAGGGTTTAAACAAGAGGCAGGAGTGTCGCAAAGCGCCCCTTAAGCCTAGAAGCCGGTCATGGAGCTTCGAGGTTGGCATGGAGCTCCGCTGAGCTGCCAGGTTCAACTTCAGACGGGAGGCAAAAGCACCCCAAAGCCAGGGAGTTGGCCACGCAGCTCCAAATCCACTCCGTCGGCCACTCCGCCGGCTGCTCCGTCGGCCACTCCATCGGTCTCCCAGTGAGCCAAAACTATCACTTCAGTGCCAATCTGCCTTGTTAGTTCCAGCGTCTGGTCTGTTTTCTTTTCTATATTATTTAAGTAATAGCCAAGTATCACTGCTAGATGAACAGAGACGCATAGACACACATCCACACACACATAAGCAGACAGACAGAGGCAGAGGGTTACTCTATGTGTGATTAGAAGGGAGCAGAGGAGCAGAATTGCCTTTTAGTCCACTATGTCACCCCTGCAGCTTGTTCAAAAATTACATTTTTGTTATTACAAAGGCAGTAGAGCACTCAGACAAGGTACTGGGTGCCAGGACCAAATCACAGGTTGTGTGTATTGATTCAAATGTGAACGATACCCTATCCTAGTTTTTCTTGTGAAGTGGACCATCATATTTGTCATTTACTATGAAACACTTTACATTTAATTTGATGATAATTTCATAACCAGGAGGGATACTATAGAAGTAGGATTGTTAGATTCATAGAGACGATATCTATTTGGGCCAAAAAAAACTTTTGACATTCACTTCTGTTAAAAATTTCATGCATGATCTTGAATGCACCATGAACTTTTAACCAAGTGCAGGTGACGGAGCAAACCTGAAAGATTGTGACAGCGTTTAGCTTACAGGTGGCACCGTGATAAAGTTAAACAGCCATAACTCCCAAATTAGTCCCGAGTTTGAGTCACAAGAATATTGCACAATTTATTCTCGTACAAGCGCCTAATATTCCCAGACAGGGGTTTGGATATTTCCCAAAAGTCATGGCAGCCACCAGCCAATCAACATGACTGTGTATTTTGATGCAGATCAGATCCAGATGCAGCTTGAAGTGTTCCATCATTAAAACAACAAATTTAGAGCAGTTGTACATGCTTGGCTGTGGTGCTGCCTTTTACCAGCACTGAGGCTGGCAAAACAAGTCTGTTCTATCATGGTGCCTGGTCCTGGAATGAGCTGCAGGCCAAGCCCAGACTCACAACCCTTATCTCTTTAAGTGATTTTAAACTTACCGTAAAGGAAGTGGTCACGGCCAGCTGCAGTGCTCTCTGTGTACTTTCTAGTTTTATTTCTTTATGTACTGATGGTACCTGATTTTATCCTCTTAGCATATGCCTCATCTTTTGCTCACTGTCTTTCTGCCTATTTCCTTCCTGCCAAAGATCCATCCAGCTAATATGATCACTCAGCACTTGCCAAATGGACAAATAGAATTAAGGCTGTCAGATACTAAAGAGATATACAATTGTTGGTTTTGCAGCCCTGCTTTCCTGTCTTACTCCCTCTCGTTCTTTCACCGATCTTCCTTTTCTATCCAGTCCTCCCATGTCAGTATCTGGAGCGCTGCCAAATCTCAGTTGATCCGCCATGTGTCATGAACTGGCTCATGGTTCAGACAAAGGAGGGAGAATACACAAAAGGCTGGAGGTCAAATGTGAAACAATTTATTTAATAATGTTATTTACAAAACAAATTAATGAGATGTGAGCAATCAGTTGCATCAGTAGTGTTTGCATGTGCCAGGGTGAGTGGAAAATAGTGTATGAAGATGTTGCAAGGACAAAACAAAGCAACTGTGGAAGCTGAGAGAGAGATGCAAGAGTGAGGCAGATAGAGTCTACTATCTTAATGTGAGTAAGTGTATGAATCTACGGTATGCTTAAAGGGGACCTATTACTATACTATACTATACTCATTGTCATGTTCAAGAAACCAGTTTGAGATGATTTGAGCTTTGTGACATTGTGCGTTATCCTGCTGGAAGTAGCCATCAGAAGATGGGTACACTGTGGTCCTAAAGGGATGGACACGGTCAGCAACAATACTCAGGTAGGCTGTGGTGTTTAAACCATGCTCAGTTGGTACTAAGGGGCCCAAAGTGTGCCAAGAAAATATCCTCCACACCATTACACCACCACCACCAGCCTGAACTGTTGATACAAGGCAGGATGGATCCATGCTTTCATGTTGTTTACACCAAATTCTCACCCTACCATCTGAATGTGGCAGCAGAAATCAATACTCATCAGACCAGGCAATGTTTTGCCAGTTTTCGACCATCTATTTTTTTTGTGAATTGTAGCCTCAGTTTCCTGTTGTTAGCCGACAGCAGTGGCACCTGGTGTGGTCTTCTTCTGCTGTAGCCCATCTGCTTCAAGGTTCGATGTGTTGTTGCTTCAGAGATGGTCTTCTGCAGACCTTGGTTGAGTTACTGTTGCCTTTCTATTATTTTGAACCAGTCTGGCCATTCTCCTCTGACCTCTGGCATCAACAAGGCATTTTCACCCAGAGAACTGCAGCTCACTGGATATTTCCTCTTTTTCGGACCATCCTCTGTAAACCCTAGAGATGGTTGTGTGTGAAAACCCCAGAGGATCAGCAGTTTCTGAAATATTCAGACCAACAACCATGCCACGTTCAAAGTCACTTAAATCACCTTTCTTGTCCATTCTGATGCTCGGTTTGAACTTCAGCAGGTTGTCTTGAACATGTCAACATGCCTAAATGCACTGAGTTGCTGCCACGTGATTGGCTGTGTCAGTGAGTGTATATAATGTTACAATGTTGGAGTTGAAAACATGTAAAAGTTTACTTAAATAATCTGCTCCAACCAAAATACTGCAAGTTTTGACATAACGTAGCCTACACTGCTACATGAAGCTACATGCTAACATCAGGGAAATATGTAGTCTTGGTTGATAATGTTGTTCATTTCTCCCCAAGTTAGGATCATATTCCTGCTGGAACATGTCAGGTTGTGTTTAGAAGCAAATATTGTTGATGTTTTATGGAACAAAGCGCCACTATACTCTGTTACAGTCATTCCTTTAACTGCAATGACAGTGCAGACACACTAAGATGTGGAAGACCCTGAAACACTGATCAGTCAGAGCGAAGTGGGCTTTTTCGGAAGAGGGGCCTAAAGAAGCAGGGGCTAAAACAGAGCGTCTCTGTCAGAGGGGGAGTACAGGTGTTTCAGCAGAGACATCATGAGGAAAATTGTGTTTTTGATCATTCTAGCATGTAAACACACTCTAGTAAAAACCTCAAATACCGGAATGAACCTGAAAATGAGCATAATAGGTCCCCTTGAAGCATTGATGTCAACATCAGTGTACTAGTATCTACTTTCATTTTTCTTCTACTTCAGTGCGTGGGTAGTGTCATTTTCCTGTAAAAAAAAAAAAAAAGCCATGTAATTCAAACATTGAGCTTTTCCCAGAATTTGGATTGTATATTTTACAAAGTTTATTCACTCCTCCAGCACGGTCCCGAGTGCTTTGAAACATTTCCTGCACATGTAAGACAATGTTAACTGCCAATTGGAGGAAACAAACACCAAAATGGGTTTTCACGGGAGACCGCAGAGTTAGGTGAGAACAGACAAAGTCGTTAAAGATTCAGCGATTTCTTGTCAGCCCGTGATTATTTAATCACTGATCCATTTTAGATCAGATTATTCAATCAGCTGGTGTGAGTTGCAACTTTATTAGACAGCGGCAAATGTTGCCAGATCCGCTAAGCCTTCTGTATGAGAACCCTGAATCTGGATTATCCTGGAATGAGTAGCACAAGCCTCGGCCAGTTAATACCTCTGTGTGAGAAAGTAACTGGGGATCAGTTCAAGCCCTCAGCGAGAGTGATTGGCAGCCGGAGGAACATCAACGCTACCTCTGTGTTACACAGAATCTCTTGTCAATAACACGACTTGACACAGGAGACAGAGAGAGCAGGGGGATGACTGAAGATAGAGAGACACCAGAGAGACAGAGGAGGAGGAGGAGGCTGCACTGTATTGATTGATAGGAGACCAAGAGGGTGTAGAAGAGGATAAAACACTTGAGAATAATTTTATCTGATGGTATATGAGGGTTTTTGTGTACACTTTAATGTGTGTGCGCGAGTGTGTTTAATCAGGTTTAGAAGCAGTGGGATAAGTGAACGTAGGAATAGAGTTAAAATAAGCCTCTGACATGTCAAGGTGGCCTGGATGTGAAGCTCAGAGTGATTACAAATGAAATCATTAACTCCCTCTCACTGCAGGAAGAGAGTCATTAAGACACACATGCTTGACTTAGCTTGTTCTAAGTGTGTCTGTGTGGGTGTACAGTGTGTGTGTGTGTGTGAGGAGAAAGAATGAAAGGCAGAATGTGTTGGAGGTAGAAGGTGGCGAGAGGTTTTCCCAATCCACTGTCACATTAAAGAAAGACGTCTGCTTTTAATTATGAGAGTACACAGTCAGTGTGGTCGGTCTCTGTAATAAAGCTGAGCAAACAGCTGAAGTATTATCATGATATCAAAAAGGACGCTGTCCAATATGCAACACAATATGGCAAATCAGGTGGAAAATCACTCAGTAAACACTCAAACCTCTATGTTCCAATATTATGAATCATATCAGACCAAATTCAGTGGCTCATTTAGCTTGTTTTTAAACATAGCCTGCTTGAAGTTATTAATTTGGACAACAGAGCTTTCTGGAAAGATGTTATGATAAGATCATATGGTCACAATATGATTCCACTTAAACAATAAACTGTATAAAAATAATGGACGTGGCCACCGTGAAGTCATCCATTGGTGTGTGAACTTCTGTTTTGAAGCCTCAAATTTAGCCTTTTGGCCGTCGCCATTTTGTGCTTTTTGGAGCCATGTTTGGATGAGAGGGCGGGGCTGTTGAGGAGCGAGGGGTGGATCTGACTCATAAGCTGTGGTGGCACCTCACAGAGCAGGCCCATCCTTTACTTACCTGTAACTTTAAGCCTAAACAAAATTTTATGGGTGAGTTATCTAAAAATTCACCCCTTGTACCAACCCAGTCAGAAGTTAACGTCGTTATGATACGTGGCCGGTTACCATTATAGTTTAATGCATTCTGCAGTGTCAGGGGGAAAACACAGCGGGACAAGAATGAAAGTTGAGGTGTTTCTGTTTGCATCCTGTAAGATTCTCCAGCCAAACCCTGCTCTATGTTTGCCTAAACCCAACCATGTGCGTTAGTGTGAGGAAAAAAAAAAGTCAATTCACGTTGTTGTACTAACGTAGTGCATTTATTATATAACGTTAAATTTCCTGTGAGAATGGAAGACAATGCATGTAACTTGAAACAGTGTCCTAGAATGTCAACAACCAACGCACCCAGGGTACCTTTCAAGTTGTATCTAGATGTGGAAGGTCTATGACCAAATATCGCTATGCGACGAGGTCGCAGTCATAAGCGGAGGAATTAGCTGTAGAGACTAAAACTATTTTTGTACCAGGCTGTAAACATGTTTATTTCTGCTTTAAAGTTGGGCATTTTAACATCAGTGTCTATGGGCATTGACTTGTTTTTGGAGCCAGCCTCAAGTGGCCATTCAAGGAAATGCAGTTTGTAGTACGTCCGTGTTGGCTTCATTTTTCAGCCCCGGAGGTTGCCACTTAGTTTGTTGATACTATAAATAGGGCTTTTGACATCCTGATTGACAGCTGTGTGTGCCAATCGGTATGCTAGCGTTCAGTGGTGCTGCTCGTGATTGGTCAGATGGCGGGAACTTGATACCACGGAAATCGCTATTGCTCTATCTATGGAGACTGACTCGCTTTTGTAGCCAGCCTCAAGTGGCCATTCAAGGAACTGCAGTTTTTTGGCACTCCCATGTTGGCCTCATTTTTTAGCCCCAGAGGTTGCTGCTTGGCTTAAACTTAAAACAAGACAATGTTGAGCCATAGCCCAGCCCTACTCTGTTGACTACCTAAAGCATAGCCAGTCTGGTGTGGTTATTTTTTAAAGGCTTTTAGTTTGTTACTGTACATAATTTCTGGTCTATATTCTGTAAAAAACAAAATCAAAAACCAACAAAAAATAAAAAGAGAGCGATTACAACTAAGTAACCTGATGCAGTGTTCAATTACTGAGATTTACATAGCAATATCAGGAAGCTGGAAAAATAGCAATTATAAATCCCCACAAATCAGCTAACTGACATCACTAATAATAAGGTGTAGTTGTAATTTTAAATTCATCTATTGCGGGGGGATAAAGTGTCCTCATGACTACCACACTAATAATAAGTAAAACTATCCAACTATCCCAACTGTTGTTTGTCTCCTCTTTGTCCCCTCCACACCCAGTGTGCTGGGCTGTAAGCCATTAGGCGCCCTCTCCCATCACTCCTTCCCTGGAGAGCAGACGCTGGGGGAGAGAAGGTGGAGGTTAGGCTTTATGGGATGATAGAAGATTGAGGGAGGGAGTAAAAGGAAGCAGGGGTGAGAGAAGGGATGAGCTTGTAGCTCTCTGTTTCATGGAGACACAAACAGATGAAGAATGAGAAAGGTCATCTCCACACACAAAAGCACATACGCGCACGTGCACAGGGGGCTTTGTGTCATACTAATGATGATCATTATTCACTTGAGCTGAAGGGCAGAGGAGAACCGGACAGCATGATACCATTTACCAAGATCTGCCCTCCACATGTGGTGATCCCAGAGAACTTACAAACATGCCCTGACCACATTAAGACCGTAAACAGGAATGTGGATGATTCATTTAATGGGAGAAAAAACTTCACTCCATTACCTGAAAGAAACTATTTCTGCTGAAACTCATTTCGCTTAGCCAGACTTAAGGGGTTTTTTACAGTATGGCTGACAGTACGCAGCAGGAATGAATTCTAATGGGGATTAAAAGCAAAGCTGCACCTGTCACAGCAGCTCCCCGTCTGTCTATCTGACTGCCACTGTGTACTCTGCATAGTGTGTGTGTGTGTTTGTGTGACGGTCTGTGATCCTCGTGTGTCTGTGTGTGCACGTGAGTGTGCTGTCACTTTGAAGTCTCTGCTCACATGTGTGTGTATGTGCTTTTCTGCTGACTCCTGGAAGTTTGTTTTTGTGTGTTGGCTTGCACAGATGCCCGTGTGAGTGACATAGATGCAGCTCTCTTGGTACTTTGAGGCTGGCCCAGAGCTGTGTTTCCACAGAGTTTGAGTGACAGGAGGTCAGGGAACAGGGGAATGATGTGTCATCCAGCTAGGAAGTCATGCTACTAAGCAAACACGGACATACGGCTGCTGCTTGTCAGAAGCATTTATCTCACCAAGCATTATAATCTAAGAAATTATTTACGTCACACACGGAGACATAGGCTACACACCATTCATTATGTTGCCATTTGCTCTGCACTCTGAGGCCTACAGCTATAATGAGGAACTCACCAAGTCATTTGCATCAGCCTTTTCTGCCTGTAGGGAAAGGATTGTTTTTTTATACCCTCATTTATATCTAGAGAATGTATCAAAGAATTTTAGTCTGTTTCCCAACCATTCTTGTCATCTTACATTAAACCTTACAATCAAATAATTACATTGTGTGGTTTGTTTCTTCCAGCGTTTTCCAAGGGACAGTTCATAATCCACAGACCTTGTTGTGAGCAGTTTCAAACTTATCAAACTAACAAAGTCAAATGTACATTTGTAATACTAAGTATTATAATATGACAAAATTAGTCTCAGTTGTTATTACCTGACACACTCAAGCCTCTATTGTCAGTATGTGAAACGTTTGATACTCAGTGTCTGTAACCCTACGTTCACCTTTGGGGGTACCCCGCCTTTAAAGGAGTGTCTCCCGTCTTACCTCTCCCTTTTTGCTGTTGTACTCTATGGGAGAGGTAAGCGACATTGCTCTCATAGTAATTTCCGTGTTTGAGCTCTGTTAAGCTATGTTTATAAGTTCATTTTCAGCCTAAACTTATTGTATAATATGACAACATATTCCTGTGTCACTTAATTTATGTAGGGGCTCGAGTTCATATGGTCGTATTTGATGGAGGATTTCATTTTTACCTTTTGTTGTCAGAGTTGTAAGGAATAAACGAAGATCGCCTCCAGAGATATCCAGGGTCTGGGCCTCTTCATGTCAACATAATGCAGACAACACTAGAGTCCACCGCTTACATACACCAACTGTGGAGATGGAAGTAGCTGCTAGCTCACCTAGCACCACTAAGCTAACTACCGTTACAGCTAAGTCGCAGAGGACACCATTAATGTTTACATCTCGCTCTGTCCCACATGCTTTCTTCTGCATAGTGATACGGTTGGGTGACGTACAAAGAAAATAGTTCCTATATGAATCTGCTCACAACAAGGTCTGTGGGTTACCTTGAGTAATGTCAGGATTTCTTGAAAGAGACATTGATGTTGAGTTTTTCAAATGTATTTTTTGGTGCTTTGAGCACCACAAGCCGAGTGCCATCTAGTTCCATTATATTCAAAAGGAGGCAGACATCTCTACATCCAATATTCCCAACACTCTGCAACTCACACCAAAACAATCTAGACTGATGAAAAGAACTACAGGTAAGAGAATAAGAGAATAAGAGACATTTTTGGGTGAACTGTCCCTTTAAAATGTAATTCACACATTTAGTAAAACAATAAAATGGTCATATATTATTAAAATACAATTTTAAACTTGAAAAATGACACATTTCATTTGTGTCTATCACACCAGTGAGGAGGAGCAGGCACAGGTTTTCAGCACAATACAGCAAAAGCCCAAAAAGCAGGTTCTTAGAGATGTCACTCTTTTGTTGTGTTTTTGAACCCCTGACAAGCACACATTTATACCCACAGCTCATTGTACATGTTTTGACATGAGTGTGCATCAAAAGCATGTGACTGACAACATTACTAAAACTCTGGTTTAGAAATAATACACACTGACAATGTTCTGGGCTCGAACCCAAGTGGGGAAAACGTCAAAGGGCAACTGGCTGTGCTACCGAACAAGACTGTATTTGTAGAAGAAGGAGCACGACCTTACGTGTCACGGTGTGGACCTTTTCAAACCAGAACAAAGTTGGATATAGCTTGATGAGTGGCCTTTGTTGTTTCCAAGGTGACTTACATTTTTCCGATATACTGTAAGCCTTAGGAAGCATTCACTGAGCAAAGAATGACCATTACATGCAGCAAAAGCAGGAATAGAAAATGATGTATGTCTCAGGGGTGCTTGTGCGCTTGTGGAATTAATAATAAGTCTTCACAGGAGCACATTTCTGTTAACATTCAGTCCTAAATACAGCTTTTCAAATCAACAGCTCCGATGAGAGTAGACCTTTTAGCTCTGAGTCTGTGAAAATGCCAGAAGAAAGCAGCAAATAACAGCAGCGGTGAAGCAGGCCGGCTGGTGTTTATCAATGAGTGGGAAAGCAGAACAGAGATACAGTATCCAACAAGGCCAGTGCTTAGATAATGCCACGCAGATGGGTCAGGATGAGCTTAGCATATTAAAATGTTACGTAACTCCAAGTGCTGTGATTGTCTTCAGGCCCTGCGCATGTGGGTGTTGGAGTTTTGCTACTGTATAACTTAACTTGGTTTTTCCATATGTTGTCGTCAGGGAAACTGTTAGAAGGCGGGGTGTGTTTTTGTGTTGTTTAAATATTCTGAAGTGTGTGCGCAGGCTGGATGTTTGTGTTTGTGATGATGTTTTTAAAAACAGCTTCGTTAGGGGAATAAGCTAACTCCAGGCGGGGTGTCCCCTGTGGAGGCCGCAACCTCCGCTTTTCTCGTCTCCCCCCGATCTGGGGTGGTGGCAGGCAGAGATAAGACACCTACAAAGTAAACACTGCTGCAGACTGCAGCTTCCCCATCTCCCTGCCGCACAAACTCACATGCACACGCACACAGACAGATAAACACACACACACATGCACCAGGTTTGAACCCATTGTGTACGAGGAGATGCAGAGCAAATGTTGGCCCTGAATGGATGGATGGTTCGGGGACTGTGTTGTCGTGCTGAAGCTTCTGCTGCCACACACCTGGCAGAGCAGGGGCCTTATTTATGGAGATTGTTTACACACAAGATGGATGTAAAAATCTTTATAACACTGGCCACGGAAAAGCTGGGATTCATGAAAACAAATTTGATATGTGAATGTATGCACCTTGACGGACACTCACCCATGACTCAGTCTTAACTACACCTGTTCATTCTCATGTGGTCCAGTAAAACAGTTTGGCTGGAGTGCAGGACTTTGGCATATAAATGAACGTGTGTTACTTTTAAGGCCTTGCCAATGAGTTCACACAATGCTGATTAAACCTCTCGCCGCCAGGGAAATCTCTATGTATCCAGCAGTATACCTGAGTTGTGGTGTCTGCGGCAACTTTCCTGCGCTGGTGCATCGAATTGATGCTTTTTATGTCAATCAGCCAGAGCTCAAATGGTCAGGAAGTGTGGAGAGACCATAGTAATTGAGCAGCAGCAAAAAGTATGGCAGAAGCTATGGCGGAAAATCCAAAGAAGTGTCAAAGAAAAGTTTCTGAAGTGAATGCACCAGATAAAAGTTGTCAATAAAGTCGAAAAAAGAAAGCGATTGACATTGAGGATGGACACGGATTACCATTGATGTAACTTTTCCTTGTTGAAATGTAGTGAAAGAAGTGAAAGGACGAAGGGCAGACATGGTGAAAAACCTGATTTATGGTAGGGTGCTCGACACTTTTGATGAGTGTCACTAGACAGAAGTTAAACAGCCGACATTGTTTTGAATTTATTCTTCAGCGAAAGGTTTTAAGTCATCTTGGGGGTCCGAGTCAATTTCATATCTACATTAACTGATCAGCTCCTAGTCTGTGAGTGGCAGAATCCCCTCATTCGCTACATGGACTAGGGAATAAAAACAGTTGGCGGCACGGTGGTGCAGTGGTTAGCACTGTCGCCTCACAAGCAAGCGGGGTCCTGGTTCAATCCCAGGACGGAGCCCTTCTGTGTGGAGTTTGCATGTTCCCCCCGTGTCAGTGTGGGTTTTCTCCGGGTACTCCGGCTTCCTCCCACAGTCCAAAGACATGCAGGTTAATTGGTGACTCTAAATTGTCCGTAGGTGTGAATGTGAGTGTGAATGGTTGTCTGTCTCTATGTGTCAGCCCTGTGATAGTCTGGCGACCTGTCCAGGGTGTACACTGCCTCTTGTGTCAGCTGGGATAGGCTCCAGCCCTCCTGTGACCCCTAACAGGATAAGCGGTTACGAAAAATGAATGAATGAATCACTACAAACAAAGTTTATTTCTTCCCGTGGAGGTGTCATGAAAAATATTTTTGCCACGGTAAATGCCTGCTGTCAGTCAGCCTGGTGAAAGCAGTTTGACCGTCCACTGTCCTCTCAGCTGGGCAGGAGCTGCTGCGGACAGACGGCTGCTTCTGTGGACAGAGAAGCTGAATGCAGGTCGGCAGCAGTGTGAATCACTATGGCGACGGTAGTAACACTACCAATCACATTCACAATATAACGTTGTTTACAACATAACAGAAACACTTTTTTCTGTTGAAAATTCATCATTTCTGTCCAGCAACACTCATCAAAAGCGTCAAGCACCCTACCATAAATCAGGCTTTACTGCTCTGGGACAGGTTGCTACGTTTCTGGCATGGATAGTTACTTCATCTAATGACTCCATTACTGCCCTTGTCTTTCCCTCTGCCCTTATTTGCTTATTTGGAAGACTTAAAGAGGGCACCCCTGCAGGCGAGGAAGATGCCACAAGCTCACCTGCAGGCATACGTCATAAACACGCTTTGACAGTGTGTAATTACTCTCAATGCCAGAGGGGGGAGACAAAAGTTCCACACTGCAGGTTTAAGCATTAAGTTCTTGTAGACCTTTTTAGTGAGGCTGTAGTTATTAGTGGAGTTGTATCAGATTGCGTTATCTATAAAGACATGTGCACTACCCTGTCTTCTCATGCATGTAAATGCTTTGGATGAAACATCACATTAGTGCAGAGTGTGGATTTGCAATCTCCTTCCCTGTGTTCGTTCACTTTTTTGGTTTGTTCTTGTCCCAGTCAGACTTCATCATTTTTAGACTTTTTTCCCCTCCCCAAGACTGACAGTCTGCCTTCCTGCCTTCCTCTGTCTATATCTGTAAATCCTCACTCAGAGCTGTATATACTGCACCCTGAAGCGCTGTCAATTCTCTGACATCCCCTAAAGGGACGCTCTCACATACTGCAGCTTTAGGTTCACTGGCAGTATGAGGCAATGTTGGTATGCAGCACAGAGCAGGAAGAATAAGAGAGAAAGTGTAAAAATAATTACTGTTTTTGCTTTAATAGTTATCTGGAAATATCACAGACAGCTTTATAGCCACGAGAGGCTGATACATCTTGTGTTAATTACTTTTTTTTCATCACACATTTAGGTTTTTATTGAGCAGCACACACACTACATGTACGGTGGGTGAGAACAGTAATGAGAGGATATAGAGGCCCAGAACAAATAATACTACGCAGTGTGTAGTTGCTGACTCTGTAAATATGATTCGATATGAAACCATTTGTTTTCTCTATTTGTTTTTAGGTTACTTCCTGGAGTTGCTGAACCGCTCTACAATTAGTCTACAGGAGACTTTCATTCCAACTTGGGGCCCCACATACTCGCAGAACTCGCAGGTTTTCTCTGACCTGTACATAGATTTGAGGCGCTACTACCGAGGCGCCAATATCAACCTGGAGGAGGTGCTCAATGACTTCTGGGCCAGGCTGCTGGAGAAGCTCTTCTACCAGGCAAACAAGCAATATGTCGTAGGTAGGTCCAGCTTTGTTTGTAGAACCCCAAATAACAACCAGGGGCTAGTTCACGGGTCAGTGGAGCATTGCAAACACAGGTTTATTGCCTGAGAACAGTAGTGATGTGCCAGTGTTCATTTGGCAGCCATTTTGGATTTAGTCTTCATCTTGAGAAGAAGATGCTTATGTGGTTTAGTCACATTTTAGCCACTTTCATCGTTCCTTTAGCCGACAACAACTCAAAATGTTTTAGTCAAAGAAAGTCATTACATTCTGCTCAACTTTTAGTCAGTACTTAAAGTCAGAAGTTTCTCTTTAAACCTCCCGGGCACTGCCGAGATGCCTTTGAGCAAGGCACCGAACCCCTGTCCATGGGCAGCCCCCTCACCCTGACATTTCTTCATTTAATGCATGCATAGGTCCTGTTTGTGCGTGTGTGTATTTCGGGCCTGTGTGTACATGTAAATGACAACAGAGTGAAAACATTGAATTTACCCTTGCGGGATTAATAAAGTATATACAATTAAATTAAAAAATTAAATTAAGAGTGCTGAAATTTCAACCTACAACTACAAATCATTTCCACACATTTAACTTGCATTTCTCCAGAAGAGTTTAAAAGAGGTTTAAAGGATTATTTATGAGCACAGAGTCACTGATCATTTGAAAAGCTCCAAATCTCAGCCTTTGACATCTTAAATCACTAATCTGAGACAACTAGGATTTGTACAGAGGTTCGCGATAAACTCTGACTTATAGATCTCACTGTTAAGTAACAAAAAAACAACTATTTCAGCTTGAATTCTTTGTAAACTGCAACACGATAGTCTGGAGCTTTAAATTCATGTCTACTCACAGAATCGGTGATTAAAACTGGACTTTCAGCTCTGTCAGAGAAAACTATGCCGAGTTCAGATTGTTTACTTAAAGCACAGATAACTGAGCCTCGTACCTGCCTGTCAAACAGCAAGACAGTCTGGATCTGAGTGGAGACCTGCAGTGATCAAAAGTCTGGTGGCTGCTCTCTCTGCTGTCGTTCACTGGCTAATAAGCGGAGTTAGCTGCTAACTGCCACCACTGCAACTAAAAAGCTCCACAAATCCATTCAACAGCTCCGCCATCCACAGTCACACACACAGCTGATTATTTACTTCCAAATTACAGCTCTCTGCTCCAGAATGAGTGATAAATCACGACTTACTGGCATTTAGTGCTCTGATCTTGTACTGCTCATACAGCATTAGAAAATAATGGCAAGCACAGCCATTTCAGCATCTTAGTTTGAATAACACACTTTGAATAAGTTTTAGAAAATAATTCATTTTAAAAGTCCGATGTCCCACCAACATCTTAGTCCCATCTCGTCAACGAAAACAAAATGTACATTTCATCATAGTTTTTATTATTTAACAAAATTAAAATGATGATATACAGCATCAAATTTAAAGATATGAGGTAGCTTTGACACTGTCCAAACAAATATCCTTCTATTTATCTTGTAAAGATTTTGTGATTACTTAACATTCTCTATAAGCATAATCTATAGATGTATTCTCCATTAAGGTAAAGATTTTAATGAATCTGTATGCTGCTTGCAGGTGAGGACTACCTGGAGTGTGTGTCCAAGCAGATAGAGACACTGCGGCCCTTCGGAGACACACCCCGCGTGATGAAGATGATGGTCACACGCACATTTGTGGCAGCACGTTCCTTTGTCCAGGGACTGGTGGTCAGTGGGGAGGTGGTGCGCAAAGTGTCCCAGGTAAAACGTCTCTTCCCACCCTGCAACTGTTTCCTCTCCCGTTTTCTTCCCTTTTTTTGTTTTGCATGGCCTCCCCTCCATCTAATAACAGTGATTAGTCTCTTTCCCTTAAAATTATAGTCCCGTTTTCCTACTTTCCATGCCCCCTTAGTTTTACTGTTTTTCATGGAGGCGACTAACTGCCTCACATACCTTTTTACTGGCGTCTAATCTGCCGCAAAGCTAGTATTCTCTGCTCCCACTACATGTTCATTGGTATTCATGGGTTAAGGGGTCTTTATTCATCTCTCTTTGGTGAACACCACCAACACACACACACACACACACACACACAAACACACGGGTCGCTTTTTACCAGTTCGTGCGCATAGTATAAAGCAGTGGCAGATCAATGTTGGTGGAAACGAGAGGCTCCATAAAGTATGGCCCCCGGCTCAGACAATCAGCCCCTGCAACAACAGTTAATGTCAGCTCCTCGCTGAAAAATGTCTCCCTGGGCTGCGGGGAGGGTTAATATCTCCCAAGAGAAATGGTCCCCTCTGTGTATAAGACAAGAGTAAGGTTAAGATCAGAGCAAGACTGAGAAATCATTTCAGCTCCTGAAAGGGAGGTGGCCAGTGTTGGCGCACCGGTTGAAAAATATCTCCCGTCAGACACCGGGCGAGGAGGGTGTTGAGAGCAGTGGCCCCATGAGAAATATACGCAACCTTTCAGAAAACAGATGCTGCACCAGAGATGAATATTACAGTACAATTCTTTGTTTCATGAAATATTACAAGGTCAGGCTGTGTGTAAGCATGAAAAGACAAAGAGCAAGAGGAAAACAAAACAGTAGCATGACAAAATAGGCTGCAGTGCTACTACATGACTGCAAGGCCACACATTTGGATACATGTCAGAGAAAGAATCTATATGATCCTTCTCCCTTTCACTCTGATATATGTGTTCTGGGCAGCGCTGTGGGCGGCACATACTGTACTGTTTGCCTGCATCAGAGGGAGACGGCCTAGCCTAGTACATCTCTCTCTGCCTCTCTTTGGCTCAGAAAATGGGTGCAACGTCTCACACCTACACAAAGGGACCTGAGGATGTCTCAATTAAGTATGTGCACGCAGCAAAGCCTAGCACATCCACAGCCACAGGGGAGTAAAGTCAGGAATAACCGTGAACACGGCTAGTCTGGCGTAGCAGGTAGCTAGTGAATTACAAGACATAGACAGTGACAGTGACAACTAAAACTGCCTGCCCTGGAGCTAAAGGAATCATGCAACTAGTCTAATGGAGTTAGAGACAGTTACTGCTCAGCTTTGACTCAGGCAAGCAAACAGGGGAGTGAGGATGTGAATTAGCATGGGCAGCACGCTGTGCTGAAATTGCTATTCATGATTTGTGTCACATGGGTGTAGCCCCGGACCAGCCAGAGTGGCTTATGATCCCTGCAGAGCTCTGCCAGCAAGGCTCTAAACTGATAAGCATCTCTCTTAGACAAACATTTATATACACACTGGAGAACACACGCACACAAGTGCTTAATGGTACAGAAACACACACACTTCATCATTCCATCATCCCCCTCCAACAGTGATGCTCATTTCCCCAGTGCAGCTACTTCTTAATACACATTTCCTGACTGATGCCGTTTTGTCGGTGCTGAAGGACAGTGAGCGATGTGTTCATTAAACAAGGCTGGCTGGGGAGAACGTGTTAATAATTAGCACGGCTTTTACAAAATTACAAAATGTCATCCCAGCGCTAATACCAGGGCACTGGAGCCGCAGCCACTCTGAATAAGGTCACGGGCTGCCTTCTGCCCTATTTACACACACTCATCAAAAGTCTTAAGAGGGAAGAAAGAGCACACTGTAATGCAAGAATAGACACTATAGACACAGTTGAGTAATCTCTATTAAAGGAACAGTGAGTAGGATTTAGTGGCATCTAGCAGTGAGGACTGCAGATTGCAACCTGCTCAAACTTCTCCCCTGTGCTAAGCATGAACTCCCGGTTAGAATTCCTTCAGTGTTTATTGTTCAGGAGGTTTTTACCAGGAGCTGTATTATCTGTGGAGGTCTCTTACTCTCCAAAACAATAGGACAAGATAATTAAAATCAGTAAAAACCCAGAATAAAGCAGTTTCACATTACAGAATCAGTGTTTCTCCAACGCTGTTTGGCTCATCACAGACAGGCAGCTCGCACATGTGTGCTCTCCTTTATTCTCTGATAACTTAAGGTCTAGACGTTCAGGAGGTTTTTACCATGAGCTAAATTATCTGCAGAGGTTTCCTCCTCTCCAAAATAAATGAATCTGGTGATTTAAACCAGTAAAAACACAAAATAAAGAGGTTTCACATCACAAATCAGTGTTTCTCTGATGCTGTTTGGCTCCTTGCAGACTGGCAGCTAGCC
Organism: Cephalopholis sonnerati; assembly: GCA_019142605.1. Taxonomy (NCBI): domain Eukaryota; kingdom Metazoa; phylum Chordata; class Actinopteri; order Perciformes; family Serranidae; genus Cephalopholis; species Cephalopholis sonnerati. Next base: position 15,777,706 of record JAGQAX010000010.1, on the reverse strand, counting down.
TAGCACCTGCTAATGTGTGCTCACCTTTATTCTCCGAAATCTTAAGATCTAGATGTTCAGGAGGTTTTTAACATGAGCCAAATCATCAACAGAAGTCTCCTCCTCTCTAAAACAAGTGAGCCTGGTGATCGAAACCAGTAAAAACACTGAATAAAGCAGTGTCACGTCAAAAAACTGTGTTCCGATGCTGCTAACTACAGTGGCTCACTTGAAAACACAAATGGCCTAATCAAGAGTCAGTTTTTGTTTTTTCCATTCTCTGGAACATGGCGGACTCACGACAGTTCTTATTTTCAGATCATCAACCATTGTTTATTCAGGTAAAACTGACTGAGCATTAAGCTCTTTTACAGCAATGCCCTGACTTCACATTCAGTGGGCTAGAGGGAAGCAAATTTATAATTGCAATAAAGTGATGGAAAAGTCCATAAAAACAAAATAAGTAGTAGCAATGTCCTTTAAGAATAATAAACAGCAATAAAGAACAGTAAAACGATGAAAAAGTTAAATAATAAGAACGGCCATAAAGGAGGGTTACATAATAACAACAACTAACACTATATTCATTTTCTGCCAATATATCCCCCTAAATCCTACACACTGGACCTTTAACAGGAATTTCAGAGCTAGGTTTACTGATCTGTACAAGAACACAGAATGGCAAGTCTTTCTTTGAGTCATCCAAGTCAAGGCCTGCTTGCTACAACTTGACTGAAGGGACTACAGACTTCAACCAACTGTTCAATTTCAAATTCATAATTTGTATGTCAGTCTGTGCCGCCGTCCTCCCCAGCACACAGTCAGCACAGTGCTGTGCTTATGCAGATTGGAGCAGCATTGTGCTGTGATGGGAACAAATGAGACAGTGAGAGAAAGCAAGAGAGGAAAAAAAAAAGTCTGTGACAAACTCCAGCATCCTCTCATTCCCCTGTCTTACTGCTCACTCAATCCATTTTTCTAGTTCCTTGCCAAATAAATTATACTTAAACGTATCTGTTGATACTTACCAGAGCTGTGCCCTGCGCTGTCCTCTGTCTCCTTTTAGTGTGAATAGCTTGGTATATTAATTTGGATCTTAGCTTTCCCCTCCTTTCCCCTGTAATTCTATCTTCGATTGATTGGGCCCTAATGAGACAACCGCTCCTATTTATAGCTACGCATTGCCACTTAAAGGGCCCAGTGACTGAAGATGTTTACCACACGCTGCCCAGGGAGATATTACACTGCTTGAGTGTGAAGCTGGAGAGAATAAAATTCTCCCTGTGTGTATATGTGTGCTTCAGATGTCTTCCAAGGAAGTGTTTGTTTTTGCTACCAACTGAGAAGAAACATAACACGGATCCCTGCTATGTTTGGGTTGGATTAAACATGAAAAATAGGGACTATAGTGAAAGGTGATGAAAGCGACCGAGACGTGTGGAAAAAACTGAATAATTTGAGAGATGTTTTTGTGCGACAGGAAAAGATCTCAACAGTAAGATGCAGTCTTCTTTTTTTTATTCTCGTACAGTATTTATTCCTCCCTTGCTTCGCTCCGAGCTGCACCAGTTGCTGTGTCCTTAACTTTTTCCGGACTGTTTTTATTCCCATGGGTAGGGGAGTGGAGGAAGTAGGCCACGCGCCACATGGCTCACTCTGGAGGCAAGGAGTCTGGATTGTCTCGCTCTATAACACAAGGGGGAGAGGTCGCTCATATATCCTTACTAATTACAGAGGAAAGACAGGCAGAGAGAGGGGGAGAGAGACAGGAGAGACTCGATTGCCAATGGCGACATGTGAAGGTACTGACAGGTGGGGGGAGCATGCTGTGAAGGTGAAGCAAGGGCAAGTAAGGGTATGGGTGTTTAACATATAGCACAGTCATGTCAAAGAGCTACATGTGAGAACATCAAAGAGAGTATTTCAAACCTCAGACTTTCTCTTGATAAGTCACTATGGAGATGACCTAATCAGGTCAGAGTATGAGTGCGTGTACGTGTGTGAAGGTGCACTTTGCCTCTACAAGTGTTGAGGCAGTTATTTGATCAATTGCTTAGCTGATCATGGGGTTAGTCAAGATGATGAAATTTTATTGATATGGTGATGTGAGACTAGATTTCGTCTTAAATTTTGGATATTGAAAGGGTGCTTTCAGACCTAGAGTTCGCCTGCTTTGGTCCGAATCAGGGACTAATTTTGTTATAAAGTTGTATAATTGCCTAGAGTTGGTTCGTGTTCTCACGGCAGCATTTACAAGCGGACCAGATAAAATGCACATATCATATCACAAATAACTTACATCATACGCATGTGAAATTGCTGAAATGATCAACTTACTTCTGTGCGTACGTCCTCGGCAACATACGTCCCCGGAGGATGTCCATGCTGATTGGGTATTGCGGCACAAGTTGGCGCTGATGGCGCAGATTTTTCAGCTCATGCAAATAAGCATGCTACTCGCTTCATTCTCGCCACTTAATTCGTGTATTACACATTATTTGCATTGCGTCGATCATGCCACACAGCAGGAATTCATGTGTTATCGCGTCTTTACATGAACTTTACATGTAATTCAATTGCACAATTGTTTTATTCACACCTGGTGTGAACACAACATTAGACAAGTCTTGCTAGGTCTAAATACTAAGAACAAGGAATAGATAGGAAATAAGCGCCCGTCTTGCAGGAGTGCCCATTGACACTGATTGCCACGGCAGATACCAACACATCAGTAGGTCTGAATGGAGATGATTTGTTGAGTAAAATCATGTGGCTAATACACTGCTTTTCTGGTTGAAAGAAGTCGTCTCAAGATAAAGATATACATGGCAGTGCTCCCAAACTGGGACAGAGGCATTTCTCTGTTTTACTAGCCCTGTAATGTTATCCCTACCACTCACAGTCACCATGTTTCTCAGCTCAGCTGCCTGTTCCACCAGTGGAGACTGACCTCTGGTGGCATGTGCTGTGCACTACATCACCTCAATACAGCATGTCCTGTATCAGTTTGATAGAGAGAGAAGCATCTGTATTGTTGACAGTACTGAAAATCATACTGTTGAGATTCCTAAATACTCAGGCTTACTGTAAGACCTTGAACTCTACAGTATCGTCGTAATACCAGTATCAAAGTAACTGGTCAAAAATATTGTGATATTTTCTAGATATTGTCCAGCCCTAGTTGATCATTAGAAAATGTATCCGTAACAGTTTTGGTAAGTGATTAACCATTTAAGTAATTTATCAACCATTTCTAAACAGCACACAGCAAAATGTCAGTTATTGAAGTATGACGGTGTGCTCCCCCCCCCCCCCGTTTTATATCTCTGTCATTTGGTTGAGCAGTTTAAAGAGGAACTAACGCCCATTTTTAAAATTCATGTTATTCCTATGGTCTAAGACGGTCCAAAAGTATTAGTAAAAATGGACAACACCCTTCCAAATCCAAAAGCTAGAGTGCTAAAACACAAATTTGTGATGTCATAGGGTATAAAGTCTGGAGCTGCTCCATAGGCAATGAATTAGGAAAGATGTTCTCGATGACACTCAGAGCCCCCAGGAGAACGTTCCGAGTATATGGGTACATTTTCTGTTTCAGAGCTGAGAACATTACAATCGAATAAAGCTCATTTGGGTATAAAAAGGAAAACAAACATTCTGTGGGTCCATAAAATCAGGCTCCTATTCATTGTCTATGGAGCGGCTCCAGACTTTATACCCTATGACATCACAAGTTTGAGGATTACTTCTCTGGTTTCTGGCTTTGAGAGAGAATAGCCCATGTTCACAAATACTGACGGAACTTTCCTTGGCCATGAAAATAAAAATTTAGGTGGTGTTCCCCTTTAAGGGTGTCCTCTTAAACTCCGGGTGGTTAAAATGGGCACTTTGATAAATTTTTTCTCAGTTTATAAGAACAATGATCAACTGATTCATCAATAATGGAAATAATCCTTAGTCTCAACCCCAGAGTCTTATTACTGCTCCTAACTTGACAGCCCCTCCTCCTTCACCGTGTCTGGTGCACCGCAGCTCCAAGGTTACAGAGGAAGTTGTCAACATCAACCTTCAATTAGCACCACAGAGGAGTTACACACTGTTTCGTGTCTGTTGTGCCTGGCCTGGGATTCCCAGCATTAATACTGTATGGATGATGTAACAGAAACAAGATTAATGCCTGTCTCTCCTTAATGAGTATTTCATTAACATCACCCTGGATTTTTTTTTTTTTTTTTTTGACTCCCCTGCCAACGCCCTTGGTGAGTCTTGTAGCTTTTTTTTAACATCCCCTTATCTCTCCTGTTTTTGCTCTTTTTTTTCCTACACTCATCCCTGCACACCCCCTTCCCTCAGTCTTCTCCCTCACCGGAGAAGCATTCGTCTGACTCATCCCTGGCTAATGAGTGGTAGGGTAAGGATGGGAGGAGGGGAGAAAAGGAGGGCAGGAGCGAGGATCTGACTCATGTCTCATATGACTTGAGATTAAGCCTGGGAATGTGGCGTGGTTATTGCTTTTCTGTGTCACTTATTTCACTTTGTACTGTCCTCCTTGTGCAGCTGGCAATAATTACCTACTTCTATTGATCTCTTTTATACATCAGAGATGCATTTACTAATTGAGGCTTATTATGTGTTTTTTTTAATGTGGTTTAAGGTTTAATTTAGAGTTGAAACAGTGTCAAAATGAATAGCTTATGCCTTATGTGGATCAAATATGATTAGATTAAATTTTAATGATCCTTGTGGGGAAATTGGGTTGATACAGCCATAAATAGCCGTTGAATACAGCCAATAAAAAAGGTTAAAAACAGGCCACAGTGAAGGTTATGTGAAACTTTACAGCCAAGTTACAGACACGAGAACTGAAAGAATGTATTTAAAGCGTGAGAGAGAAAAAATCTGAGAAGATTTATGAACTGCATTCAATAAGATGCACACATGAATTAAACCATGAAGGACAAGTGCTACAGAGGAGCTGCCTTTGTTAGTGCTGATTATGTTTATCAAGGGACGAGGCTACTGTCTATGGTCTGAAGATGATTGTTTGTTTGTCTAGTTACGCCGACTCCTAACTGCACTCCAGAGTGTTCATAGTATCTCTGATTTGTTTTCCCACCTGATCCTTATTGTCCTATTTCGTCTGTATATTTGTTAAAAGCTGGTTTTAACTGTGACTTTGCTGTTGGAAGAACTGTTTCCAGGAAAAGCATCAGGCTGGCCCAGATGTCAGCTTAGAGGAGCTTTGTATGCGTAGCTGGGCTCATTCCACCTCTCTCTCTCTCTCTTTCTCTCTCATACACACACACACACACACTTCCTGAGGTTTTGTATGCATAGCTGTACTCTCTTGTGAACAGAGCTTACTGGTATTAACCCAGTTTCACTTTTCACGCACCAAGGCCCTTTCCTGGGGGAGCAGCCTTGTGGGATAGAGAGAGAAATGGAAGGAGCAGGAAGGATGGAATGAGGGACTGAGAATACTTGTATGAATGTCAGGGCCTTTTCATCGCATGTGAAACAAAAAGCGAATTCTCCCAAAGTGGTTTCCAAGGAAACTGTGCTGAATGAGAGTCTGGTGCAAACTGAAAAAAAAGGTCACCATGGGAGGTGACCTCCCACGGTTCTGCGACTGTCATTGTCTGGCTAAAGAAATTTCCATCTTCACATCTTGTTAACACTGAACAATTTTGTGTAACATATATTTAATCCCTCCGAACAGAAGCAGCCAGACTGTTAACAAAGTGGTCAAATGTACAGTTTGATCAACGGCTGCTGTCATTTTTGTCTTTTATACTATTCGATCATGCATGCTTGACAAAACAGTAATTTTTCATCCAGGTGGTGTATGTTTATTTTTGTCTGTGCCCTACCCCAGGTGCAGCTGAGCCAGGAGTGCATGCGGGCCATGATGAGGATGACTTACTGTCCCCACTGCCGCGGCATGGCCTCTGCCAGACCTTGCGCCAACTACTGCAGCAACGTCATGAAAGGCTGTCTGGCCAACCAGGCTGACCTCAACACCGAGTGGAAGCATCTGGCAGGTGGGGAGCACAAACACATTCACACATGCATCCAATGCCGCCATATGTTTGCTCAAAGGTTCTCCCGGCACATGATGTTGCTTTGTGCCGTGAATACAGCGGAGGCGTTCTACCAGTGTGCGACATATGAGACATTTCACACTTTCTTCTGTCTAACTGTACCTCCTGTCTTTGTAGAGACAATGATACAGGTGGCTGGGCGCTTTGATGGCCCATCTGGTGTGGACAGCGTGGTCCTCTCCCTCCCCAATCGCATATCAGAGGCCATGTTTACCATGGTGGAGAATATGGAGACTATCAACAGCAAGGTCAGAGCACACATTGGTACACACGCCAAACCATACAAACTGTTTTTACTACACAGAATACGATGAACAGTTCATTAAAAAGGCATCAAATGATATTGTGAGTTATACAGCAATGTTGCAAGCATCAAAACCACCATTTCCACTGAATATCCCCCCCTGGTATCATCGCATTTGAACAGTAGTGATCACAGGCTAAAATTACATTGTATTTACTGGTCTCTGCACATGGAAACTCACTTGTCATTTATATTTTAGTTAATAGAGAGCTGTGCACGCCTGTAACATACAACACCCACATCACTGGAATACACAGCATTAGTAGGTGTAATGTTCTTGCTTCAGTCATGACCAATCGAATCACCCATTTCCTTGATTATTAAGGCAATTCACTCTGCACCACAACTGTGACAATGTGCTAATGGAGGAGAACACTCTGGTCATATCATAAAAGCTTCTTCTGAGAGGAGACTAATGTAGCGGTGCCGAAGGTGCAGAATGTAAGCCATTTTCAAATGAAGTGATAGTGGCACATTTCTGTATGTTTTATTAACGTGTTGCTTGAGTCATAGCAGAATGATTACCCAGTTATATTTGAAATATATATTTTAAGATGTTTGATGAAAACTTCAGAAAATGTATCTACAGGTGAGAACATCATCATCGTCAGCCAATCCATGGCAGATTCATGACATATACTAAACCTTTTCATCTCTAGTTAGACTAAATATATGTGTGTTTTACAGCTTGAGGGAAGTAAATCAAAGTCAAATTGGCAACCATATATCAATAACATGGTTAGCACCATACTTTAAAAGGCCCTAAAAAATAGGGGTGCATAAATCCAATATTGATATTGGAAATTGGGCTGATACTGACTCAAACAGGGCCCTCCTCCTCTTCCTCCTGCCTCTAATGGCGTGTTTTAGAAACAGACTGTGGCACAGTCAGCAACAACCAATCACAGCCAAGAAATCTTTAACACAACCATCAATCATGTCAATTACTGCTCGTAAACTGAGCTCAGACTATCAAATTAGGCAGCGCTGATCAAATATGAATCGAGATCTTGTCACTGCATTGCCTATTTTTCACTTAAAGATGGTTTCAGAAACATATTTTAGTATACTGTTTAGCTGTTAAATGAACAGTACACTAAAGAATATGTTTCTGAAAACATTTGAGGTTAGAAACAGGCAATGCAGTAGCAGGATCTTGATTGATATTTGATCAGCACTGATAATCTGACCACAGTTCATGTGCAGTGATTGACATGATCCACAGCTGCGTAAGCCGCTGGCGATTTGACCAGTGGAGTTGCAGGTGACACCATCAGCTGGCTTGAGTCGAGCTCAGACGGTCAGTTCACACCATTGCAACTTTTTTCTGCAACGTTCCAAAACGGTTTCGTCTCAGCACAAATCTTTGGACTGAACTGGGCTTTATAGTCTCCTCAGCTCTGATTGGTTGTTTCGTTCACATGTAGTAAGGCCATTAGATGATCTACAAGGGGATAGAGTAGGCAGAGGAATATGATTTTTTTTTTACAGATTGTCTGTCTCATTTAGTGCTGAGGACATAGTGACAGTTTCAGCAAATGTGAAAAAAAAAATTGTGTCAACTACAGCTTTAAGTCAAGCCTGATGTTGCCTTACACATGAGAGAATGATCCCGGTCACTTCCACACAGTGACGCATCCAGTTTTCTGTATCGGCTGATAACCAAAGCCCAGGTATTGGTATCAGAACTGAAAACGATCGGCTCTACTGAAAACCTATTTCATTGCCTCTTTCTGTTAGCCAGGTGTTCCTACATAAACACACACACACTGCCAAGAGTTGCATCAGTTTTAATTTTTCTCACAAGAGATTTCTGTATTTGTGTCAGATGGGTGGATCCCAGTTGGATAGAAACGTGTTGTCAAGCACTTCCACACACCAATCAGGATTTAGCAGTGTTGGAATCAAAATGAGATGACAGTTGTGTGATCGCTTGCTTATGTAACCAGGCGACTGTCAATCAAATCTGCTCAAAGCACACCCACATAGTCCCGCTGAAGCAGATTAGCTGATTGTTGCTTATTTAGTCATAAATATTTAATGTTAAAGAAAAATAGTTTCCAGGGGCTTTAAAATATTCATATCACACTTGGTAAGGCAGTAGTAGTGAGGAGGTAAAAAATCTTGGTGCATACTGATACACACACCCTGCATCCATCAATTCACAGACTGTGTCTCCTCTCACTGTGCCACCCTGTTGTCCCTACATTCATTTTAACGTCCAATTAACACCTATCCTACCACTACATTGATGCTGTTGCAATGCTCCATATACCTGATTTAAAATAAAAGGATGTGAGTCATGACAGAGCCAGCAAGCCAAGCGTTTACTTCACTGTTTAATGGTGTTTGAGCAACAGTTTTATATGATCCTTTAAAGGCTCTGGCAGCAGTGGAGATCTGACTGAGTTGTTTGGTGAAGGTGGAAAACAGCGTAGATGCTGAGAGGAAAGACAAAGCTTCCTCTGTGCTGGTTTGCTGTTAAAGAGCCGGGCTGGCTTGAGGTGAGCCGTAGCCTGGCGGACTGCCTGTGACCTGGTTCAGTATGGTAATCACACACAGCTTCAGCTTCTGATCTTCATCTCTAGGGAAAAGTGCTGCGTTGATCTCATAGAAGTCAATTCATGTCTGCGGTGTAGTATTATGGTCGACACAGTGTAGGACAGATTATCTCCTATTTACATAATCTGTTGACATCAAAAGCCATATGTTGTGTTGCGTGCTTTCCCCATAATAACATGGCAAACATAGATATAGAAACTGCAGCGTGCATATGGAATGCAATGAGGTCTTTCTGCCACTACTCTGTTGTAACAGAGTCAACGTCATGTTTTATGTCCATTATTTAATGCACTGCGAACCACACAACACCGACGAGTTCTGCCGACAGACATGAGTGGAAGCTTAAGACAGGATTATTTTATAGTTATGTGTGAAGGTTCAAAGGCTTGAGGCTCCTCTGAGCAGTCCAGATTGGATGACAGATTGACTGCAGTCTTACTGTATTCCCTTGGCTCCATTTATAAAACGTAAGCCCCATAGGGACAAGTGGTGCTTTCTGTGCCGTGAATCATTCTGCTGGAGCGATGCTGTGATTGACTCTTGAGGTCATGCAAATAACCAGAACCACTTGTCGCTGTTGGCTTTTAAAGGTAGAGATTTGTGTGTCCCAACATGCTCAAAGGTTCTTTGTGTACGCGTAGATAAGTTGGTCAAACAAAGTGTTTTGCTGATGCACTCAGCATGTGTATGTACTGTATGTGTGGGTTTATTGGATTCTATTCAGAGAGCTGCTTCAGCCGCATCAGATTTCCGTCTTGTTAACACCAACACCAATAAAGAGTAAGAACTGCATATGGTAGGAAAATAAAGTTAATAGAGATAGTCTGAAGCCTTTAGTTCAAGTAACTTGAATTAGATCATAAAGCACACAAGTTTTGAAAGTTGAGTAAACTCTACTCTAAAACATTTTTCTGAACAGAGCTAAGTCAAGTTTCTCATTTCACCCTTTTGTTTAAAGGTCCAGTGTGTAGGATGTGTCGGCATGTACATGGAATATAATATAATAGGTCCTAATAATATGTCTTCTTTAGTGTATAATCACCTGTTTATATCTACATAAGCAGCAGGTCCTCGTCAACAGAGTCCACCATGTTGCCCAGCCATATTTCTACACTTTAGTCAAGGAAAACTTTATTTCCATTTGCAGTGTTATATTTGGTGATATGGCTCTGTTCTGGGGCCTCTCTGCCTTTCCTCGGGCCTATGCAGAAAGCCTCTTCCACAAACTACCTGGAAAGCCTAAGCTGGAGATAGCACATCTCTCTGCCCTTCTGTGTGCCTACGTGAAAGCCTAAGTTGGAAAGAGCACACCTCTCTGCCCTTCCATGTGCAAGCACGGAAAGCCAGAGCCAGAAAGCGCAAACCCCCCTGCCCTTCGATGCGCCTACATGGAAAGCCTAAGGCAGGGAGAGCAGCAGCAAAGACCCCCAGGAACAGAACAGAGCAGCATCAATGACAAACAGAAATGACATTGATAAGTCAGACACAACATGAAAAGGAGGAGCTGGGGTGGAGGCGGGTTGCAAAGCAGCTTGCAGAGGAAGCAGCAACAGTAGGCAGGCCAGAGCAGTTTAAATAGGGCTCCCTGAATGAGATCACAAATTGGTTGCATAGAAAGGAGTCATGTGATCTATCAGCTGACTCCCTTCCATCAATCAGCTGCTCCATCAGTTGATTGGCTGTTTGAGATCAGCTGATGTAGCTGGGATGTGAGCTGAGCTTGACATCCTGTCCTCCCTGAATGAATGCTATGCTCAGTTTAGCAGCCTCTCTGTGACAAACAATATTGGAAAATTATTGATTTTTTTTTTAATGTATAACTACGCTTTTCCGTGTTTTTACCAGTTTAAATCACTAGGTCTATATATTTTGGAGAAGAGGAGACTGCTGCGGATAATTTCCTGAACATTTAGATAGATCTCAAGTTATCAGAGAAAGAAGGTTAGCACACATTAGCAGACGCTGGGCTAGCAGCATTGGAAAAACTCATTTGTAACATGAAACTACTTTATTCAGTGTTTTTACCGGTTTAAATCACCTGGCCCATGTGTTTTGGAGAGAAAGAGACCTCTGTGGATAATTTGTCTTTCTATAAAAACCCACTGAACACTGAAGGAATCTCAAGCACAATTGACACATGAGAGAAATTTCAGCTGGTTGCAATCTGCAGTCCTCACCACTAGATGCCTCTAATTCCTACACACTGTTCCTTTAATTCATCCCCCTCTCCTGTATTCTCTGTTTATTGTTCATTCATTGACTTTTCTTCACTTTCTCCCGCCCCAGTTGTTCCAGGCATGTGGCAACATCAGAGAGGGGGGAACCAGCAGCACAGGAGCGGATGACTTCATGAAGAGAGGGAAGGTTACAGTGGAGGACAGGTTGGGATCCAGCTCCAGCAAAATAGACAGACTGGTTAGTATTTACCCGACTGAATCTGTGTCCTTGTTATTGCTCTCTGACGGCCTAATCCGGCCCATTCATTGTGAAGGTTTATGACGCAAGAGCCATTGCTCATCATGGGCAATTAAACCTTTTTTGCTGTTCATTTCACCTTTACACAGACAACTATGGGGTGATTAGATGGGAATGAATGCTTGGATGAATGAATGAGTCAGATGACTGAGCACCGCAGTTGGTTATTTAGGAAGCAGGAGTTTTTCTTACTCTCCTCTTTGAGTGCACCATCATGCTGTGATTTTGAACAAAGCATAAAAGCCTCACAATTCTGCTCTTGTCAACTGTGCCTCAGGTGTCTGATGTAACCATGAGACTGAGGGACATGCAGCCGTACTGGGTTTCCCTCCCAGCTGTTCTCTGCAGTGACAGAGTGGCCACTGGAACAGGAGCTGAAGATAAGTGTTGGAACGGCATGAGCCGTGCCAGGTAAGGCATATCAACCAATTAAGACATTTATTTTCAGCAGCGTGGTGGTAACGTCGCTACCTTCTGAGTCAAATACCTTTACAGTAGCGAAGCTGATAAATTGACCGAGTGGCGCCATAGCGTCCACAAAAGTTACAAGCTATTTTCACAGGAAAAGCTCTGAAGGGCAGCAGACATTTTTTGTGCGGAAGTCTGGATAAAATAAGGACAATAAAACTGAGGATAAGTAATGTGACTGACACCAGTGTCACACTGAGGCATGTAGACGAGGGGAAGCACTCCACATGACATCACTTATTCTGCTTGCTACTTTGCTATTGGATTTTCTTGGCAAGACCCGCCCTACTCTGCCTCTGATTGGCTGTATTGCATTTCTTGACATGTCTCTCACGTGTCTTGCCCATAGACTCTATATATTTAGTAGATTTGCAGTGGAAACAAGGGCCACAACAAGGGCCAAGAAAGGAGCATGTCGTGTTAATTGCAGAGCATGTTCACGCCCTAAGTTTTCATTCCAGTCTGTTATTTTTATTGTTTATATTACTGCAGTAAATATGTATATCTTACTGTGGTAATACTGTTTTTGAATTACTGACGTAGCCAGATAGCCTACGGAAAGAGGCCAAGACAGAGAAATGCATTAAGTAGAGGAGAGAGAAAGACAAAGACAGAGAGAAATAGGCCGACTGATGATGTCATGTTAGTGGAGGACATGTTCAAATGTCACAAAGTCATCAAAAAAAGAAGAAAGTTTCAATCTAAGTCTGTTATTTTGTAATAAACCTGCGAGCTATTTTTGCCATTTCCTGTTAGCTTAGCATGCTACATTTCTCTGGGGGTAGCTTCAGTGTAGTGAAACGTTATTTTGATGCTTGCCCAACACTGTTTATTTCAAAATAAGATATGAAAGTGCAAAAACTGGCATATCTTACAAAATGACAGGCACTGTAAGTTACTACTTAAGTGAGAAGACCTCAAGACCTTTTTTGTTTTTCAGCTGAGGAGAATATTTCAGCCTCACTTGGTTTGGTATGCGACCAGTAGCTCATGTTGGCTAATGATAGCTAATGTTGGCAAACTATGCTCTGTACATTATTGAGCAAGTTTGTAAGGATTGGAATTAATACTACTGTATCAATGCCAGTGCCATCATTGATTCTGCTACTGTTTTATTATCTCTAAGTCTAAACACTGTGTAGATGAAACGAGAGAATGTTTGCATAGTATTCATTTTTATTGAGATTTAATTAATCAAAGAAAAAATCTGCTAAGTCTGCCAGCATGGCAGTGATACTATTAATATCCTCCTGAGACCCAAACTTATGTTTGTTTCAGATTTTTAATTTCTCCTAGCTATTTAGGATCAGTAGGACCTGATAAGTATAAAAAACGAAATATTGTCAACGATAATTAAGTCCCTCTATCCTCAAACAAGACGATAATAAGGTCTCAATGTCCTTAAATGTGATGATAATTAAGTCCCGGTGTCCTTCAGCGAGCTGGTGATAAATTCCTGATGTCTTCAAACGAGTTCTCTCTAATTAACAGCATCTTAGCTTGTTACCGTTGCTAAAATTAGGGAAGTCTGTTGGCATATGAAACTACAAACATTATTAATCATAAATAAACAAGTTACAATCATAAAATGTGATCAGGTTTTGGACCTTGTCCATGTTTGTGTCAGGACTGGTTGCAGACTGACTTGGCAGAGATGGCTGCCATCTTGTTTTTACATGGATTGGTGTATTGTGGTCTTACTGCCACTAGATGGCACAAAAAAGTGTCCACAAACAAGGACAACAGGCCGAAGCTGAGCAGAATGAAGTATAAGGTCAAGTAAACCTAAAATGTGATGTCCTCATGTTAGGACACAGAGTCTCAGGAGGTTATAACAGTAACAGAGCTCAGCTGGGAAGCAGATTCGTGGCATTTCTGGACTTTAAGCTCATATTGCATAGAAAACCCTTTCAGCATGCTGCTGGTGTTTCCATCATTATCTGAAATGATCATTTTACAGTACTGTTGTCATTTTTCTTCATTAAATGAAGCCACGCTTTGGACCGTTTCTTCCTCTGTGCCATGACTCCTTGTTGCAACTTTCCAGCAGTGTAGCTGTATGACTTTGACCTCATTGTTTTGCAATGCGCAACTAAAACAAAACATGCTGGCATGGATAAAAGGAATTAATAAGCTCAGAGGCATATGATTCTGATGGACTGGACAATTTGGAGCCTGTTCTCAACTGGAACCAGTTCTTAATTCCTGTTACCACCAGTTTGCTGACTTTATGACTCCTCTTTATTGATGTTAATGTTACACAGCATTTTAGCTTATTACAGGAAACAGAAGACATGAAGTAAACACACTGTCTCTCACCAAGAGACGGGACAGTTGTTTTCTGTCTGGTTTTCATCTCGTTGTTTTAACACTGGTTGGCAACAAGCTTTTGACAGTGTAGGTACATATGTGTCGCCGTTGTCGGTCTGGTCATCCAGTGATGATGTCTGTAAAGCAGCTAAAGGAAATTTAATGTGCTTTTTATCCTTGCAGCACCACTTTTTGCCACAGTGTCCACTGTTAATGAAGTTACATAGTCTCCTATTAACTGTGATGATGAAAAAAATTCAGACTGTGCTTTACATGTTAATCAAATGTGTTCAGGTACCTTCCCGAGGTGATGGGCGACGGGCTAGCCAGCCAGATCAACAACCCGGAAGTGGAAATCGACATCACCAAACCAGACATGACGATACGCCAGCAGATAATGCAGCTGAAGATCATGACGCACCGCCTGAGGAACGCTCTCAACGGCCAGGATGTGGACTTTCAGGACACCAGTGAGTTCTTTTAACATCACAGCCCACGAGTTTCTAAAAAATATTCACAAGAAACTTCATGCCAGATGACTCACTGATGATTAGAAGCTTTCTAACAAGTTTGAGATTAAAGGAACTCTATTTCTGTTCATCTGAGGAGGCAGCTCACTTTTATTTTAGTTTGAACAAACTCTAGCAAAAATGGAAAAAGCAGTACTTTTGGAATTAAGATGAAGGTATGAAAATGCTCGGACTAAATCAAAGTGCCTTTTTGAATCATCAAGGTCATGTGTTTTTACCACAGAATGTGTGTAACACAAGATTTTTCTGAGGCCTGCACCTGGACAGAACCTCATATTTCATGTTAGTAGTCGAGCTGTGTGTGCACAGGATGTTTAACATGTTAAATATATGAAAACATAAGTAACAGTGCTTGTAAATATGTACATTGTACCTGTAAATTCACATCCTGACCCTCTCTCTACAGGTGATGATGTCAGCGGTTCAGGAAGTGGCTCGTGCGCCGACGACATGTGTTCCCGCGGCCCACGCATTATCGTCCCCGTCACCAACCGGCCCATACTGTACCCCTACCCCCCAGAAAACAAGAAGGTGAAAGGCTCCAACGCCCACCAGAACCTCCCCTGCATCACCATGTACCTGCTTACACTGCTCATTTTGCTGCTCCGGCGATAATTGACGGCGGAATCTACCAACTGGGACTGAGTTTGGGACACGGAGGATGGGGGAAGAGTCTGAAAAGGGGAGGGAGGAGAAGTTGGGGGTTAGTTACTTTGCCAAAACTAAATAAGTATAAGGAAACAACAACAAAAAAAAATCACTTGGATGGACTTCCTTTTTTGGTTTTGGATTAGAACAAAATGGAATATTCATAAATGTTTTGGTTCTGCTCTTTTTCTTTTATTTCTTGCTATATTATGACACCATTAGAGCTGGTCTTTTCACATCTTCTAATGATTTGTTTCTGGTGTTTGGGTTCTCTGAGATTATATCTGTACCTAAGACATGTGTAAGACTATATTGCTAACAGTATGTTGGTGTTGACACCACGGGGAGAGGGAGAATGGGGCTTTGCAGCGGCGCTCAGATACATATATTTGTTATTCCACTCCTTTAAAACAGCACTTGTGTTAAGTAGAATTATTTATTTATCAATAACTCACAACAGGCCCCAGAGTGCTTTAAACACTCCCTGATATTTATAGAAAACAAACCACAAATGAAATACAATATTGATGACTTTTAAAGGAGGATAATCTGGACAAGCGCGACCCGCCAGACCTCTTAATGCATCAAGCCTCACAATATCATTACACTTCCACGCGGCCTCTCACAGCGAGGATGCGAGCACTCCGCGTCAGCACTTTTTCGCCGTTTCGTCATGTAAGCTGTAATAACAGCCGTGATCACATTCACGCCAACATGATCGTCTAATGTGGGAGTAACATGACCCGTCCGCCACACCATCCATCCAGCTCATCCCTACATTCCCCCCTCGTCCCCCTCTCCCTCTCTCTCTCTACAGACCCTGCTGGCTCTGTAGGATCAACTCAAGAGTCTGGTGTAAGCAAAACACATGCTGGTCCGGGCCAGGTCTCAGATGACAGCAGCTTCCCACTATAGAGCACTGTATGTGGAATGGAGGGGAGGGGGGGGGGTGTCGGTGTAAGATTGCCGTCACAGCAAAGGATTGACAGTTTGTGATTTTGTGTAGCAGAACAGAAATGTACACAGAAGCAGAAACACTGCTGTCATGTAGCGCTTTTTTTTTTTTTTCAGTATTCTTTTTTTTCATGTGTACAGCAGAGCAAAAATATAATATGCATAATTTTGTGTGCTCCCTGCAAAGGCCCAGTGCTCCTGTGATTAGCATCATAATTGCAACTAGCAATGTCATGCGTTCTTGTCTGATTGCAGCAGTGATCCATATCGCAGTAAAAGCCACACCATGCACGTCTTTGGATCGTACTATTTGTATGGCAGACACAACAGTGTACATATTTTTGATTTCTTCTTTGTTGTTTCTAGAAAAAAAAAATAGCCAATTAGGTTTCAAAATTTTATAACAGCCAGATCATTGTATGCTATAACCCTTACTTCATTCGTCATCTGTCATAGCGTATCCATATCTGCCTTCCATTTCTCTGCAACTTTTCTATATCAGTGCCTCTTTTTTCCCCTCCACCCCCTTACTCCCTCCACCCTTCTCCCTGCTCATCAGTTATAACGACCTTTAAAGTGTTCCTCATGCTTCTACATGGTGGCAAGGCAATATGACAATGACTTAGTGCTTCATTATGTGTCAACCTTACCGGGAATGTTGCGGGAACACAGTGTAAGGCTTCCCCCCCCGATGAGAAGCTTGCCGAGGAGGAAACAAATACCACACTTTAATTCAAAGAAATGTCGAAGCTCTCATTTAAGAACGCCGTGCGCAGGATGATGGGACGATGCTTGCATGTGTGTATACGTATGTGCGCGAATGTGTCTTTGATTAATAGAGCAAAAGAGGGACAGACGACGGAGCCTGTATAAATCTTGTTTGGGATGGCGCAGAAATGAAATGTATTAAAATGTATTGAGGTAGCATTGTCTGACTTAGTGCAATTCAACTGACAGCGACGGGAGATTAATATAGCTCATTTTTCAAAAAATGGGATTTGCAACCTACTACTGTAATAACTCCCAATCTGTGTTAGTGATATCTCTGCTTGTCAGTATTGTATGTGACAGATACATTTAATTTGGAGGATGGAAAATGGACACATTTTAAAATACATCATCGCTTCAGTTGCACACTGGGACAATCCACCATGATTCATTTTCTGTAAAAAAAAAAAAATGCACCTAAAAGTTAATAACAGTGCAGATGAAATTAAGTCTTTGGGAGGTATGTCAGAAATTGAGAAGCACATCTGTTGCATACTTACTGCTCTGAAAATGGGTGAGGCTGTTGTCGAAAGTGTTAGCTGACATGTTACTTTGATAGTTTTCTTTTTTTTTTTCCCCGACATGCTTAAATAATGAATGCTATGTCTGCTGTGTGTATGTGTGTCCACGTGTGTCTTTCTGTTAGTCCCTGGTTAACTGCCTGTGACTGCCTTTGACACTTTGTCTAGGGTTGGGGTCCATTTTAAATTCAAAAAAGAGAGATATAATGATATAAGATGGTCCAGTGAGACAAAAATTACATACATTTTAAACAAAGAATAATTAGTAAGAGCACCACGTGGGTCTTCTTTATGCGACCCTGTAGGAAAGTCTGAATATGAATGTGAAACGTCCACATTAAGCCCTGTAAAGAATGAGAAACGACTCCAACTGTGATGGTGACATTCCAATTCAAAGACGACTTGCGACTCACAACTTCAGTTTCAATGACTGCCTCACAATGTCATCGGCTGAAATTTGCACAACCCCCTCCCCCCCTTCTTCTCTCCTCCTCCACCTTTTGATCTCATTAATTTGTTGCTCAAAGTCCCCCCCTCCCTTTTATAAAAACCTGCACTTTTATGAGGCCAATAAATGGCATTGTCTGCACAAAGACATCACAAGATGGTCGATCAATACGCGAGTCAACACCTTCCAGAAACGACTATTGATTGGGGATGTGTGTATGCAGATAGATATGGCCCAGCAAGACGTCTCCTGTTCAACTGTGGTGAAAACAGTGTAAAAACAAAGCCCCAGTGTGTGTGAGAGAAGGCAGGAGAAAGGTTTGTGCACCTCAATCCTGCTTTCGTTGGGTGAGGTGACAAACATGCATTTAAAGACGGCTTTATTCTACACTGAGTTGAACACGGGAGGAATTTCTTAAAGGTGCCAATTTATGAGGAAAAAAAGTACTTTTAATTCTCTTGTTTATGTACTTTGGTTTTGTTGTTATCAGAAATCTATGGAGAGTTTGTGCTTATGGTGAAGATAGATGCCAGAAAGAGGTTGAAAAATACAAATGTCTCATTTGCTGTTGTACCTGAAATCTTGTGTCAATTATATACATTGTAAGATTTTCAACACGCCTGTGTCCTGTTTTTTTAGTGGGTGTGTTGATGTTTGTGTGTGTGTTTTTGACATAGACTGTACATAAAGACGAAAAGCATGACAGCTCCCCAGAAGTGAAGCCAAAACATTTTGATCGCCCCTTGATGGCTGGCTGCAGTACAGGTCATAAACCCCGCCCCCTCCATGTTAGCAGGAGCTTATGTAGGCATGCTTATGTAGGCTTAACAACATCTCCTTATGCAATGGTTGTATGTCATCCTATGAAAATGCACATTGCATTTTGTTCTGTGATGTTGTCACATTATGTAAGCTTACATACTTAAAGGGTAACTTTGGTATTTTTTAACCTGGATCCTATTTTTGTGTCTAAGTGACTACTGGGAACAACAGTTTTTGAATCTGGTCCAGTATTGACCGAGACCGCTGCAGCCGGCAGTTGCCAAACAGGCTACAGTGTCACTACTTGGGGCAATTGAGCATCATCAGTTTACGTCCAATAAAACGTCTTGTTTTTGCCACTTGCAGGCTCAATTTTTTATTCTGAATATAATCAACATTATGGAAAGAATCCCTACTGAGATAGACGTCATTCTAAGAGAGTAAGATCCTGTTTGCTTAAGCAGAAACAGCCCCAGAATTGCTATTGCCAAACTCACCAGACTCCATTTAAATAAACAGTCATTTTAGCTTGTATAGAGCCAGCATGTTTACACATCTAACTGGGTGAATCAAGAGTGTATTTCAACCAAACCAGAGTTGGTGACGTTTTTAAACAGTGGAAAAGACACACAAGATGGCTTTTGTGAGTTTTATTTTGCTTCTGTTGACTTTGAATGAAGTGTGTTTTATGATGGTAAAATTACAGTTTTTTAAATGGAATCTGGTTGGTTTGACAATGGCAATTTTGGGCTGTTTCTAATTAAATAAAAAGGATCTTACTCTTTAACAAAAAAATTCCATCTTTGTAGGGATCCTTTCCATAATGTTGTCAGACAGTCAGTATAATATTTTGAGCCTGTTAGTGACAAAACAAGCAGTTTAAATGGATGTAAATTGATGGTGCACAATTGCCCCAAGTGATTACACTGCAGACTGTTTCGCCACTGCTGTCTGCAGCAGTTTTGCTCAATACTGGACCAATTTCAAAACTTGTTGTTCCCGTTAGTCACTTAGACACAGAAACCTGGAAAAATTGGGTCCGGGTTGAAAAATACCAAAGCTGCCCTTTAATGTTAAGATCTATAGGTTAGTTTTGGGCAAGTAAAGTTGTGCAGGTTGGGTTTAGGAAACAAAACATGGTCGTGCATCATCATGCTATGTACTTAATGTAAAGTAACGTAGGCTAGGTTTAGGAAAACACACACAGTTGGGCATCATAATGTTACGCACTTAATGTAAAGTTAAATAGGTTAGGGTACAGAAAAAAAACATGGTGACAACGTACTTAAAAATAACTCACTTGTTCACTTGTTTTCACATCACACAGGGCGTGGGGTCTCCTGGGGTAAAGTCCTGTGTTTACCAATA
Source organism: Cephalopholis sonnerati (assembly GCA_019142605.1). Classification (NCBI taxonomy): domain Eukaryota; kingdom Metazoa; phylum Chordata; class Actinopteri; order Perciformes; family Serranidae; genus Cephalopholis; species Cephalopholis sonnerati. Next base: position 15,757,508 of record JAGQAX010000010.1, on the reverse strand, counting down.
GGGCGGCTGTGGTTAGGCGGCTGGGCACTATGTCAAATATGCTTCAAAGTCTGGCACACTTCCTGTTGGCCTGTTTTTGACAGAAAAAAATAGAGAATTAAAAAAGATATTGCTTAATACTAACATCATCTGAATAACCTTTAAAAGGTTTACAAACCACTTAACTCACACAAACACCACTCAGATCCATTGTATAAAGGTTTCTTAGAAAATATCAAGTGTTAGCCTTTCTTCAAATTGTCCATACCATCTGCCCAAACTGTTTCCCAGAGCGCACCGGGGCACTCTGCCACCTAAAAAGGGCCAATGCACTCCAGTGATGATGTCAGAGGTGACAGCTGTTGTCTGGTGTTACCACAGAGGAAAAACAGCCACATGTTCGGAGCACACTAAGTGCTTTGTCTTGTTTCTGTGTGTAGACAATGGGATGATCACCCCCCTCAGGATGGTTTTAACAAGGTGTACTTGACCGTGATCCTATGGGAGACTGAAATGTCACGCTTCACGTACGGCTCGGCTATGTACAAAGTGCTTCCAATATGTGAACACAAGCTGAGGACTTTGGGGTTTCAGCGCAGAGCTGCAATGTTTCCATGTCTGTCATGAGGTTACAAATTATAGGAGTGAATAAAGGGAGAAAAATTCAACATTGCAGTCAGGTCAGGGCAGAAATATTTAACCAAGAGTATGAATATTAAAGTATGTCACAATAAATCTCAAGTGCCACCCTATCTGGCTTTAAGCAGTGCCAGGATACGCAGAGTCTGTCCTTGTAGGTCGACCTTCTTCACACCAGCGTCTGTTTGATTCACAACACGGGCACTCGAAGACAAACTGTGTCCGAATAAATTTCAGCTCAAATTGTTTTTAAAATCACTCCTGTACTAAACATATTTCTACTCAATGATAGGGTGCATTTCTCTCCCCACAGTGAGACAATTGTATTATTCAATTTCACCGAAATTATTAGTCATCTCTCTGCAGTCCTCTCCCCTCAGTGGCTGCTTCTGTACACACATACGGGGAGACACATTCTCAGCTATCGATTGTGCCTGAAGCTTTTCACCTTCTCCCTCACTCAAGCTCGCGCGCACAACTGCCCAAATGCGCCCGAGTTATTCTCAGCCTTTTGGCTTTCAGCTTGCCCTTTGGTTCACAGCACTTTTATGAGTGACTGCTTCACAAACCTTACATGGTCTCCGTATTCGAAATATCAGCTCAACAGGGCAAAACACTTGTCAATAAAATCTCCTCAGCTCAATGCACCCTGAAGTGCCTCTGCCTTCCAGCTCCATCATGTCTTACGATAACATGCGGCTGGGATTGAGCTCTTAATATCTCATGAAAGCCATTAAAATATATTATTCTTAGACATTCAGTGATGTGCTCCATAAAATTTTGAATACATTTCCATTTCAGTGTGAGAGCAACTCACAGCGTTGCTGAATTAGTTAAAATAAATCCCTGGAGAAGGAGGAAAAACTGGCTTTATGCCTTATTCTCTCCATTACAGCAGGTGCCACAATAAACCTATCAAATCTCTTTAAGGCTAGGTTACAGTAAGGGAATGTCTGATGAAATAAACATGGTATTTGGGAAAGTTATCCTATTGTCTTAGCTGCTTTATCCCATCTATTTGAGTTGGGATTACACAAAGGAATGCATCAAAATGCCAAAAATTCAAAGAGATAGATCCCCCTGCTGTAATTTTTAACATCAGTGTCAAGTCTGGGAGTTCGGCTAAAAATAGAGGCCGCTAAAATCTCCCTACATGGCTGCAAATGTGTGCTATGCTCTTTTGCCTTATCAGACGTATTCTCTCACCTTTTTTCTCGCTCTTTGATCTGCCTTGTAATTGAACTAAAGCCTCCTGCTCCCTCTCTGATTCTCCCTCTCGCTCTCTCTAGTATCGAGCTGTTATATAATTTTACATCAGTACTTATATTTGAGATCAAGGGCTTCACATCATTGCCTCTGTCAGATGACTGAATATGAGATGGGTCAAACTACAGAAAAAAAGCTCACACAGATTCAGTGCTGCCTCAGGTTGTACAGTACAAATGCACATACTGCCACCCAGTGGACACATAGTCTTATTACATGTCAAGGGAAATTGCTCTGGGATGAGAGTGATAGGTTCTTTGTGACAGGAAACAGAAATCAGAGTATACAAATCTGCTTTAAAGACATGAAGGGGCAGTTCAACCCAAAATAAGAACTACATATTTTTCCTCTTACCTGTAGTGCTGTTTATCAGTCTAGATTGTTTTGGTGTGAGTTGCAGAGTGTTGGAGATATCAGCCGTAGAGATGTCTGCCTTCTCTCAACTCTAATGTAACAAGATGTCACTTGTGGTGCTCAAAGTGCCAAAAAGTACATCTGAAAAACTCAACAGCAATGTCTCTTTCCAGAAATCATGACCCGGTTACTCAAGATAATCCACAGACCTTGTTGTGAGCAGTTTCATGCAGGAACTACTTTCTTTTCAAGTCAGTTAAATTTCATTTATAAAGCCCAATACCACAAATCCCAATTTGCCTCAGAGGGCTTTACAGCATACGACATTTCTCCGTCCTTGGACCCTCACACCCTTTCAGTCTCTATCGGTCTTATCTAATAAAGGCAAAATGCTAAAAACATAACATAAAAAAGATGTAAACATCAATGGTGTCCTCCTCGGCTGAGCTGTTACATTAGTTAGCTCAGTGGTGCTATGTGAGCTAGCAGTAGATGTACGCTTCCTCCTTTGCGATGATATGGATTGTGGGTGTAGTTTGTTACAGAGAAAATAGTTCCTACATGAAACTGCTCACAACAAGGTCTGTGGATTATCTTGAGTAACTGGGTCATGATTTCTGGAACGAGACATTGCTGTTGAGTTTTTCTTCTTATTGGCACTTTGAGCAGCACAAGCCAAGTGCCATCTAGTTCCATTATATTCGAGAGACGGCAGACATCTCTACAGCTGATATCTCCAACACTTGGCAACTCACACCAAAACAATCCAAACTGATAAATAGCACTGTGTATTTTTGATTTTGATATGAACTGTCCCTTAAAGGTGGGGCGGCACGGTGGTGTGGTGGTTAGCACTGTCGCCTCACAGCAAGTGTCAGCGTGGGTTTTTCTCTGGGTACTCCAGCTTCCTCCCACAGTCCAAAGACATGCAGGTTAATTGGTGACTCTAAATTGTCCGTAGGTGTGTTTGTGAGTGTGAATGGTTGTCTGTCTCTATGTGTCAGCCCTGTGATAGTCTGGTGACCTGTCCAGGGTGTACCCTGCCTGTCGCCCAGTGTCAGCTGGGATAGGCTCCAGCCCCCTGCGACCCTCAAGAGGATAAGCGTTTAGAAAATGGATGGATGGACGTCCCTTTAAGGTTGGGAATTACAGGCTGTGATTGTTAATGATGTCAGAAGGTCTAAAGGGTGACACAAGATGAAATAATACATGTGATTTCAATTAATGGGATCTCAAATCACCACCACTTTTCATGTTTTAAACTGTTTTTAAATGTCCTGTTATATTGAATTTCCTTGTCTGTTTAATGTCCATTATGTCTATTTATATGTAAAGCACTTTACAGCTTGGTAATGACAGAGACTCATGGGATGTTGCATTTGTTCAATATATTGTAAAGTACAACTAACAGCAGAACCAGATAGAACTCTTGTGTCTGTCGACCTCTAGTGGTACAACTTCCAAACTGCGCTAATGTAGAGGTGTCAGGGTGTGTGCAGTGATGCTGGGTGCAAACAGAAAAGATTTGTTCTTAGCTTGGTTTTAAAATTAATGTTTAAATGAGACTGAGAAACTTTTATTTTTTCATAATACCTGCTTCACTAATAATGTCTGTTTTGTCAAGACTGCAGTTGTCTGCATGACTATGAAACTTTTTTCCTATAAAACAAATTATGATTAAATGTAGGCTCAAGTGCTGATTTCTGTCCCTTCCACAGTGTTTGTCAGGATGTGCCCCAGCCTGACCCTGAAAGAGATGGTGGAGTATTCAGATGGTTTAATGACACATCCTGAGCACCAGAACATCTGTACCATAGTGTCAGTGAATGTTGCACAGCTATATGTAGTCAGGGACCAGGGGACCTTTGTCATGGAGGTTTGATGCTGACTCTGCTGGAATCCTGAAGGTGGCTGCAGCAAATGAGACTGGAGGGAGAGGGGATTAAGAACAAATGGCAAAGGGAGCAGGAATCCCACAACTAAGCATTTCAGGATGGATTCGGTTCCTACTTGTCACCAGCAGGGGTCAATGTTACCTTGTCTGATTGAGGGCTCCAATACTCCAGGAGACGATATGCAGAGAGTCAAAGGCCAATTCTTATTCAGCAAATTTTCAAAGTTTTAAGATTACTTGGCTCTGTAAAGCACTGGGGTTTGGCTTCTGAAAGCATTGTTGGTGGGAAGGCTGGCAGGAGTGCAGCTGCACAGAGACATTATTATACAAAACACACTCACATAGTTCAGAACACACACCCAGTAACTCAGAGTGGCCCCTGGCACTGATGAAGAAGTGATTGGAGGTCTTTATCAAGTGACGGATACTAAATCATTCTCAAGTGCCATTATCTTTTTTTTTTTTTTTTTACTTTCTTTTCATTTTTGAAACGCAGCGTTAACACATCCTTTATCCTCGCCGATCAATATACAGTGACAGAGAGAGAAAACAAAAACTGACAAAAATAAGTAAGTAATTAAATAAAAAATATATATAATGTAATAAATATAATTTATTATATATAATATTTATTTTATATAATAAATATAAATAAATATTCAAATAAATAAACTAAAAAATAAATAATAAATAAACTTGAAAAAGCCCAGACCTGCATATAAAAAAAGGTTGCAAAAAAGAACCTTGTATCACAAAAAAAGCTTCTCACCCTCATATTTATTTGTACTGACTCATTTCATTTCTGTCCATTTTCAAAGGATGGCCGTGAAAAAGAGGCTATAACAAAACTAAACACAACCAGAGAGGTAGAGATAAAGGCTACAGTGGAATAAAATTGAGTAAATAAAATGTTTGTAGCAGTTAGGCTTCACAAATTGCACGTTACAGTTAATATCTGGACTCAGAAGAGAAACAAGAAAACTTCTTAAATAAAAAGTTAAGGATGTTTCTTCAAGTAATTACCTTAACAAAGTCATGTTTCGAAGGTTTAACATATCGCATACCATTTTTCTAGAGTTGTATGAAAATGTCTGTCTTTAGGTGACCTCCTCCATCATGTAAATCTGCATTGTCACATCTGTCCGGTCATTTATCGTCGAACCAACGTGCATCATCCACTTTCTGGTCAGAGCCTTTTTCCCTGCTGCCAGCAATACACCCATTAAGTGTTTGCCAATACCTTTTACTTCAGGGGGATGTAGCCTAAATATCACTCCCAGTATGCATGTTGAATTTCTCCTAGCTATTTGGGATTAATAGGATCTGAGAAGTATAAAAACTGAAACATTGTCAACAATATTTAAGTCTGAAAGTCTTCAAATGAGTACCCTCTTATTAACAGCATTTACCTTGTTACTGTTGCTACAATTGGTAAAATGTGTCTGGCATATCAAACTACAAACATTATTAATCATAAATAAACAAGTCTCAACATTAAAATGTGATCAGGTTTTGGACCTCCTCCACTTCTGTGTCGGGATCAGCTGCAGACTGACTTGGCAGAGATGGCAGCCATCTTGTTTTTTGCACAAATTAGTGTATTGTGGTCTTACTGCCACTAGATGGCACAAAAAAGAGTCCACGAATGAGGACAACAGGCCTAAGTTAAGCAGAATGAAGTACAAGGTCCAGTCAACCCAAAATGTGATGTCCTCATATGAGGACAGGGTCTCAGGAGAGTAAATAACTTTGAAATCTCATGGTATGTGCGTATTAAAGATGGATTATATTGCCTTGTGTATTCAAGATCCATTTTAAACTTTGGAAACATTATTCGTCCCTCAAACCTCAAAGCATCAACATCTACAAACACAAGGCCAGAACACACAGATAAACAAAGCTGCATAGAAAAAGGAAATGATTTTGAAACTGTAGAAAAAGAATTCAGCACAAATGATGTCCAGTCACACACACACACACACACACACACACAGCAGGGTGCGCCACTCTGCTTTTTTAAGAGAGATTTAAATACAGCTGCACTTCAGTAGGTGGCAGTAATGCACATATCAGCCTCCAGACCACCAGTAAACATGAAGAGGAAGCAGAAGAAGAAGAAGAAGAAGAAGAACTTTCAGGTAGCTGTGTGCACATAGGAGAAGTTTTTCTTGCAGAGCACCCTTCTGACACAAATCTATCTTTCTAGTGATTTTAAATCAAGCCACTTTTTCCTACCTTTAACCAAGAAGTTCATTTCAAGTAGAAAGCTCTCTAAAGAAGCTTCCCCCAACTGCTGGTTGTGTCAGTAGTACTGCAGACACAGAAAGGTAGCCTACTGCTGCATGTAAAGGTAAGACCAGGGTGAAACCTGTTAACTCACCTCTCTACTACCCATCATAAATACAACCATTTACTCTGAAGTACACACTCACTCTAGCATGTATTTTATAATGTTTTTTTTTTATACACTGTAAGGCATGGCGAATTTATTTATATATTACATTTCATTTGTCTTGCTGCAGTAATTCTCTACAGGCCTGCTACATGATGTAATGTATTTCCCTCCAGAATATGTGAATATTTATGGAGCATCAACTTTCTTGTAAACAAATTTATGTTTACATTTATTGTCACTCACCAAAATGTACTGTGTGCATCCCCGAGGTCTGACAAACATTTTGAATGCATTTCCTTCCTCTTAAAACGAGGTCCATCCGAATCTGATGTTTACTATCTCTCAGTCGTCGTCTTCCCCGCCTTTTATTAGCACACTGCAGCATATCTTGGTGTTCATGAGATAAACAAAGTGGGAACATTCTGACAAGTCACAGCAGGAAACGCACAGATGTAAACAATTAAAAAATAATGTAGAGTTGCTGAGAAGCAGCCGAGTGTGTGCCAGTTTGAGATGATAGAGGAAGGTATATCGTCCCACTGAGGGCTGAAAAATGAAGCAAGCGCAAAGGTGCCAAAAACTGTAGTTTATCAAATGGCCACTTGAGGCTGGCTCTGAAAGCCAGTCAGTCCCCATAGACCCTCATGTTGAAATGCACAATTTTGCAGCAGCAATAAACATGTTTACAGCCTGGTATAAAAAACAGTTTTGGTATAGCTAATTTCCTCAACTGTATGAGGGATGAATTTTTATATAACTCACCTGTTTAAATTTTACTGAAGCTAAAAGTTATGCATAATTAAGGGCGTGGCTGTGTGTGAGTCGTGAGTCAGATCCACCCTTCGCTCCTCCACAGCTCCACCCTGTCCTCCAAATATGGTCACTTCTGGCTCCACAAATCCAAGATGGCGACGATAATAAAGGCCAAACTCCAGGGGCCGGTTGTACAAAACACCTTAAGGTAAGATTTTCCTTAAAGTCCATTTTAAGGCTTTCTTTAAATGAAATCAATTGCACAAAACACATCTTCTCCTTCAGGCTTCCTTAAAATGTTCACTTAAGTATTTAAGATTTTCTCCCTGTCTTGGTCTTATACTTAAGGAATTCGATGCAAGCAAACAAATGGTTATCATGGAGACTGTAGTATTTTACCACCGTAAAATCTTTCAGTGAAGAAAATGCCTTAATATTTTTACTTAACTAAGGAAACCTTCTCAGGGATTTTGTTTTACACCCTAAAGTAAGCAAGGGAGTTCAAGTATCTTGGGGTCTTGTTCACCATTGAGGGTAGAATGGAGTGAGAGATGGATCGGTGGTTTGGTGTGGTTTCTGCAGTGATGCAGCTGCTGCGCCAGACTCAGAGGGAGCTGAGCCAGAGGGCAAAGCTTTTGATTTACTGGTCCATCTACATCCCAGCCCTCACCTATGAACTCTGGGTAATGACCAAAAGAATTAGAACACAGATACAAGGGGCTGAAATGAGTTTCCTCAGTGGGGTGGCTGGGCTCAGCCTTAGAGATAGGGTGAGGGGCTCGGACATCCAGGGGGAGCTCGGAGTAGAGCTGCTGCTCCTTCATGTCGAAAGGGGTCAGTTGAGGTGGTTCGGGCATCTGATCAGGATGCATCCTGGACGCCTCATGTTTGAGGTGCTCCAGCCATGTCCCACAGGTAGGAGGCCCCGGGGCGGACCCAGAACATGCTAGAGGGATTACATATCTCGTCTGGCCTGGGAACGCCTTGGGGTCCCCCAGGAGGAGCTGGAAAGCATCACTGGGTAGAGGGACGTCTGAGGTGCTTTGCTTGGCCTGCTGCCCCCGTGACCCAGCCCCGGTTAAGTGGATGAGGATGGATGGATGGATGGATGGATGGATGGATGGATGGACCTTTAAGTAAGTCCCTCAGCTATGGCTATGTACATAATTTTTATACAATCTATGCACCCCACCCATGCCAGGAAATTCTAGACATCACCCTTAAAACATATTCTCTGGTGTTATATGTTTTATTGTAGTACTGGATCTGGAAATTAGAGACCACAACATGTAGAAACAGCACATTATTTGTGTCACGCTAAGGAGAAAATTGACAAAATGTTGCTTTTATAAATCAAGTTCAATACATAAATTAAGAATGCAATACACTAAAATGTCCTTTGTGAGAGTAAAACACAACTTTAAAAGGTATTTCAGTAATAAGGAAAAAATATATCACCTCACAGCGGCAGTACAATAAAATATTAATACAATGAAAAAGCTATTTTCCTCATTAAGAAGGCATTAAAATGATTTTATAGTTAAAGATTTCATGATGTCATCAACATTAGCAAACTACATTAACAATGAAAAACCCAATTTTAAGAAAGTCAAAATTGTCCACACATCAGATAATCAGATTCTCTTAACATTTACATCTATCTGTTTGCTTTAACAGCTATAGCTTGTGTATCCCTATGAAGCTTTCTGAGCATGTGCCTTGAGCATCAGCCTCTAAGCGTCGTACAGTGTTTTATGCAGCCATGTTTACTTGCAGTGGCATATTATGACCATTGGGTGGCGCTGTGGCATCACCACATGGCTGATCACAGCAGTAAATCAAGTGTTGTGTGGATGTGTTTTCACTCAGTGCTGGGAAGTGGCAGTGCTCTCACAACAGGCATGCCTTCCTCATGCTGCACACACAAGCAAAAAAAAAAGCAACAAAAATATATAATTAACAGAAAGGCTACAGTGTTGACACACACTTCTCCAGCAGCTTGGAACGATTCCCGATGACACTTCATGGATCCTGCTGATATTTGAGCAACCTACGGGGACTTAAGCCATCTTCTGTGACCTGAAACAATCCATAATAACCTCTGACCCGCTGACCTTCTCAGCTGTCATGTTGCTCTTGGAGTTCAGCTGGGGAGTGGACGGTCTGCTGAACTTGTCACTCTCTTGGAGGACAAAAGAAGAGGACGATCCACTATGTGAGGCCCTGAGGTGAACTGCTACAAGGCATCTCGGTTTAGTTATGCGTCACCACAAGATAATTGCAAGAAGCAGGAGCTAACAGTGAAGCGGAAGCAGTGACATTTTATAATGTAAAAGTTTGTGTGAATTAAAGAACCTGGAAAATTGGTAGACTGGAGTAAAGGCTTAATTATGCTGTGTGTGCTCTCTGTGGCATGCAGAGCATTTAAGGTGAATTTCACATCAGCTTCAGGTTTACCGTCCTCTCTGGTTAAAGCACTGGTGTGTGATCAGGACTAACGGGGCCTCTGTTTGACACTGTATTACAGTGATTTGGGAATTTGATAGACATCATGCTGTCTTCATCCCCACATTTACTGGGACATAAGTGGTATTTAGTTATGCGCCAGGAACTGATGGATAAATGATGTGATTTTGAAACTGTGTTCAACAACATGTCAAGATTAAAGGAATACTTGACCCACAAAATGATCATTTGTACATCAGTTACTCTCTCTGTGTTATGCTCAATTCATAAATAAAATGTGTTTTTCCTGTTGAACAAAGAGTCCAAACGCTGAGAAAATTCTTGATGAACTGGAATTAAAGGGGCCATGTTTAACAACAGCAAAACTATATCAAAACATCTGTTTAAAAACTCTCACACAACTCGTGCAGTGTAATCAAGAGACCTGTACTACGAAGCAGGATTTGGAATTACTGGGATAACTTAAGGGTTAACTCTGGGTTTTTTACTAAAAGCTGGTTTTCTTATTACCGGGATAAATCACCATGGCAACTTATGCTGAACAGCTAACCTGCACCAGAGCAGCTTAACTTCAGGGTATCAGATCACAGCTTGTCAACACCCCCGACCTCTGACCAATCAGATCACTCAAGAAAAAAGTATCCATGGATGAAAGTCTGGTGTCTCGGGCAAAAAAGTGTAGTCTATATATCGTTATAGGCGACAAAACAAGCGCCAACCTCTGGGGCTGAAAAATGAAGCCAACACAAAGTGCCAAAAACTGCAGTTCTTAAAATGGCCACTTGAGGCTGGATCCAGAAGCCAGTCAATCCCCATAGACCCCCGTGTTAAAATGCCCACCTTGAAAACGGAAATTACATGTTTACAGTCTGGTGCAAAAATAGTGTCCTCTTCTTCTCAGTCAGATCCACCCCTCACTCCTTCACAGCACCAGCCTCTCGCCCAAACATGGTCACTCCCCAAAAAACCAAGATGCTGAACTTGAGCCTTCAAAATGGGAAACCACAGACCAGTAGCATACACAGTAGCTAAACCCATTATTTTTAGTCTTTGGAGAATTTAGCGAAACAGGTGTAAACAGTCTTCGGCCACTTCATGTCTGGTCATGTCCGAAACTATTTTATTTCTGGGATTTAATATTTAAAGCTTATTCAACAATGTTTGGACAGCTGGTTGCTCCATCTATGTCCATGGCAATATTTGCAGTAACTCCTCTAGATGTTAACTTAAGTAGACTCCAGGCAGACATTGTTTCTTTCTGCTGTCTTATGGCCAGAAGGTTCATCCTGTGTACATGGAAGGACTCTGTTCCTCCAACATATGGACATTGGATTAAGGATGTTATGTATCATTTACATTATCAAAGGATCAGCTGCATGTTTGTTTGGCACCCGGCAACCCTCTTTAACTGTGGCAAACACGAAAGCTGAAAAATTGTAATAAAACATGCTATACTCCCCTACGGATGTCACACAAGTTTAGTAATTTGTTGTGATTTTTAATTTTTCTTTTTCTTGTCTCTTGGATTTCCTTTGACTGGTCCTTGTTTAAAAAAAAAAAAAATTAAATGAAACATGGAGTGAGTAATTGATATACAAATCATTTTGAGGATGAAATATTCCTTTAAGTGTGCTCAGTTTAGTGATTATTGAGACTGATTTAAGGCAGAGCTGATTTTGGAGTCTCCAGCAGTGTTAACTATTTCATACTACAGTACATACCAGTTGTATTTAGTATATAATATACTGTATACTGGGCGGCACGGTGGTGCAGTGGTTAGCATTGTCACCCCACAGCAAGAGGGATCCCGGTGTGAATCCAGGGTGGGGGATTTGAAGCCTGGGTGGGGGATCCCTTCTGTGCAGAGTCTGCATGTTAGCATGGGGTTTTCTCCGGGTGCTCCGGTTTCCTCCCACAGCCCAAAGACATGCAGGTTAATTGGTGACTCTAAATTGTCCGTAGGTGTGAATGCGAGTGTGAATGGTTGTCTGTCTCTATGTGTCAGCCCTGTGATAGTCTGGTGACCTGTCCAGGGTGTACCCTGCCTCTCACCCAGTGTCAGCTGGGATAGGCTCCAGCACCACCGTGACCCCAACAGGATAAGTGGTCACAGAAAATGAATGAATGAGTGAATATACTGTATACTGTTGTAGCCTACTGTTTTTACTGTATACAAGAAATCTGTACCACCATTTTGTACTAACAGGAAATGATTAAACAAGTGCGCTAACAGACATCAATCAACCTGTGACCTTGGAATGCCATTAGCAATTAAACCTCATGAAAAGAAAGCAAAGATTTCATACTTTCTCGTTATCCAAGATATATCCTCGTGGCTGTCTGACCAACATCCATGACTTATGATTTCCTCTGTGAAATGCATCGTGAAGTTTTTTCATATGAATAGTGACACATGGCAAACAAGGTATGACCCTTTTGCAGTGTGAACACCCAACACACTCAGTATCTGGTTAGAACTGGTATGAAGTATGGAACTCTTGTGTCAGTCTTTGATAACAGTTATGTTTCCCAGAATGGTGAGACAGTGGGGATGTCCTCAGAAGAAGTGGAGGAAGTTTTGGGGTATGGCTTGGACTGCTCTGCTTGTCATGCAGCTGCAATCCTACAGTGGAAACAGATGACATATGGATAAGCCAGATTGATGCAGTTGTTATTTAGTAGTAATCCTAAAGGATGATGTTTTCATCAGGAGAACTCTGTATGAGATCATTTATTGTATGTGGATTAAAAAACTCTCCGTAAAGTAGATTTTTTAAACATGTTCCCAGTTCTTTGTATTTTTCGTACATTTCTTCTTTCCAAAAAATGAGCGCTTGATGAAGATGCTGTCACTGTGAAAGATTTTAACTTTTTAGGAATGAGAGTGCTGGGAGACTCTGACCCAATGGTCCTTTAAATCTGGTTTCTCATTCCACCTGTCTTGTGCCCCGGGTAAGCTCTGTCTTCACACCATCTACACACACACATACACACACACATATGCATATTCGACAGGTCATCCATCAAGCCCTCAATGAGCTGAGGATCTGGGGAGTGTGGTCTAAATGAGAAATCATTGACTGGGAAACTGTGTGGTAATGGGGTCTGCTTCTGATTGGATAAGGAGATTGAACCAAGAACAGAAAGATGACTGAGCCACCTGCACTTATGTGGAGGAGGTGCAGGCTAAAAATGAGAGGGCAAAATGAGAGACAGAGTCAGACACGGGGAAAAACGTAGAGAAGGAGTAATACAGTAAGAGAGATGGGATTGGACCCGTTAATTGCTTTTCTCACTTGTGCTCATTACGACACAACACAAAACAGTGATTAACAATTAGTGATGGTCAACAAGTCAATGCTGAGTGATGGTGTGTTTTGATAGTGTGCATTACGGTTGGTAATTACTAAGATGACACACATTCTGTGTGCAGAACAAGGTTTTGACATTTAGGATTTGACATGGGCTTTGTTGCATTTTTATGTGTGCATGAATGTGTGCGTGCCCTGTCATCCAGCCTGCAACAGGCCGATAATGCTCCGAGCATCACCTGGCAGCGATGTTTATTGATCTTATGATGCATGCTGGGAGGGAAGATAGCTTTCAAAGGTCAATGTTAATATCAGAAGGTCAATGTGCTAACTCGGCGCTATTGTTTGTTTGCGATGTGTGCGTGACTGCGTATGTTGTGTAGATGTGTGTTAAATGAGGTCATTATCTGAATAACACATGTCCAAGTGCATTGTTGTCCCACAGCCAAGTATCATTTTACACTTCTAGTCCTCCAAGCGTAAAGCTTTAAGCACCACTGTTATGACATTTATTGACGGCTGGTGCATCTTTTTATGAATCCTTTTGTTGTTTTCAGTTGTCAGAGCCACCATCACACCCCGTACTGATGAGGCAATGTGTGTGTAATGTCTAGCTTGCATGTTGGTGAATGCATTGTACACAAAAAAGTATTTTCCATGTGCATTTGGCATGTGAATGTTGTATGAAAGCAACTAATGTGCATCTTTTTAATTAGAATTTAGTCAGCTCCTGGTGCAGAGGAAAATCACAAATTGGAAAACCAAATATGAAATACAGAATCACAACAACAAATTCAAAAAACAAAATGCAATCTCCAAACTCCAACACTTTGCTGGCAGAGCAATTAATAAGAAAAGACTATGCAAAATTGCAAAGCAAAACAAACAGAAGTTTAATTAAATTGAATCTGTCTCATACAATGAATTAATGAATTAATTAGACTTAAGAAGAGGCTCTGAGTAGAGGGGCTCCAACTGCAGAACAACCTCTGCTGTTACTAATCTGTGTCCCTGTATTCATAACACTTGTGACGTATTTGGCATTCAGAGACCAATTAATAATATGAGCATATAAAGTGGGGGTTCAACCAAATAATTTTTTAATGAAAACTGCTCACATGGAGCTTTGTGGATTGTTTATGAAAACACTTGGTGCTGTCTAAATTTTTTAAGTATAATTTTTTGTTGCTGTGAGCACCACAAACAAAATTCCATTCCACTTATTTCACCATCAACCCAGTCACCAGAATAGATGTTGGTACATTGTACATTTCTGCAAACCTTTTAGTTATGGTTAGGAATAGAAAAGATCATGTTTTGGCTCATCTGGATTTGGTGGCACAGTGACAGCTTGAAATGCTGCTGATCCATCCATCCATCCATCCATCCATCCATCCATCCATCCATCCATTCATTCATTTTCAGCTGCTTATCCGAAGCCATGTTGCGGGGGCAGCAGGCCGAGCAAAGCATTCCAGACGTTCCTCCTCCCAGCAATGCTAAGAAAGACCCCAAGGTGTCCCCATGTCAGATGACATATGAAATCCCTCCAGTGTGTTCTGGGTCTGCCCCGGGGCCTCCTACTAGTGGGACGTGCCTGGAACACCTCCAACGGGAGGCGTCCAGGAGGCATCCTGATCAGATGCCTGAACCATGTCAACTGACTCCTTTCGACGCCAAGGAGCAGCGGCTCTACTCCGAGCTCTCTCCGAATGTCAGAGTTCCTTACCCTGTCTCTAAGGCTGAGCCCAGACACCTTTCTGAGGCAACTCATTTCGACTGCGTGTATCCACGATCTCATTCTTTCGGTCACTACCCAGAGCTCATGACCATAGGTTAGTGTTGGGACGTAGATGGACCAGTAAAATCGAAAGCCTCACCTTCTGGCTCAGCCCCCTCTTCACCACGACGGTCCAGCACAGCAACTGCATCACTACAGATGCCGCGCCAAACCGCTGATCCATCTCATGCTCCATTCTGCCCTCACTCATGAACAAGAGCTCGAGATACTTGAACTCCCTGTCATTACTCAGTATTATGTTGAGAAAAGCATGTTATTACTTCGTTAACAGGAAGTAAAATGCTCTACAATAATGAGAATATCAATATATTAAAACAGTCTTTCCTGAAGTTAGGGTTGTGACCCAAAATTGGTTGCAGACCCATTTTTTTGATGGGTTGCCAGTTGGCAGAGTAAAATGCACTGTGATATGTGAATTCACTTTTTTCCAATCCAAATATAATTTTCAATTTGCACATAAAAAGTATGAGTGGAAAGAAATATCAAAATATTGTAAAAAAGTTTTTATGCCTAGGGAAGGTGGAAAACTTGTTTTCTAAAAGTTAAGTGTGATTGAGTGCCATGGAAACATTCAGTGAGTGAGCGTGCAGTCATGACATCATTGCATACTGCAAGCTCTCTTCATCATCTCTGGATGGCTTTTAACAGCTGTAATGTTAGTTGTTCCACTGTCCAGTGTGCTCTCTATTAATATCCACCCATGGTGCAATAATTACATTCCTTAGTGCAATATATTTCCGCACATTTGCAATATTAAATTTATGTTCTTCTGTATTTATATACCAATGCTATTTGCACTTGAATGAATGTTTACTGAGCTACTGAGGATGTCTGAATGCCGTGCGCCTAAAGGGGAAGCATGCCAATGAAGGCTTTCTATTCTATTCTAGTCTAATCTAGTCTATTCTAGTCTAGTCTAGTCTTTCCTTTGCATTAGGTTTGGCGGTTGCTCTTTTTCTGCTTTAGTATAATGCCACCTGACTAGCGAATTAGCGCCACCTACTGTGCCACTGAAAATGCAGAGCAGAGGCCTCAGTGCGTTTTAAGTGGGGAAGTAACGTTACTCAATAATGAGAGCTTAAAAATGAACTAATTGGACAGCAACTCCAAATGAAGCATTTGGTAATTTAGAGCGGTAATGTTTAATGAGAATATCCCCTCTGTTATCTACCAGGCATTCAAAGGAAACTTTTAATACATATTTACATTTTATATACATTTAGAATTACGTGTTTGTTTTTGTATTTATCAGTAGTTTATAGATGTAGATGCTTATGGCATTTCATGATGTAATTTTCTAAGTTTTGGTTCCAGGGAGACATCAAATTTTTCCTGTAAGTCTCAAGCTAAAAACATTGGGAACCCCTGATTGAACTGTTTGAAACCTGAGCAAATTGGCTTGATTTCTTTCAAAACACATGGCAAGAGGGCAATGAGCAACAAACCAAGAAATGTCCCCCCCAAAATTTGGAAGAAATTAGTAAAAAGAGACATTTAAAAAAAAGAAAAATAGTTAAAAAAATAAATAAATAGATAAATTAAAAATAAAAAACAAACAAATAAACAAGAAAATGACCTGGAAAAGTTATTAAAGATGTTGATAACTGTCCCAATTTTTAAAAAAAAATGTAATAATGATAATACTTAGAATAGTTATAATAGTTCCCTAGCTTTGTCTTTTTTCCTTAGTTTAAAAAAAAAAAAAAAAGATTTTCTAAATCTATTTTTTGCAAATTGTTGCCTTTTTGCCATGTTTTTGAAAGAAATTTCACCAATTTGCTCCATGTTCAAAGGTTGAAATACTTGTGATGTGATGTCACTCCAGGTTTTAAAGGGTTAAAGGTTCAGTGTGTAGGACAGAGGGGAATATGGGAATATATTGGCAGAAATGGAAAATGATGACAATGCTTTCTTTATTGCATTATCACCTGTAAATAAGATTGGTTTGGGGTTTTTCAAACCTTAGAATGAACTGTCATCTACATAAGGAGCGAGTCTTTGTGTATGGAGATCACCATGTTGCTCTGCTATGTTTCAACAGTAGCCCAGAGCGGACAAACCAAACACTAGCTCCAGAAAGGGACTTTTGCATTTTCACGTTGGAGAAGTTAACATTGATTTTAACATTGATTTTTTTTTTTAAATGTGAAACTACCCTTGTCAGTTTTTTACAGTTTAAATCATTGGGTCCGTTTGTTTTGGAGAGACAGAGGCCTCTGCGGATAATTCAGCTCCTGACAAAAACCTGCTGAGCATCTGGATCTTAAGTTACCGTGGAAAAAAGGTGAGCACACACTAGCAGGTACTGGGCTAGTGGTCTGTCTCCGACATACCGAGCAGCATCAGAGAAACACTGATTTGTAACATGAAATGGCTTCATTCAGTGTTTTGACAGTTTCAGATCACCAAGTCCAGGAGGAGACCTCTGTGGATAATCTGGCTCATGGTGTACACCTCCTGAACGTCTGGATCAGAAATAAGGTGAGCACACACTAGCAGGTGCTGGGCTAGAGGTCTGTCTATGATCTGAGCAGTGTCAGAGAAACACTGATTTGTAACGTGATATTGTTTATTCAGTGTTGTTACTGGTTTAAATCGCTGGGTCTGTTTGTTCTGTAGAGGATAAAAACCTCCTGAACAATCAACACTGCAGGAATCCTAACTGAGAGTTCACGCTTGGCCCATAGGAGAAGTTTCAGCTGTTTGCAGTCTGCAGTGCTCACCGCTAGATGGCACTACATCCTACACACTCCTCCTTTAGTAACATAACAATAATTTCCTCATTGTCACACTCATTCCAACATCTTCAGTACCACTTCGTTAAAATAATCATCTGAATAAACGTTTCAGTCCACCACTGAGTTCATCCGTCAGTGGGTACTCTCATCCGCTGTGCTCAAGTCAGACTGAAGTGCTGCTCTCTTTGTATTCAAATGCAGCACTGGAGTTTCATTTGCTGGGTTTTGCAGAGGTCAGCCTATGACAGGGGATCAGTGTATGGCAGACAGAGGGCAGATTGATTTGACCTCCGTTTCTCTCTCCCCCTCCACCGCCAGATGTTTATCCCATTTAGCGTGACGGACCCGGGGATGTGGGCCGTTGTGTGTGTGCGCGTTCTGCCCATACGTGGCTCCACAAAGCAATGGCCCTGGCTGAGGCAGACTGAGGTTGATAGATTGTACTGAACTATCTGTCACAGGCCAGAGGAGGGGAGAAAAAGACAGGTCGGAGGAGACGGAGGGATGCATTTTGATGGTGTCCCTGCGAAACAAACAACTAGACGGGGAATGAGTGGGATCGGCTGTCACTGGGAGCTGACATAAAGTGATGAGCTGTCAGCCTAGTTTTGTTTTTCCTCATTAACAAGTCCACCTCCTAAATGTCGCTTTCTGTAGCCAGAAAACTACTTTATGAGCCTCTCCAGTCGGCTGGCCCATGATAACGTGTTCAGGGATACAAAAAACAATTTACCATGTGTCAGATGTTGTTGTTGTCAAGGCACCTCTTCTGAAGGAGGTGGAAAAAGGTTGGCGCATAAATTGAAAGGTGCACCACACTGGAGAGGGCTGAGGCCACACGGTTAATAGGAAACTTTCTTAAATGCTACAAGTGTATAAGTGAATGAATGGCAACCCCATTAACCTCTTCTGTGATTAGAGATCCCTAATCACAAGGAAATGAATGCATCCTAATCACCGTGGCCATCAAGAGGAATAATCAGTATATTATTACAGGCTTCGTGCATGATTTTGGATGATTTGCGTGATTTTGTTTTTTGTTTTTTTTCCACGCTGTTTTTGAACTGGTGGCACCTTTCGAGAGATGGATTGGGTGCTTGCTGCCAGAGCATTGTCTGCAACAGAAAACCCTATGGCAGCTGACAGAGCCGAGTGACTGAGGAGGGGGACGCACCAATCTATTATCCATCATTCTGTGTCTGAGTCAGCCGCACATGCACATTTGAGTGTGAGCACATGCATGCACGCACGCACGAGAGCAAATACAAGTAGGAACATAGCTTGAACTCGCAGTCAATCTCTCTCTCGCACACACACACGCGCACACTTGACGAAGAGCAAGCTATAATGATGCTCTTACTCATTCAATGCTGAGCAGAATCTCCTCATTGTGTTGTTGTGATTAATGGTAACTAAAGAGCTTGAATCTTGAATAGGATGAACGTGAGCTAACGACTTATTAATCAAACTGCAATACTTAAAGCAAATAATGCTTCAGCTGCATCTCCACGAGGAGAAATGGAGTGTAATCCCCCTTCTCTCTTTCTCCCGCTGTCGCACGCAAAACATAAACATTTATTAAATCTAGTCTGTGTGTTCGTACAGAATATTTGGAATCTGTATTTTTCTGTCTGTTTTGCGTAGGTTTGTGTTCCTGTTTCTGTGTCTGACTGTGTCAGAGAAGTGCAATGAATGTCTCTGAAGTGTCTGATAGCAGAGGACAGGTAACATCAGTCTTGGCATCATTGGCAGATTAATGAGAGAGCTGTATTTAGCTCCTGCCCTGTCTCCCTGTCTGACCTACTGTCAGAGAGTTGCTCTACTCTTGAAACTTAAAAAAAACACCGTATTTCTTATGAGTTTTTACCACAAGCAGAACACTAACCTTCAAACTTTTTTACAGACGTCTGAGAGTAAGAATGTTTCACAGCTGTATCTACATTTTTAGTTCACTAAAGAAATTGTCTTTGCAGTTGTACTTTGCGGTATAAGGCAGAGACGCTGGCCTTTGCCTGTGCAGCCTCTAAGAAATACATTCCAAGGCAGAACTTAACCAACCTCATGCATCCCCCACAACGAACCTATTTTCCATCGCCTCTCTTGAGCCGTGACCCAGAAAGTACGACTGTGGCTGGGACTCACTAGCGAGTCCTGACCCTCTATTTGGGGAACGCTGGTCCAGAGCACATCTGTATTCAGCCCTGGCTCTGTACTCATATTGTCAATGGCCAGCGCCCGGACTCCTGAAGATGGATGAAGCTAAAGCCCAGCCTAATAACCAGTCCATCCCCCCAGGGTGGGTGTAGCACTGCGCTCCTCTGTCACCTGGGTCCCTGCACTGTCTCCATATTGACTTAGGCATTTCATTTTCATGCATTCATATTCATCACCAGACAAACCTCTCCAGCTTCCATGCTCTCTGGGAAACATCTTTCTTTTTTTTTCCTGTATGTCTGCTTCTGCCTTTCTCATTCTGTACCATTATAATCACCCAGTTCTTTTTAGGTTTGTATGTCCCCGTCACCAACTCTCTCCTGCACTCTTGTATCACATATCTAAATAATGAGTGTGCATCTGAGTAAATATTGCTGTCTCCATAAAACACACCACACCTCTTCATCGTAAAAGGTCTTGTGTACTGCAAGTACTCTCTGTTCTTAATGTTGTTTTGTATTTCCTGCCTGGCTCAACTGAAAAACTGAACAATTGTGATTTTTTTTCCCCCCCCACAAGCAAACAGGAATCAGGAAACAGGAGACAGAGAGGAGAAATGTAAAGGTCATGGCACATTGGTCATGGAGAGGTAGATAGCGGTTGGATGCTTACAGGTCAAAAGCGCAATAACTTAAGGGTCAGCTCGCAGAATGCAGAGAATGGAGAAACATTTAATCAAACACAAGTCAGAGAAAAACCCCACCTGGAGTGGCTGCCTTTTTATTTTGTCTTGAATGTGTTCTTGAATGGAGAAATGGAGGAAAAGATAATAGAACTGGGATGCTGCACTTGGAGGCTTAGCCACACAGAAAAAAAATCAGGCCACAGAGAGAATGAGAGGCTCTTACAATGTTTTTGGGCTCAGTATTGGTATTGGGCTGAGGCTCTTGAGCTGAAGTAGGCAAGTGCTTGTGCGGCTTTGTGCGGATCATTATCTGAGTGCTGTGTGGGTGAGCGACTGCACGCACATTTGTGTTATTGTATGCGTGCGTTTGTCTGTGTGTGCTTTGTATGGGAGGATGTGCTACAGCAGCAGCACTATTGTTCCTGCCTCCCCTCGTACTCTTCCTTCCTTCCTTCCCCCCCTTAGGGTGTGGACAGCAAACAGGGACAGATTGCTATGTGCTGCTCCTGTATTTGGAGATGACCTGTGGAGTCATAGGTGATGATGACTGGCCGGGTGAAAAATAAGGCCAGGTGGCTATCGTAGGGCTGCGTGGCAGCCAGCACCGGGGGCCATGCTGTGCAGTACCATGTCGCACTACAGCGCCACTCCTCACCACACCATTAAAAATGACAAATGCTCTCATCAAGCTGCTTTTCCCAAGTTAGCAACCACTGCCTGATGCTCCTGAAGCACTGTGGCTGCCCCACTTCATCTGCTGGCCTTTGCCACAGCTGGAACAACCATTTATTAAGTGTGAGTCACTTTTCATTTACAGTGTGTTTGATTTTTGTCATTGTAAAGGTTAGGAGTTGAATTGCAAAGGGGCACAAAAGATGGATGCAGTGTAAACAGTTCAGACTTGTTGGGGAATAAAAGCTGCACATAGTTAAGAGTAAAGCGCGGCCTCTTTAAAGGTCCAGTGTGAAAGATTTAGGAGGCTTTAGTGGCATCTAGCGAAGAGGATTTCACATTGCAACCTGCTGAAACTTCTCCCAGTTAGATTCCCTTCAGTGTTTATTGTTCAGCAGGTTTTAAGCAGGAGCCGAATTATCCGCATAGGTCTCTTCCTCTCCAAAACAAACACATTCGGTGATTTAAAGCACTTAAAACACTGAATAAAGCTGTTTCATGTTACAAATCTGTGTTTCTCCGACGCCGTGCGGCTCTCGCAGATGGGCCGCTAGCCCTGCACCTGTTAATGTGTGCTCACCCTTTTTTTCCCGGATAATTTGAGATCCAGACATGCAGGAGTTTTTTTTTACTGGAAGCTGAGGTCTATTCCTTTCCAAATCAAACAGACCTGGTGTTTTAAACCCTGAATAAATCAGTTTTACATAAAAAAATATGAGTTTCTCAGACACTATATCCCCCTATATCCTACACGCTGGACCTTTAAGTTCCACTAACTGTGCAATAAAATACAGGCTTTCATTTTATAGGCTACATATTTTTTTGGAAAACCCTACTGTTGGTTAAGTCCATAAAAAGTAAAGCAGGTAAAAAGTATCTGGGCCAGTATGCTGTGAGGGGACAGCGCTGAAGTATTAGGCCATCCAGTGGCCCCGGGTAAAACCAGGCCCACTCAGGCTGTAGATTAAAGACTCCATCCCAATTCTTGAGCTCCAGGGACTTGGGGGGACGTATCTAGCCCAAGACAGGTGTATGGTTCTGGGCTACAGGGCGGCAACTGCCCCCTTCCACGGCTGAGGCAGACCTCGGTCCTCTGCGTCCCTGCGGGGGAAAAGCCCATTGTGTGTACCATCTGTTGCAGCACACGCTCACACAAAAAGGGGTGACGGGGGGGGCAAGGGGAGGGGAGCTGATGTGCAGTGCCTGTTTAATATCATTAGGAGGTGCAGTTGGATTTGCTTAAGCTATTAAAGAACATTGCAAATAAGGTTTGCGCTCGTGGGTGAGCATAATGGGAGAGCGAGGGTGCCAGACCACGTATATGGCTATTTCAGATATTTTTAATAAAATTATGTGGTGTTAACTTAGGTGGCAGGTTGGAGGGGGGGCTGGCAAACAACCTGCCAGTTTAGTAATGAAAACAGAGTAAAATAAGCTCTAGTGGTGTTTGGGAGACTTAATTTTGCAAGGGATACTTGTGATTTTCATAAATTAAGACGTTGAGGTCCAAAGTCAGGGTGATATTAATTGCAACACACACTCTCGACTAGAGAAAGTAAGCAGCAGGCCATATGGGAGCCTGATAAACTGTGCAGCAGCAGTATTATTCTAAACCAGAGGTTGACAGACCACTGAACTAGTACACAGCCGTTTAGATCGCCTCCCATGAGGGCAGGCTTGGCTCTGTATGTGTGTGTATGTTTGGGCTTGCAGTAGCTGCAGTCACCCGACTGGTGGCGCTATTTCCCTTCAGTGAAGCGGACGCCGCTTCAAATAGGTCAAGGAAAAGTTTTGTGTTTTGACAATGCGAGGTGGGCGGAGCAGCGGGATGGTGATTGGTTAGCGAGTTTCAGCTCCCAGTCGCTGATTGGCCCCTGCGCTCTAATGGGGCTGTGTGAGCAGCAATGTCGGGTCTCCCTCACCTCCTCCTCTCCCCCCCCCCCCTGCTCCTCGCACCCCTCAGCCCCTACACTCCGCTCTTCCCCGGCGCTGATTGTCACACATTGTTTACTACGGCTTGAAATGTGACTCACAACACAGGCTATCTGCTGGAGTACCGCTCTGACAACTGAGGGATTCTTTTTGACGCGCACCGTGCGTCTTGGTGTTTTATTGGGGGGACACAGGCTGTGGAGACTACCCTTCTGCCATGACAGTGGATTTGTTTGCGCTTTTATGCGTGCTGGTCATCACATCCTCTGCGATGGAAGGTAAATAATGAGATTGGGATTATACTTGTTGTAGATGTGGAAATGCTTCTCTCTCTCCAAGACGCGCGCAGTGTTTGGGGATGCTCGCAACGTTTTTGCTGGTGGGCAGCGCTGCGCC
Source organism: Cephalopholis sonnerati (assembly GCA_019142605.1). Taxonomy (NCBI): domain Eukaryota; kingdom Metazoa; phylum Chordata; class Actinopteri; order Perciformes; family Serranidae; genus Cephalopholis; species Cephalopholis sonnerati. The sequence goes on along the minus strand of JAGQAX010000010.1, from coordinate 15,734,073 downwards.
TCTGGCATACAGGGATGTCATACACGTGGATCGCAGCAGATTGCCGTGGTTATCCCTTTATTTCGGAGCGGCAGGGCTGCTTGTCACTGGCGTTTCTTGTCCGTGTGAAAAACGAGACTTTGAATGCGTTAAATGGCACACGGTAGTTTATCATGCGCTCAAATCAGTTTCTCTCACTCTTTAGTCCCCCTTGTTCAATACAGGAGGAAGCTCCTCTCTAAATTGTGTTATTTTAGATTCTCATTATCCCATGAGCAATTAGTTTCTCTCAGTGGGAAACAAAGGCTACATTGTGAGTGCCTGTCAAAGCTCCAAGGATTCCTGTCACGTTTTTTTTCCATTAAATTGTACATATATGAAACACTGTTATCACAAACCCCTGAGCATCACTCTGAGGCATTTTCAATTGCTGAGACAAACTCTTGTAGATTATTATGGATTGCACTGATTGGAAGTCTCCCTGTAACCTGGATATTACGCACTTGTAAATTTCTCTATTTTACTTTTGGAAATCAACCAAGCAGCCTCTCCCCTTCTCTTCTCTCTTCATCCATCTCCATTCCCTTCTCCCTTTCTCTCTCTTTGTCTTTCTGCATCTCCTTCTGTTTCCTCATTTCTTTCTCACGCACACTCATCTGGACAAGCAGCAGTGCCACTAGTAGCTAATATCGCCTCAGTTAAACATGTTTTTCATTTCCGCTGTGGGACCCTGGGGACCCAACGCTGGGCCGGAGCCTCAAACGTTGGCTGATGGATGGATATCCAGCAGCAGCAGCAGCAGCATCATGGATATGTAGTTTCTTCCCTCATATTACTGCACAGTAGCTCACCCTCACTAGTAAAACATACTTGGGATTTCACCAGCTTCTCTCTATCCCCCTCCCAGTAGCATAAATAAGTAAATTAGAAGCACAAATAAAATGAGTTTTCTCACATGCAGCTTCTCTCTTTAATCATTTACAACTCTGCTCCTTGGACTGCTCCCAGCTCCGACTGTGCTCTGTAATTCAGCGGCGGCTTTCTTGTTTGTTCTCATCAGATTTCAACACAGCTATGGATACCAAGCCCAGGCCCAAATTGCTACCTCTGCGAGGATGGATATTTCGAGGGTTCAGATGTTTACCCAGTGTGAAATGACAGCAGAAATGTCAATTCAGAGAGATGAACGGAGGAACGAGAAGGGAGGAGGAGTGATATTTCCCTGCGAGGAAAGGGGTGTGGGATTTCTCCTCTAAAAGATGGGATGAGAAAGAAACAGATGGGCAGGGAGATGGCCTCTGAGTTACCTCGGTAACAAGGATGAAAGTGATTTCCTTGTTTGGTCGCTAATTGAAAGGAGGTTGTCCCGTGGGCAGGTTAAAATCTTCACTGATGTGAACTCCAATCTGTTGCTCTTTCATTTTGTGTGTGTTTGGGCGTGTGTGTGCGAGAGAGAGAGCTGAGCCATTGACCACATTATCCCTACCTCTCCTGTCACCCTTAATCTGATTACGAGTCGGAATCAGACGATAATCAGATAGTGTCAGAGATCTGTGTATGCATGTGTGTAACTTTAGAGTAAGGAGCTGTCCTGGCCATATGGACGCGCATTTGCGATGAATTGAATGAATTATTTGACCTCGCGACACATGCATACACTCACAGTAAACACCCCACGCATCATTGATGAACTGATGAACTGCGGGGTGAATGGATGGATGGGAGGCAGCAGAGCATTGTAGAAAAATAGATGGAGAGTCAAAGCTTGCAGCGGTGAGTGTCTTTCAGAGAAACTGTGTGTGTTTGTGTCTCTGAAAGAGATGCGACGAAGGGCCAAAAAAGTTCAAGTGTAAAGTTGATAATAGAACTTTGAATCTGATGGATTTAAACCATTAACACACACACACGCACAATCCCACACAGTAAGGCACGACGTCTGCAAACAGAAATGCATTCACAGACAAGTTATTGAAGGGGCAGTCAGACCTAAAGCAAAGGGCTAACAGAGAGCAGAGGGAAGACAGGGATTTGCATGCCATTAGAAAAAGAAGCATGTGCAGTGCTGTTTCACCCTCATTTGTCTTCTCTCTCCATTTCTCCCATCATCTTCTCTCTGCCCACTTTTTTTTCTACGCCTCCCTTTCCTCCCTCATTTCTCTATCCCACTCTGTCTTCTGTAATTCTCTTCACTAATCTCCCCATCCCTCTCTTGTCTCCCCTCTCTCTCCCTCTTCTGCTCACTCTCTCCGTGGTGTGCGTACGCTTCTTGCCAACAGCAGCAGTAATTCTCCCCTACTTACAGAGCCATTGCTTATTTCTGTTTGCCCTTAAACCAATTAGACTTAGATAAGCCCGCTCATTTAACGGCCTGGAACTGGGTGGTGGAGGTAAGCGCGAACGGAGGCGAGGGGGATGAAACAGAAAGATAGACAGGGACCGTTGGAGATAAAAAAAAAAAAAGATGAGAGAGGCAGATGGAGGGAGGTCAGCGAGTTTCACAGAAGATACAGTACGCGTGTTTTACAAATGAGTCGCCTGCAATCGAACAAAGCTGTGGAAGTAAAGGAGCATCGGGCTGTCTCGGTTATCTGACAGAGATAAGTGCGCCATGCTACCCTAGGGGTACAACAGCAGCAGCATTCAGTATGATAAGAGAACATTAGTAATGTGCTGTTAACCAGTCCTTAAGGATGCTGCGCTAAGTATCCGTACCGTGGTGATGTCTCATCCGCAGGGGCCAAGCGGATGGAATGGACGATATTGTAGCGTCCTGCATAAACATTATTAATGATATCTTAAGCATCAGATAACAGTTAAGGAGGTCAGAACCACACACTGTTTATATACATTAATCAGGAGTGTTAGAGGCATATTGATCAGAGAGGTCAGAGGACAGAGTGTTCAGCCCTGCTGAAGTGTCCTTGAGCAAGACACTGACTCAGCTCCAGGGGCGCTGTCTTCCAGTTGACCCTCTGCTCTGACCCCGCTGTGGAGAGAAGTGCGAGTCAGCCTCCCTGGATTCATAAAGTATCACGTTATTATTATTCTGTTGCTGACTTATTTTTCTAATCAGAGCAGCTGGAAGCTGGAATTTTATTCAAACCAACTTCAACTGTCGTTGCAGCCTTGTAAAGCTAACACACGGCTCTGCCAGTCCGCCTTCTTGCTGCGTATTTTGTGGTTTGGCGAGGCTCAAGAGGCATTTGCATGAGACAACTGTCAGTTCATGTAGAGTGCACGGTGGATGATTGACAGTTTTATGCCTTCCACAGATAAACCCATTTGTGCCCACAACTGAAATTTTGAATTTCCCTTGGTGAAAGTGTTCTCTGGGCTCGCCTTAGCACAAATCCAGAGAAATTTCCAAAATCTTGCAGTGCGTTAAAGCTACAGTTGGTAACTTTATGAAAAACTTTGTCACTATGTTCTGAAAGTAGAACATGAGACAGTCTGTCCAAAAAATCATGCCACCGCCTCTTCCCACTGCTTCTAATGGCATTCGCAAAACAACCAGTAACAGTTGAGGAGTCTGTAATGTGGCTGTCAATCATATCAGCCACCGTTCGTGTTCGGTCAAACTGTCAAACCAGGCAGCACTAATCAAATGTGATCGAGAAACTGTCACTACGTTGCTTATCTCTCACCTTAAATGTTTTCAGCAACATATTTTAGTGTACTGTTTAGCTGTAAAATGAGAACGTTTGTGACCCAGCCATCATGCTGGAAATAAGCTACCAAAGCACCAAGCCCCAGTTGCTGGACCACCTTTCTCATTATAAAGCTAAACAGTACACTAAAACATGTCAACAAACATTGGAGGAGAGAAACAGGCAACGCCAGTAACAAAATCTTGATTCATATGTGATCAGCGCTGCCTAGTTTGACAGTTTAACCACAGTTGATGAGCAGTGACTGACGTGGTTGACAGCTGCTTCAGAGACTCCTCGGCTCTTACTGGTTGTTTTTGAGGACACACAGCTGGCCATTAGAAGCAACACAAGACAAAAGAGTCGGCAAAGGGTTTCATTTAGCTTGAATCTAGTGATAGTTTCAGCAGTCTATATTTAGTGTTTGGGCACTTGGGAGTACTGTTTTTTCTATATATTTCATTGTATTTCAAAAAAAAAAAACTGGTCCCATGTGCCTGAGGACTACATATAGTATAATATCTCAGAAAGTACAAGAAGTACGATCAAGCATCTGGTATCTGTGAACTCATAACAAATCGAATATCAAAGGTATGCACATATGCTGTGTAAAATATGAAAGCTGTCTAAAGAGGATCTATTATGCTCATTTTCAGGTTTATATGTCTATATAAGGTTTCTACTAGAGCATGTTTAAATGCTGTAATGGTCAAAAACACTGTGTCGTTTGACCCCTGTTCTGAAAAAGCCCAGTCTGCTCTGATTCGTCAGTATTTCCGGGTCTTCCAGGTCTTCCGGGTTTTCTGGGTTTTCTGTATCCTGGTATCTGTGCACTGTCATTGCATCTGAGGAATAGAGAATAGCAGCACTTTTTACACAGCAGGCCAGATTATGATCTGAAATCAGGAAATCAAGAACACTAGCAACCAACATAACATGTTTCCCTGACGCTGGCATGTAGCACTGTAGGCTATGCTTAAGACTTTCAGTAGCGTGCCTGGAGCAGATGATCATATAAAGAAATCCAGCACACTGCGATGTCCCACTGTAGCCAGACTAGAAAAAATGGTTAGAAACGGAGTGTTCAAAACAGTAGGAAGCCTGAGGTTTTTGCTCACAAGGATAACTTCTGCATGTGCTTTCCTCATTATTTGAAACTCTGGCCACATTTAATATGAGCATTATTCATTGTAACACTACACAAAGCACACTGAATTCAGAGAAGCATAATCAGTCCTCTTTAATAAACGCAATCTTCACATTTTTCTTCATTTTTCAAAAAATTTGACTTTGGCTATTCATTAAAGTTTGATTTTTATGTGCTCTACAAAATTCAAAGTCTGTTAGATACTTGTCTAAAGTATGTCTGTACCAGATTTCAAGAATTTAGACCAATCTGAGCAAATGTGGCGTTTCTCCTGATCATAGTAAATACAGTCTTTGTGCACAAATGGGTTAATATGAACCCTCCATGCACCTGATTGGGCAAATGGACCACTCGCTGGGCTGTTATTCGTCATTACGTGGCACATTTCCTCCAAAATATCCATCAAAAAGGTAAAAAATGGACTAGCAGTGCTTTTTAAAATATCCTTTACACCGAGTTAAAATGTTTGGCAGTTTTTCTGAGAGGCAATCATTCCCATCATCATCTAAACACACTGCTGGTTCTCAGGTTGGCCGGACATGTCTCTGGTCAGGCTGAAGTGATTCCCAGGTGACTCACAGACTTAAATTTAGTGGTGAAAAACTGAGCTCGTAGTGATGTAGACCTGCTTTGTGAGGCTAGTGTAGTATTGAGTTAAAAATACTGGATGATGTGAGTTGTGCGTGCGTGTGAGCTCACCAGCTGTGCAGAGGAGACAGCCTGTGAAAAGACTCCTGTTGAGTCTCTAATGGATGTGAATGCAAGATTGCTCCTTTCCCCGGCTCTCTCATTTCAAATGCTTAGAAAGGAGAAGAATGGAAATATAAGCGCGACATAGGCCCACTGGTTGAGGTGGTCGGACTGAAAAGACATGAAGGATTGGATTGTGTGCGTGTGTGTGTGAGTGCTCACATGAGTGTACAAGTGTATTTTGGCCACGGGCACTACTGCTGACCTGGGACCACCTGAAGTAGAATTCAATTTTCCACTCGTTTTGTACTGCGGTGTGTGTATTGTACGTTAAGGTGCCTGTGTCGTCAGTAGAGTGCTAAAGCCATTATGGCTGGCAGGGGCAGCAGACATGGCCTCATCCCATAATGGAGGCTTTATTTTGTCCGCAGTGAAAAGACTACTCGGTGTTAAGGTGCGCTTACGCGGCCTAGTCAGCTATGACGACCCCCAGTGAAAACCTCTGCCTGCAGCTCATGTACCTGCAGTGCTGTAAATGTGTTGCACTGCCTTTTATGTGAAAGTATTGTGCTTGTATGCAGGCGATGTGGGGAGAATCTGCGGTCTGTGGAGATTTTTTTTTCCCAATATGGTTTTTCACATATTGCAGTATACTGTATTGTGTGTATTTTCTTGGATAATATGATCACTGGCTTTTCAATCTCCCTCTTCCACACAAACACATGCACACATAACAGAGTCCCCCTCGCGGCTCACCTTACCCCAGAGACATCTGAGCCTTGGGAAGGCCAGATGGTGGATGCAGGTTGGGGGCTGGTATGCATGTGCGCATTTTTTTGTGTACGTCTCAGTGTGAGAACGAGCTGTATCAAGGGAGAGCTGGGAGAGAGGGGAGGAGAGCAGCATCCACTGTACTGTATGTGCGTATTTGCGTGTCCTCTTCCGTTCCGTTCCAGCCTCGAGTCTTGTTTTCTTTCTCTCACTGAGCGGATATTTCATGTTCTTCACCGTGTTGCCCTCCTGTGTCTTCTGCGCATTCCTGTGTCCAGAGATTTGCCGAGGAGATGCTATCTGCGGTGTTAGGTTCCGCCCGTCTTGCCTGGTGCTCGGCCCTTATCAGAGCAGGTGGCTGACCGTGGGACGAGGGCTGAGGCCTTATCAGTCCGATCTCGGGGATAAGCAGACCCACTGCATCAGCAACATACGAAACACATTAGAGCACTAGGAGTGAAAGCAGTGACGCTCGTGACACAGTTCAACCTCAAACTGTGTGAGTCATCTGTTTCCTGGTGAAGCCAGTTCTCTCAAATGGCATACGCGCAACACGGACACAGACTCACACACGCCCACAGACACACTCACCAAGGCTCGATGTGCACAAGATAGAGATAACGCTCCAAACCACACCTAGTGGAAAATGGCAATAGTTGTAATTGATTGGGCGCAGTGACCCGGCCTCCCCCCCACTCAAGGATAGTGGTGTGAAAAATGTGCTTTTTCCTCATTCTTTTTTTCCGTCTCTCAGGGTTTTTTTTCTCCCCCTCCATTATCACCTGTCCTAGAGATTGGGTGACAGTTGTTCAGTCAGCAGGAAAGGGGAGCCTCTTCGATATTTGTTGAGTTGAGAGGCGAGAAGAGGGAGCATTGATTATCGAGTCTTATTTCCCAGTGTTCACGCAGCCTGGCTCCTGGGGCCTCTATGCTTACAGCCCCGTATCTGAGCCCCCCTGTCCACCCCATCCCTCCCTAAATCAGCTCCGGCCAGTCCAGATCTACAAAGGCCTGTTGTTGACTTGACTTCCTGGCCATTTCTCCTTCTTCTTCTTCTTCTTTTTCTTCAATGAATTTTAATTAAATGTCAGAGTGGTTGCAAGCTACACCCCCCTCTCTCCCACCTCCTCTCTTGAACCTTCCTGCCTGAGAGTAATTGGTTGTTTCTCCTCTTCTCCCCCCTCCTCCCTCCCTCACCTGCCTCTTCCCCCCATGCTTTTTTTTTAGTTGAAAACAGATGCATTTATGAAGCATTATAGGGTTTACTACAAGGGAGGGAAAGTGAAATACGAGTCTGTCCGTCTGAAGACGTAATAGACGCAGCATTGGCAGGAACAGGAAGAGGGTTAAGAGACTGTTGGGGTTGCAGGCTTGTAGGAACAAAGAGCTTCATTTATGATTGTTATAATGAGATCTGTTTTTGAGTCAGGCCCAGAATGATTTAATTTGACTTTTAAGCCCTACGGCTCAGGCTTAAGGGCTGCAAGCAGGAAGGCTGCGGGGCGAAGGAGTGCGAGGAGGGGGAGGCAGGTAGAGGGGTGCAATGTTTTTGTGACTGTGACTTCCAATATGTGGGAAACTCTTAAAGTCTACAATCAAACTGATAAGATTAGCAGCTAAGCTCACTGTGCGCACCATAAGTACAAACTCTCTGCATATCACTGTGTTTATACTACAAATCCCTTGCTTCTCAAGTCTAAATGTCCAATATATGAAGTTGCTACTGTACAGGGGGAAAAAACTTTGTGGTACTTTATGCATTTTAAGTGAATCAGCAGCCCAGAGGATGCTGCGTCTCCAGCGCTCAGAGGAATTAAAGGCAGAACGTTAATAGGGCTGAAATTACGGATGGTGGTGGAAGCTGCTCCACTTCTGATTAAATAAAAGCCGACTCCTCCACAGGCTGTTTCTCATAGGGACTGACAGGCACACACACACACACACACACACACACAAGCACAGACGTGAATGTGCAAGAGCCCCAACACACACACACACGCAGCCGTACACACACAGCTTTGATGTGTGGAAAGGAAATGAGTAGAGACGGAGAGCTAAGGGCTTGGGCCTGGGGCCTGTCCCATTATTAATGAGTAAGTGCCAGTGCCTCTCCCAGGTTCAGGACATGTGGACATATTTCACCATTCGCCTGCCCTTCTCCTCACCATAAATGTAATCTCTTATTAAGCATTGGCTTCTTGGCAAGAGAGGGGCAGATAGAGAGAAATTGCGCATGAATATTTGTGTCTTGCTGCGTGTGTCTGGGTTAGCATGAGAAATGAAAATTGCGTGGTGGAGAGAAATGAAGTGCCGGGGCAGTGCAAACCGGAATGCCAGCTTCTGAGAGGGACACTGATGGGCCAATAAGTAGCAGTTGTGGGAGGGCAGTCTTCACCCGGCGTAACACTGAAAAGCTCTGCCAGGCAAATTTCTGCCTGTCCTGGGCTGTCCACTTCTCTAGCTCGATAAGAAGAGAGCTTTTTGGAGGTAATTAGCTATTGATTTGAAGCATAGAGGGTAATGGGAGATGAGTGGACGGCATCTCGATCCACCAGCAGTCGCCTGGCTGGCTAGAGTACAACTAGGAAACTGACAGGGTGAAAGAGGTATTTCCCTAAAAGAGCCGAGGTCAAAGGTGGTTTGTTTGGCTTTCAAGTTCTGTTCCGTGTATTTAGGCAAAGAGAGAATATCAGGGGAGAAGCAGTGGAGCCTGGGAGTGTCTATTTAAGGCTGTGAGTACCAGAGTTTGGTATCATTGAATATATTCTCCAAGTTTGCATATATTCATAACAAACTTATCCCAGCCCATGTTGGCCTGTTGACCTCGCCTACACTTCATGAATAGTTATGACAGTAAGGGTCAAGGGGACTCATTTCAATGTAACGCAACCTGAGGACACATCACAACCAAGCGCCCTTAGGTGATAAATCTTGTCCAATATTTACGAGCATTTAGGGGAGAGTTGCTTTTCACTTTCACTCTTTTACTCTGAGATTTTTTTACCTGTGATATTTTCAGGCAACAACCTGCACGTGGCCGCTATCACAAACTACTCAAAGTTTTTCAATAGAAAAAACAAGTTACATATGAAGCACGTAAGTCTTAGCTGTAACAGTGAGAGCTATGGTTTTATGATGACCAAAAAACGGCATTGAACATATAGTTTTCATGGCAAATCAACAATATTTAAGCAAGCAACTGCCTCTACATAATTTTCATGCAAAGGATGTGATCAGATAAAAAGTATATCAATTACACCTCGAATGTCAAAATGTAGCAAGATTTCAAGTCGCTAACCTTTACACTCTAAGCCAGTGGTTCCTAACTGGTGGGTCCCGGTCCAAAAGTGGGTCCCAAGTCCATTCTGAATGGACCAGAAATGACTTGCGAATGTGTCAAGTTTGTAAAAAAAAAACAACAAAAAAAAAAACACACTTTATTTTGAATGGATGAATTTCTGGCACAGAGCTTTTACTTTGAAGTGCCATTTCTTGCTGTAGAGTGACTAACGGACAGCTATGTGACAGAGACAGCAAACTAGCTTGAAGACATAGTCAAACACAAGTATGATGCAGAACACATTAAACTGTGTGGACCTTGAACAAATGACCAAGGAGAGATCTGGACCCAGTGACTTGACCAGTTGGTAATCAAGTTTTATTGATGAAACACAGACATAAAAGTTATATATAACATCATAAATGTACACGTTGTTAAGCTGTGATTGCAAATCAAGGCAGTTACAAATGTAACTTGTGTTACAAATGAGGTACTGGTGGCGCCCATGCTGTGGTGTTCCTCACAGGCCAGAACAAGTGTGCATGACATGTAAAAACTGTAGGGATGCACAGTAATAGCAGCATGTCATCGGTATAGACTGATATTGGCTTTAAAATGCTGGTGGGCCATCACGATCAGAGTATGTGTATGATGTAAATTCCACTACAGAATGACTTGATGATCAATAAATTAGGTAGGGAAAAAAGTGGATATATCGATATTAGTATCGGTTATCGGTCAGATGAGTTGTTGCATATCGGCAAAAAATCCAGTATCGAGCATCCCTGGTTTTCGGGCCGCCATTTCCTGTCTATTTTTCTCAGGGATGTTTACTACTGCCTTTGCCACGTACTGACATGATGTCATCATGATGACATTAATGTAGCAAGAGAAACCATGCATATTAACAACCTTAACATTTAAGGTGACTCTTCCCTACTTTTAGAAGATGCACAATCAAGTCAAAACTCCTACATAAAGGCTGTGAAGCATTCCTTCTTCTGTGTCCTTCTACAGCTATATGCGCTACCCTTTTTGTTAGAGGCGAGCTAGAGGACAAGGATTAGGACTCATTTGTGCAGGAGAACAGAGGCGAAGACGGACAAAAAGACAGAGGGGGAGAGAAGGATAGGCCTGTATCTGCCTAAGATCTTATTTGTGCTAATGAGGAGGCTGGTGGTTCTGGCTGCTAACCCTTAAGCGCATCCAGCCCTTTAGAGTGTGTATGTCTGCGTGTATCTTTGTGAGAAGCCTTGCATGTCTGTTGGAAGTGTGATTTGCCTTTTATTTAAATATATATCTATATATATATATAAATCTCAGCCATAATGAATGATGTGGAGAGGATTGTTTGGCACAGCGAGTCAGGGTTTTGTGTGTATTTGCTGTTAGTGTGAGCTTGTTTGTTGAGGTTGCTGCTAAATCTACAAAGGATGTCTTGATTCAACTAGTTAGCATAGCGGTCTCATTCATACACTCCAAACCCAAACCTGTTCTGTAATGGGGCTCACTGAACAGTATAAAATTCATGCACCTCTTCAATTGTTCCCTCCCTCCTCATCCCTTATTCCTATGAAGTCTTTCCCCTCCCTGCTTTCTCCCAAGGCTGGGCGTTTAAAGCGGCATGCCTTTGATGTGAGCTTCACACACTGTTAGACACCCACTCATCAGATTGACACTGATGTCTGGGCGGAGTCAGCCCATTGCGGAGAGCCTGGGAAATGAACTGCTGGAATATACTGTACACACGTATGGCATGCGCTCAGGTAGTTTTTTCGATAAAGTAAAGTGGAATGCGGACGTGAATGAACAGATGTGCTCATTCAGATGCACACATTTTCCACCATGGCCATGGTGCTGCACTCAGCTGATGATATGCCAAGATGACAAACGTTCCCTCTAAGCCGAGCTGAACGTAATTGTACGGCGGTTTCTCCTGGCTGTGTTTTACAACTGTCTCGCATCAGTTTTAGGGGAAATTCAGACAATTTCAAAAGATGCACCCTCGATGTATGTGTGATGAGATGTTATTAATGCATAATCGTGGCCTCTTTTATCATAAATTCTCTATCTAAATGCACACGAGCACAGCCTTGGTTTCCTACTTCAGGCTTAGCAAATGATAAATGATTTCTAAAGGCCTATCTTGACAGGAAGTCAGTGATGTGTGCGCATGTACTTTATGTTATATCGTACTCAATTATCAGTAATTATCACATATTATATGTGTGTCTGAGTCTATTGTGTAAGAATCTTGTTTCCCACTGTGAGAGTTTATGTGTGAAGTTTTAGAATTACTTAAGGTAACAGCTGCTTTAAAGAAAGGGTGGGCCGGTATGAATCTTTTCAAACTGGACCAGACCTGTATACTGAATTTGACCTCTCACTTCACTCAGCGGCCTCTCCTGAGTACAACATAGTGATATGTTTCCTAGCAGCAAGCGAACGTCCGACTATGTGTAACATCAGAGCTATCTGTCCATGTTGAATCTGTTAAATTTGCACTTCTGCTATTTCATGTAAACAAATCCTGGTGGTCTACCTTTCAGCTGTGTGCACAAGATCAGGCTGGAGATGTAATCACTCACAAGATGGACGAGTAGTTTACCTACTGTCTTCCTTGTTTGCACTTTTTAAACATACTTTTAACACATTTTAAATTGTGATATTTACTGGAAATGACATAGCCTACAATATAACCAAAAGCAACTAGCATGAGCAGTTGTCATTTGGATTTCGGAGAAAAGAAGGATCAACAGACAGCACATGGCGCATGTAAACAATGACGTCACGAGATGAAACACGACGTGACGTCACCTGCCTGGACGAGTATCTCACTCCGCTAGCTTCCGGCTTTAGCAACATTAGCCGCACAGTTTTAACAATGTTCGTCAGAAAAACCGTGCATGCAGGCTGAAATTCAACCGAGCTGTTCTGTCGGGAGATACAGTGACTTAAACCAGCGGTGAGTAAGATAAATACTACTGCTGCGTGTCATTTGTTAAGCTATGAGAAGAGGAAAAATGTCCGCTAGCCGCTAGCTAATTAATGCAATGGAAACATGCTAAAGCTAATAATGGGTGATTAGCAAAAAACAACTGACAGGTCTCTGACCCTTGACAGTTATTACTGAGCTGAATGTTGAATGGTTCTGTTATTAATTTGTTTTATGGCTGTTGGGAGAAGTTTTCCTTCAGGGCTTTAAGCCACATATTCTTGAAGTTTTATGAAAGAGTTTTTTTTCTTCCAGAAAGGTCTCTCTGTCAGAAAGCCCTTTGTGTCACTGGAGTCAGTTTAAAGTGCACTTTACTGAACTTATTATTTATGTGTTTATGTGTTTTATGGCCAAAAGTAAAAAAGAAAGGCGTGTCAGCTTCTTCTGTAACAGACTGTGTTAAATGGGCATTTAATATCGCCTAATATCGATCGCAGACCCCTGAATCGTATCGAATTGAAATCGTATCGTGGCACACTTTGTTATATCGGAAAATATCGTATTGTTGTGCATAGTATTGATATGATATCGTATCGTGATGAAACTGGTGATTTACACCCCTAAAAGAAATATTGAAAAAGTTTTCCTTTGAGGACATAATTTACAGTTGAAAAAAAGGTAATATATTGCAATTTGTTTCATCGCAATATTCAGCATATGGTAACATATTTTATATCGCAATAATATTGTATCGTGATAATATCGTATTGTGGATCCTCTGGTGATTCCCACCCCTACCCCTACTAATGTAATACAAGTTGGATTTAGCACCGTGACACCATTGGCACACTTTGGTGATGATTGTAGGCTTTTTTAAAATTTGCCAGAATGTATCATGATGATAAATCTTGGTTCAGCGGGTTTGCATGAAATCAAACTGGTTAAAGCTCATACAGCGGACCCAGCCGGCAAAACCAGATATCGACCCAAATCTGCACTGAAAAAACATGCTTTTGATGAAAGTGTCAACACCAACACTGTCTCTGACAGTGCAAACGTTCGTCATCATCCATTAATGATAGACAGAGCCCAAGCGAGGCGTGGCTAAACTGTTTTTTCCATTTCTACTTCTGTTCACTTCAGCGATTCATTACGTCTTTCGGTTTTCAGGTTGCTGCTGCCTCCCCAGTGTTGTTGTTCTCAACACCTGGACTGCTACAGATTGTGGACACGTTAAGACTTAAAGATCTGGATGAGATTTTAAAGCCAAAGCACCAGACTGTTTCCTGGGTCTGCTCTCAGTCACTTCACTCTACCACGAAATATCATGACCCTTAAATCTAGCTTACAATGCTATCCTCTCTTTATTTATTCATTAACTGACATTTATAATGGCATGTTGAATCCTAATATGTGTGCTTTTACATAAAAGTAGAATTTGTTGAGGTCTCGGATATCTGTTAGAATTTTTTTTGCCTGAGAGTACAGTGCGGTTCCAAATGCTCATTTCATTATTAACATACTTGAGTTTAAAGGAAGCACGTTGCTCAGTTCCTCCCAACCATTTCAATCGGATATATCATGTTTCCAACCTGTGTTAATGTCAATACTGACTGTGTAATACCGATCACAAAACGGTTATCCTGACAAAAGCAGCGGGGCCAAGCAGAGTCATGCAGGGATTTGTTGTTGTGTGACAGTCTCCCTGGCTTTTGTTCTCCATGCCAAGGCTTTAGTCTTTCCTTCCTCTGACAACACCTAACAGGTTAGGGCGATGAAGGAGCAATGTCTCTGTGTTTGCATGTTTTAAAGGCTGTGCGTGAGTGTGTTAGGCCGCTGTAATTTGCAAACTCGCGCTCGTATTTACTCTAAGGTCTTCCTTTTTTTTCCCTTTGTTTTTGAAAGCTAATGAAATGCTTTAGTCTCTGTGTGTTTTGAGCATGCGTGTGCATGCATGCATGTGTTTGCACTCACAGTGTGACTTTGTATTGATGCTTTACGCTTTCTTTCATAGTGTGTGTGAAGCACTGTGTGAGTGTAATGGTTGATGACTCCCCTCTTTGTAAGTGAATAAAGGGGTTCCATTAAAATCTTAACAGCCCACCTGGTGCCAGCAGTGTTTATCCTGCTTTCAAGGTTTGAAAAAAATAAGAGTTTAAAATGTCTAAAAATGTGCTATTACTTCTGGAATAACCCCAAATCCACCGTCCATTTTCGCATTAGTGAAGGCTATATGTGGATGTACCTAAGTCAAGGTGGAACAGAGAGACACATATGTTCAATGCTCTCTTCATGTGATGGTTATAACTTCTGACAAGGTCACTGTGTGAGTCCGTTGAGTGTGTCTGTGTGTACGTGTGTGCAAGCATGTATAAAAAAAAAATCACTCAAGCTTGCTCTAAAAGGGCTTTCAGACACCTGGCAATGATTGGCTGAAAGAGGACACCTTCTATCTGCTATTATTGACAGTTGAAAACGTCGAGAAAGCGCAGAGAGTGACTTGCGTTTCTGCACATGTTTTCAATCAATTTGAGGCACAGGTAATGCTTTGAAAATCTACTTCCTTTGATAAACATCATGCGGCGGCCTCCAAAAGAAAAAGCATGATGGATGGTCGTAGTGCTTCTGAAAAAGCGGAAAAGACAAAAAGCAAACAAGCCTCTTTCTCTCGTGCTCCTACTCTCTGTCTGTCTGTTGCCTTGGCTCTGAAGATTGATTGTGAATCGTCCAGGACGTATGAGCGTTGCGATCATATCATGGATCACAGCATGGGGAGGGAATGACAGATGTCGTAAGCGTCCTCTGTTTATTTTAGAGGCGAGAGTGTGTCTGATGGATTGGTTGCATTTGGTGGATACAGGGATGATTTGTCATCTCTTATGTGTCTCATTGTGGTTTTGTAAACATTTAACAAAGCAAACGGAAGGTTTGTTCCATGTAGAACAATGCCCCAAAGTTACCACACAACAAACTGAAAGTGTACCACTGCAAGGACATTTGTAGTTGGAGGGACATAATAGAATAGGATTGTAAGATGTAAAAAATGTAAGATGTAAAATTTGTGTCTGCTTCCACCACCTCCCCAAGCACAGATCATTTTAATAGAGCAATTATCAAAATTTGGTTGTATCACATGAATTTTCTTTCCAGAGTTAATATAAGTCAAAGAAATGGGGCACCTCACTGGGGTGATGGGTGGTAAGGGGGCGATTGAGGAGGGGTTAAGTGTGTTTCAGTCAAGGTCGTTTTGAGTGGCATATGTATCCTATTTAGGAGCCCCCGAAACTACTGAGCAGTGTAGACATGAAGCAGTGTTGACAGGCCTGCTATGCTGTGATTGCTACAGTCACACTAGAGATTAGTTACAGGACCATACACACATCCACACACACAGGGTCCTCTGTGCGAGCCGGACAGTTGATAGGGTCATTAATATGGACAACCATTTCTACACTAACAGCCCCTGATTGCTTTGCCTTTCACATCGTGGTGACATCAGCACATTGCTAATTGACAGATAATTGCCAATAATCACGAGATGGATCAGTGAGAGTGCAATTAAAGGGGTTTGCCGCAGCGTGCCAGTTCCTTTAAGAAATCTGGACCGATCAGTTTGCCCCCGTTTAGTAGAGCAGTGTTAATCAAATAGGCTTTTGCGAGAGGAATTTCCGAGACTCCGCCAATGTTAATGTTGGAAGTACAATAAAATTTTAGTCATGCATTTTTGTTCCAGAATTGCCGATGCCTTATGGAAATGTTTAGGACATTCCCTCTGCGATGTGTGTTACAATGTTTGCTGCCGCCTTTGTGGCAGATAACAGCCAGGCGCTTGAAATGGGATCCTGTCTGTTGGGAGAAGATGGAGGAAATCACTGGGAGCTGGAATGCACTTGACTCGCTCGTTTGGGTCAGCGAAGGAAGTGCCGGTGTGTGCGTGTGTGTGTGTGGATGGAGGCATGTCTGTGTGTTGTCCAAAACTGTGTTTGCTCAGCGATAGAAAAACTGAAATGTGATATGAATATCCTCTCCATTCTTCCATGAAAGTACCTGAAAATACCCCTGAAAGGGCCCCATTTAGGCTCGCTCCCAGACAATACAGTACAATGCCCCTGATGACAGGCTAACTGGGGGAGGAAATAGCCCTGCTAGGGCCAACATAATAGCGGAATATTCTGGAAGTCACAGGAGGGATTTATGGAAGCAAATAGTCTTTTTCTAACATTCAGTGGCGCAGTGTGTGTGGCGTATTTTGTGTGTCTGTGTGGGTTTAGGTGTGTCTGACACGCTGACCCTCTTTGCTGTATGTGCACCACATTCTGTGTTGTGCGAGATGTGTGAATTGGAGCCTTGCCTAGCCCGTCAATCAGATGAAGAGATCATTAGAGGTGTCACACTCAAATTTCTCATCTCTCTAATCGGCTGTCATACCAACAACACCAGCTTCTACATGTGCCTGCGCCCAGCTGCCAAATACGGGTTCATGAGCTGATGCTGAATACACAAAGGAATTGACACCTTATATATTTTTCTTTTGAATTGCACACAGGTGTCTTACCGATCATGGTGAGCACCACTTGATAGTTCTCTCTCTCTCCCCGTGATCCTCAAGTGGGCAGGAGATGACTCCATCCTGGGGTCCATATGGACCCCTTGTTGGAGGCACGCTGCTTTCTAACAGTGGGGGAATGTCAATTAGCACTACATTTGCTGACGATGGCATGGAACCAGAGACCTGTCACCCCCGCTTCACAGCTCTGTCTTTGAAGACATGCATGTGTATGTGTGTGCATGTGCTCATGCGTGTGTGGTCTGTGTGCATGCATGTGTGTCAGCATGCATGAAGGGAGAGAGAATCATATCACAGCACCTGCTTCGCAGCAGGGGGTGGGACACTCCCTCCGTGAGACTAGGTGTGTGTGTGTGTGTAAGGGGGATGGGTGTAGTGATGGCATATTGTGTGTGATCAGCGGCAGAGCAGCATCTAAATGCATGCGGTTACTTGTAATCAATGTTACCGCAGTTCCCTTTGGGTATGCTAATGTATTCTAAAATGCTAATGTATTTCAGTGCCAAACCCCTAAGTTGTATCATATGAGTGAATGAGCGATCGTGCACACAGTGGCGATGAGATGGAAATCTGCTTGAGGAATGTCACACAGTATCTTGGGAATATGAATTCCTGCACACAGCTACGGAGAAACAGCATTGCATGCCTGCTGGCATAAGGATTCCTTAGGTGGCAGCCAGTGCATCGTGTTTGTTAGGATCATTTGATCAGTTTAAAGGTCTCTTTGATCTCTGTGGTGTAGGACTGATGTTACACAAAATGGTCGGCAGCCCATTGAGGAGGATTGGGAATCTGTGCCTCTGATAGGATGGCCGCCCCTGGTGACTGGCAATTGCAAGTCCTAGCTTTGAAATCCCTCTTGATCACAGAACACCTGGATGTGATCATTTGTAAGAACAGCAGAGAAAAATACAGTCTCTCTGTCCCTGACTGGGATTTGTATGTCTTGTCTAAGTGTTTGTGCATTTGCTTGATTTCATGTACAGTGAAGGGATAGAGATGGTGTGTGTGTGTGGCTCTGTTTATGTTTGGCCACTGGACTTGTTTCTTTTGACTGACCTTGCTTAGAAAGACACACCATTGCTAAGATTTGAATGTGGCAGTGTCCCTGACTAAAGGTCTCTGTACACTGTGTAATGAATGATACACATTTGGCCCATCCAACGCATTAAAACATTGTGTTCTAGTTGGAGCCACGCCTCATTTTCAAACTGTATGGTTTGACTCAAATGAACAATGACAGCAATATAGTCCACGATGAGCAGCGCTAAAATCAACCTGCGTAGTTGTCCCTCCATTGTGACATTAGAAAATGTCACATTTATCTTACAAGTGTACTCTTCTGCAACGTTTTGTTAACTTCCTGGATTTTTCCTGCAAATCAAGAGCAGCTTTCTCGCGCAGGCATTTTATCTGGTCCGCTTGTAAATGCTGCCGTGAGAACATTAACCAACTCTTGGCAATTATGGAAGTTTACAGCAGAATTAGTCCCTGTTTTGGACCAAAGCAAGACAACTCTAGGTCTGAAAGGACACTTAGAAAGGTTGTCTGCAGGTTCTTAAAATTCAATTTAAAGCAAAATACAAGGCCTTAAAAGTCATTATATAGTCTTGAATTTGAATTTGTGAGGTCTTAATTGCCATAAACATTTCATTTAAATTGATTTATCCATCTTTTAATTTATTTTTGTCAAAATGAGTCAAGCTCTTCAGTGTGCAAGTAGCATGTCTTTTTCTTCATGCTTACCCTTACCTGATGGCAAAATATAGATGAACCTAACTCACTCTAATAATAGCCATATGCCGACATAAAAGCTACGTCTACATGGGACTTCTATAGTTACCTGCAGTGCTTGAAAAAGAAAAAGATGATCTGTCCAAAAATCAGTCTTACATTTGGTTTAAGAAGTGTCTTGAAAAGCATTTAATTTAAGTGTCTGATACCTGTGGACACCCTGTTAGAGCACCGATGACTGGCAGCCAAAAAGCCAAAGTTCAGATAGTCTCATTATTGTCGGACCAAATTCTCACAATGTGACTGCTGCTGCCAAATGAAACTAAATGGCTACTTTTTTCTGTTCACATTGTGTGATGAATGCTTAATGATCAATGCTACAACCTGACATGCCTCAAAAATAATCGAAAGTGATGTTGTGGTGTGGCTTAGTGGCCAAAGGGGTTGAAAATGCCGTCCACGACCTGCACAGTTCGTGTCCGACCGGGGACTGTGTGTTGTTTGTAGCTTCCCATCTCTCCTTCCCCTCATCTCTTTACTGTGGACTCTCAAATAAAAGCGTAAAATGCTTGTATACGTGCAAGTCTGACACAGATTGCGATCAAGATTTTAATTAGACTCATCTTGCACAGTGTGACCTGTGATGAACCTGCAGGATATGGCTGTTATGGATTTTTTCTTACCTCAGTAAAAAAGCAACGTATCATTACAATTTGGCGGTTAACCATCAGTGCCCCCCCCCCCCCCCCCCCCCCCCCCCCCTTCGCTCCCTCTTCCTCTCCTTGTAGTTTTCATACTCATACAACTGGTTACATCCAGTAACTGCTATTACCAACAGCAGAATGTTACCACCTGAAACACTGGGCGTTTCTGCAGCTTGAGTGTAACGCTGTGTTCACACCAGGAGTGACAAAGCAACAGGCTACAAGACAGTTGTAGCTTCCTGTCACCAGCTTACATTAAAAATAAGGCCTGACACTAGTTGCTTCGGACAGGCTTGACGTGCTACAAACCAAAGTTAAGCTGACCTCAACTCTTATCAGCACTCCAATGACGCGGTGAAGCGTCAGCTATATGTTTTTCTTTTTAGTTGTGGTACTGTGTTATTTAGCTAAGTTAGCTGAGGCTGTGCTAGCTTTCTGGGTATTGGTGTGCACAAAGATGCAATGGGGCAGTGAATTGTGATGTTAAAATGGGGCTCAAGCTGAAAACACACCGGAGCCATACGCATTGCACTTCAGCTCGTCAACAGGCGGAAACACAAAGTTGTTCCTACTTTTACAGAGAGATCCGTACCTCTCCCACCTCCGCGTTAGCTCAATATAATGTGTGGAGAGCCCTGAATTAAACTTGGATTTCTCTCCTGAAGAGCCGGTCTCCAGAGCTATGACTCACCAGGCAATATCTTTTCGGCCGTTGTCTTCATTAAAATGGGATTGTGGGTTGTTCAGCTTGGGATATTTCTCGACATCACCAACAAATCTCTTGTCATCCAGTCTTTGTCACACACGAGACAACAACAGGTACAGAGTTCACTTCATGCATTCATGGTGAGGAGAGGAGTCGAGCTGCCATAGGAGCAGAGAAGACGAGCTCCTACGGGAGCTTAAAGTGCTTGCGTCCTAGATGCGCCACCTCACGTCTAGCTGCCACCGGTGTGGGGTTGTACATTGAAAATAATAGGGGTGTATTTTTGATGCGTGGCGTTTGCTGCCAGTGTGTTCTGGCCTTCAGACATGGATCAGAAGTGTAGATATTTTTTTACCAAATAGGTTACAAACACACAATCCGATGACGATGTGACATCATTAACGAGTGCTTGAGCAACACTTCGACAGCGATAACGTAGCTGGTCATGCTGTTGCATTGTACATCCCATTGTGAACACAGCATAAGAGATTTCGATGTTGACAACTTCAGTAATATCTTCTGTCTTACCTTCAACACATAGTTCCGAGTCTGCCCACTCACCGGAGCAACTCAAGTCTCAAGTCTTTGCCGTTTGTGGCGTGGCAGCCTTCACAATAACGGCAGTACCACAATACTGTTTCAACATCATGCAGTATTGCGATGAAGCGCTTATCATCACAGCCCTAATGCAAGATTGCTGTTACGGCATAATGTGTAGGAGCCTCTTGTCTTTTTTTCTATCATGTTTTTCACCGAACGCCCAAACACTCACTGATAGGATTAACACACATTCACATGACAAAAGGGTCATATAGGATCTGCTTCACAGGCTGCCTGGATTGATGGGGTCCATGTTAAGTAGGCACTTGGAATTTATTTTCAGTTTTATTTAGTTAAGTTGTTAAAAAGCCTTAATCAATAATTCTTCCTCTCTGTCTGTCTCTGTCTGTCTCTGTCTCCCTGCCTCCACCCATTAGAGTGCCAGGTTGTGTAACATGTTGGTTGGCTTTGTACTCGCAGATGATGACTTCTGACAGTTTCCCACATTTCTGGAATTAGTTTTGTGCAGCGAGTGTGCATGTGCACGCTTTGTGTGTTTTTGGATAAAATGTGCCCACTTGTGTGTTTGTGCGCGTCTGTGAGCACGCATGCTAATGGCAGCTGACAGGGCCCACGCTTCTTAAATTAGCCTTGCTGTCTAGCCCCTGGGGAAGGCATGGATGTTCAGATACAGAAGAAGCTTTAATGCTACAATCCCTACTTTCCTTCCCTATAGTATCCGACCATCCCGGTCACTGCTCCTATGCCTCCGAGTCACAGCGAACTTATCCCACGAACGATAACGACAAAAGGGAATCTGGAACTGGGCCCGGCGCCAGTTTCAATGTTTATCATGGAAATGCTTTTTCCCTTTCAGTCTTTTAAGATGGCTTGCAAATAGAGAAGTGATGAAAAATGTTTTTCCTTTCTTTCATATTTGCAGATTTCCTTAAAGCGTGTGTGCTGTTGCTTTAAGATATTGAGTTTCTTGATGGTATTGAGTTGCGTTGATCCTACAAAATATTTACATTCGGCGGCGTCACTGTCAGCACTCCTGTAATTTATTCACAGTATAAAGACGTGGAGGGGTTATTGTCAGCGCTGTATGATCTGCAGAGTCACAAAGGTTTGTCAGGGACATCCTGTCACTAATGAAGTTCTATAGGTTAGCGATTTTTAATATGAGTCAAATGATTTTGGAGACGTGGGTATGATCACTATCTGTGTGGTAATCTGGAGGTGATCAATGCGGCACTAGAGTGTATTGTGTGCCTTTGTGTGTGTGTGCGACTGGATAGATGAAGGAATGAAAGGGTCCCCATGTGACTTGGGCTTTATTAAAGAGAAGTTAATGAGTTCCCCTGTCTGCCTCTCTCATTTTTCCTCCCCTCCCCATTTATTCTGAGCTCCATCTTTTCTCCTTCCTCTCTGTCTAATATCCCTTGCGCTCAGGCTGCTGCTCACACTATATTCATGTTCTCAAACACGCCGCCTCACCCTTGTAAGTAAATTACAAAACTGAGCCAGTGCAGCGTTGGGAGTGAAAATATCAAACTATTTGGTTACATCCCAATCTCCGTTGCCCTTTCTCTCCCGCTCTTTCAGTGTCTGTCGGTCTCCTCTTTCCCTGTGTGCCAAAATAATCTCGCCTTTATCGCTGTCTGCTGGTTGGATTTTCATGCTAATTCAAGCAGATCCATCTGACTAATGCTGATCACAGATGTTCTGCACTGTCCCCAGTGCTGTCGTGTGTATGTGCATGTTAGTTCATTGCTGCTTCTCGTATCACAGTGTTTGATTCGTTTGATGTTCAAAGATCCTCCGACAACAAAGTTGCTTTTGATAACGAGATCTCTCTAAATCAAATGGCTGGTTGCGATGGCGATATCACTGATGCTAATAATTTTCTACAGTGACTTGGTCTCCGGTGTTTACCTTGAGGCTCGCTACAAAGCGCCCTCGCAGTCTCTCATGTTTCACCAAGCTGCAGTGTATCCTGTTGACTTCAGCTGCTCCGCCAACCTGCGTTCTATCATCAGGAGCAGGAGTCGGACACAGGAGGAAGATGTGTGTCTGGAGGCGGTGAAACGTTGAAGATGACGGGTGGCACTTTGTAAAACTTGTTAACTTGTGGAGAAGGAAAAGCCTGTGGTCAGAGGAAGAGAGAGACGGAAAGAGGAAGCCAAAGAGAACAAGGCAGAAGAGGACATAGACAAAGGGGGAACCATGTTCTTCTTTTGCTCTCTCCTGAGGCACAAAGTGCAGCTAGTGACCTGACACGCTAGCGAAATAGTGCTCCAGTGGTGTAGCATCAATCTGCTTGTCCTACTGCAGAGGCAGGAAGAGAACAGCGGCGTGAACACACACCGCTTTGTCATTGCACACTTTGTGCAGTTGCTCCTCTGTCATGGTCACTGGAGAAATTACACACAGCAAGCAGACATGGCAGGCACATGCACACACACGCAATCACACAGAAAAGGGACCGCTGCTCTGCTTCCCTCTCAAAAACAACTGTGACATCCGAACAGCAGGTATGGTTTGGGGGGGAAAAAAGGGATTCTCTTAGTGTCTCACCCTGTTTGTCATGTTTTCCTCCCCATATCCTGCTACATTTATTTGAGCTGCACATGAATGGACGCACATCTATCCCTATGTTTTTGTACCACAATGAGATTTTTTAACCCAGTATATTCCGTGTCATCTGATTCCATTCCAGTCTTTGTACTGGAGGCTTTCCCCCTCACTCCCGCTGACTGTAGCCATCTGGGCTTTTGATCCAGTGGAAATACTCTGACAGGCCTATTTGAGGGGCCGGAGGAAGAGAGATGACATTGTATTGCAGCAAATCCATAGGAGGGACGTGTGGGGGGCGCTAGCAGAAGTCGGGGGGGAGTCTGTCTTAAAAAAGGCAGGGGGGATACTGTAGCCGTCTGGAAGATCTATGGCGTGTGATGTGAGTGACGTGGAATGCCATTTGTTGGATCCTCATTGGACAGGGTGAGCTGACACTTCTGTGGCAGGAAGCCAAATCAAGTCTGATTTACGCCACCCCACCATCTAGAAAGGGGGCCTGCCCAGTCACCCAGCCGTTACAGAAGATGTATTGTGAGGGCAGGCACAGTATCAAAAAACAATCACTCACAGGGACACACACACACACACACGCACAAACACATAATAAAAAGATCTATGATGAGCAGGTTAAAGTATCTCTAGTCACAAGTTACGGCCGCTCATGTTTGACATATATAAATTTCCCTCACACACAGACGCAGACATCAGCTGCCTCCGCCAGCAGATATTTTGTTAAGAGGAAGCCATTATTGCAAATAAAACAAGCTCGTTGGCCGGGCGCCCGTCTGGGCCGGTTCTGACTGCATGTTAAACATTTAGCAAACCCTCAACACGTTCTCCTGCTGTCAGCCATCGCGCCACCGTGGTTCCAGGCTCATACAGAAACACAGCAGAGAGTGAAATAGCGAGATACGGTGTGGGGGGAAAAAGAATGGAGGGTTTAAGTAATTGAGAAGAGAGATCCAGGACATTTTGATATAAAATAGAGGGGTACGAAATAAGTGGTGGCAGAAGTTAAGATTGATAGGAGAAACGAACTGGTCACCCATGGAGAAATTGAGGGCAGCGATTTAGCAGAGACGAGATGAGGCAATGTCATTCTCATTGAATAGCTATTATAAAGGTAGCGGGGTAGACGTGGGACTGGTAGTGTGAGGGAGTCTTTCAGCACATCTTGATAAACCTCTTCTTTCTGAGTGTATAAATAAAGGATTTTCTTAGAAACAGTTGGGTTTGGTTATTTTCTAAAGCTGCATCAACCTGTTCATTATGTTCAAGCAGAGAAGTAGCGGTGAATCACAGCGCAGGATAAAACTTGAAGTAAAGAGTCTTTGAATGTCGCTCTGAGACGGATTGATTTATGTTACCATAGATAGAAGTTAAAAAACCTCTTTAAAGTCGACTTGCAAGTTGAGAAAGTGACGCTCATTTGCCTAAAACACTGAAAACGTATTCATCTGTTTGTCAGACGACGCCTGTGTCACACTTTATACGTTTACCTTACTTGTGAGCGTTCAGCAAAAGCCGCAGCAGTGCAGCTTCAACTAGCACCTCACTAATCTCTCCGCTCATTTAGGAAGCTCTTAAACTTGCACAGAGGCACTTGCGGCCCAATGCAAACATCCTAATTAGCGATGAGGTTGACAGAAAGGAGGGCTGCTTGGCCAGGGCCATCTGGCTGGGCCTTGCTGTCTGATCTATAGGTCTCTAGTTTGCCAAGCCCACATGTTTTACATTGTCTCGCAACAAAGTACACGGAGTGCAAGTCAAGTTGGGACCTGCTGCTTTCAACAAAATAAATGTTATCTATAAACCTATGCGGGAATATTTACGTTTGGACAGTTTTTCATTCACGTACATTCACACCTAATTTTAGTTTCTTTTTTTTCTGTCTCATTCATTCTTTTTATATCTTTCGCTCCCTCTCACACACACAGGAAAATTAATTAGGGTTGGCACAGCAGCAGCAGCAGCAGCAGCCCCGTTCTAATAAATCTCTCCATTATCTAAAGTGATTGGTGGACACAGCAGCTCATTTCCTGTCTCAGAGTTGAGACCCGAGGACAGGCAGACATTAACCCTATGTTTTCCTGTCTTGCTGCGTGAGTATTGAGAGAGGTCACAACACAGGAATAAATGACATAAAAATCTGATTTTTTTTTCCATATTGTTTTTTTTAACGTGACGTCTTTTTTAATTAAATTTCTTAGTGACTAGCCTGTTTCAATTAACTGAAATCATTTGACACCTCTGACTCAAGGCCTGTCCTCCTCTTTAGCAATGCCGTGCTCTTTTGTGCACATGACTGTGCATCACCATCAGCAGTCACCTGTCAGCTGCCATTTTGTCAAGAGAGTACCTGCCTGAGGAAAAAGTTCCAGCTCCAGGTCTCATTATAGAGTCTGTCGCTGCATGCAGATGCTTTACCCCACCAGCTGGCCTGCGCTCCATAGTGAATGGACGATTGTTAAATAGACTCAATAGCATGACATGTATCAGCGGCCCAGAAATGAGCCGAAGTTGAGTTTTGAGTCATAACAATGCTGTGGCCAAAAGTTTCTGTGTGCAAGGGAAATTTAGAGCAGGACTGTTTCCTCTTCCTGTTCTGTGATGACATCACAAGTGTCTAGGGAGCCATTGGAGCACCTGTGTCCCATCTCCATGACAACTGCGCTCGAGGACTTTGGGTGATGGAACACATAGATGGGGCAAGCCTGTACAACTGGGCTTACACATGCACACACTTCATTAGAAAAAAAAAAAGGATTTTGAGGCCAAATAAATCACACAACATGGAGTCTGGGGTGAGAGCCCCTGATGAGATATAGAGCCTACAGAAATAGGCCATCACAGACACCATTCCTCCTAGCCAGCACCAGAGTTAATGGCTTTCAGATCTCTAGGGTGCCTCTCTGACTCTTTCTGTGTTAGCAGGTTTGTCTTTGTTATCTCACAGCTGTTATCTTTGCTCTACCAATTCCATCTCCTCCACCGGTCGGACATTGTAAACGGCTGCTCGGCGCTGTGTCCTAATGAATGCTTTGCCATGTTGTAGACCGTTTGTTAACAATAAACCAAGGGACCATTTATGTCCCTCATTCGTTTCGGGATTACAGCATTTATTTTGAAATAGGAGAAAGAGCTGGAGTTGAAGAGGGAAGGAGAGAAGGATGGAGCAAGGAAGGGAAAGTCAGGACAGGAGTGGAGACAGAAGTAGGGAAGGGAGGGGGGGTGACTTTTACAGTTATACTGGCAGAGAGTCAAGTGAGCTCAGTGAGGCAGAATAATATGGGCCGAGTGTGGCGGGCTGAAATGTGCCTTTCCAAGTGTGTGTGTGTGTGTTTGCTTT
Source organism: Cephalopholis sonnerati (assembly GCA_019142605.1). Taxonomy (NCBI): domain Eukaryota; kingdom Metazoa; phylum Chordata; class Actinopteri; order Perciformes; family Serranidae; genus Cephalopholis; species Cephalopholis sonnerati. The sequence goes on along the minus strand of JAGQAX010000010.1, from coordinate 15,707,447 downwards.
TGACTGGTGCACAACCCATGCTTCTCTATGCAGAAGGCTTTGCTTGAATTTGCTCCAAATGAGTGGCTCAACAACTTTGTGTCAGTTTTTATCTAACAGACAGTCCAGGCTAACACACGGAGCCACTAACTGGCCCGGGACTCACAATATGACTCAATCTACCATGGCAGTCTGGTAGAAGTGGTGTTTTTGAATACAGACAGCACGACTCCAGAATATACTCATGCTCTGAATACTCTGACTCCGAAGTGCTGTTGAGGTTGTGGACAGCGACTCTAAAAGGTAATCCTTGAAGGAAAGTAATAAGTAGCCCGCATTGAATAACTGATTAAGTCAAGCATGGTTCACCACATAAAGCATGTGGCTTTGTCAAGGTCACAGACACAGGTTGTAATGTGAATAAACACACACTTAAACACAGCCCCTATTAATTCACATCTGAATATGGGGTTGCCAGGGGCAACACAGACCCTACAGCATCCTCGCGCTCACTGTTTGCCAAGCAGCCAAATATCCAGCACCATTAACCTCATCATTGCAACATAATCAGCCGCGGATGAAGCCGCCACTAAATCGAGGCAGCCTTCGAGGCACAATTAGAAATGTTAATTAAATGTTGCTCCGTCTTGCATTGGCTTGACACATAATGCAAAACCATCATTCGGGGCTGTGCAGTATGAGCTCTCCCTCTACTCAGTCATTGAGGATCCGTAGCACACATACTATAGATCACGGCCAGCCAACCATCTAAGACTGCACCAGATGATTTCACTGAGCTGTGTAATTAGCAGGAATAACCAAGTGCGGTCTGTGGTTGGAATGGAAACATGCATACTCTCTTGCTCTCTATGACATGGTAGCCTATTCCTGCTGTGGTTGCTCTTTCCACAAATGCTCTGGTGTTTGTTCTGCGCTGGTGACCATATTGCTCTTTACACCTAAATATGTTGCGCTTTTATTAGATATTTTTATTCTGGCTGTTTTTAGGAGAGATGGAGCCTTGTTTATCTATTTTTATTGCTGTGTGGCTGACACGCTGAAGACTGAATGACCTTCGTGTGTATGGACATGTGCACTCGTGTTTGTTTGTGTCAGGGTCTGCTGATTTAAGTGCCTTAAGAGCACCCATCGTTCACTGGACCACTGAAAGCTTTGAGGTCTCAAAATGTTAGGTGGCCATTTCGGAGTGTTAATACGCCTACTAATGGCTGGTGGAAATAGCGCCCACTCCAACCCCAGAATAAATGCGTGTTTGTGCGCATCTGCGGTTGATCAGGCATGTGAAAGTGACCTGAGAGAGATGGGTCACCCTCCTCTTATGCAGTGCTTGCCTCCGCGAGAGGTCTGAAAATGAGTCCATATCTCAAACCATCTGCAATGAGAAGGAATGCAGAGGCATCAGCCCTAAATGGATCGGACAGATTGGCCCGTCTAATACCATTTTATTAGATGCTGCCAGTCTTTGCCCATCATCTGTGAAAGACTGCTTGCTTTGCTGTTTCAGTCCCACAAAGGCTCAGCTCGAGTGAGAGTGCAGCTTGAGTGTATCTGTGTGTGTGTGTGTCTGCGGTACTGGTCTGGTTTAGCTATGCCCACAGATGATGGAAGCCCAAGAATGACAGGGGAGAGTGAAAAGGATTAAAAGCTAACTCCATTTAGACTGTGCCTAAGACAGACAGGTCTGCTCTAAACAGGTGTGTTTATCCTTCTCCAAAGTTGCTAAAAAGACTCAGCTGTGGTGGAGTGTGTGTGCATGTGTGTGTGACAGAAAAAGAGAGAAAGAAGGAGGAAAAAGACAAAGGATGGCTGTGTATACAGTGTGTGTGTGCACGTGTGTGTGTTAAGCATCTCTCCAGAAGAAGCTAATTTAAACAGGATTAGAGGAAGTAGTGATGGACTGTTCACAGTAAATTATACTGTGTTGTAAAGCACTGTACCACCCACGCGCATCCCACACCTACATGGAAGTCCCATAGCTTACACTCATACACACACACATATACACACACGCACATACGCGCACCAATCACTGAGGAGAGTGTAGGTTGGAGAGGAGGATATATAGCCAGAGTGCGAGAGGGTTTGTGTGCTGTGCGAATACTTTCCCAGCTCTAATCCGCCCATTCCTGTTGGCATGAAAGACGAGGATTAACAGACGAAAGGTGAACATGGAGAAAAGGCAGGGCCGGGGAAGAACACAGGGAAGGGGAGATAGTATTCCGGAACCTCTGCAGGATTCTTCCCTGGCTTCTGTGGTGAATGCAGATGAGCAGTCTTTTGTATGAAGTTAAATCCTCTTATTGATCAGCAGATTAGGCGCTGTCCTCTTACCTTCTTTAACTTCCAAAACTTTAAAGACAGTGTCTCTCAGCAGTCTGCTCAGAACTCAGACAGCTCAAGAAATGGTCAAAATAGTGTCATAAAACAGAATAGAAATTTCAATCAAGGTTTTCAGTCGGAGTATTTAGTGTCAAACAGCAGACACGTGCTGTGTAAACAAGCTACCTAAACTCTAACCCTTTTGGGACAGACCAGACATCACACTTAAGGGCTGCTAAGAAGTCCCTTCTTTAGGCTGCCTTTGCCTTTTTACACAGAACGAAACAAGAGCAGCATCATGCCGCTTCAATTTGTGATTTCAGACAGCATGCCAGTGTCTTGTTAGCAAAAGAGATGATGGGCATGACTTGCAACACAACAGCGTCAACCTTCAGTGTAACTGAAGCGCTATCTAAACTATAACAATGGCATAAGATGGCAATGACAATCATTTATTGCCCCTGTTTTACGATGGCTGATCTCGTCCTCTGCTCGGAGGGTTACACCCAGTTCAGTCTGAAGATTTGTGATGAAAGGAGTTAAAACAGGCAACTACTTGCAGTATGCCATTCTAAAAACCTGCCGGTTCACACCAATGCAACTAGATGAGATGGTGTATCATCTCTATGCAACAACTCTCTGAACTTCTTTTCTGATTTCAAGCTTTTCAGGCTTATTTTGTGGTGGAATATAATTTGTAGCTGCTTAAAATATCAATGAGATGGACTGCATTCAGAATAAATACACCACAATATTATCAATAACCAGTGCCAATCAATCAGTCACATACAGCGAGCAGCAGCAGCAGCGACCCACCGTCCGACACCGTCACATGTGAGGATGGAAACAGGGCTCGGCAGGGGCAGAGCACCTGCCGCAGCAAGCGAACACACCATCTGTGATCATTTTGACTTGAGCAGTGGACTTAGCTACAATCCGACTGGCTGTTGAAACAGATGACGTGCTTTATGTTCTAAAACCAGACGCCTGCGATTTGACCAGCTGTGTTGCAGGTGACACGATCAGCCGGCATGAGTCGAGCTCAGACGTCCAGTTCACACCGCCACAACTTCTCCCTGCAACGTTCTGACACGGTTTTGTCTTGTTGTGAATCTTTGGTCTGAACTGGGCTTCATGAGTCCTGGACTTTATTGTCCCCCCAATTTGCAGACATATTTGTTCTCTGAGTAAGCCTCTACCTGTTGCTAGCTCTTTTTAAATCTTTTGGCAGTAAGTGCCGGCTTAAAGGCCAGACAACTCTGTCCACCCTCTCTGCGATCGTACCTTTTCATAAAGAACAGCAAGGCCAAATAACAGCACGACATTCCTGCCTCAAACAGACAGTGTAAAAGGAACTAATGTGTCTTGAGAGCCTAATTTCAACACATAAGGGCCAGGGTCTTTATTTGCTGAGTTACCTGTATAACACAGTCTCCAATTGCTACCTGTTCCTGATTTTCTTTCACTGAGCGTTACACAAACATAATGAGCCTCATAAGTAAAATTGCCCTCCTGTCTGTAATGTAGCACTACACAAGCTGCTCACATCCAGGGATGTATCCTGCAATGAGAATTTCTACTTAACGCCCACGGGAGAGGATCTCCCTCACTGCGAGATAAAAGCAAGGTTTTGCATCATTAGAGGATGATACTATCAAGGTAATTATAACATCAGCCAGCGTTGTTTGTTAGCTTATAGCCTCTGTGTGTTGCTGCTCCATCTATCCATCTCTCTATCTGTCTATCTGTCTATCTGTCTCTCTGTCTCTCTGTCTGGTATTATTTTTGGACTTCCATTCATGCTCTTAAAAGGAATACTAAGTAGGACAACAACTCTTCTGACAACCTAAAAATGGGGTGACAGACTAAACAGATTAAAAAGTCTGTAAGTGATAGATGCTTAAAACCAGGAATAAATGCCTGCCGTACAAAAGATATAATAATATTTGTAGTATCTTATACTTTCTTCACTTTTCCGTCTTTTCTTTGCTGCTCGCTTTTGAAAAGACAACATCAAAATAGCGGCATAAAATGGTGCTGTCACTGCCAGCTATTTTTGGAAAGCCAGCTACTCCTCCATGACAAACATATGCATAACTTAAGGCTTTTAAAGAACTACTCCCCTCAGTCAGCCTCGCATCCGGATTCATTCAGAACTGTCTGCTGTGGCATTGTTTTGATAGAAGGCCTTCCCATCTCAGCAGGTGTGTTGAAAAATTCACCCTGAAGACTGGGCAGAGATTTGCATCGCCGCATGAAAGACTGCGAGCTAGTTATCTGAGCAGCTATTGTGGGGGGAAATAGAGGGGCGGGTGCTTTTTTTTGCCTGCTTTGTGTCCAAGGCCTCATCTGTCTGTTGGTAGACTGAGGTATAGCAGACACCAAAATAACACAAAAGAAAAATGTGTTAACAAAGGAGTGAGAGGACCACCATCTGGTACACTGTGGAAACAAGAGAGACAACACTGGTTTTTGGAACGCCTTTTAACAGCTTGTTAATTATTAATCGGAATATTAAGTGGCCTCTAGTAAGTGCCCACACATATAACGCTGGTTTTAGCATTATATAGCAGACCTGGGCTTTAAGTTTAAAGGTCCACTGTGTAGGATTTAGTGGGATATATTGGCAGAGATGGACCATAATATAGTAAGTATGTTTTCCTTGGTGTATTTTCACCTGAAATTAATTATTGTCGTGTTTTCGTTAACTCAGAATGAATCATTTCCAGTGATGTTGATAGGTTTCCAATGTAGTGAGTCTCCGAGAAACCACAGGTGGTCATTTGAGTGGGTCCCAGGGAAATATAGATGGTCTCCAATAAATTTTTTTAGGACAAATAAATGTGTTAAACTTGTGTTTGATGTTATAAGGTTATTATTATGGTTATTTACAAAGCCATATAGTCTGTAAATGCATCTTTATATACAGTCTATATAAGAGCATTATACAAATTATAGCCACAGCTATCAGTTATTTTAGTAATCAAGTATTCTACTGAATAATCCATCAATTAATTAGGTAATTAAATATGAAATAATTTACCATTGTTAAAGAGCAATAGTAAATATATAGAAGATAAAAAAGGTTCCAACTGCTGCTTACCACCTGATATTTAGATTTTTTGGGGGTATTTTATGCATTGCTGTGAGAGAAGAACTTTATGATAAAGCTCAGGCATTCACAAACTGCAACATTTTATCTTCTGCGGTTATGTTAGTTAAAAAAGTTTTGGTGAGAAAAATAAACAGGTAAACCCAGGCTCGTGAAAACCTAGCCAGCCACCGTACTGATTTATGGTCTTAACAGGGGGACTTGGTTTTCAAACAGCTTTGTGTCACCACAGTGTGGGCAGTTTGTGCAGATGAATGGTTTCCCTTCGTGCTGCTCAGAGCTCCCCGCTCACCCTCTAGTGGGGGTTCCCGGGTTTCCTGTCATCTGGCAAACTTTAGTTGGCAGATGAGTGGGAAAGTCTGGTCTAGACAATGGCAGCCCAAAGAGAGGCTAATGTTGATGCTAGTGTCAATGTCACCTTCTGTCGGGTCCATCCGTCGACTGAATGTATTGACGTCATGCTGTAATTTTGTTTAAGCTCGAAATGATCCCAAACTTTAGACATTTTCCGTCATTTTCTGCAGCCTGTCTCCTCTCTTCATCCCTTGTTATTTTCTTTCTCTTCCTCATTTTGCAATCCATGCTATTAGATTACATTCTATTTTGAGCATGGATGTATGATTTTCAGGTGTCTCCCTCATATTACGTGAGCGTAACCCCATTGTGTCACTAATATGCCTAACCATCCCTGCGAAACAGTGCACGGTATATAATTATATGAATTAAACCAAGTGTTGATGCAAACAGTCATGATGAGTTGTTTCAGCCCTATTACAAATGTCACATCTTGAGTTGAGTAGCCTACAGACAGTACTGGCAGGCAGGTGTCAGATCTGTGTAGAGCAGCGAACAAAAACACCAACACATCACCGCCCGTATGATAATAACATCCACAACTTTAGGTTACTAGCGTAACCCCGGCGCTTGGGTAGCATGGGTAAGATGTCTTACTATGGGATACGCCTCTCTGTGTATTACTCTGAGGAGTATGGGAGGCATAACCTACAGTGAGACATCGAAACGAATGCTGTGAATGAGAACACAGGTTTCACTCTTAAGTGGTTTCTTTGACATGAGAAATACTTTCAAAATAAGTCATGCAACAGCACTGTTTTTTGATTGGTGAATATAGTATGGTGCGTCCCCAGGATGTATTTATAGTGAGTGTAATGTGTCCTTATAGATTTTGACTTGTCAGGGACACAGGATGCATACCTAGCAACATCACTGCATTTACACCTACATAGGGAGTGGGTCCTCATCCATTGGGTTCGCCATGCTGCACTGCCATGTTTCTAGAGAAGCCCAGAATGGACAAACCAAACACTAGCTCTAGATAGGGCCACTCACATTTTCACAATGTCCACCATAGTTAACAAGGACCCAACAGCGAGCAGCATTGGAAAAATGCTGATTTTCAACATGAAACTGCTTTATTCAGTGTTTTTATTGGTTTAAATTATGGAGTCCGTTTGTTTTGTAGAGGAGAAAACCTCCTGAAAATCTAGATCTTAGGTTATTAGAGAAAGAGGATGAGCACGCATTAGCAGGTGTTGGGCTAGCAGCTGCGTCCGACATATCGACCAGTGTGGGAGAAACACTGATATGTAAGGTGAAATTGCTGTATGTAGGGTTGTTACCAGTTTAAATCCCTGGGTCCGTTTGTTTTGGAGAGGAGGAGACCTCTACCGATAATTTTGCTCTTGATAGAAACCTCCTGAACAGTGAACACTGTAGGAATCCTAACCAGTAGAAGTTTCAACTGGTTGCAATCTGCAGTCCTCCCCGCTAGATGCCTCTAAATCCCCCTAAATCTTAAGCACTTCTCCTTTAAATAAATGACACACTGTAGCTGCACCCTCATCATCCTGCACCCTTGTGAAGGTGCGTTTGTATTCGAGAATGAGAGAGCATGCTTGTGTGTGTGTGTTCTTACACGCATGAATGTCTAAATGGTTTCCTTTCCACAACAAAACAAAGTTAATTGCTTCAATTACTGATATTATTTGCAAATTACCCGCCATTGGTTGTCTGTGACTCTTAATTTGGAGTCCTATGACTTCATATCTCAACTCTGCGCTCTATTTTGTTGTTGTTGTAAATGGTTATGTTAATAGGGTTTAATCTCACTGTCCTTAGGAATACTGATAGAGTTTGCTTTTGTCTCCTCAGTCCTCACTTTGCCCTCAATGTATTTAATTGTACTGAATTTGACATTTGGCTGTTTGGATATTTGCTACCCTCGCTTTGTCTTTCCCGTCCCTGTCACTTAACCAAACAATCCAAAAGATGGATGCTTAGCAGCTGCACCTTGTGGCTGAGCTGATGTCCCTACAGAGGCGGGGAAAGAAACAGAAAAGAGAGAACAGAAACTTGTGGATTTGAGCTGTCAATGTCTTGCCCAGGCTGTACAGCATATATTCTGCTGTAACAGAGAAAAGGTATGGCGCATAGCACATTTGGACTTTATTGCTGGAGCTAGGAACTGTTTTCTGGTATGCCATCTTCGTAGGTATGTGGGCCGATTATTGAGTCAGTCTTGCGTGTGTTTGTTTGCCTGTTGGGTCATCTTCGCTGTGATGTAGGTGTAATGTCTGACAGGTTATTTTTAAGCCCGCCCAGGAGTTCGGATAGCAAGGCCAGGCATAAAGAAAAAGCAACAACAACAAGATGTGTTTGCTTTTTATTGTTCTGAAGCCTAACAGGACAGATGGGGAACATGATTTTTACACATATTTTGGCTTTAAACACCCCTCATTTCTAAATGGTATGTTTTAGGTAAGTACTGTTTATTATGTAGAGACACCAGGTACTTTTACTGCAGGGTAGCATTTAGAAGGTGGAGAATACACCATATCATCTCACTAATCACCTGTAATGAGCAGATGCAAGGCAGATGTGCATTGCTGCTGGCACAGGTGCTTGCACAGTAAAGGTGTCCAAGGTTTGTGTTGGAATCCCTGATAGCCTTGGTGAGATCTACCATCCTTCTGCTTGCCAGTCTGCTCCGTCCTTTAGACGGAGGAGGGTAAGTATGTTTCTGTGTGGCTGCGAGGGGCAAAAAGAAAAAAGAAACAGTTGGAGGAAAAAGAGAGCACAGTGCAGCCGGAAGAGCTTAATTACCAAGGCATAAGTATTCGCGAGCCTGTCCTCAGCGTCTTTTTCTGAACCGAGCTTGACTCTCAGTGCTGGCTTTAGGCCACTGTGTGAGAGGTTTTCAGTGCAACAGCCGAGTTGCGTCGCTGGATTTGGAACCATCACAGGTGGACTCCCCAGAAGCTCTGCTGCTGGGCTGGGAGCGAGGCCGCGGGGGATCTACAGAAAGGAGACATATGGTAGCTTATGATTAAAAGTGGAAAGTTTTATGCAAGTCCGTGTGTGAATGTGTAACTGTGTGTGTGTGCTCATGCATACGCACTGAATGCAGTTACTGGTGTGTTAGTTAGAACTTATCCAGCCATGTAAAAGCCAAAACCTGTGTAGAAATAACGACTTGTCTTAAGGGTTGGATAAAAAAATCACAATACCAGTACCCTTTAAAGTGATACCAATACCAATAGAGTGTTTCATTTGATATCTTTTTTTCTACTTCATTCAAAACCCATCATGAATGGAAGCATTCAGTAAACTACCGAAATTACATTGAACATTTTGATGGCATCTTTGCACACTCAACTTCCAGCTCCTCCAAATACATGGTGCTCGACTTCACCGCTCTTAAGATGGAATGGGTTGCAGCCTCTATGGTAGCAGGACAATCTCAGGTGGCATTAAGCCAAAATAGAATTGCGGTTTTTGGCTGTGAGCGAAAGCATACATTTTTCTAGATCTGCGTACAACAAGGATGGAATGCAGGTATTGTTTGACTGGATACGTTTCAATACTTGGTACTGGATAATTTCGGTTCATACTATGAAGGTATAAGTACCGGCTTCCAGCCCTACAGTACTTGTCTGTCAGCTTGACTGACAAACAGAAGTGAATTAATTTATCTACAGCTGTGGAGGAGACTTAAAGCAGTTTTAGAAAACCTGTTGCTATAGGCGGCATGGTGGTGCAGTGGTTAGCATTGTCGCCTCACAACAAGAGGGTTCCTGGTTCAGGGAGTTTGCATGTTCTCCCCCTGTCAGCGTGGGTCTGGGTGCTCCGGCTTCCTCCCACAACCCAAAGACATGCAGGTTAATTGGTGACTCTAAATTGTTCGTAGGTGTGAATGGGAGCGTGAATGGTTGTCTGTCTCTGTGTGTCAGCCCTGTGATAGTCTGGTGACCTGTCCAGGGTGTACCCCGCCTCTTGCCCAATGTCAGTGTGAGAGACTCCAACCCCCCCACGACCCCTAACAGGATAAGCGATTTCGGAAAATGAATGAAAGCCGCTTATAGTCTTAGATGAAAGTCAAAGTATCATTGCAGTGTGTACGTTACAGTTTAAACAGGTTTTCCATCACCTCTCTACCTCTTTTCATCACAGTTAAGGCATGTATTACTCAGTGGCGATCCACTGACCACCATCCCTACCCCCAGCCCACCCCCTGATCAAAATGTGTAGAGGCCAATAAAACTGTCTATAAGAGGGTGTGGCATACTCATCTCTTTATGCTAGGGTGAAGGTAGTGGGGTCTTGTGAAACTAGACTACCTGAGGCATTCAGTGGTATCAACAGCTTAGCTTGTCGAAAAGGGGGCTAAACAATGCTCCAAGGTTAGGCTGAATTTTCGTAAGGGGCCCCCTAAACTCTCACCTCAAGATAAAGTATATCACTTCATGATTCCTTGACTCTCTTATATACTTCAACAGCATAGTGAAATTCCTGAAATTCAGTTTCGGCTTTTGGTTTCGATGTGCCACCCCAAGAATTTAAGCGGCCCCATCTGGCCAACCCTTTTTGAGAAGTTTCCAGGGGCTCCACTGGTCTCACTACATACGAACCTATCATGAAATATCTACAACTGTCCTCTTGTGTGCTTGCCAATATTTTTCTTTTTCTTATAAGTAATTCAGCCAAGTGGCAAACTTGTTTTCCTTGCTAGCAGTCTCTAGTGGCTTCCCACTTGTTCATTTTACAAGTAAAACATGTTACATAACGGAATAAAAACATTCTCCGTGACTTTTAGTTTGCTGTTTCTCTTCTACTCCTTCATTTTTTTTTCCCGAAAATTGTGCACATTGAAGCTTTGGCCTCTTCTTCATGCTCTGAGCCCTGGGAGCTACAGTGAGCTTTTTTGAGCCAATTGCTGCTGAGATCAATTCATGCCACTTCTTTCTAGAGGGCTCCCTGGCTGCCTATATTGTGTACAGCGTGCCACTGACAGCCACTGGTTAATCTGCATGGTGCAAAGTTGATATCAAGGGGGCAGTGAGGCAGATGAGCGTAATTATGCCTTATAAGTGGCAGTACTATGACTGTTGACAGTGAAGTCGTTTCATCACACAAATGGGCAATAATGCAGAATGCCTGTCGACACAGCAGGGCGACAATCAAGTTGCTCAGTGTGACATTTTATTTAGGTGTAGAGTAATTCCAACAAAAACTGGAACAGTACCTCAATCCACTCTTCAAAAAACTCATTACACATGAGCGCAGAGAGGCAGTTTTTATGTTTTATGTTGTACTTCATTGCTGTAGCTTTTTCAGCTGATGAGTTTACTGGTTTTACATGTCACCTCTGACAAGGCCACCACCCAGTGATGAATTAAATCCTTTTATCCATATCTTGGCAGTCAGTTTTACCACAGTTTCACACATCTTCCCTTCAGATATGCAGTGACAAAATGGGAAATCTTTCATTGTCAGAATCTCAAGAGCTTTTCCTCTACAGTTACATATTTACAGTCCACACAGCTGCTCATAGCAAAACTGGAAAATACATCATATGTGGCTGTGTAAGACTAAGAGCAATGTTGTGACGTTTTTATTGGAAAGACTATGAAAGATGCCGTAACTCAAGAAGCATAATAAACATAATGTGCTTTGACTTTCCCATATTCTCTGTAATGTGGAGCAAGCCTGAGGTCTTGCTTAGATGTGGCCCAGGATTTTATACGATCCTGTCCAGTGGGTTTGACAGATCAATCTGAACATTTAATGTGCTTTTTGACTGCATGACTGGGTTTTACATGCACATACAATATACTCCCCCACACACGACTGCACATATCTGCTCAAACCCACACAGTGGCCTGTCCGAAAAGCTAAATATATATTCTAAACTAAACCCTTTTTTGCTCTTTTACAAACTAGACTTAAGACAGTGTGTCTCATGTCTATCTAGTCAGTGGCTAAGAAGTGTGTGGGTACTGTGGCCCCGCCGTGAACCAGCAGTGTGCAGCTCTTAGCCCTGCCAGGCGTGTGTCTCCGCCTGGGCTTTGAGTTATAGCTGCCGGGGTCTGAGACCCATTCATCAGCGCTTCATTAAAACCCAAATCGCTTTTTCAGTCACAGCCTTCTCTCTGCCAGCCCGACAAGTCCCACATCCTGCCTGCTCAATTTCTGGGCCGGGCCTGTTGTTAAGAGCAGTTCAGTTCCATGACTTTGCAGCCCCGGCCTGCTCTCAGTTGAGAATAAGGTGCTGTAAAGAGTACATTACCCACCTGGGAACCTCATTGGCAGGAATGGCTTTTCACTTGGTTAGCAGCAGAGCAGGGAAGACTCACCTGGGTGACATGAGGGGGGGTGGAGAAGGAGCGAGACACGGGGCTGTTGAAAGGAACTCTCCAATGGCCTTTTCCTGTTCCGCTTTTGTTTGGTGCTATCTTGCCGTTCCGTGTTATTCAAACCACACAATGAGGTACAAAGCTGCCGGTGGCTGCTCCTGCTCCGTCCCTCCACCCCTTCATCCTCCTCCTCCTCCTCCTCCTCCTCCTCCTCCTCCTCCTCCCTCCGGCGTATTATAAGTCATTTAAACCGGGTTTTGGCAGAGTGGAGCTGAGGCAGGTGGAACTGGAATGTTCACAGGCCCCTGACTATTCTTCGCTCGCAGGAAATTTGTTGTCCATTGTGCCTTTGCTGCGGCAGCTTGGTTAAAAGGCCAATATCTTATCAAAATTGCAGCAAAGCAGTTCAGCAGCTCTATCATGCTGTCTGTTTGTCGCACATTTTCACCCTCTCATTGTCTATCACTTCCTCTCTACCCTGTGAAGTCTGTTCTAGTCTATTAGGTTGAAAGACGTGTTTGAAAGTCCAAGGCATTTATTTCTCCATTACTGCAACACAACACTTGACTTAAGTGAATGCTGTAAGTAAGAATGTAGACCAGTCAGTGAGTGTTGTAAGTGTATTCCATTGATAATGGTGAAAGGCATTTAGTATTGATTTTTAAAGCAAAACAGATACTTCACAGCTGATTGATTCTTTATGGTTTTACTCACTGCGTAGTTCTACAGCTGCACATGTGGGTCAATCCGTCAGCTGAACCACAGATCCTAACTAAAGCCTGTGTTAAGACCAAGTGGCAACCTCCAGGGCTAAAGAACAAAGTCAATGTGGAAGTGCCAAAAACTGCGGCTCTTGGACTGGCCACTTGCTGGCTCAAGTCAGTCTCCATAGACCCTGTGTTAAAATGCCTAGCTTTACAGCAGAAATGAACATGTTTACAGCCTGGTGCGAAAATGGTTTTGGTCTCTGTAGCTAATTTTCCCCTTCATGACAACTGTGCAGGGGTGAATTTTTATATGACTCACCTGTTTAAATATTATCAGGGCTTAAAGTTACGTGTTATTAAGGCCATGGCTGCTTTGAGCGACAGGTGGGAGCTGTCCCTGGACAAGTCGCTACCATGGTGTAACCTCAGATTCACAGAGTATAGGCGTAGCTGTGGCTGTTGCCATTTCACTGTATGAATGAGATGAAAGCCAAAGACCCGTTTTTAGAGTAAAAGAGCCTTCAAGGAGTTGGATGTTCAGGTTTTCGGTATGTAGGCCTCATGATACATTTTGTTCCAATGGTTTTAAGCTTGTTTAAGCCAGTTACTAGCAAAAATTTGCATTAGCACAAAGCTTTAAATGCACCAGTGCTAACCAAGCCAGCAGCTAACATTAGGGTTAGCTCCACCCACACGTCCAAATATGTCACTTCTAGTTCTGAAAATCCAAGATGGCGACAGGCAAAATGCCAAACTGGAGGCTTCAAAATGGCAGACCACTGGGTGATGTCACGGTGGCTACGTCTGTTATTGTATACAGTCTATGGTGAAAACCTTTGGGTCCACAGCAGTTCTGCAGTTCGGTTTGTGTGTAAAGAATAAAATGGGTTAATAAAAGCCAAACTCAGTATTGACTTCACAAGTTTGAAGCACTTGCTCCTGTTTTAACTGCAGCTCGACTGCCAGTGGCTGTATTTTCTCCAGAACATGCTCATTACGTTTACTATGACATGTGACCTTTTCCTAAATGTAACACAGACCACAGGGGGGATAGGGAAAACAGGATCGCGCAGTGTGCACCAGTTAGAAATTGGAGAGAAATGGCAAGAAAGTGCCAGTATTGTTTTTCTTTCTCTAGCATTGGGATTTATCAGCAGCCAAAATACGCACTTGCTCAAGCCTAGAGAAAACACTTTAACCCTCACCACAATGCATGTATACACGTGTGCACAGTGACACACACACACACACACTCTTGCACTCCTCCACCCTCTCCCCACATCCTGAGGGGAGAGGTCAGGTTAAGTGCTGCGTGGGGCAGTAGGCCTGCTTTTCCTCTTGGCTGGCACCCTGCCCACGTCAACAGTCCCTCTCTTCAAAAGCCACTAATGCCGGGCCCAGTGCTGACAGTGTTCTGACAATGAGTTACTATCTGCCAGCCATGGCCCCTGTCCCACTGCCGGTCCCTCTGAAAAACAGATCTGTGGCGAGAGCAAAGGTTAATCTAGCAGTGAGGCTCCGCTGGCGACTGCCTCCACGGCCATGTGTGACTGAGAATAGGCTGAGAGGAATTAACACTGCTGCCTCGGGGAGTGTTGACAGAGGTGTGTGTGTGTGTCCGTCTCTTGTCTGCGCTCCCGTGTGTGTCCGTTGATGACGGGAAGTGAGGAAGGGGCAGATGACGAGGTTTGAGGAGGAGGTTTTGTGTTCACAATCCATTATCTTCAGGGAGGAATCACGCTGGATAAAGGTTGCTTCATGCCATTTCAGAGATGTAAGACAAATACCAGCAGACCGTGTAAACATTGCAGTGAGAGTATGCGTGCTGTCTCCCCTTTGTCCGCTGTATCAATTGCTCTGTCGGCCTGTCTCACTCTATTGTTTTTTTAACCTACCTCAATTTTTTTTTTTTTTTTTACCATCCCTCTTGCCTGCCATTGCGGCACGAAGAAAAGCACAATGCAACCAAATGGCTTCTGCAGCCTGCCAGTTAGAATCCCCCTTGTTTTGTGTTTGTATATAGTTATGTCTAGTCTTCTAAGGTCAACTTGGTTCATGGCCTCCTGAGGTGAGAGCATTTAAACGGGTCTCTCTACCACTGTGCCAGCTGTCTGTTTCTAGTCCAAACAGCACTGTTGGCTAAACCCCTGTTGCCACATCATGGCCTCCTGCCTTTTGGCAACACTCTAACTGTTAAAAGCTTACCATTAACTCCCATGAGTATCACTTGTACCCTAACCGGCGAGGGTGTTTTTTTTCCCCCTAAATGGTCTTAAAAGTGAGTTGACATTTTCTTTCACTTCCATCATCACGGGTGTCAAACGGAGCATGTTGTTGTGAAGCGATAGTTATATCGAGGCGAATAATAAATCAAATTCCTCACCTCGGATTTTCCAGATTAGCATATTTGTAGTAGCAATAAGCCATGCATCAGCAGTTGGGGATCTTTTCAAGGATTTGTGGCTTATAAATCACACAGAAGAAATACCCATTTTTGTGGATTTGTCCAGATTATCTTTGTGCAGATAAAGTGGAAATTGAGGGATAAATAAGAAAAGAAAAAAAGAAAGAAAGCATCAAGGCGTGCTGGCTCTGGCTCATCACAGTCAATTAGCTATGTGAGGCATCTCCTGGAGATATTTCACTCCGGATAAAGCCTCTTCTGTCATTAACCTGTGTGTGTGTGCATAGAAGTGTATGTCTCTGTGTGGTATTTTTCTTTGCGTGCGGGTGTGAATGTCTGTGGGTATGTGTGTGTGGGTAGCCTGTGCACACACCGACAAAATACCTTCATATAGCCCTCCTTGTGAGACAGGGCGGACTGGAGTGCTTGTTTTCCCACTCGCAGTGGGTGTGCATTTCTTTATCTCCTTTGCCTGTCGTGTTGACTGATGGGTAATATGCTAAATGGGGCCTGTGTTTACCTCACCTGTGGCACCGGCGGGCCTCCGTGTGTGCTGGGCTGTGACAGGGAGCACTAATAATGCTTTAACTGCTCTGTCAAACTTCAATCACATTGACACAAGCTTGGGTGTAGCACACTGTCCTGTTGGCAGAGGGGCTGTCACTGGACAGATGTAAGTGAATTGTGTCCTGGTAGTTACATGGCAAATGTTGACTACGCGCTGGAGGTCAGGTAAATGGGCTGTGCAGTAGCAGCACAAGTGCAGACAAAGTGCAGACAGTGGCGGATCTTCCTTAAGGTAAGATAGGAGGCCGTCTAGGGTGCCTCCCAGAGCCCCACCCCCACCCCACCCAACCTTTTTTTGTGTGTTTTCTTACTTTTTCGGTAAAAATAAAAATAAAAAGAAGATGAAGTTCAAGTATCTCGGGGTCTTGTTAACAAATGATGGAGTGTGAGATGGATCGGTGGTTTGGTGCGGCTTCTGCAGTGATGTAGGTGTTGGGCCGGACTGTTGTAGAAAAGGAAGGAGCTGAGCTGGAAGGCGATATACTTTCCATCTACGTCCCAACCCTCACCTCCATCGATCACACATTTACACCACTGTGCTTCTTAATACTTGATAACCAATATTACCCCGTGTATACAACAAATTTGAAAATACAAATTGAGAATACCGACAACAGTCTCACCCTGAGTGTGCTTTACATTCCCTCTAATCATTTCTGTACCTTGTGAAAATACTGTCTTTGTACCTCTTGTTAAACTGTCTGATATCTTTTATATATTGAAGTATTCTTTATGAGGTAATATGCTGTTCGAATTAGCCTTTGCAATGAGAATAAAAAAAGCTCTGTCACGTTGTTGACCATTGTTTTGTGCTGAAATAAAAATTGGTTCAGGCTCCGTTTTGGCTCTGGTACAGTTTTAAAAATAACATTTTGGCACTAGTATCAGAAAAAACACAGATGATACCCAACTCTAATAATACCAGTAAAATTTAAGAGGGGGAGGGCTTCCCTGGTGCTGAATGCTGAATGTGCGTGTTAGGTGTGGCACTGAATGCAAATGTGCATTTGAGTACTGGTG
Source organism: Cephalopholis sonnerati (assembly GCA_019142605.1). Lineage (NCBI taxonomy): Eukaryota > Metazoa > Chordata > Actinopteri > Perciformes > Serranidae > Cephalopholis > Cephalopholis sonnerati. Next base: position 15,690,665 of record JAGQAX010000010.1, on the reverse strand, counting down.
TTCGTCTATATTCATGGGTCTTTGTATGCAAATACTCAATATGTGTTTGCATATGTGCGTGTGTGTGTGTATGTGTAGCTTTTTTTCCTCCCCTTTTATATGTGTGTATCTATTGCAGGGTTAGTGGAGCAGTGAGGCCTTGCAGTGAGTCTCTCTACAGGAGTTTGTGATTTACGAGCCGGGTGCGAGCACTTCTCCCATCCTCCTGCATAACGTCCCCATTAGAGACAGCAGACACTGTGGCTCTGTTCATCATTTAGCCCCAGCCACCAGCACACCTGGGGAGACAGAGAGAGAGGGAGAGGGACAAAGACCGAGAGAAGGAAAAGGGGGGGAATAAAGAAAGAGGAGATAGCGCAGTGCATTATCTCGCCATCAATTATCGCCCTATGCCTTTAGAGAGACCATGACCAACTGCATCTGTGTACAGCGGTGCAGAAAAAAATGAAAAAGAGAAAAAAAAGAAAGGATGGGGATGCAAAAGGCAGGGGAAAAAAACAGTGTTGTGACTCATAAAGACTCTACCCCAGCCAGCCAGCCACCACAGCAGTAGCCATAGGTCTTGCCAGAGATAGCGAGTTGCCCACCTCCTTCCTACATCTCCTCTGGCTCTACTTGCAGTTTTTTTTTGTGTGTGTTTTTTTTTTCTTCGTCTACCTATGTTCTGTACCTGTGTTTGTTTTGGTCTGTCAGCCTCATTATGCGGAGCGAGGCGTCAGGGGACACACAGGCTAACAACACCCCTGGGGAGGAGAAAAGAGAAGTAGTAGTGTGTGTGAAAACTCTCTGGGAGTCATTCCAACACCTATCTACATTAATAACCGCATAACCGCAGATAACAAACACTTCATGAAACGGTAGTCATATTTGCTCGGCATACACTTAAGGCTGAGCAGAATCATTTTATGAAATGTACTGTGTGTACTGGCAAACATTTGGAAAATTGCCTTTTCATAATAGTGGGTGAAATCTTTGTTCTTGCCACCGTTGTACACAGTGTTTTGTGCTTTATCTTATTTATACAACTGCTGTATGTACCGAGCTTATGACTAAAGGTACACTGTGTTTTGTTTTTCAATCGCTCACGAGTATTATGGCATACACGTACTGCAGATATGTGGAGTTAGTTCCCTCCCTAACAACATCTCTAAAAACAGCCTGATATCGCCTTGACGCATAAGGGCTCTTACTTTTATTTCAAACTCGAGATACCGTGGGAAAAGAAAATATGATTCGATCTGCAATGATGTGTTCAAGTTCAAAATTCACTGTGTGAAAACAAAACACGCCTTGCCCTAAACTTCAATAAGGGGAAACTAAACTGCACTGTCACTCTGATCTGTTTCATGCCTTGTTGCATTAAGTAGGCTGTTTTTGTTCCCTTTACTCACTCAACACAGAGCAAACTAACAAGCAGTAATAAACAGATAGTTATGACACAAAACCGTTGAATAAGTGATGTGCCGGCATCATCATTCACACTGATTTTGGTCTAGGGGTGCTTGTCTCTTTAAGTGTTTTCAGAAATAGATTGAAGGAGTTGGAGGAAGGTGTATCAGGCTGGAGATGCTTTTGACAGAGTGTTTTGCCTCTTTGTGATGCAGGTTATGATGACTTTGATTTTGGTATACTTGTGCTGTGATTCTGGAATTTTATTGTGTGTAACTAGGCTGTGTTGTATGTCTGGAATTGTGTTTAACATGCCCCTGCCTGTCTTGGCTAGTACACTCTTGTAAAGGGGATTTTAAGGGTGTTTTCACATATAGTCCTTTTTTAACAAACTGAACCCAGTCCTCTTAAAGTGCACCAAAAAGTGGACCAACAGAAAAGGGACTTAATCCTTTTTGTGTTCACATTGTCAGTTCATTTGAAAAAGGACTCAGCTCTCTTTCTGGTCAAACTCAGCTCTGACGAGGTCTCAGTCCTCTTTCTGTTCACACTATAGCCTATGTATAATATATATCAACATAGTTTATTTTCTTTTACTTTGACATGACACTCGTTATGAAGCCCCTCACTTTCAAAAAAGTTGGAGGAAAACCTTTGCATTTCTGTGCTGTAGACTGTTGCCATTTGGTGTACTCTTGCAGGCGTCCCAGTGCAATAGCATGTGATCTGGAGGGCTAAATATAATGGCAAAGAGCAAAGTGAACCCAGAGCACTTTGTGTTCACAAGGCACAGGTTAAGTGAACCGCAACGTGGACTTACAGCAAACCAAAGTAAGCTTCGCTTCAAATGGGGTCTGAGTTCTCTTGGAGTGTTCACATATGCACAAAAAATGCCGAGTCACCCATCTGAGTCTATTTCGAGGGCTGAAAAGGACCAAGTCTTAAAACACCCTTAATCTCAATGAAGCTTTTCCTCGTTAAATACATTTTAAATAAAAAAAGAAAAAGGATTCGACATGTTGGAGAAAATCCTGGAATAATCGCCAAGACCACTGCCTTTTGTGGGGCAGTGAAGGCACCACTAATGAACAGAACAGCATTCATCCTACAGCCAAACTCATGCTACACAACTTTCAAAGTCATCAGATCATTATACTCTTCACACTAGTCTATGGTCATTTGGGTTTTCACACTACATGACTGAGTGGTGACAGGGGGCCACACACTAAGATTTTTCCTCAAGAGAAATCCCAGATAATTATGTCATGATGTGCAGATTGAACCAGAACTAAAGGTTGAAGTGGTGCTTACAAGTAAATATCAAAGCCAAAAGCGACACAGCAGCGTTCTGAATGAGGTATTAGGCTAATAACTTACAGAAACATCACATGCAATAGTCCACCTTCCACCTTCTCGTCCCCTTTCTTTGTCACTTTTTCTCTCCCTTTTAGATACACTCACCTTGGAAAGTACCACAGTGCCGCCTGTCTCTGACCTCAACTTGTGTCTTGTGCTGTCTTTGGCTGTAGCTCGCCGACAAAGTCTCCGACAGGTCGATATTTTTAACAGGCTAGATATCTGGAAAGTGCCTGAGACGCATCAGTGAGCCTCTCGGCTCGCGTCTTTGAACAGTTCACACACAGTGCTTAAGCGCTGATATGTGGGTGCCGAGCCGACGCCTATTTGCCTCTGATTGGGGCTTTTGTCAGGGAGCTCCAAAATCTGTCAGAGGGCGAAGAATGGGGCTAAAGTCGTGTACTGTGAACTGGGCATTAGCATTATATTTTAGATCTCATTCTTTCACACAAAAATGACAGCCCAGTTGAATCATTTATTAATTTAAATAACTTTCTTTGCAAAGTAGTGATCTTTGCCATTGAGTAAGAAGCTTAAGTCAGCTTGAAATTATGAGCCACTCATTTGTATGGATATCAGTGGAAGGTTTTAGTGCCTACTGCTTCAAGGCATTTCCAAACTATTTAAGATCTGCATAGGAAATAACTGAATCGTTTTCATTGTTGGCATAACAGTTGTCAGATTTGTGTAAAATGTGTGTGTGTTTGTGTGTGTGTGAGAGAGAGGAAATAATGGCCAAAGTTATTAATATTTGCAAAAGACTCAAGAAATGTCTCTAATTCTTTGTATTCATATAAATATGAACCAAATCTGGTGGTACGCTTAACACAGATCTCGTGCCAAAGAATTGTTGAACCCCACAGGCTTAGTGTTAATTTTTTCGGGGATGAGACGGAGCCTTTCTGCTCTACTTAACATTTGTAATGAAACCTCCCGAGGCTCTTTTTCTATCTGTCTCTGGCTTGCCTCTTCCAACACAATGCAGGTCGATGGCAGAGAAGACTGGAACACCTGCAGTCATCATCGCCTCTCTGGATCAGTATACTGCCACTTGTGTATCCAGCTTTTTTCCACGTTTCACTGCCCGATTTACATGAGGACTCAGAGTGATGTAAGCGACATGGAAATTCACAGGAAGGATAGAGTTTTTAGTACTTCTGTTTATTACGATCCCTAATAGTAGATGCAGATAGATCAGCCGCTCTTCCCGGGGCTGACTCATAAACATAACAAAATAACAAGAAGAAAAAAAAACAAGCAAATAAACAAAAGATCAAGAAACAGAATGAAAGTACAGCTATCTAGGTTGTACAGTACACACATTTCCACATTCATAGATATTACCATACTTTGCTGTGCAATTAAATCTTGAAAGGGAGTGTACATGTATGCTGTAAGGGTTACTATAGGTCACTGATGCATATGCCAACAGTCCTAAACATTTACCTTAGTACACAACAACCTCAGCCTTGCCTTATTTTGTCTTCCAGAAATACGATCTATACAGCTCTGTGGGTTGTTTCAGATTTGTTTGGCCTTTAGAAGTGTATAGTATACTTAACTGCATCAGTTTAACAACACTCCCATTTTGTGGGCTTTAATGGTTCATGTCTTCATGCCAGACCGCCACCATACCAGGATGACGAACTCTACATAGTGATGACATCATAGATTTTGAAATCATTTTTTCTAAGCTCGAGGAAAGTTTTGCAAATATAATACCTCCATGGATCAAATACAAATACAACAGGCGTCTCTCTATAACGGTGGTCTATGGCAGTGGTTCCCCACTGGCCCTCCAGATTTCTCCTCAGTCATTAGTTCAAGGTCCACACAGTTTAATACATTCAGTGTCACACTTGGGTTTGGCCATGTCGTTGAGCTAGTTTGCTGTCTCTGTTAAGTAGCTGTCCATTAGTCAATCACTCTACAGCAGGAAACAGCACCTCAAAATAAAAGCTCTGTGCCACCAGTTGGGAACTACTGGTCTATAGTGAAAAAGCTTTTTGGGCTGCAGGCGATTTTTTTCGCTGCAGTACCACAAGTGGCCACTGGAAAAAATTGGAAGCAGCTTTCCTGGGAGCGATTATCACAATAAGTTGGTGGAACACCCACATGTGGGTTCTCACTTGGTCAGTTATAACAGTAAATGTGAGAAAGTTGTGTAAGAGAGTGTGTCGGCGTTGCACCACTGTTGTAGGGTATGTCAATGACAACACAACATGCTAACGTTCATTCTACGTGGTGCAGGTCCATATCTCTTCTATTGCACGTTTTCTTTTTTCTATTTTCAATTTCATAACATTTAAAGATGCTTTTCAGTTTTATAGGCTTCTGTGACCTGTTGCCTTTAAGGAAAGTGTTTGTCCAGTCTTCATGCAGTGTAATACAGAGGTGTTTGAAAGGTCTTTATTTCTATAATGAAAATAGTTGACCAGAGTTGCTGGTGGGCAAAATGCTACCTCAGTCCCCAGCAAGAGGATTTTATCTGTCTCTGACTTTTTTCTTTTACCAACATATATTCAAACTAAACAAAAATCAACATATCCTTCTGCATTTTTCCCCCACTGTACCAAACTCACACCAACCGTGGCTCCTAAACCGTAGCATGAACCGTGACTGTGCCTTTGCTTCATACTGCTGCGGCTGTCTAAGTGCTTTAGCACACAGATGCACAGTAAATTCCAACCTTGCCCTCCAAGCAGCTTGAAACAAATGCTAACTTTCTCCTACACACACAACACACCCAAAGGTGCACTTATTCCCTCCAACAACAACACTGTTGCCATTTCATCTAAAATACAGTAGGTCCTGATGGGGTGCTGTTCTCTCCAAACACCTGCAAACCACTTGTGTCTCCCATCAGAGCTATTTACAATACCAACAGATACTCACACCCACACAGGACAGACACCTGCATCTATTCTAACCCAGTGACATACAACTGGAGAAATAATTTAACAGCTTGGAGCAGCTTTTACAGCTGCGTAAGCTGCCTCTATTTACACGTGCATGTGTGGATGCATGAATGTGTGTGTGTTTCCGAGTGTGCAAAGTGAGCAGCAAGCGAGTGTTTTGCTGCCACTGCTTCTTACGCGTGAAGTAAAAGGAACAGCTTGAAGTGGGTCGGTGGCACTACATATTTAACGAGGCGTCTCGGCTCTTTAGCTGCACCGTTGTAGAGCAGCGAGCAGAGTGTCGCACTTTGACTCCTGGAGCACACCTCACATCGCACCAGCAAACAGCCTCATCTGGCGGGGCTGTCGAGTACAGCGATGGCTGGAAGCTCTCTGTTTTTTTCTGGCTGGCAGAACTTTAACTGAGAGGGTAACCACAGGCTGTCTTAGTGCACACAGAACCTCACCCTCTGATCCACCCATGTTGTCCCTGTTACGTCAGCGATCAACACAGGGATCGGGGGATCTGAAATGGCAGGTTGAAAAAAAGAGAAGTGTTGGTGGTGTTGGTGGATGGAGCCTAAAAGATGACAGCTAGTACTGGCACAGCTACTGTTGAGAGAGAGCAGAGAGGGCCGGAGGGATGGCTGATGTTTGCGCTCCCCACTAGTGTCACTGGACAGCTGTGACATTTGGGGCTGCGTTCTGGGCCAAAGCTCAAGCACCCGGGCATCCTGGATGCCAAATCAGATGAGGTCAGATACAGTGTGTGTATGTACTTGTGTTTGTGTGTGTGTGTGGGTGGGCGGCACAAGATCAAAATTACCCACACCCTCCCTGTGGCAAAACAGACTGACTGTAATGTGTGTGAAATGACATTTGCTCTCCCACAAGAGTTCAGTGTTTCACTGAGCTATGGCTTTGCATTCAGAGTAGCTCCGAGGAAGAATAGTGAGGAGAGAGAGCGAAGGAGAGATAAAGAGAATGAACGACTGATTAGAAAAAGGAAACAAAGGAAAATAGGTGGGCAGGTTGATGGTGGAAATAAAAACAGCAGCATCAAATGGAGGGACATCAAACACAGATTCCTCCCGGAAACTAAAAGAATCAGCCTTTTCCTCTTTTTACGGTCTCCATTCCCCGACTCTAAAGAAGCACTGAAAAGCATAGAGAGGGCATGTGCTGTTTTCCACTGCAGGATGAGAGACCTGCAGACAAATATACTCAAAAAGGTCTGTCTCACTCTTACTCCCTAGAGGTAAAAATTATCTCTCTTTCCTTCCTTCTCTCTTGTTATAGATTCTCATTGGAGAGTCTCACCCGCCTCTGTCAGCCTCACGCTATAAGGTCAAGATCCTCTGCTGAAAGTTTTTCTTTTAGCCTCAGGACTATTTTCTATCTCTTATTCCCCCTCTGCTGAATGCAGGCTCCAGCAAAGCCCCGGAGGAAAAGCAAAGCCCATCTCCAAAAATATATAGACTTCCCCAGGCATGTGAGCATATGCTGCAAGAAGGTGGATTTAGTGTTTGCTTTTAATGGAAAGCATTGTGTTTGCTTGGAGGCTTTGGAGAGGCCACTGGCATTTTTATGGAGATAGATAGAGAGGGATGAAGGGGGGAATGAGAGGTGATCTCAACCTGAGAATGTCTGCTGGTCGCCAGTAGTTTAGCCGACTCTTGGGATGTATCTGCGTATGTATGTGTGCTGCTGGTGAAGCTGTGTGTGTGTGTGGTGGAGCTGCACTAACGAGATCCCAGAAGAACACCTCATTCGCGGTTAAAGGAGTGAGATCACACCGCGCGTTTCCTCTCATTCACACCGGCTCAGCCAGCACTGTCCCTGTGGTGAGGAGCACACGGCTGGGGAATACCAAACTGAGGCATCAATTACCTGGATCTCACTACATCGGTCAAGGGAGAACAGCAGCTAAATTGAATAACACTTTCCCAGTCGCATGTTGGCAATATGTGCTTTCGCACACAAGTGCCGGCAAACACACACACACAGGCGCGCTCACACTCACGGAAAACAATCAGCGATCCATCCCAGTGGCACCCTCTCTCGACAGGGTACACTAACCACCGCTCACCGCTGAGACTGCCTCTCAGTGAGAAATAGAAGTGCGTCATATGATTGACTCACTCACACTTCCATATGACTGTTAAATCGTCTTATATGCACAGTCAATTCAGGCTTAGTGCCTTTCCCGAGCCCCATGGGCGCGGGTGATAATTTGACTTTTATTGAAATTCAGCTCCAGTGGGTTCAAGGTGGTTGAAGGTTGTTCTTTTACTGCCACAGATGAGATGGAGGGAGAGCACGGCGTCAAACCCTCAAGGCTCTGTCTCTCTCGCCGACTCTCCTGTGCTCTCTCTTGTCTGTTTCCCTCTCCGCCAATGGGGGAATTATTCAGGGCGCAGGGAGTCAATTTTGTGGTGCATCCAAACATGGTTAACAACAGCATTTAATGAGATTGGATATAGCTAGCTGGTGTTTGCCTCCACCCCGTGAACACAGTCTTCTTTATTACTTTGCAGGGGTACATTGTCCTCATTCTTGGGGAGAAAAGTAGCAGTGACAGAGGTTAATAAGAGTTAAGTTATTCTTTTGGGTCCTAAAGGGCACGCTGTATTCATGTTTTATTTTTAGGAGAAGTTTGTAACTTTGCTCTGATAAATGCCACCCAAACTTTTGAGTCAGACTCTGAGTGTCCCGTTGGAGGTGACAGGAGGTGCAGCTGGGCTCTGCTGTGTTTAAAGGGATAGTTCTGATCTTTTGAAGCGGGGTTGTATGAGGTACTTCTGTATAGTCAGTGTATTACATAGGGTAGATGTCAGTCAGCACACGCTGGAGTCAAGGAAGCATAGCAATGTACTGCTATGGAGGAGTCAGCAACAGAACGCATTTTAGCCACGTAATAAAAGGCCCAACTAAAAAAATCAATATCAGTTTAAGTGTATGCTATATTTAGAATATTTCCCTGCTTTACCTTACTGTCAGACAGCCATTTCCAGTGGGGAAGTGAAACTGTTTTATTGCTCTCTTAAGAGCCAAACTCCATTGAAAGAAACAGTGATTTAACATCACTGAACACAGGAGCTGCTGGTGTACAGCTGCCTCAGTCAGTTGTTTGTGTTATTGTGTGACTTTGGTGTTTAGATAATATGGGTTAGTTCAGATTCACCACACAGTAACAGAAACATACTGATCAAGGCAGCGGTACACCAGCAGGTCCCACATTCTGTGACGTTAAATTACTGTTTTTCTCAATAGAGTCTGGCTTTGACGAGAGCGTGTGCAACCGGTCTTGCCTGACACTTTGGTATGCCACAAACTCTGCGTTGCGTTTGTGGATGATGAGGAAGGAGACGAGTATGACTGCTGCCTTGCAGACCAGGGGGATTTATTCTCTCTCCTGTGCAAAACACATTAAAATCAGGACAGCAACTTCTCATGACAAGCTTTCCACAAACACACCTCTCCTCGCAGGGTCCAGAAAACGAACATGAGCTGTTACATCATTTTCTCCTTAAGATTGCGTGGTTAACAACATGCAACTGAAGAGATATCTTCCACTTCCGCAATAAAAAAAAATTAATTAGAACACATTTACATAAAAAACAACACATAGTACAGCAACTTCTCATGACCAGCTTTCCACAAACACACCTTTAAAAACACGGGACAACACAACAACCTGCGTGACAAACTGCTGTCATGCTCCTTTAGCCTAGCTTGAGATCGGTAACTTAGCGTTCTCCATGAAAGTGATGCACTGATTTAAAAAAAAAAAAAAAAGTACATAAATACACACTGAAATAAATGTGCCAGCAACAGGCGGCATGTGTGACCTGTACCATGTAAAGTTTGCACCTCTGTTTAGTGTTTTTATCGCATTTAAAGCTTTATAGGCAGGAACACACATAACTCTTACCTCTCCTCACAGGGTCCAGAAAACGAGTGAGGAAGATAGAGCATATCTACAGGAAATGACATCACCAAAAGGTCTGAGGTCACACAAGAAAAATCGAATTTAAAAAATAGAAGCTCCCCAAAATAAATACAGAAACAAAGACAAATATATAAGAAAGCACCAACAAAATCTGAACAGATACGACAGATGATTCGTTGATATATAAACTTAGTACAATTATGCATCGGTTACAAATAGAATGGGAATTAAAGGCATAAACGGCCTCGCCACTGGAAGGGGCTGTCTGACAGAAAGGGAAAGACATGAAAATACTCTCAACATGGTGGACACTTTTTGGGACTTTTATTAGGTGGCTAAAATGTATTTTGCTGCTGCCCCCATCCACAGCAGTATATTGCTTAACTACCATCTACTGTATGAAATACACTTACTATGGATACAGCCCCACTTCAAACAGTCCAGACTATCCCTTTAATAAGTGTAGTAAGCACGCATATATCGTGTCTGTCTCTGCATGCACATGTGAGACTTTTATCCTTTATGCATCTCCTTTTGCTTCTGTTGGCGTGATGTTCGTGGACGTGTTAAGGCGAGACAGCTTTCTGTGTTCCTGTGTTTTACTGTTCATAAATATTTCAAGTGCCACACAAGAACAGAGCATGTCTTTGTACATTCAGGCAGCAGGACAGAAATGAGGTCAGCTGGTTTCCAAGAAATGATGTGACTCTTGTGTTCAGCTAAGGTTAGATCCATTTCTGGATAAGATAACGCAGGGCGCTGCCACATGATGCCCTCTCCGTCGCAGTGTTTCTCCGATTACTCCTTTCATATCTTCTTCGATATCTTCCCTTCATAAGAAGTGCAGCCTTCTTCCTTCTTCCCTTCCCTCTATCTCACTCCCTTCTTTCTGCCCGCTTTCTCTTTTTCTTTATCTCTGCATCTCTCTCTGTTTCTCGCTGCCCTCCATACTGGCTCCACATATTACTGGATGGTTATCTCAGTTCAAGTGTGTGACAGAAAAGGACAGCCAGTTCTATCTATTTTTTTGCCCTCCTCACCCCCAGTCGTTATAAAATGCAACCAGGCGAGTCACACCGAGATGCCATCAGAGACACTGTGCACATATTTGACATTGACTTTATTGATTCTTTTATTTCGCTCTATTTTTGTGCTTAGTTTTGTGATTCTTTCCCCCTCACACTCACAACAATGTGCACACACCCACACACACATACACACACTCTGTGCTAATGACAATCCTTACTGTCTTAATTAGAGTGAAGGACTGCAGCGGGAGGTAATTGAGTGACATGATTTTGTTCACTCAGCACTATTTCCTGGTCTGCTTGAAAAACAAAGATGCTTTAACTCACCCCTCGTAGCCTATTAGCCATAGCTTATGCCGCTAAATGTCAGCCGCACACAATCCCAGAGTGACCTGGACACGGTTCTTCTCCGTCAGTCCACTTGTGTCTCCAGCCAGCAGAAGTGATGATAGGCCAACTTCTAACTTTCATTTGTGGGATTTAGAAATGTCAAAGCTATAGTGGATAGACTTTCAATGTCGAGTTATTCTCCTTATGGGAAAAGGTTAAATTACATTGCCCCCTTTTTTTCTTCACACTAGCTCTCCAACATAAACACAGAGTTTAGTACTCATTCTCGTATACTCCATTTTGGAAGCAGGGGAGGGTTTTTTTGGCACAGTTGTGCTGTAAAGTGATACTCCTCGGGCCCTCATGGTTCACGTCAGCCACTCTGCACGTTTAATTTGGGGCATTGATCGAGGAATTCTTTTAGTCGTGTCATTAAAGTGATCAAATTTCAGCTTTTAATGTTTTTATTGGAAAGAAAGGGGAGTAGGGAGGAGCAGGAGTGGCAAAGAGAATAAATGACAGTGGGTGGGTGTGGCTGAGTGATTGGGAAGCCAGCCAAAGCCTTGTTCCACAGCCAGTGAACCATTGGGGAGTAGTCTCCCTCTCCCTGAATGCTGTTTTGTAAGGTGAGGAGCCTGATAAGAGTTGTAATTACCTCATTTTACTGCAGCAAATTGCCAGGTTTCTTAAAAGCAGACAGGCTGGCTGAGGTAATATCAGCAGTAATGAGTATTGTGATGGTTGTGGGAGGCTAGCGCTGCTTCCATCTGGATTATTGCTTGGTCACTGCTGCTGGTCTGCTGTTACAGCAAACTTTAGCAGATCCAGGGCTCATTACTGTGAGGTATAAATGGTTTAATATTGAGTTTCTCAGCATTACGTGTTTTGCAGCCCAATAAGCATGTATGTAAGCATTAACCTTGTATAGTAATGGAATACATAAGCATATGTGAAATACGCTTTTTTTTCCTGATGTTCACATTTTTCCATTGTAGAAGACATTTTATTGGATCTAAAACAGATATGTGCTGTGCTCTATCAAAACGGCTCATCTCTGGATGAACATCAAATTATGGCAGTATCTAAATTCTTGGTCATTTTGGGGTTTTGTTTGATATTAAATAAAGTTTTAGCTTTCGGAATAAGAAGCTCTTGTTGCCAAATTTAGAAAATAAATGCAATTTTTCGTCCTGTCTGAAACTTTCATCCGTCAGGTTCGATTTTCTGCGTTATTTACATCTGTCAGAAGCCTTTAGAGACATTTGACCAAGAATCAGTGAAGAAAATGTGGTAGCGGGACACAGCCATGACAAGACAGAGGAACGGGGCACACTAAACCATTTCATAAATGACAGCTCGCTTTCAACAGGTCAGATAATAATATTCAGGTGGATGATGATGATGATGAGGAGGAGTATGTGGACAGCACACAGGAGGTGGAGGACAGCTCCGCCCCTTCATGCAGCTGAGGTGCCAAATGAAAGACAGGGAGGGAGTGTTGACAGCCAGATAGGCATCTCCAGTGAGGAGAGGCAAAGGAGGAAATAAGTCCTTTAATGTTGTTACGTACTGTGAATTTTAAAAACGAATAGAACGATGAAACACATCGTGATCAGTGCGCAAGGTTTCTGTACTAAACGATTTTGTGTGCAAAAGCCTTTACTCTGGTTCCGACTGACACACCCTGACGTTCTTACCCTGATCCCGATGAGTCTCTCTTCTCTCTCTCCTAAACCTGACCGATCCAACCAAAGATGGCAACAAGTACTAGCCAAGTAGAGGGAGAGTAGCGTGGATCGTGCTATCGCTATCCTAGGAATTGCAAATTTGTGTCCAGGACAGCGGGTGTTCACCTGATTTCAAATAAACAAATGCTCGGCTATTAGAATATTATTATTAATACCTCTTGAAACCCACTGGGTTGCTACGGGCAACCCGCTTGGGCTGGCTCTAGGCAGCTTAGCATCAAAAATATAAATGTTTAATGTTAAACTTTTGTCAATATGGACATGCTACACATCATTAGCTTGGCTAGATTTACCACAATTTAGCTGTTCATTTCATCTTAGGTAAACCATGAGCACCAAAGTATAATTCATTTAGATTTATCGGCATGGTAAACAAGAGAGACGAAAAAAAAAAGTTGACTCTCTACTTTTGAAACAGTCAAAAGTCAAATTTCTTGATAATTTATATTCCTTTAATCAGTATCAAAGGGAATTGAGAGTTTTTAATAAGAATTTAATCCAAGTTGTGAATGATTTAGTTCAAAGTCAATTGCCAACTGAATGCTAACTTCGTTCGTCAAATGGGCCATAGTTCTACCGAAATAAACAACTCTCTTGTCTTCCTGCACCGTGTTGTTGGGTATGCTTGTTTTCGTTACCTTACTGTCCACAAAATAATACTGTCCCCAAGCTTTACTGTGTATTCTCCACTCAAGGACAGGCTCAGTACACCCCTCCTGGTTTATAAGGCCAGTGGGCTTTATCATGTATCTTTGTGGCCACAGTGCTGCCAACTTTTAAGGCCTTTTCTCAGAATCATGGCTTAGTGCCAGTTATTATGTAATTTAATGTAACCATAGTGGTATCATTAGATACCACTATGGTTACATTCAATTAGAAAGCTATTATTATAATTCAAAATGTGTCGACCCATGTATGAGATATTTAAGGTTAATATTTCCCAAATTAGCACTGAGGTAGAAATCTCAAAACAGCTTGCAGAAATCTGCCCAGGAGCTGCATGTCAGAGTGTATAATAGCTTACATGATTGTGAATATATGCCATGTTGTGTATTTTCTTTTTCAAAAGGACTGTGATAAACGTTATCTTCGCCGTAGGGGAGTGCGGGGACGACAACAGAAATTGCTCGCTCTTGATTGGTCCCTGTGAGAATCCATTAAATGACGGTCTACTAAAGTAACTGCAGAATTCCCAAAGCGGTGTCATCACTGCCAGACTCACTCCAAAAACCCCACATGAGGTGGGGGGAGGATCATATTTCTGCTGTGTGCGTCAGGAGCAGAAAGAAAAAAAAAAACCTGAGACATTTGAAATGGCATATCCTTTGTCAGAATGCTGAACACTATGTTTCACCAGATTATGTTGATATAATTTAACCTTTTCATGGAAATGTTAATATCCACGCTGTTTGGCCTGAAACTGATACATATGTTATGAAATATTTTGGGGCTTTGCTCAGTGTGCATTGCTCTACGTCTAGCATAAACTCTATAGCCCCTCCATTATGTGGTTTAGCTATTACCCATGTTTGCCCTTTACTGCCTTCTTATTAACTATAGAAGAGGACGAGGATTCATTGGAAGTCTTTTGTGCTAGAAGAAATTAGGTTGTTTGTTTTAATTGACCCATAGGATGGGACTAATTCTTGGTTAGCCTCTTCCTATTTGTCTCTGGTAATGGTTCGAATATAGAGAAGCATTGGTCTCATCTCTTTTACATCCAGTCAGCTAGAAAATTACTTGCCATTTGCAAGCGTTAGAAGAACAGAAAGGAAGCACATATTTCTGCAGCTGAGTGTTCTTTGTGTGTATGCGTGTAAAGGCCTTTGATTGGAAGGTTTTTGGTAATAAGCACAGGTCAGCAGATCACAACAGAGAGCCCTGTATAAAGCCTGGAGATCCACAGCTTCCATCTTGCCTCCCAGACCGATGCTTATAAGGTGTATATGGTGTGTGTGTCTATTTTTGGGTGTGTCCCTTCTTCTTCTTATCCTGCACAGAGCTCACGCAGGAAGAGAAATCAAACCCCCCCGTAGCCTGTCATTAACAGGAGGCAGAGAGAAAGAAAGATAAGGGGAAGGAATGGAAGCGAGAAGGCAAAAAAAAAGAGACGGGGGAAGTGAAGAAGATGAAAGACAGTGGTAAATGGAGAGTGAAGAAACGCGGGGAGAAGAGGAGGAGAAAGGATGCGCTGGGATTAAGGGGTAGAGGGGAGAGAGGGCGAGGGAGAAGAGGGACGGATGCGTGGGAGAGGAAAGAGGGAGGAGAAGAAGGTGGAGGTAAAGGGAGAGCGGAGAGGGGTGGGCGGTGGGGTTATGATGAATTAAAGATGACACTCTCCGGCAGCCTGGTTTCTAAAGATCACTCTGTCTGCTAATGTAATGTTAATGAATGCAAATGATGTGCCTAACCTCTCTCCCCCTGACCAGGAGAGGGAGAGGAAGAGAGAGAAGGAGGGCAAAAGAAAAAGAGAGAGGTGTGAAGTGCAGGGGGGGGTGTATGTATAAATGTGCTGTATCTGTCTCAGGCCTGTAGCTGAATGAGTGACTGACCATGAAGATATGATTAGATGTGTGAGTCTGTTGTCACCAGCCTCTGGCTGTGCATTGACTGTGTACCTGTCTGTGTTTGCCAACCCCGCTTCAGGCAGGGGGGGGCTGTTGTGTTTTCCTGCTTCCCTTCCTCAGCAACTCTATTACAAACCGGTAATAGTGGGGAAAGAGAGTGTGGCTGCCCACCGCGCGCAGCAAGGTTGAATCTTAAGTTTTATGCGACGTGGCAGCCCAGATGTGTAAGGCCAAGAGAATGTCACCTTGCTGTGATGATGGGATAATTTCATCAGGTCCTGCAGATACCGCATGTATATTCATCCTCCTATCTTGCGAGGCATTCTCTCTAACATCTGCTGCTGATCTCACTTTGGCTTCTGTAAGTCCCCACCTCTCATCTCTCTTGGCTCTCTCTCTCGTCCCCAGCACTGACCTGGTCTTTTTCATGCCGGAAAATTTTATTTTCACTCAGCCAGGGCGAGTGTCTGCGAGCCCAGAACGCTGTTAATACATTTTTGTGTGTGCGCGATATGTGATTTGTGAGCCTGTTCATTTATTCTGTCTGTGGCTCACCGATGCGGGACTTGTGTATCCCATCACTCCCCGCTAATGTCTCAGAGGATGGCAGATTATTTTCTGTTCAATTTTCAAATCAGCCACATTGTCATTGCTGTCTTCGGGGAGACATAGAAGTAACATATTTCTTTTGATGTATTTCTGTTGACTGTTCTGTATCTTCTATTTAAAGCGAAAGCCCTTCAGTGTGAGTGACACAGCTTTAGTGTGGCGCAGATTAGAAAAGTCTCACATCTGTGTTCGCAAGGATTGTCTTCCCTGTCGAACACGGTGACTCAATCAAAGATATCACCTCTTTCATATTCCTTTTAGCCCGAAGCGGTGCTGTGCCATAAACCCAGTCACAGTTTTCAAATCAGCTCAGTGCTCTCGACCATGTTGGACTTGAGCTGGTCCTACCTTCCAGTCCAGTAAACAGTCTTTTTTGTGTGTGATTTCCCAAGGCGCAGTCAGTGAATGGTGTCTGTTTGTGTGACAAACTTCCACACGATTTGTTCAGAAAACACTTCACTCCGTCAAAAATGTTCCCTTTTTATTCATAAATCCCCCGAGTGGACGGCTGATTAGTTTGGGAGACGCAGCAGCCTTTACTCTTGTTTGTTTGTCACTTTGTTTTCAGCCCCGTATTAAGATGCCAGGCTCAGCGGGCTGCCATGGGGCTTCATCATTGTTAAGTGCTCATTTCAATCCCGCTGATTTCTCCTCTTTGGTTTTTCATCTCTGTCTTTCCCTCTGTCTGTCTATTCCCTTCGATATCTCCCACTCTTTGTCCTCCCATCTTGATTCCATTTCAGAGAAAAGATAAACCCTTCTTAAATAATGTCGTTCAAGGCCCTCGGATCTTATTTCAGTTTGTTGCCACAATCACAAAGAGAAGGCCCTCTCAGCCCAGCATCCAGCATCTGGACATGATTGTCTCATTGAATTACAAAGTGTACCAGCATCCTTGAACAGGAGGACATAGTGGAGGGGGGGGGTGAAAGGATAGATGAATGGAAAAGATGTGTTATGGGGTGGGAAGGGGAATCCATGGAGAATTGTCTGCCATATATTGACTAAGGAGCCAGGGAGCTTCAGAGAGGCGCTGCAGCACATGTTCTATCGACCAGCAGCCATACAATCATACAGATGTGGCCACAAAGGGGGGAATTACACAGACATGTTGCAAACTGTAGAATTAAAGTCATACATAAAGGCTCAAAGAGGGTGGAGAGATTGTCCAATCCATTCCTGCCGCTCTTTCTTCTCTGAATTCTTACTATAGATGCTCTTTTGCCCAAGTGCGAGCAATATGCAATCACGCGTGTCTATGTGATGTATCATGCGACTGCTTGCTGACGTGTAATTGTGTGAAGAGGGCTGCCTTATCGATCTGTAGCGCAAGGCCCCATCAATGTTTAATGCAGTCTCTCTCGCTCTTTCATTTCTCTCCCTCCCTCTCTCTATCCCTCTCGCTGTATCTGTGGAAACAGCCTACCATTTGGTATTGATCTACCACTTGCTGCTAATGAGAAGGAGCTGTGCTTTCTGGCATTGGAAGCAGTAGGCCCTCGGTTGAGCCTCGGTTTTGGCTCGGCTTGCAACTTCTGGGTTTTGACGAGTGCGCTGGCAGTGTATCAGCTTGAGTGAGCCTTACACAGTGAGCCAACCCGTATCCGTTGTATGTTTTAGAGTAACTAATATTCTGCGATGTAGTCACAATACACTCCCCGGCCTTGAGGCTCTTTGAATCCATTCAAGGCAAGCTACCCTGACACCTACAAGCTATTGTTTTCCACTAGATTTATGATGTAGTCTACATTAAGCTCTCTATGTTAATAATTTTTCCCACAGACTGAACTGCTAGTGAACCTGGCTGTGTTTAATTTATTGGAGCTTGCAGGTGGAGCTGACATAGCAGAATATGAATGCAGGAGAAAACACTCTGGGCTACCCTCCAAACATGAGGGACTCCAGCGCTGTTGTCTTCCAAATGACTTGGTAAAAACTGAGAGAGGGAGAGAGTAAGGTGGTGTGCGGTCAGATGTAAATGCGATCAGATTCAGGGAGCCATGGAGAGGGAGGACTAATTGTTTTTACGAGGGTTTTATGGTGTAAGCTGAGGAGTAACCCAGTGTTAAACTACTGGAACCCACATACAGCAAGGAGGGATGAATCAGAGGAAATAAGTGCCCCAGCTGCTTTAAATGCAAATTTGCAGTTATAGCACCACTAAAATAAAAATAAATATTTGATCCCAAAATGTGTACGTATTAATTTATATCTTTACCTGAAACGTGTTCCCATATAAAATGGACCAGCAGCCATTTTGGCAAAGGAATACACCACCCACAAAATGGCCATATGTAAATCAACTCGTCATGCTATGTTACCCTGAATTCATGAAGAAAACGTTTAATTTCTCGAATGCTTCCACAAAATTGGTGAACATATTGTTTATTAGATTGATTGGATTGTCTTTAACAAGAGCAAAACTAACTATATCCACACATTTGTTTACAAACTCTTACATAACTTGAGCAGTACAATCCAAGTCTCAATATCCAGTCTTATGCTAAGTGCTTCCTAGACACAATCATTTTTGGTAAAAGCTTACTATGTAACCTCCTGAGACTTTTGTTTAGTATGCAGTTTTTGTTTCTCCTGACTATTTGGAATTGGTAGGACCCAATAAGTATAAACATTGTCAAGATGATGAAGTCGCAATGTCCTCAAACGAGACAACAATAAGGTCCCAATGTCGTCAAGCGAGTTCTTCCTAATTAACAGCGTCTCAGCTTCACTGTTGCTAAAATTGGTCAAATTTGTTGCCATATCAAACTACAAACATTAATAATCATAAATAAACACGTTTCAACCATAAAATTTGATCAGGTTTTGTCCACTTTTGTGTCGGGATCAGCTGCACACTGACTTGGCAGAGATGGCAGCCATCTTGTTTTTACATGGATTAGTGTATTGTTCTCTTAACGCCACTAGATGGCACAAAAACTGTCAACAAATGAGGACAACAGGTGTAAGTTAGGAAGAATGAAGTATAGGAGCAAGTAAACTCAAAATGTGATGTCAGCCAGACGCCAATAATAAGGTTTGTTTAGTAAAAATGCGCGTGTTTGAGAAGTACTGAGCATACCACTGGATGAGACTTGGATTGTACTGCTCTGCAATTATAGACATGACTTGGAGGGTCGCCGCCTCAAGTCCCCGCGCACGGACCAAATATAGAGTGTGGACTGGTAGCCGGAGAAGTGCCAGTTCACCTCCTGGGTGCTGCCAAGGTTCCCCTGAGCAAGGCACCAAAGCCCCAACTGCTCAGGGAGCCTGTCCAAAGCAGCCCCCTCACTCTGACATCCCTCCATTCAATGCCTGTTTAAGTCGAGTCCTGTTTGTGCATGTGTGTTCCCTTCGGGGGTTAAGTATATCTTCTTCTTCGTAAATGGATGTTTTGATGTAGTTTTGCTGTTGTTTAACAAAGTTCCCAATCAATCAGTAAGTCAACATGTTCGCCATATTCAATGGAGGCATGCAAGAAAAACCATTTCTTTATGAATTCCATGTAACTTGGCATTAGTAATGTTTTACAAATGGTCATTTTCTGGATGAAGTATTCCTTTAAAAAAATACATAAAATAATATATTTAATAATATAGTAATTATAAGTATGTATTTATATATGATTAGTTATTTCGAAACCTTTTGCTTTGCAAGCTTAGATCATAGGATGAATTATAATTTCAGCAATAAACCAATACGTGCCTCTTGTAATTTTGAAAGAGCCGGCTTTTCTAATTAATGTGGGTTGCTCGTTTTAAAATGAAACTCTCGAAATCCACTTATGATTAAATGGATGAATGGTCCACATAACAGCTCGTTTAAAACTCTCACACACGCACAGACAGACACACACACGTACACAAGGGACATTTTTCCAAATCCCCAGTGCCAGTGGACAGGTGTGTGAGCTATGGCATGACGGGCTGTGTGAGCCCCACCCCGTTGCTAATAACCAATTAGCATACTCCATTTACTCATCTGCTACTTGGATATTCTGCTAATGGCAGACATTAGGTCACACGACACGGCTCATCCACCCCTCCCATGGGCCTTTGACCTTTTTTTTTTTGTCTCCTACCCTCGCCATCTTGCGCCTCCTTACCCCCCCCTCCTTTCCTTTTAAAGAGGAAATGGAAAATGGCCTACCAAGTGCCTGTGTGATTTGACTAAAGCTTCTGTGATTTCCCCAGAGAAAGCGTTGGCAGTCCCCACAACGCTGGCTGGCGCTGAGGGCTGTTTCATGCTCCTATCTCCCCAGCTGACAGCAAGTCGTACAGGCAGGCAAGCAGGCTGGAGCTGGCTGGCTGGCTGTGGAAACCAGACAAGACAAGGCTGATCTTAGGGAAATTGAAATACTCTGATGGAAGCCGGGTGTGAACAAGGCTGTCACTGTAGGTGTACACAGAAAATTGCTCTCTGAGTTGGCTGGTGAATGTAAGTGTGTGTGTGTGCGTGTGCAGCATGTGTGTTCATGTGTGTGGCTTAATGCGTATCTCTGTGAGTGCTTGTGTGTGCGGCTGAATTACCTAGGCTAATTGGTTTCATGTCTGAGGACAGTTTCTCCAAGTAAGGGGAGATTGAGAATGAAAGGCCTCTTTCCTTCCTACCGGTGGCTTGTCACTCATCCTCTGTGTACTTGTTTTTTTTTTTTTTTTTTTTAACCAAGACCACTTGAACTGCAGATGACGGGCTTCGAGTGCTCCATCATTTGGAATGATTTCTAAATCACTGCAAGTTCAGTGAGATTCCAAATAAGCAGCAGCTGCGGGTGTGCGCTTCCTGTGGAGGAGTAGGTAAAGGGAGGGTGCTGAGGGCTGGAACCTGTTCCTGCACGAGGACAAGCGTCTGCTGGTTATGTCTTCGCATTCAGTCAGAGCAAGATTTCTCCCTTATCGACAACACGTGTGGGCGTCGCTAGCCAACCGTTTGCTGTGATAGTGGAAGATGTCCAAGCCAAAGACACAGACACCGCAGTTCCTCTGAAAATCCCCACACGCCCTGCTTATCTACTACAGATCGCCACCCAGACATACCATTCACTCCCTCAGCATCCAATTTTTTATCTGTTTGGCCACAACAAACACAATGGAGGGCATGTTGTGGCAGGGGACATCAAAAAAAGTGAAATATGCCCTCGTTCACCTGCAACAAGATGGAAGGTTTAGTCTGCAGAATAAACTGTCTGTTACTGGGGAAATTATGAATCTATCATTACACTGCTAAGGCCAACATGTCACCTAGCTCATCACTCTATAAATCTGCGTGTGTGTGTGTGTGAGAGAGAGATAGAGAAGCAGGAGAGACCAGTGGTTCATGATAACTGTCATACACTCTTAGAAGTAAGGGTTTCAAAAAGGTTCTTCCTGAAGGGCTGAGGTTCTACCCAGAACCATTTGCCTCAGAGGAAGACATTTCTTAAAGAAAAAGTTTTTCAAGGGTTCCTAGTAAAAGCCAAAACACTCCGGTGGTGAACGCAGCGTTTCAGAAAATACGCCCCTATTATTTTTAATGTGCAACCCTATACTGGCGGCTAGACGCGCGTTGGCGTTTCTGGACGCATCGCCCCATGGCACTCTGTGCCACTGTCCTATTTCCAGCCTTGCTGCTCCCAAAATTAAATGCACTTTTCCCCCACTTGCTTTGTGCCTGTACATACCAGCTCCTGTAATAGTTCTTTTTCTCAGCTCCTATGGCAGCTCGACTCCTCTTCTCACCATTGATCTATAGAGACAACTCTGTTGCTGTGTCTCATGCATGACCAAGAATAGATGAGGAAAGACTCGTTGACCCACAATCTGGTCATTATAAAGACAATGGCTGGTACGTTTTTAGCTTAAGACTTAAGGTTCCATTTAGAACCATTTTTATCTAGAGGAGCCTTTCTGGAAAAAGAGTTCTTCTTCTTCAATGTAGATGTATTTCATATCCCCTAATTTAATCAGTTTTTACTTGTTTTCAGCCATAGTTGATATCTATATTATCATTGATGGGCGGGAGAGAGATCTATGGGTAATGCAGTCACTTACCATTCTTAGGGCCCTCCTGGCAAATTTGCGTTTCCTAGGATAGGGACAGCATGACCCGCCCTACTCTGCCTAAGATTGACTTGCAGGCATTGTCTTCATTGGATGGATTGGTTAGGTTAAGGCGAGAGGAGTGAGATTAGTTGGGGTAAGAATGTCAGGTTAAGCTAGAGTAAGGCAGAGGGGATTTACGAATTTGCACCACTCCAAGTATATTCTAGATGATGGTAGAACCACCTGAGTGGGTTCTTTTCATCCCCCTTAAAATGTGACATGCTTCTGGATAAAACCCCAGAGAGGGTTCTGGGTGGAAGCATTACATCACACAAGCTTCTTTAGCTATAACCCTTTATGTTCGGACTCTAGATAGAACTGTCTGAAATGGTTCAAGGTGGAACCTTTACAAAAGTTTCTTCCAGGAATTGAAAAGGGTTCTCCTCTGGAGACAAACCAAAGAATGCTGTATCTTTCTGTTTAGCACCTTTATTTTCAAGAGTGCACTCTCTTCTTTCCTGGAGCTATATCATGTTTCCAGATTTCAGTGCGCCAACAAGGAAGATATTAATCAAAACAGGTCTGACAAACTTCTTGGGTGAGCTGCCAGACTTATTTGTCTACGATGTGTCGCTGAGGATTAGCAAGAGGTAATCGTTGTCTTATATTTCATAGATAGGGGACCAGATAAGACACCTTGTGTAATACAAGCCCAAAGTGAGATAGATAAATTCAGATCAGGTCCTCTGAACAGTTCCCCTATGGCAGATTTTCCTTTCTGAGGTTATAACTTTTTATTGTCTCATTTTTGTTTGCAACCAGTGCACCATAGTTGTCTAAGGTGCATCTTGAGATTTTGTGCAAATGCTCAGAAAATCACAGAGAAACACAAGACAATCTTTGCCCTTCTCATTAAAGCTTTGACAGAGACTGCATGCTTTGGGAATTTATGTATTTTCATAACCGTGGGGTTGTGAAAAACTGACACAAAGAGTGCTGCCAAACTAGTTTTCAGGGAATGTCACTCCCCACTCGGGGTAAACAAACTGCAATGGCCTCGCCATGGAGGGCTCCCTCCGTATTTGTGAAGCGGCTTTCTTCGGGTAAACAATGTGACAAAGTTCAGCACTCGCACACGGCCACATGAAAACCCATGCAGTGTTTCTCATGTGCACACAGACAAGTACAGAAATATCCACTCGTTTTTGCACAAATGACTGCATGCACACGCTCGCACACAAACAAAGGCAGGATGCACATACAGTGCTGTAGTTGTATGCTCCTACAGACAGAACACAATACAAAGCTCAGCATTTAACAGCGTGACGGAGGCTCTCAGACATTCCTTCCAGCAAAGTGCCAAAGCTTTGTTTCCGTGTCTCTTGTCTTAACAGAAGTCTAGCAGAGATGGATGAAACGCTGTGAAGGATTCATCTCCTCTCTGTTCATCGATGATAGTGTCAAGTGATCACTGGGGCTTGAATGCAGTTCAACTCTGTGGAATGATACTCAAAATAGCTTTTCTGAGGCTAACCACTCTCTTTTTCTCCCTCTACCTCTTTTTCTTCCTTTGCTGCAGAGACCGTAATGGACACTCGGGTGGCCACAGCTGAACTGGGCTGGACAGCGTATCCTAATTCTGGGGTGAGTCGGTCACTGCCAACACAGGCTGAGCAAAAATTTACAGAAGTTTATGTTCAAACTTTCTCTTTAGGGAGGAAGATATGTAACATGAAACACAGTGCACGTACAAATCTACAGCCAGACAGACAAATAGGCAGGAAGGCAGGCAGGATGGGAGTATAGACTTAAGTAGTGCCCAATGTAGCTCCTATTATGGGTATTATTTTCTCTCTGTCCCAGCTCATAATGACTTAATGATATAATGGGTCCACGTAAGCCCCAGAACACAGTACCTAAGTCCCTGTAAATGGAGGCTGGGGGGATACCATAGACATAATGATACTGTAATGATACATTTATGCAGGGAAGTGGAGGTATTAGGATGAAACGGGGGAGGAGGAGCTAAGAGGATGGAAACGCTCAGGGCTTTCTCAGATTTTAAGGGGAACTATTTTCAACTTTCAGGTAGTTTCATGCACATGAAAGGAGTGAAAATGGAAAGAAAGTGCCAAGTCATCAGAATGGAGACAGTGTTCCTTTCTTTTTTTTTTTTTTTTTTTTGAAAGAATCACAGGATCAGAGTTATGATTGCCCTATTACACTAATGGACTTAAAGAGAATTTTAAGGTCTTGTTCTCTGTACTGTAATTTAATAATTCAATGAAAAGCTCCATAGACCAACACTGATAGCATGAATCTTGCAGGAGCCATCCAGGACAGACAATGACTGTTTCCCGCATTTTCTGGGTCTTTGGGTCTTTATGAGGCATTTTACACACGTGTAAAGGGAGCTTTTATTGCTCTTGAGCAGAGCTTTGGCTCTGTTTAAATACTGGAGAGTGTGGCAGCTCAGGTTTTTTTTTTTAATCTCCCCGAAGGAGCACTAACTAAAACAACCTGGACCCTGCAATAACCTAGAGTATTCATTTTATGTGTATACCTGTATGTATGTGTGTGCATGTGCGCAATCACCCTAATAGGATTTTACAGCTGAGACTAGGTCTGCTGCTGCATCGCTCTTGTGAATAACATCCTAAAAAAGTTAGATCAATGTTTTCACGAAGAAAAATAACGTGTCTGTCATGCCACTCTTTTACCAGAGGAAATGAAGTTTGAACTTTTCTAAGAGCTTTTTGTCATATTTGCTGAAACTGTCCCTATGTCCACACAGCAGTACACGAGACATGAACATGATTTGTTTTCTACCTCATGAACTACTGTCAGGATGTACTGCAAACACATTAAGATGTGATTATTGGCCCCCCTCTGTCTCTACATGCATGTCTTGATTCAACATCCCTGTTAGCACAATCTATTGATTTTATGGTACGATTTCTATTTATGTTATTACTCTTAAACTTTATTTCAATCAAACTCCCCCAAAAATACCCTTTAATGGGGGAAAAAGGTAGAAACCTCAGGAAGAGCAACTGACGAGAGATCCCTTGTGACAAAATGATACATTAAGAGAAGGAGAGAGAGACAGATGCAGGGCAGACAGTAATGACAATAGTTACAACAACATTCATTTAAGTGACAATATTGTAATAATAGTATTTTGGTAGGATGTATGTCATTAGTATATATTAATATATAATAGTATAGGTATGTGACAATAACAATTATATGTGCATAATAATAGTAGAAGTATGATTAATGATAACAGCAGTAGTAGGAGGCATCAGGCAGGACCACAGCAGCAGCGCAACCACAAATATATTATTAAACTTTTAAGATGAGTAGCTTGTGAGCAGAGACTGTCCTCACCAGAGGAAAACTTAAAATGAGCAGCTGATTACTTTGCAGATCAGTCAGTGTAAGATACATAATGTTATTGCCCACCTCAGTGGCTTCTCTCAAAAATCAACACAATACACCATTAAAAATGTACAATTAAACAATATATATGTATGATACAATAATGCAAATAGGCAGGTGGGAGCAATAAATTAAATGACTAGTAAAAGTGTTCCCTGATACAATCAGTTTTGTGTTCACTGCCTGTATGGCACAGGGAATAAAGGACTTCTTATATATGCTCCGACTGGCTCTAGGGACCCTAAATCGATGCCCAAACAGAAGCAGCTCAAATTGTGTGTGGATGTGAGGCATCAGCAATTATATGTTTAGCCTTCCTGTGTACAGCACTGTCAGATATATTGCTGAGTTGTTTCTGTGACTTGCCAATCACCTTCCCTGCAATATTGACCATCATGGAGATATATTTTGATTTTATATGTGTTGGTGAAGATACATAAGTTGTTACTTCACAGCTAATAATTGTGTAGATGTCTGTCAGTTTTCACTTTGCTTCATTTCTTTGCTGTTTTTAGAGCAACACACTCTCCTGCACAGCTTCAGTCTTTCCACCAAATGCTAGTTTTTCTTTAGAGATGAGGCATGCTGGTCTTCCACCCGGCACTGCTCACCCTGAACGCTGTGAAGCACAAACAGTGTCTTTTTCATTTTAAAGGATCAGTTGTGTCAACACGTAACACACTCGCATAATATGCAATGGAATAATCATGATTATTTTTTTTTTTTCCACGGATCAGCCTCACACTGTCACGTCTTTCTCTCTGTGAGGAGGAAATATCCAGTAAGACCCACTGAGTAGAGACATCTACAGTGCTATTTCCATCGAAGCCTGCTCAGTTCAGCAAGCCTCCAGGCACACAGAGCCTCCTGTCTGTGTTGAGCATAGTTTTTTAAGCTACTCCTGGTGTAAAGGTTCAGGCAGGGAGAGACCTGCTGTAGGGTGAATACACTCATACCGCTCACTGGAGAATCTTACCGCGCTACACGGCTGCCTTGACCTTGCTGGTAGTGCGTGAGTGATGCGGCGTGAGTGTGTGGAAGTGCACACTCTCACACACACACACACGCCTTCACACGTGCACATAAATAAACACACGCTAAATTCAGCAGGTTTTTGATGGATTTCTGTTGTATGAGAGCGAAAGATATAAATGTCAAACCTGGTCAATATCGCATCATTTTCAAATGTACAACACTCATCTCTCTGGTGCACAAGTTTGTTTGTGTACCTTGCAGTTGATTTGGAAAGCCAGTATTTAATAAATAATCAGATATATTTGACATGTGTATTCCACCTGAGTGTACCCGATCTCACATAATGGATGATATTGTCAGCTGCAGGTCATAGCTGAAGGTAAATCTGATATTCCTATAGGGGGTGTGAACTCTGGTGTCAATGTAAAGATACACAATGTACAGTGCACTTGTATAACTACACACACTTAGTTTAACAGTAATGTATATTTGTTTGTATAGCCAGTGGCTAAGTGGTCAATTTGCTTCTCTCTGTGAACCTGATAACTGCCTCTCTAACACAACACGAGAGAAGCCACACACACACATACACACACACCCACTAGTGTTGTCCCTGTGCTATTCGATACATCTCATTAATTTCCTTTAGTAACTTCTCCTTCAGGAGTTCATAAGAAGTGTGTACGTGTGTCTGAGTGTGTGTTTGTGTTGGGCTGACCTGAAGGGTTAATTTTGAAGGATTGCAGAAGCATTGTCATTAGTTCCAGTGGTGTAAACACGAGGACATATCAGGGTTGGCCATGTGAATGTATAATAATGCGCCGGTATGCGAATGCACACTCATGCTGTATGTTAGCATCTGCTGGAGAGGAGGAGAGCTCAGAAGGAAAACACATTTGTACAGCAAACAACATTACAATATTCCTTCATAATGTGCATTCTCGCTCCGGCTTTGTTTTTTTCTTTTGTTTCATTTCAGTTGGATATATTCAATCTTTCCCTCTGTGGACTTTCTCCTCCGACGTCCTTTTTCTTTTTTCTGTTTCTGCCTCACCTCCATCCTTATGAGTCAGTCCTCTCTTTCTCCCGCACTCCCCGTCTTCCTCTCAGGCACACACACTTACACTATGACAAATAAAATACGGAGTCTCAAAAAGGCGAAAGCCCCCCGGCCTTGCTGTGTGAAGAGCAGACATGAAAGACAATGACACACACAGGCCAACTCAATCGCCAGAGTAAATATTGACATTGTCCGCTTCTGCAGAACCTGAATATGTGACATTTGTACGTTAATATATAGAGTGGATATGCTGAAACTTTATGTTTCTTTACATTTCAGCAACACATGTTTTAACATATGGTTATGTTTAGGCACAAAAACCACTTGGTTAGGGTTAGGGCTGTACACACGTCGCGTCTTTAACCGCATGGAAAATGCGAGGTTGGGCGCTGGGTGCTACTCTTGTGCCTTTTCTGTGCCAGCTTCTAAGAGCATGGTGACAGGTTGCGTCTGAGGTTACTAAGCAACCTTAACAAGCACCATATCATAGCCTATATACCTGAAATCCTGAGTGCAGAGCTGATCTTCTTCCAGGCCCCATTTGTGTGTAGGCCTATTGTCCATGGGACGGATGTAAAGCTCTGGTAGCCCTGCACTAACATGATCAACTTCTCGTCCATATTTAACACAGGCTGATACTTACAGAAGACAGGAAAGATATCGGCCGGCTATGATTGGTTGTTCCTTGTCACATGACATGCGGTGCGTGCTGCTATGTTGCAAAAGATGAACTCTGGGCACAACCGTCAGGCCCTGAAAAATAGGTGCTCGGGAACACATGTGCTGCTCTGGTGTTGCTGTGGCATTAGAACACACCCTTCTCGCATCTACATTGAAAGCAATGAATTTGAGGCTACAAAAAACACGACATGTGTACGGCCCCTTAGGAAAAGATCATGTTTTGGCTTAAAATACCCAGTTTTGGGGCCACAAATCTCCACAAACCACTGGTGTTGTTGTTGGTCTCAACAGTGGTTTGCAGCTTGGTAGCTGTCTGTCACGCCCAGGTGTCACGTCATCCACCATCTCCTCCACCTCCAGATGACAAAGTCAGCTTATACACATGTAATCACAGCTACGTCACTTAAGAAACGTTGATATGATACACATGAAATGCACAAATGTAACATATCTGTAGTCTGCAGAACTGTGCATGCGATGTGCTGGATGTTTACATGTGATTATTTTCAGCTTTTAACAGTAATTTGGTGTCTGAAACGTCGTCTGAATGATAAACCAGATTTTCCTTATCAGGTTAAGTGATTTTTCTTTTAATAAAGTATCTTTTAATTCAACTTTTACAGGATTACGCAATGCATATTCACAACAGATATCAAACTTAAAGCATATATATGACAGGAACAAAGCATGAAATCCAATCACAATCCTCCCCATTCCACTAACCCCCAATAACAGCCTGAATATCATCAATAGGACGGTCCTCCATCTCCTGAACAGTACAAAAAAATAACAGATGAGCTGAGAGTCAGGCTCAATATTCAAAGAGAGGGGGGAGAGATGCCTGTGTAAAAGGCAGGCTCAGAATGATGGGGCACTTTATCAGATTATACACTGACAGAAAGCAGGAACAAGGAACAAACACAAAATGGAAGTATAAGTACAAATTGAGTGGTGTACCTTTTCATTATTAAGGCAGGACATAATGTCCCTCAGCAGGTTAAGTGATTTTTAAAGAAATCCATTAGCACATGTGCATGAAAAAGACCCCCAAAAAGAAACGTCCCAAAGTGAATAAAAAAAAAAAATCAGTACTGAATCAAAACTATTAAATCCAGGGTGAGGCTTAAAGTAAAAATGAAAGCACTTAAAAAGTTCTACCATTGCGTAATTTAGCTTGTAGAAGTAAAAACACGGCAGGGACAGGCTGAAATCATACACTCATCAATTCAGTGTAATTTTATAGCTATGTTTTGTTGTGGATATAAATGTGTTGATTTCCTGCTTGATGTAAACACACACACTGCACAGAGGAGATAAGGAAGAAGTTGGGGTGTTTTATTGCAAACATTTAAGTAGGGAGTTTTATGAGTTAAGGAAAGGAAGAAGAGCAGAAGAGCGAGGCTGTGTGTCCGTTAGGTGTTTTTTAAAGAGCAGAATGGTGCAAGAGATGCTCAGAACAAGTCCCATAAGAAATGCTTAGAGATACTGTGAGGCTCGTAACGTTAACTAGCCTGTAGCACTGTGCTATACCACGGGGAAATGCATACATATAAAAACCGTAAACACACAGTCTTCTCAGGAAGAGTCAGTGTTTGGCCCACATGCTGCTATATATTCCTCTTTATGTTTGTTTCAATGAGGCTCTCTCCTACATTTGCTATTAAAAGCAGTGATGATGTAGGGCGCCTGTTTTGATTTGAGATGTTTCGGTGTGGCTGAAAAGTGGTGATCGAAAAAGTAAAACAAAAAATAATAATATCTGAATGATTTAGGTAAAAGATGAGTGAGAAAAAAATGTTCTTTCGGTAGGGGGCAGACGGGATTAGGGGAGTGCAGAAGGGAAGAGATGAAGTGGCTGAGAGTGAGGGATGATGGGAGCTAGGAGGAGAAATATAGAGGTGATGGTGGAGGAACTGAAAAGGGTTGTAGGATCAGGGATGGGGGGAGGGGTTAGGAGAAACTGGAGCGACAGAGGGTAAGAGATCAATTGTGTGTGAACGCCCCCCCTTCCTCTCCAAAAGCAGCCCTGTAGAACATTCAGCTGTGGCTGTGCGTGTGGAAGAGAGCTTGGGTCAACTCATGTGACTCTGTGAGGTCACAGACAGAGTTCAGACTTTAAGGTGAGCGCCTTGGAGGGGAGGGGTGTACGGGGTCAGCGGGGTGGCGGTGGCTGCGCTGACAGAGGCCGTGGGTGCTGTCAAGCGTGTAGAGACAGAGCAGGTTGGTGCGGCTGTACGGAGCTCGGGGAGGAGAGGGATAAAGAGTGGGCCAAGTGAGCAGAAGGAGGTGGGGGTGTGGAGGATAAACGCCGGGGGACACAACGGACAGGAAAAGGCTCGGGAAGCGGAAAGATAAGGGAGAGATTTGGGAGAAATCCCTCTGTCCTTTGGTTGTAGCAGGTGCGTAAGAACGGATGGAGACAGGAATGGATCTCACCCCGACGTGTTTATTTGTGTTTACGCTCCCTTGTATTTCCACATGTGGGCTTGTGTGTGCTCAGGCATATTTTCAAGTGCCTGAGTGTGCTGTTGCATAGCTGCACCTGCGTATGCGAGCGTGCACAAGAGCAGGTGCTGCTGGAGAGGCGTTTTTTTGGGGAGGGAGGGGGGCGTGCCTGGACTGGGCTTAAGCAAAGCTCCTGTGGGTCTTAACTGGACAGGTGTCAGCATACACTCAGCGATTCCTAAAGAGCACAGATAGATCCATAACAGCCATCTCACCATCTGCTGACCAGACTCAATACACCTCAATTATTCATACCCTGACAGACAGACGGACAGGCAGTGGCTCAACGGGCGCGAGGGAGCACAGGAGGGAAAAGTAAAGTGAGAAAAGTTAAAAATAAGAGCGAAAGGTAGAGAGGAAGGAGAAAGAGGTTGATTGAATGTGGATAATAAGAGTCAGAGAGAGATGGCGAGGAAAAAAAAGGATGAGTGCGAAAGAGTGGGGAAGAGGGAGAGGGATGGAGGTGAACTCTGAACCTGCAGAGCCCGAGCTGAAATGGAATGAGAGGAGAAAAACGACAGTGAGTCATGCTGGCCGAGCTTCAGCAGCCAGGTGAGAAGAGTGCCTTCATTACATGCACAACACACACACACACACACACACTTACACAAACTGATGGAAACTGCGCACATTACCCAGACATGAGCACATGCACAAACGCACACTTTAACACACATATAACTCCTTATAAACTCTTCAGGAATGAGTTACGGTTAAAACGAAATTGAATGCCCGTGCGCGCCCGTGCAGACCCACACACACTCGCAGGCAGCTGACATTGTCATATCAGTGGGATACCTGCTTCATTTTACCTCCATGGTTATTGAGTGTGATTTAGGTGTGTAGCCAGATAGCTGAATTTCACTCCGAGCTCAGACGCAGACGTCTCTGCTCAGCGTGAAGACCAGAATAGCAAGACAACGAATCACTTAGATCACAATGCATCCGTGGCTTCCTGTCTGTGTGTGGTTCTGCGTTTTGGGGCGTATTGCACGTCTGTTTGTAATTGTGCCAGTCTGTGCTTTCTGTAGAACCACTCCCATGTCATATTTTAGCTCTAAACATTTGTTTTTTGCATTCCAAATCATTTGCAAGCTCGACGTGGCCAAGACAGCGGCATCTACATGTTGTTACAGACAGAACAGAACATTACAGTATGTGTGCGGCACAAACAGAATATAGTTACACGCCAAAATCAGACTGGAGTGAAATTGTCTGCCACTTTTTCCTCACTATTTCTTCATTTTTTTTTTACCTTTTTCCCTCCATTTTTTATTTGCCTTTGAAATGAAATAACATGTGACTACCTCAATTATTGATTTTCTTCCCGTGGATTTCTCCGCCATATTTCACATGTAAGAATTCTCTTGGATGTATTACGAGCCAAGGACATTTTTTTCCCATCAAAGAATAAATAAAAGAACAAAGTGGGAGAACTAGGGCAAAAAAAGAAAGGAGAAATGAGTCTATCCTTAATTTGGTATGAATTTGGAGGAGTGCGAAGGAGTGGCTGGAGGCTGACTTATGTGTGTGGGAGTGATTGTGTTTCCACCTGCAGTACCTGCTATTTCAGCAGTCCTACAGAGCTGGCAGAAATAGCAGTAAATCCTCCCATTCTTCTCCTCCATCTTTTTACCCACACTGACTGTTTCAGTGTCTTTTCTCCCCCTCTTGCTTTTCTTTACTCCAGCTTGTCTGTCTCAAAGACTCCTTTTTTGCTCTATCTTTACCTAACCCCCAC
Organism: Cephalopholis sonnerati; assembly: GCA_019142605.1. Classification (NCBI taxonomy): domain Eukaryota; kingdom Metazoa; phylum Chordata; class Actinopteri; order Perciformes; family Serranidae; genus Cephalopholis; species Cephalopholis sonnerati. The sequence goes on along the minus strand of JAGQAX010000010.1, from coordinate 15,658,366 downwards.
CCCCACCCCCACCCTTACCCTCACTCCCCTCTCCGTGTCTTTGTGTCAGGAGGATAGGGCTGTCAGGTGTCATGCTTTGCAGGATTTTTATACACACACATATATGCACACATCGACAGGCAGGGGCCCCTTCGCACCCAAAAGCCTTGATACCTTGCCATTCTCCTGTCCCCTGCTGACACGCTCTTTGTGGTTCGTCCCTAAACGGCCTCGCCTTGGGCCAGAGGGGGTCACAGATCCCGCAGAGCGACAGCTTTCGCTCTTTCACTCTTTCACTCCCCCTCTGCATTTCTCTCACTCCCCTTTACCCCTTGTTATAACGTTCCATTTTCTGTTCAGCATTTTTATACCTCTCATCCATTCTGAATTATTTAAACTCTCACTCTTTACATTCTGCCCGCTCCATCTGTGAGTTTCTCTCTCCACTGCCCTTCTTCCACTTTTAAAAATTTCATTTTCTTCTCTTTACATATCTGCTGGTGTGTCAGGGCACATCTCCAATTTCAATAAATACACACACACAGTCATGGTGAATCATTTAGTCATCTTCCTTATCGTCCTCCACAATGGATCCATAAGGTTGCAGAGGCTGTCAGATTTCAACACAACACACAGCTTCAGCCTTTTACGCGGGGTGACTCAAGGTAATGTTGCTACTGGAAACTGAAAGCCCTGCCGAGGCCCTGTCAGCCGCGTGCATTCACTGAAGCTACCTGAGTGGGTGTTAACCAGGTGCATCGTGAGATAAAGTTCTCTGTTTGAACACAATTACATTAACCTCATTTTGGTCCTATTAAAATACCTCGCTGAGTTAATGATGCTCTCCAAAACTTTCACTGATTTATTTTTAGACTTACTCATTCAGTCTGTGCATACAATAACATCATATAATAGAAAGACTTGAGATTCTTTAATCAGTTTTGGACTTATTCCACACAGACCCGCACAAATTACCACTTTCCTCTTTTCAGCAGTCAAAATGAATAATCGGAGACTACTGGCATTTATAATTACCACCACTGTATTTGAAAACATCCGTGCTGATGCCACAATATATGAAATGAAATTTCATTGCAAGTTGCTGCCAGAGCTGTACTTAAGACCACCATAACTGTGACCAAGTCATGACCAAGACCAACTAGCATGAGTCCCACACTGCAGGACGAACCATAGAAAGCCCTCACATTGATCTAAAAGACTCACATTCCCATGAAAACAGCCACAGAAAACAAATAATGTCTTTATTCATCTCCTTTATTACCAGACTGTATATGTATCACTGTATCATGAGAAATGTTTTGATGAGATAATCAAAAGGCATCGCAGAGGTGAATTTAATGAATGGAGATTTCCTTTGTTGTCTATCATACATACACCAAGGAGCTGAAATCAACCTTACCATCTTTATTCAGCACTCATTTTTGCACCAACAGTTTAGTGATATACTGCAGTTGGGGTCTTGACCAGTCTTGAAATAAAATCCTGTTTGTCTGAGACCGAGACATGGCTGAGTAAAAATGCGGCTGAGACGAGACGGAGACCTTTTAAAAGTAGTCTTGAGTTTTACAACTTTATTTGTAGCCATAATTCAAGCGGTTGTTTTCATTGCCACAAGTTTTAATGGTTAAGTTTGTTCAGATGTAGAGACTCTTTTCAAGTTTGTAAACAGTGATGACCTATGGATCAAGTATATGCTGCGTAAAGAAATTGGGTTTGAGAAATGGTGATTGACTTCCAGATTCAAGTGCTATTAGTGATAGATAGATAGATAGATAGATAGATAGATAGATAGATAGATAGATAGATAGATAGACTTTATTGTCATTCGAATCCACACCATCAACAGTGCACGTAAGAACAAAATTTCGTTGCATTTGACTCTAAATAAAATCTGGATAAAACTATACATCAGCTGCAAAAGTGCTAGTGCAAATAATAAATGTAAAAATGATAATGAATATAAAAATCTATATTAAAATGTAAATATGCATGAGTGAGTGGGTAGAAGACATGAGAAAGTGGCCTGATATTCAGTGGCCAGATAAATACACATTTGGTGGAGAAACCTAGTCACCATATTCGGACAAGAGGTTGGAGCTGTGGAGGAGTGAAGGGTGGATCTGACTGTGAATCCAAGGACACAATCGGAAGACATCCTGTCACTTAAAGGGGGCCAACCCTCAATAATGCATTACTTTAATCCTTAATAAAATAAAAAAGGGTAAGTTATACAAAATTTCACTCTGGTACAGTTGTCATAAAGGGGAAAATAAGCTATAGAGACCAAACCTAATTTTGTACCAGACTGTAAACATGTTTATTCTGTTGTAAAGTTGGCCATTTTAACATAGGGGTCTACAACGGCAACATTTAAGAAAGTAATGTTAAAAAATTTGGCTCCGTTACAACTAACAAGTTTCACTGACAAAACAACTATCTTATACTAAACATGTTTTCCAAACAAATATAACATGCTAATGTTATTAGCACAAGCCTATGGCATTTTACAATGTATAAATTAGCCTAGCAACTAGCGTAGATTTCCTCTGCTCATATGAAGCCAGGATAAATCACACACAAGACTTAAACCGCTATTTTGTGGAGGCCTTATTGTCTTCACAATTTTTCCACTGAGGGAAATGGTAGCTAGCAGGTGCAGGAACCGCGACACACAGTTTTATTTCTGGGCAGGTGCACTTCAGGCTACAACGTTGGCTCTATGTTGACGCAGATTCCACTAGAAGTATAAATTCCGCTGCGTCCATGGTTGCTCATAATAACTCAACGTAAAAGGTTGGCGTAGACGTGTATGTTATTAACTAAAGTAAAACTGGAGGCTTTTATGAGAACACCTATGTATTCTGTTTGTGTTTTTCAACAGCTGCTGTTACTACGAGCAGCCACCACACATTAGTCTCGGTCATCAGCGAGCAGGGTCACTTGTCAAACTGAAACACCTGGTACGCTGAAACTGTAGTTGGAATTCTGTAGAGCGATTCTGACAACCGAGCATGCAACAACCACACATTAACATGCTGATAACTGTTTTAATTCAACCTGTACATCTTGCTAACTCGTCTGGATGGCTGGGGCAAACGGCACCTCCATTGCTGACATGTGGACGCATATTTTTGATGACTTTGACTGTAGATGGTCTGTTGAACAGAAGTTATCCAATATGCATTTCTTTTTATTTTAAGCATCAGCTGCTGTATAATTCACTTGTTTGTTTTCCCGCACACTGCATCCAACAACCCTGTAAAAGCTCCACCGCCCACCAATCTCTTTGAATTATGTTTCTGTTAATAATCAGATCTTAATATTTTAAATCTTCTGTAGGAATGATGAGGCTAAATTGCCTGCGGTTACCATTTAAATTCCACTATCCTTGGGTGAAAAGAAGAGCATTTGTGTTCATTTAAAACCTGCTGTCTGCAGTGTAAACAGTAACTCCTACAATATCTAGGAGGGTTGTGTTTACTAGCAGCTCAATCTAAAAACATCTTCAGCCCAGCAGATCGGCTGCCGCTTCAAAGCAACCAGCACGTAATTGAAAATGCGAGTGTTAATAATGATATTACAAAAGTTGGATGGAGGAGTGGGAGAGCGAGGCGCCTGGGTGGATTGTTCACTTGAATGGCGCAGCGTGATGCCACATTATGTGCATCTCTTTCAGGATCTAAGAAAAAAGGCATATCAAAGACATTTGGGAGCATGTAATGAGACCAAATTGCAAATAATGTGTCAACACAGCATATTTCTCACACGGCATAAACACACATTCAGATAAAGTTCGGTATCTTTACCAGAAAAACAAAACAAAAAGCCTTGGAGAGTTTTTGTTTATGCTAACATCAACATGAAGTTACTTTCCTAACACCTCAGCTCAATAAATGTATTGATCGAAGCATGGGCGTGGCTGTGGAGCAGATCTTCAATGTGTCTCGTTCTGACGCAGACAGACAGAGTTCTATTTGGGCTCAGTCAAACTGTGTGACTGTAATTATAGAGTGGCTGGGATCTGGCAGGACTGGGAGTGTTTCAGACATCACCATTTCCTCCCCATCCATCACATTCAGCCAGGCGGAACTAGGCCACAGATGCCCCGCAAAATAATCATTCCCATGCAACTGGCCTGACAGCAGCCCTCATTCAATAACACAGCTGATCAGAAATGATAATAGCAATCATGCCACTGCATATTTTAGAGAGGCTGTAGTCTGATTGTGTGTGTGCGAGGTGGAGGATGAGGCGTAGCTTTCAGAATATGTGAATTTGCCACGAGCATATGTCTGAAAGCTTGTAAGGGGATATGAGGAAATGTAGCTGCGGTTATTGTTACCAAAGCAAACCAACTGTTGCTTTATATGACATGTCCATTCTTTCGACTTCAAGGAGCAGACCCAAAAGGTTGAAATGCAAATATCCTCATTAAATCTGAGGGATCCGAAACAGCCTTTGGAAAAAGAATAAGCTATCTGGCTTGTGATTACTGTCGGCGGTGAGCTTTGCAAAAATGAGAAGAGCATCTTTCAGCAGGGGCATAAAGAGTTCAATCCCTATCTCAGCTTTTCATGTCCAGCTATAATCCACTGTCCTTCTGAGACCTTGGCCTTTACAAATATGTCAGTGTGGATTTCACCTGCATGTGCGCCCTTCCCTTTTCTTTTCTTCTCTCTTTTTATCAAAAGCCAGCTCTTTAAATGCTGATTTATTCATGCCTAATTACTAAAAAAATGGATTCTATGAAGGTATATTTTCCCTGCCTCAGTACAATGTTGTGTTGTCATGAATAACAAATAGGCTCATTATTGAAATGTCCATCCTAAGCCTGTAGTATGAAAAGCAATCTCCTGCTTGCCTCCACCCACATGTTTTAGTCCTGCAGTGATAGATGAACAGACAACTCTTGGGTAGAAAGTGCTCACAAATGTGCCAGCCGTTTCTCTTGGGGTTACAGACGTAAACCCAACACCCTGTATACTGTAACACTATACAAACCCAATCTATTCCCAGAATCCTTTGGGAATCACACATAAAAAAAAACAACGCAACCTCTTCTACTGACTCTCCCTTTGAAGGAGAGGCTTAAAGTTGAGAGCTTTAACTGAAAAGGGCACAAAAAAATTCAGTTGTAAACTGCACCAGCAGAGCGTAGTCGGGGACAAAGTCGATTGGAACGAAGTGGCGATGGAGCGGTTACATTTGCTGTCTACTGTTTAATACACCTTTTGCCTTGGGTCCTGCTGTAAAAAGCCCATCGTCAGACTGAGTAATGGGAGTTTTGATGGCCGTTCAAGAAACAGTTGCCAGACGCTCATCTGCTATTTGCAATGGCATTTTGTAGACCTTTCTAGGCGGAGGAGCTTTAAATGTGGAAATGCTCTGAGCTGCTCATCATCCATCTGTGTTCAGTATGTCTGAGCGTGTAGCTGTATTAACTGGTGCTGATGGATTTGAAAAGCAGTGAGTGAGTGGGACTCCACTGAGAATCAGACAGCAGACTGGAGGTTAAAGATCAGCCCAATAGATGCTTCTCTGTTCACGTCTCCGTCTCGTGTGAATTGACTGCTGTTGAATTATGAGCTTAAAGTAGTCAAGACCCGTCTTTATGGATGCGTAGTTAAGCCCGAGCCACAAGCGGACCCGTTGCTGCCAAGTGTTTTGGCTGGTTTGTATGATTGAGGGTAGAGTTACAGTACATCAGGACACAAGTCCTATAGCTCATACTTTATTCCTGAATTTCATTTTGTGGCAACCATTGGCACCCTTCCACCAAATAGTCCCGGGAGACTCAGGACCTAAACTCAGGAAGTAAATCAGGACATAAAGATCCTTTTTGTGCACTCGTGTTCGCGTTTCCATAGCATCTTAAGAACCCTGAAGATTAGGTCAAGCTACAGCTTTTCTACAGACACTTTATTTTCACATGACAAAACAACAACACAGATTCACTGTCGTTCTATGTTGTTTACTGCTGTGCAGCTCTTTAAATGGATACTGGAATGGAGACCTGCAGAGGTGGAGGGAGAAAGGCTAAGCACTTGTCTTCCAAATAGGGTTGATCTGCTCACTGTTGGTTGTATGTAAAACATTGACATTATTAGCATGGTGGCATCCATTGCTGATTACTGTGTGAGCCGCTGCTGTAAAGATGTTGTCGCAGCTTTGACTTTGAGGCTTATGTTTGACCAATTAGCTATACTCAGCTCTGTAAAATTTGCCCCAATAGGTCCTTGCCTATTAGAAATACACCCCCTAAACCACTTGGTTATGGTTAGGAACAGATCATGTTTTGGCTTTAAATACCCAGTTTAGTGGAGCAATCGCCACTGAAAATGGACTGCACTTGTATTGCGCTTTTTTAGTCTTACAACCACTCACAGCACTTTTACACTATGTCATATCCACCAATTGACATACACATTCACACATTGGTAGCCGAGTCTACTGTACAAGGTGCCACCTGCTACACAGCTTTATGACACTCACACACCAGTGGAACAGCCATCAGGAGCTGTTCGGGGTTCGTGAGCAATTCAGGTTTCAGTATCTTGCCCAAGGGTACTTTGACATGTGGACTGAAGGAGCTGGGGATCAAACCGCCAATCTTCCGATCCATGGACAACTTGCTTACCTCTGAGGCACAGCTGCCACAATGTGTGTCTAGAAAGCATCAGGTTTTATTTGTTGGTCTCAAACAGTGGTCTGCTGCTTGGCAGCCATCTCATCTAAGTGTCACCCTATCCACCATCCCCTTCTCGTCCCGATGACAAAATTGGCTCATACGCATGTAATCAGAACTACGTTGTTTTAGAAATGTTGATATGGTGCATATGAAATGCACAAAGGTAACATATCCATAATTTGCAACAATATACAATGTCAATACTTCCTTCTTGTGTGTGGGCTGGACCCTGAGGGCAAGGACTTTGAGTGACAGGATGTGTTGTCCAGGAAAACAAACAATAAGATCTAGGTTTCATTAGCAAGTAAAATTCCTGAGTGAGATTCCTGTAGTCCTTGAAAAGGTTAATGTGGTGGAAACGGGTTATATGACCTTTTGTTCTATTCTCAGATCAGACCTATTCTCGTAACTTTTGTTATATCAGTATCCAGCTTGAGTGGAATCTTGCAGCATGTGTGCAGTACCTCCTGTCCTGTTCTCACCATGCCTGCTTTAAATGAGGCCAGTCCATCTCTCCTGTCATTGTCCACAGGTGCTATATCCATGTTGTGATACAGTGGGTCACCCTCAGCTTTGTGACTGGGGCTCAGCTTGTCCCCAGCTCACTGTTGGGTGCTGTGGTCCTCTAGAGCAAGACTGTGGCCATCCGAGTTGCTCAGTGTTATTTTAGCCTTTGAAGGTAATGGCAGGAGATCAATGTGATGAATGGCCTTTATGAGGGCAGAGTATCGATGGCTTGATGAGGCTGTAGGAAGGGGAACATCAGCCTGAATATATTACCCCCCCCCCCCACCCTCGCCTTCTCCTTGATTCCTTTCCACTCTTGTATTTTTCTTTTATCCATCACTCTGTCTCTTTCTTTCCTCCGCCCTCTCTTCTCCAGCTCAGCTAGCTGTGACTGGTCATTAACACAAACATTAAGCGCTCTGTGAATCCATAGCTCCTCCATCTCCTCGCTGCTGCCCATAAAACAGAGCAGCCATAATGACACACACAATGGCCACACTTGACAATCAGGGGTAGGGGAAGAGTGTCTCCTATATTACTGGCAAAAGCAAAGCTATTAGAGTGGAGCCAATGGGTACATTTGGTTGGCGTAAAAATGAGTGTTGTGTAAAGAGGCTCTCAATATTTGTCTGGGTTTTCATCAGCAACAAAGTTTGTGCTCAGTGAGATTGGTAATGATAAAACATAGATGTAGTGATGCAAAATGTCTACAGTAAAACTAATTGGGAGAAAGCTAGCTTAGTAGAGGCACATTAAAAGACTCTCCAAAGGGATCTTGGTAAGTCTAAAATTTCTATCCACTGAATTATATTTGTTTGACTAGATATATCAACTGTTAACCGTTAATCAGTTAACTGCCAAGAATATAGTTGACCAGTTACACATGTCGGGGTATAGGTTAATTTTATTACTCTTAATGTGGGAGTTATACGAATCGACGCCTTACCTACGGCATAGCCTGACATGTAAGGTGAAACTGTTTCCCTCAGTGGAAAGGAAGCTTTTATTTACTTTAATTTCCCAGATAAACAATAAATTGTGAAGACAATAAAGCCTCCATGAAATAACATTTGAAGTCTTATGTGTGATTTGTCCTGGCTTCATATGAGCAGAGCAAATCTCCGCTCATCGCAAGGCTAATTTATAGAGGAAAGTGTAGAGGAAAAGTCAGCTAGCTGCTCGGCTAATTTATCCAATGTAATATGCCATAGGCTTTTGCTAAAAACATTAGCATGTTGTATTTGTGGGGAAAATGCATCCAGCGAAAGACAAATGCTTTGTCTGTGAATGCTGTGAGTTATAGTGAAGCCGATTTGTGTACTTGTGTTTGAAATTGTCGCTTGAAATTGTTGCTTTTAAGCCATTTTATGTGTGTTTTAAATCAACTAAACTTTACAGCACTTCACAGAAACCCTGCACCGACTAGACACACCACTGCACAGGTATAAATGCTCACGACGGCATAGACCATGTGTGTAGGCTACAGCATAGGCTCTGCATAGAGCTGACGCACAAGTATAAATCTCGCTTAAGTTAACTGCACTGCGCACCAACCAGAGCTAGTGGGAGCTATCCAGTGGCACCACTCAATTGGCGATTACTGCTAGTAACAGCACCCCAACCCAACAGCGTTACTGTGGAAACATTGTGCCCACTCTCCAGTCTCCCCCGGGTCGCCCCTGTAAGTAAGCACCTCAATTTTGAGACCCAAACTACCTTTTGAATTGGTAAGTATGTTAACACCGTTAGCAGTGTCAGAACAGCTAGTGCTGCTAATATAGTTGACAGTGCTAAAGGGGTTTGTGGCTCAAAATGAAGTCACTTACTCACCGGGGTGACCTGGGGAGGGGCAGAGGGTTGCCAGAATGTTTTCGCAGTAGTGTTGGGATGGTGTAACTAGTGGGAATTGCCGAATAAGTGCAAAGTGGCCGATGCTGTCTAACTACTGGAGACTTAAGGGTGTTGGCAATATGTTGCTGCATGTTAACACACTCAGCTGTCCGTCTGTCAGCAAAGCCAACACAACACAAAACATTAAAATTTCACCACTTCTAAATGGACAGTGCTTTGAAATGTGGTGTTAAAGCTCACAGAGTCAGTGGAGCGCCGGGCTAAAGAAAAAGGCCTCTTGTTTTTCACTTCATTTTGAGCACTTTCTTAAAAACCAAGCGGTTAATTATGGGTTAATGGGTGTCTGGCTATTGAAAGCAAAATTAACCAAAACTGACATCCTTATTTTTGACACAACTTCAGGTTTCTCAAGACGTAATCCACATCCTCCACTGCTCCGTGGTTTCTTACCTGACTGCCACAAAGAGAGCATTAGCTCTTATCACCCGAACTTATGGAAGAGCGTCAGCAGGGAAAACATGTGGTGGGGTAGCACAAAAGAGGATTTAGGAACATAGAGATAATCACTCACTCTCCCACACCTTGTTCACCTTGAGCCAATATGAATGATACATGCCTCGAACATACATCTGCGCTTATGTCCATTATTCATGGACTAAATATACACAGCACTGGACTAACAGTGTTATTTTACACACAAATCCTTGAAGAGGAAATGGATGCAAAGACCAGGGAATTCCATTATCAGTAAGGTGACAGGCGATGATGGCTCCTCTTCTCTCTCTTCTCTGGCAAGGTCAGAGCGATGTCATGGAGTAGTGCAGGAGATAGATTTGATTTAAATGATGTAAAAGGTCTGTGGAAGAGCAAAGAAATAGAAACAGGAAACCAAGGTAGAGTGCTAATATGACTGCAGGGATTGTTGCTGCTCACATTGATAGCGTCCTTGCTTCTTAAATGCATGTTGTCGGAACAGGACAAATGATAAAGATGCTAAAGAAATGATACCAATGTTAATACTCAGTGTAATCAAATGTCGTGGACCTACAGAAGCAGAAATGTGGCACATAGCCTCAAGCTCTTCAGCTGCAAAACAACAGCCAGCAAATCAATATGTGGTCGGTAAACCATCAAATTATAAACAGCAAGATGTCTGAGTGCACACACACAAACACGCAGTTGTAAACAGCAGATGAATACAAAGCGCTGAAAGGATGCGAGGAAACTGTGCCGCAAAGTTTGATTTCTGCGAAGCAACTGATGCACCTGTAATAGTTTCCTTTGTCTCTGACACAATGGTGACACCGAATATCTACCGAGGAGGAAATAAAAAAGATTGTAGTTCATTATTATATGAGCCAATGAATTTCTGGACAGATTTCAGACGGGCATTATCGGAGACGCCTCGGGCCCCTCTCTGGCGTGAAAGATGGTGGTCATTTGGCTAGACGAGGGGCGGTGAGGACCCCCTCCTAGACTGGAGCAGACGGGTGCAGAGGAGCCTAGGGCTGGCTGTATTAATGAACAGGCAGTGCTGAAAGGGACAGGTTCCTGTAATACTGATGAATGGTCATTACAGAGCAGAGACGAGAGAAGAGAGCAGAAGGGGACGAGAGGAGAGGGGGAGAAGAGTACAGCGAAGTGGGCACTGAGGGAGCAGCGGTGAAAAAAGGCTTTAATTTGCACCTCAGATTTCTGTAAACTCGTTTATCATGTCAGCAGTGTCACTGGTCTCCACGCGTCTTCTCCCCCCTCCTTCTCATCGCCCCTACCTGACCCCAACCTTCTTGTTTTTCTTCACATACTACCATGTGTTCCTCAGGCAAAATAGTTTTATCATCTCCAGTGTTTGTGTATAGATGGCCCAAATACTACGTCACTTTATGACCTCATCGAACAAGATTTCCGAATCTTTTCCATCATCTGACCGGTTGTTTGGGGGCTGCTGTGTAGAGAGCTTCACCTCTCCATTAGGCCTGATTGAGCAGCTGGGGTTTTAAAGGTCAGAAGAAGGAGGAAGCACCAGGAGATATATGCTCACAAGAAACATGAACTGACTGGAGGCCCACTTACTCCACTATAGACCTCATTAACTCATCCTTGCCTACAGCTGTTTGGATCATGTGGTGTTGGTGGAGGGGGGGGGATTTGGAGAAATAAATCTGTGAGCCAAGCTTTTTGCTTCAAATAGGAGTAAAAAGAATGGTATTATTACAGACAGGGGAAGTGATCTGAGGAGAAAATTTTCAAAACTGTTTCAAATCACTCTCTCTACTCCTTCAAGTCAGCGTTGCTTTTATGTGACTGTCGTAATGCATGCAGCCTTTGTGTTTTCTCTCTGTACTCTACAGCCGTATGCCAAATACACATATCATAAAAATAGCTTTGCAAATTAAAATATCACATTGAAAATATAAGTAGACTGTCTGTCTTTACCAATTTGAGCTTGACCAGCTTTTGCACAGCTGGACAGTTATTCGAAAACGTTCATCTGAAAGCTTCCAGGCAAGCGTCTTTTTATTTCTATAATTTCTCTTCCCGATTCTCAGTGATTCCAGCCAAATGTTAATGGCACATTTTCATCATGATTTTGTGCGCTGAGTTAATACCCCAAGGGGCTTCTGATGCTCATCCAACACACTTTCTGGGTCACACCTGCAAGAAATGGCCCGCAGTGTGTTTCAGTTCAGTCCTCAGGCAAGTGCCTTTCCATCAGAGCGGCTCTTGGCTGCCGTGTACTGTAGTAGCCCCCGTCTGTCTAATTGTAATTCAATAGTGCATAATCTTGAATTTGTTACACACCATATTTTATAATGCATCAACTCTGTGCCTAGCCACGCTCCGCGTAGATGGCAAATAGCAGCGCATCCAAAGTAATTACGGGGTTTGTGCTTATACAGTGGCAGTACACATACTACAGCAGTTGAGAGTATTTAGAGAACAAGACAGCAAAGTGGTGTTTTTGCTGCTGCTGCCGCACTTAAAGAATTGTTTATAATTCAGAAAAAGAAGGACATTTGTGTATTCTCAATGGGTGAATAAGCCCCACAGCTCGACAGGCTGATTCCTTTCTGTTAATCCAGGAAGAAGACTCAAATGTAGTGCCTTAGGGAGATTACTGATATGTGTACAAACTCTCAGTGGCACTGCCAATATTAGCATTCTCTATCCAAAAAAAAAAGAAAGCACCACAGCCTTATCACCGATGATTACTAATCAACCATGTGCACTCTTTTCTCTTCTTCTCTGTCTCTAGTGGGAGGAGGTGAGTGGCTATGATGAGAACCTCAACACAATCAGGACCTACCAGGTGTGTAACGTCTTCGAGCCCAGTCAGAACAACTGGCTCCTCACCACCTTCATCGATCGGCGCGGAGCACAGCGCATCTACGTGGAGATTCGATTCACCGTGCGTGACTGCAGCTCCATCCCCAACGTCCCCGGCTCGTGCAAGGAGACGTTTAATCTCTATTACTATGAAACTGATGCTGTCATTGCCACCAAAGGCACCGCCTTCTGGATGGAGGCCCCTTACCTCAAAGTGGACACCATTGCCGCAGACGAAAGCTTCTCGCAGGTGGACTTTGGCGGACGCCTCATGAAGGTCAACACAGAAGTGCGGAGCTTCGGCCCGCTGTCTAAAAATGGCTTCTACCTGGCGTTCCAGGACTATGGCGCCTGCATGTCTCTGCTGTCTGTCAGGGTCTTTTATAAGAAGTGCCCAAGTGTGGTGCAGAACTTTGCAATCTTCCCAGAGACCATGACAGGGGCGGAGAGCACCTCCTTGGTAATCGCCAGAGGAATCTGCATTCCCAACTCAGAGGAAGTAGATGTCCCTATAAAGCTGTACTGCAATGGAGACGGAGAATGGATGGTTCCTATCGGCAGCTGCACGTGTAAGGCTGGGTTTGAACCTGACAATGGCAACGTATGTCGAGGTAAGTAATAAGGAAGCACAAGACACATTTGTCATAAACATCCTGTATTTGACAGGGCTGTGTCTGCTAGCTGCAAGCGCCCTACTTAGAAATCTTTTGCTTTTCATCATTCACTCTTTTTAAAAATGATGGACTACTCATAATAGAACAAATCACTCCATTGAAGACAGGTGACATGAATTTGTGCTATTTTAGGCTTCCATATAACAAGGCGTCAGCGTACCTTGGATCACAGGGTTTCCCGCATCATTGGCACAGCTGAATTGATTGTGTTTCATGCGTTTTGCTGAGCATGATGTGCCGTACTTCTTCCTTGATCACATCCACCTCCGGCGTACTAGAAAGGCACATTAGCATTGATTCTTAATCTGTAGCGAATGCCAGCCTTCTGTGCAGCCTACTTTACAGATGGCGAGAGGTTTGATTCTGCCTCAGTATGATGTGCGGAAGCCTAAGTTCTAAGGAATAGATAATAGCGCACACATAAAGACGAGGTTAATCTGGGTTTTCGGTTCAAGCTGTCACTTTCTCCCGCTTTCTGTCTGTCCTCTAATACACCTTTACGCTCCGCACCCTGTTATTCTCACACTCACACTCACACACACACATACACACACACACACACATACAAAGAGAAAATTTGCTCAAGGTGTCTGATGATAATATGAGTGGCTTGGGGCTCTCAGTGTGGCGCAGTATTGGTTGGCCTGCCTCTGGAGGTTAGCTGGAGAGTGTGTGGAGCCCAGATAAGATTGATTGACGCACATCTGCTCTGATCAATAAACAGATATGAGAGTGCCACATATCTACAAAGCACACTGTGTGTGACTGTGTTAACTGTATCCTTCTCGCATTGGTCTGCGTCCTACGCAAAACACAACCACACACTAGCATACACACCCAAACACACATGTGCACACACACAGTCCTTGGCTAGGGTGGAATGACTTTCAAATGAAAACGGCAAGATAGAAGTTAGTTTAGTTGGCTCATTACTAAAAGTTCTCTTTTCATATTTGACTTCACCATCTCATTTTAGTTCAACTGTGTTTTACATTTTTCACAGGTCATTTCATTTTACATGACTTTGTGTTATGATTGTTAGCTTTTGTTTCAGTGCAAGGTACATTTAATTTTCATTTTTAAAAGCAACTTTGTATTCTAAAAAGAATTCCACTGCATTATGTGCAAACTAATAATTTACAGATAGCAGGCTTCATTTTTGCCTGATGGGAATCTTTATTTCAGCTTATTTTTCAAGGGAACATGAGTAGTGTGATATTCTCAACAACCACAGCATCATTATGTCTAATAGAAAGCTGCAAACTGATGGAAACAAAAATCACATGAATATTTGAAAGAGTTTTGAGCTCAATAAGATCCTATAATGAGACATATATAATGGTGTTTATGCTTTATATTCACAATTGAAAAGAGTTACTTCTGATGTTTTTTAATATATAATCACCATCTGTCCAACATGGCTGCAGTCTACTCTGTTTATGTAAAGTTTCCATTTTTCCTGGCTTATTTTTACCAACTTTTTAATATAAGTGTGTGACTTTCTTCCAAGTTTCTGCTGATGTTTACACATCATAAATATACGACACAGCATATGTAAGCAGTGTGTTACGTAAGGTACAATCAGTTTCACTTCGAACAGGGCCAGCCCTAGAATTTCGGGGGCCCTAAGCAGGATTTGGTTTGGGGGGGAACCTTATTGTAACGTGTTGCCCCAAACATGACACTAAACCAACTTATGTATAGCAAATATTAATTTAAGCACACATAATGTGAAAAAAAGAATGTAAAGACTTAAGTGGAACCTATTAGCAACAACACTATGTTTAAATAGACTACAGTACCCTGTTGATCCCCTAAAAATGATTGTCTTAAACCAACCTCCAGATGTAATTTGTTTGCTGTAGTACAGGCTTTCGTTTTTGACTTGTTCATTAACTTTGTTTAACTTTTCATACCTAATACAACTGCTAAATGTGAGTTTATTTCAACCACAGAATGTTGGGAATGCGTATTTAGTAGGAGGTAGTAAATTAGCTAATTAGCCTACCTAAATTAGCCATTTGGCTCATCTCTGAGCTTATTGTTTTGTCACTTTTGGGCAAAAAAATGGCACAAAATGATGAAGATCATTTTTTATTTTTCATTACAAAACCCTTTTAAGGAGGCTCCCAGAGACCAACTGATTATATCACTTAATGGATACGGCCGGCACTGACTTGGATGAATTTCTGTTTTTATCCTAATTAAATGTACTTTTATGTAATATAACAACTCTCAACTGTTTCCATGAGCAATGCTTCATGATGATAGATGCTTTAATGATACATTTTTGGACTGACTATGTATGGCTCCCTTTAGACTAGTTTTACAGTGTGGCTATATCTCACATAGCTAGTCATTAGTGTATGTGAAATGTATTGTTTGAAGGTTAAATGTGTAAGGCAAAGTTCAGCACAGGAATTTTAAAGCAAATTAGCCAAATAACCTTGCCTCTCCTCCAACGCAAACAAACCTTGAGGCTTTAATGGATGAATATTTTTAGTCCCACAAACTTACTTGATGCTGATCCACGTCTTTTCTCGTCCATCTTTTCTCCACAGAATTTCCTTTTTCTCTCCATTATTTACCTCAACCCTACAAACACTCACAGCACAGTAATTGGAGCCTAAGGTATCCCCGAGTGTTGGTAGGAAGCTTGTTGTGGCTTGTGTTGGTGGGGGGCATTGGCACTGCTGTAAACACCGCAAACACACACAGGCACGTACACATACACAGTCCCCCCGGTAGGCACTGCACTACAAAGGCTCTTTGAACAGAAGAGGAGACGTATATTTCCACTAATTCCCACAATCCCCCTGACTTCCTTCTCTAAGCACCCACAGCAAGTAGACTTCCTGCTGCGTTAAGTTTGACATGTCTCTCTCTGATGGAAATGTAGCATTACAGGAGGTATGAAAAACAGCCTGTAGAGGGAGGGGGTTGTTTGGGTGAAGCAGCAGTAGTAGAAAGGAGTAAGATACCTGTAAGATGTTGTGTAGGTTGACCTTAAGTCTCAGGACGCACACTCAAGGGAGAAAAAAAGAGTTATACAGAAGGAGAGAAAGAGATGATGTTGGCGTTTCTATCTCTCATAACTAGCTTACTCTCTGGAGACTCATATGGAATCTGTTCCCCTCTCATCCCCTCCGAGAGGCCCCTCCAATAAGAGCAATCTCAACCTTTTATTTTCCACGTAGTCTCCTTTCATGGGCTTGTAATCCATTATTTAAACAGGGAAATCTAACCTTAAAGTGCTTGTGGAAGCTGAGTACTATGGGCAACCAATCAATTGGGGGTTGGTGCAATAACATGGCCTCAGCATTGGGTCTGAAGTAATTGCCCATTAGAGATGAAGTAACAGGAACAGGAACAAAAAGAGCATGCTGAAATAATTTCCCTCATTGAGAGCAACATGAGAAGGAAAGGTATTGGGGAGGCACTGTGGAGCTTAAAAGCTCACAAAACATGAAAAGAGATTGCCTTTTTTGCACACTGCTCAACAATATGATATTGTTATACAGTACTGTCCAAATATATACTGAGGAAAATTAACTGTAGGCACAAATGATCGCCTACTCTACACCTGCTTTGTTGAATATGTGAAACTGTTAGTTAGTGTATTTAATGGTTAGTGTGAGGCCGTAAACATTATACATTTACATTAATTTGAATTCTTTAATGCTCAAAAAACACTTTATTTTCCTCATACTGTGTGTGCTGGAACAACTTTATTGACCCTTTGTCTGAGAAGGCGCCATTGTAGCGCCTGTGTCTTATGGAGCCCTTCCTCCGAAAAAAGCCCATTCTGCTCTTATCGGTCAGCGTTTTTGCATCCTCCTCATCTTGGTGTCTCTACATTGTCTTTGGAGCTGGAGGATGACTGGAACGGGGTATACTGGCACTTTCTATGGTTAAAAACTAACCAATTAAACCAAATCTTCACAACTGGACAATTACATTACATAATTCCCTGATGTTAGCATTTAGCTACATGTAGCAGAATAATGTATTGCAGCAATTTCTACAATGCAAAATCATCAATTAAAGCTTCTAAACCAACTGATCATGTTGCAGCAGGAGTATGATCTGAAATTGGGAGAGAAAAAAGCAACCAAGGTTACATGTTTCCCTGACGTCAGCATGTAGCTACATGTAGCAGTGTGCTTACAGTGAGGGAATAACTGTAATGGGTATAGCAGCACATTCTACGGTAGAAAATCACCAATACAAGCTTCTAAACCCAAATCTCTAGAACCTGACATGTACACAATATATTCTGAAATAAGGAAGAACTTAATAACACTATCAGCATGTAGCTACATGTAGCTGTGTACCTACAGCTGGGGAATGACTGTAAAGAAGTATATCAACTATTTCTTCTTTGTAAAATCACCAATAAAAACTTCTAAACCAAAAATCTTTACAACCGGACATGTTCCAGCAGGAATATAATCTGAAACCAGGAAGAACTTAATAACACTACATCAGCATGTAGCTACATGTAGCAGTGTACTCATAGCTGGGGAATGACTGTAATGGAGTAAAGGAGCACTTTCTTCTGTACAAAATCACCAATAAAAGCTTATAAACCAAAATCTTGACGACTGGACATGTTCCAGCAGGAATATGATCTGAAATTGGGGAAAATGAAGGCAACCAAGAATATATGTTTCCCTGACGTTAGCATGTAGCTACATGTAGCAGTGTACTTGCAGTTAGGGACTGACAGCACTTTTTGCTGTGAAAAGTCACCAATAAAAGCTTCTAAACCAAAATCTTCTCAACTGGACATGTTCCATCAGGAATACAACCTGAAATCAGGGAGAATTTAACAGCTTCAGCAATCAAGAGTACACGTTTCCCTGACGTCAGCATATAGCAACCTGTAGCAGTGCAGGCTACGTAATGTAAACACCTGCAGTAGCGTGCCTGGAACAGATTTTTGCTCAAAGGGACTGCTTTTACATACGTGTGTCTCTTATTTGAAACTGTTGCCATGTTTGGAATGAGCACTGTGACATCATATGTATAACAGAAAATAAGGAAAAGCATGACAGGTCCCCTTTAAGAGATAAATTAACATTATTTTACGTGTTTAAATATCTAAGTCATTTGTTATGACAGAGAAAATTACCCTAATTGCAACTGTGTGTGTGTGTGTGTTTGTGTGTGCATATTCAAACGTGTTTGTTTGTGTGTTGTGTCAGTGTGCGTGTGGGCCTCTCTGTACCTGATTGCGCTTTCTCTAATCTATATGTTTTAATTAGTGACAGGTAGCGTGGTGTGTGTGTGTGCGGCCTGCTGTCAGTTGGGCAGAGAGACCATGTCGAGTTGTTGTGCTCTGTAACGATGATGCCAGCATGCCATCCTCATTACCAGCTCCCCAGCTCCCACACAAGCCATTTGGGTATCCCCCCCCACACTCTCTCTTCCTCTCCCTCTTTCTCCCTTTCTCCCTCTCTCCCCCTTGGCTATGTAAGCAATCTGCTAAATATTTTATCACCTCCCTGTTAAATCGAGCGGAGACACTCCAAATAGCACCCCACTACCTCCACCAACGCAAAGCTTGTCTTGTGTGTGTGTCCCGCTCAACTCGAGTGTCTAAGAAAGACTGATTTGATGGTTTTACTGAACCCTCTCATGGTTGTTGTCTTGGTCTCCTGCTGAGTGATTAATAGAATCACCTTGATTAAGTTTGCTTCACATCCATCTCTGTGTTATAAACAAAATCTGATATAATCATTGATCATTTTAATATTCCTTGTATTCCCATATATGAAGTGATTAAAACTCCCCGGTAAACTAATTATTCTGACGTTTAAACTCTTAAAAGTGAATGATGTGGCATGAATTGCTTCGCAGTAAACAGGGCTAAATGCCATACTATGAAGAGCAATTCAAAACTTTGGACTGCCTGTTCTTCATTTTGCTGTTAACACTTTTTCCCTTTGGGGAACCAAATTTTCTATGAGCTGATAAATGCCTGCCTGGAGTCTATAAAGCTGGCAGTCTTATTTTATGAGGCCCTCTACTATATTTTGTCTTCTTTTGTAATTGGTTAACCATGCTTACAGCTTATTGCTTCTCTTTTTTTAACCTCAGCGGGCCATTCCAATGCAAAACACATAGCTGCTCAGGGTCTCCTCAACCGCATGGACTTGGAGACTTGGATGGGGAGAGGACAGTAAAAGCATTTGAATGGAGAGAGCATTGTTTCTGTTATTGATTCTTTGCAAAGATGTGAATTGGATAGAAGCCGAATAGGACGATGAGAAACATAACGAGTAATATTATTATCCATAATATTTTCTGGTTACTTATTCATGGAATCTAATGCACTATCCCTGATGATGTATTTATTTAGCCGGGTATTTACAGTACGTAATTCCTCGCCAGAGCGGTCCTATAGTCCTGATATGAATCTCCTCATATTTTCCCTCACCGTTAGGCTTCAGCAGGCTTTTGACACGCTGGCACATTAATATTACAAATATTCAAATAACTTTATTTAACATTCTGCAGGCTGACAGTGGCAGCGGGAGATTCACAGCCCATTGAGCAAGTGCGCTTCCCTGGGCTAAGTGCCGATTCATCATGGCTGCCTTACTCCTGTCTAATGGCTGCCATCATGGGGCGCGAGCACACACGCGCGCTGACACACACATCTTGGGCATATACGCTCAGAAAAGTATTAGTTCTTCCATGTGTGCATTTTTAAAATGTAGTGTTCCAGGCACATTTTTCACATTATTAACCCCAGCCTCAAACCTTATAAACCCCAATATACTGTACACCCTTATGGAGTTCATTGTCATGGACACCTACCTCTTAGCTTTTTTTTTTCCTGTATTAGAGAGATAAGAGAATTTAAAGGTTCTGTATCAACTTAAAGAAAGTCCTTGTAATTAGTTACATCTCTTCCTGAGGTTGTTTAGCAACCTACAGTCAGCATCCTCAGTAGCTGCGAGTGAGCACCTGCATTGCCCAAAACAGTGACCAACAAGAGACCAGCTGTGATTGATCGGCATCATGTTGATAGATAATGGAAAACAAATTACAATCATTTTGAATAACATCACTATCTATATGTTCCCATATTTCACTTTGACCATTGGTTTCAGGTTGCTAACGTGCTCAGTCATTCATTTCATTCATTTTCCGTAACCACTTGTCCTGTTCGGGGTCACAGGTGGGCTGGATTCTATCCCAGCTGACATTAGGCAAGTGGCGGAGTAAGCCCTGGACACTTCGCCAGACTATCACAGGGCTGACACATAGAGACAGACAATCATTCACGTTCACATTCACACCTACGGCTAATTTAGAGTCACCAGTTAACCTGCATGTCTTTGGACTGTGGGAGGAAGCTAGAGTACCCAGAGAAAAACCCACACTGACACAGGGATGACAAGCAAACTCCGCACAGCAGGGCTCCATCACCCTGGGTTTGAACCAGGAACCCTCTTGCTGTGTGTCGACAATGCTAACCACTGCACCACAATGCCGCCATGGTGCCGCTAACTAGCTCAATGTTTGCAAATGACTTCATCAGCTATACAGCTAGCTGGCTAACCTTAGCTTAGGCTGGCTGTCCAGCTAGCTGTAACTTAGCTATGCTGCATGGATCTGGCATTGGTTGCTACGTAGCTGATGAAGTCATTTGCAAACCAGCCCTGGGAAAGTATTAGTACTATTCTGAAGTTTGCTTGCTAGCAATTTGTCACATTAGGGAGCAAGTCTGCGTGACCTAACATTATCCAGCTAAAACCACACTTTATTTCACATGTCAGTCTTTCCTCTGGGATTTTTTCAGCACAAGGGTTCACTGAATGTATTATATGGGGGACTGAATTTGAGGATTTTCCTGGTTATCAGACCACAAATGAGACAAGAATTAGCTACTGCATCCCGCTGTCAGCCCAGAGAGTACTATTCCCGCAGGAACACAGATGGCAACTCTAGAGACGGACCTCAGTTAGCAGCTGTAACAGCTCGAATTCAGCCAGCGCAAACCTCAGCAGTAAGTGAAGATCTGTCTGTGGTCTGCTGCTGCAAAATGCATTTAACAGAAACACAGCATGTGTGCATGTCTGTGTTTTGGTGGGTGCCGGTCGTTTGTTGACGTCAGCAGACTCTGTTTCTTAGCTAACACTAGATACTGTTGCACACTGTTTGCGCTGTAGCAGAGCTGAAGAGAGATGCTGCTGGGAGAAGTTTGCCTTGAGGGCCTTCTCATAGGAAGGGATGTCTTGGTTGAGTTTCATCACATCCTTTGGATTTCCCCAAGAAAATTCATCCTGAGTCCTTGACACTGAAGTCAGTCCACTGTTCAAGGAAACTGAGAAAGTCAGGGAAGGTCTAAGTTTTTAGTTACATTACAGTCTGTCCACCCATTGGCAATAAAAAAGGATCAATACATGTGAAAAGTTACACACAGTGCCTTTAAGTAAAATAAAAGTTACTTTAAATTGTACCAGAAACAAATGCAACTACTGAGTTTATTCAAAGCTTTAAAGTTTGGCTTTGCAGGCTATTTACTGTAAACACTTGGTTTTACAGTTTTCCACTCCACTGAGGCTTTGATTACTTCTTTATATATCCTATCTGTGTGTAAAGGATCTGGCAGACATGACCCGCAAAGGCCCGGTAAGCTATTAGAGCCAATTCCAGCCCATTTGGCCTTGTCCACTTCCGTTCCACAGAGTTTACTTCATTTGCAGAGAAGCATCCATGTGTACACCAGCACACACACACACACGCACCCACACACACACACACACACAACTGTCTACTAAGTCACCTTGAAGCACAATTAAGTAAGCGTCTGACTCTTCCTGTTCCTATTAGTTGTACGGCAGTAAGGACCACTGTGAAGAAGACAAAAATGGAGTAGTGGGAGGAAGAGACGGAGAAAAGCTGTAAGAAAGAGCAGAGAGTGAAAGACTTCTTGTTTCCATGGCTCTCAATAGGCTGAATAGGGGGATGGCAGAGAGCAGTGGTGAAAGAGTGTGACCCGAACAAAGACTCTTTGAATTTAAGGCCCAAATAGAATGTTTGTAATGACCCCAAACACAGATGCGCTGCTCTCACTGCAACGGCAGAGTCAGTCTCTAATAATGCGAGGGGAATCCAGAGATTTTGTTCACACATAATGGAAATACCCACCACACACAGAGCTGGTCTTATCCCCCATGGAGGGACACATACTCCAACTCCTATTATTTTTCAGTCTCTCTGTCTTTCCTTTCACTCGCTGCTTCTTTTTTTGTCTGGATCTCTAACCTTCAGTCCCTTACAGACCATGTATGTGGTCACTGGGCAAGCATTTCATTGTCAGCTCTCACTTGGTCTTTCTCTTTGCTGCTGCACAGGAACTTTTTCAAGAGGGCTCCACTTCAACCCGACATCTCTTCCAATCTTCCTCGCCAAATCCTTTCCAGTTCTCTTCCGCTACTTCAGTCTCAGTCATGTTTTCAGTCTCCATATGTCTACTCCTCTTCTCGCTCAGTGATGGACACTGGCTGCTGAGGCTAGTAATGGACACAGGGACACAGGGAGACAAAGGACCCCTAACATTCAGCAGATGGCTGGGGCTCCGCTTAATTTGCGCCGTGTCACCCTCGCTGGCAAAACACAAAAGCCCAGAGCTACATGGGGCTCCACTTCACCCCCTCACCCCAACCATGACCCCCATCAATCAAATCACCTTATGCTTTTAAGTTATGATTGCACATTTAAGAAAACAACAAAGACATCATCAATAACGCTTTGGAAAAGTGTCACTTTCTATCGCTGTGTTGTCTTCACAAGGGACTGAAAGTTAAATGTCAAGAGAAGCGTCAATTTGGACAGCACGTAGAAAACTGCCTTCACTCTCCTTGTGCTTTTCTGCCCCCGCAACTCACCTCCTCTTTTCTCTCTCCTCTTCACCCTCTGGAGTACGCTCCGGCAGGCAGTAATGAGGAGACGTGGTGAGCCTCTCCACAGAGTCCCCCCTCCCCACTATCTCCCACCCCCGC
Source organism: Cephalopholis sonnerati (assembly GCA_019142605.1). NCBI lineage: Eukaryota > Metazoa > Chordata > Actinopteri > Perciformes > Serranidae > Cephalopholis > Cephalopholis sonnerati. The sequence continues at coordinate 15,635,300 of JAGQAX010000010.1, read as the reverse complement.
ACCCAGTCGAGAGAGTACAAACACCCATCGCCCCTCATTTGTTGATTCTCCCTCTGCCTCATCACCGTCCATCAATATTCACTGTTCGGCTAATAACGCAGCCAGGCCTGTTTGGTTTGACGGCAGAGGGACACATTTCACTTCTAGGAAATTGTCTCATCCCTTCCTGGAGGTTATCAGCAGCAGCATGATAGATGTGGATTAGTCAAGGTTATGTTGTGGAACTTGTGGACTGATGATCTAATTAGGGCTGAGCTGCAATTACAGTATGACCAATATACTTCTGTTCATTCAAGAAGTGGTCGACAAAGCAACCAAGAAAAAAGTGGTCGCCAAATATTCTATTACTCGAGTAGATTAAACGGTCAGTTCACCCAATTTATCCCAATCCCTCAGAGAGTTTTCTTGGACAGAAAGTAGTTAGAATGAAAACTATTGATAGCAAAGTAATAGGCAAGGTGGTTCTTGTCAGTTTAGGTAGTTCTTATCACGCTGATTTTTGTTCAAGCATTCATTTTTCTGATACGTTTTTTTTAATTCATCAGCTAGGACTTGGTGTTACAGTCCCTGGACTTTCAGCACAGTTTGTGCCAGAGCACAGGTATTTCGGACGTGACCATCTGGCAGAGCCACCCCTCAGCACATCATCACTTGTGCACCTCAACATCATCGGGTGTTTTGGCTTTTATTACAAGACACCGTCCGTTGAGGGAGGCCCGCCACAGGCTGACCAGGCCTGGGTGTGTGTTTATTAGTGATTTGATGCCATAAAAAAGGGGGTATGACATCATGATTGACAGCCTTGTGTGCCAGTCTGTGTGCTCATGATCAATGGAGCTGCTAGGGATTGGTCAAATGGGTGTATGGGCGGGAACTCAATACTGCGGAGGTTGCTACTACACATACTCTGGCTGCAGTAGAGATCATCAGCGCAAGATGGCGGCGGCTGTATCTGCAATACATTGGCTTCATTTTGTACAGAGGGAGTAAGTGGAGATGTGTTGTCTATCTTTATGTACTGTCTACGTGTACGCACCACAAACAAAACACAAACCAAAATTACATTTGTCTCCATGTATTGTGGTGGCAGCACACACTTCAGACTGGTATCTTAAAACCCGGGCGAATAAAATCAAAATTATTTGTTCATATTTTGGGTTGAAGGACCTTTTAGGGTTAATGGTACAAAATTCAGCTCACCAAGAGTGTGAGTTTGTTATCTTACAGGCTGTTTTGTGGAGTGTCACAAGTCACAAGCATGTGCTTGTAATGGTAGGCTGCACAGTTCCTGTAGATGGGCTGATTGAACCTGCTCAGCATAGAGTCAACATGGCGAGACTAGGTTTTGCAACAAGCCAATCCCATAAGCCAAAAGTGCATTTCTTCCATGCTTTGTGTTGATTCTGTCAATCCGCATGAGAGCTTGAAATCAATTCAAAGCTCAAAATCTCTGGACTTTGGGTCAAAGCTTGCTCTCTTTTGTGGGAGGCCTGCACGCAAATGCACAAATCCCCCCCCACACACAAACACACTTTCCATCACCCCAAGCTGAACTTTGCGTGTCCAATTTCACAACCTAATCATGTTTGCCATAATTGGCGCACACTTGAAGCAAACAGCATTACAGTTCCACTTTAAGTGCTGCCTAAGTATCCCTGATTAAACATACGTGAAGAATTATGTCTGTGTAATCTGTTATGACACCATGCATTATCCTAAACCAACTCGGCTCCCTATAACTGGGCAGGTCATATCAAACATGACCTCAAAACCTTCACAATATGCAATTATACGGCAATTAGACAACTCCCATAATCCACATCGCACTATGTCATTGTGCACATTTAATTGAATGTTTTCGTTGACAGTAAACACAGCCTGTGCTTTCCGGGGTCAGGGCATGTGGTTCTGCAGAAACTAGAGGAAACGTCTCTTTTCAGACTGACAGACAGATAGAGCCTATGAAGCTCAATCTGGCAGACCCATCTCTGTGACAAATTATTGATCTTGGCTTTGTTGTCACTCCTCATGCCAGGGACCCCCTGCTATGGCTGTCTTCCGAAAACGCCCACTGGAGAAGACATTGCGTGAATATTGAATTTTTGAAAGGAAGACAGGGGAGAGAAGGAGTGTGTGTCTATCTATGTGTGTGTGTGTTGGGGTGGAAGTGTGAAAAAAGGCAAAAGAGAAAAAAAACGAGAAAGAGAGCGACTTGGTAATCCTCTCTTTGAGCACTTTGTGCTTTGTGCTCCATTTGTTTACTGAGTTCCCACACTGGCTGGGGGGCTGCAGCTTTTCTCCCAGACCGGAATTAGCATAGCCAGGCTTGTAGTCAGATCTGTGTGGCTCTTCATATGCATGTGCGTCACTGTTTATTTCAATGTGTGTGTGCGTGTGTGTGTGTGTGCGCAGTTTAGATGAGGTGAGAGCTTAGCGCATCCTCCTCGGCTGGGGCACCCCGACTTTAATGAAATCTTCAAAGTGAGTGTGGTTTTATAGAGTCTAATCAAGCCTGCTAACCTCTCAGACAGTCTCTTTTTTGGCTGTGTTTTGCAATGAAAACCCATCATGCTTTCACTGTGTGCTGAGTGGGAACACAGTCTGTGTCAACAGGTTGACTGCTGCCTACGTGCTGCAGTGGACGGTATCTCTTGTTAGGAGGTTCGATTGATTGCATCTATTGTGCACCCTTTTTTTTTTTTTTTTTACAGAACTTCAGTAGGACATAATGTGATAGTGCTAAACTCAAAAAATGGAAGATGAGGAAGTATATAAGTATAATACGTGTCAAAAAATGATACTGTTATTTTGTACATCTCTCTCAATCTGCATTTCGAGCATTCCTGGCATTCCAGTCCTCACTAATTAAATCAGCAGAATAAAACAGACTCTGCTCAATTCATGTTTTGTGCTCAAAGAGGTAACGTTTGCATATTGTATACTCAAGCAATACATGAAATCTGATGACTGACGGATTTTGCTACCTAAGTGAGTTAAAACTGAGTCCCTTTAACTTTGCTATACTATCTCTTGGTGTTCTCCTCTGCTTTAGAGAAGACTTACAGGGACAGTTTCAGTATGAGATACTTATCTATAGTCAGTGTAATACATACAGTAGATGGCAGTTGGCACGCTTGTAGGTAGGAGAAGCAAACAGGAGTGCCACCATGGAAGCTAGGCAATGTACTGCTGTGGACGGGGGCAGTAGGAAAACATATTTTAGCAAGTTTAAGTGTACATGTTATCGAGTGTTTTCACCGCTTCCCCTTGCCACAGACAGCTCTTTCCAATAGGGAACCAGTCAATGGCCACAGTTCCCCATCTATGCTCCTGTCAAAGCTACCGGACTCCATTGACAAAAACAGCAACTTTAACTTCCCGAACACAGTAACACAAACAAAACAACTGATCGAGGCAGTGGTAGACCAACAGCTCCAACAGTGTTCAGCAATGTTCAATTACTGTTTATCTCACTAGAGTTTGGCTTTAAGGACAGTGATATAAAAGCTTCATTGCCCCGTTATAAGGGGTAAAGCTGTGAAAATATTCTATATATAGTGTACATTTAGGGTGCTTACACACCTGCCCTGTTTGGTTCAGTTCAATCGAACTCAAGTTCGTTTGCCCCCTAAGTGCGGTTCGTTTGGGCAGGTGTGAACACAGCAATCACACTCATGTGTGCACCAAAACAACCGGACGGAGACCTTCTTGAAGAGGTGGTCTTAGTCCGATTCCAAAGAACTCTGGTGGTTCACTTGTGGTGAGAGTGTTCTGGATCTGAACCAACTGCAGTCACATGACACATTGTTTGGGTTAAACATGAGCATGTTACAGTCCTGGAGGATTATTAATGTGCGCCTCCTCCTGTACTGCCTTAATATGCACATTCAGCACATCCAATGCATCAAAACATTGTTTTCTAGTTGGAGCTGCGCCTCGTTTTCAAACTGTATGCTTTGACTCAAATGAACAATGACAGCAACATAGTCCACGATGAGCAGCGCTAAAATCAACCTGCGTAGTTGTCCCTCCATTGTGACATTAGAAAGTGTCACATTTATCTTACAAGTGTACTCTTCTTCAACGTTTTGTTTACTTCCTGGATTTTTCCCACATGTAAATTCTGACCAATCAAGAGCAGCTTTCTCGCACAAGGCATTTGATCTGGTCCGCTTGTAAATGCTGCCGTGAGAACACGAACTAACTCTAGGCAATTACCCAACTTTGTAACAAAATTAGCCCCTGATTCAGGACCAAAGCAAGACAACTCTAGGTCTGAAAGCACCCTTAAACATGGGACTTTTTAAAGTGACTAAAACATGTTTTGGTGCTGACCCCTCTACAGCAGTACATGGCTTAGCTTCTGTGTCGGTGCTCCTGCCTGCTTCTCCAAACTGGGGGTGTGCTGACTGACATCTACTGTGTATATAATGACTGTGAATAAATACCTCATACAACACAACTTGCTGAACTATCCCTTTAAGATTCAGCATTCCCACACATGGCACTAGTACTGACAATAGAAATAAGTCTACTCTGTGGCCATGCAATCAATACATATGGATTAGATACATACTTGTGCCGTCACTGGTGCAGCGTCTTCTGTATTCAGTCGTGTCTCTCTCGTTCTTTAAAAGCAATTGATTCTGTGCACAGTCGAGATATGTAATCTGCCTCCGTTTCAATCTGTGCTCAGCTCCTGGGCTTGGATTATATGGCTGCTTTTAAAAACAGGATGTTTTATTCCTTGTGGTCCTACATTTTAATAATCCTCAACTAATTCAAGGGCCAACAACTTAGTTACTCACCACAAGGCTCATGTTTAATTGCTGAATAATACAGAAGATATTTTCAAGAAGTAATGACCTTATTGTTTGAGAGATAATTAATTGATGCCGTGAGAGATACCTTTATAATTTAACCCTCTAACATTGTTTTATGATGTCTGTGCACAGTGCTTACAAATACAAAAAGATGTTATCTTAGTGCTGGGCCAGCGTTACTGTAGTGCTAGGCCAGACTGCACAGTGGTATGCTTCTCAAAGAGAATGATATCTGATTAGTCCAAGTCCGAATAGAGGCAGAAGCTGACAAACAAATGGATTTGCTGTGTCTAGAATGTTCTCTGGGGGAGCTGGATGGGCTGAGATACAGAGACGCTGCCTTTGTGTTGGAGCCAGCGCAAAGCATAATAAGACCCTTTGGGGAATGAACCAAACACAGAGTGATAGGGACACAAAGGCACACATGCTCATACACTCAGTCAATTTCACAATCTCACTGCCTCCTCTCTTCTTCACCCCACCTATCTTTCTTACTTCCCTATAAACTGACCTTTATATTACTGGCTACCGGGGTTGGCCTATCATTATGTGTTTTGGCTTTGCAGGTCCGGTGAGTTTCTTGACTCCAGCTAAGTTTATTGTGTAAGCCAAGTGTCATGTCAGACTCCCACATACAGGCCTCACAGCAGCCTTTTTTTACAAGGGTATTACTGTGTGTGTACACGCATGTATGCGCGTGTGCGCGCAGGCATGACTTTGTGTGCTTCACGCGCATCACGGCATGAATGGGCCAGCAAATCCTATTCCCTCCCTCTCTTGTTTTCCCTCTCTATCTCATCTTTACTGCCTCTTTAATTCCCTCTCTACCACTGTCCTCCTTCTCTCGTGTTCTGCTAGCAGAGCAGTCTTAGAGGGAGTGCCACAATAGGGGTATTAACCAAATGTATATTAAGCTTGCCTGACTCGCGCAGTCAATGTGATGCTTTTACACCCGTAATGCCGTGTGAATAGGGCTGCCGCTCCCCGAGAAACGCCTCCGTGAGCACTCGGAGTGAGGGGCCCTTTTACCAGCTCTCGTGACCCTGGTCCGCGTCGCCTGTGCCGGGCCCCATCCCAGAGCGCACAGTTCTTCATTTTCATAAGCGCCTAATCTGGATTGGAAGCCTCTCCTTTGTGGAAATGATTTGAGAGGGGGACTTTGGCCAGACAAAAGGCCTCGTCTTTTCTGAGGCTGGGGCCTCCTTAGCCCAGTTCCTCCCTTCCCATTCCTCCATAAAGAACCCCTAGCAGGAGCAGCTAATTGTTGTATGGAGAGGGAGAGTGATGGGGTGTCGAGCGGATGTCCTGCTTAACACTGCCCCCAGTGGAATACGAATGTGACGAAGAGGAAGATGAATGAGAGACAGATATAGGAGAGGAGAAGAAGAGCTACCTTGTTAAGAAAAAAAAAAAGATTTATACACCTCTCGCAGTTTATTTATCATTTCATCCAGGTCAGAAGAGATCCTGTGATGCTGGCTGATAGTGAAGTAAGGTTTGATACCTTCAGGTTACAGTGCGTAAGACTTTGGAGCTGAAATGTGTAACAAACTCGGAGTGAAGCTTTGAAGTGTAATGCTGTTGCCCTGGGCTACTTAGCTCCAGGGTCAAATGAGATTACACCCTTGATCTGTGTTAGTGCCTTCTGATCTGCAGGATTGCAGCGCAGAGGCGTGCGTGTCTGCGTGTGTGTGTGTGTGTGTGTGTGTGTGTGTGTGTGTGTGTGTGTGTGTGTGTGTGTGTGTGTGTGTGTGTGTGTGTGTGTGTTTGCAGGCATATATGCACGTGTCTGTAAATCTGTGTTAAAGAAAGACTATCCACATTTTAATTGATTTACATATCTGACGCATGTGTGTCTAATTCAAAAGTGCTGTACGCCCTTACGATGCGTCTTGTGTGTGTGTGTGTGTGAGACACCCATATGTTGGCGTGCTTCTCCTCTTAGAAAGGGGTTGTTAACTAATTAGTGTTGTTGGCCTGATCTTAGTGCTTTGTTGGTGTGTCTCTCCATCTGCAAAGCCTATTCTCTCTCTGCCTCCGCTTCTCTCTCCCTGCTCACTGCTCCGGAACACCTTAATCCAGTGTGAAAGCAATTGGCTCTCTCAGATCTAATCAATAGAGGGCCAGGGCAGCGAGCCAGAGGGAACATCTCTGGCCCCTGCTCAGCTACAATCAATTTAGAACCATCGATTCAGTGATTGAAATACAAAGAGCAGACGCGCTGGACCGTACAGGTGCTTTAGTGTTTGGGTGTGCCAACATGTTATATATCTCCCCGTGTGAGGGTTCCTCTGTATTAATGTGTGTTTGTGTGTACTGTTGTGTGTGTGTGTGTGTGTGTGTGTGTGCGTGCGTGCGTGTGAGTGTGTGTGCAAATTTCTTCATGTGTGTGTATATGGATAGTATGATTTATTTTCGAGCCATCTGTAGTAAAGTGGGAATGGCATTTAATCTAGCACCTCTGAGACGGAGCCAAGAAAAAAAAAATCACTCCTAATCCAATATGTCCTGCCCAGGGAAGGTGTGTTTTCTAAGGTGTGTGTGTGTGTGTGTGTGTGTTTTAGGTTGACTTGTGCATTTGTGTGCACCCAAGGGTTTCCTACTTACCCCGTGTCAGGACAGAGGTGTACACCCCATGTCTTAATGCAATTTGGATGTTCATGCATGTCAGAGTTTTGAAGGGCCCCTGCATGATATTTGCATGCAAAATTTGACAGCAAGAATGCGTGCATGACTGTTGACATGTGAGAACACACATGACATCGACAGAGATGCATTTGACTTGTCTTTGCTATGCTCTGCATGGGTATGCGTGTATTCATGCATATATGATGTCATTGCATATCATATTTGACCTTGTTTATGCAGTTATGCTCTGCCATGTGTATACATCTGTGAGTGCATTCATTTGTGAAAGTGATTGCTGTGGATTTACAGCGCAGGGGTGTGGTGGGTATTGTATGTCACTGTGTGTGTTGTGTTTGATCAAAGTTTTAGTTGTGTTGAATATGAATGCCCAAAACAATAAATGTTTCTTGGTCATCTCTGCATCAACAAATGAAGCACTTCACATTTGTCTTGAAACTGCTGTCTCTATAGCCAACATGCTCCCATCCATACTAGTTGTATTGGGCAGAAGTTGTGGCATCACTATAATGACGCCGGGGGCAGCCTTTTGCGTTGTTTCTTGACACAGGGGCCTGTCTATTAGGTTTAGGAAACTAAACTACTTGGTTAAGCTTAGGAAACATAAACTGTCAACGACTCAAGTGACTATCAACTCATGTGACAAAATACCCCAATGCTGACTTTTTACAAGAGATACGAACACAGGTTTCCTATGTCAAAGTCTTCTGCTTGTTGGACCCGTCCACTTGCCCTTCCACTCACCCTAAGCAGACTTTCTCACTCTTTATACTTCATTAACTGCTCTGACCATTTCATAATGATGCTGAAGCTAGGTGCATGTCATCCATCCATCCATTTTCATCTGCTTATCCGGGGCCTGATTGCGGGGGTAACAGTCAAAGCAAAGCACCCCAGATGTCCCTCTTTCCAGCAGCGGTTTCCAGCTCCTTCTAGGGAACCCAAAAGCATTCTCGAGCCAGATGAGATATGTAATCCCTCCAGCATGTTCTTGGTCTGCTCCAGGGGCCTCCCACCAGTGGGACGTGCCCAGAACAGCTCTAATCGGAGGCACCCAAGCGGCATCCTGATCAGATGCCGGAATCATCTTAACTGACCTTTTTCAACGTGAAGGAGCAGCAGCTCTACTGCGAGCTTGATCTGTATGTCCAAGTTCCTCACCCTATTTCTAAGGCTGAGCCACCCCACGTTGGAAACTCATTTCGGCAGCTTGTATTTGTGACCTCATTCTTTCAGTCACTACCCAGAGCTCATGACCATAGGTGAGGGTTGGGATGTAGATGGACCAGTAAATCGAAAGCTTTGCCTTCCCACTCAGCTCCCTCCTCACCACAATTGTCCAGTGCAGTGCCTGCATCACTGCAGACATTGCACCAAACCGCCAATCCATCTTGTGCTTCATTCTACCCTCACTTGTGAACAATACCCTGTGATACTTAAACTTCCTTGCTTGAGACAGTAACTCAATCTACCGGTTTCCAGCGTCTCATATGTGTCCATATATGACTCTGACCAAGCAGTGTTTTTTGACACCCTAAAGGCGAGACCAGGCAATAATAGCAACTGCACATCATGTGTGTGTATATGATGTGCAGTTCTACTTGTGTAGCAAAGAATGGCAGTGCCACCTGAGCAAGAAAACACACTCAATTCCAGCTTGTCCTTGTTTTGTGTGCCTTAATGTGTGTGGCAATAGAAGAAGTATTCTGACTGTGGGCAGTAAAGTGATGAACTTGAAAACCTTTAAAATCGTACCGTAAATGGGATACAGCACGTGGGTGGGCTGCTGAGATTGATTGAATGATTTATTGGGAACACTTGAAATCAAACCACTCTCCTCTTATGCACACACCCACTTTCTTTCTGTCTTTTACACACACACACACACACACACACACACACATACACACAAACACATGCTTTGCTACTGTACCTTGTTAGACCTTACCCTCATGTTAATGGCTTTCTGCCATTTATACAGTTAATCCAGTTTCCCAGTTGGACATGTTGTGTTTTCCCCTTAAATCTCTGCTGGACCAGGTGTTGATGTCTTTCACAAAGTCCACAATGTCACAGAGACCTAATGAGGATGTGTCGCACACACACTTTTAAGTAAGCCGCACATATACCAGCCTTTACTATACACTTCACTACACACTATCTTTCTTTTGTCGCTTTTGTCAGTTCTGTTCTCGCCCCCGGGGCAGAGCTGCGGTCCCTTCACTGGCAGACCTGCCAATTTTCTGGAAGTTTCAACTGGCCTTCATCTTGGCAAAATGAATCCCTGAAATGGATGCACAACAGCAAGACATTACAGCTTAAAAAAAAAAATCAAGGAGTCGAATAACAGATTGTATTCACAGCAGCTCTGCCACTATTTTTATATATGAAATTTGCCTTGTAACATAATCAAATTCAAGGAATACTTCACCCACAACAGGACCATTTGTATATCAATTACTTAACCCCTTTTGTGTTGATTTCAGGAAGAAAACTTTGTTTTTCTTGCATATTTAAACAGTGGATGAAGAATCCAAAAACCGTGAACATGCTTGATGAACGAAAGTAAAGGGGATTTGTGTTTAACAACAGCAAAACCATATCGAAAAAGCTGCTAACAAACTCACACAACTCCTGCAGAAAATTCCAAGTCACATTTATTCAGTCATATGCTCGGTACTTCCCATACACATGCATTTCCACGGAAAACCTTATATAAAATACCTCTGCAAGAACAGACGAGTTGTGCGTCCGGGCAAATCCACATACAGAGCTCAAACGCATGCGCTTGTTCATGCGCACTACTCATATGCTTTTGTATTAGAGTTTGTAAATGGATTATTTGATAAAGTTTTGCTGTTGTTAAATGCCTTACTTTAATTCATCAAGAATGCCCTTTTTGGATTCTTCGTTCACTATTAAGACATGCAAGAAGGGCAAAGTTGTCCTCGCGAATTCAACATAACACAGGGTGAGTAATTGATATACAATTATTATCATATATCAGTTACTTTGGCAGAATTTTGGCAGTGAAGTTTTGCTTTAATACTCAAGATAATTTTCTTTTTAGTCCTAAGTCTTCTGCATTGGTTAGTCTAGATCAGTGGTTCCCAACTGGTCCAGTCACGGTGTTCAGATTCCTCCTGAGTCATTATTTCGAGGTCCCACAGTTTAATACATTCGGCGTCATACTTGCGTTTGGCCATGTCGTTGAGCTGTTTGCCTTCTCTGTCAAGTAGTCACTCCCTCTACAGCAGGAAACGGCACTCCAAAATAGAAGCTCTATGCTGGAAATTCACTGTACTTAAAAATAAAGTGTGTTTTTTAACAAACTTGACACGTTTGTGAGGCATTTGCGGTCCATCAGAATGAGCCTGTGATCCAGTTTTGGACCACTGCCCACCAGTTGGGAACCACTGGTCTAGATGAATTTATATTATAATTTATTTAATTTGTAGGGCTATAGTGATCACACACACTCAATATAAATGAATTCTAAGCTTTCCCGCTGCTGTAATGCGCTTGTCTGTCCACTGTCCATCATTAACTCTACATCCTAATGAATGACTTCTGGTATCGATCAATCCAATAATGCATGAAGATGTTTGTAAGGAGGTCTCACATGGCCACACCCCATTTAGACACACACCCAAACACACGTACAAGAACACATATGTTTGCCAGTTACATAGCTCGGGGCGTATTGACTAAGGCTGCCTGATAAAGGTCACTGCTGTCCAGATTGTGGGGTGGGGGCTGTAGTTCACCGTCACACACAAACACACACACAGCGTTTCTGTATGATAGTGCGTGTCTGTTTGTCGGGTAGGGAATACAGCTTCTGATAAGGTTGCATAGAGGTCATGCAGATGTAAATATGACATGAATATAGATGTGCTGTGGGCCCGGTTACCTGTGGAGGATTTCAGGGCTGCAGGTGCATTGCGTGCCAGGGAATTGGGTCAACGTCTGCTCATACACGCTATGCAAGAGAATGTTTGATGAACAAATCCGTTTGTCTTTGGAAAGTATAAACAAAATACATTTCCACGCACGTCATTCGTCCATTGAGCTTTTCTGGTCATGCCTGGGCCTGATGTCAACAGAATCATTGTTTTGTATGTATAAAAGCACACCCATCCTCAACCATGAATGGAGCTGTCTACATCGAGCAGGACAAATGCATAGTTCCTCTAAACAGCATTTATTATCCAGCCTTTTTATTCCCTGTTGCCTATTGTCAGCTTTAGAAATAATAGCCTGGCCGTCACTTAGTATGCAATGAGAAATGGCTGCTTTGCACAACACGCATATTGTGGGGACTCTGCCACCAACAATTTGACTGACAAGATGCACTCCTGAGTGCTTTCTCACTTTGTTTTGCTCTCACTTTCCCACTTCTCTGTATCTCCCTTTCTCACTCTCTATTTTCCTGATCCTGGTCACTTTTTCTCTCCCACGCTTCACACATAATTTGTGTCTTCTCTTTTGATGCACAGCTTTTTATCATTATTTCCCATTAGGCATAATAGCAGCAGGGGCGATGAGCAGCGGATGTGTTCGTACAGCTGGAGGAACATCTCGCTGCTGAATGCTTTAATTGTATAGATGTAGCTGCTTTTTGTGACGGCTGATGTCATCGCCATCCCACCGCGCAGCGCTGCTCCCGATGACCTCTCCATCACTGTAATGCTCACGCCACCCGTCCTCTCTTCTGCTCTCCAACCTCACCTATCCACCTCTTGTCCTGCCATCAGCGACGCAGGCTACAGCCCGAGGGTAGACTATGAGCTCACTATTGGATTTCAAAAAGCCAGACTCGTGTTTTCCCTCCCCTTTCCTTTCTTGTCAACCACCTCCAATTCCACTTTACCGCTAACCTCTGGCCTCCTTACTGTGTCTGACAGCCTCTTTGCCATGTGTGAAAATGTCAGCATCTGCATGACAGGGCGCAGACGCTTACAAGTGGGTTATAGGTCGGAGACATGTCGCCGCACTTCTATGCAGTGATGGGGATGGAAGCGCCTCCTGTGGTTACACTCTCTGAGATCATCAGAGGGAAGAGTAGGCCGTGTTCAGCTGTGTGATTTCGCCATGGGTGCTTGTCTTTGCCAGAATATTTTGGTGTAAACATTGTGTTATGTACGCTCAATTAGGAATCAAATTAGGGAATGGTAAACAGTGAAGGGACCTTTGTTTTCCAGTTGTTTTATCATTCTACTCCTCTGCTACCTTCAAATGTGCATAATTACTCATCCCCATTCACAGGCCTCTACACTCATTAGCGGGGCCTCAACCCTGAGCCAAGGGGCCGGGTATTTTAGGATACATGGGTATTTGAAAGCTATTGTTAAGCTTGGCTAGAACAATTCTCAAAGCATTTTAACATTAAATGGGCTGGTAAGGAATGATGTGTTTTTGAGATCTCATCTAGATTAGGACGAGGGTAGTTACCAGTGTATTAGCCTCAGCTTTTCTTTTTTCACCTCTTTTTTTAATCTAAATGTAAATGTGCACATTTAGATCAAATACAAAAAAAAATCTGGTGAAATTCTTCTTACATTGCTTCTAGTTTTCCGAATGCTTTGTGTGTGACACTATCATGTTATCTAGTTTAAACCATTACAGTAGAACACAGATGTGTGTGCAACTGTTTACAGCTTCATTTCAAACAAGCGGATTAGGTAATGTTGTACCAAAGCTGGGCGGATGAATTCTAAAACTGTCTCTCTGAGGTCACACAATGGATTAAGAGGGACAGTATGGGTCTTTTAATGTGGGGTTGCATGAGGTACTTATCTATAGTCAGTGTATTACATACAGTAGATGTCAGTGGGCACACCGCCAGTTTGGAGAACATGGGCATGGACGCTAAGCAATATACTGCTGTGGACAGGTAGCCTCCTAAAAAAGTCCCATCTAAAAAAATCAATATCAGTTCAAGTGTACACTATTTTTAAAAAATGTTCACTGCTTTACCTTACTGTCAGGTGATGGTGAACTGAAGTTGTTATATCACTCTCTTCAAAGCCAAAACACTAACACAGACTAGCTGATCGAGGCAGCGTTAAGCCCAGTTCAGACCAGAAGAAACTGTTTTAGAACGCTGCAGAGAAAAGTGAACCGTGTTCAGTGGCCGTCTGAGCTCAAATGAAGCCGGCTGATGGTGTCACCTGCAACTCCACAGGTCAAATTGCCGGCAGCTGGTTTTAGGACATATAGCATGTCACCTGTTTCAACAGCCAGTCAGCTTGTAGTGAAGTCCGCTGGTCAAGTCGAAATGACCACAGATGGCGTGTGCGCTTGCTGCAGCAGGTTCTCCGTCCCTGCAGAGCCCTCTGTTTCTGCCCTCACAGTGTTAAGGTGTTGGACCTCGGGTCGCTGGTGCTCTCTGTATGTGCTCATGCCCCCTCACACACACACACACTCTCATTGACTAACTAATTGGCGCTGGTTACTTATAATTGTAAGTAATAATGTAATAATGAAATAATAATAATAATAATAATAATAGTAATAATAATTGTGGCGCATTTATCATGAATACAGTCCATCTGATGCTCTTTTTGTTTTGTTTTTTTTCGCCGTTTCATCACTACTACAAATACAGCTGTAGCCATATCTCACTATCACTATCCTCATTCATATTTTAAGAAGCTACAAATTATATTCAGCCACAAAATAAGTGTGAAAATCTGGAAGTCAGAACAGGAGTACAGAGAGTTGTTGCATAGAGATGATACACCATCTCATCTAGTTGCATTGGTGTGAACCAGCAGGTTTTTACAACATTGCAAAATGACGTATTTCAACTCGTCTCGTTGCAAATCTGAACTGGGCTGTAGACAAGCAGCTCCCGTGTTCAGTGAGCCAAAATTACTGTTTTCGTCAACGGAGCCTGGTGACTTTGATGAGAGCAGCTGTGGAACTGAAACAATTAACAGCTTCTCGGTAGTAAAGCGGTGAAAATACTCTCAATATAGTGCATGCTTAAACTGATATTGATTGTTTTAGGTGGCTAAAATATTTCTTGCTGCTGCCCCCGTCAACAGCCGTACATTGTTTAGCTTCTGATTCGGCACTCCTGCGGCTTCTCCAAACTGGGTGCTTGCTGAGAGACATCTGTTGCATGTAAAACACTGACTAAGGATAAGTATCTCATATAACCCAACTTCAAGAACGGAACTATATCTTGAAGACATTGCCTTTGCTGATGTTGGCATGAATAAAAACATAATTGTGCTTATGGCAATCGATTTTGAAAAAGCAAACTTCCATTAACAGTTTACTGAAGTACAGATATTGCTGTATTAACATAAGCAGTATTTTCTTATGAAAAAGATTTCACCATTTGTGTCCAAGTAATGTTAGGTCCTCCTGAGAGTCTTATCTTCTATCACAGTAACAGTCATAATCATGCAGGCCTCATACCAACTCTGTGACTCACTGTTTAAAAGTCTGTTTGGGTGATATTTTGGCGACAGATCTGTAGGTACCAGCAGGTCGACTGTTTCCTTGAACGCAGCTGCTGTGACTGTGACTGTTAAGAGTTCGCTCCTTTTGGATTTCAAGATAGGACAACAAGGACAAATGAATTTTTTAGAATATTTTAGATGACAAGATGTAAGCATGAAATGTTTTCTTTCTTAGTTATGGTTTATAGAAGTGAAACAAGCAGCCTGTAAAAGAAAATCAATCCACGGAAGAGCTCTTGTTAGCTCAGGGAGCGGATCTGTCAAAATCCTTGTTACAGCAACTGACTCTTATTACACTGTTGCATGAAAAGAGTGTATTTTATATTCAATCAATATTACAGGCACATTGCTTTAATGCCAAGCTACCTAGATGTGAGGCTGAACTCTATAAAGATATATGAACAAATGCGAAACTATCTGAAAATAGAATCTTCCTCTGTTTACTACCAAGATATATGGTTTGTTTTGCAGTTAGCTGCTACTCATAGCTACTTAATTATACTACTCACCAGCTCTTTGTTTATGTTATTAGTAGGACAAGGTCTTTTTAATTGAATAAAACAATAAAGAAACTTAATTATAGACAACAACAACAAAGCCGATCAAAAAGCTGACGTTTCTCTTTGATCGTAAATGGCAAAACATGAAGAGATTTTCTTTTCACAACACTTACCTGCACCGTCTCTCCTTTCCCCCTGTTGATTTCTGTAATGAGTGACTGCTGAGGATGCTCATAATGCTATGTGCTGTGCATCTTGCAGCACTATACCCCTACAAGGTACGTCCACAGCTCCAAATTCATAGCTTGAAGCTGGCGCCTGAATCTCTGTTCGCTTTCATTTTCAATTACACACTTTGTGAAGAAATAACAAAAACAAAAAATCTAATTTGGCACCAGAGCGCATGCATAATGCATCAGGCAAAGCTACGCAGGTAAAGGGTCCAAATGACTGGATTGGCTGATAAAAGTCCAACTTGATTTGTTCACTTGTTTGTGTTTCTTTATTTTGTATTCCAGTTTCTAATTATATACAGAAGGCAAAGGTACATTTCTGCATGAGCAAGCCTTTTCTCTCCGTCCCTAATTCTTTTCCAGCATAATGATTTATTGTTTACAATCTACACCTTCTCATCAGGTTAAGCTCTGCATGTGACAGAAGTATGAGCAGCTTAAAAAAGGCTCGAAGGCCATAAATGTAATAGACATTGTTGAGCAGAGCAACAGCGAAGGAGCAAAAAGAGCAAGAGTGGGCATCTTTGGCTAACTGCTATAGATTAATTGATCTAGCCATGAAGTTAATGAGCTAGATCCTTTTTAAAAGAGACAAGTGCTGAGACAGAGGAAGCTAATGGTCTCTCACAACTTGGAGTGGTAAGAAAGAGGGAGCTATTTATCTTGGAACATATACTTTATTCACCGTGTGACAGAATCGCAAGGTAATTGACGGGGCCTGTAACTGCTGATTTTATTACCTCATTCTGATCATCCTTCTTTGCAAGTCATGATCCACAGACAACTCAACACGGGATACAACAACCGATTTCTGCTTATCAACTCCACATAGCTGAACAGCCCATTTTCTGCGAGCGGGCTGACAAACAGGATTTAATTTGACAATAAAGTTGAACATCCTCACACCATCGCATTAATGTTTCTAAATTGGTAATGTAGGAGGCTTTTGTGATTACAGTTTGCAAGCTGAGTGAAGTTAGATTGATCGAATCAGCAGTGCAATCATATCGCAATCAAACACCAGCAATAAAATGCTCCTTGCTCACATAACTTCTCTTGACTGATTTCACCCCTCATCAAGTAACTCTTCATCTCTGTCTGTCTTACCCCTTCGCCTTTTCTCTCTGTGAGCTGGCAGTGGGCAATGAGCCTGGTCAGGCCCCTGTTAGCTTCTGATTACAGTGTAGATTGTAGTGCAAGCACATGTTACTGCCTGCTGAGCGGCGATATGTTTCGGAGGGCGGTTTTCTCTTCTACCTTGCCAGCCAGGGATGGATTGGCACAGTGGTGTCTCCTGGAATACCAATGCCTCCTCATCGTCATCGTCTCTATCTCCAACCCCCCCCTCCTGCTCCTCTCTGACCACTCCTCTATCTGAAAGATATGCTCAGTGCCTTGGCACATAGCTGCATCTTCCTGGAAATAAAATTGACCTGAGCCAATGTGGCATGCGCAGTGCAGAACGGCCGACTGCCAACGCAACACTCGATTATGACGAGTCTGTGTGGGGCTAAGAGATTGTAGAGCTGTCTTGATCTGTATGATATTATGCACGTATACGTACACAGACATATATACACTGGCGTGCACATGCAGACACACGACTCAAGCACGCGCTTTCAGTAAGCCAGATTTCCCAGTCGGCTGGTCTGTCATTGGCCGGCTGTTCAAAGGGAAAGTGTGGGCCAAAAAAATACTGGCTGTGAGGTTACCATGGTAACAGCCTGCCCAGGGGCGTGGGCTGTCTGCTAAATTGTGCGCTGGTTTGTTAAGGCTCACACATACACACACATGGGCGCACACACACCTTAATTCCAACAGAATGTGTCTTCCTACATTCATTGTCTAGCAGACACCTGCTCTGTTCATTAGCATTAGCAGTCAGACTGTTGGATTTCACGTCCTTATGTGAAGCAAACAGATTATTTTGGAGGAATCACACACAGGCCTATTTATTCTCTTTATCTGGACACTCTCTCATCTTCTAGTTATTTCACTGCTGCACTGCCCTCTATTGAATCCAGTCAGACATGCTTTTGCTCACATGGAGGAGCACGCTGCTGCTATTATTTACCAAATATTAGGACATTAATGGGTGTCAGAAATTTACCAGAGGAAGCGATTTGTTGTGTATTTCCTCTCATTTTTCTCCTGCGTATGTGTTCTTTAACACCTCTCTCCTCTGATACAAGGCTACACAGCAATATAGCACTGTGAGGAGTTTCAAAGGTAGCCTAATTGGAGGATATCTCAGCTTTCTCAGGGGGGTTTAAGTATTGTTCACTGGGGTTTCTGCAGAGTCAGACGTTGCTGTATCCACTAGTTGAGAGGACAGGTATGTCAAGATGATCAGTGTTTGGTGAAGAGGACGAAGGCAGCAGAAAGTTTCCGAAGAGTTGTGCGGATTTATGTGTGTGTGGGTGAGTTTGCGCGTACGTGGGTGGCTGTGGGTGTAGGTGCGTGTTTTATCTCGGAAGAGAGGCTCTGACAGGGCCAGAATGGACAGATGATTAATGATCAGGGGGAGTGTTCTGTGGGAGGAACTCTTCAGCACCGCAGCTCTTAACAAAAGCAGACGGGGTATGCTCCTAGCGCTGCACTCTTTCAACCATTCCTTTTATTCCTGAGAAAAACCTCTCCGGCCCTCTTTTATTCCTCCTCACATTCTCTCTTTCGGTGAGATTAGAAGGCGATGACAGGGGGTAGTGGAGACGTACACTGACCAGACTTGCCAAGTGATGTCACCGCTTTGAAACCTGGATGCCTTCAAGTAAAGAAGAAATGACCACTCATGTGAAAAGTCACACGCATTTTGGTCCCAGATCTTGGACTGGAATGCTTTTCGTTAGTCTCTGTTGACCCGTGTTGGCAGTTTATGAGAAATATGCAAAATTGTTCTTGAATCAGTTTCTATAAATTAATAAATCATAACCCTAAAAGGCATTCTACTCGGACTTTTAATATCCTGCGGGCATTTTCTGATGATTCTGACATGCCTTTGTTTCGAGCCATGCCTCTGTCTCAGATTATTGTATTGTGTTTTTCAATGACCTTGTGGAGAAATGGAACACCTGGGTTGGAAAAGCAGCTCATTATGTGAATTGTGGCTGGAAAATGAACAATGACAGACGAGCGAGACTGAATACCAATAGGCTGCGGCACTGATTGCCTTTTTGTTTTAAGATGTTGGCTGTCCTGCCACGTTCTGTGTCCCCTCTGTCAGACAGACGTGTTCATTTCACCGCTCGGTTGATATTGTCTGATTTGTCACATGAGCAAATCCATACAGGCATGCGCTTGGCAGGTATGCAGCCTGTGGTTAGAGCGGGAGAGAGAGCTGTTTATCTGAGTGACTGAACAACGAAATAGTGAAATCGGGGTCAACTGGGGTCCTGACCCCATCATAAGCCTGTCTGTGTGAGTGTTTGTGAGTCGGGGGGTGTATGCATGACTCCAAAGCCTGTAAAGACTGTGATCCATCCCATGTGATGGATGAGGGCTGGGGTTAAGGGTGTATTGGGGGGATAAGAGTTGTACTTAAGGGTCACTGACGCTAACTCACAGCTTGTGCCCTTCGGTGTGTCACGCACCCTCACTGCACAATCTTTTCAAAGCTCAGACAAGAAGAATTGCTATGTCAAAGTATATTTGAAGTTTTTCATTTTCACATTTTTGGGAAAAATTGTATGTGGATGTCATCAGACGAATAGATATTTTACATAGAAATAGAAAGAGAGTAGAACAGACATTGAACTATGTGGATTGGCAACCTCTACTGTCACAAGAGCCATTTTTGGCCCCAAAATAATCTCTTTAGAGCTGCAAAGCATATTTGAGCCTTATAATGAAGGTAACAGAGCCTATTAAGTCTAAATTACCAATTACCAATAGGGTCCAAATGAGCAGTCATTAAGTTTTAGCACAAGGTGGCTACTCTGCAGTGGCCTTCATATGATTATTTGGTAGTTTAACTTTGCAGTGTTGGTGGTAAAGCCACCACCAAGCCTAGCAAGGGAGACTCGAGACTAGCCACTGCTAGAGGTTTGTCAGAATTTAGAGGTAAAGGCACATTTTAGTTGACGACATATTTAAGCATTTCTTTTAATTCAGTGTATATGCTACACATTTTTACAGCTGGAGAACATAAGAATAAATTAAGGCCTACAACAATGATAAATGAAAATTAAAATGTTAATAAAAAAGCTGTTATTCACTTCAGTATGTTTTGTCAAAGACACAGGAACCACTGAAGAGGGTCTAAAGAGCTGAATGCAGCTCCAGAGACGCAGGTTGCCTACCCCAGGACTAGTACAAAAGAAAATGGATGTTGTTGTTAATATGGTGAAAACATACGTCAGTGGGGCCGTAAAGTGTGTCACACTCACTCAAATTTTTACCTATTCTTACACCTATTTTCCTTATTAAACAGAGAAACACAGCAGCACACTGATCCAGGTTTCTGTCTTTCACCGAACTACAACTAACGTTAGCTTAACTGACTTGTTAACTCATCGTGAAACACACCATAATCAAACTTAAACACAGTCATCTTAGTTAGTCATCTAGTTAGTTAGTCCACTGTTCCAAAAATCACCAGTGGTTCAATGGTTCATCCATGGTTTGGGTGTGAAAACGTGCTGATCTGCACGCTGTTTATCCCTGCGGTCTTTACCTCTCCGCTGTCAACTGAGCAGCATCTCTTCAGACGTTACAGTTTCAGTTTGCGTGCTTCAACAAACATGCACTTAGTGGCAACGGTAATAGTTTCAGTTTAGCTTTAGTTTAAGTAACAAATTGCCTTCTTAAAAACGTACTACTCCACTGCGAGTTTGGCTATTACACCAAAAAATCACCTCAGTGAGTTTGTGACTTGCTGCAAGTTGGTCTGTTTATACATTTTTTTTAACCCATTGTATGTCCCATTGAAATCAATTACCTTTTTTACAAGGGAGACCTGGCCAAGACAGCAGCACACAAAAAGTTACAGCCAAACAACCACACAATGAAAAATATAGAAGATACACAGTAACATTTAGAAATATTAGAACACATACGCACAATGGCAAGACCGAACTGACTCATTCATTCTTGTACAAGGACACCTCTACTTGTGTGAGTGTATATGGAAGTTAGTCCGCCGCAACAGTTGCCACTCTGACCATCCTGCTACACTGATTTGAATGAGAATGTCCATTCTACTCTCATTCTGTTTCTATGCCATGTTATATAAGAAAATGGCCTAACTTGAGTCATAACTTTAAAGTGCTTTACTTTGTCGATTTTGGAGTTCTGTGAGTTTTTCTAAGCGATAGATATCTGATAATACAGAATGGAACTCTTTCCTTTAAACCTCAGATTTATCACAGTACCTTTCCACATCAACTGCTGCATATGTTTGATTGCATTTTCCCACAATTTGCTGCCAAGCCATTTCTGGTGGTTTAAAGCTTCACACATACATTTCAGAGTGATGCCAAAGGAAAAGTCAGGGGAGGACTTAGTGTACTGTGACTTTGATTGGGTTTGAGTAGGAAAGCCATTTCCAAACCCATCTTGGTCATAATCCTTTGCCTTGGCTTACTGCGACTCCTAACTGTACATTTCCATTTTATCTCACACACACCTGGTGATGCTTGCATGACAAGCTAATAAAAGTCTCGTTCCGCTGCCTTCATAAATTCCGCGTCTCCAATTACTTTGGATTCTGATGGGCTACATACATTTTGCGACCGCACATTCGAAACACATGCACCTTATGTGACACAGAGCCAGCGTGCTTCCATGCATGATGTATTGCCTACAGTGCGCACTATATTATACGCTCAGCAACGCGCTTAGTCTAACCCCCCCGGCTCTGAATATCAGCCATTGTTAAAGCCTCTTCACAGGGACTAGCTCATATTGCAAATCTTCTCATGTAGCACTTGTCCTGCCCGATCAATACATCACTGTTGTGTGGAAAGAAGATCAGAGTTTTCTCCAAATTAACTTGGGATTTGGAAATTTGAGGTACACAAAGTCAGTCCACATGTTTATGAGCTGCATTCAGGCCAAAATTGTCGTCATTATCAGGAAATGCAAAGAGGAAGAGTACCTGCTGGGAAAATGACTGACAGTGAAGAGATCATCATCTCATCTCTCCTGGTCAGGTTTGCTGGGACATGAGGTCATCGCAGTTAGACTGTGATGAGTAGCAAGCAGCGATCCGCAGCTGCCATACCTCCGTCAACTCGCTGCGGAGTGAGCTAGAGACAGAAGGAGAGAAAGAGAGGAAGACAGTGAACCTTAACAAGGATTCAAACCTGTCAATCAAGACAAGAAAGCAACAAGGGGTGGAAAAGGTGGGAGAAGAAAGAAAGAGAGCAATTCATTACCAGTGGGACCGACCAAAAAGATGTGAGGGCAGAGAAGAAGTGAGAAGGAAGAGGAGGAGAGAACAATGCAGAGAGAATCCTGTAGAGACCACTTGAAAGGGAGGAATGTTTTGTTTTTTTGCATGCAGCCAGTTCAGTTGTGGGTTATTCTCCCACTGGGGAGACTAATTGCTTGTTGATCTAATGTTCTATCCCCTCCTGTCCCCGAAAAACCAACACATTAAATGAGTGATGGGTCTATGTGCTTTTTTTTCTGCGGGACAGGAACTCCTGGCCTCCTCCAATCTAAATATTCACAAATCAGGAGAAAAGACTTTGGGCTCGGTTCCAAATTCGATGAAGCATAACGCTACGCAGCCCGCTGCTGCCCGCCCTTAGAGCGATCCCTCTGAGGGCTCGCTAACACTGTTCACATCACTTTCTCATTCTCCCTCTCTGTCTTTGCCCGTATCTGTTTCTTCCTCCCTCTCGCTCCGTGAGGCACATCAGTGAGCGGTTAATTAATGAGTTTAATGCTAGGATTCATGCACATATTATGTGTCAATTAGAGAAAGAGCCTCAGCTCCAAGGTAGGAGTTATAATCTAGACGGACATTCGCCCTGCGCTGGGTGTGAAGTGTTTGCATGCGCTTGTTTGTTTTTGCCTAGCTGTCACTTATCTGCCGTCCTGTAATGCTGATCGCAGCATCTTCACTTGTTCAAGGAGAGACATTAAATTATCTCAGGTTCTGTAGAACATATGCTAGTCAAGTGGTGGAAAATGTGGGTGCGCCTTTTTCATTTAATGGGGTCAGCAGCGGTTACATGTGCCGCTGTTTAAATCAGTTTCATAAATGTATTCTGGAGGTGAGGATAGCATTGATGCCAATATGGGGGTGTGTTTAAGGGTGTGTGTTTATTTGAGCGAGTGTGTGGATGAGTGTAACAGCGCGCGTGTATGTGCATTCTTCTGCTTGCAAGTTTGCCTCCAGGCACTTTTGCAGCACTGCTATCTCAGACGGCTGATTCAGCACAGCCTTCCCTGCTTTTCTCTTCAGTTTTGCCCATTTATGAGTGTCCAGGCTCGCTACTGTCTGTCTGTAAACACACAACCCCAGGGCAGAACCCGATGCACATATTCTGCTCACGCCCCATTAAACACACACTGAACAACTTATTGTGATCCCTTTTCAGAGTCAGGGCAATAGATTTGAAGCTGCTGTGTGTGTGTATGTGTGTGATGGCCACGCGTGCGGTTCCTCGCTCACCCTGATGTATGAATTTTATATAGCAAAGATGATGACACATAAGTTCTCTCCCCATCTCCTGCTGAAAATGAATTTTTGATCTGTGTTTTATCGTCTTGTAATCTCTGATATCTTTGGAAGTTATTGCTTTATAAAATGGCTCTGCAGCTGGTTTGTGCTTCCCCATATGGCCAGGCGGGGTTTTTTTAAGAGTCTCAATGTTCTTGTATTAGATGGAGCTCGATCTTCTCACACATGAAACTGTGTATTACAAGTCAAGAGAGGTCGCAAACTTCTCCTCCCACACACACTAAAATACAGGCTCACACTCCCCTATAGAAGTATTATTACCTTTATTCTTACAGACCCTGTAGAACTGTATATCCCTCCATACATGCATCTGTAATTTCAAGACAACCCTGGAGTATCCGCAGCATAGCAATGTGTTTCGCTCAGGGGGATATAGTTGTGCATTGCAGCTGTGATATGCCGTGCAGCTCCTAGGGTTGTTTTATAAGCTGTTTGTGGTTGTTGTGGTCTGGCCATGTATGTGTGTTTGTGTATGACGGCCTGGCTGTGTGTGGACAGTGTTATGTGACTAGACATGAGGTCAGTCAGTTAGCCTCTGCTGTGTCTGCCAGCCCGACCAAAGGAGATGGGAGAGCAGCCGCCGTTGGGGGCAGCAGTTTGAGCTGTGTGTGTGCATGATGCCTCGTCTTTCTCCTTCACCTGCTTTTCATCTCATTTTTTTTTTCATCTCTCTATCCTTCATTAACAGCCCATCAGAGAGGCTGGCTGAATGGTATGAATGGAAGAGTCGTAAAAAGCAGAAACCTGCCCTTTTTACAACGTAGTAAAGTAGAGTCGGGCTTCCAAAACCCAGCCTCTCAGAGCATTTTTTAATGAAGCATAAAATTTTTTAATTAAATCTTAAAAGCCTGTTGATACAAAGGTCTAAAGGTTTTTCTCACATAGCTACTGTGCCACACTCTCCACTGTTTGATCCGGCTGTGAGTGGGAATGGGACCAACTTCTTGGTCATTATTCCTTTAAATAACTCCTCATTTACCAAGCTCTGCTTAAATATTGGAATAGAGGGCCCTTAATCAGATACAATGGAACCACTTTGTGCTGCTTTCACCGATTTGTTTTGCTTTTAATATCTGAAACACTTAACCAGTTCCTCTCCATGTTGTTTACCTGATTAATTTTGTCAGTTTGTTGAATCCTTTTGTTCCTGATATATATTTTTTGCTGCTCATACTCCTCCGAGCATTTTTCCCTCTCAACATATGCCCAAACACTGCTGTCACAGTGCAGTCTGTGAAAAAAAAAATCACTTTGGTTTTTACACAGGCATGAGTACCCTACATCCCATTTCTCAGCCGCAGTCAAGCTTTTACAATCTTTTACTCAGGCAAATAGACGCAGCTGGAGAAACTGTAAGATGCTTGTCCCATTAAATTTATAACCCCTCCCCCTCTGGAGTGCAGCAGCACCACAGCTTCCTCCCCCATCAGTAAGCCTGCTAAAATATTAGACATTTATCATAGTTATTATAGTCCGTAAATCCTTCCACACAGTGCAGAAACCCCTCAGCTTTGTATTCTTTTGGGATGTGAGGGTAAATGGATTAGGTTATTGCCTGGACTTAGGCGAAGTGATATCAGCTACAATAATCTTTGTCCTCCACCACGGCCTTTAGAATTTAGGGCTCGAACACATGAAGCCATCCTGCAGTAACTAATGGCTTTGCCTCATGTTGCCTCATGTCTTCTGTTCAGATTTGTACTTGAACATACTGCAAATGCTGCAGCTGACCACTGACAGGCATGTATGTTCTCTGTGTGGTAAAAAAAAACATAATGAAAAATAAAACTAGCCAATAATTTTCATGCCACTAACAGTCTGATTAAACAGTTGTATTAATATGAATTGATAATGTGTCTGATAAAATGTTGCAACTGGCACTGTTGAGGTTTTATTTTATTCTTTTACTCTCCTCTGGTGTTGTCAGACTGTGGTCTTCTGCTTGTGAAAGGACAGAAGAAAAAGTCGAGGTGAAAAATAAGATGAAACCAGGTGAATTCACTGCTCTCTGGGTTGTGAGGCCAATCAGACAGTTTTCCCATACCGACTACCTTGGCTGTAGATTTAATATGCCATGGCCACCACCACAATGCAAAAACTACCAATGATGCCTCCCAATGCCAGCAGACACTCAACAACTGTCCAACACCATCTGATGGCCATCTTTCAACTGTGTCCGTCAGGGCTGCTAGAGTAAGACAGATTGAGTCTACTGATAATGCACATTTTGAGAGCATTCATGATTTTAGACTTAGTGTTAATGGAGCAGTTTGACATTTTGGAAAGTAGTAGCTTTTTTGCCCAGAGTTTGATGAGAAGATTGATTCAGCTCTCATGTTTTGTCAGATATAAAGCCACAGCCAGGCATTTGTGTTTTAGGACTAGATGAAGGAGGAAGGCATGCTGTTAAGTATGAATATATATTGAGAATCTGTTGGTACGCAGCAAGGTATGTATGCAATGTATTCTTCAAAGGTGGAACGGTGATGAATCTCAGATGTTTCACTCTGGTTTGAAACATACCTGAATCTAATTCCACTGGAAAGGTTATCGTACGTAAATAAGAACAAAATGGTCCAGTTCCTGCTCACCTGGCAGCCAGATGTTATTAGAATAGAAGACAAACTTCAAATTGGGCTTCAGAAGTGTATCAATATTGAACTCTTACCTATTCATAATATATGTATCCATGTGGGCGGCACGGTGGTGTGGTGGTTAGCACTGTCGCCTCACAGCAAGAGGGTTCCTGGTATGATAGCCAGGTGCGGGAGCCCTTCTGTGTGGAGTTTGCATGTTCTCCCCTGTGTCAGCGTGGGTTTTCTCCAGGGTACTCCAGCTTCCTCCCACAGTCCAAAGACATGCAGGTTAATTGGTGACTCTAAATTGGCCGTAGGTGTGAATGTGAGTGTGAATGGTTGTCTGTCTCTATGTGTCAGCCCTGTGATAGTCTGGTGACCTGTCCAGGGTGTACCCTGCCTCTCACCCAGTGTCAGCTGGGATAGGCTCCAGCCCCCCCACGACCCTCAAGAGGGTAAGCAGTTAGAAAATGGATAGATGTATCCATGTATGTATGAGAACCATGCATCTTCAGGATGTCAACTTGTCATGGATTAGAAGGAACACCCATTTCAACAGCCTTGTGGTAATGTGTTTTTTCCAGATGGTTAAGTGGCTTTGTTGTTGGCTGTACAGCTTGTGAAGTGTTAGATGTGTCTCAGCTCATGGGTAAACAATCCAACATTCGGTCATATTAAGGGGTTCAGGACCCCCATGTTTTGGAATTAGGTGGTCTCCACTGGGCAACGACAACATGCAAGATTTATTAAGAAGAACTGTTACAGCTATTAAGATATGTATTCTAATATTGCTTTCTTTGAGTGAAAGTGTGAGTGTGTAGGCTCATGTTGACATCTTAATACTTGTTGTTTGTTCTATGCTTGCAGAGATGAGGTGTCATTCACAGTGTCCTCTCTATGTGTCTGTTTCCCCCTCAGGTTAGGGGTGGGTGGGTGGGTGTCGGGTGGGATATTGTATAAACTCATTAATTTTTCTGTTTCTGTTTACAGTTGCTGCTTTTTGAATTTGAAATGTACACTTACTATGGAATATTCATTATAATAAAAATATTGAATTAGATGCAGCTACAGCCAGCAGTGGGTTAGCTTAGCTTATCTTAGCTTAGCTTGGCTTAGGTTAGCTTAGCATAAAGACTGAAAACTTTGGGCAACAGCAAGTCTAGCTTCCCCTAAAGTTAATAAAATCCAACTATCAGCATCTGTATAGGTCACTGATGATGTTTAATCTATACATAAGTGTAAACCTGAGGATATGTGGTGTTACTGGGGTTATATGTGGGAATATTTCAAGTCATTTTCAACCAAGCACCAACCTCCGGGGCAAAAAAAACACGGAGGTGCCAAAAACTGCACTTCCACGAATGGCCACTTGAGGCTGGCTCCAGAAACGAGTCAATCCTCATAGACCTCCATGTTAAAATGCCCAACACAGCAGAACTAAATGTGTTTACAGCCTGGTACAAAAAAAAAACTTTTGGGCACTATAGCTAATTTCCGTCGTCATGACATCAGTATGGGGGGTTAATTTTTATTTAACTCAGAAAGTTTAAATTTGATCATGGCTTAGTTATACACAATCAAGGGGGTGTCCACTTTGACTGACAATCTGTTTCTGGGTAGTGTCCTCAGGTGCTCAGTCAGCTCCACCTTCTTGTCCAAATAAGGTCACTTGTGGCTCCAAAAAAATGCCAAACTCTAGGCTTCAAAACAGGGGTCCACAAACCAATGTGTGACGTCACAGTGGCTACATCCATCATTATTACACAGTCTGTGTTTTCAACTTGGACTCTTTTCTTTCTTCATCTCTGTGCACCATTCTCACTGATGTATTAGACCCAGATGCCTGGCTCGTGCGTGGTACTTGGCTTGTGGATATTTTTTTCTATTAATTTTCTGACATTGTTTTTCTATTTTGACAGCATGCCCGCCGGGTACCTTCAAGTCAACCCAGGGACCAGGTCTGTGCCTACAGTGCCCTCCTAACAGCCGCTCTACAGCTGAGGCTGCCACCATCTGTGTGTGCCGCAACGGTTACTACCGTGGCGACGCTGATCAGCCGGATGAGCCCTGCACCAGTGAGTCTACCATACATGGCATTACATGAACACTGTCACATGCCTACATTCTTGCATCAGTAAGAGGCACCCATGTGTGCAGTGTCCATTTTACTGTAAATGTAGATGTGACATCCATATTGAATAGAGCGGTCATGCGTATACAAGCCAATATATTTTCACAAGGACGGTGAAGAGATAGATTTTTTTTTCTGTCTCACTGTTAGCACATGTAGTAGCATTTAAATGAGCATGAGTCCAGAGCCCTAGAAGTCTTTTCAGTCTGGTCATAATAATCACATTTCAAGGTTTTCATCATTGACGTCTCCATCACAGTGCCATTGAGTTTCCAAGCTGTTTCCTCTCAGTTATCTTTGTCTCTTTTTCTTGCTGTTGTTCTTTCTTTCTGTCTGCTATCATCCCCTGAAGTCCTAATTACTCAGGCAGATGCTGCGAAGCTTCGACACTGTCCTGCCGCTATCCGCTGGAGATCCAATAAGGCCGCTCACAGCATCATAGTTATCTTAATATGATGTAAAAGCAATATGCTAAGCCTTCCTGTCGTCCCTGCTGACACACAGTTACACAGAAGGAGAGCGCTGTTAGACCCCAAAAAGTTTGTTTACCTCTCTTCCCTCACTGCCACTAGGGAATGTCTTAATGGTATTTTCTCCTCACAACAGCAGACCTGGAAGCATTATTGGTGTGGTTATGTATTCATTTAGTCCTGATTTATTCTCATAGACCTGGCTAATTGGCCTCAGGAATACGGGCTCAGGACCACACTCCTTTCCTAATCGTTTAGCAGCTGTAGCCTTCACAGCTAAAACGTGTATTGAATGCACCTTTTTTACCGTGTTTCCTTTTTATAACTCCAAATAAGTGCTTTAAAGTTGCAGAGGGACCCCGATGCAGCATTGCTGTCTGTCTGGCTGCTTGAACGCCTCCCAAGCGTAGCCATCCACACCTTTAGGCTTTGGGTGTTCTCGAAGGATGACACCCCACTTTCACCTTGAGTTTTCTCCGCCCTCCCGTGGCACACTCCATAGTTCTCTGGTGAATTAGTGAACGCTTCATCAAGTAAAGCATCTGCCTCTACCTTGAGGCCTTGAATTTTCCCCAAGCAATCTCCACAACAGCTCCCCAGTGGAGCTTCTTGAACAGATCCCTCTGGTCTGTGTTCAGTTTCCAAATGCAGCCTGTGTTACTTTTTTCTGCTTTCAATCAAGCCACTTGTGTCTTATCTTCTCTGTCAGTTCTGTTCTCCTTCCCTCTGCTGCACACTCTGTTTTCCTCTCATGCTCAGTACAACTTCAATCCTTTCGATGTCTTTACATGTAGGCTAGACTATTTTTGGTTTTTAATGGTAACACATCCTAGGTGCCCGGTAAAATCATTCTTTGTGAGTTAAAGAAGGGAAAAAAAATGCCCACTATTACAATAACAATTACACAGTGCTCCACAAAGTAAAATATTCATTACAAGAGAAAAATGCTTTTATTTCCCACACATTTAAATGCATGTCCTTCTGAGAATTTTAGTCTAAACCACCTCTTTTAACATTAACATCTGAAACCGACTTCAGTTCCTTCTCAATTTGTGTCGACAGAATTCTTTTGCAACAGCACATTCAAAGCCGCCTCTGAAGGTTGAATCATACAGTCGCAGCTGAGCTTGATGCTCAGGATGCCCTAGATCTCAGCAGGGGGGGCCAGTGAGATCATCCCAGTAAGAATCTCTTTAATACTGCGGGTCCCGATAAGAGCGCTGCTTGAGTAGCTTAAATCAGGCCAATCTGTGGCTGCAGAAGCTGTAGCTTTGGCGCTTCTCGCCACCATCAGAGGCGCGGGTCCCTGTGTGCTCCAGATCAGTCTGATTAGCTTGCGGATGGATTGTCCAGCGCCTGGCTATGTCAACGGGGGGGCTTCATGCTTCCTTCTTTTCCCTCAGGGATATGCCAAGACTGGGATGCACTTCAGACTCCCCTCCACCTCACGGCCCCCCTTCATCTCAATCCTCTGTCTTGCGCAGAGTCCAGCTATGCCTGAGGGGAGGAACACTGAGCGTTCTGTCTCACAGCGTGGATCCCACTCCTCTCAGCTTGGCTACCCAGCATAGTGGGCTTTGGGACAGAGGAAGTGGTTTGCATTGCACTGCATCTCCTCCTCGTCCCTTCCTCAGGCTCCAGGCCCCAGTCTGATGTACTTGTACTTACCCATGGGTGTGCACATGTGAGAAAGAATCAAAGTTTATGCGTGAGAACTGTGTGTTGGAGGGAAATCAGCCAGCCTCAGTATGCTGGGCCAGTGGGTTTCTCTCAAAGTGTGAGTCAGAGAAGGAGAATGACAAGCTGAGTGGTAACTGAGGGGAGTCGAGCAGTGAAGCCAGTGCTGATTGTTCCATAGGGGAGAAAGGATGCAGTGATGGAGTGTCTTGGTGTGAGGGATGGGAAGGGAATGATGGGAGGGAAGGACTAATGACAAAGATAGACAGAAAAAAATCCATCAACACAGTGGAGATATGACAAACTGAGATTTGAATCTGTGCATTTGAAGGTTTTGTCTGGAGGTAGGAGAAATGATGGATTAAAAGAGCTGTCTGGGGACGATCTACACACAGCCCACAGTCACACAGGATATGAGAGAGTCCCAGTGAGGCACAATACGATAGAACATGCTGTATATGCATGTTTACATCTTGGAAACCACCACTGCCAGCCACCAACCAATGCATGGGGAAAATGTTTGGAATGTAATTTAATCAACATAAATATAGGGAAAGAGAGAGAAAATAGGATGGCTTTGACGGGTCTCTACATTCCTGATCCGCACCACATTGGCTCTGAATCTTGCGGCTCTCACCCAATACCCAATATCTGCGGCCCGTCCCCTGAAAGCCTCCTTGAGCCTTGTCAAACACTGTCTGCGCCTCATAAAAAACAAACAAAACCCATCAAAACTCCAGACTGGAAAGACAGAGTTATCTGGTTTTCCATTCTCCTCATCATTCCATTTAGACTTTTCTTTCTTTCTCTGCTCCCCTATTCACTGTCTCTCCTCGCTCCTTGTTCTGTTTTCAAAGGGAAAGAGGAGGGAGCCGTCAAAGAGCATAAATATTCTGTTCTTTTATCTGAGTGTTCTTTCTCCACATGAACCCTGTTGTCAGGTCTAGAGTCAGTTGAGGGTGCTTCCCACAGCAGTTAGCTGGCCAGTTTCATCTCTCAGTTAACCCTCTGAGACCCACCATAGACCTGTTTCTGTGTTTTTGGGGGTGAGGGGCAGGGGGATGAGAGCAGGTTAACAGTATATGCCACATAATCCACATTTCCCCCGAGCAGTTTGGAACGCTTTTTTTCCATATCCACTGTAAAAAGTTGTGGATGGTACCAGTGTAGTCCCCATGTTTGGTCCCCCCTCTGTTGGGGTACCTAGCACATAGATCTGGTACTAAAACGTGGAGCTGTGAACACTGCAGTGCGTTGATTGGTCAGTAGCGGATGGTCACACTGCTCAGGGCTGAGTTGTTCATACTGTGGAGAGTTTTATTAGTAAACTGCAATTATAAAATGAAAGGATGTTTTGCTGCCTCTCACAGCAGCTGTAGAATGAGAAAAAGTAACTTAATTCACTGGGCCGAAAGCCGGCGACTTTTAAGATGGAACGTAATGTTACTCAATCCATGACTTGACGACGTGAATCCATCAACACACCTTACATTTCACTGTGACAACTTTGACCATTACTTTAGTTTTTATATGACATATACTTTTAGTAATGAGTGGATCTTCAAGCTTTTATGTATATGAATTTTGACCTGGATGTATGAACTGCATATATTCTAATCCTCACTCTGAGAAAAAAAAGCATCATGGATTGTTGTTCCTGTGGGCTCCAGCAACACTAACCTCGAGCTTACCTTAGAAGGACTAAATGCACAAACGCACTACTTTTAAATATCCCATGGAGAGAGACTCTCACTGCAGCCTGTTTCATTTTGTTCTGAAAATGTCGGCATGCAACCTCAGTCTGTGGACGATAAACGAGGCGTAGGCTTCTCTCTGTGTCACCGGTGATGAGGAAATACAGTGAGTGCTGGATGGAGCAATGAGTGACAACAACCCCGCCCACATGAAAGAGTAATGTTTACATAGGACACGCTAAGCAGATCTAGGGTCTAGGTACCATGTCTGAAGGGTTACTTGTGGTTCCAAAGGTACCATACGGAAAGTGTCTGGTGGAAACGGGGCTATAGAAGTGATAAACATCATCTGAAATCTGGGAACTTTAAGATTCATTTGAGATACCTCTACTTACTTACCCTCTGCTTAATAAACATTGTGTTTTGGTTAGCCACCTATTCAAAGTTTAAAAGTTTGAGTTGATAGGGGCATAGAACATTATGATGAAAGTATATGATATGATATGGCATACGTTGCAGTAAATGTTGTCACACAAATTTGATGCTAAATCTAAGCATTTCTGACCACCAGAGAATATATAACAATGGTCAAAAATCCCTGTAAAATACAATATAAAGACATCAAGCCCTTCAGGAGTACAACAAAAAATCCATACTGTGATTCTGTATCAAAAATGTTTGACATGTGGCGATTTCTGTGAGAAACTGCATTTTTTGGCAATTGGATAGTGAGCACTTCTGTTCTGGAAACTGCTGAGAAACCCATTGTATTGTCAATATACCAATGAAAGCCAGACATCTTCTGAATGCCCCAGGTCTCTAGTTTGTGGTTGTAAAGTTTCATGAGGCTGTGATTATCCTAGAGGTTGCAATAGGGGAATTTATATAGTGATGTCCATTTAAAAAAAATGGTTTCATTACATTGAAATGGCTACTATGGGGTTTAACATCATGACACATGAATAAACTGGGGTTCATTTAATTTATAAGAGTGTCAGATTTACAGTCCTTAATTTGGAGCTTTATTTAACCCCCATTCTGACAAGCCAGCATGATGTGATTGGTACCACTGGATTCCTTAGGTCTCCTAGTTCATATGATAACAGTATTACTGATCTAGTACCAAAACCTGCTACAGCCTCTTAATGACAGGAATGTTGGCTGGTATCACTGATGGGCCCTCAGGCCTCAGAGGGTTGATAGTCAATGGAGCTAAGTCAAGATAATTGTCTGGCCTACTCTAATTCCAGCGCTGGCAAGGAAGACATAATCCTCCTGACATCATGCATGCACACATGTTCAAAAATGACTCCAGTCTCTCTGTCACATCTAAAGCTTTATGCATGCAGAACTTCAGTGTTTGGAGTTTCTGCAGAGAATAATGTGGGTGGGTAGATTATCTTTTAGTCAGAAAAGCTTCCGCATATTCATATTGTTCCTCCTCAGACAAGTCATTGTGGATGCACCCACATCTCCCAAGCTGCATGCTCCCATACACACTAACACACACAGTCTATCTATGACTCCCTCAGTCTCTCAGCCAGACAGTATTAGTCCTTATAACATGTTTTATTTCATGTCTCACCAACCCACACAGCCCTTCTTTCTTTCTCCCAGCTCCTCTGGCTGTGATCAGTATCTCCACACAGGGACCTTCTGTTGGTCCCTCAAGGCCTGTTTCACATCATAAAAACAAACAGTTTGAAAGAAGAGAAGCGCCGGTCTCAGACCATTCAAAAGGAAGATGAGTAAACAATGTGCAGAAGTGTTTATTTTGGGCACTGGGACACTCTTTATATTAGCAGCTGAGAGAGAAAACTGGGCTGTGGTCTTTTACAGCCCTGGTGGCACTGTAACAACTGCACTCTAACAGGGCGGCTAAGCATACCTATCAGTCTGTGAGTCCACCTGTTGCAGTAGCCACAGCTCTGAAGTCCATTTGAGTGCTTCCTCATCTACGTGTCTGCGTTGCAGTTTATTGCTGGGCTAAAGTATGTTTTAATTTCAAAGCAGTCTGCCTCTCTTTTTTTATTTTCAAATCTTCGCCTGGCACACAAAGATATGTTTGTCCATACACGCAGATAGTTGAAGCCAAACTTGAAACACATTTTGGTCTTTTGCTGTTGCAAGCACTGCTACTACATATTAGCATTTTATCTGACCTTAAAAGTTGAGCATAGCGTTGGTCCAAGCAGGACATGATGTCAAGCTCAGCTCACATCCCAGCTACATCACCACTGATGCTGGCTCTGTTCTGTTCCCAGGGTGGGGGGGTGGTGGTCTTGCTGCTGCTCACCCCGCCTTAGGCTTTCCGTGTAGGCGCATGGAAGGGCAGAAAGGTGTGCTCTCTCTGCCTCAGGCTTTCCTCATTTGCACGTGGAAGGGCAGACAGGTGTGCTCTCTCTGCCTTAGGCTGTCCATGTAGGCATGTGGAAGAGGCTTTCTGGGTAGGCCCAAGAAAAAGCAGAGGGGCCCCAGAACAGAGCCATACCGCCAAATATAATACTGCAAATGGAAGTAAAGTTTACTTTGAGTTAAGTGGTCCTGACTGGATTATGTTTCTCCATTTGCTTGGTATTTTTGGTATTTTTGCTTCCAGCTTATAGGGTACGAAAGTTCAAAGTCACTTCACCCCTACTCTTCATATTTTGACACTTGGGCACAGGCGTTGGATTAGAGATGCCGGTGGCAGCCTTTTGCATCGTATCTTGATTCAGGGGGTTGGCAATTAGGTTAAGGCAGCAAAAGTACTTGTTCAGGGTTAACAAAAGATCCTGCTTGACTACTGATGTGACTAACCATTCGCATCATAAATGACGTAAATGACTAATGTGACAAAAATATCCTGTAATGCTGACATCTGGTTTTACACAGGGCACAAACACCAGTCTCCTGGGTCAAAGTCTTGTGCTTGTTGGATCCATCCACCATCCACCCACCCCAAGCGCAATTTTGTGCTGTTTATACTTTATCCATGGCTCTGAACATCAAATAATGATGCAGATGGAATTAAATTGGGGTCTATTGAAAGCCCCATGCGTCCCATACAGACGCTAATTGTGCACTAATGTTGTATCTGTATCTGGCGCCAAGGGCCCAAGGAGCATTTTTTGATGCCCAGGGAGTGAAATCAGGCTGAAAAATAGGAAGTAGAGGTAGAAGTTTGTTTTCAGCTTAATGACAATTAATATCATCAGGTTAAATGTTTTGTTTTTCATTTTTAATTGCAATATGATGTGAAACAGCAGAATTATTTGGGAGGAGTGACTCAAGAAATGTATGAAGTTGTTACAAAAATTGCTGTAGATTGCCATGTAAGCAGGATAATTATGGGGTATTGTCAGTTTGTGTGGACCATGTAAACAGCTTACACAGACTGTTCCTTGACTCACAGTTTTGGCAGCAGTGGCATTGTTGTTACATGTCAACACAAGCTAATCTAATTGAGTACAACCTTACAAATAAAATAAGCAAAACAAACCAAAAACATCCAGCGAACAAAATACCATTTAACTTTTAGTACACATTTGTTTCTCTCAGTAACCACACAAAACAGTTACTATGTGATTTATTGTCTTAAATGTGCATTATGACATTTGGAAAACAAAGTGACCAGACTTTTACCATCTCCACAAATTCAACTTAAAAGGCACATCATCTGGCTCCCTTTTTTCTTTGCTACAGTCTGTATTTGTGCTTTGCTGTTCAGGACTTTAAGGACAACCACATTGACTTAATTTGGTTAGCTAGTAGCAGTCATTTGCCTCATGATTGCCACAGCTGCTAAAAGGGTATAAAATGAATTATGTGACTGGCTAAGATGATATGGTTCATCACTGCACCAGTCCTTCTACACTCCACCTCAGACCCTTTTGTGTATAATGTAATTGCACACACTGAACAAAAATCACAGGTGCATTGATAACGTCCTTATTGCCCTTGTGTAAATGACCTCACACTCTGCTCTGGTTGTTGTAATTGCACCATTTAAGTAGAGCCCTTACTGTGTAATACAGTACATGTCACAACGAGCATCACAGCACCGATTTGAGATGATGTTTTGCTCCTTCTAGTGAGAGCAACATGTATGCAAGCACAACCAAGTCTGACTGGCATGGCTAAATGAACACCAGCTGAGAGCCTGTAAGTAACGTTCTCAACAAATTAAATCCTATGGCAATTTAAAACAGCCAAAGGCGCAGTAATAGTCTGCAAATCACTGTTTAAGTGGCCGTCGCATCTGATTTCTTGTGCCATCCCTGCGTATGTGGAGCTCGGCTGTAATTGGGACGAAGGGGCGTGACGCCTCGTTCACACCTCGACCACGCTTTTTTTTTTTACTCCCACCGTTGTATGAATACATTGAAACAGACAGCGTGGGCATAAATACACAGAAACAAATAGTTCAGCCGTGTGTGTTTGTGTCACATGCATTTTCCACATGAGCAGATGTGCATTGCTTTTTCCAGCGATGCAAGTTTGGGGGCGAGTGCACGTATGTGATGGATGATACAGAGGATGCAAGTGGTGTGAGTAACATATGAAGTGCCTATTGTGCATTCCCCAAGGGGAAAAGCTAAAGTGCTGCCAATTCCCTCATACAGGGCCTGTTCCCTACTAACACACACCCTTTTTCACCTTATTTTCCCTCCAAGGACCAAATTATGTGCCATTTGACCACGTATCTAGAGCACTAGCTGTCCTCTCAGCCAGACCATAATAATCACACTATGGAGGTCACACCCTTCCTGTCACTGACCTCTCTGTTGTTGAGGCGCTGAGCCGAGGTCGCAGCAGTAACAGTGCCGTTCCCTCACCCTTGTGTGTTCTGCCGCTTTGTCCCAGCTCCCCAGGGTTATCCCACATGGCTTTGCAGCAACAAAGATTAATTGTGTCTGCGTTGACTGAAGTAACTATCTGCCCCGAGCCCACAGAAATGGGAAACTCAAGTGCTGTATCATAATATGCTTAAAAATCTACATGTTTGCTTGTTGTTGGATTTCTCTCATGGGTGAAAAGAGAAGAGGAAAGGAAGTGCAGTGTGCTAGAGAGGGGAGTAATTCGTCAAAGGGTTTCTAGAACTGAGCGTATATTTCGTTTTACAGCAGTCATGGATCTAGAAGTGGGTCAGTTAAACTCCTGTTTTAATGATAAAGGTCAGGCTTTATGAAGGATAAATTGGTACCAGATCAGCTCTGAAGGGCAGCCTCACTTAACCTAAGCAGCACTGACTAAGGGCTTTGGCGAGCTTCTGCTTTATCGGCAGTGTCTGGTATCTGAGAAGAAAGGGCCGCCTCTGAGCAGCTGCAGGGACACAGAGTCTCAGCTAAGCAAAATTCTACACTGCCATTTGAGCAGATTTGAACTCTTAAAGAATTGTGCTCCAATCGCGGGAGGCTGAACAAGCCACTTTTCTGCACCCTAATATTAAGCCACCACTCAAGCAAAACAATTGTTTTATTATTTCTTGATTCCTTTCTGAATATCGTCTTTGAGGTTCTGCTCCAGCTGCGGGCTATGAGGGAGTGAATGGGAGCGTGAATCTCCAGAGCCACTTGGATAAGAATACTCCATGCAACACTGCATTTTGCTAAATAACCAATGTTTGATAGACACAAACGTTTCGCTGTATGATCTCTCCGGGTGTGAATGGAATAAATTAGCATTCCAATTGTGCTGAAGATGGAGAAAAAGACAAGTTGCTCTTGGACAACAACACTTTATTACAGGGTTGTAAATTGAGTAAATTGACCTAACAGCAGGCAGATTTACGAAACAGTTTGTCTTAACAAGCAATGCATAATGTTTTAAAGGGACAGTTCACCCCAAAATATGAAATACATATTTTTCCTCTTAACTGTAGTGCTGTTTATCAGTCTACATTGTTTTTGCGTGAGTTGCTGAGTGTTGGAGATATCAGCTGTAGTGACGTCTGCCTTCTCTCCAGCTCAATGGGACTGGATGGCACTCAGCTTGTGGTGCTGGAGGTGCCAAACAAATACATTTGAAATCTCAACAGCAATGTCTCTTTCCAGAAATCATGACTTGGTTACTCAAGATAATCCACAGACCTTGTTGTGAGCAGCTTCATGTAGGAACCATTTTTTTTCTACTGAACTGCACCAGCAGAAGGAACTGTTCATCTACTGCTTGCTCACCTAGCACCACTGAGCTAGCTACCGTCACAGCTCAGCTGAGGAGGTTGATGGCAGTTGTAGCTCGGTAGAAAGAAAATAGTTCCTACATGAAACTAAACCGAACTACACCTGCCATTGTATCACAGTGTAGAAGGACACGTGAATCTACTAATGGAGGAGAGGCTCATGCTTGTGACAGCAGTAGATGCACGCTTCCTTCTGCTGGTGCAGTTCAGTAGAAATAAAAAAGTTCCTCCATGAAGCTGCTCACAACAAGGTCTGTGGATTATCTTGAGTAACCAAGTCATGATTTCTGGAAATAGACATTGTTGTTAAGTTTTTCAAATGTATTCATTTATTCCTTCATATGTGGGGCTTCGAGCACCACAAGCCGAGTGCCATCTAGTTGTATTATAATCGAGATAAGGCAGACATTTTCTACGGCTGATACTATCAGGAAATCACACAGAAATAATCCAGACTGATAAACAGCACTACAGGTAAGAGGAGAAATATGTGTTTTTGATTTTGGGGTGAACTGTCCCTTTAAGGATCATGACAGCTGTGAAGGTAAACGACCCAAGTTACAATGGCATTTATCTCACACGTCTTCCCCTGTGTGTCTACAGGTGTCCCATCCAGCCCGAGGAATGTGATCTCCATTGTGAACGAAACATCTGTGATCCTGGAGTGGCATTCTCCCAGGGAGACAGGCGGCCGCAATGACGTCGTCTACAACATAGTGTGCAAGAAGTGCCGGGCTGACAGGCGCTCCTGCTCCCACTGCGACGACAACGTGGACTTTGTCCCCCGACAGCTGGGCCTGACTGATACCAGGGTGTTCATCAGCAACCTGTGGGCACACACCCTCTACAGCTTCGAGATACAGGCTGTCAATGGAGTCAGCAATAAGAGCCCTTACCCTGCCCAGCACGTCTCCATAGACATCACCACCAACCAGGCTGGTAAGTGGCTGCTGTGACTAGGTGTGGTGATAATGTGGCAGTGGCATTGATGATGACGACGGCCAGCTTTCACTATCTGGGATATAATATTCACCATGTAACCTTTCTTTTGCTTTTTCCAGTCTGTCCTCTTTGTAAGCTCAAACCTGCCTTGGTATTTTAATACATTTATGAAATGGCAAATTCTACTATTATTGCATAAATGTGAATCATTTCACCTAAGAAGACCATCATTTCTGCACAATGTACATTTCAGAGTCTCACTTCACGGCATAGCTTACTTCAGGGCTGCTAAGATTTCACGTCGCTCCAGCGTGAATAATGACTTTAAGGCTTGAAGCGAGAGGCCAGCTGGTTTAGTGAAAGTTATACGTACATGCTCTCTTTCTAGGCCTTCCTTCCCTGAATCAAAGCAGTGGCTTTCCCTTTTGAAAACAAGATGGAGGAGTTCAAACCCAGACCCAAGACACAGCATGTTACATTTTGTGGCAGGACAAGCATAATTCACTGCACCCATCCCTCTTTCCTTTGTAGTTTATTTACACATCAAATCCGGTGGTGAAAATAGTCCCAGTTTGCATTTCACTCAAGACATTCCAGAGATTCTTGCTTTTTAACATCGCTAAAGGTAATCATCTCTCCGAAAACAACACATGACTCATTTATAAAGCCTCTTTTTTGAGGTTCACATCTGGAGGTTGCAGGCTGGTTGCTTCACAGACTGATGCATCGCTTTGTTGTTTTTCTTTGGTCTTTGTTTAATGAGACTTTGTTGTGAGAGCAATGCCGCACAGCGAGTCAGTACTTTTCTCTTCACGGAAGGCTACACCCCAGTTGAAACCTGTCTGTAAATCTGCAGATTTATACACCGACACTGCTTCTCTGAATTAACAAAAACAGCAAGAGAATTAATCTCGCTGTCATGTGAGTAACATTAGGACTGATCCGCAAGTCCGTCATGTCTTTGTTGCAGTGTTTGTAGCTTAGCTGATGGTGGACGCAGACATGTTGAGCCACAAGTTTCACCTTTAGTGTTGTATAACAGCTACCCCAGGTTCAGCTCCGTTCACTGTTCAATACTTTAATGTCAGACTGAAGG
This sequence comes from Cephalopholis sonnerati, assembly GCA_019142605.1. Lineage (NCBI taxonomy): Eukaryota > Metazoa > Chordata > Actinopteri > Perciformes > Serranidae > Cephalopholis > Cephalopholis sonnerati. Next base: position 15,595,184 of record JAGQAX010000010.1, on the reverse strand, counting down.
AGACCGACCCAAGATAGATACACGGACAGCTGCTGTTTTCAGGCTATGCTGAAATATTCTCTCTGTCCTCCCTCTCCTTGTCTGTCTCCCTGTATGTTTGTGTGCATGTGTGTGCATTCTCTGACTTTCCCTGTGATGGATCTGAGCCCAGCCAATGAAAATGACCTTCATCCTGCTATCGTTCTCTCTCTTCCTCCCTGTCTGTCTCTCCGTATGTTTGTGCTCATCCTCTAACAGTGCCTGTGATGGGACCTGAGCCCAGCCAATGGAAATGACAGGTCGGGGGGGTGGGGGGGGATACTGTCTTTGCTGCTCCTTTTTTTTTTTACAGCTTTTTTCATGCTCTTGTAGATCTTTGACTCGCACGCAGAAGCACCTATCGGGGGACAAGTATTGACCAAGTGAAACATTTAAATGAGGCTCTTTTCATTTTTCTGTGTTTCTGCGGACGAGGCGGAGCGTGAAAATCGCAGCGTGAGCTTGTGGGACCTAATAGCAGACATGAAGTGGAGTTACAGCGTGGTGAAAGACAAGAGATTGTTGAGTTCATACTGGCAAGGTTCCCATAAGGAAAGAGTTACAAGTTTGTCAGCTCGGGGCCCCTGGAACCTTTTGTTGGCCACGCACTATGATTTTCTGTGTTATGTTTTCTACGTAGTCTGCTCCAATGATGAAATACTGAACGTCGGATGAATTTAGAATTACTGATGCACATTTCTACTCAATAATAATTGTGGAATGAACTTATTTCACATTTATCTCAAAGACCAGTGAAATAGAAATTGCTTTATCTAGGTTCCTTTTGTATAGAAGAACATTTTGAAATTAAATTTGGCCCAGTTGGTGGGGGAGCATACCGTATTTGATTACTATGACTCTCGGAAGAATGTAATGACCAACTGAACTTGTCTTTGTGTGAGAGTGAGTCAGGGGAGGAGTGGGAGGGAAGATGGGGCGGGATGGAGAAAGGGAGCGCTTTTTTTCTTCTTTTGACCAGACTACAAGACTGTGACAGTGAAGGAGAGGAAAATGAGGGAGTAAATAGGTCTGATTATCGGGGTGGCCTAATGGTGCTGACTGTCCCCATTTGACAGGCTAATAGCACACTTGACAGATAGATGTAGAAGAAGCAATACCCAGGCCTATTGTTGAAGTCTGCTGCAGTAATGAGGTGTCTGCCAGTAATCTGCCAGGCCTATGTCCAGCCCTATGTGGCCCTTTGTAGCCAGGTAATTGCACTGTTCCTAGTTTCGACAGGGGGTTTCATTCGCAGGCCACTGAAGAGGCAGAAGTATCCAGAAGGGATTAATGTTGATAATGCACTTCAGAAACTAAAAGAGAAGATGCTCTGTTTTTTGGGGGTTCATGAAGACTGCATTAAGAAATAGAGCTTGTTTCATTTTCGGGAACCTTGAAATCCTCTTGTCCGTTCATTTGGTATTTTTGTGCACTGCGAACTCGCATGATGCAAGGTTGGGAGAGGTGGCGTAACAAAATGCAAGTTCCATGTAAATGAAGTAGCAATAGAAGAAGGTGTTTGTATTCTGAGCCTGGAAGACTATGGAAATTCCCAATGCAATAGCAGTCATCATACATACAATGGGGTCATCGCACCAGTCCTACCCAAGATATTGTAATTGTTGCAAAGGGGAGGTAATGTGCAAGAAAAACAAGAGTAATCCAAGTGAATATATGAGCACCCTGCTGGTATCCAGGGTGTTGGTGTCCGTACTGTACATAAAGGCAACTCTTTCTTCATCTCACCCAGTAAAACAGCGAAATAAAAACATCAAAATCGAAACTCTGTTGAAACTGACTTGATTGCTTCAGAATCACAGTGACAACTTTAGCTCTTAACTGTGAGACAAAAGCAAAGGATGGCACTGTTTGAACTAAACAGACGAACAACGCACAACCCTAATTTCACATGATGTCCTCTGTATGCCGGAGCCAGGGCTGGCAGCAGAATAGACAGATTTCTTTGTTTATGTGACATTGCCATGTTTATGCACATCAGGGAACGCACAGGTGCACAGATATCGAGGATATGAAATTTGTCCATTGAATGTTTTCGTTGTAATTCTGTTTTAAATGAGTAACCAGAAACAGGTGACTCTGGAAAAGCCTCTGACTTTGAAGCCGTGCCATGGAATTGTGCATAAAAGCTCACACGTTTAGAAATCATAAAAAGTCTTTTCATGATCATTTTTTATTTTTCTGTAGGTTTAAAAGAAGGTTTAGAAAAATGTGGTACAGTTAAAGGCACAGTAAAGGCTGCACTGCTTACAGTCTCCTCTAAACGCCTCCTGGCTCTGCCTGTCAAGGTGAGCCATTTTTGTGCTTTTCGCTCAGCACAGCTGTTAAAAAGGTTTGAGATGAGTAAAATGATTGCTTAGCAGATAATCATTAATCAACATTTCTTCTCGTTTATTTTCCATTTCACCCATCCTTTTGCAACATCAACATGCATTTATGTGCCTCCGCTTAATAAGAAAGTAAATTGCGAGCACACTATATATATATATATATATATATATATATATATATATATATATATATATATATATATATATATATATATATTATATATGCACTCATTTTCTGGGCAACATGGAGCACCCATTGCGGTTGTCACAAAGGGCCTGTAATATTAATCACGTTCAGTGCATCTCTTGTTTAACAGATTATTAAATGTTAAACAATAATACAACAGTGACAGTACACAAAATATAACAGATGTCAGAATAAATGCAATAAAATTAATTCATGAACCATTTTCCCTAGCTCTTATAAAAATCCAGGGTCCATCACCTCTGTGATCATATTCACAAAGAATGGAAGCTGCCTGTTCCATTGATAATATATCAGTCTGTAAGTCTTTTAACCAGTTATCTATGTTAAAACAATTTGATTTGTGTGATTTCCAGTTCATCATAATCATACATTTAACTCACATAATATCTAGAGCAATAATGCGGTGTGTAAGCTTCGGCTGTATATTTTGCACTGAGGTATTTTGACATCCGGGATAGAAGACAAACTTAATATCACCTTGTCCCAAAAACATCTCACTGGGGGGTAATGCCACAACAGATGATCCTGCCTCACCACAGCCATGCCAACATACATGTGAAAGGGAGTGATCGACTTTTTGTAATCTTTATAGTGTAATACACGCCCTGTGCACCACTTTCATTTGTAAAATTTGTATCAAGCACATTGATACCTTTTTGGATACCATTGTTGTGTTTCTTTGGACAGACTTCCACCGGGCTGAGGTCAGGGATACACCCAAGTCCCTCTCCTACTGATGTTTGAAGCTAGGCTGTAAAGTGAAAAGAGGGTGAAACCATAACGCTGATAAAGAGACAGAGTTATCATATTTATATAAAATCTTCTATTGATCCATTTCCAACTGCCAACATCACTCTTGCATGTATAGGCCTATCTGCACTCTGTTGTCTACATTAAAAATGATTAACAAGTGTTACGACCATTGGACAGACGCTCATTCATTTATGGCCAAATCCGTGCTGGGTCATGCCCTGCCATGGCAACGTCATCACCGCCATTGCTCAATTGTGAAAACATTTCAGGGACAATTTTAAACCACTCATTAAAATTATCCACCACATTTGGTGGTTTGGACAAACTGTCATTGACTTATGGCCAGATTTTACGCCAGTTCAGTGCACTTGTTTAGGCCTTTATTAAACCACCACTATCAGGCTGATTTGGATCATATTTCATGGGCAGCATTTGCACATAAATTCCAATCATTGGTGAAAATTTTACGAGTTTGTGATCAACCGTCTCAAGAGAAAAACGTTTTTGGAAAAATTATAAATTCACACAGTAACAATAAGTTTCAGCCCTTCAGACTTAAACCCGTAAAAATCCCTGTTGTTGAAGCCCAACTTTAAGTTTTTATAGTTTCAAAGTCTCAAAGTTTTGTATGGTTAAAAGAATGATAAAAGGCCCTCACTAAAATCAGCTCTTTTTTTGGCTTCTACTCAGCTCAAAGACATCACCAGGTATGGGATCCAGGGGATAAGTAGAGCCTTCCCATGAGATATAGGCTGTTGACAAGGGTAATAGTATATTATTACCCCTCTAGTACTATAAGAATGTCAGCCCATGAGAGAACAGATAGGTGAAGTGGTCCTTTAAGTCAGATTACCCAGGAAAGAAAGTTTGTGCTTGTCTCAGTGGAGTCTTTGCCTTTTCAACTTGACATGGCTTTAGTGTTGACTGTTGTGAGATTAAGGAAAACCAAGAGACCCCCTAGAAACAGCAAGGCCGCAGTAGTTAGAGGGGTTATGGTTTAAATTGGCCATAAGGAGAAAAAGGTGAGGGGAGGAAAAGTGGACGAGGAGGAGGAGGTGAGGGAATAATGGAGGTGAGGAGGGAGTTGAAGGGATTTAGTGTGAATCACCGAGGAGGCCATTTAACTGCCCTCGATCCCAGCGTGTGTCTGGGAGGAAGGACTGATCAATAGTGTGATTTAGGAGTTCATTCACGGCCTGTGCTCTCCAGGAGATACACGCACACACATATACAGATACAGACATACAAAGGTTATATATTGCCCCCCCCTCAGGCTATCACTCACCCCTAGCCTGAATTTAGTCATATTTATCTATGTTTGCTATTGAAAAATAGCCATTTGATGTCTCTTTGTGAAATAGGGTGGTTTAATTTAAGGCGTTGGAGACACTCTCTTCATCTAGTGAATTTATTAAAAGTCAAAGTGACCATAAATGTACGGTAGTCATGCTGTGGGCGATGAAAGTACTAATGGTGAAAACTACAGACATGGCAGCCATGTTTTCTTATGTAACCCATCCAAGGCTGCCCACAGCTTTCTAGGGCCCAATCTTGAATATCTCAAACGTCAGCAAAATATCAGCAAATATAAGCAATATATTGGGGGGTGGCTGTGATCAGCAGTTCAATCTCCAGTCTGTGTGTCGAAGCATTCTTAGCAAGATAATGAACCCCAAATTGCTCCATTCCATAATGTATTTGTGTTTTTTCATCGTCGTGTCTCTTGGATACCTGCTGCTTACAGTCTGACACCTGGTCGCTACCTTTTTTTAAAGCCCTGAGTGCTGTGGATGCACACGCCCAGAAACATCCCGAGCACAGAAACTCGTTTTCTTTAGGAAATAATAGTATACTGTTTTCTGGTATGCAATCATTGGAAAAAAAATGGGGCTGGCCACATGACCTTAGAACTTTACTGATCTAAATGCTAAACTTAGCTAATGCTAGAGTCAATTTCTTGCCATCTCAGGATCTGCACATTACTCGGGATGCCAGAAGATAAAGGTGAAGTCAGCTCAGAAGTTGCTCCCAACCAGGCTGAGTAGGCAAAAAATAGCCAGGAGGCTAATGTTGCAGCTAAAGCCGAGTTTCCACCAGACAGTCTGGTGTGGTTCAGTTCATGTCATTTTGGTGCACACTGGAACTGTTATTTTTGCATTTCGTTGTGAAAAATTGTGTAAGGTACCAACAGAACCGTTCCCTACCGTCCCCATTTTTCATGACCCTTCTGTTAAGGTACCTAGCACACTGATCTGACACTAAAAGGTGAAGCTAGAAACACTGTAGTCCATTGACTAGTCGACAGAGAACCGTCACTCTTGTTAAGGTCATTCAACCGCTGTTCACACTATGGCAAGTTTTTCATACATTAGTAAACTATAACTACAAAATGAAAGGATGTTTTGCTGCCTCTTCATCTTTACTTGTTAGCAGTTAGCAGCTATAGACTGAGAAAAAATAATTTCATTCACTGTGCCATTGAAGGGCTACTGCCAGCAGACACAGGCAACATTTAAGGTGGAATGTTTTCTTGCACGCTATTCAGTGCATGAGTGGACGACGTCAATCTATCAACTCACCATACATCTCAATATGACAACTTTGACCATTCCACTTGTTTTTATTGTCTGTCTTGGATGACAGTAATGATTGGATCTTCAAGCGTTTTAAAAAAATGTATATGAATTTCAACTGGATTATGTGTCGATATTCTAATTCTAATTGTAATAAGAGGAAATACAGCAAGGGCTGGACGAAACAGTAAGTAACAACAACTCTGCTTACAGTTTAGAGTACTTTCTGGATTGGAAATGCTTAACAGATCTAGGTGTAGGTACATGTCCGTACAAGTTACTAAAGGTGCTATACCTAAAGTTTTTGGTGGAAACGTGGCTTAACATTACTAGTCAAGAGGCAGAGGCCCACCACCACCTCTGAGAAAAAGGATACTAGTCCATACGTAGCCCCGGTCTCTCTCAGTCAGTTTACATGTATCTGTTTATATGAGTAAAGCAAATCTTGGGAGGGCCCATTCACTTGACCTTTCGAGGGGCCCCAGCCACCTCTGTGGGCGGGCCTGAATCCACCCTCCACACTTTACCTACTCCCGCCACTTCCTCAAATGAGGAGGGTGTTTTTCATCTTTTACACATTTTACGACTCCTTTCTACTTCTGAGTGGTTCTGTGGGGGTGGTTTGATGAACAATGCATGAAAGAGAAAAAAGTCCATAAATCTCATGACTGGTGCTATCTTTTTCAACTAATGCCTGATGCTCAACAGTTCTCTGATCTTACTGGCACAGCCTTCTTGACCTAGATTATGTGCCAACAGTTCCTCAGACCACAGAATGCCAAGTATATCTACAAACAATCCTCCTCCACTTAGCTGCTCTGTTTGGAGAGCTATTCCCACAGAAATGCAAACATTACTATCCTCGGCCTTCTATGGGCAAGTCCGACCGGGTGGGTTGCATTCAAGATACTAAGATGCAATGTGGTGGACTGAAATCCAAACAACCAGATGAATTAAAGAGATCTGCGCTCTGTGGGGTTCTAAAATCAGACGAGATGTTAGGCAAACATGTCCGTGGAGGGTATTCAAGACACTACTCATTATGTCTTTACAGTTTACAGCCTGCAGAGTCCCTCCATTTGTTTTTTAGGGCTTGCCTTTTTCCTTGTTTCTTCCCTGTCACTGCTGCTTCTGTGTATCAGAGCTAGGGTGTCCAAGAGTTTCATCATCTTAGACGGTTCTTGGGGCTCTCTCCGGGTGCCATTTTTATTTCATTTGATGCCTGTTCTCATAAATGTTGGATCCTGTCCCTGGACCCAGAAAGGGAGGTATTAGCTGCAGGCAAAAATAAAAATGTGGGCTTGAATGCTACTGAGTTTTCTCGTCAATTCTGATGTCTTTATACAGTGTATTAAGTGGCGCTAGGAAGTGTGTGTTTGTGTCGAAGTCAAAGTACAGTCATTCGTTGTACAGGTTCTTTTTTTTTCCACAGAGAGCTCCGTTCAGAATCCTCAATATATAATATGATTTTGAAAATAATTCCAACCATGGTTCCTTGACAGAAATCCACAGTGCTGAACTGATCCCTCTTTATGATGTTTGAGAGAGGCCCATTACCATGTAGTCATGGCTGGCTTGGCCGTCTGAGCCTCTACTAATAGGGAGGGTAGTAGTTAAACCTATGCCTTTGACAGAGGCACAGCACATGACTATAGGCTGCTCTCCTCATCTGAGACACTGAGCCCCTATTAGGAGGCTGCATGGTTCAATGGTGTGCCAGCATCTTAAAGCAGAAACCTCAAGTGCACTACGGAGAAAGAACAACTCCACTTGTAAATGTGGTTGTGAATGTGGCCATATGTATTTGTATGCACTTGTGTCTGGGCTTTTTTTCTGTACACAGACTTGAATGGGACTTTGGTACAAGATCAGCTGACCAATTATAGTGCAACTCTCTGTCCAATCATTTCACTGAGAGTAACTGAGGCAGAGCAGAAGCTACCAGCTGGGAATTCAGATATGAAAGCTGTGCTGCATGAGGAACACGGACGACAATCTTTCCCGAGACTCTCACAGTGAGAGAGAGAGAACACAGTGAATGGAGGGAGAAAGAGTGTGGAGACATTAAATATGTATGCTCATTTTGAGGTGGAACTAATAAAACTCAACACTGGCTACTTTGTAGGGAGTACAGAAGAATTTTAGTTTCTGTTTAAAAGGGAACTTCATCGATTTTGCACATCAAGTTCGGTTTGTTAGTCATACTTTTTTAAGCTTGTAAAAACAGTTGTATTACGTCTTCAGCAGCCCTGGAGGGAGTTTTTTCTAAAGTCAGAGAAAAAACGGTCATTGTAGTTAATTTGGCTGGGAGACTATCAGTTTTTAGCAGAAAGCCTGGGGCCAAGGAGTGTCCAGCAAAAGACACACTAGTTTTAGGAGCTTTACCCATATAAAGGACTAGAAGTAAAGATAACTCTGCATTGTTTTGTCTTTATAATTTGTCTCTAATGAGTCTCCTAACTGTAACCAAGTGCAAGACTAAATCACTAGAGTGATCTTTTAAGATAAAGAGCACTGAATTGATAGGCTGACCCTTCACACAATGTTGTAGTACTCAAAGTTAGTCTAGGTCTTAAGGCTGGTCTCATGACCACTATTTTGAAGGTCCTGTCTCTGACTCAACCAAATCTTTACTCTGTCTTATCTTGGTCTAAGACAAAGAGAACTCTGGATGTTATCTCAAGACCATTAAACCCACAGTTACTGCGGTATCACTAAATTCCCTGTGCAAAAGAAGAGTGAAATTAAGATGGTTAGGTTGATTTCAGCTTCTTAGTGTTTGTATTTGTTTGCTAATAAAAAACAGAGATGAATTTCCCACATATAAAGGTGCTTTCGGACCTAGAGTTCATCTTGCTTTGGTCCGAATTAGGGACTAATTTTGTTACAAACTTGCATAATTCCTTAGCGCTGATTTTTGTTCTCACAGTAGCATTTAAAGTGGACCAGAGCAAGTGTCTTGCGTAGGAACGCTGCTCTTGATTGGTCAGAATTTCCATGCGGGAAAAAATCCAGGAAGTAAACAAAACGTTGAAGAAGAGAACACTTGCAAGATAAATGTGACACTTTCTAATGTCACAATGGAGGGACAACTACGCAGGTTGATTTTAGCGCTGCTCATCGTGGACTATATTGCTGTCATTGTTCATTTGAGTCAAAGCATACAGTTTGAAAATGAGGCGCGGCTCCAACTAGAAAACAATGTTTTGATGCACTGGATGTGCTGAATGTGCATATTAAGGCAGTACAGGAGGAGGCGCACATTAATAATCCTCCAGGACTGTAACATGCTCATGTTTAACCCAAACAATGTGTCATGTGACTGCAGTTGGATCAGATCGAGGTCGGAACATGTTCTCACCACAAACGAACCGCACCAGAGTTCATTTGTAGACACCACCTCTTCAAGAGGGTCTCGGTCCAGTTGTTTTGATGCGCACCCGAGTGTGATTGCTGCTGTGTTCACACCCAAATTAACTGCACTTAGGGGACAAGTGAACATGAGTTCGATTGAACTGAACCAAACAGGGCAGATGTGAAAGCACCTTTGCAATGCCTTTTGGTTATTTTATCAAAACATTTCTCATGGTGTGCTCATACACACATACAGTATGGCAATAAAAGGGGTGAATGAAGAGGAAACTTTATTTGTTTTCTGTGGGTGTTTTTATGGAAATGTTGATCTTTCAGATCAATTTGAGTTCCTATAATTTACATGCTCCACATTTTGTCCTAAGTGTGTCATGCAGTGTGGGACTCGCACTGGTCTGGTTGTGACTTGGTCTCAGCCCCTCAAAGTCTTGTCTTGGTCTCAATACAGTTAGGTCTTGGTCATGACTTTGCCTCTTTTCAGTCGGTCTTGACTACAACACTCCCCTCACCGTAGCACATAAATTATGGTGACTGCACACTGAAGTAACAATAATAGAAACAGAGGCTCGGGTCTGTGCCAGACATGTAAAATGATGCTCCAACTCATCTGTATTCCAAAGTAGATTAATCGTGCAAAGGTAAAGAAGCTTTTCATTCTTTCATCACTTTCTTTCAAACCCTCTCTCACCTTTTCTCTCTCCCTCTCTGTCCCTCCTTTCCCTTTCTCTCACTTTCTCTCTGTCTCAGCCAGACACTGGGAGGCTTTGACTTTGATTAATGGTGAGCCAAGCTCTGCATTAAAAGCCAGGGGCAGCAAGTGGGGCCAGATAAAAGTGGAGCACAGGAGCAAGGGATGGGAGGGATGGAGGGAGGAGAGAGGAGTGCAGGACACAGTCACCAATCACTGTCAGCATCATCGTCCCAGGGTGACAGTGGGGGACGCAGTTGGAGGGGACAGCGGTGCTTCATTGGGCTGAACCTCACCCTCAAACAGGCACAACACATTGTCTCTGACAGGCTCTTCACACATAGGCTACTGGGACACACAGACACACATGCATGTGCACACGCTCTCCCCCTCCTTTTCTTTTGGAAACATGGTCACTGGCTGTCCACTGGGACACACCAGTGAGAAAAGTATTTTTCTTTGGGGAGTGCAGTGAGAATTTGTGTTGGAAAGATATTCAGAACATACACTTGTTTACCAAATAATCAGGCCTAGTCTACACCTACAGGGGTATTTTTGAAAACGTAGCTTCTTCTAGGCGTTTTAGTCTTTCATCACACTGTTTTAAGTCTCTGAAAACAGACATTTTGTAAAACCTTTCACTGTGAAGATTTTCTAAAACTCTGTTTTTAAGGTTTAAGTGTTGACAGGGAAAATAGAATTTTTGGCTTGTAGGGTCCATCGGTATCTCCTTTATGAGGCGAGTGCTGGCTCTAACCTTGCTAACAGGACTTTCTCCGTGTTTACACATAAATGTACAGTTACTGTTCCACTATATTGAGGAACGGAGGTGTGAGAATGCACTACAGAAGTCACTGCTTCAGGTGGCCTTGTAGTAATAGGGTAGACACTCGATAGTACCCACCAAACCACAAGAGTGTTTCGCCTAGTCCCGTCTTACTGTGCTATGCTTGGCTAGTACTCATCACAACGATGCATCGAGGTCTGAAGTGGTAAGGGTTCATCAAGAATGTCATGGTTAGGCTTAGTACTAGCCAATCACAGCAACATAGGGTTGGTCTAGGCAAAACACAGTTGTTCGGTTGGTACATTCTCGCATCAACCCTGTATTAGCTTTTTTAGCTGTATTAGTTGGTTCGTGTTCTCACAGCAGCATTTACAAGCACCAGAAAAATTGCTTTGCACTAGAAAGCTGCTCTTGACTGGTCAGAATTTCCATGCGGGTGAAAATCCAGGAAGTAAACAAACGTTGAAGAAGAGTACACTTGCAAGAGGAATGCAACACTTTCTAATGTCACAATGGAGGGACAACTACACGGGTCGATTTCAGCGCTGCTCATCGTGGACTATATTGCTGTCATTGTTCATTTGAGTCAAACCATACAGTTTGAAAACGAGGTGCAGCTCCGTATACGCTGTATACTCATATTCAGTGGGGCGCACATTAATAATCCTCCAGGACTGTAACATGCTCATGTTTAACCCAAACAATGTGTCATGTGACTGCAGTTGGTACGGATCCAGGTCGGAACACATTCTCATCACAGACCTCTTCAAGAAGGTCTCAGTCCGGTTGTTTCGGTATGCACCCGAGTGTGATTGCTGTGTTCACACCTGACCAAACGAACCGCACTTCGGGGGCAAACGAACTTGAGTTCGAATGAACCGAACCAAGCAGGACAGGTGTGAAAGCAACCTAAGTTTGATTTTATGTTAATGTTAGCTAGGGTTACTTTTGCCTTAACCTATCAGTAGTTACTGACAGGTCATTCCCGTCGTTGTCGTTTTCAGTTGACTTTGCTAACGCTCACAAGCAGAAGTTAACATGTTGATCAAATACTGCATAGCAATTATACGAAACAATGTTATTGGTGAAAAAAAAAGAACATTGCATGCGATATAGGAGTTGCTCTGGTGCATGATAAGTCAGTCCACAGTCCCAACTACAAATCTCTGAACGGCTCAGTTGTTTCTTCATACAGGGTTGAAAGCCACCAATAAGCCCACCACCACCACCTATCTGAATCACTGAAAAAACCTGAGATGTGGGTGGTGATTCAGAGGTCTCAACCCAGACTATATATACACTTGAACACATTTAGACACTAGACGCTTAGCACTTGAAAACATGCATAAAAAATTATCCATGGTAGAAGTGGATGTTTTTCTGTCTGTGCGCCTGAATGCATGAATTGAGTTGGGACCGGGGCTCAGGGGCTGGGGCTGTGGAAATACCTCTCCTCCTCAACCCCTTTTTCCACTGCAGGAATTTCTGTGTGGAGTGCCCCTCCCCTGGGTCTGTCAGGAACAGTGTGTGCCTGTGGCCGGTAATTGATAATGCGGCCCAGGCAGCCCTAGCCCTGGTCAGTGGAGCGTGAACCAGCCTGAGAGGCAGAGAGGCTGAAGTGCACCGAGGTGAAGCTTAGCCCTCACACTCTCTGTCTAGGGCATGAGAGAGAGGAAGGGAGAGAGGGAGGGAAGGCAGGAGGTGAGAGCCAAGGGAGGCAGACGTAACAGAATCCATCCCCATTGCCAGGATAAACAGAGCCCATTCATTTGTTTACAGTTGCATTTCAGGTTAATTATCTGACACTCAAATCAAGAAATACTTCCCCTAATCAAAAGTGTAGATTCAGCCGACTTTCCCACAGAACAGGGTTTTAAGAAGCCACCACGCTGAGTGAAAAGGTCAGGGGCTTTTCTTCTGATAGAACTCCTGTTACTATAGAGTGGTTATGCAAAGGTGATGTATGAAGAGAAGGAAAAGTAATAGAAGCACCATTAGGGAGTTTGATAAAAAGGGAACATTTAGTTTAGAGAGGGTGCTATTTGCTGCTTTTTGAATAGAGGAGTTATTCAGAAAAATGGTGAGTGGAGACCAGGTGGAGCGATGACTAGGCCTCAGCAGCAAGCAGGACGTGAGCCAAGAGGCTGATAGGCACAAAATGTAGAGCACGGGCTTGTGTGGGGCTGTATTTATGCCTGCAGACATGGGGGTGGAGATTCCTTCCCAGTGCTGTATACAAACACCAGTGCTTTGAACTTAATATGAGCAGCCGCAGAATGGCTTTTTAATCAAACTTACTTGTATGTTCATAAATTGGTTTGATGAGTAAGTCTGGTTGGATTCATCTTTGAACTTTAAAAACTGAATTAGAGTTTATCTTTGCACCTTGGAGGAGTTTGTGATCACACAGCAGATAGGGGGGCAGATTCACATGGCATTAAAGAGATTGATTTGTACATAAAAGCTGAGCAATTTGTATTTTTATTAAATATTATGCGACAGTTATATAAACAAATTGCTGTCTCTATCCAAGATTGATTTATTCATACTTAGGATTCCATTTAAAGCCCCTGAAAACAGCAGGCAACAATCAAATTTAAATCAGGAAAAACATCCTAGTTGAACACTCAAAAAATCTGATTTAAATGTTGCTGTGCCCTGATTGGTGCCTGAAAGCATGAGACATCACTTTTTTTTTTTTGACTGAGCCCTGCCCACTTCAAATCAGTAAAAAGAGCACAGACAAAAACAAAAAGTCTGTGAAGTGCAATTAACTAAAACTGTTCTGGCTTTGGCAGAAAATAATATGTGTCAGGTGCTTGTCTTGTTCCTGTGCTACACATGTGCAACGCAAACTGGTGCAATGTACCTTCAAAACATGCCTGTTCGGACCAGGCCGATTGCACCTTTCTGGGGAACTGCTTAGACAAACCAAAGTACTTCACCACTGCCAATACCAACAAACCTAGTTAGATACAGGGTTAAAAGTAAAGCAAGACGGCGTTTGCCTGGAGCCCCCAAGTCACTAAATCCACTCCTGAAAAACACACTTAATATTGCAGCTGTAACACCAGTGAAAGACACTTAGCGCAGGTATTAATTTCCAAATAGGCGTAGCAGTCACTTGCTTTGACTTAACCACTACAGCTGTGAGGAAGAGCATGGATTTAATTAGCGAAGGTATTTTGCTGGCAGTGATGTTATTAATGTTATGAGTTAGTATGGCAAGCTTACACACTGTATATCCATCCATCCATCCATTTTCATCTGCTTATGCGGCGCCAGGTCGCAGGGGCAGCAGGCCAAGCAAAGCACCCCAGACATTCCCCTCCCCAGCAACACTTTCCAGCTCCTACTGGGGGACCCCAAGGCGTCCCCAGACCAGATGAGATATGTAGTCCCTCCAGCGTGTTCTAGGTCTGCCCCGGGGCCCTCTTTTGCGAGTGAGACCTAGCCAAGACAGGGTCATATAGCAGCACCAATACAAACAGAAAAACGACATCAAACACAACAGGTATGGTACAGACAACAGATATGTCAAAACAAATTATCTAAAATTACCTTATAGACTACAACAGTCATCCTCAACTGGTGGGTTTGGGTCCAAAAGTGGGTCGTGGGCCCATTTTGGGTGGATCGTAAATGACTTGCAAACGTGTCAAGTTCGTAACAAAACACACTTGATTTTTAAGAACAGTAAATTTCCAGCACAGAGCTTTTATCATCACCATTTCCTGCTGTAGAGTGACTGATAGACACCTACTTGACAGACACAGCAAACTAGCTCGACGCAAGTATGACGCTGAATGTATTAAATCATGGGACCTTGAACTAATGACTGAGAAGAACTCTGGACCAGCTGGGAACCACTGGACTAGAATGTACCAGTGTTGTAACCCACGTAAAGTGAGGGACTTTGAGTGGCACTGGTCCTGTGGGCCCTTTGACCTCAGGGAAATACAGAAAAGTTGGGCTACAACGTTGGTTTATGGAGCATCCAGCAGTAATAGTGAACCCTGTCCGCAGAGCCCTGAAGCCCCGCCACTGTTGCTGCACAGAGTGCTATTCGCTTCCTTATTCAAAGATTGTTAATGTTAAATGTACGATGTGTCGAAGTTGCACCAAATGTAAGACTGCACATCCTTTGGTCCGCAGCAATACGCCCACCAAGTGTGAAGTAGATCAGATGAACGGCTCTTGGGATATGTTGAGGACAAACAGACAGACAGAGATTCCTTGTTTTATAGTTCGATCTCCAGCAGCTGCAGTAGTTTGTTTAGCATAAAGACAAAATACCTCCAAACCCTTTATCTTGATTAACAGGGATCCAGATAATTTCTGGGAAGTGTATCATGATTTGAGCCATGCAGATTTAAGAAACTCACTCGCCTGCTACTGTCCAAGCCAGCACTATCTGTGACATTTAGGAACTTGTCAGTTTGCCCGAGATTACACACATTATCATAACAAATAGATGCAGAAAAAGTGAATATCAGCACCCGGGAAATGTACTTTTTTTCTCACAGAGGAGAACGTCCAGGGTATTGAACTACCTTGACGCGACTGTCAGCAGTGACAAGATATCAGCGGATTTGTTAAATGTCAACAGTGAGGAAATCTGCCAAGGTATCATAGCAAAAAGACACGGGGATGGACTCTGCAGTGGCATATGACACCTGTTCTGATGAGAAATTAGGCTCCATTTCAGTTCAGTTTATTCTATTTCAGAGCTGTAGTCCATGTAACAGATGAATAGACAGAAAAACACTTTCAGCTGATCACATGCTGCACTGGTTTAGATACAGGGCGTGTTAGACCTGGGAACAGAGCCGCTGCTGGCCATGTGAGTGCTACAACTGTAATTGCTTTGTTGTGCTGTGGTAGTACTGAGTTGGACTCACTTTTGCCTTCAGAACTACCTTGATTCTTCTTGGCATAGATTCAACAAGGTGCTGGAAACATTCTCAGAGATTTTGGTCCATATTGACATGATAGCATCATGATAGAGCTGGTGACTGTGGAGGCCATTGGAGTACAGTGAACTCATTGTCATGTTCAAGAAACCAGTTTGAGATGATTTGAGCTTTGTGACATGGTGCGTTATCCTGCTGGAAGTAGCCATCAGAAGATGGGTACACTGTGGTCATAAAGGGATGGACACGGTCAGCAACAATACTCAGGTAGGCTGTGGTGTTTAAACCATGCTCAGTTGGTACTAAGGGGCCCAAAGTGTGCCAAGAAAATATCCCCACACCATTACACCACCATCACCAGGGGAAGGTCTACAGAGGCATACATGTCTGCATTACCTGGCTGCAATTAGGTTATTATATGTCAGCTTCTAAGCGAGTTCTGCGTTGATGGTTATGACAGCAAGACCACTTAAGCGTCCCTGGCCCATTGTTGAACACAGGTATGTTTAATGAGCTTACGTTTTGAAAAATGTCGCTCAGCAGAGGTAACTGACTGTATTAATAACTGTAATAATAACCTAAAAGCACGAGAGCATCGCTCGTGCTGCCGCTGCGTTGTGTTCACTGAAGCCAGTTCAAACAGTCTGAAAGACCTTAACGGAGAGAGTTAATGCAATTTGTATGAATATGTTTTGTTTCTTCCTCCAGCACTGCCTGAGAAATGTGCATGGTTTCAATAGGGTGTGGTGATAGTGTACAGTGTTTGAAAAAAAAAAACAAACACTAGGTAGTTGTTGTTGGACTGCTGCCTAACTGAAATTAAAAAGATGTGAAACCACACACATAAACAATAACAGATACAAGTGCGTTCATGCACACATATATATACACTTTTATTATGGATGATGTCTTCTTCATGTCCAATAACTCAGTGTCTGAACAGCATGCGAACAGCAGCAAGGAACAGGGACGATGGATGACAGTGCAGAGGACAAAAACGATGGAATGGGCAGGAAATTGCCGAGTGTCTGGGTTAATTGACAGCCCATGTGTGCATTCAGGTGTACTGGGGCTGAAGAAGGGAATAGACTTTGCAGCTGGGCCAAAACCATCACAATGCTAGACCAATTTGATTCCAAAGGGCTTTGTTTACTGAATAACCTGGTTCATACACAGATTTTTTATTTCTCTTTTTGTGTTTTTGTTTGTGTTGTGTATAGGCTGGGGAATGTATCATTTTGTATAAAGCATATAGAAACACAGGGGCCGTGTTTTGTTGAAGATCCAGTGCAGGCGCTATGCTTGTGCCTGCGTAGTGGCAGTTTTATTGGATGCAGGCATATTGTTTTCCTGCAACTGTTTAGCAATTTCGGGCCTCGCCATGACATCATTTTCACTGAAATCAGCAATTACTGTCTGCTCTAAGACCGCAAATTATAACACAATCAATTTTGTGTCATTTTTGTTAAGTTCCTTCTAGATAGACGAATCAGACAAACCTCCTCTGTCAGATTTATCCATTTAATTTCAACATACATTCCTGCACTAATGTCTTTCTCCATGCCTCCTGACTGAGAGCAATTAAATATGACTTTCTACATGCTATTCTGATTAATGCTTTTTTGATGCTCTGTGCATTAAGCTGCATATGGACTAGCTGCATTTACTTGTGCACAGTCATGGTATTACTGAAACATAAAAGCTCAGTTAAGCTTTTTATATGGCTGCATGATTTATTTCAAAATGCATTTACAGTACATTAGTAAATTACTAACATTCAGACAAGATTGTATAGAAAGAACAAATAAAATTGTTTTCTTGCCTGACATAATCAACTTTATAAAAAACAGTGGCAGTCAATATTAAACAGCATTACATCATATTGTTTAGTGCAGCCATATGTAGACCTTTGTTTAAATGCAAAACGTAGCCCAGCTGCCTCCTTTGAGAATTTAAAAAGCTTGGGAACTTAATTACTGCCTCCAATGCATCCTGCGGATGCCACATTTAGTGCCCCTATATCATGCCCAAGTAGCCAACAGCGGACTAAATCCAACACGATTGGTAGCTGGACTCAGGCCAGACTCGTGATGACTGACAATCCTGGCGCAAAGGTAGCCGGAGTCCTGCTAACTGGAGCTGACACTCAGCCCAAGTCCACACCCTTAATTCTTTGCCAGATCTGGCAGCCTTATTTTGGCCAAAGTCGGCTCATATTTTGTCCTGCAGTGCCAGAATATGGCTGAGTGAAGCTCTAATCGGCCTGACTCAGCTGGCTACCTGGGTACTGATGAGAGTGGCAGTTGTTTAAACTTGGATTCTGTGCTGAGTACTGATAACTGATGGTGCTTTGTTCAAGGTACACACATTGGATGATATGTCTTGCAACCGTGCACTTTAGTTAAAATGTGCACCATCATTCTTAAAATAATTAGTGCGGATGATGTACCTACTGTAATTAGCTGTCATAGAAGCTGGCGGATTATTAGGCAGATAATGAAGATGTTGTGCGATTGCTGACTACTTTGAATCTAGAGTGGAGAATTAATATGGCTACACAGTTCCATGTGTTCATGGTTTAGGTTAACATTAACTGACGGGTGAGTTGTGCGCTCACCTGGAAATAAATACCTTCTTATATATTCAAACTGTTTGGGTTGAGATATATCTGTTGCAATCAGTATTATTCTAGAAATGTACTGACTTTGTGTCACTCTCTTTGTGTCCTACAGCTCCCTCCATAGTTCCCATCATGCACCAGATCAGCTCCACCATGAACAGCTTCACACTGTCGTGGCCACAACCAGAACAGCCCAATGGCATCATCCTGGACTATGAGCTGCGCTACTATGAGAAGGTAAGAAGACTTTGAGATTTAACATTGTTGGTTATTTTGTTAATATTGTTATTTATTTCCTCTTTTGTGCCAGGGAAACAAAAAAAATCTTCATAATCAAAAAATAACTAAACAGTTTCAAAGTCATTCAGCCCTTCATTACTCTATCTTTTAATGAGCACAAATTCAATCTTCCACATTTATGAAACAACCTTTAAATAACCTCCTTTCAAATGAAAAACACCTTTTTAAAAGACTGCTTCAAAAGCCTTTTTACTATATATAATACATGATAATTCCTCTTTTAATATCTATCTTATATTGCTGTGAAAACATCAACAAGTGTCTCCTTTGAACACCTGTATTTATTCTAGTTTCTTGCCAGAACTACATTTTACAAGGTGACATTTTAACACTTCATGGTAACATTAGAATTTATTTTTACCCAGTACTAATTTTTTACTGAATAGAACTTCAACACATCATTCACTCACTTAAAGTAATCTCTGTTAGCTGTTAGTTGCAGCCACTGGCTGCTAACAGGTAATGTGAACTAGTTCTACTCCCACTAATTTCAGCATGGATTCATTGCTCACCATGTAGCATTGTCAGGGAAACAATAGGGTGCGTCCCCTGATGCATTTGATAGTGAGTTTTCGGCATCCTTTTGTCCCGAAGGCATCCACATGAAGATCTCTGTTCGTCCCTGTAAAGATGGGACACTGGTAGTCTTGAGTCCTAGTGGTACCCCCAGAACTATTTGCATGGGCTGGCCAGATGGGGTCACTGAATCTCTTGCAGTGGCACACCAAATCCAAAAGCCATACAGAATTTCAGGGATTCGATCATGCTGTTATAGGCTGATTGAAAGCTAAGTCAATATGGAGAGTTCAGGAGTCACCTACCGATATACTTCTATTTCACAGTTAATATAATGTACATAGACTAATGCCAGTACAGTTCACATTTTGGGTTCTACAACCATCATGTGATGTGTACATGTTTATACATATCAGGCGATTCTTTGTTCTTAGAGATAGGCTAATTGTCATTTTCCTTAACAAGACAAATATACAACTTTAATTTGAAGAAGTACATTGACTGAGCAAAACATTTACTCGGAACAAGCCATCTAAAGTTTAGGGGAGACTCGTGGATACTCACTGAACCCATGAGTCAAGAGTTCAAGAATACCCCTTTGAAAATGGCTGAAATTTAGCCAGACGTTGGAGTGTTATTTACCCCCCTCCTGACAAGCTATGCTGACATGGTTGGTACCAATGGATGCCTTAGGTTGTCTTGTTCAACAAGATACCACTACCCTCACGCTAGCTTAACAAGTGAGCGCGCCACGGCCCCTTAACAAGAGTGATGTTGGCTTCCAATTATTTTGCCTAGGAGGCTGCAGTTGTGTCAGGGTGACCATGCCCCCTGACACAAAGTTGATGTGACACAACAGAAGAACATCGGCTATGCTGTCGGCAAATGTCATGTCATTTGCCAGTAGGCCGCTGCCATTCAGCGAGGCGAATATCGTCTGATGATGTTAAGCTGATAAATCGGAGCATCCCTGAAGTGTATATTTAGATGTGTGAAGTGCCGGCTCTTGTAGATACTAGGTGTCGTCTCCTGCTCTGCAGATGCGTAGCAAACTGCATGTAAAGCCCCTCCAAAAATCCAAGCTCTCCCAGATATCTGTGAGCAGAGTCCCCTGGGTTGATAATATGTTCTTTCACTGTGTTCACTCCATCTCTCCCACTGTTCTTTGGTTTCTGCTGCTGATGAAGTGAATAGGTTGACCTCTGCTCCAGGCCCACTCTGCACAGTGCAGCAACCTGTCCCGCTGTGAAAATGCATTGCGTCTGGGGGGAGTCACATCGACCCGTCTGCTCACACACAATACGTCTGCTTTATTAAGTCGCCAGCCCTACCCCACAGCGCCTATGCTGCTACCAGTATTGACCTGTAGGCTTTTCCCAAGGCCCTTGGACATAATGATACCCAGAGATCGGAGACTCTAGCTTTTTGTTTGGGCCCTTGTTTGTCCTCCTAAAGCTGATCGATAGTTATAGCAAGGTTGGTCATGCAAGTTTTTTCCCCCAGTCTTTGTCATCTTAAGCTGAGACTTTTGTAAGACTTGGTGCACCTTCACCCATGTTCTGCTTTTCAAATAAAAGACAAAAATCAATAGGGTTTTATAAATGTTTTTTTCTTTTTCTGTTGAGTTATTTATTTCAGACAAACTCATTTTGGCTAAGGTTCGTGGATCAATATTCACAGCTCCACCTTAGAATAGTGTTTGTCACATTTAGCATTTTCTATCGGCGAGAACAACAATCATGTTTTTAAATGATGTTTGCAGTTGGAAACTCAGTTATCCAATAATAGCTGCATTGCTTGCTGTTTCCCCCTCTGGCATTGCTCAGGTCATGAAATTGAATCCGATTGCCATAGCCCTGAGAAACCTTATCTGCCAGACAGCTTAGTGTCGTGTAAATAACACTAATACAGCCTCCCATTAGCTCATGAATATCAATGAAACCTAATCCTATTGATGTTTATGTAGCATGTCTTCACACAAATAGATGAGCACGCTGCAATCACAAATTAGTGAATTAACGAGGACAAGATTGCTAATTGCACTGGGATGATTCAGGTGACAGAGAGGTTCCGCTCTACGCTGTCTACCGCTGTCTTAATGTACCTTCATATCACCCCCTGTACGTGTGTCTATCTAGAAAATGCACCAACATGTGAGTGTGAGTAAGACACAGAAGGTGAGTCAGAGTGATTGCTTTGCGGGCACACTCGGCTGTGGAGATGAGATTGCCACATTGGTGGTCCTCCCTTGACACTCTGTATTTTGGATCTGACGAGGCTTTTTATAGGCTCTAAACAGACTTTCCCTCAGCCAGCCACTGCTGTCCAAAGTGTCACTGCTGATGTGTTTTTGTGCCTGATTAAGCACCAACCCTCGGAAGGAAAGAAAAAAAACAGATGGTGGCGAATCAAATGCCATGTGTGTAATTTCCATACCAGTTAAGATTTATTATACACATGCATGATGAAAAATCGGCATAAATCTCAGTGACACACACTTTGGCTTGAGTTACTTACATGCATGTTTAGCCTGCTTGTTGCATATGAAGCGGGGAATTAGATTGCATTCCATCGAGGTCAGTGCTGCCAGCTCCCCATTGATTGTCTGAATGCTTGAGAGGTCCAGAAAATCTGGAAGTTTCACGCAGCCGTAAAGTGATGATGTGGCCTTTTAGTCATAAAAGGCAATTATGGAGGATGTCTCTCACCATGTCTATCACACGCTCCCAGCTTTACCCAGCACTATGGGTAACTTATAGGCTGGATAATACAGTCATAAAAATGGGCTGTTTTATATAAAAATGGCCTTGCTATGCTCACCTTCTTTTTTATGCATCTCACCGATGCCTGTATTAATCTCAGAGTAGTCACACTGTTATGGTTCTGGAGTTGATTGTCTCAGCGTGCCTGGCACAGTCAGCTAGTCCTTAGCACAGCAGAGAGCTGTCTCTCTGTACACTCCATCTCACAGGAAGCCCCCTATTCCCATTTACAAAAGTGACTTCTCCAGCAGCATGGCATTGTCACACTCTGTGTTGAGTAATACCTCAGGGTAATCATAAAAGAATATTCAACTTTTTTTTTTTTACAACTTTTGCTTAATGTTGTAGTAACATAGAGTATTTCTCACAACTAATGGTTGTTCTGCCTCCACGCAAGGCGACAGCCATGGCCAGAGGCACTCTTTGTTTTGGTTGCCCATCCAACGGTCTATCTGTCCAACCTTCTATCCCGTTCTCATGAACGTAATT
Organism: Cephalopholis sonnerati; assembly: GCA_019142605.1. Lineage (NCBI taxonomy): Eukaryota > Metazoa > Chordata > Actinopteri > Perciformes > Serranidae > Cephalopholis > Cephalopholis sonnerati. The sequence goes on along the minus strand of JAGQAX010000010.1, from coordinate 15,572,837 downwards.
TCTCAAGAACAGCTTGGGGTAATCTCCTCAAATTTAGCAAAACCTCCACAAAGTCCTCTTGAAGTTCAGAGTGTGGGACAAAACCTCCTTAGGTTCAGTGCTCCATTCCCCCATGTCAGCCACTCCCTGCTTTGTCTCCTCAACTCTCTCAGATATTTCTTTTAAATCAGCGACAATAGCATTTAGCTTCTGGCTAACTTCTTCTCTGTAGTTGAAGTTCCGTCTTGGTCATATAGTTTCAGTAAGCTCTTTTTTCACAGTCCAAGCGGACCGCTGTCATCTCAGCAATGATGCTAGCTTGAATAGCTTCCATAGCCTCATGCTCAGCTTGGTTGCTAGCGGCGTAGCCAGCGTCTTCACTTTCAGCTGGAGATTTATGGCTTATCCTGAACCTCTGTTGTGGTTTTTCTTTTTTTTTTCTTCTTTCTTTATTTAAAGATTTTTTTGGGGGGGGGGGGGGGGTTTTGCCTTTAATTGATAGGTCAGCTAAGCGTGAAATGGGAGAGAGAGGGATTGACATTGACATGCAGCAAAGGACCACAGGCTGAAGTCGAACCCGGGCTGCTGCGGCAACAGCCTTTGTACATGGCGTGCCTGCTCTATCCACTAATCCACCGTCGCCCCTGTTTTGGTTTTTCTACCACAATAATCAACTTTTCAACCTGTCCATCCAGTACTTTTTTATGGGGGGATAAGACCGTCTTGGAGCCCCTGGCTTATGCTGCTACCCAACATTTCACACACACATTTTGTGTCCAAAATGTCAAAGGTCAACTTGACTGTGACATCATAATGTTCTGCAAAAACACTTTTCCGGCCATTATTCAGCATCGTAGCCCAGAAACAGAAGGGGAGGCATTTGTTCAGATACTAAATTGGTCACACTAATCATGGGTGTCCAACTCTGCTAATTGTATAGGTCTTCTGTGCGGCTGGGTTGAAAATGTGTGTAAAGCATCCACATTTTAATTAGTAGCTTCTTCGCAGCAGCATTTATATCTGAGGCATTGTCTGTCATGGCTGTATATGAGTCTGACAGACATGGATGTAAACTGCAAGTGGTTGGTGGAGGCATACGACCACATGCTGATAATTCTAGTAAGTGAAGTAATTTAGTGTTTTTCTAGTATTTTTGTGGCATGTTTGTCTTGATTTGACAGTTCACAGTGGTCCACAGGTAGTTTTGAAATACTGTACGCCCTATGGGGACATAAGATGGATGTACTGTGAAGAACTGGATGCCATGTTCAAGATGGTACCACTCAAATGAAGGTTGGTCCTGGAAGTTCACATGAATGGCACATGAACTACAATTCCAGCAGTGACACTGGACCATTACTCAAATGAAATAGAAAAGAAAATAGACCAGACGCCGAAACTATTGTCGCAGATCAGCGTTTGGCTTGCTGGGGTGTTGACAGAGCAGCTGCAGAGCTCCGCTGCCAGCTTCCTGGTATCGGGGTGCTTCTGCATTCTGTCTTAAGTCGAACCCGGCGGCTCCATGGAGCTTTGAGGCCGGCAACAGAGCTCCACAGCTGGCTTTCAGGCTTTGGGGCACTCCGTGGCACTTCTGCCTCTTGCCAAATCCAGAGTTTTCATCCAGATGCACTCTCAGTAGTACCACCTCTATATGGTTGTTACCCTTACAACTGAGCTCAGTAACCAACCCTACCTGTGAGACAATACATTACGATCCAGGAAGTCCAGTTTGAGCAACAGTTTAATGCGTTTAAAGGCTAACAGACACCAAATCAGCACAATGGTCTGTAGTACTCGAAGACAGGATTGTACAGCTCTGGAAAGTAACCACAGCAGCAACTATCTTTCATTGCGACAATTGCAATGTAAACAGTAGAAATATGCTGCAGTGCAGTAACAGTTTGGGCTGTATTCACATGAAGGACAGGGATGGTAATGATTCAAAAAGACTGCATTTCGACAGTTTCAACTGAAAGCTGTTAAGAGTGCTGAAGGCTGTTTTCTCCACAGGCTTCACTCCCTTCTTCAACCCACCTCCTCATTACAGAGTAAGTGGTCCTGGGACCCTGTAAATTGGGAAGCAAGATGAAATGAATTAAAGGTTTTCAGAGAAAAAGTAGAATCCCATGCTCGCAGTCTCTCCATTTTTCTCATACCCTTTTTTCCTCTGGTTGCCTGAAAATTTGGGGAGGGTGGAAATAACTCAGCATAGCGGAGGTCAGGCCTTCCATTAAGGCTGGAGCAGAGCAGCCACTGGCTCTGGTTACTGATGGCTTTCTGTGTGTTGGTGTCAGAGAGAGGTTGTGTGTGTGCGGGTGTGTGAGCTTGTGTCAGTGTCTGTGTGTGAGCGTCAGCACTGGTTCAGGTGTATCTATTCTGGACGACAGCAGTGCTGTCATGCTACAATGTGGGAAATTCAAGAGCAAATCCAAGTTTGCAGCATGACACCAGGATCTGCAGCGCACTGACCGTAGCACCATCTGCATTTTTGGCACTCTGAAATCCCCCTTGTACTTTACATACAATTAGCAATTCCTCAGATGAGAAGCCAGGAGTACATATTTATTATTCTTTTCTTCTCTCCCTGCCAGCCTTCAGAGCCGACCACAACACTTTTGTAGACACACACAGATGTTGTACAGACAAGTTTAGATTTTTAATGGAACCTGTGAAAAGCAGGACTTGCGCAGCACTCCCTCGGTCCCCTAGCAAGGGTATTCACATTTCCTCCTTCAGACTCCCTTCTTCTCTCCCTCTTTGTTTGCCTCCCACCCTGCTCACTCAGGCCTCCTTGTTAGTCTCCAGGTGAACCGAATGCATACAAAGAGTCATCTGAAAAGGAGGTGGCTGCAAAGAACAAGAAAAACTAACCGAAAGCGCTGGAGCAAATACATTTCCATTCAAATTATACTGTAGATAAGATCAACCTTCTCACCTCACTCTAACCATGCCCACCAGTGTTTAGCGGATAGCCTCGCAGAATCAGAATGAGAGGAAAATCTTTGTTTATTTGTTGTCGTATGGTGATATAATTTGTTTTTGCATTATTCTAGTTTCTTTATTTCCGAAAACGATTAAGAGGCTTAAATGGTCTTTATTATCAGATGTTATTGCAATGGTATTTCCATACAAAATAATTACCATTTTCATTTTAGATTAGAATTCATGAGCTAATAGTAATCATTTGCATGTGGTTATAAAACCCATCTAGTCTCTAAGATTTAAATTGTTAGCCCATATTTCCCCTCCTCTCTTTTCTTTTTTTATTACCTTAGGCAATACATTTTAATTTTAACATTAATTGGAGGGAGTTATTTCTTTCATTTCCAATTTACAAACATAATATTAGAATGTTCTCCCTCATACCCCCCCTTCCTTCCTTTTGTGTGTGTGTGTGTGTGTGTGTGTGTGTGTGTGTGTGTGTGTGTGTCGGTGTACTTGCATGTGTGCATGTGTGTGAGCCTGTGAAGAGGACACATGGTATCCACCATGTCTGTCTTTGTGCCAGGTGGCCATGCTGTCCATTTTGGGTGGTTGGCATTTTTTGAAAAACCGACCCACGCACACACGCACACACAAGCATCATACAGTAATGGTTTTTGACTGGAAAACACCCCCCTCCCCCCAAAAAACCCCTCAGAAAATAAGTGGGAAATGGCAGAAAGTGGCAGAAAGGAAATTCAAAGAGAGATCTCCCCTCTGCAGTCTGCTGGCAGCGCAATGGCAATTGGTAGGAAATTGGCAATTACAAAAAAATGAACTGAAAGTTTAACACGAAAAAAAAAAAAAATACAAGTGTTGGACTTCCAGCAATCCAGCAATATGATTATAATAGATCCAGTGCTAATGTGGTACAGCTAGCAAATTTACTCAATCATTTAAAATTGGTCCAATTAAAATGTCCAAATTAGCCCAGTATCACTTCTCAATGTGGTTCCAAGTCTAAGTAGGTGTTGTTTGAGTAGGTTATTGCACATATTGAGACTGTAACCAATATTTATTAGGACCATTCTCGCTAAGTTAGTCTCTGTGATTTAACTGAATGTTGCAGAGCCCAAACTCCCCGTGGCGCTTCCTGTCTGTCACCCCTGGCAATGCTTTTGATTGGCTGCTCTGCCATCTGCCTCCCCACCTGCAGCTCTGTCTTTATTTAGCAAGTTAGGGTGTGGTCCTCATAATCCCCATTTGACTGGCAGCAGGAGAGGACCTCTCGTGGCTGGAAGTCCCTCCTGGCATGGCCTTTTATTGGCTATCCCCTAACCTGCTGGAGTGCCAAATGCCAGCTCATTTTTAAGTGGCAGATGTGGGTGTGTATGTGTGTATATGTGTGTGTCACATAATCCCTATTTGACTGGCAGCATGAAAGGGCCATTCCTAGCTGGTGCTCCCTCAAGGGATTCTCCCCCCATTGGAGGTTTGCCATCTGTCTGCTCACCTGTCCTCCATTCAGGCTCAACAGATGGGGGTGTGGTCCTGAGAAATGCAGGAAGACTGATAGTAGGAGTCGGCAGTTTCTGACCCCAAGTGGTCCATGTGCGCTCAACCGTGTCTTATACCAGATGAATAAGTGACCATGGCTCTAATCTCTCAGGGGGCTCCATGTCTTCTGCAGCTCTTTCAAAATTCACAATCCCCCCTGTTTAAAGTCAAGTTTCAGAGTTTTGGGGTATTTGTATGCAGAGCATTGGAGAGATGACAGATTGTGTGATCTCTTGGACAAAAGGTCTGCGAGGTGATTAAACTCTCTAAACCCAGTTATATCCAGCATTACATTTATAAACATCTCTTTCCTCTCAGAAATAGAACGAAAGCCTGCTGCTGCGATGCTCTCCCATCCTAAGCCCAAACATTTGTCTTCATCAAGCCCAGAGTGTCCAATAAGAGCTAATGTGATTGCACAAATCATTATGTGGGGTTGCTCCGTCTGCTCAATGACGGAGCAACCGGAATGATTCAATTACACCAATCAGATTGGATAATGATTTCAATGTGGGTTGCTTCTGCCTCGACTTTCTTATCGCTTCCTGCCATCATCTTCCTCCACCCTCCCTTGCTTCCTCCTTGCCTATCTACCTTTTCCACTCACAGTGTTGTCAACACGAGTTTGTTATTCATATTTTCTCAGAGCAGTCATACATGTATTATACGATGTAGTCCAACATTAAACAACGCTGTGTTTACCAAGCTTTAAAGAAAAAAAAAAGAAAAACAGGCCTGCCTCTATTTACACAGTTTTACTGACACAGGGAATTTTGCCCCTTCACTTTCAACTGCCCCCCCTCCCTCCCTTCTCTACAGTATGTCTGCATCTAGCTATCAGCAGCCTGCAGTGGTGGGTGTAGTGTAGGTGCAGTCTTATTTTCTGGCTGTCATATTCACTCTGGGTTATGGGAAGGTGACAGGCCTAAGTAATTACTGATCCCCCGTATCAGATACCTCCAGCAAGCCCCAAACTACACTGCAGCAGACTGCCTGACTGGCTCCCTTGAGCCTGGAGAGAGAACGACACAGATACAGGATCTGGAGGGCAGGACCCACGGTCATTTACATAATGGATGGCTATCTGTATGCATAAATACATGCATGTGAAAATACAACTATTGAGATGATCTCAACAGATATTAAAGTGTGAAAAAAACAAACGAGCATATAAAAGAAGGCATGTGCGTAGACAGAATGTTACAACAAACAGCCGTCGCACAGTAGATTTTTATAGCGTTCCCTTTAATGAAAAAATAAAATGTTTTCTGTGGGTGGAACTGGCCTGCCGTCATATTTAAAAAGCAACCTACTTCAGACAACAAAACAAGAGGATGTAATGTTCAAACTTCTTGCAGTAATTAAACTGCCTCATAAAGCACATCTGAGGAGACAAATATGCAATGCTATTCTATTACCGTTCAGACGTAGCTATTGCTCTTTGTAATTTGCAAGAAATGATTGCCTTTAATTACCATATTATACGTGTGTTACCGTATGAGTGGGAATATTGTGTGTTTGTGTGTGCGGTGTGCTTGTGTGTGTGTTTTAATGTTGCTGCAGTGTCGTGTATTTGAAGTTCAAACTGACCAAAGCCTTATTAAAAACAGGAGGAAAAACATATTATCTCTCGCTGTTTAAATGGGCCCTTAAGACATAATTTTTAAGAGAGCTTCACTACCCTTAACCGTTCTGTTCTGTCTCTTCCATTTATCTATTCCTCGCTGCTATCTACTGTTTTCATCCGTCCTCTGTCAATGTTGTTTACCAAAAGCAGACTGCATTTCTTGTATCTCTGCTTTACAAGCACTACAATATACAGCCTAAATGGATTTCCTTTAAATTTTGGTCCACTTTCTGCGTAAATTTTCCCGATTATACTACGCTTGATTTGTCTGTTTGTTCCCTCACTGTCAAACTCCTGCTACTACCACTGGCTCTCGTTCCACCAGAGTTTTCTTAACTGTGTGGTTAACACTTTCCCGCTGACATCTTCTCTGTAAGTCATCTCTAACCTGCTCTCCGTGCATCTGTTGCTCCTTCTAGGACCATGCAGAGATTAACTCCACCATCCTGCGAAGCCAAACGAACACTGCACGCGTGGAGGGCCTCAGGCCGGGGACGGTGTACGTGGTACAGGTGCGGGCAAGGACTGTGGCTGGCTTTGGCAAATACAGCAGCAAGATGTGCTTCCAAACCCTCACAGATGGTAAGGATCGCCGAGCCAGGAGAAACAGCTCTCTCCGTCTCCCTCTATTCCTCTGTGTCTCTCTCTCTGTCTCACACACACACATACGCCCTAACTCTTTCTAACACTCTTGTCGCTCTTTGTATTTGTTGTTGCATTATTATTAGTAGGTGAGATAGAGGGGAACCGTAATGTTTGATTGCACTTCTATTTCTACAGCTAAATTAATTTCCTTCACGGTCAGGTTCGAGTGTGTGTGTGTTTGTGTGTGTGTGTGGGTGCTTTGAATATGTAGAACGCTGAGTGTCTTTTGTTTGTGCAACTAACTGTGCTTGATCCAAAATGCTTAGCTAATTGGTTTTTCACCCGGCCCTTCTGTTGCTGGAGAGCCGTCCCAGAATGCATAGCTGTGATTAGTAGTTGATGAGATTAATTTTTTTGCCATGGGGGGGCTGGATGTTGGAGAGGGAAAGGGGCTGAAGAGGAGCCGCAACACCTGCTACACTGGCAAGGTTGTGGAACTAAGTTTATTAGCGGAAGTGCAAGGAGGTGTGTGTGTGTGTGTGTGTGTGTGTGTGTGTGTACAGGGTTGGCGGCGGTGGCGTTGCGTATCGTTTCTTCATGTAGTACTTTTTCATAGACTTGCCAGGCAGTAAAATGGGTGCTAAAATTAACACAGCATGATTCAGTCTGGATGGATTAAACATTTGACTGGATAACATTCACAAGCCAAGGCACTGCCTCATTGTGATTTGCTGGGCTACTGTGCACGTGTGCAGTGGCGGATCTTCCTATAGGTGACATAGGCTGCTGCCTTGGGTGCTACCCAAAGAAGGGGGGGGGCTAGAATCAGGCTGCAGTCTTCACCTGTATTTGGTTTTCAGGTAGGTGAAGGAGGAAACTCCACTTTCACAAGGATAAGTTGCTGCAAAAGGCAAAATATGGTGGTCTCATGTTAATGTGAAAATTTAAAAAAAAATTGCCAAAGAGTAATTTAACAGCACCCCTTCAGTAACTCTGAGGACCCCGTAGCGGCTGCAGTCCCCTTTTGAAGACCAAGGTGCTAGAGCATTGGCATTAATATGGTGAGGTGGACTGTATTTAGAAAGCATAAGAAAAAAAGAAAAGGCAAATGCTATCGGGGACGCAGTAAAAAAAAAAAAAAAAAGTTATTTATTTCAGGAACATTTTAGTCAAAGAAAACTTTATTTCCATTTGCAGTATTATATTTGGCGGTATGACTCTGTTCTGGGGCCTCTCACACCTCTCTGCCCTTCCATGTGCCTACATGGAAAGCCTTAAGCAGCAGCAAAGACCCCCCGAGAACAGAACAGAGCAGCATCAATGGCAAACAGAAATGACACTGATAAGTCAGACACAGCATGAAAAGGAGGAGCTGGGGTGGAGGCGGGTTGCAAAGCAGCTTGCTGAGGAAGCAGCAACAGTAGGCAGGCCAGAGCAGTTTAAATAGGGCGCCCTGAATGAGATTCATCAACTGGTTGCATAGAAAGGAATCATGTGATCTATCAGCTGACTCCCTTCCATCAATCAGCTGCTCCATCAGTTGATTGGGCTGTTTGAGATCAGCTGATGTACGCTATGCTCAATTTGTGTTGATTCCTCATTAGTTGTTGTTACTGTTTGTGATAAATACACTAAATACAAAAGATAATTTTTTGGCTGGCTTGCCTAGAGTGCAGAGTCTCCTTTGTCTGTCACTGCACATGTGGCCATAGCTCATAATGTATCAAAGACATGAGTGACATTTCCACATTGTATTCTGTTAATGAAGATGATAACGATGAATAAGACGATGATGATCTTGAGGGAGGGAAAGACGGGAGGGATAATAATGATGATGAAGGTGATCATCGTGGCTATTTACCTGCGCAGAGCAGATGTAGTGGCACAGTCACGGCCCCTTTGCATCACCCTCACGGTCACAAATTATCTTTCCCCTCTAACTCGTGCACGCGCTTCACGCTCGCCCACACCAACACTGTTTACAGTTCATCTGCTGGCTCGCTGCCATAGCACGACATTCGTCAGGGCAATTAGCGGCAGCAGCAGACGCTAGAGAACTGCTGACAATCACACCCACGGCTCCACCTCCTGCCCCTCTGCAGGTTTCCCCTTCCCCCTGTCAAGCTGCTCCACCGTCTCATTTAGGCACCGCCTCGCCATCCAACCGCCGCTTTCCCTCCACGTCTTTTCTCAAAACCTATAATCCCTTTTGTCTTCCTGTCGCCACGTTTTCATACACCTCCACAAGGTGTCCTTTTGGCACCTCTACACACACACACACACACACACACACACACACACACACACACACACACACACACACACACACACACACCTGCGAGCAGTGGAGGCTTGATTGACGGGTGTGATGAAAAAGAGTTGATTGGTCCATCAGAAGGGTTACTGATGTCACAGTTTTCCAGTTCTCTAATAGGCTGAGGCCCCGCTAACTAACTGATTGTAATAGGAGCCTGAATAGGTAGCTGCATGATTTCTAGCTGTCAGGGAAAATCACCATTCTCATATGGGTGAAGGGGAGATTTATCTGGACCTCTCCCACCTAATGTGCATCAAAAGAGAACAGGAAGACTGCCTGGAAGCTTGAGAAGCCAGAACATCATTCACACTGTTTGCTTGAAACGTACTTGATAAATGTGCAAGTTAAAAGAGTGAGCAATTCCTGTCACATTGAGTTTCCTCATATATCCCAGCTCTCACGCTGCTTCGAAGATGCATTAGTTCTCCCTTTATCACTTTAATCCAATAGGCCCATTCTACACGGGGGATTGGATTTAGAAGCTGCTGATTTGCCTGCAGCATGCTAAATCGTGCATTGCTTTAACTACAGTGTTTGCTGGTGCCAGAGTCGCGGGAAGACAGGCGCACAAAAAGATAACTGAGGATTCTGCTGTGTAGAGTTTTTAGGCAGGCATTTAAGCTGTCCTCTGAACTACCACCAGCCTGCCCCGGCTATGTACATAAAACATGTTTGGGCTGCATGTGTGATTGGCAGTAGATGACTTCCTTTTCAACACCTGAGAAACAACATTCCAAGGTGCACTTTCTTGTCCGCTCGTCTCTGACAGGTATTGCAGCAGAGGAGGCTGAGAGGCGCCCCTCGCTCTGTCTCGCCATCAGTTTTATGCTTCTCTGTCACTCTCTGTCTCTCTGTCTCTCTCCTGCTTTATCAAACACAACCTGTCAGTCAGTCTTGCTAAAGCTCACTGGATTTCAGTCAGCACCTCTCAGCAGAGAGATCTATATGTTTTCTTTATCCATCAGTACACCCAGTCCAACCATCCTGCTCTGCCTCTTCTTCTCCCTTTACCTTCCAAACACACACTCACATACACACCTCTGAATAAACACAGTCATGCTCCTTAAGCTCTACCTAAGCTATTCTTAATGTCTGTCCATCTGCGTTTCTCTTTGTGTACCACAGATGACTTCAAGTCTGAGCTGAGGGAACAGCTTCCTCTGATTGCGGGGTCAGCGGCAGCAGGAGTGGTCTTCATTGTTTCCCTGGTCGCTATCTCTATCGTGTGCAGCAGGTAACCACATGTTCCTTCTTCTGTCTCCTGCAATACAGGACTTCCTAAAAAAAAAACACCGGATGGGTGTAGCTCTGCTGGACACAGGCACGCACACTTCAGCAAGCTCCATGAGCGTCTCAGCCCACTCTCTGAGTGCATGATCACACCTTAAATGATAACCTGAGTGCATCTTTGTACAAATGCAGAACAAATATCCTGAATTATTTTGGTTTGATGAAAATTAGAGGTTGCACTGAGTGGCTAAGTACGGGCTGGTTTTATATCTGAGGCTTGGAAATTAGGCAAACTAGACTGAATAAGACACTCGTACAATATGAGATCAGTTCATGTGATGCATGTCAAGTCTGAAGGCATAATGGAAATATATGTTTTTCTATCATTTGTATATTTGACCTCACACATGTGTACATGGAAACTGATAGTCTGCCTTGTAAGCTCATTTAGGCATCTATTGATGCAAGATTCTACATCAGGCTGCCCCCGACTAAGACTTTTCCTAGTCGACCAGTAGTTGTCATGTAGGGCCATTCGACTAGTCATCCGCATGATTACGATATTAATTTATTTATTAAATCATATATTTTGGGCGGGGCAACACAATGGTTTGAGTTGAAGGTGTGAGAAAGAATAGTCTCAGTAACATTGTTAACACTGTGCTACATTACAGAGAAATACAAACCGTACTAATGAACCTTCATTAATATAGGCCTATATTTTATCTACAAGTGCACGTCACACACTGAGCGAGCCGCCTGTTAATGACGCTGTGGGCTAATGGGCATGTAGCTACTTCCATGTTTCACATGATACGTCATGTTTGTAGTCGACCAATGAAGATGAGTTTACATATCACCTTGGGTTGGTCCTTCACCTTCTCAAAATGATCCCACACTTTGGATTTCCTGCCCGACATGTTATTAACTAGCCTGTGTGATAAGTAGGTACCAGCTCCTGTCTGACTGCTGAGCATGGCCACTTCCTGTGTTTGTCCTTTCAAATTAAATTCCTATATGGTCCAGTCAGAAAAGGTTTTGATTTATTTTGATAAGGTGCAGCTCCTGATAGTGTTTCACGTTTTTTTGTTTCAGCAATTAAGAAACTAATGAAATCTTGCCGACTAATGACCTTTCTATTAGTTGGCAGCCCTGATGAGAATACAGACCCCCCACCTGAGTAGATTTTGTCATGGGACATAAATTAGTCCATCTAAATGTCAATATATTTTAGCTCTGTTTAGTTGTATATATTCTCCAGTATAATGTTATGATGGTTAATTTGAGAATTTATCAGCAGTCAGGTTAAAGTCATTTTAAAATCTGCAGGGAAGTCTAGTTACAGTCAGCTGTGTCAATGTGTAGTCAATGTATGATGACAGAAAAATTATAGTTTGGTCTCCTGTTGGTTTAATTGTGGGGTTAAGGCAAAGATTAAGGTCATAAACAACTTTTCAGGTCACAGGTTTGCTAGCTTATCCAGAAAGTTACCCTAACGACCCAGCGAGAACATGCATCAGGCACACAGCACTCTTTGTGACACAGGATGTAAGGCACTGCCCCCGGGCGAAATTCCACATTTTTAGGCAGGCTTCTTTAGAAAATAGAATTTTGCTTCTTTTCATGTGTCAGTTTTTCTCCTTGAGAAGAAAATAGCAACAAATCTATTCCACTTTTGCCTTTATAATGAGAGCATGTAGCTTCCTGGGGAACTGCAGCAAATATAGGGGTTGGATATAATAACATTAACCCCATGATATCCTGCACAGACGCCCTGCATGCTCCCCATTTGCTAATAACTATTGATAGACAGATGGCAACACTGCATGAAGATGGATTTCTGTCACATTGTGATGGATTGCACAGTATTTTAATCAGAGTTTAACCATGTGCAACTGCTTTGCGTATAATACAGTTTATTAAAGTAAAAGCAACCGTGATGTATCTGGAAAATGTATCTTAAAATTACTGACATTCTTTGATACAGACGCTCATTTAGTACAGTGTGTTTTAAAGATATACCGTATTAGCAGTAGAGCCACACCCCCAGGTCATACTTTGGAACATACAGCATGTGAGCTCCTACACTCGTCGAGCATTTAGTAATAGCAATCACTCTGACGGGAAGGAAAGCTAAGTTGACATATTTTAAATTGAATATTCAATTCCACAGAGAACCTAACATCTCCTACTTTGCCCTGTTAACTTACTTAAGTCAAGCCAATTTAATTTTGCAGCAGTTAGTCACATTGTCGCGTTCCTATCTTGCTCTGCTTTAAATATATGAAAGTCGAATTTTCTGCAGTGCTGTGTGCAACTTTGAGCAAGTAAAGTGTTCATCAAACGGGCCAGGCTCTTTTGATGCTGAGGCAGAGGAGACAGATGAAAAGCAGAGAGATCCTATCAAGGTCTAATTAAAAATCAGCTCATTTTCATAAACTTCATTTGCCATTGCTAACCCTCTGCAACTGATTCAATTTCAGCCACGTCATTTTCAGGCCATACAGAGAAACATGAAGAGTAATAAGGCCTCGTTTACACTTCCTTTCATCCTGTCATCTCTCTCCTCTCTCTCTTCTCTCTCAATTTGCTCCCTCAGGAAAAGGGCATACACCAAGGAGGCGGTGTACAGTGACAAGTTGCAGCATTACAGCACAGGAAGAGGTGAGTCCACGCTAATAGTTACAGCTAACATAAGCTAAAGTAGTAAGTTTTTGGTCCCATATGTTTTTTTTGTCTGTTAATTTGCTGGATATTTCAAGAACTGCTTGGCAGATTTTGGCGGCCATATGGCTATTTATGAAGCACTTAACATTTTGGCCCATAACTCTTGAACTGAGAGACTTTTCCTGGAATCCATGGTTCAAGATGAATGCATCAGTGTAGCCCACGCAAGGCTGAGCAGAACAATATGTCTCACCACTCCTACTACAAATTTCATCCAATCTTTATCACATTTGGTCAATAAAACATTTACAAGAACTTAAATACTAAAAATAAAAACATATATTTTCATTTGTGTGTAGAATACACCATACCAATTTGGCTGACAGATTATTGTAGGCACGATCCATTTGATACTCCTTTGTATTCCCAGACAGGATTTAATCATGAAGCTATCGGGCAATTCGTATGATTGTCTCTTACTTTGTTTATTTTGATGCAGACCCAATTTAAAGGGATAGTTCACTCAAAAAACAAAAATATATATTTTCCTCTTACCTGTAGTGCCATTTATCAGTCTTGATTATTTTGGTGTGAGTTGCTGAGTGTGGGAGATATCGGCCGTAGAGATGACTGCCTTCTCTCGAACTAGATGGTACTCAGCTTGTGAAAAAAAAAAACATCTAAAAGAACTTAACAGCGATGTCTCTTTCAATAAATCATGACCCCGTTACTCAAGATAATCCACAGACTTTGCTGTGAGAAATTCTAAGTAGGAACTATTTCCTTTCTACCAAACTACACTCGTCAACAGTATCACTGCACAAAAGGAAGTGTGTATCTACTCATGGATGAGAGACTCTTGTCTGTGACAGTGCAAGATGAAAACAATGATGGCGACCTCCTTCGCTGAGCTGTAACCTTAGCTAGCTCAGTGATGCTAGGAGAGCTAGCAGTAGATTGTGCTTTCTATGATACCACAACGCAGACACTGTGATATGATTGGTGGGTGTAGTTAGCTAAAAAGAAAATAATTCCCATGTGAACCAACTCACAACAAGGTTGGGGTGGGAATCACCAGAGGATCCATGATGTGATATTATCGCGATACTTAAGTCACGATTCAATATTATTGCGATTTTAAATATGTTGCAATATGCTGAGTATTGCAGTAAAATATATTGGGATTTATTACCTTTTTTCAACTGTAAATTAGATCCACAAAGGAAAACTTTGTTTGATCTAATTAGATAATATTTTTCAGTCTGTTCATCTAGCCTCCGCCATTTTTTTTGCAGCAAAATGTATCGATTAGATAAGCAGTTGGCTATATTATTCTAGTAGGCTACCTAAAGTTTAATTTGTATTTGTAATATTAATCATTTATATCCTCCTGAGACCCTGTGACCTCATGAGGACATCACATTTTGGGTTCATTTGACCTTATACTTCATTCTACGTAACTAAGACCTGTTGTCCTCATTCATGGACACTTTTTTGTGCCATCTAGTGGCAGTAAGAGCACAACTACACTATTCCATGTAAAAACAAGATGGCAGCCATCTCTGCCAAGTCAGTCTGCAGCTTATCTCAACACATAAGTGGACAAGGTCCAAAACCTGATCAAATATTATGGTTGAAACTTGTTCACATATGGTTAATAAAGTTTGTAGTTTGATATGCCATCAAATTTGACCAATATTAGCAACAGTAACAAGCTGAGACATTGTTAATTAGGAAGGACTCATTTGAAGACATTGAGACTTAACTCTTGTCCTGTTTGAGGACACTGGGACTATATGATCGTTGAAAATGTTTAGTTTTTTATATTTATCAGGTCCTACTGATCCCAAATAGCTAGGAGAAATTAAAAATGTATACCAAAGTTTGGGTCTTAGGAGGATGTAATCAAAAATTGATACTTGGCACTGTGTGATGATATGTTATTGCCACACAAAATTATCACAATACTATGTCGTATCGATTTTTTCCACCACAAGTACAACAAGGTCTGTGGATTATCTTGAGTACCCAGCTAATGATTTCTGGAAGAAACATTGTTGTCGAGTTTTTCACGTCCTTGTGATAAATAAATAGCACCACATATAAAAACCTTTCCTTTACAACATGCCAAACACATCCTATTATAAAAAATAAACATTTAGAGGATAATGCTGCCTATGTTAACAGTAAATAATAATTATTTCTGTACCTCCATTTTCTCCTTTGTTCAGTCCTCTACTGCTGTCATACCATGTGTGACGCAGGACATGTACATTAAGCGTGTACACAATGCATTAATGAAAAGGAGGTGAGGTAAAAAGATAAATGACCCGAGGCGGCAGGCGTCTGTGGATGTAAAAGACATTTTCCTTCCTTTACACAATGACACTGACTGACGTGTCATCTCTCAGGGCTGTACGATAGCCGTGATTGAGTCATGTTTCAAGCACTCCCCTGGCACCGACTGATGAGGGGAAGGAGCCTGGAGGGACACACATATAACCTCCCACACACACATACACACAAAAGGGTGTGTATGAGATTTGTACCTCAAATGAAAGCCCTGTGTACTGCCGACCTAGCAGTCTGAAAGGGGGCTCACTCGAGGGGATAGAGTTTTGTTGAGCCTGACACAGCAAAGCGTTTCAACACAGTTACTTTGTGTCAAAGCTCCAGCAGTGGCAGCCAGGGGCTCATTAAACCTGCTGCGGGCAGAAGAGTCAGTTTTGTCACCGGCTATCTTTGGGAAAACCAAATGCAATTAACATGAGTGGTGAAAATAAACAAAAGATCAGAGACGCTCGCGGCCCTAATCATCAAATAAGCAATTTGAAGTGGAGTGGAAATAAAACGCTGATAAGGGATCCTATTCATAGGTTTATTCCTTCAACCCTCACACCGCCAACACTCATGAAGTAATCCCCCCACCCCATGATGCATTGTTGTCTTCTATTCTCTCAAGATTTGACTGGCAGTTTTCTAATTACAGTATTCAACGCAACAATTAAATAGCGCCGCTCAGCCAATTGTTTTGGGTGAATCTCCAAAAAATGTGTCGCCAGCTTTCACCCAGCTGCCTACTGTTCCAGCTGTTGCCACCACACGTCAGGTGATGTCTCCTCATTCCCAGCCCACCTAATGTGACAGGCGTCAAGAGGGATGCTGCTTATACTGTAAATTCACCAGTGCAGCGCGGGTGTGGTGGTAGTTATGAAAATGAGACCTCTAACATTACACCAAACACTGGGTGGGATGTCATGACGAGCAGATAGGGACACACGCATGAACACACACATCATTTCCACAGATGACTCAAGTGCTGCTTGTGTGGCTTGGGTGCATTATTTTTTTTGTTTTAATTGCACACATCAGCGCATCATCAGTACCACCAGCGTTCATCCCAGCATATTATACACACCTCACTGCGTCTGAGCATTTACAGTTTTTTTTCTCAATTCATCTATTCCCTTTTATTCTTTTCAACACATCAACAACCCATCAACACCGGCTAATTAACAGACAGACAGACATTTTCGAGCGCTGCATGTTTACTGCATGCCCTAATGCTTTCCTGCATATGACTACCAACACATCTTTAAATCGCTAATGTTCGAACCCTGTTTGGAGCTTTGTAGCTTCAGCTGTTGTTTGTTGTTTCAGCATCTGGTGCTCACGCTGAATGAGAATGGGATTCGGAAGCCCATTCAACAGATCTAGTTACTGTTAGATGCCAAATATGTTTATACTTGAGTTGTGTCTTTTTTTCTTGCCACTGCATACTGCATTCACGCGTGTGAGTTCAGTGAGTAAGCTGCTGCGCAGACAGAATCAGTAAACATCTGGAGATTGTTGTGACATTTGTCATTGCCCTTCATCATCCCGTCTCCGAGGTCAAACCCTTTTTTGCCGACCAGAATTGTATCTTTCACAAAGCGACTTGCAGAAGGCGCCACACGCCAGATAAAACCAAACTAACATCTGTACAAATGTGACTGTTAATCCCATACAATTTTTAGATCCCCTGTGTGATTTCCATGCTAATAAGCTGCAGTGTGTGTCTGACAAATGATTTTCTGACATCAAACGACGGATAATTAGTTTGTGTTTAGGAAATAAACTCAACTCATTATATTCACAGAGCCACAGAATAGATTAGTGTGCATCTCGGGCGGACATGAAATGGGACTACAGGCGTTCAGTGTCCTGCAATTGTGTATATTTATTTTTCAAAAGTGGATAATCACATAAAACATATAATTACTACATACTGCAATTGCTAAATTACAAATATTGTGAGGCAAAAAAATTTAAAATAAATTACGTTTCTTTGATGATAGACTAACATATGAAATAATGCCTTTAAATTAAAAAGATGAGCATTCATGCAGCTGCATGCTGTTTCACTTCCCGACACTGCTGTTTGTCTTTAGGCAATAAGTAAATTCTGTGTCCTAGGACCAGTAATTTGATTCTGCCCAAACCCAGTAATAGATTAATGTAAGCATTACTGCCGTTCGGTTGATTTGTGGATACATTAAGGCCATTCAGTAAACGAGCAGGGCAGACTAATAACAGCCTAAATGCTGGACATTGGTGAAAATAACATGGTTAAGTGCAGTGCAGTAAACCGTCATTTATAATTCAGGTCAACTAAATACACTTAACCGCATAAGCAATTGTGTGATAGCCTCGGGAATTTGTTGAGATTTATAATCCAAACTCATTAAATTTATGAGTTTGTCCATTTTTCTCATTCATGTTATTTGTGGCCATTTAATTGAAAAAGGTATGAAGTAATAGCATGTGTTATATGCCCATGAGTCATCGCAGCAGCCGTGCATTCTCTCCCGAAAGGCTTTTTGTTTTATATGTTAGGTAGAAATAGAACTGACGTTTGGATACATTTGCTTCAAACACTCGAATGAAGGACCAATGAAATATTAAAGCAGAAATCTATTTTTTATCTAATGGCCATAAAAAGATGAGTCCAGTTAACCAGGGCTGCACCACAGGGAGGAGAGAGATAAACTGTTTGCATTTTAAATTATATATGAACGTGGCCTCTAGACTCTGAATTGGAAAGTAATGGGTGTCTGTATGTGTAGGTGGCGTGCGTGCATGTGTGTTTCAGATTTTAAGTGCGCGTGTTCTCATATGTTTGTTGGTGTATACGCTCCCTGCTGAGATTTTGAGTCCCACCCAGTGGTGCTGCTGTGTGTGAGCAGCTTGGCGACACTTGTAAATAGAACGACTTTATGGAATGCAAAGCTGTAAACCCCTCTGATGGATTAACTTGAATCCAATCTGTATGGAATCTCTAATGAGCAATTACATCCACACAGGCAGGGTTCAAGGCAATTAGTGCGGTAACTAGAATCAGCTTCTAGTCAAGAGCGAGGTGAGGCACCTTGATCCCTCCAAGACCAGACCTTATCCTCCTCATATCTCCCGAGACCCCTCCCTCTCTCTATGTGGCTTATGCAAATAAGCAGGCACAAATTGACTTGATGGAGATGGGTTTATTCCAATCATGGCTGCCAAGATTTTGACTAAACAGCTCTGAGAAAGAGGGCTGCCCTTGGGTGTCACTGTAGAAATGATGATTTGACGTCTGCTCGCTCGCCGTAATGTCCGTCATGCGGCAGACTGTATTGAATTTGTTTACAAGTGTTTTTCGGCACTCCTCCCCACCCGGCCTGTCGGCACTAAAAATCTGTCCTCTGTTTGCAGGCATCTCCAGTCTGTGAACTGAGTCACCTATTGCAGAACAGCATAAAGAGCTAGTTGATAGCGCGGTGGTTTTATCTCTTTATGAGCTCCTATAGGGAAAGGCTGTGGGGAAATTGGTTCTACCACTATCAAAGAGCAGAGACTGCTAGGGTAAGGGATAAAAGGGTAAAAAAAAATCTGTCTACATTTACTCTTTCTATATACCCTCATCCCTTCATCTTCCCCTTCATCTTTCCTTTTTTTCTGGTCTGTTTCCCCTATTCCAAGCACTGAGTCATCAAACCACCATTTTGTTGTCTGCTCTTCTCGTAACCGTGGCCGCCTCTGTAATAACCCACCTATACTATTTAATGTGTGCAATATGTGCTAATATTCATTTGCATACTGTAGTGCTCTTGCCTGTCTCTGAGGAGGACCATAGAGCAAATGGAGTTATCATCATTTACAACTGTTAAGAGCTTGCAGTGATTGTAAGTAATGCTGTGTCACACTGTGATTTAGGCTACGACTTGGAGGGCAATTGCATTCATCAATCGTTAACACAAAACATTAGGCAAAGGAGGAGAAAAAAAAACAAACAAAAAACCAGTGTCTTCTTCTGGAAAGCTCATTGAGCACTTTGGTTGTTCTAGAACTCTCTTTGCGAGCCGACATGTCTAACTGCCCCTCCCCACTGGGCTGCCCGACCCACTTCTCAGGCTCCCCGGGGATGAAGATCTACATCGATCCCTTTACCTATGAAGACCCCAACGAAGCTGTGCGAGAATTCGCCAAGGAGATTGACGTCTCCACCTGTCAAGATCGAGGAGGTCATCGGTGCAGGTATGGAGATATCTGAATGTGTGTGCATTGACGTGTAAGACAAGGTGAATGTCGATTGCTTTGTTTTCATGTATCTCTGTATGTTACATGTGTACATCTGTGTGCCTGTGCGCAAACAAGTTTAGCCTGCATCTGTTCAAGGTCGTGAAGCCCAGCCCTTGTGGCAGCCCCATCAGATGGGAACACGTCAAGGGCCCATGTCAAGAGCACTAGCAGCATATAGGCCAGCTACCCTGGGACCTAATGGCATTAGAAATAACTCAAGCCTTGTGGCCTATTCCCTGTGCTTCTGTTTTTGGACCCAATTAGAGTTGCTCTCTTACATGTTCTACCTTGCCCTTTTAATTTACCTTACATGTAAAATAAGTGGAGGTTTTGTTTTCTGTCCTGAGTAGGGATGTCAGTTTCTGTCAATTTTTGCTGTGGATAGCTCACATCCATTAACTGGCATCAAACTGGATACTTTTTAGGAATACAAACGCAATATGAGGTGAAATAAAAGAGGCCTTTCCATTTAGTCCAGCGCTCCATTGACTGAGTGAGCTTCAGGACTGTATTTCGAAGTGCCATCTATGTAGAGAGGGTAAAATTTTATTGTTTTGTAATGTAAACGTGCTTTTTATTTTATTTTTCCATTGGCTTTGCTGACAGACATTCAGCTAGCTGCGTTAATATGCTGAAACATAGCGCCCACTGTTTACCCTCAGTTCTCCACTGGTTAGCAAACAGTACTGTGGGTGGGAGCTAGCTAGCAGTACTGCTCATTTGATGATTACCACTTGTAATGCCTTCCTGACCCAAGACCATTGCTGTGGAAACGTTGTGCCCATCCTCTTATCTCCCCCACTGGCGCCCCAGTGAATAAGCATCTTAATTTTGAGCTGCAACCCCCCTTTGGCCTTTTTAAGTACTGTTAGCTCTGTTAGCACTGTTAGCTGTGTCAGCATGGCTAGTGGTGCTGTCATAGTTAACACTGCTAAAGGTGTTCTGTGGCTCAAATGAAGCTATCGTCTTGCATCCTAGTGGCAGTGAACAAAGGTTAGCAAGGGTGGCTTAATTTTGAGCCACAAAATCCCTTTAGCATTGTTAACTATGTTAACACCACTAGCCGTGTTGACACTGCTAACAGCCCTAACAAAACAAAAAGTAGTTAATAATGCAGAAGAGGGTTTGCAGCACATAATTAAGCTGCTTACACACCAGGGCGACCTAGGGGGAGACCGAACCATGGGCACAATGGACCTTTTCCTCAGCAGACGTTTTGAATTACCATAGTAGGAAAAACACAGGTTATTACATAAACATTGGCTGGGTTCTGTTAAGTGTCCCAGTAAGCTATTCCAGTGAGGTAGCATGGACAATGCCAGGGCCTCAACTAAGTGAAATGCCCCCATCATCATACAACGGCCTTACAAGCAGTAATTGCTAAATGAGCAATGATACGAGCTAACGTTAGCTCCCATCAGCCCAGATTGATGCGCAGTGCAGTAACTTGTAGAATGATAACTGGTCAAAAATACTCTCAGCAGTTAACTGATTCATTATTAACTGTTGACATCCCTGGTCCTGAATGATTTTGTATTGTTAGAATGTCTGTTAAAATTGATTAACTGGTAATTAGCGGCTGATTGCTTTGAAGTAAATTCTGAACATCTGGAAGGTAAAATAACTTCAGCTTAGTATGTCCACATGTCTCCAGCATGTCTTTTTCCTGGAACAGGACGCACCTTGTTTTACAGCAGTAAGGGCATACTGATACCATATGTGTAGGTTCATAGAGAGGCTAAAATACCCCTGGTAATGAGACTGGGCCTGGAATAACTCCTACAGATTGACCCACTCAGCAAGCTAGGTGTGAGGAAGTGACAGGGATAGGAAACGGGTAAGGATGCAAGGGGACTATCTAATTAAAGATTTCCGTTTTTGTTGTTTTCACTGTGTGGCATCTCTGCAGGACACCAAGGTGGTGATAATTAATCAAACAGGTTCCAGATATTTACCAGAAAGTGCTTGCCTGCTATTTGATTGGGGAATAAGAAGACACTTGGCTGGCTTTTAGGATAGATGAGTACTGTGAGTCAGAGGAGCCACACTGTTAAGAATATCATGAAGGAGCAACACTAGAGGAGTATTGGACAACACTCAGCATGCTTGATGAAGACTAAATGAAGATCTATAATTTCTGCCAAGGGACATGAGATGTAAATAAGCTTGATAGATGAATAGATTTAGATCTCGTCAACTCTACTAATCTTTTGTGTGATCACTTTTTGATCAGACAAAAGGAGATCTGTGTTTGATAGAGAAACCAGTGTACACCTCTTTCTTTCTTTCTTTCTTTTTTGTTTCTTTCTCCCCTCTAGGTGAATTTGGGGAGGTGTACAAGGGCCGCTTGAAGCTGCCTGGTAAGAGGGAGATCTACGTAGCCATCAAGACCTTGAAGGCAGGTTATGTGGAGAAGCAGAGGCGGGACTTCCTGTCTGAGGCGTCAATCATGGGCCAGTTTGACCACCCTAATATTATCCGTCTGGAGGGTGTCGTTACCAAGAGTCGTCCGGTCATGATTGTCACAGAGTTTATGGAGAATGGTGCCCTGGACTCATTCCTCAGGGTAAGTTATTTTTATGGACACATATATGTAGTATTTCATACAAAGTTAGAAACAGTTATAATCAAAAATCATATTCAGGAGCTGAATAGAAACCGTGCATAATGGAACTTAGGAGCTAATTGAAATTAATTGTTAAACAGTCCCCGAAAAGGAGTCCATGCTAAGAATTGCTCCTAATACAAATTAGAATGGGCCGTCTAAACCTATCTTGTGCCAACAGAGAATATGTTTCACGACAATGAACACGATTTCAATCATTCTTAATTTGAAAATTTCCACCAGCAAGCTCTATCAGCCTTTAATTTCTCTATTAATGCCTGGAGCTTTTAATGGACTCTTCACTCTTTCTTTTATAGTCAGGATTGAACGGACATACAGCTTAATCAATATTCAACTCGCTTTTTTCTTCCTTCAATCTCATGGATTGGTGTTCTATTCCACTTTGATCTAGGGTGGGTTTAAAGGGGCTCTTTGAAGTTGGCTTTGCTAACCGCCACATCCGACTTGTGTTTCCATCGATCTCCCTTACCCTCTTATTTGTTACTGTGTTTCGGGGGTTCAAAGCTTGCTCTTCAGAGCATTCGCACTGGGGTAGGGGCACCATGCGTGGATGTTGAAGAGATGGATGCCTCATGACCAAATGGAACAATGCTCTAACACCTGCAATTAGCAAGACTGTGCCTCAGGAATCCATTTTGCTTATCTAATACACATGTACTTTTCGTCTTGGTATTAAAGGAAATGGCCATTTGTATATTGAGTACTCCCCCATGTTATGTCAGATTCGTTGAGAAAGCGTTTTTCTTGCATGCCCCTGGTGAACGATGAATCCAAAAACTGAGAAAATTCTTGTATTTAAGTATATGGAACTGCGTTTATTAACAGCAAATTATATCCAAACATCTGTTTACAAATTATTACACAATTTGTATGCTCAGTACTTCCCAAATAGCCCCTTCTGATTGGGAAGTGAACTTAAAAGTGAAAGTTAATTATGTTCTCTTCAAAGCCAGACTTTGTTGAAAAAAACAGTAATTTTACATCGCTGACCACATGAGCTACTGGTCAATCACTGCTTCAATCACTCAGTTGGTTTGTGTTGTTATATGACTTGTGTGTTTTAAAGGATTGTTTTGGATTTACCAAAGTAACACAATAACACAAACAAACTAGCAATCAAGGAAGTGGTGGACCAGTCGCTCCTGTGTTCAGTGAGGTAAAATTATTGTTTTTGTCAATGGAGCCTGGCTATGTAAAGAACACAGATAGGTTTCACTTTTAGTTCAGTTCCTCTTCGAAAAGGCCTCTCTTCACGGGAAGTACTGATCGTACAACTGGATGGGTGAAACTCAGATTTTACAGCACCAATGTTTCAATCTAGTTTTGCTGTTGTTAAACACAGACCCCCTATGACTTCAATTCATTAAGAATTTTCGTTTTTGGATACTTCATTCGCCATGGAGGCATGCAAGAAAAACAAAGTTTTCTTCACAGATTCAGTGTTACACAGGGTGAGTGATTGAATCACAGATGGTCATTTGGGGGTTGATTGTTTTTTTCAAGAGGCTTTGAAAGGCCAAAAAGAGCTCAGGATATTAGTTTGTAATAACAAATTGTAAACAACAAATAATTAAAAACGAGGGGCGGGAAAAAAAGTCCTATTCTGAAATGAGGGAACATAATTACTTGCTTTGAAAATAGGCTGCTCCAATCTCAAATAGATAAGAAAGGCAGGTAAATGAGCCTGCTTGTTTCTTATGTACACACCAGGTCTGACAACACATCTTGTCCCATTGCCACTTTATGCGAATGTACCCTCTGGCTGTGGTAATAATGATATACTACAAGGTCTTTATAATTTTGGAGGAGAGTCCCACTGGGCAGTCTTCCTGAGGACATCAAGACTACATTTTGTCTGTATATAACATTAAATAAATAGCACAAACGTCATTTATTTTTGCACTGATATTTCCTTAAAGAGAATTTGATTCAAACCAAAATAACAACATTCAAGGGTGGAATTTTTTGCCAACGTAGCATCTATGATTCAGTGAAGAACCAACATAATTAGCTCATTATCATTAAAAAGCTGTAATATTAGCATTTTCTGACACCTCTCGATCCTCCAGCTATTCTCATCTGTGTTAATTGTGCCAAAGATAATATCTAAATAAGCGTTTTTATTTGTTTTCTCTCCGTCCTCCAGCAAAACGATGGTCAGTTCACAGTGATCCAGTTGGTGGGGATGATGCGTGGGATCTCAGCTGGGATGAAATATCTCTCAGAGATGAACTACGTCCACCGTGACCTGGCTGCACGAAACATTCTGGTCAACAGCAACCTGGTGTGTAAAGTGTCTGACTTTGGCCTGTCACGCTACCTACAGGATGACACCTCTGATCCCAGCTACACCAGCTCTCTAGTGAGTACTCTGAATGTTTTATTTTTGCTTTAGGGCCATGGGTAACATAACCTATTTTACTCATCTGGGATTTAACTGCATGTAAGTGTCCAGTCCAGGATTTATTGGCATATGCAGCAATCGAAGCATCCTAAAAAAATCACCTATGAGTTTTGCCTCAATATGACACTGTGTCATTCTTTTTGAAGGACTTGGCAACCTTTCACCTTTTCACTGCCTTTCATTTTATATGAGCTGTCTCTCTTCCTCATCCTCCTTCCTCCTCTTCCCTATACTCTGCAAGTCACGGACCGGAGGTCTGTCACATCTTCATTAGTGTGGAGACAAGCCTCCTCTGGGAAGGCTCCTCTCTCGTTGACATGCCCAGAGTGCAGAGAAACCAAAGGGCATTGCAGCCTCTCAAACTGACAGCTACCACCCCCTCTCCCTCCCTCCCTCCTCTCCCTCACTCCTCATTCATTATTACTGGGGCATCATGGGAGGCTTTGGCTCCTCATTAACTCCTCCACACTACAGATCTGTAATTATTAGCAGCCATCGTTAGTTCATCTTCTGCCTCTCCTCTTCCTAATTCAAAACACACTCTTACACCCTCGCAAACACACGGCGCAGGTCATTAGGACTCCAGGCATGCCTGAGTTTGTGCGTGTGTTTTTATTTGAGTGTCTGTGTGTGTGTGTGTGTGTGTGTGTGTGTGTATGTGTGTGTAGCGATGATGTGTACATGCACAGGCATGCATGTGCGTGTCTGTGTGGGTGGATGTGTGCGAGCCCATGCACATGTGTCTAGTATCACCTCACTGACTCTGCTTTGAGACTTTGGTGCAAATTAGCTTGTTTTGCAGCCAGTGTTATTATGTGTGTTGCTGTTTGCATTTTGTATACGGTGAGGGCGTCTGCAAGCAAAGCTGGTCAATAGCAGATAAAGAGCATGGCTCTTCATTATTTAACCTAAAGGTAGATTTTTTTGGAGTGAAGGTTTTAACTTGTTTTATCAAACCACCTTGTGCAATAGCCTTCTGCTGCAGAGCTCCAGGCTCAGGCCCACCTCCGGAGCAGGGACCTATCTCTGTCACTAGGACCCAAGGTAGACAGTCACGTGTGTTTTACGTTACCTAACCTTATCAGTTACAGTTATGGCTGCCCTCGACTAAGAATTTTCCTAGTCGACCAATAGTCATCATTTAGGGCTATTAGTCAACTAGTCGCCCGCATGTTCACAATATTAATTTAATTATTACATTATGTATTTTGGGCGGGGCAACACAATGGTTTGAGTTGAAGGTGTGAGAAAGAATAGTATCAGTAACATTGTTAACACTGTGCTACATTACAGAGAAATACAAAACCGTACTAATGAACCTTCATTAATATAGGCCTATATTTTATCTACAAGTGCACGTCACACACTGAGCGAGCCGCCTGTTAATGACGCTGTCGGCAAAGCAGTAATGATTGTGCTGATGGGCATGTAGCTACTTCCATGTTTCAGATGATACGTCATGTTTGTAGACGATGAATGGGTTTACATATCGCCTTGGGTTCGTCCTTCATCTTCTCAAAATGATCCCACACTTTGGATTTCCTGCCTGACATGTTATTGACTAGCCTGTGTAATAACCTGCAGGCACCAGCCTTGGAAATTTATCGTGACTCCTGTCTGACTGCTGAGCGTGGCCTCTTCCTGTGTCTGTGCTTTCAAATTAAATTCCCACATGGTCTAGTCATAAAGGTTTTGATTTATTATGACAAGGTGCAGCTTCTAATAGAGTTTCATATTTTTTGTTGTTTGTTTTGTTTTATTTTTCTGCGACTAAGCGACCAATGAAATCTTGTAGGCTAATGACCTTTCTGGTCAACTAACATTTGGTCGACTATCAGGGAGCAGCCCTAGTTACTAGCCCTTGCAATATTAAGGGTGTTTTGTTTACATTGGAATTACTGGTGGAGGTCATGTGGCAAACTAATAAAAACATGCTGTGTTATCCTAATTATCATCTCTGGCTTACATAATTCACTTCCTTTTCCAAGCTGGGTCCGGAAGGAGTCAGACGAAGGAGGTGGGCCCAGGCCTGGAGCTCTGCAGCTAGACCTTCCTCACCTTGTGGGCTATATCTGATTGTAAACACAGAGGATGTACAACATTGGGGTAGCACTGCATATAGTATGAATAAATATGGCTGTATTATTTTAGGATTAGTTCTAAAGGTATTTCAATACATGCAAAACATAAGATCAAAAGCACACAGTCAAATAGACTATGATTCAGTGCTACCCAGGTATGAAAATAGAGTTCTCAAAATAATTTGTTTTTATCTAGGTGAAGAAACAAAACACACAATGCATCTTACTTCTATGTTATTTCCTCCTTTGTGGCTGATCTCAGGTAGAAATTGCTCTCTGTTCGAATTATCACTTTCGCCTTTATGCAGAGCATACAGTGCAAACGATTGGCAGGAGGTGGTAACCCAGGTGTGAACGGAAAGTGTCAAAAGGGCCAGAGAAGGCATGACCTCACATTGGTGTGGCTGAGAGCTAATTGCTCCCCAGGAAAAGCTTGCTTTGTATGCTTGACCCCTCTGGGTAAACCTTGCTGAATGGGTCTTATTTAGCAACAAAGAGGAGCAGCATCTCTGTTGTCTGCGCCGCTGAGCTTGCTAATAAAACAGGGTGTAAAAGGTGGGGATTGGATTATAGATTGCAGTCGGCATTTTGATGTTGTTTAATGCAAACAAAGTCTCCTTGAGGGCATTATCTGGAGAGTCAATAGAGCAGGTGAGATTTGAAGTTTGAACCTGGGGAGCTGTTTTGATGGTAACACGCTCGGGTTTTTTGATGGTGTGTTTTTTACTGATAGAGATTTTAAAACAAGCACATCAAAGCTTTGGCTGTGCTTCACTTTCATACCGAGTGCTGCCTTATTATCATAAGCAGATGAAATCTTCAGTGCCATAACTATTTTTGTTCCTTCCAAATCAAGAGAGCAGTTTTATTCATATCGCATAATGAGAGTCCGTCAATATGTCTGTTAAAGTCTTAAGCAGAACTGAATGTGATCAGCCGGCTCATAAAGACTTAGCTGATGTTGCCAGAGACTTTCATGTCACTTGTCCTCCTGATCCCTCATCCCCTGTTTTCAGGGGAACATGCAAACAAGCATAGGGGAAGTGGGGGTCCACAGGTCCCACACAGGGTCCTGTACTGTAATTAAGCTATGCTCTGTGCCCTTCACTCCTTGACTTCTTCAGCTATGACCTGACGCTAACCAATCAGCGAGCAAGGCTGGCGTGGCAGACAAGGCCGAGGGAATCCGGGAAATTAAATTGCGCTGACATGCAGTGATTTACATCGCCATCGACCTCCTCCTCCTGCAAATTAATCACCCCTTTCCCTCTACTGCTTTTCTAATTTTTCCCTGCAATTCGAGGCACACCAATTACAGTGCCTGTGGTGTGATGCTGGATGTATGGTTAGGGGGACATGCTGGTAATTGTGTTAACCCTGGATGTGGGTTCACTCCGGAGCAATGTTGTGGAGGTTTCAGACAGAAGGGGGCTGTCCTCCCGCTCTGTTGGCTGCTAACCAAAGTCGTGATTAATTAGGCTCACAGGACAATACTTGGACTGCACTGGTCTTGCTAAGGTGATGTGTGCTAATTAATTTAAAGACTTTAAAGACTGTGTGTTTCATTGCGGCTGTGGCTTTCTTGCATTTGTATTTGCATCAGCGCCTGATTACATATACATGGTTGCATGGTTTAAGAAGTAGCCCATAGGAGTGTGATCCCAAATCCAGGTGAGATGTGAGAGACCCTGTTTACCTGACAAAGAAGAAGATTGATTATTGAACACCCGTTGAACCGAAGAGGCTTCGACAATACTCTCATTATTCACCAATCCATCTGTCTAAGGAGCCATCCATCCATACATCCATCTATCTATCTTTCCTTTTTCTCCAGCTGTCCACTTCTCTCTCATTTCAAGGTTTTTTCCCGGAGCAACACGAAGCCGCATCAGAACGGCATACTCAGTGCAGATGTGACGAATGATGCGTCAGACTGTTTACGGCTGTGATGGGTCATATGTTTTATTGTGTTTTGTCTTCGTGGGTGAGTGAAAGTCAGAGATTTTGGCATGGTCACTGGGGTTTGAGGCTAAGATAAGAGAGTGATAGGAGTCGATAGTGAGTGTGTGTGGATATGTTCCCAAAATCCAGTGTGTGAGAATAGCGTGTCAAGTCCATAACAGCTGAGACAAGCGGTGTTACCCTTTCTATCGAGGTTTCATGCCCACAGAGCCATGGGCAGGTACGGGTCAGGAATTTCTGCTTGTGCCTGAGCTGACGATGTGGAAAGGCTGTCATTGCCTTGCATGTCACGCAATGTGTTCTGTACGTTGTGACTGAGTGGGCATGTATGTGTGGATAGAAGTGTGTGTTTGTGTCTGTGGGCATACACATATATGTCCCCAAGGTACGGTTCTCAGTGTTTGTGTACGTAGGTGTGTGTTTGTTTGTTTGTGTCATTGAGGCCGAGAGGGGTTGAAAGGCGAGGTCACACAGAGCCAGTAACAAAGCTCATCCGTCAAATCCCTGTGACCTGAGTGACATTCTCTCAGCTCCGCTCCAGTGCTCACACTATGTGGACCGCGCTGTTGTTTCTGTCATTTGTCTGTTTTCTATTTGCATCCTTTCTCCCCCTCTCTCTCTGGCTTCAGGCCCATGCACTTTTTTGGCTTGTCTATTCAACTTGTAGTGAAATATTTATGCACTGCAAGTTAAAGGGACAGAGTCTCTGAGTAAACAAGGAGTGAAATGGGAACAAGTCTATATGGACTTGGCCAAAAGCAAACAAAGGGACTTCTCTGACACGTCACATTTGTATGCAAACACACAATATAAAATACATGTTTAGACGTGTAGACATAAAATGTAGAACTCCAGAATGTCAGGTCCGTGGCCGAGGAACGTTCAATCAGTACTTGTGAACATGAGCTAGTATCTCTCAAAGGCAGAAACCAGGAAGGAAAGGCCCAGTCCCATTTCACATTTTCGAGTGCCACCTTGCCCCTCAGAACACAGTTACAGTGCGTAGTGGTTCACAACTTCCACTTTGAAATGGGACAATCCTTTAAGACCTTGATACTTTATCAGTATGCTGGCATTTACGTAAACACACTTGACGAGTGTTGTCGGACATTGCAAATATGCAGTCCTCTGCTGGGTGATTTCTCTCGCGTGGGGTGTAGGCAGCCTCTTGCAGCTGTCAGGACACTCGATCAATCGATCAAACAAGTCATCAAATAAAAAAGAACATTGCTTAAAATGCATTTTAGCCAGCTAAAAAAATCATCGTCACTTTAATGTATGCTATATTTGGAATATTTTCTCTGCTTTGCCTTAAACACTAACCCAGTGGTTCCTAACTGGTCCAGCCACAGGGTCTGGATTTCTCCTTCGTCGTTAGTTCAAGGTCCACACAGTTTGTTACTATCAGCATCATACTTGTGTTTGGCCATGTCATTGAGCTCGTTTGCCATTTCTGTCAAGTAGCTGTCTGTTAGTCACTCTACAGCAGGAAATGGCACTTAAAAATAAAAGCTCTGAGCTGGAAATTCGCTGTACTTCAAAATAAAGTGTTTTTTAACAAACTTGACATGTTTGTGAGTCACTTGTGGTCCATTCAGAATGGATCTTTGTGACTGCGACCCACCAGTTGGGAACCATTGCACTAATCAAATGAGGCAGCAGTACACCAGCAACTCGGGTTGTAAGTTTTGAAAATATTCCAAATATAGTGTACACCCAAACGGAAATGGATTTTTTAAGGGTGGGACTTTTTAGGTGGCTAAAAACAAACTAATTAAGGCAGGATTTGCATAGCACTGTTTGTTTTTTTTATATGTGACACAGGGGTTTTTTCTTCCCAGAAGTTATGGTTAACAAACACTGTGATTTGGTAAATAGAGCAATGAAATGTGGGGAAACCAGTAGCTCACCTGGTATAGCGGGCGCCCCATGTATAAAGGATTCTGACCTGCGACCATTTGCTGCATGTTGTCCCATCTCTCTCCCCCTTT
The DNA here is from genome assembly GCA_019142605.1 of Cephalopholis sonnerati. Classification (NCBI taxonomy): domain Eukaryota; kingdom Metazoa; phylum Chordata; class Actinopteri; order Perciformes; family Serranidae; genus Cephalopholis; species Cephalopholis sonnerati. The sequence goes on along the minus strand of JAGQAX010000010.1, from coordinate 15,542,292 downwards.
CACGCTCAACTTGTCCTATCTAAGAAAAGCAAATAAAGCCATAAATGAGCTTCATTCCATTGTAGCGTTCTCAGATCTAAAGCAGAGAATGTACCCACGTACTCAGAACATTCAACTGGGTACTCTAACTGTTATCTAGAACATCTTTCCCAATTCATTCTCTATGGAGCAGCTCCAGACATTACACTTGATGGCATCACAAATTTGAGTTTTAGCACTCTAGGTTTTGGATTTGGGAGAGTTGGTCGTGTTAACTAATATTTCTAGACTGTGTTTGACCATATGAATCATATGTATCAATTTGAAAAAGGGTGTAGTTCCCCTTTAAACTGGCAACAGTGCTGTCTATAAACCAGCAAACCCTTTGTGGCTGTTTCCATGATCTCCCCATTATCACAGCCAAATTCAGTCAAACAAAGGATTATATACACCAAGACTGAAGATAAATACAATATCTTGTTCATTGTTTAGCATTTCACCTGAAAAAGATAGATTTTGCCAAATTTTGGTGATAAAGAATTTAAATAAGTCATTAATTTTCTCCACCGAGCCGCTCATAGTGCCTGCATTATAAAACGACCAGCTGTAAATACAGATCTCACATTTGTTGTCTAGTTCGCACTTCACCACATGGCAATTTCACACTACAGTATTGTCACAAACGGACATGTGCTTCACTCTTTGTTATATTCAAACATTTTAGGATCGAGAGCTTTTTATTTTGATTTCTTGATTAGGTAAAGGGAAGGCATAATCTCTGTGATGATACACAGCAGTCAGTCATTCTCCCTTTGTATTTCCATTAGCTTAGGTTTACTGTAGGGCTATTTTTGATGTGCAAATACAACCTTGCGCGTACACACAGATTGCTGTCGTTCCAATTAAAATGCTGTTGTATTTTGTAGCTGGAACAGCACAACTTTACATTTAAATTTTCTTCAAACTCTCACTCAGCTATGGTTTGCAGCTGTAGCTTGATACTATCAGTTGTATTGTAGCTCCAAATGTATGTGTTGACAACTGGTTTGGTCTAGGTCATCATCATGTGCCTCGCGTACATGATATGAAGAATCTGCAGAACACTTTCCTCCCCATTTTAATTGTTGGCGTTTAATATTTCCAACTCCCTTTTTTGTTGGGGAAATATATACTCATACAGGTACATACATATGCCAGCCACTTACTTTGACTTGGACAGGAAGTAGATAGTTTAATGTTGTGCTGCACAGATCCTCAACTTCCAAATCCCCAAAATATAAGTCACCACTGCAGTGACCAAGCATGATCCCCATCTGGCTTCCCACCTGAGAGTTCTGCCAAGCTGGAGGCACTGCTGCTGGGCATTGAACCCCAGTCACACTCATTCATTAGTTGCAGCGAAATCCTAAACACGCTACCCTACCCTGTTTTTTTATCTCTTGGTGTTGTATTTGAAACTAATTAAGATGTTTCCAGGCTAATTTTATTCAGATTGTAGAGTTTAATTTGCTCAGTCTTGGGGTAAATGTAGCAGCAGAAAAATATCCAGGAATGAAAATGAATATGAATATGGAGGAGGTGTAGGTTCTGAAAAACAAGAAAGAAAGTAACATGATCCATACCTGGTCCCTGCATCAAAGAGAGAGCAACCATCCAAAGCACTCCACCTTGATTTATACCTTCTGTCGTGTTTGCCAGAGTCAGTATAAGGTGGGCATTGATTCGCCATCTGTGGCTGTTGGACTGCATTTGCATCTGAGCAGGATTCACAATGAAGTGGTCTGTGTACAACTAAATCAGTGAAAGAGATACCTTCTTTGTTGGTGAGCCTGTGTCCCCATATGAATACTATACTGCAGACTACAGTGTCACCAAAGGGAGATTTAATTTGGTGTTAAACCAAAGCAGAAACTTCCAAAAAAAAAAAAGCTTTTTAAGATTTTCAGAACAAAAGCGCTGACTTGACTATTGCTTTTTCACATTGTTCTCATTAAAGGTGCCTTCACAGCTACCTTTGCAGTAGCTTTAAGAACAGGGGGAACAGTGTTAGGCTCATCATTACAGGGAAAACAACGCCCACTCAGGTTGTGCTCCAGTTTGATAAGACCGTCAAAAATGTAATTGCCTATTGCCCACATCCTGTGAAGGAATCATGGGGCCAAGGTCACCGTCTAATATTAGCATTGTTCTTGGTACTTGCTTGGTTTAATTTGATGGTGCTGGCAGATGCCAGAGATGTTGAGGACTACTGGCGAGGGTTCCCTGAAGGAGCCGAAATTTCTGTTTAATTGTTTAACACAGTAAGGTGCTAATGATGTTGGGGAAGAGGGGTAGTTAATGGGGTAAATAATGAAAACACACAGAGAATGCTGAAAGTTTGGGAAACATGGTGAAGACATCTAACAGAAAAGGACCAAAAAAAAGCACCACAGTTGAGACATCTAGATGGAACATATGGTCGTTTCTGTTATATGCAAATTAAAGAAAGAAAGACAAAAAATCGCAAACAACCTCAAGATGCCACACAAAAACAAATTCACGTGGTTAGTCTGAAGCCTGCTACACCACACTGATTCAAAAGAAGTCAATGAATGGCATAACAAGTCCTGTGTGTGTGTTTAATGAGTGTGTCTTTTAGGCATGGAGATGGAGATGAACAAATTCAGTTAGTAATGTCAACAAGCTGGTAATCGTTAATGTTTGCCCAAAGCTGTAGCTTTAGCAGTAAAATATGTTTGCTGTACTAGTTGGTGCTGAAGCCTTGAGAGGCAAATGAGGAAACAAATCTGGTGATCCATTTTGTAAATCTAATTTACATTGTTTTCTCTCCTTTTTTATGGCTTAAGAACAGGTGAAAAAAGTGTTTTGCCAGTATAATCTTTCTAAGCTCTATAATCTTGTAAGTCCTGTCCTTCCTCTGACTGAAGTTTCTACCATTTTATTCCACATTAGAGTTTTTTGGGGAGTTTTTCTTTATCCGCTGTGAGGGTCCAAGGACAGAGGAATGTCGTATGCTGTAAAGTTCTTTGACGCAAATTGTGATTTGTGATATTGGGCGTTTTAAATAGCACTGAATTGAACTGAATTGTGTTCCTTAAAGGTAAACTATAGCGGATTTTAAAGTTAAAGCCAACCCCAGATTCGCTCTCGTTTTTGACCTAGCTTTGTCCGCTTGGCATTTTGCCTCCCATATTTGCGCTGTTTTTTTATTTTGTTTTTCGGCACTGTGTCAGTGATTTTTATAGCCTCCTCTTGAACACATGCTGCTTACAGTCAACTGCACACTATGCAAAGGAATGTCCTGAGCTCAGATAAATAAGAAGAAAATAAGAAAATACAGGCAGAGGGCGGAGCCTCTGCAGATAAATACAACGCCGCCGACTTCTTAAGTAATGTTGGAATATCCCATACCTGTTTTTAAAAAAGTGTCATCCGTAAAACACATGAGATAAATAAGTTTTTCCAGGTGAAAACATTTTGCCAGGATCATTTTTTGAAGTTACTTTTTTTCAACTGTGAAGACAGGAGGAAAACAAAAGACTCTGACACATGAACACTTTTTGTAATGTCTACACTTGCTAACACCCAGTATATGTACCTTGTGTTTAAAGTGTAAATCTAGCCTGGAAGAAAATGTGAATATTTTTTAGCTCTATGTAAAACACAAGGTGGTGGGGCACTTCTCTGTGGCCAAAATTATTATTACAACAACAAACACTTGAAAAAAAATAATCCCAACAAAAACTATTTTTGCTTCTGCCAAATCTTTTTTTTCCCCCCACCTGTTTTCACCGATGAAAAACAAGTGATTTAGAAAAATATTCTGGCAAAACCTTTTAAGTCATAAACACAGGAGGGAAAACAATTAAGATAAGACTTTTTCTCCCCCTTACTTGCCTGTCAGCTCTTTCTGTAAGACGTCTATTTAATTCTACAAAAACAAAATACTGTCTGCATACAACATGGTTTACATAATCGTGTATTTTTTTTTAACTTAGTTTTAACTTCAATTCCAGCAGCTAATACAATCATTTTCAAAATTTATATGCTGTTTTTTTCCTATTTTTTTTAAAGGTTGGCTTACAGGCAAACAACAATGAATTAAAATAAACCAAACACATCCCAGCTTAAAGTATTAATTTTAAATTTAAGAAAAAAAAACACAAGTAATAAATTAGGAAAAAGAAATGTTGGACAAAAAAAGACTAAAAAAAAAGTTAAAGAAAAAGGTAAATGTTAGGGAGGGGAGTTGCGTGTGTGTATACAGTGGCATGAATGTATATATTCAAGAGGTGAGTCAAGTAGGGGAGGCAAAGATACATATATACTGTAAAATATGTAGGCGATTTCGATCACTTCTCTATGTTAGTATGGCGACAGCCCCATATTTTAATACATGTGTCTGTTTGGAGTTTAAAGGAACGTGTATTTTTTAAGGTGAAATCTAGACAAGTAGACAGCCAGCAGGTAAGGAGTTTGCACATAATTCTAACATATAACTGTGGCAGATTTACCACTTAGGGTTTGCAGTAATTTTCTAATTTCTAGCTCACGACCATCGGCTTTGCTGAAACAGCTGTCACTAGCAGATTTTGTAAGCTGCGGTTAGACAATAAAGAGTACTTAAACTGTAAGGAGGTCTGGAACAGTTTGTTAATGACACAGGAGACATGTAACACTGTTAATTTACAAATGCACTATATTGAGTTTCCTATAGCTTTATTACCTCTTAGATTAAGGGATTATTGTTGCACTAGTGGCACTCTCTGAATAGTCAGGGATAAATTAACCATATCAAAAAAGAGTACAATATGTTTCTTGCTTTCTGTACTGTGCTGTCATTTGTACTGTAACCTGACTGGATTTCAGTTCTTCAAGGCAATTATTTTTGAAATGGGATCAGAATGCTACAGGCAGAAAGTTCTCGGCGATGTGAAGCATAGATTTTTTAATCTCGATCACAATTTCAGTTTTTCAGAAGTACAGCAATTATGGGGGCCTATTCTGGGTGTACGGTACTTTTTTCATTCCCTCTGTTATCTTCCCACGCTGTATAGACAGTTTTCAGAATTTGTTTGTTAATCAAATCTAAAAACAAAGAGCCTCAAAGAGTTCCCACCCTAATGCGAGACTGTTTGGCATCTCTGGAACACAAAAACAAAACTTTGACAAATGCTTTCCTCAAGTTTTGCATGACTCCATTGTATATATGGTGAAAGACCTGTGTCTTTCTCTCCACCAGACATTCCCATGGGTGTCTGAGAAACCAACATCACTGTCACCAACCCCCACCCCCTTTTTTTTTCTCGTTCTATTTTTTCTCCCCATCTCGACATATCACTCTTCCTCTCCCGGCCTCTCTCTCCATCTCTCTCACTCTCTTTCCCATTCTGTTTGGGCAGACATCCAGGGCAGATCGTTGCTCTCAGGATTTCATTAAAAGGATGTTGATGGAGCACTCTCCCCAGCCTAAGTAAATGTGCTCAAGTCCATTTGAGTGTGCATTGTTTGGAAATGGATAACTGAAGTTGGAGGAGTAAAGGAAAGGAGAAGAGGGAACGGGGAAAGAAAGAAGACAGGGAGAGGGAGATCTACATATTTGTCTTCCAGATGAAGGAGAAAGTTTATTTGGAATCTCTAAATAGCTTCTGTGAAGTGAAAACACTGAGTAGAAAACAAGACTTAACACCGGACTCTTATTTTTCAATTACAGGAAGTTTATCTGGGACATTGCTGCATGTTAGTGATGCCTGCTCATTGTGCTCTGACAGGTATATTTGCTCCAGATTTTACTTCATTCTGCAGCGGCATGTCAGTGACAGTCTACATGAAGGCATCTGGCACACTGGTAGATGGATAGCTCAAGCCACCGCAAAGACATGACAGGTGTTTCACATCCTTGCTACGCGGAACAGTGTCTACACACACACATTATTGGGCCAAGAGACCATAACAGACACCAGTAACTACACACATTACCTGGCCAGCACATGTTTATCCTTCATCTTTTCAGACCTGGCTGTCACAGGAACACACTCGTCTCGCCGTGATACCTCTTAACCTGACAGTCCCTGCACATCTCTGTTCCAGTCACACTCCAGAAGTGTCGCTGGCTGTCACAAGTGGTCGCCACCTGTCACAGGCGGTCACAACCAGGTGAAACCAGTACTGTAATCTCATTCTGGTGACATTAAGGTGACAGCACACTCCGGTGTCTGCTCCTCTAGATGGGAATTCTGTGTGAAAACGTGGCTGGATGTGTTGTCCACATGTATGATGTGGACATTTAGACAAAGCAAAAATTGCCAATGTCATCAAGTGTGGATAATGGAGAGTTTTTTTGACACCATACGGCCAGTGGTGCCCGCAGTAATTTCTCATAGAGGTGGCAAGATGGGATTGGCATCAAGCAGGGCTGAAAATTTAAGTGCCAAAAACTGCAGTTCTTTAGATGGCCAGTTGAGGCTGACTCGAGTAAATCTCCATCGACTCCATCTTAAAATGCCCAACTTTACAGCAGAATTAAACATGTTTACAGCCTGGTACACAAAAGTTTTTAGTCTCCATAGCTAATTTTAACATTCATGACAACTGTATATGGGTGAATTTTTTAAAAACTTAGCCATTTACATTTTATTATGGCTTAAAGTTACACATATTAAAGGTGAAGCCACTTTGACAGGCTGTCTATGAGACAGATTCAGCACAGCTCAAACCTCTCCTTCAAATATGGTCACTTATGGTTCCAAAAAAACAATATGTCGACAGCCTGAATGTGGGGCAAAGGGGGGCCTCCACAAACCAGTGGGTGACATAACAATAGCTACGTCCATTATTTTTATACAGTCTGTGGGTAGCACACCAAAACCAAAAGCCATAACTGTATTTCGCTAATTGCTAATGCTGTTTAAGTTTATAAGCTACTTCAATCTTTGTGCATAAACTAATGCTGGTATAGTTAAAATTTTGAGTTCCCCGATTATCGTCTTTAATTGTGTTGTATATCTATATGTACATGTGTTAGGTGATTAATTGTTATTTAAATCCGCTTCTTGTCCTTTTCCTTTAAATGACAAAACTTTAATTTGAAGGTTTCCATTGATTGTAAGGAACCAAACATTTCTGGGGAACAAATTTCTCAAGTTTTGGGGAGATTTTTGGGTACCCCTAGAACCCATTTTCACTCAGATACCCCTTTGAAAATGGCCTTGCCAGTTGTTCCTTTGCCAGAATTTAGCGTAAATTTTGAGCGTTATTTAGCCCCCTTCCTGACAAGCTATGCCAACACGGTTGGTACCAATGGATGCCTTAGGTTGTGTAGTTTCACAAGACACCACTACCTTTGTGAGCTTAAAAAGAATGAGTGCACCCCAGCTTTTTGAAGACAGTAATGTCGGCCTGCAATTAGTTTTGGTGTAAGGGGGCTAGTGATTGTATCAGTGGCCATGGCCCCCCCTTGGTTGCACCCCCGCAGATGGTAAGGTATCTTTGTGACACATTTATTTCAGGTTTTCACGCCCTCATGGCCACTCGCTTGTTCTTCACAGCGCCAGCATTCATCAACCAGAAAATAGACCCATCCAGTATCTCTGGAGAATCAGGCCCTGTACGTCACCCACTTTATTTATTATCAAGGGAGTTCTGCGAAGTATCACTTGATATCATTACAGATTACTCCTCTCAAGGCCTCGAAGTTGTGCAGCTGCAGCGGCCGTGCAGCACTCTGGCTCATCTACACAAATTCTGTGTTAACTGTCCGAGATGATAGGAGTGTGTGGATTCGGTTTCAGGGGCGATATTTCACTTCAAGGCAAACAGAAAACAGCTTGTTCCTTTTTCAGTAGCCAGCACAATATAGCCCTATCCAAAGAGCTCTCCCCATGCTTCGAGGCTTCACAAAGCACTCCTGCTTTTGTGTTGACATTAGGTCTGTTTTAATTCCCATCATCACTTCTGCTACCCCCCCTCAACTCATTCCCCGTGGTATTAACACTCTTTTACTGAGGGAAAAAAAAAAAAGCACCAATGCTTTTTATTATGTTTTGCCGTCTTCCCTGTATGCATGAGCTGTTCAGCACTTCATGTTATTAAAGCAGGATTTTGGCAGAGCTATCACTGGCCCAAAGCAGTAATTACTAAGGGTTTGCATAGCTGCCTCTGACTCACCCGCCTTGGAAATGTTATTACTAAAGTCTGTCTCATTGGAGGCGCACGGGGAGCTTCTTGTGAAGCCTGTGTCTTTGCTCAGGCCATTCCAGCGACACTCAGCTCATATTCCCAACAGGGTCCCGGGGCATGAGACCAGATGTACAGAGCGAGGGAGGGAGCAAGCAAGTAATGATAAAGAGAGGCTGTAATAGACGGCGTTTTGCTCGGAGCAGCTGTTTTTTCATGTTATTCCGCGATTATTTCTTCGTTTTTCATCTCATGTATGTTCGTCCAAACAAAATAATTGACTTGAAGCATTGCCCCTGACAGAGAGACAGATGAAGAGAGGGGGACTGGCCCTTTTATTTTTTTCCTAGGGAAGATATTTGGCTTGTATCTGCGTAGCTCCATTTGCCCTCAGACAAAAGAAAGGGCAAGAGAAAGTGTCCTGGGGTCTTAGTTTAGATGAAACGATTCAGATATGAACTAGTCTGAGATATGAGAAAAGCATTGAAGTCGCTGGGGCTTAGATAGCCTTTATTCGACTATTGATCTCTTCCTCTCCTTATTTCTTTCTTGTTCTCTCATTTTCTCTGTCTGTCACACTCTCACACAACCACACACCGCACCATTGCCTAATTCCTTCAACGCTTCGTGTCTTTTTCTCCGCCGGCTGGTGAGAGCTGAGTGTTGCCTCTGCGTCTTGCAGCGCGTCTTGACAGCAGGCTCCGTTCAGGGTCAGATGTTAAATCTCTTTTCAGGGTCAGAAACCTCTCAAAGGTAAAACCCTAAAGAGGTGCTCATTAATGAGCTCAGCCTCTCCACCTCCGCAGTGCCACGCAGCACTGACCTGTAACACCTACATAAATGTGTACAAATGCCCGCATGAAGGAATTCATGCAAGTAAACCTGTATATGATTATTCTTGTCCAGCGTTTCAAACGTCCGCCACAGTATGGAAACACCCCAGAAGAACCATTTTCTGTCTCTCATTCTCCTCACTAATCTCTCGTTTCCCTCTTTGTCTCCTTCTCCACTTCCCTCCCCCTCTCCCTCTGATTCCTCTCACTCTCTCTTGCGCTCACAGAGCGAGCAGGAAACAGGGTGGTCTGTGTAGGTTGCTCTCTGGGTTTGGGTTTGTTTCCAACAGAGGCTTATCTGCAAATGCTCAGGTTCAGCTAATTGGCATTATTAAACTGGTGGCGAGCTCAACTGAGATATAAGGGGAGGTGCTGTGGGGGTGTGTGTTTGTGTGCGTGGGCGTGCACGCACAATCGTCTATGCCTGTGCCTGTGCATATGTTCCCAACTGTGTCTATGTATGTGTGTGTGGAATTTTAAGCAAGCAGCTGTCAATTTCAGTCAACAGGGCGCGTGGCATGCCTGAGGCCCAGGTAGTCCAATTACAGGCAGACACGCTCGATGTGCGAGCAGAAGCCTAGGCCTATCTTCCTTTATTCAAACACGGCTGTGGGAGAGGAGCCGCTAAATGTAATGTTGGTCGATGTGTGAAGGGCGAACGCTGTTGAGAGCCGCTGCTGAGACAGAGGCAGAATCTTGTGTGTGTTTGGCTGCTGGTGGATTGATACCGGGTGGATTGAGGGATAAAGAGTTAGAGTGGGACAGTGGAGGTAAGTGCGGTGGTGTTCAGGGCCATTGTTTGCTTTAAAGGGACAGTTCGCCAAAATCAAAAATGCATATTTTTCCCTTTTACCTGTAGAGCTATTTATCAGGCTAGATTGTTTTGGTGTGTGTTGCTCAGTGTTGGAGATATCGACTGATAATCCACAGACCTTGGTGTTTCATGTAGTCTCGCCGTGATACCTCTTTGTTCCATGGAGGAACTATCTCGCCAAAAGTATCACCATGTAAAAGGAAGTGTGCACCTACTCATGGACGAGAGGCTCGTGCTCATGACAGTGTGAGATGTAAACATTAATGGTGTCCTCTTTAGCTGAGCTCTAATGCTCAATGGTACTATGTGAGCTAGCACACCCCTCCTTCTGTGCAGTGATACAGTTGGCAGGTGTAGTTCGGTAGAAAGAAAATAGTTCCTGTGTGAAACTGCTCACAACAGGGTCTGTGGATCATCTTGAGTAACTGGGTCATGATTTCTAGAAAGAGACACTGATGTTGAGTTTTTTAAATGTATGTTTTTGGTGCTTTGAGCACCACAAGTCTAGTGACATCTAGTTCCATGATATTCAAGAGAAGGCAGACATCTCTACAGCCGATAACTCTGACACAGCAACTCACACCAAAGCAGTCTAGACTAATAAATAGCGCTACAGGTAAGAGGAAAATATGTATTCTTGATTTTGGGGTGAACTGTCCCTTTAATGTGTTTAAACTAAAACAAATGTTAGCAATAAACTTTTCTTGGCCTCAGACATTTCTTTCATTTCACCTTCTGCCCCTTCTGTTCCTTTCTCCCTTCCTCAGGGTGGGAAGATCCCAGTGAGGTGGACGGCACCAGAGGCTATCGCTTACAGGAAGTTCACCTCGGCCAGTGATGTGTGGAGCTACGGCATCGTCATGTGGGAAGTGATGTCATTTGGAGAGCGGCCTTACTGGGACATGTCCAACCAGGATGTGAGTGTTTATTTAGACACATCAAAAGGCCCATGAAATTATATCATTATCTTCTTAATGCGATTTATTTCCTTTTGAAACAGGATGTTGGGGCTGGAAATTAGACAGTGAGCAGTTTTATTTGATGGGACGGGCTGAAAGGTTTTATTGTCAAATAATGTGTGTCTCTGTAGTTACACCCACTAGTACAGCATTACGTCAACACTGAAGATGAACCTTTTTCTGGGAAGTAGCAGTTTTCTAGGAAGTTAAAGTGTCCATTTCATAAGATCTTTAAGAAAGGTAATAAAAAGGAACATTTAAGTTGAGTGTTATCACTTTTCTAAACTTGCATGCAGTAAAAACAAGTTTGAATCTGAATAAAGTGCCTCATTAATAGGATGGCCATTTCCGTACAGATGTGGTTATACTGTCTTTTCACCCCATAGATACACAATCAAGGATAACTCATAAGAGAGGAAGCTGTAATAAATCACACGTTTTTTATCAGCCCCCATCTCGTAGCATCATCACTGAAGATGTCCTTGACTCTGACTTTGAAAGCAGACTTATTATGGACACAGTCTCACACTATCCTCTTTCCTTCCTGGCCAGCTTTTGAGAGCAATGAATGATTGCTGAGAGCTCTGCTTTGTTCCCCATGTCCGTTTGGATAAGGTCCACACGCAGACTCCCGCAAACACACAGGCACCAACACAAACACACACAACCATTGGATATAGTCCCATAGTATGAGGTCTCTCTCCCTAAGCTCCCTTAGTGAGTCAACTAGCCAACCATCAGGCCTCTATGGACCCCGCTCCGCAAGGACCGTCCAACCCAGCAGATGTTGCCACAGTGGGCCAGCAGCAAACACTGCCTGGTGGGACTAATGCAGAGAAGAGGACTGGCACTGCTCAGCATGTCCGGCTGCTCGGTCCGCGCACACATACACACGCTTAAAAAACACACACGTACACACAACCACTTCTCCATATGCACCATTTGTCAAGATTGTGCTGAGTTGCACTCAGCTCCGGGGTGAAGTTGGCAACCTACAGAGCAGCCTCTAATTTTTAATGATAGTATCTTTTACACTTGATTTCACACCAGACCCTTATCTCGCAACTATGCATTTTTAAGAAAAGATTACATCTACAGACAGTATGGATATATGGATATGGGTGAGAGCTAGGTCCGTCAATGTGCAATGCAGCAATCTGGGCAATCTTTACTGTTTGTGGTGTCTAAGAAGTAGCTCCACAGCTGCAGATAAAGCAGTTTTTACTATGTTTATTTTGACTTTATTGTTTGTATATTTATTAGAAAGCAGTGTGTGGAGTGTAAGGGATGGTCATTGAATTATAGGTACTCCACTTCAAAGTCTAAGTCTCCAATTTTGCCTCAAGTTCTCGCCGAACTTCATTCAACTCTTACGAAACACTTCACTCCAACTCTGACTACCCTGAAACTCTTAGTCGTAGCTCCTCTCTAACAAGGCCAGAATAGCCTGTGCAGCCTTTAAGAGACATGTGTCAAGTGGCTGTGCTTCACAGTGTTAATTATATGCAATCTGCCCATTCCCCAGCGACTTCTTTCCACTGTGACACTGCCTCTGCTCTCCTTTCTGTCTCTTTCCCTGCTCCGTCCTCCAGGAGTGACATGTGATTGGCTGGAGTCAAGAGGAAGGGCACATCAGCCTGAATGCTAACTGTCTCTTGAGTGACCAGAGGGAGTGTGTCTGTACATGTATGGGGGTGGAGGTGGAGGTGGGGGTGGTGCGCTGGTGGGGGTGTTGTTGAGGCAGGGATGAGCGTGTCAGGATTACAGAGTGGATTTACTTAATGTCATTAGTCCCTGCAAACTCAAATTAGTATTTTATTTTTAATGAAGTATATTATTGACAACCAGCCAGCTGGTAGAAAAACACTGTAACTGACAGCAATTAGTCGTAATTACTATATAGAGCGTGAATATAATATAACCTGAGCTTCATCTTCTCACCCCTCCTCCTCCAGGTGATTAACGCCATTGAACAAGACTACCGTCTGCCCCCGCCTATGGACTGCCCCAGTGCCCTGCACCAGCTGATGCTGGACTGTTGGCAGAAGGACCGAAACGTACGACCCCGCTTCACTGACATCGTCAGCACCCTGGACAAGATGATCCGTAACCCCACCAGCCTCAAAGCTGTAGCCAACATCCCCGCAGTGTGAGTAAAAGCGCTGTCTCAACAGCACGACACATGCATTCACCCTGAAGTGGACATTAAGTATACACAAATACGCTTTTCGCATTTGTTTACACTGTATTTACACATGCTTTCTGCACAAACTGTCCTGCATGCACATGCTTACTTTTTATCCTCTCATAAAATAAACATGAATATATTACCACTGATTGCATCAAACCTGAACTTTTCCTCCCCAGGTTTTTTTTTCTTGCTGCTTATAAATCTCCCACCCACCTACACCCCCACATTGGCTTTGGAAAGTTCACTTTTTCCGCATTCTGTTGTGTTAAATAAATATTTTTTACTTACAATGATAAAGCAAAAACATGTTTTTAGAGAGACTAAAATTACTGCCTTGTGGTTGTATACCACTGCCAACCACTCAAGCTGCAGTTTACATCCATGTCTGTCCAGACTGGGATAGAAGAAATGTAATAAAAGGTATTAAATGTATGTTTTGGCAAAATAGAAGATATCACTATATTGACATGTATGATTCCAAGCAATATTTCCAATGAGCTTGTGGTGGACCACTAGAGGATAGACCACAAAGCTGTAGCCATGACAGTAGACATAATGTTTCAAATATGGATGCTGGTGCAAAAAGAAAAGCTACAAATTCTAAGACGTGGATGCTTCATATACATCTTCAACTCGTCAGCATAGAGGATCTATACAGTCAGCACAGTTTAAAGATCAGTGTCATTAATTTAGCATCTGACCAAATGTCTCCCCTTCTGTTACTGAGTTATAGTGTTGGGTAAAGGCCAGAAAAGTGTTTTTGCAAAGCATTATGATGTCACAGTGAAGTTGGCCTTTAACCTTTTGTATATAAAATGTTTTTACTTCATCGTTTAATCCTGTTAGACATTTCTGTGAAATTTTGTCATAATTAGCGTGTGAATTCCTGAGTTACGGTCAAAATCGTATTCTGTGAGGTCACAGTGACCTTGACCTTTGACCATCAAATTTAATAAGTACCGCAAAACTTAAAGTAATAGCCCAGGCTATTATTTGCTTAAGTCACTGAAATCAACAGGCCTATATTTGGGACAGGTATCTATATCGTATGGACCTTTAATTCCTTTTTTTTCATGAATATTACTTGTATAAAAATTAGGCTTTAGATAATATTAAAATTAATTAAATCATTCATTTGAACTAGTACAGACAGACAATGATCAGAGAGAGTGACTTACAGTACTTGAGGATTACGGCACCCAGCATACCAACACAACACCACTTTATCCCATTAAAAGAATACTCACAACTTGGATTAATGTTTATGAAAAACCCTTTTGATTCTTTCGATCTGAGGACTGAATATGAATAACTAACTGAGAAATGGACACATCATTTGAGGTAGCCAACAACATAGTTTTATACATCTAAATAATTTATATAAAAAATTGAACTGCTTGGCAACCAGGCATCTAATTGAGACAGGTGTTTATTTGTCAAAATGTGTAGCCACACCAGGTGAGGAAAAGGTGGGACTAGGCTTTTAATTTAAGTTTTACAGAGTCCAGGTGGAAGTTTGTGCCAAATTTGGAAAAAAAAAACCTGTCAAGGCATACTCATTCACAAGAATGTTATAGACACAAGGTCACAGTGACTTTGACCTTTGGCCTCCGAATTCTAATTAATTTATCCTCTAGTCCAGGTGGGAATTTTGCCAGATTTGAGTAAATTTCCCTTAACACATTCGTGAAGTAACGTTCACTAGAATAGGACAGACAGATGGACAAACAATCCAAAACGTAATGTCTCCAGAGGCATAATAAAAAACAGACACACACATTCAGAATGTTTACTTGTTATTTTGTAGAGGCACCGCTGGTCTTTGTTTTGAATCCTATTGGGCACGATTTTGCCAGTTCTGCACACCCTGTTTGGGACAATTTCTTCCACCCTTCCTCAAATATCCTATCAAGTTCAGCCAGATTGGATGTGGACTCTCTGTGAACTGCGAGCTTCAGGTTTCTCTACAGATTTTCCGTTCCAAGTTCCAGGCTTTGGCTGGGCCACTGAGGGTCATTCAGAGACTTGTCCCGAAGCCACTTGTTTTGGCTGTGTGCTTTGTGCTGCTGCCATGTTGAAAGGTGAACCTTTGGCCCTGTGTGAGTTTGAGTTTGTGCTGCGGAGTTTGTTTTTCTTCAAGGTCCCTCCTGCATTTAGCTCAGTTTACTGTTTCTTTAACTGTGAACAGTTTCCTAATGTCTGACAGTGAGAAGCGTCACGATATCATCCTTCTTTGTAGGCAAAGTATCGGCCAGTGTGTGGTGTCTCTGTTTTTGCTAGTTGCAGCATTTGCATTCAGGCCAAGGACTGGAAGTTTCCTTCATTTATGTTGCTCTTTAAAGATATTTTAATATACAGACAGATAGGTACGTAGAAAGATGGAGTGTATAACACTAACATGTGGTTAAAAATTAAGGGGTTAGAACGCTTTCCAAAGCCAATATTCACAGTATACACACACACACATATGCACACTGTCTCCATCCTGCATCCTCTCACACACACCTACGCAAACGCCATAACCACAGTTTCTCTCCTTCTCTTTAAATCTATCTTGCTTAATATTGCATCAAAGCCCTGCTCTATACTTGCCTCCTCTTACCCCCCTCCTCCTCCTCCTTCTCCCTCCCTCCGCCAGGCCTTCTCAGCCACTGTTGGACAGATCCATACCTGACTTCAACACCTTCAGCTCAGTCGAGGACTGGCTCGCTGCCATTAAGATGAGCCAGTACAGAGACAACTTCCTCAACTCAGGCTTTACCTCCCTGCAGCTGGTGGCTCAAATGACCTCAGAGTGAGTTCACCTGCTCGTGTGCAAATGAGGAACCGAACCCATATGGCACTTGATGGGCACACTTGTGTAAAATGACTCGACGTCAAGTGCGTGTATTTTTAGCATGAATGTGCCCAGTGACTCAAGTCCTTGATTGCATCGAATTACAGCCTGTATGGGTATTGCATAAAAATGCAACTCATTATAACAGAAAATAACATAGTCATTGCGGTAAAAATAATTTCCATCTGTGCTCTTCAAGTATTATGGCTACTATCTAATAATTAAGGATTTTCTATGAGCAACTTACCAAAATGGATAAGAATGTAAATCCTTTAAATACACAGCTTGAAGAGGCGCCTCTATTCGCTGCTGTTGATATGGAGGATTTCAAAGCACGGTTCACGACAGCAATTCTCATTCATGTGATAGCAAAAGACACAAATATTGCACTTCATTTATTTTAATTAACAATGTTGCTTGGTCTACAAATTTATGTGAAAATGTAAAATCATTCTAACATTTTTTTTTATTAAAAATGTATGCCCAGGGCTTGGTGGCATTTATGCAGTCTCTTTGCAATGCAAAGCAACATGCATTACTAAGTCTTCTCTCAAGTGATAGAATTAATTTTGTAAATTTGTGTTTTCTCTTCATTGCCACCAGCTTTCCAGCCTGAAATTGCCCTTTCATATATAGTGATGTGAGGACTTTAAATGCAGCAGAAAATGATAGCCATTTTTTGCTGGTATAATCGCTTCATACTCAAATGATCCATTCCATCTTCAGTGTGATGGAAAGCCTTTCATCTATTGCTTCAAAATATGTTCTTGCTTTTCAATTTCCTTTCTCTCTGCCTCTGTCTCTCCAGGGACTTGCTGAGAATAGGAGTGACCCTGGCGGGCCACCAGAAGAAGATCCTCAGTAACATCCAGTCCATGAGGGTGCAGATGAGCCAGTCACCCACGACTATGGCATGACTACAGGGGGCGCTGTGCCACGGAACGGGCAGCATTCGCAGGACCAACAACAATGGCAGCCCTCGAATGACCCCCTGATCCATCGGAACGCGCCAGAGTCGAGACTATTGTCTTAATCTAATCCACTACCATGACAACAGGAGACCAGGGTCTACACTACCACATGGTTAACAGCTATCACACTTCATGCAATCTACACCAGGAGTTCAGGGTCCAGACTTGATACTGTTGCTCCATTTATTCACGAAAAGGAAGACAGATATCGGTTGCTGCGGTTATATGGACTGCCACTCGCGTCATTGTAAACCAAAATAACTCCGACAACCCGACATCGTCACAGGGAACCTCTCACAATCTCCAGACTGTATGGTTAAATGAGTGATATTGTACTTCTATATTATCTGGACTAGAAGATGTTAAAATTGTAAACAGAAGTGTGAGCCATTTAGAAACAACGTGTGACCTGTGATTTTACCGTCGTCAATGTGTGCAATGAAGATGCCTTGACCTGGCCAGAAATAAGTCCCAGAAGAAAAAGCAATTACCAGTAGGAATAATTAGAGAGAGAGAAGAATACAGGGATGTACAGTGGAGCACCATTTTCAACTTTCACACCATCTTTTGCTCGTTTGAAGAATTTGAAAAATGTATCGTAAATGGACTGGTTGAAATTCAGAGCCAGTTATATTTTTTGTCTTTTACCATCTGTTTGTTTGTTTGTTTGTTTGTTTGTTTGTTTGTTTTTATCACTATAGCAAGATGCCGCCCACTCGTATTTTAACTTTAACACTACCTGTGGAGTCCTGGGTGGAAGGCCTTGCCAAAGGACTTCTTCACCAGCCCCACCCAGATTCAGAGAATATAAATATGTTTATCTCTTGCTAAATATGATTATATCTTTCATAATAAACCTTCATATTGAAGGTGATATGTATGAATATGTATGTACAGAACTCTCTGCTTGCATTTTTGGCAAAGACATGTTTGTTGACTAGATTGTGATAGACACATGCAATGTGTAGATTCCCTACGGTGCCCTGGTTCCCTTCGGACGACCAAAACAACAGACACTGGGTTGTGCGTCTCTGTTCCAGGGGCACAAGGACAATCCTGACTGAATCTTAACCTGAGGAAAACGTTAAAGGAATTGTGGGCGAAGAATTGGTATTGTAGAGCTATATGAAAATTGCTGTAGGAGTTAAAATAATTGACAAAATATCCATTTATTGGAGATCATGTTTAATGTGGGTGTACACATGCTGTCTCTTGCTGGTGAGCACTTACTTGTACAGATATGTTTTATGTTTTTATTTCTTTTTTTGTTCTGTTGTTGTTTGTGTTGGGAGTGCTCAGCACCATCCAGAGGGGAAGGAAACTCCACGCCTCCACCAGCCCAAACCCATGGTGAGTACTCGCTGATCACACAGATGAAACACTACTTAAAGGGACAGTTCACCCCAAAATCAAACATCCATTTTTCCCTCTTACCTGTAGTGCTCTTTATTAATGTGGATTGTTTTGGTGTGAGTTGCAGAGTGTTGGAGACAGGGATGTCAATTTAGGTTAATTTTGCTTTCAATAGCCCCAGTTAATTTTTACGGAGAAAAAAAAGATGCAAAATGAGATGAAATACAAGAACCCTTTTCTATTAGTCTATTAGTAGCTTTAGTGCTGCATGTCAAAGCAACATCCATTTACAGGTGGTGAAGTTTTAATGTTTTGTGATGTAAAAGTCTTTCCGTTTATTTTATTTTGCTGACAGGCACCTGGCTAGTGACGTTAAAATACTCAAACATAGTGCCCACTGCCCACCCTCTGGTCTCCACTGGTGAGCTAATGTTAGCCTTGCCCGCTCTGCACTGCGCACCACACAGGTCAGGTGGGAGCTAGCTTGCAGCACCACTCATTTGGTGATTACTGCTGGTCTGCTGTGGAGATATAGTAGCCACCCTACGGTCCTCCCTGAGGTAGCCCAGATAAGTATGCTGCTGCATTTTGACCCACAACCCCCTGTTAGCATTGTAAATTATGTTAGCACCACTTGCGGTGATGGCACTACCAATGGTGCTAACAGAGCTAAAAATCATAACAAAGTTAACAATGCTAAAGGGAGTTTGCAGCTCAAAATTTAGCCCCTTACTTGCAGGGGCTACCTACGGGAATGTTTCAAGAGATGGCATTATTAGTGGTAATCTCTGAATGAGTGGCGTCATTACCTAACTTGTTTGGTGCGCAGTACAGTTAACTGAAGAGCAGCAAAATTAACCGAAAGACCAACATCATAATAGGTCAAAAATGTTCTTGGTGGTTATCTGATTTACTGTTGACATCCCTTGTTTGAGATATCAGCCGTAGAGATGTCTGCCTCCTCTTGAATATAATGGAACTAGATGGCACTCGGCACATTTGAAAAACTCAACATTAATGTCTCTTTCCAAAACTCATGACCTGGTTACTCAAGATAATCATTTTATTTTTACTTAAATACACCAATCAACTTATAACTGCACAGAAGGAAGTGCGCATCTACTCAAGGATGAGAGGCTCAGGCTGGACTGTAATGTTAGCTAGCTCAGTGGTGCTAAGTGAGCTAGCAGTAGATGTTCGCTTCTGTCTGCGCAGTGATACAGTTGGCAGGTGTGGTTCGGTAGAGAGAAAATAGTTCTTACATGAAACTGCTCACAACAAGGTCTGTGGATTATCTTGAGCAACCAGGTCATGATTTCTGGAAAGAGACATTGCTGTGGAGTTTTTTAAATGTATTTTGTTTTCTGGGCTTTGAGCACCACAAGCTGAGTGCCATCTCCATTATATTCGAGAGAAGGCAGACATCTCTACAGCTGATGTCGCCATGACACTGAAACTCACACCCTAGACTGATAAATAGCACTACAGGTAAGAGGAAGAGTCTGTATTTTTGATCTGGGGTTTGAACTGTCCCTTTAACATCAAATTGCTTTGCATGTGTTAGATTTTTATTTCAAGCAAATCCACTTAGTTTTTCTCACGGGTGCTGCAAATATCTTGGACAAGGGTAGACACCCTGTAAGTTTGAAATGCATGGGAGAGTAGCTAATCAAGGCTCTGGAAATCGGAGTGAATCAGCATCACTTCTCTACACAGTGAAAATGAGCATCTGAGGTTTGCCAACAGATGCCTGATGCCATTCCGATGAACACACAGGCTTAAACAGCCCACACGGGTGCACTGCTCACGGTGTAGCACAGCCTTCCATAGACTGCTGTAGCTAAGCTGCTGAGTAAATCTATGCACTCTCACTATATGCTGCTGCCATATGGGTAGGCAGGTTGAGCGCAAACGCTGTTGTGCCACAGAGAGCTTCACGCATATATGAATCTCTCCATAACTCTTAGCTGCAGGAAGTGGTGTTTGGAAATGCACTTTTTGGTGGCATTTGATTGCAAGATGTCTACATTGTTCCCAAGGGACGGCACGGACGGCTGTCTATGAAATTACACTGCAGTAGTTTGGAATATATTTTGAGGATAGTTCTGGATAGTGCACAAGGATGATTTCTCTTTTTGTAGTCTGGGGATGGTCTTTTATGATTGCAGTGTGATTGGTCTGTGCAGTGTGCTGGTGTCAGGACAGCTTGGTGATGAGTAGTGGTGGCTTTGCTTACTTTTTCCTTCTTGTGGGTCGCTGGCTTCAGGCTCTGGCAAAGCTAGGAGGAATTGTTATATTTCATAAATCAAGTTTTGTCAAGTGTTGATGAAATAGTAATAACAACACTGGCCTTTAAAAGTGAAAGCAAACTGACCTTCATGTTCCTGTGGTAATATTCCTTTGACATGCAGCTATGGCAGCAGAGTCTCTCAGCTCACAGACAATTATCATGAGCTATTGTAGCAGCAATTCTTTGCAGTGGCTGTGACCCTGCTGAAATCCCTTTTGGCCCTGTTTGAAGAGACATGAGTGAAGACGGTTTTAACCACCTTGCCTCCAAAATTAGAAATTGATGGCAGGCCCATTAGCAGATTATTAAGTATACTCACCCCCCTCAAGTCATCCTCCTCCTCCTCCTCCTCTGTCTGTCCTGCCCTCTCTCCCTGCATACACCGGCTAGCTGGCACATCTCCAGCTCGTTCATCCTGGGTGTAACCAAGCTGTCCTGGGTCGGGGCTGGGCTGGGCTGGGCTGTGCCGCCCAGGCCTGAGAAATGGTTGGCTCCATGCTTCAGTGGGCCCAGTCAGGGGTGCAAACACCTGCTGGGACCCCCATCTGACAGGCATCTGATCAGCCACGGGGAGGGAGAGTGATGGGACTGTCAAAAAACAAACACACACACACACTAAGGAACGCTCAATTATGCTGTGCCCACGTCTGTTTTCCAGCCTGATGCTTAATGAAGAGAGAGTAAGCAGAGGCCCGACAGAGTGCGTGCATATGTGATAGAAAGAGGAGGGTGAGTCCGTTTACAGGAGGGCGGGGTTGCAGGACAGACGTTAGATGAAAGTCACAAAGTTGGTTTGTTCAAGTGAATCAGCCCCTTTCACCCTGCAGCGTGGCTCATGTGGCAGCATCTTTGTTATTGTATAATATTAATTTATTTGGCAAAATCTATCGCTTTTGCTTTTCAATTCTCCAAGTCATTGATTTACCAAGTATTCCTAAATAGAATCACATGCTTCTTGAGATTGGCATAAATCCCTTTCGCCAAAGCCAATGATTCAATTTGAATGCATTAGTCCTCTATTCAGCTCAGTCTCGTGTATTTGCCTTTCCAACCCAAGAGCCTGTGAATGAGATGATAGAATGTATTCATTATGCAACAGTGTAATTCTCCATTTGCTCTGTTTGTCTTTCTAAATATCTGACTGTAATGACACTCCAGTGTGATGAATGGAGAGGCGGGTCGCCATCCCTCTCTGTAAGCCGTTTCATATGGAAGCCATTCATCACACGCCGATACAAAACACAAGAACAGAGCTTGTTAAATGTTTCATGGCTGCTGTAACTGTCGGAGAAGTGACCAACGATCCTTTTAGCAGCTGATTTCATGCCTGTCATTTATAGGTCAGAGCAGTAGAAGACGTGTTCACCTGAAAATGACCTGACACGACACCCTACAAAACTAAACTTATTAAACTACCCCATTCTCTCTTTTTTTTCTCTCTTCTGTTTCAGACTGTGGACTCAAAGATTTACACACGTATAAAACAGCATACACACAGCACACTTTCACATGCACACACACTATGAACACTTGCTGTGGGCGGCCGGGGAGCAGGAAGAACAAGTGAAATGGGACCCTTCCAGGATACCAGTCAACTTCCTCCTACGGTACACAATGGATGGTGGAGCTGAATATGCACATGTCATAGTTTGTTTATTTGTGTGTGCGTGAAAGAGAGAGTGAATGTGTGTGTGTGTGTGTGTGTGTGTGCATAGCGGGCACATTTGTGTGTACAGACATTTATGTGTGCACAGGTACATTGTTTAAGAGCGTGAACGGTTTCCTTTTTTTTTCTGTATAGCTACCACTTGTAAATTGTGACAAGTACGTGTCAAGAGTTTGTAAGCTGTAACTTTCTGAGAACTATTGTACTAAAAATGCACTCAATAAACGCCTTGGAAAACAAGTCAATCACTTTATGGTCTGTGACTCAATGGGCTATAATTCTGTTTTCATTAATGGTGAGTCAAGAAAGCGGAGAGGAAGGGTTATTATCCAGTAACACTACTGTCAGCGCTGTGCGTGAGCGTGACGTCTAATGCTTGGTTTCATAATGGCTAAGGAAATAAACAGCATTTTGTCACCGCCGGTCTGGCTGGCAGCACGTGTTAAAAGCCATCAGCCACTAATAAACGAGCCGTCACTTGGAGAACACGCAAACCGAAAAAATGACTCTCCGAGAAAAGTGACAATATTTTGACAAACTAGTAGGAATTATCCTCCCATCTAAACTCTTATCTGCGTCTCCAACACACACTCGCACACACAGATACACAAGCAGTCACAGCAGTAAATTCCAGTTGCCAGAGACTTCTAGAGCACTTCACACACTGGAAAGCTTGTTGCACAGTAATGATATGGTTAATGAGGTGAGTCAAAAGATGTGGGGATGCATCCAACTCTCAGCGTTCCTCCACAACTGTTTATTGACTCTAATTGATTGATAATATCCAGTTTCATATGAGCGGAGACGCCGCTGTGCAGGGGCTGCGCCAAACCGAGAGGAAGACAGCACGATTCATGAAACAGTTAATTTTTTGTCTTTTTAAGGTCGGATATTAAACAAAGTGCTTCACTCCTCATGTTGTCCTTTTGTGAGGGTGGATGCAATGATGTCACTGAGGAAGCAGTAAAAGCGTCTGCTGTTTTCCCACAAATCTTCAGACATAATGCTGATGAAAATCTTTGAATTAAGAGCAACGTTATACCAAGCTGAAAAGGAGCAGTTCACTGCCCTCTTTGGTTTAAGTTTCAAGACAGGTTTTTCTTTGACTTCTATCAAAAGTGAAGAATAGGTCATAAACCCCGCCCCCTCCATGTTAATGGCTGGGACATGGGCCAAACTACAAACCAAAGTACATGTCAAATTTTACTGATTGTTAAAGTGTTTGTTTTCTGATGAGTTTGGTGTTAGTTAGTAATTTTATGCTATAAATTGGGGTTTGACGACATGATTGACAGCTATGTGTGCCAATCATTGTGCTCGCGATCAATGGTGCTGCTCGTAACTGGTCGTACAGGTGTATAAGCGGGAACTCGATACCAGAGAGATCACCACTGCACAGACAGGTGGCTTCAAATGACGTCACCAGAGCAAGATGGTAGCACTCTTATCCCAAATATTTTGGCTTCTTTTCCATACAGTGGGAGGAAGTAGAGACTCACAGTCTACGGTTAGGTGCAGTGCTTAATTTTTAAATCAAGAGCTGCCAATTTCAGCTGAGCGGGTAAAAAACAAAAAATCATTGAGCGCGTTAAAAGCACAACACCTGGCAAACAGACAAAAACCTGTGTTTGCTGTGTTGAAACTAAACAAGAATTTCATAATAAACAACACACAATATTGTTTCACCCTCTGACACGACAATGATACCTTGCAAACACTTGTTCCCACAACGATGAGACAAATAATCGACCATACTCATTTCTCATGACACAAACACCCACTAGCGCTGATGCTTACAGTAACAGGCCATGCCACAGTATTATATGCACATATCATGCTCACAGCGATGGCTCTTACAAGTTTTAATTAGCCATTTCACAGCACAAACGCCCACGTGCTTTGCTGTGGGTCTTACACTAACTTAATGCTAATAATATGTTGCGTCCCCAATTCATTGGCCTGATGCATTAATTAATAATCATCATACTCATCATCACCCCGCTAATCAATCATCAACACTACACAGCAGGGGACAGTAATAAAAGCCCACAAACAGCCCACAGAGCATCCACAGAGCCTACTGTGTTAGCACTGCTGCTACTAGCACTGTGTTTGCTACCTGTGCTGCTATGATGTCACCATGTTGATCTGCTAAAATTAATTGTGGCCTGCTTAGGGTCTGACTGACGGACTGGTTTGAAAAATTCAACACATTTGTTTCTCTTTTTGACAGTTAACCAGTTTCCTCCTTGTTGCTAAGGACATACAGACTCCAACTGCAGTTTGTGTACAAAACTCGCTTAAGGCGTCACTAGCGTCACCTCAGTGACTGACCTGATAGATTTACAAGTTACTTAAATGGGAAATAGAATGACATCTCAGGAAACAATATAAATATATTACATATATACTTTGTGCATATTATATTTAAGATCACACAAAATCTGTTCAGAGATTTTGATAGTGACAGTGAGCAGAATAGGTAGCAGAACACAGGCAGTCCAAAGTGAGAGGTCCAGGATCCACAAAAGAAACCACGCCCAACAGTGATGTCACAGGGTCCTGAGGTTCACCTGTACATCACTACGGCAAGCTGAGAAGTCAAACCACTGGCAGTCAGCAAAACACTAGGCTCATTCGAGATGAGCCAGGCCTGCGCAGATTCGATCACCGGCAATTGGCGCACCATGCATGCTGGTTAGTTTTGTGTCCGACTTCACCCCTACTTGCTCTGATGTATTACAAAAGTGGGCGGCGATAAAATCGCAAGAGCGAGGCAGGCCGCAGTTTTTAGAGCCAGGCGTTGCAGTTGCTCTCCACCGACTGCACCGCCTGGCTCTCACCTGATCTAACAGCTGATTGGTTTTGATGTGGACTCAACAATATGACGTTAACTTTTTGTTGAATTTCAGATTTTTTAGTTTTATTTGTCCAATTTGAAGGTTTATTCTCTTAACAGAATACATGTTGTGTGACTGATGGAGACTGAGAACAAACTTACATATAAGTCTCACAATATTTTCATAAATTGACATCATGTCGGACAGGATGTAAGTGTTTCCGTGACTTCCTGTACGGACTGAGGGCTTGATCGCAGCTATTTGTCACCGCCCCCTGCTGCAGCCGCCTGCTCTCGTCCACTTTCCAGGCGAGATGCAGTTCATCTCGAATGAGCCTAAGATTTTCAGAGAGTGTGAAGTTACCCTTTGCGTTCACATGTTAGGTGTTATTTAAGCCATTTTTTTGGGCCAAATCATTGTATAGTATGCTAGAAAAACAGTAATAGTGCAGTAGGTCACAACCGTCAACTGTATGGTCACAACACATGAAATAAAAAGTGGTAGTATAGTATGTTGGAAAATAAGTCACAGTATAGTACACCAAAAAGTTATAGTATAGTATGTCACAACATGACATAAAAAACATAGTTTGGGATTCAACAAAATATGTTACACTATAGTATGCCATAAAAGCGTCATTGTATAGTATGTCATAACAAGTGCCAGAAAAAAGTCACAACATAACAAAAACATGACATAAAGAATCTGAGTATGCCACAAAAAGAAATAGTATAGTCTGCCATTAAAAACAGTCATACTATAATATGTAATAAAACAAGACCTAAATAAAATTCATAGTATAGTAAGTCATTAAAAAAAGTAAGTGTAGTCAGCCATAAAAAAGTCATAGTATGGTATGCCATAACACATAACATAAAAAAAAACAGCATGTTTAGTCTTATTGTTGTAATTGTGGCCATCCAGGAGTAATAATAATAATAATTTGACAAGAATCACAGTCAGACAAATTTGACATTGAAACGCTAAATTAATAGTTAATAGTTGTTTTACTGTTAATAAACAATGACATGATAATAATGTGTAGTCATTTTAGTAATGCTATAGTTTATGATATTTTAAAAGTTTATTGTTGCAAACATTATATTTTAAATACTGTCTTTGTTAATGGTTAATAAATAGTTTGTAAATCTATAAACATTATTTGGATATGTTTATAAAGGTGTAACTAATAGTTACCTTGGTTAATGCTGTGTAGTGCATCTATAAACAGAACCCGAGTGGCCATTATAAAGTTACAGTGTTTATAGAGACAGTACACAGTATTTACCAGCACTTAACAAGGTATTATAATCATCATAGCTATTACTGCCAATAATTAACTAATTACAAATACTTAATGTCGTTACAATTTGTGAAACAAACTGTTAAAACACCATGAACTACTTATAAATAGTAAACATTAGAAATTATTATTTCATTGTTTGTTAACAGTATAATGATTATTAACTAAAGTTTAATTAACTACCAATTTGCTATTTATTAATGGTGGTTTTATTACAGTGATACCCTTATTATTATTTATTCATTTTTAACAGTGCTGCCGTGTTACCTAGATTTTACTAATTGCTCTGGTGAGTTAAATATAAGGCCAGTGTTACATTAAAGTGGATTTTTCCTTTAATAGACATGATATGCTTTCACAGTAAAGCTCTCACTTATTATGACGCGTTTCACAGGAGAAGCTGTATCGCTCAGGAGACATTCCAAGGTCATATGGAAGCTTTAATTGCACTTGTAGAGCTCTACTAATAGTTCAACAGATGTAATGACCATTGATATGGTGATGTTCTTTAAAGTATCCTTCCCTCACGCATTTAGCTTAATTGGACCTGTTTGTCACTTTAATCAGAGCAATTAGAGCGATAGCGGTAAGATATGTGCCCTTGTGACGAGCAGTACTACATTACATTAGGTGTGAAAGCTGACTTGTGTGTGTGTGTGTGTGTGTGTGTGTGTAAGAGAAATGGGATGAGATGGAGCGACCGAGGCTGACAGAAAGCCAAAGAGATGAAGACAGAGATGAGTGTGGAGAGCGTTCTCTTAGAAGTATGCTTCATCCGTAACAGGGTGTTTATCACTGACGAGGGAGTCAGCTCACTTTATTTCACATTAAAGTCACAGGAAGTTTGAAAAGTGACTTCTCAGCAGCAAATCTTTGCCTTAATCAATATTCCCTGAGCAATCACCTGCGAGAAAGGGATTGGTGCACAGCAGGGAACTCCTGCAGAGAGAAGGGGAGAGAGTTGGGGAAAAAGCAATCCATCCAGTGGTGCAGATCAGAGTGTGGGAGTAGAAAACTTGGAGTGAATACTGAGTGAAGGACAGCCGAAGAACACAGTCAACTTACAACCATGGGACAAAGATGATGGCACAGAGACAGAGAGAGGCAGGGAGAGAAACGAGCGATAGCACTGAAAGTAGGCATTTCTCAAATCCTTGTCCTTGTGTGTGCATTTTTTAAAGACATATTTATTTAGCAAAACACAGAGAACATAACAGGACTAGAGTTGTGTTGATTCCCAGTGACTGGTTGTTCGCCTTGTGAGATTGTCCGAGGCCTAAATCTAATCTCAGCGCAGCCTCGGTAAGCTGTCTGCATATTTACAGTGATCTTGGAGGTCTCGGGAAAGCCTGCAGCACAAACTGCTCTGGGAGACCTGAGTCTGAACACGGTTCACAAGCTCTGTGGGGGACTGTGTTGTTTTATGATATGAATAATTTTACAAATAATTAAATGTAGCAGTGGGTGACAAATTAAAGGGAAAACCACAAACAGCTTTGCAGCAAAAAGAAACTCTCTCATCATTCAAAGAGGACTGTTGGCTCCTATTCATGTTTGAAAGAGCAACAGTTGATGGGTTAACTCCAACACTTGACTGACCAAAGGTGTAAGTTCATCACTCACTCAACCAGTCTGGGACAGACTCACACATTTGTAGTTCTGGCCCTGCTTTGCTGTTCAAGATGAAGAAGAAGAGGAGGAAATCTTGCATCACTAAGGATGGACACGCAGAAGATGTTGAATGAGCCAGGTATGGTATGTCGTTGTAGAATTCATAGTATAGTATGCCAGAAATAAACAATTATACCATAGTCCATTATAGAATATGTATATATTTAAAAAATCAATGTATTTCATTAAACATCACTTACAAAACCCCAGAATATACTATAAAAAAAGTCTATGCCATAGAAATATCAGAATATAGGAGCTCATAAAATGTGAAAAAAGCATAGTACAACAAAGCAGAAAAAAGGTCATGATATTGTACATCAAAAAACACAACTAAAAAAATCATAATATAGTACAAAAGGAATAAAAGTCATAGTTTATTAGTGATGAAAAAATCACTTTAAAAAGTCATAGTATAACAGCAGAACAAAGTCATAATATATTGTGGCAAAAAAACATCATAGTATAGTATGTCGTCAAAAATCATGAAAAAAAGTCATAGTATAGTATGTCCTCAAAAATCATGAAAAAACATCATAGTATAGTTGTTACGGCTGTATGTGCCCTGTTCTGCTGTATGTGCTCTGTATGTATTCTGTTCTGCTGTGCTTTTCCCTCCTTTGTAGATCTGCCCAGGTGTGCTGCATCAGGTAACGAGGTGCAGTGCACCTGGCATGGAGGAAGTATTTAAGAGCTCCTGTGCAAGCACCAAAGGAGGAGAGGTTCTGGTGTGGGGACTGCTGGTCCTGCTGCCTCTCCCCATGGGATTTTTGTGTGTGTTGTTTTTGTTTTAATTCTAATAAATCCCATGCATTTCAGTGTTTTAAAGGTGTTCGTGTGATTGCTTTTTTTGAGTCAGATTTGGAGTTTTGTTCGCCCCATAGGGCCGCCTCACGGTGGGGCGTAACAATAGTATGTCGTCAAAAATCATGAGAAAAACATCATAGTATAGTACGTTATCAAAAATCATGAAAAAAAGTCATAGTATAGTATGTCGTCCAAAATCATAAAAAAAACGTCATAGTATAGTATCTCGTCCAAAATCATAAAAAAACGTCATAGTATAGTATGTCGTCCAAAATCATGAAAAAACGTTATAGTATAGTATCTCGTCCAAAATCATAAAAAAACGTCATAGTATAGTATGTCGTCCAAAACCATGAAAAAAACGTTATAGTATAGTATGTCGTCCAAAATCATGAAAAAACATTATAGTATAGTATGTCGTCCAAAATCATGAAAAAACGTCATAGTATAGTATGTCGTCCAAAATCATAAAAAAACGTCATAGTATAGTATGTCGTACAAAATCATGAAAAAACGTCATAGTATAGTATGTCGTCCAAAATCATGAAAAAACGTCATAGTATAGTATGTTGTCCAAAATGATGAAAAAAACGTCATAGTATAGTATGTCGTCCAAAATCATGAAAAAATGTTATAGTATAGTATGTCGTCCAAAATCATGAAAAAAAAGCCATAGTATAGTATGTCGTCCAAAATCATGAAAAAACGTCATTGTATAGCATGTCGTCAAAAATCTTGAAAAAAAGTCATAATATAGTATGTCGTCAAAAATCATGAAAAAACATCATAGTATAGTATGTCGTCCAAAATCATGAAAAAACGTCATTGTATAGCATGTCGTCAAAAATCATGAAAAAACGTCATAGTATAGTATGTCGTCCAAAATCATGAAAAAACATCATAGTATAGTATGTCGTCAAAAATCATGAAAAAAAGTCACAGTATAGTATGTCGTCAAAAATCATGAAAAAACATCATAGTATAGTTGTTACAGCTGTATGTGCCCTGTTCTGCTGTATGTGCTCTGTATGTATTCTGTTCTGCTGTGCTTTTCCCTCCTTTGTAGATCTGCCCAGGTGTGCTGCATCAGGTAACGAGGTGCAGTGCACCTGGCATGGAGGAAGTATTTAAGAGCTCCTGTGCAAGCAGCAAAGGAGGAGAGGTTCTGGTGTGGGGACTGCTGGTCCTGCTGCCTCTCCCCATGGGATTTTTGTGTGTCTTGTTTTTGTTTTAATTCTAATAAATCCCATGCATTTCAGTGTTTTAAAGGTGTTCGTGTGATTGCTTTTTTTTGAGTCAGATTTGGAGTTTTGTTCGCCCCATAGGGCCGCCTAAGGGTGGGGCGTAACAATAGTATGTCGTCAAAAGTCATGAGAAAAACATCATAGTATAATATATCATCAAAAATCATGAAAAAACATCATAGTATAGTATGTCTGCAAAAATCATGAAAAAAAGTCATAGTATAGTATGTCATCCAAAATCATAAAAAACGTCATTGTATAGTATGTCGTCCAAAATGATGAAAAAAACGTCATAGTATAGCATGTCGTCCAAAATGATGAAAAAAACGTCATAGTATAGTATGTCGTTCAAAATCATAAAAAAAACGTCATAGTATAGTATGTCGTCCAAAATGATGAAAAAACGTTATAGTATAGTATGTCGTTCAAAATCATAAAAAAAACGTCATAGTATAGTATGTCGTCCAAAATGATGAAAAAACGTTATAGTATAGTATGTCGTTCAAAATCATAAAAAAAACGTCATAGTATAGCATGTCGTCCAAAATCATGAAAAAACGTCATAGTATAGTATGTCGTCCAAAATCATAAAAAAAACGTCATACTATAGTATGTCGTCCAAAATGATGAAAAAACGTCATAGTATAGTATGTCGTTCAAAATCATAAAAAAAACGTCATAGTATAGTATGTCGTCCAAAATCATAAAAAAAACGTCATAGTATAGTATGTCGTCCAAAATCATAAAAAAATGTAATAGTATAGTATGTCGTCCAAAATGATGAAAAAACGTTATAGTATAGTATGTCGTTCAAAATCATAAAAAAAAACGTCATAGTATAGTATGTCATTCAAAATCATAAAAAAAAACGTCATAGTATAGTATGTCGTTCAAAATCATAAAAAAAAACGTCATAGTATAGTATGTCGTCCAAAATGATGAAAAAACGTCATAGTATAGCATGTCGTCCAAAATGATGAAAAAACGTTATAGTATAGTATGTCGTCCAAAATCATAAAAAAAACGTCATAGTATAGTATGTCGTCCAAATTCATAAAAAAACGTCATAGTATAGTATGTCGTCCAAAACCATGAAAAAAAAGTCATAGTATAGTATGTCGTCCAAAATCATGAAAAAAACGTCATAGTATAGCATGTCGTCCAAAATGATGAAAAAACGTTATAGTATAGTATGTCGTCCAAAATCATAAAAAAAACGTCATAGTATAGTATGTCGTCCAAATTCATAAAAAAACGTCATAGTATAGTATGTCGTCCAAAATCATGAAAAAACGTCATAGTATAGTATGTCGTCCAAAACCATGAAAAAAAAGTCATAGTATAGTATGTCGTCCAAAATCATAAAAAAAACGTCATAGTATAGTATGTCGTCCAAAATCATGAAAAAACGTCATAGTATAGTATGTCGTCCAAAATCATGAAAAAACGTCATAGTATAGTATGTTGTCCAAAATCATGAAAAAACGTCATAGTATAGTATGTCGTCCAAAACCATGAAAAAAAGTCATAGTATAGTATGTCGTCCAAAATCATAAAAAAACGTCATAGTATAGTATGTCGTCCAAAACCATGAAAAAAAGCCATAGTATAGTATGTCGTCCAAAATCATAAAAAAACGTCATAGTATAGTATGTCGTCCAAAACCATGAAAAAAACGTCATAGTATAGCATGTCGTCCAAAATCATGAAAAAACGTCATAGTATAGTATGTCGTCCAAAATCATAAAAAAACGTCATAGTATAGTATGTCGTCCAAAATCATGAAAAAACGTCATAGTATAGTATGTCGTCCAAAACAATGAAAAAAAAGTCATAGTATAGTATGTCGTCCAAAATCATGAAAAAACGTCATAGTATAGTATGTTGTCCAAAATCATGAAAAAACGTCATACAATAGTATGTCGTCCAAAATCATAAAAAAATGTTATAGTATAGTATGTCGTCCAAAACCATGAAAAAAAAGTTATAGTATAGTATGTCGTCCAAAATCATAAAAAAAACGTCATAGTATAGTATGTCGTCCAAAATCATGAAAAAACGTCATAGTATAGTATGTCGTTCAAAATCATAAAAAAACGTCATAGTATAGTATGTCGTCCAAAATCATAAAAAAACGTCATAGTATAGCATGTCGTCCAAAATCATGAAAAAACGTCATAGTATAGTATGTCGTTCAAAATCATAAAAAAACGTCATAGTATAGTATGTCGTCCAAAACCATGAAAAAAAAGTCATAGTATAGTATGTCGTCCAAAATCATAAAAAAACGTCATAGTATAGTATGTCGTCCAAAATCATAAAAAAATGTCATAGTATAGTATGTCGTCCAAAATCATGAAAAAACGTCATAGTATAGTATGTCGTCCAAAATGATGAAAAAAACGTCATAGTATAGTATGTCGTCCAAAATGATGAAAAAAACGTCATAGTATAGTATGTCGTCCAAAATCATGAAAAAACGTCATAGTATAGTATGTCGTCCAAAATGATGAAAAAAACGTCATAGTATAGTATGTCGTCCAAAATGATGAAAAAAAACGTCATAGTATAGTATGTCGTCCAAAATCATAAAAAAAAAGTCATAGTATAGTATGTCGTCCAAAATCATGAAAAAACGTCATAGTATAGTATGTCGTCCAAAACCATGAAAAAAAAGTCATAGTATAGTATGTCGTCCAAAATCATGAAAAAACGTCATAGTATAGTATGTCGTCCAAAATCATAAAAAAACGTCATAGTATAGTATGTCGTCCAAAATCATGAAAAAACGTCATAGTATAGTATGTCGTCCAAAATCATGAAAAAACGTCATAGTATAGTATGTCGTCCAAAATCATAAAAAAAACGTCATAGTATAGTATGTCGTCCAAAATCATGAAAAAACGTTATAGTATAGTATGTCGTTCAAAATCATAAAAAAAACGTCATAGTATAGTATGTCGTCCAAAATCATGAAAAAACGTCATAGTATAGTATGTCGTCCAAAATCATGAAAAAACGTCATAGTATAGTATGTCGTCCAAAATCATAAAAAAACGTCATAGTATAGTATGTCGTCCAAAATCATGAAAAAACGTTATAGTATAGTATGTCGTTCAAAATCATAAAAAAAAATCATAGTATAGTATGTCGTCCAAAACCATGAAAAAAAAGTCATAGTATAGTATGTCGTCCAAAATCATAAAAAAACGTCATAGTATAGTATGTCGTCCAAAATCATAAAAAAAACGTCATAGTAGAGTATGTCGTCCAAAATCATGAAAAAACGTCATTGTATAGCATGTCGTCCAAAATCATGAAAAAAAGTCATAGTATAGTATGTCGTCCAAAATCATGAAAAAATGTTATAGTATAGTATGTCGTCCAAAATGATGAAAAAAACGTCATAGTATAGTATGTCGTCCAAAATCATAAAAAAAACGTCATAGTATAGTATGTCGTCCAAAATCATGAAAAAACGTCATAGTATAGTATGTCGTCCAAAATGATGAAAAAAAAAGTCATAGTATAGTATGTCGTCCAAAATCATAAAAAAAACGTCATAGTATAGTATGTCGTCCAAAATCATGAAAAAACGTCATAGTATAGTATGTCGTCCAAAACCATGAAAAAAACGTCATAGTATAGCATGTCGTCCAAAATCATGAAAAAACGTCATAGTATAGTATGTCGTCCAAAATCATGAAAAAAAGTCATAGTATAGTATGTCGTCCAAAATCATGAAAAAATGTTATAGTATAGTATGTCGTCCAAAATCATAAAAAAAACGTCATAGTATAGTATGTCGTCCAAAATCATGAAAAAATGTTATAGTATAGTATGTCGTCCAAAATCATAAAAAAAACGTCATAGTATAGTATGTCGTCCAAAATCATGAAAAAACGTCATAGTATAGTATGTCGTCCAAAATCATGAAAAAAAGTCATAGTATAGTATGTCGTCCAAAATCATGAAAAAATGTTATAGTATAGTATGTCGTCCAAAATGATGAAAAAAACGTCATAGTATAGTATGTCGTCCAAAATCATAAAAAAACGTCATAGTATAGTATGTCGTCCAAAATCATGAAAAAACGTTATAGTATAGTATGTCGTCCAAAATCATGAAAAAACGTTATAGTATAGTATGTCGTCCAAAACCATGAAAAAACGTCATAGTATAGTATGTCGTCCAAAATCATGAAAAAACGTTATAGTATAGTATGTCGTCCAAAATCATGAAAAAACGTCATAGTATAGTATGTCGTCCAAAATCATGAAAAAAAAGTCATAGTATAGTATGTCGTCCAAAATCATGAAAAAACGTCATAGTATAGTATGTCGTCCAAAATCATGAAAAAACGTCATAGTATAGTATGTCGTCCAAAATCATGAAAAAACGTCATAGTATAGTATGTCGTCCAAAATCATAAAAAAACGTCATAGTATAGTATGTCGTCCAAAATCATAAAAAAAACGTCATAGTAGAGTATGTCGTCCAAAATCATGAAAAAACGTCATTGTATAGCATGTCGTCCAAAATCATGAAAAAAAGTCATAGTATAGTATGTCGTCCAAAATCATGAAAAAATGTTATAGTATAGTATGTCGTCCAAAATGATGAAAAAAACGTCATAGTATAGTATGTCGTCCAAAATCATAAAAAAAACGTCATAGTATAGTATGTCGTCCAAAATCATGAAAAAACGTCATAGTATAGTATGTCGTCCAAAATGATAAAAAAAAAGTCATAGTATAGTATGTCGTCCAAAATCATAAAAAAAACGTCATAGTATAGTATGTCGTCCAAAATCATGAAAAAACGTCATAGTATAGTATGTCGTCCAAAACCATGAAAAAAACGTCATAGTATAGCATGTCGTCCAAAATCATGAAAAAACGTCATAGTATAGTATGTCGTCCAAAATCATGAAAAAAAGTCATAGTATAGTATGTCGTCCAAAATCATGAAAAAATGTTATAGTATAGTATGTCGTCCAAAATGATGAAAAAAACGTCATAGTATAGTATGTCGTCCAAAATCATAAAAAAAACGTCATAGTATAGTATGTCGTCCAAAATCATGAAAAAATGTTATAGTATAGTATGTCGTCCAAAATCATAAAAAAAACGTCATAGTATAGTATGTCGTCCAAAATCATGAAAAAACGTCATAGTATAGTATGTCGTCCAAAATCATGAAAAAAAGTCATAGTATAGTATGTCGTCCAAAATCATGAAAAAATGTTATAGTATAGTATGTCGTCCAAAATGATGAAAAAAACGTCATAGTATAGTATGTCGTCCAAAATCATAAAAAAAACGTCATAGTATAGTATGTCGTCCAAAATCATGAAAAAACGTTATAGTATAGTATGTCGTCCAAAATCATGAAAAAACGTTATAGTATAGTATGTCGTCCAAAACCATGAAAAAACGTCATAGTATAGTATGTCGTCCAAAATCATGAAAAAACGTTATAGTATAGTATGTCGTCCAAAATCATGAAAAAACGTCATAGTATAGTATGTCGTCCAAAATCATGAAAAAAAAGTCATAGTATAGTATGTCGTCCAAAATCATGAAAAAACGTCATAGTATAGTATGTCGTCCAAAATCATGAAAAAACGTCATAGTATAGTATGTCGTCCAAAATCATGAAAAAACGTCATAGTATAGTATGTCGTCCAAAATCATGAAAAAACGTCATACTATAGTATGTCGTCCAAAATCATGAAAAAACGTCATAGTATAGTATGTCGTCCAAAATCATGAAAAAACGTCATAGTATAGTATGTCGTCCAAAATGATGAAAAAAAAAGTCATAGTATAGTATGTCGTCCAAAACCATGAAAAAAACGTCATAGTATAGTATGTCGTCCAAAATCATAAAAAAACGTTATAGTATAGCATGTCGTCCAAAATCATAAAAAAAACGTCATAGTATAGCATGTCGTGCAAAATGATGAAAAAAACGTCATAGTATAGTATGTCGTTCAAAATCATAAAAAAAACGTCATAGTATAGTATGTCGTCAAAAACCATGAAAAAACGTCATAGTATAGTATGTCGTCCAAAATCATAAAAAAAACGTCATAGCATAGTATGTCGTTCAAAATCATAAAAAAAACGTCATGGTATAGTATGTCGTCCAAAATCATAAAAAAAAAGTCATAGTATAGCATGTCGTCCAAAATGATGAAAAAAACGTCATAGTATAGTATGTCGTTCAAAATCATAAAAAAAACGTCATAGTATAGTATGTCGTCCAAAATGATGAAAAAACGATATAGTATAGTATGTCGTCCAAAATCATAAAAAAAACGTCATAGTATAGTATGTCGTCCAAAATCATAAAAAAATGTTATAGTATAGTATGTCGTCCAAAATGATGAAAAAACGTTATAGTATAGTATGTCGTCCAAAATCATGAAAAAAAGTCATAGTATAGTATGTCGTCCAAAATGATGAAAAAAACGTCATAGTATAGTATGTCGTCCAAAATCATAAAAAAAAACGTCATAGTATAGTATGTCGTCCAAAATGATCAAAAAACGTTATAGTATAGTATGTCGTTCAAAATCATAAAAAAAACATCATAGTATAGTATGTCGTCAAAAATCATGAAAAAAAAGTCATAGTATAGTATGTCCTCAAAAATCATGAAAAAAAGTCATAGTATAGTATGTCCTCAAAAATCATGAAAAAACATAGTATAGTTGTTACAGCTGTATGTGCCCTGTTCTGCTGTATGTGCTCTGTATGTATTCTGTTCTGCTGTGCTTTGCCCTCCTTTGTAGATCTGCCCAGGTGTGCTGCATCAGGTAACGAGGTGCAGTGCACCTGGCATGGAGGAAGTATTTAAGAGCTCCTGTGCAAGCAGCAAAGGAGGAGAGGTTCTGGTGTGGGGACTGCTGGTCCTGCTGCCTCTCCCCATGGGATTTTTGTGTGTGTTGTTTTTGTTTTAATTCTAATAAATCCCATGCATTTCAGTGTTTTAAAGGTGTTCGTGTGGTTGCTTTTTTTTGAGTGAGATTTGGAGTTTTGTTCGCCTCAAAGGGCCGCATAAGGGTGGGGCGTAACAATAGTATGTCGTCAAAAATCATGAAAAAACATCATAGTATAATATATCATCAAAAATCATGAAAAAACATCATAGTATAGTATGTCGTCAAAAATCTTGAAAAAAAGTCATAGTATAGTATGTCGTTCAAAATCATAAAAAAAAGTCATAGTATAGTATGTCGTCCAAAATCATAAAAAAAACGTCATAGTATAGTATGTCGTCCAAAATCATGATAAAATGTTATAGTATAGTATGTCGTCCAAAATCATGAAAAAACGTTATAGTATAGTATGTTGTCCAAAATGATGAAAAAAACGTCATAGTATAGTATGTCGTCCAAAATCATAAAAAAAACGTCATAGTATAGTATGTCGTCCAAAATCATGAAAAAACGTTATAGTATAGTATGTTGTCCAAAATGATGAAAAAAACGTCATAGTATAGTATGTCGTCCAAAATCATGAAAAAACGTTATAGTATAGTATGTCGTCCAAAACCATGAAAAAAAAGTCATAGTATAGTATGTCGTCCAAAATCATAAAAAAAACGTCATAGTATAGTATGTCGTCCAAAATCATGAAAAAACGTCATTGTATAGTATGTCGTCCAAAATCATGAAAAAAAAGGCATAGTATACTATGTCGTCCAAAATCATGAAAAAAAAAGCCATAGTATAGCATGTCGTCAAAAATCATGAAAAAACATCATAGTATAGTATGTCGTCCAAAATCGTAAAAAAATGTTATAGTATAGTATGTCGTCCAAAATGATAAAAAAACGTTATAGTATAGTATGTCGTTCAAAATCATGAAAAAAACGTCATAGTATAGTATGTCGTCCAAAATCATAAAAAAATGTTATAGTATAGTATGTTGTCCAAAATCATGAAAAAACGTCATAGTATAGCATGTCGTCCAAAATGATGAAAAAAACGTCATAGTATAGTATGTCGTCCAAAATGATGAAAAAACGTTATAGTATAGTATGTCGTTCAAAATCATAAAAAAAACGTCATAGTATAGTATGTCGTCCAAAATCATAAAAAAATGTTATAGTATAGTATGTCGTCCAAAATGATGAAAAAACGTCATAGTATAGTATGTCGTTCAAAATCATAAAAAAAACGTCATAGTAGTATGTCGTCCAAAATCATGAAAAAACGTCATAGTATAGCATGTCGTCCAAAATGATGAAAAAAACGTCATAGTATAGTATGTCGTCCAAAATCATAAAAAAAACGTCATAGTATAGTATGTCGTCCAAAATCATAAAAAAAACGTCATAGTATAGTATGTCGTCCAAAATCATAAAAAAATGTTATAGTATAGCATGTCGTCCAAAATGATGAAAAAAACGTCATAGTATAGTATGTCGTCCAAAATCATAAAAAAATGTTATAGTATAGTATGTCGTCCAAAATGATGAAAAAACGTTATAGTATAGTATGTCGTTCAAAATCATAAAAAAAACGTCATAGTATAGTATGTCGTCCAAAATCATAAAAAAATGTTATAGTATAGTATGTCGTCCAAAATGCTGAAAAAACGTCATAGTATAGTATGTCATTCAAAATCATAAAAAAACGTCATAGTATAGTATGTCGTCCAAAATCATAAAAAAAACGTCATAGTATAGTATGTCGTCCAAAATCATGAAAAAACGTTATAGTATAGTATGTCGTCCAAAACCATGAAAAAAAAGTCATAGTATAGTATGTCGTCCAAAATCATAAAAAAAACGTCATAGTATAGTATGTCGTCCAAAATCATGAAAAAACGTTATAGTATAGTATGTCGTCCAAAATCATGAAAAAACGTCATTGTATAGTATGTCGTCCAAAATCATGAAAAAAAAGGCATAGTATAGTATGTCGTCCAAAATCATGAAAAAAAAAGCCATAGTATAGCATGTCGTCAAAAATCATGAAAAAACATCATAGTATAGTATGTCGTCCAAAATCGTAAAAAAATGTTATAGTATAGTATGTCGTCCAAAATGATAAAAAAACGTTATAGTATAGTATGTCGTTCAAAATCATAAAAAAAACGTCATAGTATAGTATGTCGTCCAAAATCATAAAAAAATGTTATAGTATAGTATGTTGTCCAAAATCATGAAAAAACGTCATAGTATAGCATGTCGTCCAAAATGATGAAAAAAACGTCATAGTATAG
Source organism: Cephalopholis sonnerati (assembly GCA_019142605.1). Lineage (NCBI taxonomy): Eukaryota > Metazoa > Chordata > Actinopteri > Perciformes > Serranidae > Cephalopholis > Cephalopholis sonnerati. The sequence goes on along the minus strand of JAGQAX010000010.1, from coordinate 15,503,121 downwards.
TATGTCGTCCAAAATGATGAAAAAACGTTATAGTATAGTATGTCGTTCAAAATCATAAAAAAAACGTCATAGTATAGTATGTCGTCCAAAATCATAAAAAAATGTTATAGTATAGTATGTCGTCCAAAATGATGAAAAAACGTTATAGTATAGTATGTCGTTCAAAATCATAAAAAAAACGTCATAGTAGTATGTCGTCCAAAATCATGAAAAAACGTCATAGTATAGCATGTCGGCCGAAATCATGAAAAAAACGTCATAGTATAGTATGTCGTCCAAAATCATAAAAAAAACGTCATAGTATAGTATGTCGTCCAAAATCATAAAAAAAACGTCATAGTATAGTATGTCGTCCAAAATCATAAAAAAATGTTATAGTATAGCATGTCGTCCAAAATGATGAAAAAAACGTCATAGTATAGTATGTCGTCCAAAATCATAAAAAAATGTTATAGTATAGCATGTCGTTCAACATCATAAAAAAAACGTCATATTATAGTATGTCGTCCAAAATCATAAAAAAATGTTATAGTATAGTATGTCGTCCAAAATGATGAAAAAACGTTATAGTATAGTATGTCGTTCAAAATCATAAAAAAAACGTCATAGTATAGTATGTCGTCCAAAATCATAAAAAAATGTTATAGTATAGTATGTCGTCCAAAATGCTGAAAAAACGTCATAGTATAGTATGTCGTTCAAAATCATAAAAAACGTCATAGTATAGTATGTCGTCAAAAATCATAAAAAAAACGTCATAGTATAGTATGTCGTCAAAAATCATAAAAAAAACGTCATAGTATAGTATGTCGTCCAAAATCATGAAAAAACGTCATAGTATAGTATGTCGTTCAAAATCATAAAAAAAGTCATAGTATAGTATGTCGTCCAAAATCATAAAAAAACGTCATAGTATAGTATGTCGTTCGAAATCATAAAAAAAACGTCATAGTATAGCATGTCGTCCAAAATGATGAAAAAAACGTAATCGTATAGTATGTCGTTCAAAATCATAAAAAAAACATCATAGTATAGTATGTTGTCCAAAATCATAAAAAAATGTTATAGTATAGTATGTCGTCCAAAATGATGAAAAAACGTTATAGTATAGTATGTCGTTCAAAATCATAAAAAAAACGTCATAGTATAGTATGTCGTCCAAAATGATGAAAAAACGTTATAGTATAGTATGTCGTTCAAAATCATAAAAAAAACGTCATAGTATAGTATGTCGTCCAAAATCATAAAAAAATGTTATAGTATAGTATGTCGTCCAAAATGATGAAAAAACGTTATAGTATAGTATGTCGTTCAAAATCATAAAAAAAACGTCATAGTAGTATGTCGTCCAAAATCATGAAAAAACGTCATAGTATAGCATGTCGTCCAAAATGATGAAAAAAACGTCATAGTATAGTATGTCGTCCAAAATCATAAAAAAAACGTCATAGTATAGTATGTCGTCCAAAATCATAAAAAAAACGTCATAGTATAGTATGTCGTCCAAAATCATAAAAAAATGTTATAGTATAGCATGTCGTCCAAAATGATGAAAAAAACGTCATAGTATAGTATGTCGTCCAAAATCATAAAAAAATGTTATAGTATAGCATGTCGTTCAACATCATAAAAAAAACGTCATATTATAGTATGTCGTCCAAAATCATAAAAAAATGTTATAGTATAGTATGTCGTCCAAAATGATGAAAAAACGTTATAGTATAGTATGTCGTTCAAAATCATAAAAAAAACGTCATAGTATAGTATGTCGTCCAAAATCATAAAAAAATGTTATAGTATAGTATGTCGTCCAAAATGCTGAAAAAACGTCATAGTATAGTATGTCGTTCAAAATCATAAAAAACGTCATAGTATAGTATGTCGTCAAAAATCATAAAAAAAACGTCATAGTATAGTATGTCGTCAAAAATCATAAAAAAAACGTCATAGTATAGTATGTCGTCCAAAATCATGAAAAAACGTCATAGTATAGTATGTCGTTCAAAATCATAAAAAAAGTCATAGTATAGCATGTCGTCCAAAATCATAAAAAAACGTCATAGTATAGCATGTCGTCCAAAATCATAAAAAAACGTCATAGTATAGTATGTCGTTCAAAATCATAAAAAAAGTCATAGTATAGTATGTCGTCCAAAATCATAAAAAAACGTCATAGTATAGTATGTCGTTCGAAATCATAAAAAAAACGTCATAGTATAGCATGTCGTCCAAAATGATGAAAAAAACGTAATCGTATAGTATGTCGTTCAAAATCATAAAAAAAACATCATAGTATAGTATGTTGTCCAAAATCATAAAAAAATGTTATAGTATAGTATGTCGTCCAAAATGATGAAAAAACGTTATAGTATAGTATGTCGTTCAAAATCATAAAAAAAACGTCATAGTATAGTATGTCGTCCAAAATCATAAAAAAATGTTATAGTATAGTATGTCGTCCAAAATGATGAAAAAACGTTATAGTATAGTATGTCGTTCAAAATCATAAAAAAAACGTCATAGTATAGTATGTCGTCCAAAATCATGAAAAAACGTCATAGTATAGCATGTCGTCCAAAATGATGAAAAAAACGTCATAGTATAGTATGTCGTCCAAAATCATAAAAAAAAAGTCATAGTATAGTATGTCGTCCAAAATCATAAAAAAAACGTCATAGTATAGTATGTCGTCCAAAATCATAAAAAAACGTCATAGTATAGTATGTCGTTCAAAATCATAAAAAAAGTCATAGTATAGTATGTCGTCCAAAATCATAAAAAAACGTCATAGTATAGTATGTCGTTCAAAATCATAAAAAAACGTCATAGTATAGCATGTCGTCCAAAATCATAAAAAAACGTCATAGTATAGTATGTCGTCCAAAATCATAAAAAAAACGTCATAGTATAGCATGTCGTCCAAAATGATGAAAAAAAGTCATAGTATAGTATGTCGTCCAAAATGATGAAAAAACGTTATAGTATAGTATGTCGTTCAAAATCATAAAAAAAAAGTCATAGTATAGTATGTCGTCCAAAATCATAAAAAAATGTTATAGTATAGTATGTCGTCCAAAATGATGAAAAAACGTTATAGTATAGTATGTCGTCCAAAATCATAAAAAAAACGTCATAGTATAGTATGTCGTTCAAAATCATAAAAAAAACGTCATAGTATAGTATGTCGTCCAAAATCATGAAAAAACGTCATAGTATAGCATGTCGTCCAAAATGATGAAAAAAACGTCATAGTATAGTATGTCGTCCAAAATCATAAAAAAAACGTCATAGTATAGTATGTCGTCAAAAATCATAAAAAAAACGTCATAGTATAGTATGTCGTCCAAAATCATAAAAAAAACGTCATAGTATAGTATGTCGTCAAAAATCATAAAAAAAAAGTCATAGTATAGTATGTCGTCCAAAATCATAAAAAAACGTCATAGTATAGTATGTCGTCCAAAATCAGAAAAAAACGTCATAGTATAGTATGTCGTTTAAAATCATAAAAAAACGTCATAGTATAGCATGTCGTCCAAAATCATAAAAAAACGTCATAGTATAGTATGTCGTCCAAAATCATAAAAAAAACGTCATAGTATAGCATGTCGTCCAAAATGATGAAAAAAAGTCATAGTATAGTATGTCGTCCAAAATGATGAAAAAACGTTATAGTATAGTATGTCGTTCAAAATCATAAAAAAAACGTCATAGTATAGTATGTCGTCCAAAATCATAAAAAAATGTTATAGTATAGTATGTCGTCCAAAATGATGAAAAAAACGTTATAGTATAGTATGTCGTTCAAAATCATAAAAAAAACGTCATAGTATAGTATGTCGTCCAAAATGATGAAAAAAACGTCATAGTATAGCATGTCGTCCAAAATCATAAAAAAAACGTCATAGTATAGTATGTCGTCCAAAATCATAAAAAAAACGTCATAGTATAGTATGTCGTCCAAAATCATGAAAAAACGTCATAGTATAGCATGTCGTCCAAAATGATGAAAAAACCGTCATAGTATAGTATGTCGTCCAAAATCATAAAAAAATGTTATAGTATAGTATGTCGTCCAAAATGATGAAAAAACGTTATAGTATAGTATGTCGTCAAAAATCATAAAAAAAACGTCATAGTATAGTATGTCGTTCAAAATCATAAAAAAAACGTCATAGTATAGTATGTCGTCCAAAATCATAAAAAAAACGTCATAGTATAGCATGTCGTCCAAAATGATGAAAAAACCGTCATAGTATAGTATGTCGTCCAAAATCATAAAAAAATGTTATAGTATAGTATGTCGTCCAAAATGATGAAAAAACGTTATAGTATAGTATGTCGTCAAAAATCATAAAAAAAACGTCATAGTATAGTATGTCGTTCAAAATCATAAAAAAAACGTCATAGTATAGTATGTCGTCCAAAATCATGAAAAAACGTCATAGTATAGCATGTCGTCCAAAATGATGAAAAAAACGTCATAGTATAGTATGTCGTCCAAAATCATGAAAAAAACGTCATAGTATAGTATGTCGTCAAAAATCATAAAAAAAACGTCATAGTATAGTATGTCGTCCAAAATCATAAAAAAAACGTCATAGTATAGTATGTCGTCAAAAATCATAAAAAAAACGTCATAGTATAGTATGTCGTCCAAAATCATAAAAAAACGTCATAGTATAGCATGTCGTCCAAAATCATAAAAAAACGTCATAGTATAGTATGTCGTCCAAAATCATAAAAAAAACGTCATAGTATAGCATGTCGTCCAAAATGATGAAAAAAAGTCATAGTATAGTATGTCGTCCAAAATGATGAAAAAACGTTATAGTATAGTATGTCGTTCAAAATCATAAAAAAAAAGTCATAGTATAGTATGTCGTCCAAAATCATAAAAAAATGTTATAGTATAGTATGTCGTCCAAAATGATGAAAAAACGTTATAGTATAGTATGTCGTTCAAAATCATAAAAAAAACGTCATGGTATAGTATGTCGTCCAAAATCATAAAAAAAGTCATAGTATAGTATGTCGTTCAAAATCATAAAAAAAACGTCATAGTATAGTATGTCGTCCAAAATCATGAAAAAACGTCATAGTATAGCATGTCGTCCAAAATGATGAAAAAAACGTCATAGTATAGTATGTCGTCCAAAATCATAAAAAAAACGTCATAGTATAGTATGTCGTCCAAAATCATGAAAAAACGTTATAGTATAGTATGTCGTTCAAAATCATAAAAAAAAACGTCATAGTATAGTATGTCGTTCAAAATCATAAAAAAAAACGTCATAGTATAGTATGTCGTCCAAAATGATGAAAAAAAACGTCATAGTATAGTATGTCGTCCAAAATGATGAAAAAACGTTATAGTATAGTATGTCGTTCAAAATCATAAAAAAAACATCATAGTATAGTATGTCGTCCAAAATCATAAAAAAACGTCATTGTATAGCATGTCGTCAAAAATCATGAAAAAAAGTCATAGTATAGTATGTCGTCCAAAATCATGAAAAAACGTCATAGTATAGTATGTCGTCCAAAATCATGAAAAAAAGTCATAGTATAGTATGTCGTCCAAAATCATGAAAAAACGTTATAGTATAGTATGTCGTCCAAAATCATGAAAAAACGTCATTGTATAGTATGTCGTCCAAAATCATGAAAAAAAAGGCATAGTATAGTATGTCGTCCAAAATCATGAAAAAAAAAGCCATAGTATAGTATGTCGTCAAAAATCATGAAAAAACATCATAGTATAGTATGTCGTCCAAAATCGTAAAAAAATGTTATAGTATAGTATGTCGTCCAAAATGATAAAAAAACGTTATAGTATAGTATGTCGTTCAAAATCATAAAAAAAACGTCATAGTATAGTATGTCGTCCAAAATCATAAAAAAATGTTATAGTATAGTATGTTGTCCAAAATCATGAAAAAACGTCATAGTATAGCATGTCGTCCAAAATGATGAAAAAAACGTTATAGTATAGTATGTCGTCAAAAATCATAAAAAAAACGTCATAGTATAGTATGTCGTTCAAAATCATAAAAAAAACGTCATAGTATAGTATGTCGTCCAAAATCATGAAAAAACGTCATAGTATAGCATGTCGTCCAAAATGATGAAAAAAACGTCATAGTATAGTATGTCGTCCAAAATCATAAAAAAAACGTCATAGTATAGTATGTCGTCAAAAATCATAAAAAAAACGTCATAGTATAGTATGTCGTCCAAAATCATAAAAAAAACGTCATAGTATAGTATGTCGTCAAAAATCATAAAAAAAACGTCATAGTATAGTATGTCGTCCAAAATCATAAAAAAACGTCATAGTATAGCATGTCGTCCAAAATCATAAAAAAACGTCATAGTATAGTATGTCGTCCAAAATCATAAAAAAAACGTCATAGTATAGCATGTCGTCCAAAATGATGAAAAAAAGTCCTAGTATAGTATGTCGTCCAAAATGATGAAAAAACGTTATAGTATAGTATGTCGTTCAAAATCATAAAAAAAAAGTCATAGTATAGTATGTCGTCCAAAATCATAAAAAAATGTTATAGTATAGTATGTCGTCCAAAATGATGAAAAAACGTTATAGTATAGTATGTCGTTCAAAATCATAAAAAAAACGTCATGGTATAGTATGTCGTCCAAAATCATAAAAAAAGTCATAGTATAGTATGTCGTTCAAAATCATAAAAAAAACGTCATGGTATAGTATGTCGTCCAAAATCATGAAAAAACGTCATAGTATAGCATGTCGTCCAAAATGATGAAAAAAACGTCATAGTATAGTATGTCGTCCAAAATCATAAAAAAAACGTCATAGTATAGTATGTCGTCCAAAATCATGAAAAAACGTTATAGTATAGTATGTCGTTCAAAATCATAAAAAAAAACGTCATAGTATAGTATGTCGTTCAAAATCATAAAAAAAAACGTCATAGTATAGTATGTCGTCCAAAATCATGAAAAAACGTCATAGTATAGTATGTCGTCCAAAATCATGAAAAAAAGTCATAGTATAGTATGTCGTCCAAAATCATGAAAAAACGTTATAGTATAGTATGTCGTCCAAAATCATGAAAAAACGTCATTGTATAGTATGTCGTCCAAAATCATGAAAAAAAAGGCATAGTATAGTATGTCGTCCAAAATCATGAAAAAAAAAGCCATAGTATAGTATGTCGTCCAAAATCGTAAAAAAATGTTATAGTATAGTATGTCGTCCAAAATGATAAAAAAACGTTATAGTATAGTATGTCGTTCAAAATCATAAAAAAAACGTCATAGTATAGTATGTCGTCCAAAATCATAAAAAAATGTTATAGTATAGTATGTTGTCCAAAATCATGAAAAAACGTCATAGTATAGCATGTCGTCCAAAATGATGAAAAAAACGTCATAGTATAGTATGTCGTCCAAAATGATGAAAAAACGTTATAGTATAGTATGTCGTTCAAAATCATAAAAAAAACGTCATAGTATAGTATGTCGTCCAAAATCATAAAAAAATGTTATAGTATAGTATGTCGTCCAAAATGATGAAAAAAACGTTATAGTATAGTATGTCGTTCAAAATCATAAAAAAAACGTCATAGTATAGTATGTCGTCCAAAATGATGAAAAAAACGTCATAGTATAGCATGTCGTCCAAAATCATAAAAAAAACGTCATAGTATAGTATGTCGTCCAAAATCATAAAAAAAACGTCATAGTATAGTATGTCGTCCAAAATCATGAAAAAACGTCATAGTATAGCATGTCGTCCAAAATGATGAAAAAACCGTCATAGTATAGTATGTCGTCCAAAATCATAAAAAAATGTTATAGTATAGTATGTCGTCCAAAATGATGAAAAAACGTTATAGTATAGTATGTCGTCAAAAATCATAAAAAAAACGTCATAGTATAGTATGTCGTTCAAAATCATAAAAAAAACGTCATAGTATAGTATGTCGTCCAAAATCATAAAAAAAACGTCATAGTATAGCATGTCGTCCAAAATGATGAAAAAACCGTCATAGTATAGTATGTCGTCCAAAATCATAAAAAAATGTTATAGTATAGTATGTCGTCCAAAATGATGAAAAAACGTTATAGTATAGTATGTCGTCAAAAATCATAAAAAAAACGTCATAGTATAGTATGTCGTTCAAAATCATAAAAAAAACGTCATAGTATAGTATGTCGTCCAAAATCATGAAAAAACGTCATAGTATAGCATGTCGTCCAAAATGATGAAAAAAACGTCATAGTATAGCATGTCGTCCAAAATCATAAAAAAACGTCATAGTATAGCATGTCGTCCAAAATCATAAAAAAACGTCATAGTATAGTATGTCGTCCAAAATCATAAAAAAAACGTCATAGTATAGCATGTCGTCCAAAATGATGAAAAAAAGTCATAGTATAGTATGTCGTCCAAAATGATGAAAAAACGTTATAGTATAGTATGTCGTTCAAAATCATAAAAAAAACGTCATAGTATAGTATGTCGTCCAAAATCATAAAAAAATGTTATAGTATAGTATGTCGTCCAAAATGATGAAAAAAACGTTATAGTATAGTATGTCGTTCAAAATCATAAAAAAAACGTCATAGTATAGTATGTCGTCCAAAATGATGAAAAAAACGTCATAGTATAGCATGTCGTCCAAAATCATAAAAAAAACGTCATAGTATAGTATGTCGTCCAAAATCATAAAAAAAACGTCATAGTATAGTATGTCGTCCAAAATCATAAAAAAAACGTCATAGTATAGCATGTCGTCCAAAATGATGAAAAAACCGTCATAGTATAGTATGTCGTCCAAAATCATAAAAAAAACGTCATATTATAGCATGTCGTCCAAAATGATGAAAAAAACGTCATAGTATAGTATGTCGTCCAAAATGATGAAAAAACGTTATAGTATAGTATGTCGTTCAAAATCATAAAAAAAACATCATAGTATAGTATGTCGTCCAAAATCATAAAAAAACGTCATTGTATAGCATGTCGTCAAAAATCATGAAAAAAAGTCATAGTATAGTATGTCGTCAAAAATCATGAAAAAAAGTCATAGTATAGTATGTCGTCCAAAATCATGAAAAAACGTCATAGTATAGTATGTCGTCCAAAATCATGAAAAAACATCATAGTATAGTATGTCGTCCAAAATCATGAAAAAAAGTCATAGTATAGTATGTCGTCCAAAATCATGAAAAAACGTTATAGTATAGTATGTCGTCCAAAATCATGAAAAAACGTCATTGTATAGTATGTCGTCCAAAATCATGAAAAAACGTTATAGTATAGTATGTCGTCAAAAATCATGAAAAAACATCATAGTATAGTATGTCGTCCAAAATGATAAAAAAACGTTATAGTATAGTATGTCGTCCAAAATCATAAAAAAATGTTATAGTATAGTATGTCGTCCAAAATGCTGAAAAAACGTTATAGTATAGTATGTCGTCCAAAATCATGAAAAAACGTCATAGTATAGTATGTCGTTTAAAATCATAAAAAAACGTCATAGTATAGCATGTCGTCCAAAATCATAAAAAAACGTCATAGTATAGTATGTCGTCCAAAATCATAAAAAAAACGTCATAGTATAGCATGTCGTCCAAAATGATGAAAAAAAGTCATAGTATAGTATGTCGTCCAAAATGATGAAAAAACGTTATAGTATAGTATGTCGTTCAAAATCATAAAAAAAACGTCATAGTATAGTATGTCGTCCAAAATCATAAAAAAATGTTATAGTATAGTATGTCGTCCAAAATGATGAAAAAAACGTTATAGTATAGTATGTCGTTCAAAATCATAAAAAAAACGTCATAGTATAGTATGTCGTCCAAAATGATGAAAAAAACGTCATAGTATAGCATGTCGTCCAAAATCATAAAAAAAACGTCATAGTATAGTATGTCGTCCAAAATCATAAAAAAAACGTCATAGTATAGTATGTCGTCCAAAATCATAAAAAAAACGTCATAGTATAGCATGTCGTCCAAAATGATGAAAAAACCGTCATAGTATAGTATGTCGTCCAAAATCATAAAAAAAACGTCATATTATAGCATGTCGTCCAAAATGATGAAAAAAACGTCATAGTATAGTATGTCGTCCAAAATGATGAAAAAACGTTATAGTATAGTATGTCGTTCAAAATCATAAAAAAAACATCATAGTATAGTATGTCGTCCAAAATCATAAAAAAACGTCATTGTATAGCATGTCGTCAAAAATCATGAAAAAAAGTCATAGTATAGTATGTCGTCAAAAATCATGAAAAAAAGTCATAGTATAGTATGTCGTCCAAAATCATGAAAAAACGTCATAGTATAGTATGTCGTCCAAAATCATGAAAAAACATCATAGTATAGTATGTCGTCCAAAATCATGAAAAAAAGTCATAGTATAGTATGTCGTCCAAAATCATGAAAAAACGTTATAGTATAGTATGTCGTCCAAAATCATGAAAAAACGTCATTGTATAGTATGTCGTCCAAAATCATGAAAAAAAAGGCATAGTATAGTATGTCGTCCAAAATCATGAAAAAAAAAGCCATAGTATAGTATGTCGTCAAAAATCATGAAAAAACATCATAGTATAGTATGTCGTCCAAAATGATAAAAAAACGTTATAGTATAGTATGTCGTCCAAAATCATAAAAAAATGTTATAGTATAGTATGTCGTCCAAAATGCTGAAAAAACGTTATAGTATAGCATGTCGTCCAAAATGATGAAAAAAACGTCGTAGTATAGTATGTCGTCCAAAATCATAAAAAAAACGTCATAGTATAGTATGTCGTCAAAAATCATAAAAAAAAACGTCATAGTATAGTATGTCGTCCAAAATCATAAAAAAACGTCATAGTATAGTATGTCGTTCAAAATCATAAAAAAAGTCATAGTATAGCATGTCGTCCAAAATCATAAAAAAACGTCATAGTATAGTATGTCGTTCGAAATCATAAAAAAAACGTCATAGTATAGCATGTCGTCCAAAATGATGAAAAAAACGTAATCGTATAGTATGTCGTTCAAAATCATAAAAAAAACATCATAGTATAGTATGTTGTCCAAAATCATAAAAAAATGTTATAGTATAGTATGTCGTCCAAAATGATGAAAAAACGTTATAGTATAGTATGTCGTTCAAAATCATAAAAAAAACGTCATAGTATAGTATGTCGTCCAAAATCATAAAAAAATGTTATAGTATAGTATGTCGTCCAAAATGATGAAAAAACGTTATAGTATAGTATGTCGTTCAAAATCATAAAAAAAACGTCATAGTATAGTATGTCGTCCAAAATCATGAAAAAACGTCATAGTATAGCATGTCGTCCAAAATCATGAAAAAAACGTCATAGTATAGTATGTCGTCCAAAATCATAAAAAAAACGTCATAGTATAGTATGTCGTCCAAAATCATAAAAAAAACGTCATAGTATAGTATGTCCTCAAAAATCATAAAAAGAACGTCATAGTATAGTATGTCGTCCAAAATCATAAAAAAACGTCATAGTATAGTATGTCGTCCAAAATCAGAAAAAAACGTCATAGTATAGTATGTCGTTCAAAATCATAAAAAAACGTCATAGTATAGCATGTCGTCCAAAATCATAAAAAAACGTCATAGTATAGTATGTCGTCCAAAATCATAAAAAAAACGTCATAGTATAGCATGTCGTCCAAAATGATGAAAAAAAGTCATAGTATAGCATGTCGTCCAAAATCATAAAAAAACGTCATAGTATAGTATGTCGTTCAAAATCATAAAAAAACGTCATAGTATAGCATGTCGTCCAAAATCATAAAAAAACGTCATAGTATAGTATGTCGTCCAAAATCATAAAAAAAACGTCATAGTATAGCATGTCGTCCAAAATGATGAAAAAAAGTCATAGTATAGTATGTCGTCCAAAATGATGAAAAAACGTTATAGTATAGTATGTCGTCCAAAATGATGAAAAAACGTTATAGTATAGTATGTCGTTCAAAATCATAAAAAAAAAGTCATAGTATAGTATGTCGTCCAAAATCATAAAAAAATGTTATAGTATAGTATGTCGTCCAAAATGATGAAAAAACGTTATAGTATAGTATGTCGTTCAAAATCATAAAAAAAACGTCATAGTATAGTATGTCGTCCAAAATCATGAAAAAACGTCATAGTATAGCATGTCGTCCAAAATGATGAAAAAAACGTCATAGTATAGTATGTCGTCCAAAATCATAAAAAAAACGTCATAGTATAGTATGTCGTCAAAAATCATAAAAAAAACGTCATAGTATAGTATGTCGTCCAAAATCATAAAAAAAACGTCATAGTATAGCATGTCGTCCAAAATGATGAAAAAAAGTCATAGTATAGTATGTCGTCCAAAATGATGAAAAAACGTTATAGTATAGTATGTCGTTCAAAATCATAAAAAAAACGTCATAGTATAGTATGTCGTCCAAAATCATAAAAAAATGTTATAGTATAGTATGTCGTCCAAAATGATGAAAAAACGTTATAGTATAGTATGTCGTTCAAAATCATAAAAAAAACGTCATAGTATAGTATGTCGTCCAAAATGATGAAAAAAACGTCATAGTATAGCATGTCGTCCAAAATCATAAAAAAAACGTCATAGTATAGTATGTCGTTCAAAATCATAAAAAAAACGTCATAGTATAGTATGTCGTCCAAAATCATAAAAAAAACGTCATAGTATAGCATGTCGTCCAAAATGATGAAAAAAACGTTATAGTATAGTATGTCGTCCAAAATCATAAAAAAATGTTATAGTATAGTATGTCGTCCAAAATGCTGAAAAAACGTTATAGTATAGTATGTCGTTCAAAATCATAAAAAAAACGTCATAGTATAGTATGTCGTCCAAAATCATAAAAAAATGTTATAGTATAGTATGTCGTCCAAAATGATGAAAAAACGTCATAGTATAGTATGTCGTCAAAAATCATAAAAAAAACGTCATAGTATAGTATGTCGTCCAAAATCATAAAAAAAGTCATAGTATAGTATGTCGTCCAAAATCATAAAAAAACGTCATAGTATAGTATGTCGTTCAAAATCATAAAAAAACGTCATAGTATAGCATGTCGTCCAAAATCATAAAAAAACGTCATAGTATAGTATGTCGTCCAAAATCATAAAAAAAACGTCATAGTATAGTATGTCGTTCAAAATCATAAAAAAAACGTCATAGTATAGCATGTCGTCCAAAATGATGAAAAAAACGTCATAGTATAGTATGTCGTTCAAAATCATAAAAAAAACATCATAGTATAGTATGTCGTCCAAAATCATAAAAAAATGTTATAGTATAGTATGTCGTCCAAAATGATGAAAAAACGTTATAGTATAGTATGTCGTTCAAAATCATAAAAAAAACGTCATAGTATAGTATGTCGTCCAAAATCATAAAAAAATGTTATAGTATAGTATGTCGTCCAAAATGATGAAAAAACGTTATAGTATAGCATGTCGTTCAAAATCATAAAAAAAACGTCATAGTATAGTATGTCGTCCAAAATCATGAAAAAACGTCATAGTATAGCATGTCGTCCAAAATGATGAAAAAAACGTCATAGTATAGCATGTCGTCCAAAATCATAAAAAAAACGTCATAGTATAGCATGTCGTCCAAAATGATGAAAAAAACGTCATAGTATAGTATGTCGTCCAAAATCATAAAAAAAAACGTCATAGTATAGCATGTCGTCCAAAATGATGAAAAAAAGTCATAGTATAGCATGTCGTCCAAAATCATAAAAAAACGTCATAGTATAGTATGTCGTTCAAAATCATAAAAAAACGTCATAGTATAGCATGTCGTCCAAAATCATAAAAAAACGTCATAGTATAGTATGTCGTCCAAAATCATAAAAAAAACGTCATAGTATAGCATGTCGTCCAAAATGATGAAAAAAAGTCATAGTATAGTATGTCGTCCAAAATGATGAAAAAACGTTATAGTATAGTATGTCGTCCAAAATGATGAAAAAACGTTATAGTATAGTATGTCGTTCAAAATCATAAAAAAAAAGTCATAGTATAGTATGTCGTCCAAAATCATAAAAAAATGTTATAGTATAGTATGTCGTCCAAAATGATGAAAAAACGTTATAGTATAGTATGTCGTTCAAAATCATAAAAAAAACGTCATAGTATAGTATGTCGTCCAAAATCATGAAAAAACGTCATAGTATAGCATGTCGTCCAAAATGATGAAAAAAACGTCATAGTATAGTATGTCGTCCAAAATCATAAAAAAAACGTCATAGTATAGTATGTCGTCCAAAATCATAAAAAAAACGTCATAGTATAGCATGTCGTCCAAAATGATGAAAAAAAGTCATAGTATAGTATGTCGTCCAAAATGATGAAAAAACGTTATAGTATAGTATGTCGTTCAAAATCATAAAAAAAACGTCATAGTATAGTATGTCGTCCAAAATCATAAAAAAATGTTATAGTATAGTATGTCGTCCAAAATGATGAAAAAACGTTATAGTATAGTATGTCGTTCAAAATCATAAAAAAAACGTCATAGTATAGTATGTCGTCCAAAATGATGAAAAAAACGTCATAGTATAGTATGTCGTCCAAAATCATAAAAAAAACGTCATAGTATAGTATGTCGTTCAAAATCATAAAAAAACGTCATAGTATAGTATGTCGTCCAAAATCATAAAAAAAACGTCATAGTATAGCATGTCGTCCAAAATGATGAAAAAAACGTTATAGTATAGTATGTCGTCCAAAATCATAAAAAAATGTTATAGTATAGTATGTCGTCCAAAATGCTGAAAAAACGTTATAGTATAGTATGTCGTTCAAAATCATAAAAAAAACGTCATAGTATAGTATGTCGTCCAAAATCATAAAAAAATGTTATAGTATAGTATGTCGTCCAAAATGATGAAAAAACGTCATAGTATAGTATGTCGTCAAAAATCATAAAAAAAACGTCATAGTATAGTATGTCGTCCAAAATCATAAAAAAAGTCATAGTATAGTATGTCGTCCAAAATCATAAAAAAACGTCATAGTATAGTATGTCGTTCAAAATCATAAAAAAACGTCATAGTATAGCATGTCGTCCAAAATCATAAAAAAACGTCATAGTATAGTATGTCGTCCAAAATCATAAAAAAAACGTCATAGTATAGTATGTCGTTCAAAATCATAAAAAAAACGTCATAGTATAGCATGTCGTCCAAAATGATGAAAAAAACGTCATAGTATAGTATGTCGTTCAAAATCATAAAAAAAACATCATAGTATAGTATGTCGTCCAAAATCATAAAAAAATGTTATAGTATAGTATGTCGTCCAAAATGATGAAAAAACGTTATAGTATAGTATGTCGTTCAAAATCATAAAAAAAACGTCATAGTATAGTATGTCGTCCAAAATCATAAAAAAATGTTATAGTATAGTATGTCGTCCAAAATGATGAAAAAACGTTATAGTATAGCATGTCGTTCAAAATCATAAAAAAAACGTCATAGTATAGTATGTCGTCCAAAATCATGAAAAAACGTCATAGTATAGCATGTCGTCCAAAATGATGAAAAAAACGTCATAGTATAGCATGTCGTCCAAAATCATAAAAAAAACGTCATAGTATAGCATGTCGTCCAAAATGATGAAAAAAACGTCATAGTATAGTATGTCGTCCAAAATCATAAAAAAAAACCGTCATAGTATAGTATGTCGTCCAAAATCATAAAAAAAACGTCATAGTATAGTATGTCGTCCAAAATCATAAAAAAATGTTATAGTATAGTATGTCGTCCAAAATGATGAAAAAACGTTATAGTATAGTATGTCGTTCAAAATCATAAAAAAAATGTTATAGTATAGTATGTCGTCCAAAATGATGAAAAAACGTTATAGTATAGTATGTCGTTCAAAATCATAAAAAAAACGTCATAGTATAGTATGTCGTCCAAAATCATGAAAAAAACGTCATAGTATAGTATGTCGTCCAAAATGATGAAAAAAACGTCATAGTATAGTATGTCGTCCAAAATCATAAAAAAAACGTCATAGTATAGTATGTCGTCCAAAATCATAAAAAAACGTCATTGTATAGCATGTCGTCAAAAATCATGAAAAAAAGTCATAGTATAGTATGTCGTCAAAAATCATGAAAAAAAGTCATAGTATAGTATGTCGTCCAAAATCATGAAAAAAACGTCATAGTATAGTATGTCGTCCAAAATCATGAAAAAACATCATAGTATAGTATGTCGTC
The DNA here is from genome assembly GCA_019142605.1 of Cephalopholis sonnerati. Classification (NCBI taxonomy): domain Eukaryota; kingdom Metazoa; phylum Chordata; class Actinopteri; order Perciformes; family Serranidae; genus Cephalopholis; species Cephalopholis sonnerati. Next base: position 15,486,838 of record JAGQAX010000010.1, on the reverse strand, counting down.
CAAAATCATGAAAAAACGTCATAGTATAGTATGTCGTCCAAAATCATGAAAAAAACGTCATAGTATAGTATGTCGTCCAAAATCATGAAAAAAAGTCATAGTATAGTATGTCGTCCAAAATCATGAAAAAAAGTCATAGTATAGTATGTCGTCAAAAATCATGAAAAAACATCATAGTATAGTTGTTACGGCTGTATGTGCCCTGTTCTGCTGTATGTGCTCTGTATGTATTCTGTTCTGCTGTGCTTTTCCCTCCTTTGTAGATCTGCCCAGGTGTGCTGCATCAGGTAACGAGGTGCAGTGCACCTGGCATGGAGTTAGTATTTAAGAGCTCCTGTGCAAGCAGCAAAGGAGGAGAGGTTCTGGTGTGGGGACTGCTGGTCCTGCTGCCTCTCCCCCATGGGATTTTTGTGTGTGTTGTTTTTGTTTTAATTCTAATAAATCCCATGCATTTCAGTGTTTTAAAGGTGTTCGTGTGGTTGCTTTTTTTTGAGTGAGATTTGGAGTTTTGTTCGCCTCAAAGGGCCGCCTAAGGGTGGGGCGTAACAATAGTATGTCGTCAAAAATCATGAGAAAAACATCATAGTATAATATATCATCAAAAATCATGAAAAAACATCATAGTATAGTATGTAGTCAAAAATCATGAAAAAAAAGTCATAGTATAGTATGTCGTCAAAAATCATGAAAAAACGTCATAGTATACTATGTTATCAAAAATCATGAAAAAAAGTTATGGTATACTATGTCCTCAAAAAACATGATAAAAGATGACTTAAAAAATCATAGTATAGTGAGGCAGAAAAAAAAATGTCATAGTACAGTATGTCATAAATTCTGACTCAAAAAAATCATCGTAAAGCAGAAAAAAGGTCATTGTATAGCCTGTCAAAAAACATAAAAATAAAATCATAGTATAGTGAGACAGAAAGAAAGTCATCGTATAGTATGTCATAAATCATGACTAAAAAACATCATAGTATAGGAAAGCACAAAAAGTCATAGTATAGTCATAGTATGTCATACAGCATGACTTAAAAAATCATAGAATAGTTAAGCAGAAAAAAATCAAAGTACTGTCAGGCAGAAAAAGGTCATAGTATGTCATAAATCATGACTAAAGAAAATCACAGTATAGTAAGGCAGAAAAAGCGTCTTAGTATCATATGTCCTGAATCATTACTTAAAATAATCACAGTATAGTATGGCACAAAAAAATGTCACAGTAAAGTATGTCATAAAGCATGACCTAAAAGAATAGTATAGTACTGGGAAAAAAACACGACATGAAAAAAATCATAGTATAGTGGGGCAGAAAAACAATCATAGTATATGTCATCAAACATTAAATAAAAAGTCATAGTATGGTATGGAAGAAAAAAGTCAGTATAGTGTGCTGAAAAAACATAAAAATGTTATGTTATATTATCATGATTATAGTAGTATAGTATAGTATATAGTATTATGTTATATGTTATAAAATTCATTGCACAGAATGCTATAAAACATCACAAAAAAAGTCTTTCATAACAAATATAATTTATACAGGACTTGTTTCAAAGTGCTTTAAAATGGTCAGTTGAGCTGTTAAGTTTCTGGGAATTTCTCCTGTGGGTAATTCCCCACTGACCACCCTTGAGAGTTTGACCCTGGTGTGTACACAGTGGACAGAAATAAGAATAATAACACTACCAACATTGCTTTAATAGGTTGCAAATATGTTTGAGGTATGTGGATTCTGGAAGATGTCAAGTAAATACCACATGCTGCCAAAACTGGAGGGACCTGGGCCATATGACCGATATAATGAAGATAACAGAGACCTGGAAAGAGGTCAGACTCCATGTACACACAGGAGACAAAACTCAAGAATACAAAGGGAGAAGAGATAAGAGGTGACGGTGTGTCTCCAGGAGGACACAGATCAGAATACAAGATGTCTGGAAGCGTTAATAGCACATTGCACTGCCTGATCATGTGAATTTCATCTCTGATGTGTCTACAGCTTCCAGGAAGGAGACAGATTCACGACTCTGAAATAAAAACAGTAAATGAGTTGAAGAATACACTGCGTCTGCCTCTATAAACAGCATTAGGGCACATGTGGAGCTCTCTGACTCATGCAGCCACATGTGGTCTGGCTGAACAGGTACTGACCTTCAGCTTCTTTTTCTTGCTTCAGAAGCCAATTTTTTTTTCTTTGCAGAACAACATAGCTGATCCTGCTCAATTCATTCCCCCGTAATGATAGAGAATTTGCATTTCTCTTTTTCAGTAATGAAGTTATTGATGGACCTCAGTGAATTTGAAAAAAATACTGCTTTGCTTAATCAAGATGTCAGTTGTGAGATCCAAAGTGTATCTCTCTTAATAGTTGAGGACATTTCGCCTTTTGTGTATAGGAAGAGAAATCCAGCACCTGGGTCAAATGAGATTTTATGTCTCGGAGGAGTTCATCAAATTTAATTATGATACATATAATTACCAAAAGCAATCTTCTGTGTGGTAGGAATAATCATTTCAGAGAGACGTTGGCACCTGCAGGGGTAAGGCGTAATTTAGAGACAGTCTAGAGTGACAGAGGCAGAGAGTGGGGGAGAAAGGGACAGAAACGGGTGATTGCTGTGTACTCCACTGGGAAAAAACGACAGCAGTCGACTGCTACAGTCTCCTCTTTCTTACTGTAAGAGCTTATAAAATCAGGGTGAATGCAGGTAATGTGGGACACTTTTTAGTATATGATAGTGACATAAATATATATTGTTTTTAGAGTAACAAAGCTTTATTTTATACATTTTCTCGTGTTTAAGCCAGCAGTTAAACCATTTTGTTATGATAATGTAGTACAGGTTATTACCTAATTTAAATTGCATAAACAGCCTTATCATTGAGAAACTGAATGTCATATGCCGTGAACTTAACATGTGCTCATACTGCATGGACCACGCCCACTTTGATGATATAATGTGGGATTTATACTTCAGCATGTGATAGTTGTCGTACCTCCCCGCAGACTTCCTGTCTATTTTTGTAAGCTGAAACCATTTCCCTCAGTGGAAACAAAGCCTTTATTTACTTTAATTTCACAGATAAGAAACAATTAATTCTGAAGACAATAAAGCCTCCACATGAATAGCATTTTTAAGTCTTGTGTGTGATTTATCCTGGCTTCATATGAGCAGAGGAAATCTCCTCCCATTGCTAGGCTAGTTTATACAATGGAAAATGCCATAGGCTTGTGCTAATAATGTTAGCATGTTATATTTGTTTGGAAAATGTGTCTAGTATAATACAGTTGTTTTGTCAGTGAACCTTGTGAGTTGTAATGGAGCTGAATTTTGTAACATTACCTTTGTTAAATGTTGCTGTTGTCCCTGGCTTCATAGAAGTAGAGGAAAAGTCCGCTAGCCACTAGGCTAAGGTATACAATGTAAAATGCCATAGGCTTGAGCTAAAAACATTAGCATGTTGTATTTGTGGGGAAAACGTGTCCAGCAAAAGACAAATGCTTTGTCTGTGAATACTGCGACTGATAGTGAAGCCGATTTGTGTTTTTGTGTTTGAAATTGTCACTATTAAGTCATGTTTGATATGTGTTTTGGGTGTGTTTTGAATCTAAACTTTACAGCACGTCACAGAACCCCCAATGCCAACTAGTGTTTTGGAGGTGTAACTGCAGAGTGACACAGACACACCACTGTATAAATGCTCACAATGGTGTAGGCCACATGCGTAGGCTACAGCCTAGGCTCTGCATAGAGCTGACACACAAGTATAAAGACAAACCATCCAAACCATCATTTAGTGTCAAAAAGGGTTGTAGCAACAATTCAAGATCAGTTTTGGTGATTGGCTGCACATATCAAATCATTATGCTTATCTGCCCCACTTTATCTGAACTCACCATAAAGAAAATGTAACCCCCACTTCACTGATGTTAGTGTCTTTCCTCTGTTAGTATCCATTAGGATTACAAAAGAGCATTTGACAAGTACTCCATTTTGGTTGATTATGAAAAAATGGCAATCTTTTATCCTACCTTCGCTTGAAAGAACATAAACAAAAGCCTTGCCACATCCAGATGTTTGTAAATGAGCTGGATTTATCATAACACTATGTGAATATAGACAGTCTGCAGTTGTGCAGCAGGTACGGAGTAAACAATGGAAGCTGGAGGACAAGGTGAGTTATGATGGCTCGAGGATCACAGCTGTAATTGGTTCTTTCAGAGGGTGAGAAGGGGTAGGGGTTACGAGGAGGGACAATACCCCTCTTCCACACACACATACACAGCGCCTCTCAAACTCCCCACCCATCCCAGAAACCCCCCGCAGAGTCTAATCCCACACAGAGCCCCCTCTCAGCTCCGCCCGCCTTCGATTGCTGCAAAAATCAATGAAATATTTTCCCACCAAAATGAAGACGAACAATGGATGAGATCGGCACGTCAAGGTCTTCCTAATTAGAGAGTTCACACAAAAGGGCTCCTTTGCTTCATGGCTTGCAGAACAGAGGGAGAGAAGAGAAAGGAAGGATAGTGAGTGATGAAGGTCATCCACTTCCCACTCGTTGCTCCCATCTCTCTAATATCAGCTTCATAACTCATAACCTTGGCTGCCAAAGCACATCTGATCGGCTGACATTCCTCCGCGTTTCTCGCCATAGCTGTGCACACAGCGTGCTATGCCAGAAGCTACAAGCTTTTCCTCTCATTGTCTCCTTCCCTGATGTGCAAAGAGACATGTCACAGTGTTTTTATCACATCTAACCCTCCAAATGGAAGTGGAAACCCTGCCATATTGTTGTATTATTGAAAGGCCTCCTGATGTCTTTGCTCTGGGTAAGTGCAGAAGGTAAACTGTTCTTGTGTAAAAATTCTACATATGCCCTTAACTTGACTGCCCTCACAGGGTGATGCAGGAGAGCAGATGATAACAGACAATGCTGACCTCTCTCTAATGAGGGCGTTGGGATAAAGATATGTAAATCCCCCACCAAGTTTGCCTTCAGCATTTTGTGTCAAAGGGGAAAGATACACTTCACTCCTACTTCTTCCGTACAGCACATACCTATATTATCATGCCTGCAGATGATTAATTAAAACCTTCCTCAGCTGCACGACACATAAATCGGATCATCATAAAATCGCAGGGCATCACTTTTTCTCCACACATCTCAAAGTATGTTCTCCTGGCTGAGCACTACACAGCGGTGATGCATGTGAAGCAGAATTATGTAGAGCAGTGAAACATTGGTTAATGGCAGTCATTACTGCTCTTAACCAGCACCTGCCATCTTAACAGATGCTCATAGTATTGAGAGGTACGTTCCATAGATGCACTTCAGCTGGTGTAATGGTATTCATACTTGGTGAAGAGGGATACACTGCACAGTCATTCTTTATGTGATGCTGTTAACTGGCTGTTGCAGAGCTCCATAGGGAATATACAACATTCAGCTTTATGACTCGCCAGTGTGGGCGTAAAGAACGTATAAAATGGATGCTACAGGCCCCGGTCCTGATTGGCTAAAATACCAAACAAAAACAAACTGTTTCAGGTTTCAAAACCAAAAGTGCCTTATATCAGTACAAGAGGTATTGTGGAGAGCTAGAAAAAATATCTCATGTCAAACAGTGTGATTTTATTGGCAGCAACAGGCTTACCACCAACACTACAAGAACTCTGGATGACCTAGAGGGTCAGGTGCTGACCATGAACCACAATGTCCGACTGGGAACCATCATTACATGTCATTCTACTAAGGTCCCAAAAAAAAACACACTAGGGAACAAGCACTAGACAATTAAGGGTGGGACAAAAGCCAAGTCTTCAGTTGTTTTTTTAAAAATTTCTACAGAGACCGCAGACCGTAAACTTTATGGAAGAGTTCCACAGTTTTGGAGTCACTATTTCAAAAGCACTATCACCTTTTGTTTTGGGTCTGGAGTGGGGGACAGCCAGTAGGTCCTATTCTGAAGACATAAGAAACCTACTGACCATATATGGATGGAAGAGATCCCTGATGTATTTAGGTCCCTGACTGTGGAGGACTCTACAAGAGAGAATGACTATCTTGAAGTGAATCCTGAACCTGATGGGAAGCCAGTGTAAAGAAACTAAAATGGGAGTGATGTGAGTTGACAAAAAGAGAATTACAGTAGCTCAGTTGGGAGGACACAAAAGCATGGACGATCATCTCTAGCTCAGGTGGATACACCTCAGACCTGAGCTTTGAAATATTTCTTAGCTGAATAAAGCAAGTACAGATCAATGATTTAACATGATGATCAAAATGCATGGCCTGAAAATTTGACCGTATAGCTGACAAAAGGTACCCAATACTCTGCGCAACCTAGAAGCTATACTATCTAAAGCAACTGTCAGAACCTCCGTCTTGTCTGTGTTTGATATTTTCTCATTTCATGTCATTTCTCTGATTTCAACCATCAAATAAAGGCAACACTAGAATTACCACATCATGGTTGTATGCCTCTGCCAACCAATCAAGTTGCAGTTACACGGTGTCCTAGCTGGATGGGACTACAAGCGAGAATCAACGACTAAATTAGTTTGATTGAATTGTTTTTGACTGGACTGTCCTTACTGCCTGCAAGCGATGGAGCACAATGCAGCACACCTTTTTGAGTGAAACTTTCATTGGACGCCCCTCCTCTATTTTATTCCTCTTGCTCCAGTTGGCACCTGGCTGTGAGGAGATCGCCAGAGAGCTTAACACTTCTGGTAAGAATGGTGTAGGATGCTCAGCGGAGCTTACTAGCTTGTTTAACAAAGTAGAGATGGTGGTAATGATATAGTATAGTAGCTACAACAATATCTGTAAGTTACCTGTGATGGTATTGTTGTGAATATGAATAGAAAGAGACAACTACACAGCTGCGGTTTGTTTACATGATGTTCCATATTTAACGGATCCAGTTTAGTCAGAAAGCGTCCAGTGTAACGTGATGTGGCACAATAGGCGCTCACTTGCTGTTAGCTGGCCAGGGCACAGCTCCCTTTCCATCGCTCGCTACAGTATATTCAACAACAGATGAAGAGAGAGATCCTGGAGATGTTACATTGTAGCCTGGACACAAATAGCTAGGCTAACTGTTTGCAAATGACGCATATGCTATAGCAATATTAGGGGATCAAACTATGTCATAGCAGGTGTATTGCAGGTAAGTGTGAATTTTTTTGGATGAGCGGCTCTAAAGAAAGCTGCAAGCAGCGATACCAGAGGTTAAGCTATTGCCCCATTTCGAACAGACATGTTTTGAACAGGAACTGCATTGGAAATACAAAATGGATAAACAACAAGACATAACAGTGGGGACGTTTTTGCAGTGCTTTGCAGTGGGACATCAGTGCACACAACACAACTCAAGGTCAACACAAATTCATGTGGACAAATGATGTACAACACAAAAACACCAAAACAATGAGGAAGACAGATATGCCGGGAAGGCATCTCTGCACACCTACCCCAGGAATCCACAGTGTGTTGTTTGGTCGGAGTCATAAAAAAACAACAAAACAAAAAGCTGAATTCTCACTTACCTCTTTGGTATCCGGCCACGCAGATAGATTCTGTTTTCCAGGCTTTGAGATATTCATCTCTGAGAATTCTCCTGTTAGAACAAAGATAATGGAGCTCGTTTGTGGTCATCAAAGCATTGCAAATGCAAAAAAACAAAAACACTCAAAAGCAACACATCTTCCCAGAAAAAAAATGATCCAGTATTCATACATTTTAAAAGATAAATTATCCTGTGACAGTTTGATAATGGCTCAGACAGGCGATTATCTCAACCTGCAACCACACATTGTCCACCAAAATCCTTCAGAGAGGAGAGACTACAGGTGTATGTTAGAAAACATCCCTGTGATTTCACCCACTTCACTTAACAAACGCCACTTGAATCTGACGATTGCTGTGATTACCGTGAAGGGTTCACGTGGAAAAATGATTCATACCTGATGGCTGCAGGACCCTGAGAAGCGGCCCTCTCAGGGTCAATAGAGTGCCGTATACATTGCTGTGTTCATGCATGCACGTGTCCTTTTTTCAGTGTTTCCATGCGTGCGTGTTAGAGCTCGTGTGTGCACGTTTGTGTATGTATGTGTGTCCAGATGGCGGCTCCTCTGATGGGAGCATGTGTGTTGGTGAGCTGTAACTCAAGAGGCTGGATGGAGGACAGACTAAGTGGCTCTCTAGGGGGAGTCGATCGGTTGTTAAAGACAGTGGAGAGGGACACAACAGCCTCAGCACACGCTAACAGCCAAAACAGACACACAGTCTTGGTTAGTGTAATTGCTATAGACAGCCATCTGAATGTCCCCTCTCAGTTGTTCTCTGTCTGACGTGCTCACAGAGGCCTTTCACCTTCCTGCAGTCACTTATGCCAAAAGGAACAGGATGGATTATAGTGACAGAAAAGTAGAAAAGTAAAAGTAAAATCTATTGCCACAGAGCCTGGGCTGTCGTCTCAGCCAGTAATTTACCCACCAATTCTCACACTGGACATTTTTAGTCGGTAGAGCAGAGCATTCTGGTAGATTCACTGTAGCAATTTAACAGACAGCCTATAAAATTTTAGGTTGTTTCAAATGAATCCACTCCTTTTAAAGGTGCTCTGATCACAATTTCTGGGGCTGATCACGGATTGCTGGAAGCAGTAATGACTGATAACAATCACTAGGTCGGTTCGAAGCCTTCTTTTTGCCATGTAGCATTTCTTGTTTATTTATTTAACTATTTAAAGACATTGTATAAGCTGTAGTTGGTAACTTTTATAAAGACAACTTCTGTCATATTTGCTGAAACTGTCAGTATATACACAGCAGCATATGAGACAAATGAGCTGTGGAAAACTATATTCCTCTGCCCCCCCGAATTGCCTCTAATGGTATTACTGGACATGAACAACAAATCCCAGCCGAGGACTGTGTAACGCAGCTGTCGATCGTGTCAATAACAGCTTGTGAGCTGCGGTCAAACTGTCAAACTAGGCAGTGCTGATCAAATATGAATCAAGATTCTGTTGCTGCATTGCCTATTTTTTGTCACAAATGTTTTCAAAAATATATTTTAGTGTACGGTGGCATAGTGATGCAGTGGTGAGCACTGCCTCAAAACAAGGGGGCTCAAACCCAAGGTGAGGGGAGCCCTTCTTTGGGAAGTTTGCATGTTCTCCCTGTGTCAGCATGGATTTTCTCTGGGTACTCAAGCTTCCTCCCACAGTCCAAAGACATGTAGGTTAGGTTAAGTGGTGACTAAATTGGCTGTAGGTGTGAATGTGAGTGTGAATGGTTGTCTGTCTCTATGTGTCAGCCCTGTGATAGTCTGGTGACCTGTCCAGGGTGTGCTCCTCCTCACCCCCAGTGTCAGCTGGGATAGGCTCCAGCCCCAGGATAAGCAGTTACGGAAAATGAATGATTTTTTTATTGTACTGTTTATCTGTAAAATTAGAAAGTTTGCACCATATAGCGGGTGCTTTTGACTGTTTCCATCACGGTGACAATTCTGGGTCACAAACTGTCTCATTTTACAGGTTACCATCTGTAGTTTTAAATAATAAAATGACAAGATGAGAAAGTATCATGAATAGACAGCTGTTTTTTGATTGGCAGGCAACATGTGCAACATATTCCACTCTCTTTCATCACTTCGTTTATGTCAACTAGTAGAACTGCAAGACCAGTGCAGCCATTTTAGCTACAAAACTAGAAACTGTCTCTGCGTCTTCTGATCAGCCCCTCTGCCTTTATAGAGACCACCAATCAAACTATTTAGAATAAATATCAACGGATTGATTGGAGCACCCTCCATTCCTCTCTAAGGTTTTAGTCCTCATAGTGCTTGCATCATTAAGAGTGAAGCTTTCATTGTCTTCAAATCAGATGCCTGTGGTTTGAGCGTTTGTCACAATTTAAAGCTCAAAAAGCCTGGAGGAGCGAGAGTAAAGAGGGGGTAGGAGGGGTGGTGCCTTCAAAACTTCAATACAATTATAAAATTCTGTCTACCTAGAACAAGATCCCCCCTCTCCCCAAACACCCACCCCTTCCCCATGATACTTCTCTATTCCCCCTACACCCACATGTATGGCATTATACAGAGTGATGAAAGGAGAAGAGGAATGTCAAATGATAACAAAGTCCCTCCGGACATCTCCATCCCATTCCCAACCCTGCCTCCCTTTCGACTGTCCTCTCCACTTACCATCTCCACCACCACCACCATCCCCATAAGACTGGGAAATGCAGCTGCTGTCAGCTGCCGAGGGCCTCCAGGCTGATCTCTCACTTTCTGGAATGTGCGCTGCCATAATGAGCACCGGCCCCCTCCTCCATCCACCACGTTCTTTCTCCATCTTGTTTCCAAGGGCCTTGCTCTCCTCCTGTAAGTGCAGCATAGGTGAAGAGCACACATACGCTGATGAAGGGCGAAAGAAAGAAGGTAATGAAAAGTATTATTTTTGCAAATTCATGAAGTGCATATTGGAAGTGAATCCATTTGATAAATTAATGAGGTTTTTTTTTTTTTTTAAATAAAGGAGACCCAAATAATTTTGCACTCCTTAAATGAACCGATTATAATGAAATAAAGTGCAGCAAAATCATATAAAAGATATTCAGTGCTTTTTAGAGGTGAAAATCTGTTATGAATTAATTAATCTTTTGTTCACAGGCACTACATTTGCAGAGTTTTCGCTCAATGATGGGAACTCTCAATCATCAGCGAGGGAAGGGTCTGTCTATCAGAGGTTGCATGCAGCTGTGCTTGGCCTGTGTGCGTATGTTGACTCGTGACCTCTGAACCCGAGTCATTATTTACACCTGTCAGTCAGTGGAGGCTCGGCCTCTTGAGAGGATTTGTGACAGCTGAAGGGTGAATGAGACATGCCTAGCACCCTAAATCTAACACGCCATACTCCCCTGTGGTCCCAATAATCATAACTCAAGGGCTGACCTCTGACACGTCACTTATTACACCAGGGAGGTGTGGGCCTATGTAAAGGGCACAAAGCAGGATTGTATATCCAGCAAGAAACATTGCTGTAGTGCTTTCATGTTGGTAGAAGCCATCTTGATGGATTCTCTGGTCTGAACCAGAGAATCCATCTGAATCCATCTGAATCTATCTGAAATAATTTATTGTTTTAAATTATGGACACAGCTAACATGATGTGACCTATTGGTTTGTGGACTGCTATTTTGCCATTTTATTGTTGTGTCATGCAAGCAGTTATGCCCAGCCCACACAGGCTCACAAGAAACAATAAATTCAGAGCAAGCCAGGATCAAAGTCCAGCAAACATAAATTCAGACATTAGTAAAAGGAAAGAAAATTAACAAAGCATCAAAAGCATCATATACAATCAGATCATCAGTTTAGAAGACCAAGTTTGTGGATCACACACAAAGGTGCATTATATTTGGCAGTATGGCTCTGTTCTGGGGCCTCTCTGCCTTTCCTAGGCCTACACAGGAAGCCTCGCACCTACGTGGAAAGCCTTAAGGCAGAGAGAGCACATCCCTCTGCCCTTCCATGTGCAAACAAGAAAAAGCCTGACACACAGAGAGCAAACTTCCCTGCCCTTCCATGCACCTACATGGAAAGCCTAAGGCGGGGTGAGCAGCAGCAAAAACCCCGTGGGTACAGAACAGAGCAGCATCAATGACAAACAAAAATGACGTTAATAAGTCAGACACAACATGAAAAGGAGGAGCTGGGGTGGAGGTGGGTTGCAAAGCGGCTTGCAGAGAAAGCAGCAACAGTAGGCAGGCCAGAGCAGTTTAAATAGGGCACTCTTGATATGATTTGCTTATGGGTTGCATAGAAAGGAATCATGTGATCTATCAGCTGACTCTCTTCCATCAATCAGCTGCTCCATCAGTTTATTGGGCTGCTTGAGATAAGCTGATGTAGCTGGGATGAATGCTAAGCTTGATTCATTGTGTAAAACTGAAAGAAATAAATTAACAGATTTAGCAAACTTAAACACGACAAAATTAAACAACTATTCTCACTTTTGGTCATCTGAGCACCAGAAAATATCATGATTTTGACAAGACATTTTATGGAATATAAGCTCTCTTAAGTCATCATAGCTTGTGCAATATAAAGGAAAATGGGGCTCACTTCCCCTTCACCCATATCACATAGTTCACAAATTCTATTTTCCTCCTGAATATTGCTGAATTGCCCAAATATAAACAAAAATGTAATATAAATGTGTGAGTAATATAAAATCTGTCCCTGTTCAGTTGTCTTGAAAGGGATATCTAGCTGAAAGGTTTTTTGTACCAGGCTGTAAACATGTTTAAAGTTGGACATTTTTAACCTGGGGGGATTGACTAACTCTTGGAGCCTGCCTCAAGTGGCTATTCAAGGAACGGCAGTGTTTGGCATTTTGCACTGGCTTCATTCTTGAGCCCCGGAGGTTGCAGCTTGGTCTGAAAATAGATATTGTAGAGTATATCCACTCTCAAAGTGAACTCAAAGCATTCTTTGCTCACTCTCACAATGGGATCAGCTTGCTTTACATATTGACTAGTGTTATGTTTCTCATTTTGACTTCTAGTACTGGTAGCCAGGATTAGGTTAGATTTCGATGTAGCCCACAGGCCAGGAGCACAAGAGGTCTAATATCACATGGAATGGGAACCGAGAGGCATGCAGCCTGGTCCCAGACTCATAAATTATAATAGGTTGCATTGTTCAGCTGGGCAGAGGGCTGCCCTCAGATACAGTCAAAATGGGAAGCTTTAATCTTGTGCATTCGTGAAGCCCTACATCACCGGGATGATTTGCCAAACATGGCACGGCTGGTGTCGACTAACTTGACAGTTTTCTCAGGCTTGAACTCAACCTTATCTTTGTTTTGTTCTGCAACATTGAAAACCATTAGCAGTACTTATTTTCTTCTTTCTATGTTTGTTTGTCTGCGCATGGAACTCTATGTACTCTCTATGCATTACATCCTGTCATCCTATTAGCATATTTGTTCATTCCACTCTCAGCCCATCGCATGGCCCAATCTGTTGTCTATGTGAAATGATGTTTGCTAAAATGAGCCCCTGAAGCAGCCACATAGTGTTGATAATAATGACAAAAATCTAGTTTTCTTTTTGATGCATGAGCGCCTTTTAGATTTAATAGCCATATGCTGGAGCTGTTGTTGTAGCTGCTGCTGTTATTGTTGTTGATTGTTTTTAATCTTGCCGAGTGCTGGACATCAAACGGACTATCCAAGGCTACCCCTGACTGGGTGATGTACCAACACACTGTAGTGGCAGTGTGTGTGTGTGTATGTCAGTGTATGCATGTGTGCCAAAGAGAAAATGCTTTAAAAATAAAAGCACATGCATGGGTGATTTTCTTATTCATATTTACACACATTCCTGTCGGTGTGTGTGTGTGTATAAAGTCTGCCCTAATTGTGTGTGTGTGTGTGTGTGTGTGTGTGTGTGTGCACTGCTGAACCTCCTATCAGGCATTAGATAAGCTGCAGCCTTGCTGGGTCAGGTCCTCTGAGAAAGCAACCTATGGCAATCTGCAACCCAAGACCGCTGCTCAGATAGGAGATTTCCCCCTGAGTCAGGCCAATTACTTCACATGGCAGACATGGGGTTGGATTGGGAGAATGTGCACAGACACGTGCACGGATAGACCCCGGGTGGTGCTCGAGCACCTGCCCTTTTAGAGTGCCCTTTTTTCAAGACACTTTCTTCTATTTCTTCTTCTAATTTTATATCCTTTTTTATTTGCCTCATGGCATCAATTCTCAATTAAAAGTGTGTTGTAATGCCCAATAGCTGCATTTGAGTTCTAATGCCGTGAGACTGCACGAGCCCCTTCCCCTCCCTCTTCCCTTGTCACAGCCACCACAGTTAACACACGCAAATCGAGCACCCTGTGGAGCAGCATTTACGTCTCCCTGACCTGCCTTCATTGGTGACAGCCAGTCGGGTAACGATAATGTTTGTCCTACGCCTTGGAATTGTTTGTTTTTGTTGTGAAATCAAACTATTATCAGTGTGTGGCTACTGAAATAAATAAATATCTAAGAAAGTGAAAGCAGCCTAATCTCTTTCTACAGTCCTCATATACCAACGCTTCGTCACACCTCCTCAGAATGATACCGGCACTGAAGGCACTCTTTGGCATCTAACTTGTAGGTAACTTATGTAGGTACAAGACGCACTTACATCATGTACACACTTATTTTAACCTAAAACATCATGGTTTTGTTGCCTAAAACTCACTGCAACCATGTGACTACCATTGGTGCTTCTCAAAGTCAAGGAAAGATCCCTAAACAGCTGAATTACAAGCAGGTTATGTCATCGATCCCACTGAAGGAGGGTTCCAATATCAAGGATACTTCTAATTCTCCCGAGGACTGAATCCTTCAATCTAGGAATTTTCAAGGATGCATGTGTGGGCATGAAGTACCCACAAATCTTTGCACATGATTTGCCGGAATTGAGGGTGGGACCTCTTCAATGATGCACACCTGTGCACTTGGTAGCCTCTTCCAGTGTGTGTTCACCGAACGCTAGGAAGGAGTCTAGTCTAGCCTCATCCTTGACTTGGAGAAGCACTGCATGTGTTACAACATGTTTCACCCAGGAGACAGCTGTGTGTCACATACAGACACTAAGGGGTGCCTTGCTGATCGGTATGAGACACCAAATGGGTGTGACAAAGCTTCGGTATTCAATGACCTGGGAATGACAGGTTGGTACAAGCTGTGCCACTGTACATTGTATGTAACTTTATTTGTTATAAATAATGATGAGAGATGTCTGTGCCAGGCTCTGAATGTGTGTGTGTGTGTGTAGTACTGTGTGTGTAAAAAATGACCATGTGTCCACCCCACACTCACCTTGTCTGTGCAGGTGAGGGTGCACGCATGACGAGATTGTTCTCCTGTATGCTTGTGAGCTGAGCATTTTGTTTTGCCTTAGGCATGTTCGGAAACTTGCTGTTTTAGAAAAACAAAAAAGAAAAAACTATTTTTCTGTTTTTAGTCCCTGCTGTGCTCAGGTTGCTCTGCCTGCCTTGACTGCTCTGTATTCTAAAAAATGGGGTCTTGAAGTTGTAGTCTGAGGTATTACAGTCTCCAGTAGCACTAACAGACTTGTCTTTCCCTTGGTTTATTGGGAAGCTAAATGTAGATGTTTATAAGTCTGTTTGGATGCTGGAGTATTGACACTTCATTTGGTTTTGCTGTTAAAGTAATATTTCAACTGATCCTGGTTCCTTTTGACCTTGATAATCCAGGCAACATCTGCGCCAGCATGACTCTTTTGTTTTTTCTTTGTTGTCTCTCTTTATGCTGATTGAGTTTGGAGTTTGAAGTGCTATTGGAGAGGC
The DNA here is from genome assembly GCA_019142605.1 of Cephalopholis sonnerati. Classification (NCBI taxonomy): domain Eukaryota; kingdom Metazoa; phylum Chordata; class Actinopteri; order Perciformes; family Serranidae; genus Cephalopholis; species Cephalopholis sonnerati. Next base: position 15,471,451 of record JAGQAX010000010.1, on the reverse strand, counting down.
TCTCAGGCGTATTTGCTCAAATTTAAATATTGATTATTGAACACTTGTCCCTGCTACACGACTTCTACTTATTTGGACACAATCTTCTGTCTTCAGTAGACTCATAAGTGTCCACATAAAAGAAAATAGAGAGCCCCACACCTGCAATTTAAGTGTCACTCCTTTTTCTGTACCGGTAAGTCATCAATATTATTCTCAATAAAACTTTATGGAATGAGATACCATTATAGTTACTAATGAAGTGGTTTACTTAGTCTTACTAAAAAGCAATATTTATTTTCTATGACAGTTTTAGTAATGTCCTTCAAAGTATTTACATCCAGTGCATCAAACACTAGAGCTCCTCACCCACCTTTACCCAGCAAAAACAGAGACATCAAAAAACAAACATAAAAAGCTAGACAACAGATAAATTATTAATATATTCGCCTATGACATTCACAATGCTTCAAAAAAAAGTAAGATGTAGTAAAGTCAGTGTTTTCTCACAGTCCCGACTGAAGTTCAGAGTCCATATATCTATCCAAGCACCTTAAAAAATGGTCCAAAAGTCCTGTGGAACTTTTCAGAGGAGCCACTTCGGTCACAGTGAGTTTCCTCCAGGTGCAGCGAGAAAATCATTTAGCCCAGCCACCGTTAAAAAGCAGGCGGACAAGTGGATTACCAATTCAAGTCTTTTGGCCGTGACCATCCCAAACACACTGGTTTTTGTACATTGAAAGCAGCAACAGAGCTTCTTCAAAGCAACCAAAAAGAACCAGTTCATTTATCTACCTGTCATAGTGTAAATAAGAAAGAATGACAAAAAAGAAAAATGTCCTCCCGATATTTAACTAAATGTGGACAAGTTTAAAAGAGTGTTGCACCCATACATATATCACAGAGAGGTGATATTGATTAATAAGGTTTGTTCAGATTTGGAGTAATGTAAGCGCCAAATCACCTTGAAGTTTAGCTGTCAGCATTTACTGAACATAAATTTATCATTTTCAAACTCCCCTCTCACACACTATGAGATACTTCTTTACCTAAATCTGTGCTCTGTGCCAACTTTAGATGGTGAATAATAGGGCTGGCCCCTAATAGTTTACCAGAAAGGTCATTAGTCGGCAAGATTTCATTGGTTGCTTAGTTGCAGAAAAAAAAAAAAACAAGCTGCATCCTGTCAAAATAAATCAAAACCTATATACCTGGACCATGGGAATTAAATTTGAAAGGACAGACAAAGGAAGAGGCCACGCTCAGCAGTCAGTTAGGAGTCATGTTACAAACCAATCACAGCTGACAGATATCTTTCCCTTCTGTAAATATTCAGTCTGATAAATATAGAAAAGTTGATCATGTTAGTGCAGGGCTACCCAAAGCTTTATATCTTTCCCATGGACGATAGGCCTACACACTTATAAACAGCTCCTGGAAGAAGATCAGCTGTGCTCTCAGGGTATCAGGTAAATAGGCACTTGTAGTGACGTGCACTTGTAGATAAAATATAGGCCTATATTAATGAAGGTTCATTAGTACGGTTTGTATTTCTCTGTAATGTAGCACAGTGTTAACAACGTTACTGAGACTATTTATTCTCACACCTTGAATTCAAACCATTGTGTTGCCCCGCCCAAAATATATCATTTAATAGTTACATTAATATCGTAAACATGCGGGCGACCAGTCGACTAATGGCCCTAAATAGAGTCTGAGGTGCAAGCTCAGGAAAAAGACACAGATTACAGATACTAAATAGTACTCTGCCAGTTTAGCACCAATTGTCCACTTTACCACCTTCACCAGTGTTAAATATTTTTGTGAGGTAAAAAAAAATTAATGGATGACCAGATAACAAAAAAAAGACAGAAGACAGATGACAGAAGTAGCTCTATCAATTTACTGTGATAGGGAAAAAACGAATCAGTGTTAACAGGTAGTCTGCCAGACTATAGATTGTGATAATCCAGGTGTCACGGAAAACGAAACTAGTTAATGAAACTGTCACCTAACAGCAGATGCATCAAATTACCTTGTCAGATCTGTTCTGATTTAATGAAAAATGTGATCCCTAAAGCACCGGGCCTTTAAATAAAAGGATAAAGTTGTCAATTACTGTAATCCATAATACGGGAAAAATATTAATCTAATCACTTAAGGACAGACTTGGGTGCCTGATCAGACTTGAAATGAGTGGATATAAAGTTTGCAACTTTGAAATTGGAGAGGAAGTGTGAGTTATTTTGTTACTCTGTGGGCTATTTCAATCCAGGACATCATGTTCCACTGGAATGATTTCCCTGGAACCAATCAGTGGTGCTGTGCATAATCATGCAGATGGGCCAGGCTGACTGGATTTCCTAGAACAAAATAAGACTCTTAACAGCCTCCAAGGAGAGGAGGAAAGGAGGAGAGGTAAGGAGAGGAGAGAGAGGAGAGCAGAAAAGGGAACAGAGGCAACTGTTGAAAATATGAAAGGACTGAGGAATAAAGAAGATGACAGGCCAAAATAGTGATAGAGGCATATTGTCTTAGAAGAGGAGAGCAGAGCTAATGTAATGACCTGTCTAAAACGGGTGGAGTAAGGATGAACATATAACAGACCCATATCTAAAAGCAATGGAACAGAAGAGCAGCACAACAGAAAAAAAACAAACAGGATAGGTGAGGAAAATAAATCTAGGATGCATGCAACAGGGGAGCAGGAAGGAACAAAAGATAATAGCAGAGCAAAGCTAAATAGATCTCTTGCATCTGTACCCTGGATAGGGAGATATGTGTGTCTGCACAGCCCTGCCAGATAGATAGGACAGCACAAGATGAATGAGATGGGTAAATATGCTTGTGCTCATCCTATAACCACCACGGACATTCTGATGATAACAGCAGGTGTGTTATCATCCGTGTGTGTGTGTGTGTGTGTGTGTGTGTGTGTGTGTCTGCGTCTGTCTGCAAATTCTGATACACTGCATAGAAGTTGTATGTGTGTAGAGTCTGTGTATAAAACAGCTCAACATAATCAGTGTGAAGCTTAACGTGTAATATTTGTTGCTTACTTTGATTCTTTTAAATAGCTGTAAAGTCATCTTTTTAAATTTGTATTTAAAGGAGAAGTCCAGTATTTTGCACTATGAGCTCCATTCCTGGTTGTTTATGATGAAATAGAGTGGTTAAGACCAAAATCTTGATGATTGCTCCTTCTTTGAGAATTTGAGAGAATTTGTCTTTCCCCTGCCTGGCTTAACAATGCTGTCTATGGCCATGTGTAAATCTGTCCTAAAACCACCTTAAACGTTCGTTTTCAAAGCCATGAAACTCACCGAGTGGTCAGTGGTGTTCGCTGATGTTCCGACATAAAAATCGTAGCAAACTGTGGTTTCCGTGATGATTTATTTGACATTTTGTCTAATCCATTGATTTCCTATAGGAAGCCTCATTGTCCGTTGGGAGTAATCCGCCACCAGAAATGGAAAAAGGGTTGTTTACGACAAGGTTGTAGTCATTGTAGTCTTTTAGCTCAGCGAAAAGTGCCGGCTCGACAGTGCTGTGTGTGAGAATGAGCGAAAAAGTTCTGTAATAAGTTTAAACAACTGCACAATGGATTTTGAAAGGTGGATTCTGGATGATGACGCATTTGAAATTGATTTTGACTGCTCTGGTTACCGATTTGAACCGGAGTATACCGAGGACCTTCTTCTTCTGCTTCTTTTCTGTGTCCCATTACATTGCAATGGTTTCCAGCCGGTTGGCGACTCCCACGTAAAGGAGCATTATCGCCATCAAGTGGGCTGGAGTGTATAACGCTTCAGGGTCAAACGAAATGATCAAGCGGTAGTTGGCCACCCCTATACAATTGCTGGACCCACCACTGGCCCCCCAGGCAAAACAACTGAAGGCCAACATTACTGTCTGTAAGAGGCAGAGGTGCACTGATTTTTTTAAGCTAGCGCTCAGGTAGCAGTATCTCCTGAAACAACTCTGACAACCTAAGGCAGGGGTCAGCTACCTTTACTACCAGAAGAGACAGTTTGGGTTAAAAAAAAATTCAGTCAGGAACAGTTAAGTCGAAGGAAACTTCATTTCCAATTGCAGTATTATGTTTGGCGGCTTTTGCGTTGTGGCACGCCTTGTGTTTCTGCGCTCTAGGTGTCTAGTGTTTTTGCCGGAGTGCATGGAACTCCTTGAGTTGAAAAAACTCGAAACAGAAAAGCACCCCACGTCATCTCTTTTTTGTCATCTTTTTTCCCATCGTCTAATTGGGTGATTTGAGAGGCAGGCCCTCTGTGGCGGTCACAACAGCAAGTTTACAGTTAATAAACAATGGAGGAGAAACTGGTGGTAGCGGTCGCTGGATACCCAGAGATAGACAGCAGTTGTCAAACTGCCCCCGAATCATCCTAAAATATGCCTGGAAACGGCCATCAGGAAGGAGAAGCTCCTGGACCAACTAGTGGTACTTCCAATGATCCACCCTCTTTTTAAGGGTCTCATGTACCCACACAGATCTCTGTTTCCCTGTGACCAACAAACTATTCGCTGACAGCCTCTCACCCTCAACCAGAGCTACAGACAGCACCCTCTGCTTCAACATTTTAGGAACTAGATACTAATTACTGGGGGAAAAATGGTGGACTGATTACACGGGAAGGTTAGTAAATATATCAGTAAGCAAATCCTTAACTCTGGCTGTTACTTAGGTTAACTCACTAGGTTTTCACAATAGTCTATGTGATGCCAGTTGTTGCATTACTTTGCAGGATTTGTGTTGTGAGGGAGTGTTTGCAGTCCAAAGTATTGAAATATGTTATTGACATGAGTCTAATATGATCAACCCCGAAAAAACAAACAAACAAAAAACCCAATATGGGTTGATTTTAAATGCATACACGTAAAAAAAATAAATAAATGGGATGGGGTCAGTCCAACTGGGGAAATATTGAACCAACTGGAATCTGCTTTTCGATAAACCATGAACTTTTTAACTATGACCTTATTCAACTATAAACTGACATGCAGTGAGGGTAGACAAGTGCAAACACAGAGGTACATCAAAAGTCAAGAAACTCTGCTGTTTGAGATTCGTATAATCATGTATACTGCAATGAAACATACACATATGTACTACTGACATATACAGTATTCTGCATACACAGCTGTTCAGTGTCACACTGTTTTCTCTACAAAATACAGGAAAAACATAAATCTGGTCTGTAAATGCTGATTTGTCAGGCTGTGTGTCGATGTCATTTATCTGCAATCTAACTTAACTTTCTTTACAAGTTGCTGTTTTTTTTTTATTATTATTTTGTGCCTCTTATACCCATGCATGTGTTTGTTATGCTTGAAAAACAAATAAATAAAGAATGCTCCATCAAAGTTAGCCTCTGCCGTTTGCCTCACTTCTATGTATAGATCACAGGCAGCTTCTGAGACTGTTTGTAGCCTACATCTGAGCTACGCAGGTACACCGTGGGGGGCAGGGACTCATGTCTGCACATCTCTACAGAGGTGTGTTTGTGAATAGAAATGTCTTGTTTACTTCTATATCAGTCGCACCCCAGAGTAAATGACTTGTACGCCCAAACTTTGAATGAGAAACTTGCATTTCACTGCTAAAGAGGTCGCAATTTAGATTTCCTAGAGATCTCTGAAAAATTAGACTTCACACAAAAGCAAAGTATTCCTTTTAATCTATCCATCCATTCAATCCACTAATACTCCTGTAAAGTCCTCTGCCCATTACAGAAGCACAGGCCTGCCTTCCATGCAATAATATATCTGTCTGAATGGTCAGGAGCAGAGAGATTATTATCATTCTTATCATAGTGCGTGTTGTGGAGCTCTGCAGATGTGAAGTAAAAAAAAAAAAAAAAAAAAACTGCTTATCGACGGCTCTATCTCTTTCAAGAATGTATCCCCAGGTGACTTAAAAGAGACCGACTTCAAAAGCTGCAGGAGTCAGCCTGGAGTGTGGAACACTGAGCTGACCAGCCAGATGCTGGTCTGCTTGAATCTCTCTCTGGCACCTCTACTATCTACACACATCCGGCCTTTTGATGTTAAGACTACAAGGAACACAAAAAAAAAGTCCTCCTAAACTGGTCATACTCACTTCATTTGTCACTGGCTCAACTCTTTTAGTTTGCAAACAGTCTTGATAAAAGAAGTCGACAGATGCTCTTTTGTTCCGTTTCTGCTTTGCAGATGTCTGTTTTGAAAACTGAAATTTAAATTCTACGGAAGCATATTGCTGCCGTGCCAGAAAAAGACAAACTGATTAGTATAGTGATTAGTAGTTATAACGTGAAAAGTTTATTGTTGTAAACATGTTCTAAATACGGAGGATGGCTGGAGCGCAACAATGGGTAAACAACCATAACTGGATTTTAGTCGTGGACAGCTGCAGGCAACAAGCGACAAAGAACTAATGAAGATAGTGGATGAGATATGCGGTGGATGAAATGTTGCCTATTTCCACTACTGACTTTTCATCTTTCAGGCAGATTCTTGGGAAAATACAGGTCACAGGCAACAGGAGACCCCCATGTAAACAACAATTTGTAAGCTATCTTGCCTTAGCTGCACTTACCAGAGATTACCATGACATTCAAACAGAGGCACACATGTCAGATCTGAATTTTGACAAGAAAGGATGCAATTGCCGCTGTGTGGGGTAGAACGGAAAATTAATACAACAAGTATGTAACAAATTACTGTTAGCAGGGAGTAATTAGTACATTAATAATATTACTTTTGGAAAGATTAATGAGTAATGAGCAATAAATTACTTACTACTTCAATGTATATATATATATATATATATACATACATGTGTATACTATATATGTATATACTTATACTATTTATTTTGTTATACTGTAAAATGTTTCACCTTATAATATGATTATTTAGCCTGTACCGTCATAACTTTAAAGTCATGTTTGAATGAGGGAACAGTCACTACTAAGGGTGGGAATCACCAGAGGATCCACGATACGATATTATTGCGATACTTCAGTCACGATACAATATCGTTGCTGTTTTAGATATGTTGCAATATGCTGAGTATTATTGAGTACTATTGAGTACTTACTGGGTATATTAAATATGTTGCGATCTATTGTGATTTATTCCCTTTTTTCAACTGTAAATTATGTCCCCGAAGGAAAACTTTGTGAACATCTGTTTTATCTGATAAGATAAAGTAGTCAGTCTGGTTATCTCACTCCAGCCACTTTTTTTTCCAGCAGCAAAATCTATCAAGTGGACTGAAAAAGTAATTGAATTGATTATATTATTTTAGTAGGCTACCCGTTTAGGGGTAGCATGGTGGTGTGGTAGTTACCACTGTCGCCTCAAAGCAAGAGGGTTCCTGGTGCGATCGCAGGTGTGGAGCCCTTCTCTGTCTGGAGTTTGCATGTTCTCCGAGTTTTCTCCGGGTACTCCAGCTTCCTCCCACAGTCCAAAGCCATGCAGGTTAATTGGTGACTCTAATCTGAATGGTTGTCTGTCTCTATGTGTCAGCCCTGCAATCGTCTGGCAATTGAAGACACGACCCTTAAAGGTACACTACACAGAAAGTGTCAGTTACTGTTTGTAAACACAATGTCTTGGTGGTGCAGTGGTCAGTACGTTGCCTCCCAGTAAGAGGGTTCGTGGTTCGAACCTGGGGTGGGGGGGTCTGCACGTTCTCCCTATGTCAGCGTGGGTTTTCTCTGGGTACTCAAGCTTCCTCCCACAGTCCAAAGACATGCAGGTTAACTGGTGACTCTAAATTGTCCGTAGGTGTGAATGTGAGTGTGAATGGTTGTCTGTCTCTATGTGTCAGCCCTGTGATAGTCTGGCGACCTGTCCAGGGTGTACCCCGCCTCTCGCCCGATGTCAGCTGGGATAGGCTCCAGCCCCCACCGCGACCCTCAAGAGGATAAGCGGTTAGAAACGGATGGATGGACAATAATAATTTATATAATAAAAAATCTAAACTTGGCACTAAATATCGCAATATTATGTCACCTAGTCACTATGTTTACACGCACACCTATATTCCACTATTATTCCAAACATAACAGGATTCAGAATTTAATGCGAGTCCTGTAAACAGCATAATCCATTTAGATATTCAGAAATAGGCCTTTTCCCGAATTTAGCATCATTAAGACATAGGATATGCTGGTATTAGTTAATCGGGTTTTAATAGCATTCTTTGGACATGTATAAAGTGCATTTGGAATATGGGTCTCTAATGGTGTTTTTATCTCAGTTTGCAACACTTGTCTGTTTACGATCTGCTTTGTGGGTTGCTCAGAAACCAAACTGCCAACAGTCTGCAAGGCTGTGGTAGAGATTCATACACAAAAGAAAAGCTCACATTTCTGGTCAGAAGTGGAAACACACTTACTTGTAAACATTAGGAAAGACTTGGATATTAACAGGTTTTTTGAATATGCACAAATATCAGAACACCGACCTTTTTGAGAAGGTGGCTGAAGGAATGAATGCAGGTGGCTGAGGTCACTAGTCTGCTCTTGGTGGGGAAAAAAAATCTTATTTTGATACAAAGAAGAAAAATGACAGCGTCCACGTCTCTATACTTTGACAGGATACACGACATGTTAGGTCACGTTCATCTGAGTATGCAGGGCTGCGTGTCAACAGGAGCATTAATGGAATATTCATTTTCATTCGCCATGTAAACAGCTTGGTATGAATATTGTTAATAAAAGAGCAAAAAATTTAACATTTTGTGCGTGTAGACGCAGCCAATGTGTTGAGAACAGATAAACTGAGGAATGTGGCTCATCTACAATATTTGATTAAGTTGTACTTCATGCTTGTTGAGACATGGCAGGATGCTGATGTTACTGAGCACGGTGGATGATGTTGTGATAGCCTCAGTGTGCATACAGTAAGAGGGGTTTTAAAATACAAGGGGCTGAACTGAAGGAAGAATGAGTCACACCAGAAGACAAAAACTTTTTTGGATTATGCGCTGGCAGAGCAATTTTCATTCAAGTGACTTGGTGCATTAAGTCCAGCATAATGCATCCATGTTAACCCTGAAAAGTGCCTTTTCTTCTATGTAATGTCAACACCTGCTGAGGCGTGGGCAGCTCAGTGTGCTGTTCTTCTACTCTGTGGTTTGTATTGTGACACGAAGGGAATGCACAGTGTTGAAACTGCTGATGAGACAACAACCTTGACCACATAACTTGTTAACTGTCTGTGGGCTGTTGATTTAAAAACTAGTTTTAGCGTTTGTTCACACAGATATTCAATCAACACAGTTGGAACAAAAGATGCATCCTGCCCCCAGAGAACAGAACAAGTACACAAGTCACAATAAACACAAGACATACACAGGTATACTGGTTTCTTAGCACGACATAATTTTACAGTTTGACTTCACAGTTCACACACAATCACAAGAAACAGTGAGCTGCGCTGTGGATATCAACATGTGCACACAGGAGAAAAACTGTTTGTTTGGGCAAACATTAGCCTTGTTTTTTTGTTTTTTTTTTCTCCCTAAAATACATAATTCTTACTTGGCTAAATTCAGCTTCATCACAGTCCAATACGCAACTGTCATGACGGGAGTATCTCTAGCTGCTGTTTGTAAACAAGAGTGCAGGGTGAAAGTGAATAATAAATTAACTCGGAATCATACTCTGAATGTGAAAAAGAAAAGAGAAAATAACAAGAGAACAAGGCAATAATGGATGTTTCAAAAACCTCTTCAGACTCCTAACTTAAATTGGATTTTAACTCCACAGAGTGCAGGTTGTAGATGTTTATTTTCATTCAATTGTCAAGCGCCGCTGATGACAAGTTAACAGCCCCTGCCACAGAATGCAAATCATGTTGGCTTTCTCATTTTGCTGCCAGGTGGAGTTCTCAATATGTCGTTCAAGCGAGCCCTTGCTTCCACTACAGAGCCTAAAAAATGTATAATTGAAAACTCTGAAATGGTTCCATTGTCAGGCACTGTTGTTAAGTCCCGGCTTCAATGCCCGTCATCCTGACAAGCTACCAAATACCTATTTTTAATACTTCTGGCACTTCGACAAATGAAACATGCCATTTCTTTTTTGAAATTCGCCACGATGAAAAGAAAATCTGGTGCCGTAATCAACCACGTGAGGTCTTCTAACCTATTAAAATTACATTTAATTTTTAAAATTTGCCATGCATAAGAAAATTACAGCATAAACACACGTGTAATTTTAGCACCAGAGGCAGGAAACACAGGATAATGCATCTATTTCGACAAAATCACATTACATGTAAAGCAAATGAACAAAAAGCCTCAGGAACAGATCTCTGACGAGGTTTTCTTTATGAGAGCCTGTTATACAAGCACAAAACATAAAATAGATATCTTTTCTGGGATTCTACACCGGTACTTAAATTCTGGCCCCTCATATATACCCTGCCTGTAGCCACAGCTATAAATGGCTCCCCTGATGACAGTACTGTACATTATAATCCCACTTACTGTCATGTAAATCTCGCCTTACAAGAGAAGACACAGAAATTCAACACCGAGTGCTGAGGACTAGGTGTAATTCTTTCTGAGAAGAGAGAAGACGATGGCACTGCAAGTCTTGACAGCTCTGAGTGTTCTCTTAACATACACACTTGTGCCTTGACCACCTGCTACACCCTCCTTTCACTGTGGAGAGACAAACTGATAATGGTGTCACTGTTGAGGAAATTTTTCAAAGAAGGAAGAAATTCTCTGAGGCAGCAACTTGGTTATAGTTGTTTTTTTTTCTCTCTCTCTCTAGCAGACACGTGTCCGACAGATGCATTTGAACAAACAGGAATTTATCAAAGTCTGTTGAACGTGCTGTCAGATGCGGAACAGGCATCAGTTTTCTTAAGGGTATAGCATTGTGTGTTGGTGTTAGCTGCCATTTTTGATCATTTGTAATCGCATTTTCATCTCCTTTGAATGAAAAGCAGAGAGCGAAACACAGCCAGCAGCACTTATGTTAATGCTCATGCATATGCACAATAGAGGTGTGATTCTTTTTCAGCATGTGTGCTTAAAATGTCACTGCACATGTAATTTAAACAACAGCTGAATGGTAGAATAAACATACGTGTAGGATCCCCGATCACGTTTACATCTATCCTAGCATGGCACATTTTGTTTGTTCTTTTTGTTTCATCATTCATAAACACTTTATTGAGTGCAGCTACACTTCATGTGCTTTGAGTGATACAAGAAGCTGTTTATTAAAGATATACTATGCATTATTTTTCTTAACAAAAATGTTAAGAGTCATATGAAAGTAATACCTCTCAATCATCATTTATGACCCACTAGAAGTGTGTGGCAATTTCATTTATCTGCAAAGACTCTGATCTCTGCCTGTATAGTCTTGCTATAGAAAAGTGCGCAGGTGAGGTCGAGACTTTAGAAAATGGTAGCCATTGAGTAGTAGGAGCATGCAACCAAAGGAAGCTACTTAAACATGGACAAAGCCCCGCTAAAACATAAATACAGCAAGGTGAATTGCCAGGTGGACAAAGCACATTCAAAATGTGAGTGAATAGGTGGATGGCTTTCACTTTCACTCTTGTTCACAAGCACTGAAGGAGAGGACGAAGAGTAATGAACGAGTTGCTGCTGCGGTTAGCTTATTCCAGGGCTCGAAAGACTTTTTTCTGTGTACATGCAACTCTTAAAATTACACGCACAAATTTTGTTTTTAACTGTGCCAATATATTTTTTAAAATTTTTTACTCGTATTTACTGCTCAGTTTGGTGTGGACCATTTGTCCTTTATCTGTTTTGCCAGGGCTGTGGCCAAAATTATAGTAGGGACCCATTAAGTCCAGATGAATCATGGAATTAAATTATGAAAACGGATCAACTGTAAACACAGATATCATCGAATTTGCCAAAATGTGGATGTAATTTCTAAAAGTCAGGGATCGATTGCACAAAATACCTCAAGTTTTCTACTTAATTATGACACTTAAGACTTAATTCGTCTTCACTGAGGGCCCCTTAAAAGGTTTCCTTAGTTAAGAAAAAACGTTAACTCACTTACTGCATTGAAAGAGACTTCACAGTGCTTAAAGTTTCCATTGAGACTGTTTGCTTGCTTGTGATGCCTGTTATTGTCTCAAATTCGGCTTATAGTTAGATAGTGAAAAAATGGCAGAAGACAAGAAAACCATATTAGTCAGAGGAGGAAAAGACTATATCTCTGAAGGAATACAATTACAAAGAGAACACACTACAAAGTAAATTTGATTCCCAAATACCAGAAAACAGAAAACGATTGTAGAAGAAAATTCAACGAAAATGAACTAAATCAAATCATTAGTCTAAAATAAAAAGTATATCCATTGATTTATCCTGGTTGCAGAACACTCCTCTTGGGGTGTGTTATTTTTTTTTCATTTATCACTATAAATAGTGATAAAGTCATGTTGCAGTTAAGAAAGAGTCAGAGGTACCTTAATTTTTTCTTAACCTTGCTTTTGTTGCTAAGGTCTTTTGTGCAATGGTCTAGGGATTCCTTAAGTATTAGACCAAGACAAGGAGAAAACCAAAAATACAGTAGTGAACATTTTTAATGAAACCTTAAAGAGAAGACTTAGGTTTGTTTTGTGCAATCAATTTTATTTTGAGGAAACCTTAACTAGGATTTTAAGGAAAAAATGTGCAACCAGCCCCAGGGTTTTCTCTACCATTATAGGCTTTTCTTTTTTTCTCATAACATCTCAGCTAAATGAACAGAAAAAAAGCAATGCTGCTATGTTTTGGTGTCATCTATGGAAACTCTGCTTCTGCTTTTATGCTCTGTGTTGGTGTTTCACTGCAGGCGGGGCTCAGCACCTCTAATGCTCAGCCAGTAAATACAATCAGGCAGTTGATCAGGCCAGTGCTCGAAAAATTACAACAAAAGTTTTTTTAATTAAACAATTTTCCTGACATTGCTTCGAAAGTGACTTGACAACGTCTACTCTGTTACCCGACTCAGCTCTGCTCTGTGTGTGTTGTCTTCAACTTTAGCAACGGCTTGTTTGACCACAGAAATGCAAGTGACGGCTAGCTCTGGTGGTCCAGAAGCACATTCCTACAATAGTAGCTTGCAGTGTACATACAGACAGTGTAGGGAGGAGGGGACAAGTTTGGATGTTGTGTTTCCAAACATTTTTATCATTTCATTCATTTTCCGTAACCGCTTACCCTGTTACGGGTCGCGGAGGGGCTGGAGCCTATCCCTGCTGACACTGGGCGAGAGGCTGGGCACACCCTGGATGGATCGCCAGACTATCACAGGGCTGACACATAGAGACAGACAACTATTCACGCTTACATTCAAACCTATGGCCAATTTAGAGTCATCAGTTAACCTGCATGTCTTTGGACCGTGGGAGGAAGCTGGAGTACCCGGAGAAAACCCACGCTGCCACAGGGAGAACATGCAAACCCCCCCCCCGGGTTCGAACCATGAGCCCTCTTACTGGGAGGCAACATACTGACCACTGCACCACCAAGACGCTGTGTTTACAAACAGTAACTGACACTTCCTGCGTAGTGTACCTTTAAGGGTCGTGTCTTTTTCAGATATAACATGTTGCATTGTTGAAGCTAAAGGAGCAGCTCTGAGCATTAGTTTTATTGCAATATTTGTGCTCACTTTTTCCAGACTGACTGTTCTCCCTGGGCGGCAGATCAACAACTGTAATGCAAAAAAACACATTGATCAACCCGCTGCATGTGCAATAAGCCAGAAGCAAACAGCATCCCTCCCATCATGGAGCACACAAGAACACTGCAAGGCAGCTCATATTTACACATATAGCATGTGGGGAGGGGCTGTCGTCAGCCATTAATCAGACTATAGCTCCATGGCATCGAATCCTCCCATAAAAAAAAAAACATGTAAACATCTTAACACTTCATACAAAGCACCTTGCAGGGTTTGGTTTGACAGAGACAAAAAACAGCTGATGGATCAGACATCTTTCAGGAGACACAGCCAGCTAATAATGCTCAGTCCACAGGAGGATCGATTGATACTGCAGGCTGAGAAAGTGTTTACATGAATGCCCTCTTCTTGCAGCTATAGGGAAGACAGTGAGCATCTTTTGATATTTTAATAAAGGAAACTCATTTTTTAAGCCTTGCATCTGACAGAGGAAGTAAAAGAGAAAAAGGAATAAGCAATAAAAAGGGAAAGAACAGTATGCTCCCCCCGATAAAACCTGGATTTTTGCCTCAGGGCAACATGATGTCCCCATCTCTCCAAGGGAGCCACCCAGTTGAGATCTGTACACCGTGACACCTGCAGCTCCCTACAAGCAGCCTCAGCATGTGAGGTCACCCTCATCCCCCAGTCCTTGACAAAACAGCCAGTTTTGCCCTAGACAATTTGGCTAATAGCGGCTTTTGTAGAGGCCACCATAATGAGGCATCCCGGTGAGGTAACAGCTTCGTATTGCTGGCGATTTTAGAGGCTGGGGTTAGCTGTCCATGTGAATCACTCAGTCAACATAACGCCCTTTGAAATGGTAACATTCACAAGCAACGGCATGTCCATCAAATGCACACATGTGGCTGTGATGTGTGCGCACGTCTGTTTCTTTATTATTCGATGTGTGTCGAGCCGCTGGGAGGAACATCAATGTCTGTGTCGCCGTTGGGGGGAGGTGGGCTCCGCCATTACAGCATCATGTGGCCTTGTCTAATTGTCTCACAGCATTTTTTCTTACCATTCATCGGCCCCGGATGAAAGGGAGAGTAGACGGAGCCGAGAAGAAGGACTGTTGATTCTGCATTGTATTTGTGTGAGGGATTCAGAATTCAAGGTGGGAGCAGTGAGCAAGAACAAAAGCACCCACAAAAGGCTGAGGTATGGGGAAACTAAAAGGTAGGGAGAGAAAGGGAGGAAAGGAGAGACAGACGTTTGTAAAAGTAGATAAATAACAGGAGGCTGCCTCTGAAAAAAAAGAAGCTAAACCAATCACACATGTGAGGGTCAGTGTATTTTCACTCACACTCCAGTTTTTAACGAGAGGCAGATGTGTGTAGCACTACTGTAGACAGTGCCTCCAGTGCGATCACAGACCATCGCTCAGATATCACACAAAGGAGACGGAAGAAGGAAAGAAAAAAAGAGCATAAAGGGAGTTGTGTTTCCTTTTTTGCTATGAGAGCTTGTGGGCAGACGGACGCAAGTTAAAGGCAACTATCCATAGAAGAACTCTGTCACCTAATCACTACTCCTTCTTCCGTACACTCCCCTCTTCATTTCCTTCTTCGTTTGAACTCCTCATTTCTTGCATTCCCTTTAGTGTCCTGTCAACACCTGCCATGTTTCTCTGACAAGTCGTCATTAAGTGCAGAGAGAAATTTGTTTTAAATTGAATACTGAGAGCACTCTAAGAGTGTTTGTGCAGGACTGTCAAGCTTTTTAATTAAGGTGGCTTAACAAATATGTTTTCCTGTACAACAAAACAATACAGGTCCTTTCAGAGTGTCTAACTGTGAACCGTTGATAATGGCTGTACTCTATAGCCAGTAATTCACATAGGACAGGCTTGAGATGAATGGCAGACATCAAAGAAAAACAGTCATAATAGAATCTATTCCTGTAGGCTATGTAAAGCACATTTTACATATGTGGGTGAGAGTACATGCGATCTTAGCCAAGTGGTGCAGGTACCGTGACACAAGCAATCTCACTGATACGAGTGTGTCTTTCTTTTTTTTCTTCTCTTATCCCTCTGCTGAACACATTATTATACCATATTACAGTGTTTATCTCTTAAAAAGAGGGGCATATATTGAGGTACACTGCCATGTGGTAACATTGTGAAACAATGGAAACTGTAAATTCAAATTTCTTTTGAAATACAACATAAAATTCAAACAAGATCACAAAGGTTTCTTCTATCTATCCATCCAGCTATGTTATACAAAGAAAGTGTTTTTCAAAATAAACTGGTATCTCTGAATATAGTTGCAGAGCAAGGTTGAGCCGGTGTAAAAATGCTTTAACTGGTTTAATATTAAGAGCAGGACTGCACCCGTGTACCAAATTTTGGCACTAGGTGTCGCTCTTGACTCATCAGCTGCTCAAGAGTAGGATATAATCACACATGTCCTAAAGCGGGATTTATACTTGTGCATCAGCTCTATGCAGAGCCTATGCCGTAGCTTACACACACGGCCTACACCATTGTGAGCATGTATGCTATATACCTGCAGTTAAACCTCAAAAACACGAGTCGGCAGACAGGTTTCTGTTAAGTGCTGTAAAGTTTAGTTGATTCAAAACACACATTAAACACGCATTAAATATGATCTTTTCAAGCACAAGTACACAAATTGTCTTCACTATAACTCACAGCTTTCACAGACAAGGCATTTGTCTTTATCTGGACACATTTTCCCCAAAAATACAACATGCTAATGTTTTTAGCACAAGCCTATGGCATTTTACATTGTATCAACTAGCCTAGCAGCTAGCAGACTTTTCCTCTACTCATATGAAGCCTGGGACAACAGCAACATTTAACAAAGGTAACGTTACAAAATTCAGCTCCATTACAACTCACAAGGTTCACTGACAAAACAACTGTCTTATACTAAACACGTTTTCTATGTTAACATTATTAGCACAAGCCTATGGCATTTTACATCGTATAAATTAGCCTAGCGACTAACAGATTTCCTCACACTCAAGACTTAGAATGCTATTTTGTGGAGGCTTTATTGTCTTCACAATTTATTGTTTAATATCTGTGAAATTACAGTAAATAAAAGCCTTGTTCTCAAGGTGGTTTCAGCTTACAAAAATAGCCAGCTGGTCTGCCTCGGTCTATGTCGAAGCAGAGTGTACACTGTAGGTACAGCACTGATTCGACACAGAAGTATATATCCTGCTTAACAGCAAACGAGCATCAGACTATCACACTGCATTGCATAACTTCAGAACTCTTTGTCGACACTGAATCTGTTAAACATGGACTTCTGTTAATTCATAGACTGGAGAGATCAGACTGGAGAGGTAACCCACTTGCTATCATCCTCGGTTTGTACTTTTTAAACAGAAAACACACATATTATAATATAGGTTGTTGTTATTTGTCATTTACCAGAAACTTTCAGCTCCCTGGTCCTTCCAGCCAGCTGGTGCCTTATTTTGTTTTTATTTTTGTAGAGAAAGAAGGAGCTATCACATAGATAATCCCTCAATACAACATCATGAATCAGCTGTTTCTTATCCATGTTGGCATTTTTTAAGGGAGTGACAGGAATAAACAGAAACAGGATGTCCGACCAAAGCTCACAAGGCACAGTGGGTTGCTCAAGGTTAGTAAGGACACTTCTTTCTTTGACTTCAAAATGTTGCTTTATTGGCACAGTTTTAGTTTTCTTAAGAGACTATCTCTGCCATGTCTCATATTATCACCCAAAAAAACACATGAACTTTCTAGTAAACAAACACAACATGCACTGCTACTGAAATTGAATCTCCTTCATCAAGCCTGTCAGACACTAGTGGCTCCATTAGTCAGTTAATAAACATAATATTATGCTGATCACATTGTTATATGTTGGATTTAGCGCTGTAACTCTGTCAGCACAGGTTGCTGATGTAGGCTGCTTTTTAATTTTCCAGAACATGTTATGATGACAAATGCCGGCTCAGCCAGTTTGCATAAAAAAAACCCGGTCATATACCAGACCAGACTGGCAAAACTAGAAATCAACCCAACTGTATCGCAGAGCCATAAAAAGACCATCACATTCCTGGTTGATCCCTATTCCTACATAAAAACAAACCATCTTTGTAATCTTTCAACTTCAACTTCTGAGTCTGAACATTTCACTTTGAGAAACAAACAGAGTCTTAAACAGTCACACTTTATAGTTTAGCTGGTAGTGGGAGTAGATGACACACAAATAGATGATACACGTATTAAATCGTCTTTATTGCACTGTTACATTAGCATGCAGTGCACTCTGCAGGCTTTCATGAATTCTTCATTCATTAGGAGATGTAATGAAGTCTTTCTTGTAATTTGGCCCATCAATAATTAGGAGACCTCACTGAATGGTCTCTGGAAATGCTGGCTGTGAGAAATCCTATACCATTAATATTGCATTGAACTCTTTCAGGCTTATTAGCAAGGCTAGGTCCTTAATGAGCCAATAGTCCTTAGTATTGTCAATATTTTATCCTTATGTACCTTTGTCGATTGAGATGGGTCTTCAAGCGTTAATGTTAATGACCCTGAACATTGGGGTCAAGAAGGTAATGGAGAGCAGATTTCCAGACATAAGAATAACTAAGTTAAAGATGTTTAAAAGATGATAGAAGTTCGCAATTGGGTCACTCAAATAGTGAAACACTTTTCAACTTTCATATCACCTTTGCTGAAGTATGCAGGATCTTTTTTGCTGAAGAGATGTAAGATGTTATCCCCTGATGTGGCACATACTGTGTTTAAAAATAAACTACTGTTATAAATGCATGTCAGCTTAATTTCCCCTTCACTTTGTTTTTGAATCTGGTCAAGATCCATATGGGTGCCTTTTCTCTGTAACACAGAACACAAGTCTTTCATTTCCTTGCAGCTTTTTAATCAAAACTCTCCTAGTAATTACTGACTGAGGAGAGTCCAGGTACTGGCAACAGTCAGGGGCATTCATACGCTCTTTAATGGTACCACTTGTTTATATGCCTGAGTCCACCTACACACAGCACTAATGGGCTGCACATAGCCCAGTCATGAATATGCATTCTCACCTTGGCTGCTAGTTTGAAAAACTAGAACACAGAATGAAAAGGAACAACAAATAGTGTCTCTCTGTAATTGGCTGTCAGCAAAGGTAATATGCAAATTTCAGGCCTTTCTACCCATGGTATTGTATTGAATGGAGAGCGGCTTTTTGATACGTGTGAATAGGCCTTGATCAGACTGCAGTCACTTGGATTAGACTACCAGACAAAACAGCTTTATAGCTAGTGTGCGTGTTTTTTGTCAGTTGTCCAAAACAAAAGTTTTGTTCCTGTACCAACGGCCTGCGTGATAGCGCTTTTTCTGTCCACAGTCATAACTGAAATTTATTACTACTACGTAAAAAGGAAATTAAAGCTGCAGAGCTTAAAAGAAAACTCATTAAAATACGTGTGGTATCAGAAACAATTAAGGTGCTGGGTGACACAAAAAGCAACTACGAATTTGAATAACCACGACCATTAATCGTACATCAAACACACCCAGAGAGAAACTTTTTTCATTGTAAGTCAAGGCTCTGTCAGCATGCAATGATGGAAAACAATAAAGATGTTATCCTCTACACAGTACCCTGACAGCTATTGAGCTGTCATTATACGATCATGAAGTCATTTCCATGCCTAACTTGAAAGCATATTATTATGATTAAAAACAACAGTGAAATGTCAATCAATGCCGTGCCATTATTGCCTCATATGCTGTCTCTGGAGACACCCGCATGCTCCGGTTTCATTTTTCTGTCCATTTTCTATTATGATCCTATTATCATCCCGGTGGGGGGCATTTTATTGCATTCAGTCCTGAAAACCTGGCAAAGTGTTTTCTTAAACTTTCTTAAAATATAATGTGTGACATGAAGTAGTCCTTTACAGTGTCGACTATACTAGACAGGCATGGTGCTTGTACAGGCACAAGAAAGACATGTTTGATGTGATGGGTCCACCACAGTCATCCACAAATAGTACTGTACAATGACCAGTCTAATATTGGCTTAAATTATAAATAATAATAATTTGATGTGTTTACATAGGAATTTTCTGCCCATCTAGAGATGAAGCAGCACTGTTGTGGCTAATAGGAGAGGCATGTCTTTTCTAAGGCTATGTTCAGACTGCAAGCACACCAGGTTTGGTTTTCTCAAATCAGGGGCTGCATTCATAAAGCTTCCTTGTACAAAGAGTTGCTCCTAGTGACGAAATTCTAAGAGAATTCCTAGAATTGTGAGGTATTCTTAGAATTTTCCCTTAAAGTTAAGACTACGTCCCTAAAGATAAGTTATCCGCATAGACCTTAAAGGAGCTCCTAAGGTGAGAAACTGTCAGGAGTAGACAGGAAGACTTTTAAGAGGCTTAAGAGTTTCTTAAGCAGAGGAGAAAATGGCGGAAACACAAAGGTCAGAGAAATATTCTCCAAACGCTCGATGGCACAGGTATAAAGTGTGTGGCTGATCCCAACAGGGATACGCACACATTTCCAACCTAACGCTATAACGCCAGAAATAAAATTATCACAGTAGTAAGATATTTAGAAAAACTGGAAAAATGCAACAGTGCAGCAGTGATGACTTGGGTCTGTCTCAACCTTCTATCGGCAGAGTGATCACACTAACAATGACAACACTTTCACAGTCAGCAGTTCACTTCATTTCCACTGGGTGTCCACACCTTGCAGGCTCACTAAAGGGCGTGTCTGTGACAACCAATCACATCTGTTAAAATAATCCATCACACCTTGCAACAGGGTCAACCACACCTCCTCACTAAGGTAAAAGTTTCTTTCTCTTCCTTGCTCAGAGTTGCTCTGAAAACTTTACTTACTGAAAGTTTTTAGGCTAAGTTAGGAGCTCTCTGAGGGTAATCTCAGAATGCTTGTGGCCCCAGATCTTTAAGACAGACTGTCCATACTGTTATTTGTAAGTCATCAGATTAGACTAGTGTGTCCAGACATCATCAATCTATCTGCTTGGGTTGCTGTGGTAACGACCTAGGCATCAGTGACTACATAACTACCCTGGTGACGCGGCTTTTCAATGCAGAAGCATTCAAGATGGAGGTCCATCATTTCACCCTCCAAACAACAGTGCTGTTAAGACCCTGGTCAGAACCATTGTGTAACCAGACTGAAATTATATCCACATTTTTAGGCTTGAAATTTTACCAAATCCTGATGAATATTGAAAAACCTTTGTTTTGTTTACATTCAAGGTGTTTTTTTGTGACCTATCAAACTTAAAGTGTTAATACCTGTACTGTCACTTTAACAGCAGCACCACTCTCAGTCCACGCTGCAATAACTAAGAGGAGGTACGCATTATTTTTCTGATCTGTTAAACATTTATTGTGTTCTGTAGAAAATGCAAATGTGACAGCATGCAAATATAAATGTAAGTTTTAAGATTGTGAACCTGCAGCAGCTGTGTCACTCTAGCATAAACTTGGTAAATGCACTTTTGCAAGTTTTATAATGGACACAGTGTTTCCTAGTGCCTAGGGTTTTCTGTGTGTTGATCTGCTAACAGGGGACTGACGACTCGTGTTTGTGGAAGAGCTGTTCTTTTCTTATTACTGACTTGTACAGAGATACAACCACCATACAGAGAACATTAAAGGAGCAACCAGTAGCCATTTGTGGTCCGGGTCTTTCCTTCAGTCAGAACACAACGCAGATCACACAGAAGTTACAGGTGTGCATCCAGCCAGATATGAGAATGCCACAGCACAGACACACTCGTTACAAATGTGGTGCTCAGTCTTACCAGGCTGATGGGCCTCACTGTGAATATGTGACGCAAAAGACACTGTGGAATCTGTTTTAAGCAGCCAGAGCATCCGATTGGACACACCAGTAGAAATCCAATCAGAACTGCATTTTAAACCAACTTCAAATGAGGTTTAGATGCGATTCGCAAACGCTGCATTTCATATGCTTTTTGTTTTGTTTTGTTTTGTTCTGTTGCTGTCCAGACTCTCTAAAATTAATCTAGAAATGTTACGAAAAGGATTTTTTTTAAATTGCTTGCACTACTGGTGTTCTTCAAACCAATGGTGCTCAAAAAAAGAGAGGTCAACTTATAACCAAAAAGCCATAAATAATAATAACAAATTATAATAGTAAGTCTTCCTCTCTTTTTGGTTATTTCTTATAACATTAAATTTTCATTACTAAATAAAAATTGAAGCTAAGGCTAGGAAAAAAACATCCATTGTTATTATTTATTCAGCATTTATCATTCCAAAGGGTTTAACCATCCTGTGATGCACAAATGAAAGGACACCCAGGAAGTGTGCTCTCAGAAATACATGTATATTTTCTTAAACTAATAATCAAATTTAAAGGTAGACTGCTAGATTAATGTTCTCTCAGAGCTATGTCTCCAACTTTTGTAGCTTTGTCTTGGATGTGTGCTGCTTATGGTCTGCAACCTGGTTGCTACCTTTTCATTAAGTCCTGACCTCACTTGCCTGCTGAGCCCACTGACGTCCTAAACACAGCAAAGTAAGAAGAAAATAAGAAACTACAGGCAGAGAGCCGAGCCACTGCAAATAAATACATCACCACACACTTCCAGACGGTCTTAAGTGATGGCTGAGAGGGATTACTTTTGTATGAGACTTTACATTGTTTTTTTTTTTAGGAAAAATCTGCATAGTGTAACTTTAAATACCTCCTGAAGTACTTTGAGAGAAATACAAGACACACTGTGTGCACTGAAACATTGCTGACTACACAGACTTCACTGCGTGACAGTGTAGAAGACCTTGACTCGGACTCGAGTGGTTCAATCTGCCCAGGGTGCATTCCTTATCTGCATATTCGTGGCTCTGCATTTCTCCTCCTTTTCTACATAAAAGCATGGGAGCTGGCTAATCAGGCTTCCCGGGTCAAAGGTGACAGAGCTGGAGGAGAAGGGTCCTCCTGGGAAGGACATGTCCAGATGTGGCTTTCCATTCCTTCCTTCACCTCTCTATTTTCCATCATGCCTGCCAGAGGTACAGAAAAGCATGCGGTGCTACGAGAATGACTAAGTAATCTGTTCACAGATACATGAATTCTGCGTTTTTCTCCAACATGTTGAGGTGTTGAGGCTATTTATGGAGTGTATGTTACACTCACACACTACCACTTTAACAATTGCGTCTGACAAAGGATTTGTCATGGCTGTTATTGTTAATGTCAGTCAGACATGACGCCTGCTCCGTTCTATATCTTCCTGGCGGTCTTTAATTTATGCTGTTGTGTAGAATGAAACGGGAAAAGCCCCTGTTTAAAGATGGCTGTATTCTACAAAACACATCATCAATTACTAAACTCTGTCTCTTTGATTTATAAGTGGTCCATGAGCAATATCCCCACACATGGGCAGCCTCTTCATCATCTTCAATTACAGAGAGAGGACATCTGTATCTGCAAACACATGCCGAGTTTGCCTGCTTTATAACTCCAGCAGCAAGAAGCCGAGTGTTTGGGATATATGCAAACAAATAATGATGCATATGGTTTGTGTGTGCGGTCTGAAAGATGTAGCGATGCCGATTTAAGCACCACCAGGCAGAATGGGACCCAAAATCATGATTTGGAGCTGTTTCTGTGTCTGATTGCAGAAGCATGGCAGGCACAGGGTAAGAGCTGCAAAAAGCTTAAGGCCAATCCTCACCCACAACATGCTGCTCAAAATGAAATATATTCCCAATCCCAACTAACTGCATTATCCAATTTCCGTCCATAGCAGTAAGAGATAATAAAGCGGGCAAATGTGAATGTAAATGCTCCGGTACATGATACATAATTGCCCTATTAATTGCTTGTTTGCTGCAGAACTGTTGCCGGGCTCCGGTACAATATCTCAGAGCTCGTCCCGGCGGGGTGATACCCCCTCCTCTTCTCCGAGCCTTCCTCGCTCCTCTGTCCTCTATCTTCCTTCCTGTAGCCTGTGTTTATGTACTGAGGCAGAGAGCAGCAGTCTCATCACCATCATTTGGATGAGAGATGGAGTCATCATCAGCCAAGTCCCATCGCTGCGGCCCCACCACAATTGGAAAGGGGGGAGAAGGGGTGATGCTGTGTTACCATGACGACCGCATCAAATTGGTCAAAGTGAGACCAGTCAAGCCAAAAACTTTGAGTTTTTTTTATTGTTTTTTTTTTTTTTTCTCTATGACTGCTCTGATATGCTAATCTATCAGCAGCAGTGGCAGCGGTGTTGGTGGTGGTGGAAAGGGAGGGTGGTGGTGGGTGAAGAGGGGGAATAAAATTGTAATAAGGCAGCTGTGAGGGACACCAATCTGCAGGGAAAGCTACTTTATGCAGAAATCCAATTTAAGAGATTGGCTTAGCGACTGAGTCATTGAAGGTAAATCCAATGGTAATTATAGGTAAATCAAAGGTGAAAGCATGCAAAACACTCCCATACACAACTCTCCTTCTCTCCCTCCCTCTTATTCACTCCCTCTCCATCCCCCGGCTATACTCATTACCACACATCACTATGTTGCTTACCAAAGAGAGACAGGGGCAGGGTGCATGGCATGAAATATAAGCATAACTGTGGATTTTAGCCTTCATGGCTTAAAGGGACTTGACACTCATGCACTGCCTTCATTTCACATCATGCTAAAGAAAGCTGAATTAAGCCCCCCCCCATACCAGCGCTGCTGCCAATGCCACTGGATAATTTAAATACTATCTTGACACCTTTATCCCTGCCAATCAAACTCACCCAGTTGTAAAGGTGAGAAAACTAGCAGGGGCATATGACCTATGAAAACAGCCCCTCCTCTCCTGATCACCCCCACACTATATCATTAACTGAAGCTAAAGCAGGGATAATGATGATAGCGAAAGTGTGCCAACTCTCACACCTCCTGCTGGGTATGCGCCAACTTCCCACATCCCACTGGGAGAGGATGATTGTGAGTGGAGTGCAGCAAAAACACAGCCAAAGAAAGCAACTTATCAGACAATAGCAAAGCAATACTAAGAACACAAGGTATTTTTGAGACTCTGACATATAATCCATGGTTTGACATTATGGAATGACATTTCAGAAGTGGCTTCCCTGCTTTCCTATTTGTTCTGCCCTCTGAGACGCACAAGAGCAGTAATTTCTTAGATTGTAGATAGAGGGCTAATAAATAGCTGAGCTTGCGGCTCACAAGTCATTTATCCTGACCTTTTATTTCAGGCAAAATCAATTTTCTGTTAATATGCCACTAATAAGGAGACACCTTTCATTTGTTTGGCTCTCAAACTGCATTGATGCTTTTTAGCAGGGTTATGGCCAGGCGTCCCAAACATTGCATTTTGATTTGTTGACTGAAATCAGCCACTTTGAAATGCTTCACTGAAAGCTTTAAAGGTGAATGTTAATGTGACAGGCACAATGAAAGGCTCTAGAGTACAAATACAAGGGAACACAAGCACAGAAATCCTGTTTTTCACCAAAGGCAGCACTGCATGGGGTTTGCAAGGGCAAAATAATCTGTTATATGTATACACAAGGTTGCCAGATTGTGTTTCCTGACAAGCTAAACTTCACACACTTGTAAAACATATACTCTTTTTCCAATCCAGTCGCTGGGTAAAATGTACGTTTCTGTATGTTTCTGCAAACCAAGGATACATTAGCATTTGTACGTTATTATGTAGCAGATAATGAAGACCCGTTTGCTTCTTTATATTTCAGCAATGCTGCTGTTAATGTATGGTAAGGTTTAGGCACCAAAACCATGTGCTACGGTTAGGAAAAGATCATCCAGCATAAAACGAGGAATGTCTCGGTAAAAAAAGTGGCAGTGTCCCCAGTGGAAAACCAGGACGAGTCACTAAAAAACACCTCTATCTGGTGGCTAAAAAGCCGCTTATTTAACAGTGATGAGTAGCTAAAAAACACCACCTTAGCTGCCTTAAAAGCTGCTTGTAAAACAGTCACAGGCAGCTGAAAAACACCTATGTTTAGTGCCTAAAAAGCCGCTGGAAACAGCAAGGTCGCTAAAACACAACTGGTTTTGTTGTTTGTTGGTCTCGAACAGTGGCAGATGTCTCGCCATGGTGTGTTGCTAGCCACCATCCCCTTCACATGCACTCTTCTTAGTAGTGTAGTGGTAGTTGAACAGGCACCACTGAGCTACAGCATGTTTTCGGGGTCACGTGACGTCGGATAATGTGGCCATCTCCCCCAGAGAGCAGGCAAAGTGTAATGAGCTGGATGGGAGGGGAGGGCCTTAGTAAATTTGGAGCGCTGTCAGAATGTACCGTTCAGTTATCCAGAGCACCACACTCTCAGAGTGGTAGCGCACACTCTGATCACTGAATGAACTGATTGTGATTAACTTTATCTTTTGGTTACTTATAGAGATACAGAATGTTCTGTTTCTTTGACCAACAGCAATCTCATTTTAGTGTAGAGCATCAGACTGAATTTACGAATGCAACACATCAGGTCACTCACTCTCTAGGACCGCGAGTGTTACTTGAAAAAGTGAACACTGACCAACGGGACCAGACTGGCGGACATGTACGCTCTCACTCAGTGGATGGATGATGTCGCAGGAAGGTTTGTGGTTGACTACTATGCCAATCTTACAAAGGAGGACGACACTTGAACTGTTTTCTCCAGTTTGCTTAGCTATTGAAGCTAACATTAGCTAATGTGCTAAAAAGATAGCGTTACAGAGAAAGGCCATATTCCTCTTAAGACCTTTCCAAGTTCTGATTAGGTGGACATGATAACCCTTAATACATATAACATTATTCATCCCTACAACAGTAAATACTTTGTCCCTAACCTGACATGAAGTTTGCGCTGCACATGTGAGCATTTTTGATGATTGCCTCCATCCAGTCCTTTAATCCTATCACATTCAACCATAGTTGTCTTTGTTTTAGTTGACGGACAGTGACAGCTGGTATGTGATAGAATTTAAGTTTTGAGCCATGACTTTTTCTAGTCTGGCTCCCAATAACACAACAAGACGACATTTTAAGACTCCTATGTAGCCTACAGCCCTGTGGTGGCGAGTCGTGTTTTGCCTCCAGCTAACAAACTGACGTCACTGTGACGTTGGCCCTAAAAGGGTCTATTATTCGGTAGGCTTTGCTATGTAGTTATGTTATGTTAAAGATAAACATTTTTATTTATTTTCTTCCCCCATTTGTGGTGCCCCCTATGGATGAAAGCATCGTTAGCATTCGCCTATACTGCCTATGCCACGGGCTGGTACAGAACGACGTCACTTTAGAAATGTTGATATGATCCATATGAAACATACAAATATGTATCCGATAATGTACTATGGCAACATGGAAAAGCAACAATACTATGTTACATTAATGTACCTTACATGCTCCTTGGAAAAGTAATACTTGTACCTGACACTGCTGATTAAGGTTTTCCTTTCACATGGCTCTATTATTTATTTACATGTCTAAAGGGAAAGGTAGTGGCACTGGAGGCTTGTGGTGCTGCTTCTGTATGTGTTTAGTGCCTCTGCTTAGAGTCTAGAGCAACAATGAGTCAGTTACGACATAACCCGAAGGGTATTTCAGTGCCTCCATATCTGTTTAGTGTGCATTATCTTTTCATATTTCAATAATGTCTCTGTTTATGGTTTCATTCCTTGGCTGAAAGCAGAGGGCTGTGTATTTGGTTACACCTCTTGGAAAATAGTGTCAACCCCATAATAAAATGGAGGAAACTCTGAGACAGAATAATTTATTTACCTTGTCAACACGGCATTTATTCTTATTTTAGTCTATTTACGAACCTTCAAATGTGTAAACAGTTGTAGAGACACACTAAAAAGTCCATCAGATAGCAAATGAGATCAGAGTTAAGTTGGACAAACTTCCCCTAGACTGCTGTCACAAGGGAAACCTGTGCAGGTAAGCTGATTGGAATCTACAAGGCTTGGGGAATATTGAAATAGACATGTATAGATAAGACAAAGCTGTGATCAACAGCCTGGGTCAATATATACTGATAAAATCCAGTTTGAGGTGAAGTTTTTCTGACAAATGATCAAATTCAGCCATCATGCACAAATTGCCGGTCATGCATCAAAGACAGTTTTATAGGCTAATGATTAGGTTACAAAGCAACCTGGTTAATCTCCAAGGATTTGGGGTGAAGCTGTATCAACAGACCTGTTGTTAACCTCCATGTGAGTCATTCTCTTTCTCTGCCTGGAGGAACATAAAGAGACTTTGAGGGGGGATCCAGGAGGCTGCATTGTGGAGATTTGAGCCACCAAAACATTTCTGCAAACATGCGTCTAGATCACAAACGCCAGCCTCTCTCATAGCACAACAACCTTGTATTGTCAGTGCCTCCCCCCTCTTGTCTGCATTTCTACCCTTCTCACTTACCTCCACTTCCCAATTTATATGTAAATTCCCTCTTCCTTAAACAATGCTATATGCACATCTATCCTTTGGTGGCAGAGGCCCAAAAAAATCTACAATAAAAAGCCCGAGCCCTCACATGGAAAGCAGCCATGTGAGTCATTGCAATTTAGTACTTTAACTGTGGCCTTGTGAAAACACCTAATGACACCAAAGAGTGTACATTTTCTACTATCAGCCGCAGTTTGGGACTAAAAATATCATATTGTACATGTTGTAACAACCAAAGCTGGCAATAAAAAAGAAGAAGAAAAAGGAACGAGCTCTCTGTTTAACAGGTGTGTGCGTGCTACGGCACACATCAGTGGTCCAAGTGCAATTTTCACTGACTTGGCAGTACAGGGAAAATCAGGTGGGTGGAACAGATAGACATGATGTTTCATCTTCCACTGTACAAATTTTACCACACCAGTAAAACCAGATCTTGCACAATGTCAAGAATAGATCGGACTCTATCCATCTATCTGTCAGCTTAACACACGGGTGGTCTAATACTGTTTGAGTAATGAAGTTAAGGGTACGATAAATGCCGCACAAGAACACACCGGGGAAACACACATGAGCAACTCACACCGTGTCGGCAATTCCAGGAATTCCATTATTTTTGTCCTCCAAGGACTACTCTATCCTAATGATCATTTATTGATACATTCATTAAACATTTATCACCATTAACTAATTGCCATTTGCTCGCCTTTAATGATTTATGAGCCCAAATTAGTGTGGAATGCTTTGTTTGATCACACAATATTGGAGTCAGTGTAACAGCACCTGTTAAAACTTCACTTCCATAATCAGAAACAAATGTGCCTCTTAACACATTTGTTTCTTTCTTTTTCCCCCTGAACTCCTCAGTGGGAAAACAAAAGAGGGCTTCTAATTCGAACTGTCCAAACAGGTATTATATTTGCAGGATTACCCCACGCTGAGCTCCAGGGCTTTGAGAATAAATAACTTGATAAGAAATTCTCAGAGCTTGCAAGCTTGAGTTGATGCCCTACCACTGTGAGGTGAATGGCCAAACAATATTTTGATGGATATGTTTTTAAACTTTTCACTTTGGGTAAAACCCCACGGCTCAAACTGCAGCGCCCGTCAGCAGATGGTGGTCAAAAGGTTCATCAAACATTTATATTTCACCACTTACAGAGAACAAGCTCACTTTTAAAGCAAGGCGTCAGGGCCGTAATCATCTGTTTAATACTGAGGGGGGGGGCATATTCAATGTACAACGTCTGCGATCCAACCTTCCTGTGGGGTCTGGCTGTAATTTCCCACAGGAGAATTTTTTATAAACATAGCAGCTAAACAGACCATTTTGAAACACAAATCCTAGAACAGTGGTTCTTAAAGTTTTTTTTTTTTTTTATAACCGAGTGCCATTTTAGGGAGCCAGCATATATGCTGCACAGGAAAAGTGCACACATCATGAATTTTAATGGTATTTTGAAACCATGACATTTTTACATGACATACTGTACTGTGACTTTTTATTACGTTATTATGACTTTTTTATGACATACTTACACTTTACAAAAACGACAACTATCAACCGTGACAAAGCCTACGTAACACTTATACAACATTCTAGTGTTCCACTGTTTAAGTCATTTGAAAGTAATGAAACAGAAAGACAGTACAGTGTTTGACATTTCATCGTACCCACAGCAGTTGAGGAATGGCTTTTACTGGGCCACTTCCACAAACCACACACAGAACTGCAGTACACTGTGAAAACAGAACATATATAGAACATCAAGTAGACATGGTCAAGACGAGCTGCTGAAGTT
Organism: Cephalopholis sonnerati; assembly: GCA_019142605.1. Taxonomy (NCBI): domain Eukaryota; kingdom Metazoa; phylum Chordata; class Actinopteri; order Perciformes; family Serranidae; genus Cephalopholis; species Cephalopholis sonnerati. Next base: position 15,441,503 of record JAGQAX010000010.1, on the reverse strand, counting down.
CAAACCGAGCATCAGAATGGGGAAGAAAGGGGATTTAAGTGACTTTGAACGTGTCATGGTTGTTGGTACCAGACGGCCTAGTCTGAGTGTTTCAGAAACTGCTGATCTACTGGGATTTTCACACACAACCATCTCTAGGGTTTAAAGAGGATGGTCCAAAAAGAGAAAATATCCAGTGAGCGTCAGTTCTCTCACTGAAATGCCTTGTTGATGCCAGAGGTCAGAGGAGAATGGCCAGACTGGTCCAAGATGATAGAAAGGCAACAGTAACTCAAATAACCACTGGTTACAACCAAGGTCTGCAGAAGACCATCTCTGAAGCAACAACACATCCAACCTTGAAGCAGATGGGCTACAGCAGCAGAAGACCACACCAGGTGCCACTCCTGTCAGCTAACAACTGGAAACTGAGGCTACAGTTCACACAGGCTCACCAAAACTGGACAATAGAAGATTGGAAAAACGTTGCCTGGTCTGATGAGTCTGGATTTCTGCTGCAACATTCAGATGGTAGGGTCAGAATTTGGTGTAAACAACATGAAAGCATGGATCCATCCTGCCTTGTATCAACGGTTCAGGCTGCTGGTGGTGGTGTGATGGTGTGGGGGATATTTTCTTGGCAAATCTCTGAGGAATGTGTCCAGCAGCCTAGTTGAATCTATACCACAAAGAATTAGGGCAGTTCTGGAGGCAAAAGGGGGTCCAACCTGGTACTAGCAGGTGTACCTAATAAAGTTGACAGTGAGTGTATATAGGAATAGGACATCAAGTCGATAGTGCACCAAACAGGATATAATTTTGGAGGGACTTTGCACACTGTTTTTGGAATCTCAAATAAACCTCGTTCAAGTTCTTCCCTGCATCACGAGAGGTCTTTGGGTTTCTACAAAAAATACCTGGAACACGAGTCAAAACTGAGATACCTTGCAGACTAAAGGCTCATTTATGCTCAATGGACGGAAGATGGCGATGGACGGAGCCTTCTCTCTGTGCTCCGTGTTCATTTTGTCCATATTTGTTAGTTTTCTGAAAGCTTACGGATGTTGACGAAACGTAGCAGTACCACAGGAGATCGTGGAGGCAGTCTAGTGTTGTTCAAGCGAGTTAAGGAAATGATGGAGATGACGATGAAATTTAAACAATGGTGGAACAGAATGAATCAGTAATATATTACAAACCACAGTAATATATAGTGAGAATTCTCTGTCCACATGTCAGGATGTATTTAATGGCCACCGCCACCTCCAACGCTGCCCCCGTTTAAAGGTACAACATTATGACTTCCTCCACCATCGCCTCGTTTGTTGTGTGAAACTTTTAACTTTGCCCTCAAGTGCCATCTCTTGGCTGTATCTATGCCCTCATAAAGGACACATGGAAGTATGAGGATAGTGACGTTTACAACAGTTGAAATGGACATATTTACAAATGAGCCTTGAGAGGTCTAGAAACATGGGTTTGTTAAACAGCCACTACAGTCTTCATTTACAAGGTTAGACCACCTTAACCACAAATATCCAATCCAAAAACACATTCACGTGCTGCACAATTTAAGACCGTATTTACACTTGTAGAATATTTGAGTAATTGGCTGAAGAGCAGGGGCTGGTGTGGTCCCGATGCTCTACGGAGCGTTAAACGATGTTGAGAGGGTCTGCTGTGGTGTTGAGCTAATACAATTTGTTTCCTGTGCCTCTGCTGCTTTGCTATGCTGGATTAATTTTCTGCTTTCACTGCTCTGCCTCTATCCATCTGAAAGGGTTTAAGCCACCAACCACCACCAGAAACGCAAAGACCAGTGTTGAGCTAGGCTCAGCACTCCGTCTTCTTACACTGTACGCGCACATGCAAGGGCACGAGCACAAACACACACACACGTACGCATGCACATCTCTGCTGTGTATATGGTGACCGATTTGCCAAACGCTCCACTGCTCAAGCGCAGAAAGGGATTAATGTGTTGGCAGCTGGCCCTCTAGATCTCAGTTCACAACGCCCACCTCCCGTACCCTTCCTTCAATACAAAAACACATCCTCAGCATCATCTCATCTACATTTGCCTCTTTGTCAGCATTCATTCTTAAGGGCAGACAATGAATCGTGCAGCTCAGATGAAGAGAGGAGCAAATGGAGAATGCAGGCTGAGACGTCAGATACGAGAGTGGCGCGGGCGGAGAGGGATTTAGCAGGGGGGAGAAATTCATGAGTGTGTGAAAAGAGGAGAGAGTGAGGACAGGGGTGCAGTAAGGACTAAAGAAGAAAAAAATAAGATGAGAAATCAGAGGGAGGTAGAGGAGGATTCAGACGGAGGGCACACAGATGAGGCGGGCCTCTAAGAAGCCAGGCTATGGGAACGAGGTGTGTGTGCGTGTGTGTGCGTGTGTGTGTGTGTGTTTGTGTGTGTGGGTGGTGGGGGGGCAGAACCATGGTGAGCGGGTCAAACCTATTTACCTCTCTGTGCCATCAGAAGAGGCTGTTGTGGCACAGATGGCAGGGGGGCAGGTCTCCAATTCCAAATCTTAAGTTCACTTTTAGAATCAACAACTAAGACAAGTAGCAATGAACAACTTTGTGTGTGTGTGTGTGTGTGTGTGTGTGTGTGTGTGTGTGTGTGTGTGTGTGTGTGTGTGTGGAGTGTAAATATCACCAACAGCACCAGTGGCTCCCTCCCATGAAGTGCTGTAATGTCTGTACGTCTCTGGGGATCAGCATTTGCTCCTCTACCATGAAATATTCCCATGGCGATCATCACTGCATATTTATCATTATATATCTTACAGAAGTATTTATCTAAGGATTATAGCTGCAGAGATCAGGAGCTTTTATTGTAGCATGATTTACCACTGGCTATACACTTAAATTATGCAGTAGCACCCCCTGTGGTTATAGTAGCTCATACAGCTGGATTACTGTGAAAGTGCACCAAAGCTATACAAAATGCTCGGCAGCCAGTTAACTGCTGCTCCACACAATATAATTTACATCTCCCCTGTATCAGGCTGATGTACTATTATTTTTCTTATAAAGGCCTTAAATTACCACTTTTTTTTTTAGTATGTAGGTGTATAGTGCCCATTTCTTGCCCTCACTCCTCACTGAGCAAAACACAAGTGCCTATCCTTGATTGCTACTCATTATAATACACTTAAGGGCTGAATGAAGGATGGAGAGAAAAAGAGAATAATTTGATGCCGGAGGACACCTCTACCTTTAAAAAGTCTACTTATGTGGGATCATGCATTTGGAGTGTTTTGATATGTCATTCAAGTAGCTGGGGTTTTTTTTTCTTTTTCATCCAGCCTCTGCTAGACTCTCTAAAACACATTTCCACACTGTTATCCCACACTGTGCAGCTGACTAAACAGGACCCCAACACAGATGGACCCAAAAAAACACGAGAAGTATCATTCTTCAGTACCGTGGAGGATTTTCTGTGCTACAAATTGCACAAAATTAGCCCTCTTTGGCTACAAGGCTTGCATTTGAAATTCAGTTAAAGGATACCAAGACACTTAACTTGCAGATAACAGCAATTTGCATGGACCACAAAGGCATTCATCAGTGCTTCAGTCTGCAGTGGTGCTATTTCATGCTGCCCACAAAGTCAGTAATAACGAAAAATTGCTTATACAACCATTTCTGCGTGTACAAATATGCTGTATTTCTCTAATTAACTTATTTTTCAGTTATTTTGAACAGTCTTTGCAAAACACATCGGCCAAATCCAGGATGTTCCCACATCTGTGAGTCTAAACGCGCCTTTTCACTCATGTATCCATCACACTCCAGCGAAAGATTGAAATGGTGCTTTATACTTAAATTTTGCACTTTGCTCCTACATTTCACAGGCACTCAACCTCTTAGTTAGGACCCAAGTTATTAATGTGCTGTACTCAGCTAGTCACACACTCACACATACACTTTTGTGTGAAGGACGTTTCATAAAGCAGTGCATTATTGTTATTAGAGCATGGGCGCTGTGCCCAGTTGCCAGTGCTGGGTTGAGCGGAAGCAGTCATTAAATTTAAATTGAGCAATATTTTCTTTTGATGCTTCGGGAGCTCATGTAGGGTGGATTCATATTGGCTTGGCACTACTCGTTTATTTGTTGCATAAACTCAACTTTATTTGCTGCACCCGTATGAATGTGTGCGTTCATCACCGGGACACTTTCATAAACCTCATGCATGATGCTAAATTGCTAACTTATTAGCATCCCATTGATAATGACGTTTATTAGTTGAGTCTAAATTGGTTAAACAAAGGTGCAGGTGCATTAGTTAATACAGACATGGCTGGAGGAAAATCAACATGTTTCCACGTTAATATAATTTAACACAGGGACATATACAGGTGTGCCACGTTTGGAAACAGCTGCATGTTCCATATTCAGACATCTCCTACAGCATGCATCTATTCAACAGAAGGCTGCAACATTTATTATTATTCCTGCCCTCCTCCTCCTCAGTTGGTCGGTTAACCCTCCAACATTTGCCAATCATCCTGCCGTCTACTTTGAAACAGTCTCTAGCCCGAGGCTGAAGTAACCGCTGTATCTAAAGCCACCACAGGCTCTGACAAAGCAGACGGTCAGCACAAGCAATCGCAGTATAAAAAGAAAAGCCAGTGCTCACCCACGTTTTTACAAGAGCGTTGTCTGCGACACATTCTGCTGTAACACCTCTTTCTTATTGCTTTTTAACATTTGTGAGCTTGGAAGAACAACGCTGGCTCTGGCTCGGGTGCAATCCTGAGATTTTCAGCTTAAAAAAGTTGGCATATGTACTGTCTTTGAAAACCTATGTAGTTTTTAATTATTATAGTCATGTTCAAATCTTAACAAGAAAATTGAAAGAAACACCCAAACAATGAAATATTAGGGATTTAATTCATTTACACTCAATTTTAAAAAGCTAGATACAATCTAGATGTAATGTTTCAATATCTGACCTGCTAATAACACTAATAGCAACACCTTCTTAGCAAAAAATCACTCAAAGGAAATGTAAGAAGTTCAAAAACATTCTGCAATAAGTGAGCATTGATGGCTTACAGTAAAAGAACTGGAACTGTGTTTTAAGATGGTGACCTGTGTATTCCAAAGAAAGTTTCTCAGCTGGTGCTCACCCAAAAAACTCCTTCAGGCTTTCATATTTTTTGGCTCATATGCACATTAGAATTCTATGAGGAGGCAAGGTGGGAAAAAAAAGTAAAATGTAAAAGCTTCTTTTAGTTATCACAGTTCTACTTAATATAATATATGCTATAACTCTGAATAAGAAATCTCTCATTGCAAGAGTTTCTTTCTAAAAAAAATAAAAGGCATTGATTTCAATTTTAAGGTATGTTATCGCAGTTTGTCCTGCACTTTCCTGTACTGTAAATTTCTGACACGCAGAAAATAACAATACAAGCAAATAGATACATAAAGTACAAATACAAAAAGAGTATAAAAAAGTGCTCCCCTGAATGACTGTCAAACCTGATACAGAGAAACACATTTTAGTAGCTTATATTCATGAATATTTTCCCATATTATAACAAATTGACCACTTAGATCGTCTTTTTTTAAACAGTTTTAGATTCACCCTCAGTTTATAAGTTAAGTACTCCATCTCATATATCTGCTGAACCGTGTGTCTCCACTTGTCTGTCAAGAGGCATGATTTTTGAAGCCATTTTCTTGTCATCTGTCTCATCGCTGTGATTCGCCGTATCTTTAATAAGTATTTATAATTTTAATTTTGTCTTTTGTCTGTCATTTTGCCCAATAGCACAAAGTCAGCGTTCACATGGATAACAGATTCATAGAAGTCCCTGTACCGTAACTACTGTTGTTATCTATCTTTATTCATCATTTGATATAAGTAGTTTGTTACTCTCATGTTTCACTGGGTGTCACACCTATTCACATTATCTGTCACTTAAAAAAAAGAAAGAAATGTCACTAGTATATGAGCTATGTAATGAGTAAGATACATTAAATTACATGATGTCAATAACAAGTATTAAAAGAGGCACTGACATGCAGTAACCTCAGAAAGGCTAAATGACAACAATATAAGGCTACTGTTTCGAAATCAAATACTACATTTAATAATCGGAGAACTCACATAAAACTTAGAGCACTAGCAGAACACTAAATACGTTTGAACTTGTGATCAATTCTCCAACAAAACTCTCTGTCCGTCTCTCCTCCTTGCCTAACACGTACAGCGGTGCTATCCATGCTGTGTTACAACAGCCAAACAGAGTTCTATGGTGGTGCTGTATCGGGAATGTTAGTGCAAAAAGTCTATTCAGCAAGTCAAGGGACTGGGAAATGCACTCTGACTTCGGCCAGTGTCTTATAGACCCTTCTGAGATAGCAGCAACCAACTTACGAACAGACCTGGTCCTCTGGTTGGAGTCCTGTCAGTGTGCTTTCCTCATAGAACTAACTGTCCCTTGGGAGGATGACATGGAGGAGGTGTTTGAACACCAGAGATTGTGCTATGTCGACCTCGTAACTGAAGCGGTGACTAGAGGCTGGAAAGCTGAGGTGCGACAGATCAAGGTGGGCTGAAGAGGCTTTGTTGCTAGATGCACCACTGGGCTCCTCAAGGAAATCTGGATTAATCGGCAGACCCAGAAGAAAGTGGTGAAGGATCTACCGAGAGGTGCAGTCATTGGCTACGGCTAAAGAGAAAGGATCCTGTCTGGGCCCCTAGGTGACTACGGAGGAGCCAACCTTCTGACACACACCCAGGCCTGATCAGCCTGTGGTGGGCCTGCCTTAACCAAGGGTGTCTTGTGATAAAGGCCAAAACACCTGATAATGTTGCGGTGAATAACTGATGATGTGTCGGGGGTGGTCACAGCCAAAACATCTATACTCTGGCATGAAGCATGCTAAAACTCAAGGTACTGTAACACCAAGTCCTTACTGATGAATCTACATGTGGGAGCACTGACGGTGAGAGTGGGACTTCTTGTGCCTATGAAATAAAGTCTTACCAGCACCACTGCAGAGTTCCATTATTTTTTTTTACACGAGACAGTTGTAGTTAGTTTACTGAGGAGGTAAAACCTTTTGTTGTGCATTTGGCTGAACTTTCAACGCCCTTTGTATTGTGCACTAAGTGCTTCATTCTGTACACCTTTTACTCTAAAAACAGCCTAATTAAGGCTTAAACTTTATCTCCTATGTAGGAGGTATTATCTAATAGGCAGTATTGTAGCTTACGTAGGAGATAACATCCTGTACGTTTGAGATAAACGTAGGTTGTGGCCAACATTGCCTGCCAAAAATATAAATAAATAAAAATTGCATTGCTTCTCATCACTTCCCTGGGCTGAACTGAAAATAAACAGCCCCAAAATGCAACACTGATAACACTTTTTTATCAGTGTTTACACTTTAATAGCCTTTTCAAAGTGTTTCTGACTCTAAGTAAAGTCTAAAAAATGTTTAACAGCTTTTGTTGTTGTTTGTTTGCCTTTTGTTATGTCTGTGGGCCTGAGCTCATTGTGTGACCTGCCATTCTGACTGTGGCCACCGTGTCAAAATGTCTGCATCCATATCCAAACAATGGCAATAAATGTCCCACTTATCTGTTTTTATTTTGATGTATAATGTTTTGTATTGCTGGTTTAAGTGTGCTTTAATTCCACACAGTGTTTCTCATTCTTATCTTAGATGCCAGCAGAATAAGAGAGCACCTTTCCTATTATCCATTCAGTCAAAGACTGGCAAAGCAGTTAACTGCATGGCTCCTCTGCCCCTCATGCTTTGATCTTCCCTTGGCATTCTCTCAGCCTCAACCCCGTTTTCATCGGTGTGCATTAGCTAACAAAAGAGAGTGAAGAGAGGATAGATATCTCCCTGAGAACGGAGAGATCTCCACCTAGGGACTTCAAAGCAGGCTTTGAAGTTGGGCAGGAGACGGCAGCATCCACAGAAGAGAGGAGCCGCTGCACTGTCCTACTGCGTCATTAACTCTTGACTGCAACTCAGTCTACATAGTTATTGAACGAGGCGTGACTCATCTGTAGTGTTTTCTGCAGACTGATCATTTCTTTACTAGAACCTGATTGTCTACACAGGGCTGTCTTTTCAGCACCATTCTCGAAATATGTCAGGTCAACAAATACACAATCCAAGGATAAAGAAGAGCAGTGACAAAAAGGACAATCACCAAAGTATTTTTTGTTTGCATAAGGGATCACATAAAGGAGTGAAAACAGGACTTCTTTGTATGACACTAGGTGTAGCATCATCTGTCTTTCTGTTCACCACTCCATCACTATTATAGACATTAAATTTTGTACAGATATCCATGGTCCCCTGAGGATGATTCCAAATGACTTCTGACTTTTCCTCTGGTGCCACTATCAGGCTAAACTTTTTAATTGTCCAAATACTTTGGTTTATGATCAAATACCTGCAGAACTAATGACATAGCTAGATAGCCAGCTGGATAGCTAGATACATAGATAATTTAAATGGATAGATAACTTTATTGTCCGCCTCAGTGGAACTTTGTCTTTGTCGTCTTTCAAAAACCAAAGGTACAGACAAACACACAACACAAATATGGAATAAAGAACTTCCTATATATGTTCCGACTGGTTCTAGGGACCCTAAATCAACATTCTGATGGGAGCAGCTCAAACTGTGAGTGTAATGGATGTTAGGCATTGCCATTATATGTTTAGCCTTCCTGCATACAGGGTTAGGTGTTAGGGTTAGGGTTAGTTGTTTCTGAGACTTGCAAATCACCTTCCTTGCAATGTTGACAATCTTGGAGAGCTTGTTTTTGCTCCTTGCACTCAAGTTGCTGTGCCATGCTGTAATTTAAAATGATAGCATCATGGACATCATGACTGACATTACCATCAGCCTCAGCAGTTTTTTGTGTTTAGTGCTAATTAGCACATTAGCATCCTAACAAACTAAACTCAGATGAATGTGATAATAATTATACCTACTTAATGTTAACACTATTGCATGCTGACATTAGCATTTAGCTCAAAGCACCACTGTGCCTATATTGAGCCTCAAAGAGCCAGCAGTGGTGCTGCGCCCTTACAGACCAGAAACTTTATTTTCTTTTACTGCAGCCAATTATTTACTGTATGATATGTAAGTCAAACAAGTAGAAAGAATACTCAGTATATTCTCACTACTTTGGTGACAGGTGTGGTTTTTAGTCTCCTATTCTACCTCATAATGTCTCCCTTCCAACATGAATTCAAACATAGCAGTCACACAGTTTGCTGATATTTTTTTAGGCACTAGGTACTGTTTTCAAAATGACCCTGAAGATAACAAAGACGGTGACTAAGCATTTGCTGCTGTTCTGCTTGATCTGTATAATTCACATGAGCATCCTGAATATGATTCTCAAGGTTTCCTCTATTTTCCTCTAATTAGATTTTCTTCTTCTACTTCTTATTTCACGTGTTCTCATTGGGGGTCTGAGATCTGGGGTGTCATTTTAATTATGTTTTTTTTTTACTTGCTGTTTTATTGTGGGATTTTTCAATCTGTTTTATAGATGTGTTGGTGGTGCCTTCATTTTCCTGACACCAAACAGAAAAATCTGTCTTATCTAACCTTTGGGCCAAACACTAAAAACAGATCCAGCACCCAAGTACCGCTGGGTTTTGAATAACCTTTGCTGTTGCTCTGTGAGAGTGTTTAAGGGTTCTGTTTGAAGTAAAGCTGGAAAATAGCATAGGTGCCTCCATAAACCAACCCCAGAGGACTTCTTTCTTTGTCTTTGGCTCTGGTTCCACCTCTACCTTTCTCCCTCCTTCCTCTCTACCTTCCTCCCTCTCTCTGTCAAAGCAATAGGGCAGATATTGATTACCTCTGTGAGTGTGTGCAATACCTAGGAGTCATATGCATCTTACCATCCTCTCTCTGAGTAACCACACATCCCTGTTTTATCATCAGTATCCCCGAAGGCCAGACATCTCACACAGAGATGTTTTCTTCTTCATAAATTGAGCTCTTGTTGGGTTCTATTCCTAATACACAAAACTGTCAGTCTAAGGTAAAATACTATCGTAATTACAGCCAAAAGCTTCAATGATTTTTTCACACCCTCGGATTTTGGTAATTTATTTGGAAAATGATAGTTGAGACTGCAGAGAAACCACTACCTGACTTTTGCTAGGGGCAGCTCTGCAAAAGGCTTGCACCTAAAAATGGAACAACCAAAAAGTAGAGCTGCCGCCTCTCAGTTGCATGCCTCCATGAACCAGTCAAACTGCAGTTACAGTTTGCATCCATGTCTGTCAAGACTCATATATGGCCATGACAGCTGACAATGCTTCAAATGTTGCTGCAAAGAGGCAACCTATTCTCAAACATGGATGTTTCACACACATCTTCAACCCAGCTGCATCGAAGATCAATACAATTCGCACAGTTTCCAGGTAGGCACCCAAAATTAGTGTCACAAATTCAGTATCCAAGCAAATGTCTCCCATTCTGTTCCTGAGTTATAACACTGAGTAATGGCCAGAAAAGTTTTTATGCAAAACATAATATCAAAGTGAAGCTGACCTTTGGCCTTTGGATATCAAATGTCATTACTTCATCATTTTATTCTATTAGATATTTGTGTGAAATTTTGTCAGAATTAGCCTATCAAGCTTTTGTGAGGTCACAGTGACCTTGACCTTTGACATTCAAATTCTAATCAGTTCATTCTTGAGTCCATGTGGACGTTTGTGTAAAATTTGAGGAAATTCCCTGAAGGCTTTTTGAGATATGGTATTCACCAGAATGAGATGGAAGCAAGGTCACAGTGACTTTTGACCTTTTACCACCACACTAATTAGTTCATTGTTGAGTCCAAGTGGACGTTTGTGCGAAATTTTTTTAAATTCCTTGAAGGCCTTCTTAAAATATTGCGTTCACCATAATGACAGGGATGCAAGGCCACACTGACCTCGATCTTTGACCAAAATCTAATCAGTCCATCTTTAGACGTACATGTTCTCAATTACCTTTGCTTGTTCATAGTGGTTTTAATATTTTAGTATAATATAATCCTTTTTACATATGTAATTGTTCTTACTGGTGTTATTCTGTTTTCTGTCTGTATTTGTGTACATGTTATATTGCATATAATTGTGTGTCATTATTTTAATTTGTACAGCACTTTGGTCAACTGCAGTTGTTTTTAAATGGTTTATATAAATAAACTTGATTTGATTTGATCTTTGAGTCCAAGTGGACGTTTTGTGCCAAATTTGAATAAAGTCCTACAAGGCGCTGAGATATTGCATTCCATTGAGATAGACAAGGTCACAGTGACCTTGACCTTTGACCACCAAAATCGTATCACTTTATTCTCAAGTTCAATTGGACGTTTGTGCCAAATCTTAAGAAATTCCCTCACGGAAATCTTGAGATAACATGTTAATGAGAATGAGACTGACAGATGGATTGATGGATTGTTGGATGGACTGACAGACGGATGGACAATCCAAAAACAAAATGCCTCTATCCATGGCTATCGCCTGCGTGGAGACATAAAAACCACAATACTTGGTACAGTGCTTCCCAATGTCAGTAGCAGTGAATATACATGTGATATGTAAAAATGACATTAAGAAATTTAGCCCTAAGTCAAACACTAAGCATATGGCACTTTAGTCATGTAGCATTAGTCACAATATTTAGCTAATAAATATGACGGGGCAAAGATGTTCCTGGAATTTATTGAGTTTGGAGGAAGCTGAAGTGAGTCATGGTGGTTCAGTGATAAGCATAAAAAAGTGCTGTGTTTGTCTGTCTAGTTGTGTTATTTTTGTGATATGGTGGCGTCCAGCATGGAGGCCAGGTGACACCAGCCTTTCACCCAACAAATGCCGGGATAGGCTCCAACCCCCTGTGACCCAGTGCAGGATAAGTGGTATAGAAAATGGACAGATGGATGAAACAGAATAAAAGAAAAAACAGTCAGTGGTACCCCCCAAAAATAAAATTGTTGTACATCAAATATAAGTGTATTTTTTGGTTGCCTTACATATAGTGCTGGAGGGAGACATATTTCTGTTTTCAAACATCTAGCATGAAGGAGACTGTGTGCGTTTGAAGGGATCTATCAAAGACAGAGGAACCAATAAAACCTGGTTGTCCCTCTTAACAAGCAATAGGCCCAGAGAATTAGTAAAGATTTTCTCTCTCATTTGTTCTGAGCCTTATTCCCACTCGGACCACAGAGACGTGGTTGGTTCAGCCTAGGTGTTGATGAGCCATGTCATCCCAATTAGGCCAGCTCCAAAAAGCAATCTGTTTTCAATTGTTATCTGAAGAAAATAAGGATGGAAAGGCCAGACAAAGAACAGAGCCAACCAGAAGGAGGTGTTGATAAGCAGTGGACGACTGAACAGAGCACCATTCTCTAACATGTGCTACCACACTTTGTTATCACGTTGATTGAAGAAGGGAGTTCATTTTGCCTGTGCACAGCTCGTTGTTAAGTATTAGTGTTTAATATGGCCACAAAAAACATCTGACATTTCTGATCTGTTAGGAAAATAATCGGCTTGTTGATCCCTTTGGCTTTTATAAAACGTCTTTGATAAGTTGGTATCTTAGGCAGGTAATATGCATGATAATAAATCACACTCCGTGACCTAGAAGAGTCTTTTGAAATCTAAAAAAAAAAAAAAAACTTGAGTGAAACATTTTATATCACAACAAGTTTGAATTAAATTAACCTATAGTGAAGTTTAAATTCCTTCACAGTTTTAGTTGTTATTCAAATCATCCAGCAGACCGTCTAAGACTTAAAGGGTTCCATTAAGTGCAAAAACTTTAACAGCTCCATCAATCATCGGGCTGATCTGATGGAACTCATCAATCAGAAGCGCTGCAAATTATTTCATTATTTCCACCGTACGTTCTATGGAAAATAGCTCCTTGTTTCTTTTTGGACAATAACTCTGATAATTGGCAGCAGGTGAAAAGCTCCTACTTGAAAAGTATCATAAGGTATTAAAGGTAAACTACGCAAAATTTTCCTAAACAATCAAACAAAAAAATAATCTATAGACTCCAACAAATGTAATCCCTCTAAGTCACCCAATATGACCCAGTAATGGTGTGAAGTGGTGTATGCATCTGCATAGACTCTGCCTGTATTTTCTTATTTTAATCTGATTTTGCTGTTTTTGAGTCATTGCTTGGCACAGCAAGCAGGTGAGGTCAGAACTTTATATAAAGATAGCGACAAGGTAATCGCAGCAAGCATCCAAAAGGAAGCTATAAAAGACGAAGCACTGAAAAAAACATATAAAGCAGGGCAAAACGTCAAGTGAACAAATCTGGGACTGGCTTTCACTTTCACTTTTGCTGGTGATACTGCTTACAAACAGTAGCAGATAATTCCAGTATATACCTTGAAAGACATCAGTGTGCCACTTCTAAATAATTAGTGCTATTGCTATATCCTCCTGACACCCAAACTTTTGTTCGGTATGTATTTTTAATTTCTACTAGCTATTTGGGATCAGTAGGACCCGATAAGTATAAAAAAATTAAACACTGTCAACGAAAAATTAAGTGCCAATATTCTCAAATGGGACAACAATAAAGTCCAATGTCTCAAACGACTACTCCCTAATTAACAGACGCAGGGTCTTGTTAAGGAGCAAGGTTAGAATGGAGCTTGAGATGGATTGGCAGTTTTGCGCAGCATCTGCAGTGATGTTGGCACTGTGCCGGACCGTCGTGATGAGGTTTTCGATTTACTGGTCTATCTATGTCCCAAACCTCACCTTATGGTCATGAGCTCTGGGTAGTGACCGAAAGAATGAGGTTAGGGATACCAGGGGCTGAAATGAGTTTCCCCAGAAGGGTAACTGAGCTCAGCCTTATTGATAGGATAAGGAGTTCGGACATCTGGAGGGAGCTCAGAGTAGAGCCGCTGCTCCTTCATGTTGAAAGGGGTCAGTTGAGATGGTTCGGGCATCTGATCAGGATCCTCCTGGGCACCTCTTCTTAGACGTGTTCCAGGCATGTCCGACTGGTAGGAGGCCCTGGGACAGACCCAGAACACGCTGGAGGGATTACATATCTCATCTGGCCCGGGAACACCTTGGGGTCCACCAGGAGGAGCTGGAAAGAGTTGCTGGGGGGAGTGGGTCAGGAATGCTTTGCCTGCTGCCCCCGTGACCTGGCTTCGGATAAGTATATGAAAATGGATAGACTGATGAATGGATGGATGCTCTCTTATTATGCTATCATATTATCATTACACTAGTGTAACTTTTATCTATGTTTTTCTTGTCAACAGGTGGCTTAGCAATGGGGAAAATGCCAGAACTGAATTTTGTTCCCAGTCCGACCCTGATGGGAAACATTTTATCTGATGTAATTCAACATCTTCAACTGTGTACATATGTGTGTCTAAAGCCCTTCTCGTGTCAGCAGACGCACTAAATATCTTCTGGTGGTGCAAAATAACACTGAAAAAAAAATCCTATGGGAAACACTGGATATAGTGTATAATCATGATAAAGGGACATGTTCTTTACCTTTACTGCCTCCTTTTATTGTTGATGTGGGTGCTGTATTCAGCTGTGTACGGCTGTACATATATATTTTCTATCTTTCCAGTAATGTCCTTGTATTTTATTTTCAACCTTGGTTTCTGTTGCAAACACAGGAGCGGGCCAGATGGGAACTGGCAGGATGCGGTTTCATTTATGTATGTGAGTAAAATGAGCCATTTTCACTTTGGCCTTGACTAAGGTCTCAAAAGATTATAAACCTTCAGAAATAGACCAAAGATGCGCTCACCGTATGCACCGAAATTAATTAGATAGTTATTCTGGATGGTTGCCACTGCACTTCTGTGAGTGTGAGTGTTTTTTTTTTTTAATTTTCCTGACCTCCTGGCAGAGCGGAATAACAAATAGATAATTTTGCATTCACAGCTTTGCTCCCTGTCATATAACAGCCACAAATGCACATTTTAATAAGGCAAAGGACAGGTTAAAATATTGTATGCAGAAACCACACACAGCATGCATAGAGCAATAGCCCTTGTTAAGAAGCACCCAGTGTCTAAAGAAACAACAACAATATGCATTATTTTCAACTTTGCCAGTACCCGTCATGCTGTTCATTTACAAGTTTTACAGCAGCAACTGTTATAAAATCAGGTGTCATAGTATTGTTGATACAATAAATGTTTTGCTAGCATTGTCTCTACCTCCCTGAATCATCCCCACAAAGGAATCAATAGTTTGTAGAGCATAAATTGAGACTGAATTGAAGGAAATAAATCACTCTTGCTCCAGTTAACACTTTGCCCGCATGTGCACTTAGTGGGACCTCAGAAAGCTACCGCCTTGAATATGCAATCTAAGTGTAAACACAGAGGCACTTTGTACAAAGCTGAAGCCTAAACAACACTTGTCACCTTCCTTTCAGACTAAGCAATCAGTCTGTTCTTGAATGATACAGCAGCCTTTAGAAAATGCCTCAGGTGTCACCTCTTTTCTGGACCATTTTAGCTCATATTTTGGGTCCGCCATGAATAAATAATGCAAGGCTTTTATGACAGTGACAGCGAGGAGTCAAGCCATGGTTGAGGGGAGAATGGAAAGGCTGTATGTATGTGTGTTTGAGAAAGATACAGAGCATGAATGTTTGTGTGTATGTGTGTGTGTGTGTGTGTGTGTGTGTGTGGAGTGTTTAGTGGATGCAGCTGGACTGGATGTATTATTGATGTGCTGTTAGCACTCCCAGGGAGTTGCAGTCTCATCAGAGTTTGCCAGGGGATTAACAGCCTCAAAAAAGCAAACCAGGGAAACAGAGAAAAGGCACGGAGCATATCCCTCATCCGAGTCCCACCCTCCCTCCTCTCCCTCACAGAAATGAGCCATCATTTAAAGGCAAAAGGCATTATCTTCATATGAGACATCTGGCTGGGTGCGACACGGTGGAATTATTGATTAGTTTTGATTTTATTTAACAGCCTGCTACTGTGGTACAGTTTTCAAATGAAGTCACATTTGTAATGACTTTCCACATGATTACACAGTTGGCACCGTTCTGAGATGGTTAACCATTTCTAGTTGTATGTGTCTGGCTTTCCTGTTTACTGAGGTTGTGTCCTCCCCTGGAAAACAGGGACACAACATGGCTGCGCACAGACACACACACATACAAACAGTGATCTACAGGTGCAGTCAGTGTATCAATGAAGGCCACATTCCCACCCTGCTTCCTGTCATCCTCTATTATGGTTTCATTAGGCCGGGGAGAAGCACAGCCCGTGGATGGATGGATGGAGGAGCACTACTCCTTTTCTAACTCACCAATCAGAGCCAGACAGAGCACCACAGAGACTCATATATCCACCTGCTTCACTCTCTCCTTTTACTTCCCCACTTTGCTCATTTATCTCCCACACATTCTCTCAATTTATGTTTGCATTTTTATTTTACATAAAAATATTTCACGAACGCAAACCTACAATATGTTTAGATCTTCTGCAATGTAATTAATTTGGTGGTAGGTATATGAAGTGGAAAAATAAAATATCCCCTTTGTTTACAGAACAGTGCAACTACTGCAATTTATAACAAGACTAATAGTATGTTCAGACCAAAAGTGAATCAGTTTTTTGCATGGCACTATTACATACAAGGTCAATGCATGTTGAATTCACCACATTTAATTTGAGCCAAAAAATTCACATGCTGCGAAAGCTCATTCTCCTGACGTCTGAGAATCAGAAATGAAGACAAGCTTATTGTCCCTGTCTGTGGGTGCCTGGAGCTCTATGACTATGGTGAGTGAAGCCATAGGACTACATGGTAAGTTCTCTAAATATATATTTGTTACTTGTGTAGGCCATTTTGTTGAGTTGCCTCTTGGCAAAATGTTCTTAGTAATGTAAGTTACCTACATATCCTACTGTCTCCCCACAAAGGAAACCACTGAACCTACAGCAAGAAGATCCAGGGTAACCTCCCCCTTTGGACTCATCACTGCACCGCACTCTCAAATTCTAACTTTCAAAACTACACATATAATCTCGCCATTAAATTCTATTCAACAACTCCAGCCCTACACTTACTGCTCTACTTCCAAGTCACAACACAAGACAGCAACACATCACTAAAATCAATTTTGCACGCACTTATTCCTGTACCACCTAACAAAAACAACTAAGAGTCAGAGATCATTTTGTCACACTTACACTAAAATCTGGAACGAGATCCCATACTACATGAGAGCGATAACCTCTATTACACATTTCAAACACGCATATAAACACTAGCTGATGGAAGGACAGACCTGCAACCACTGATTTAAATCCCATATCCCATTTTACTTACTCCACTTCAGTCTGCTACTGTGCATTGTCTATGTAGCTGCCTTTGTTTCTGTTTCTTATTCTGTATTGTAATGTGTTATTGTTGCAACCTGCTGAAAAACAGTTTCCTGTATAAATAAACAAATGAAATGAAAGTTGGGCTTTTATTGTGAAAGGTCAGAAAACAGAAGGAGTGAAGTGGTAGTGCATTGCCATGGACAATGTGAAAAATTAGAAGGCAAAGAAGAAGAAGAAGAAGAAGATGCCTTATTAATCCTGCGAAGGGAAATTCCATTTTTCACTCTGTTGTCATGTACACACAGGCCCGGAATTCACACACACGCACAAACAGGACCTACACATGCAGTACAGGGAGAGATGTCAGAGTGAGGGGCTGCCCATGGATGGGCATCCAGGGCAGTTGGGGGTTCAGTGCCTTCTTCAAGGGCACCTCCACAGTGCCCTGGAGTTGAACTGTTACCTCTCCAGCTACAAGTCCATACTCCATATTTAGTGCGGATGGGGACTTGAGCTGGCTACCCTCCGGTTCCCAACCCAGGTCCCTACAGACTGAGCTACTGTGGCTGTTGCTGTCTTAGTTCATGCTGGTTCAGACTTCGAAGCCTCAGTGCTCTGCAACAAAATAGCTTACACTTGATTCTAGCCACCCGTTGTGTTTTACTACAAAGTTAGCACTAACATTAGCATTAGCTGCCTTTCCCAGTTAGTTCGCACAACACCTAGCACAAATGTGAAGGTAGAGTATTTGCGAGCTGCAAAACACGCCTACACGAGCGCCAACCTCCGAGGCTGAAAAATGAAGCCCATGCAGAAGTGCCACAAACTGCAGTCCATCGAATAGCCACATGAGGCTGGCTACAAAACAAAGTAAAGCCCCATAGACCCCCATGTCAAAATTCCCATTTAACAGCAGAAATGAACATGTTTACAGTCTGATATAACAGTTTGGTGTAATTTCAACATTCATGACAAGTGTACCGAGTGAATTTTATATAACTCATCCATTTACACTTTAGTAAGTCTTATGTTATGCATATTTATGGGCGGGGCCAAATCAAGACAGAGACGGCCAAAACGCCAAACTCTAGGCTTCAAAGTGGCAGTCCAAAAACCAATGGGTGACGTCATGGTAGCTACGTCCATTATTTTATACAGTCTATGGAAACACAGCAAAAAATACTTCAGTGGCTGTATTTGTGTGAGTAACACGAGGCAAATATTGAGTCTAGCGCCTCTGTGAGGTCGTACTTAAGTATAGGAGTGTTTTGAGCTTAATACTAATGTTAGCATCTTCAACCACAATGCTGGTGTTCAGAAAACATAATGTTTGCCATGTTCACCATCTTATATGAGTGTTAGCATGAACAAAACAAAGAGTACAATGGGAATATGATCATGATCACCTCATGGTGGCACTAGAGGAAAAGTCAGACGATGACCAAAGTCAGAGGGCTTCATCCTGTGGGGATCATGAATGTCTGCATAATGTTTCACGGGAATCCTTTAGATAATTAAGATATTTCTGTCTTGACAAAAGGTGGAGGACTGATTGATCGCCAGTAATGCTAACGTGGCTAAAAATGCTAAATTTGCCATTTTCTCTTCTCTGAATTATTGTGATTGAGGCATGTGTTCAAGGTTTAAGGTTTCTTAATTAGTACTAAAGGTTAGATTTGTTGTGCAGACAGGAGATTGAGCACAAACAAGACCTCACAGTGAAATAAATTCAAAGGGCATCTACACCCTGGTGATGACCTTGAAAAATAATTTGTGTATCTGATGGAAAATGCTTCATGCTAGTTAACAGTGACTTCCTTAACTGCTTTTTAAACACTATTATTAGTTATTTGGTTAAAGACCTATTTCAAATGTAAATGCATGTGTGTATGTGTAATGTGTACAAAAAACACACAGGCGAAAAACAAACAGACTTTTTGTCTAGGGTTGTGTTTGTACGTGTGTGTGTGTGGGTGTGTGTGTAAAGCTCCGAGGTGTCTCAGCACAGCAGGAGAAATACGTTCAGCGTGGGGGCACCTTCAGAGGGTTGACGCAAAAGGCAGATCTCAGCCTCCTGCCAGGCACAGGCCCGAGTAAGCTGGGAAGAAGGAAAGACTTTAGAGAGGGGGGTTCAGTCCTGGGAATCCACCCTGAACCCACATTAAAGACTGACGATGCCAGACCGCACCAGCCTTGAAGATCAAATAGAGCGAAGATGCAAGCTGTGAACCAAGAACGTTTGGCCATGCCAGTGTTTAATTATTGACATTTCCAGCGCTGCAAGTCAGTTTTGTCAACTCAGCAAGAGAAAATACACTTACATTTTGCTTTAACCCAATTAGTTTCATCAGACCACGGCTTGTCCTTACTGCAGCATGATGAGCTAGCTGTAAATAAAGTACAGCTCCACTGCTGCTGGATGAAAGATTCCAACATTGTATTTACATATACTTTGAAACTAGGAATAAACAAAACGACAGAAAGTTTCAGCACAGGAATAAATGCATATATTTTTGTAAATTATGACAGGGACAGGCTGACAGTTACGGGTGGCATACTTATAGCGCTCGCATTATGCAGAGTGCTTATCAAGCATCAAGCCCCCAACATGTACTTTCAAATGTGTGCAATCCTTTTACTCCTTGATAAGCTTTATTCTGTCAGAGAGAGCACTTAAGACATTTCAGCTTTTGTGAAAGAATCTCCTCTTATGAATGATTAAAAAAGCAGAGTCAGAGCCTTGGACGCCATCGAGACAATATATTCTTTAGACTGACAGCTGACAAGTGTTTCCCTCACAGTCTAGGGTCGAAGAAGCCCATATCCCTGGGCACCATAATCCTAATATAATTCTCTGTGCGCTGTAAAAGCCTGTTGCTCTCCAAAGCAAATCACATTAAGGTGCAAGGGGTTTTAGACATGTGCCTTTATCCCACCAAGCAGGCACAGCATGCGGCCAGCTCATGTGTCATGTCCTATAGGCTGCAATCTGAGTGATACTGAGATGGTAGTTCTGTGGGAGCATTAGGAAATGGAGCTGTAGCGCTACACTTTGGCTTACCCGCCATGAATGTAGTTGCAGCCATGGGTGCGTGAAGGTGGGTGCTTAAGGCTCAATAACACACCCCATTGACAAGGGGTGGAACAATACAGTCCACAAATAGTCGGCCATTTTACCATAACTAATGGGCTACCTGAACATTTGTTTTAAATCAGAAAATATATTCAAAAAAGATGTTTAAAATGTGCAAAATTGATGAATTCCTCCAATCTGACATGATGTCATGACATCACGTCAAAATGCAAGGGTTGGGGTCAGCTCATGGGTCGACTAAACTTGGGGAGATATTGGTGGTAGTGGGAACTAATCAAGTGGTGCAGACAGGCTGAACAGACTGAGAAAGATCAGACAATTGCCAGGGCAGTTTTGGAGATGCTTTTTAGAGCCATAAAATTCCCTGGACATGAGGGGGCATAGTCACTGATGTGAGTTATGGCGGTCAATGATGGAGCAGATGACAAGTGGACATAACGTTATGATTTGCCCTGGACACGTGAGTGGCTTTGGTGAAAAAACAACTGGATGTCTGACACCATTCAAAATGATTTATTAAAATTTTTGGCACATACAGTCTGGAGAGAAATTATGCCTTAGGCGGGGGAGCGCACATTCTTTGGACTAAAGGCTGATGGAACCACCAATGTAAAGTACGTCTGAGCAGTTTTCCTGTAGCTCCTGTGTAAGCACGTGCACATACATAGTCATGTACGCATATTTATACTGTGCAGCACCCCTCAGTGAAAATATGTTCCCATCCGCATGGTTGCAGCAGCAGTGGAGGAGTTGGAAAATGTATAACTTCAAAAATGTTTAAAGACCACAGCTAATAGGGGACCAAAGGAGAAGGTCAAGCAGCAGGATAAATATAATGTGCTTCAATGATAAATGTGAATTTTCTGTTTTTAAAGCCTGAATCATTTGCTCAGATCTTGTTTCCTACGCAATCATTAGCCAGTAAAAGTTCAACTATTGACCAAAATGCAGATGTTTGCTTCGATAGTAGATGGCTCATGCCACTGGTGAAAGGGTAAAAGCCTACGACTTACTGCCAATGTAGGGGTTCCCCAGCAGGGGAGGCATAGACAGGACTTTGAAACCGGTGGCCGGGTTGTGGAGGTGCAAAGTGACATAGAAAGGAATGACAACACAAATATTAAGTACCGTTGTTAAGCTAGTTTAAATTAACTTCAGCTTTAGCTTCATCACTGGTTATAAAAACATGCATTAGGAAGTGAATCCTCGTCTGAATGAGACACCAGGTGTCACGAGAACATTTAAATGATAATTACCTCTCTCCTGTATTAAAGTTATATTGAACTCTTTATTACTGTTATTACCAGTGAGATAAGTTAATCATTGTCTTTACCTAATCAGACTCTGTGTGTGGTTTCCAGTCTGTGTGCCAACCAGCTGAAAGTGGTCACATAAATCTGTGAACAGGGTGGTCTCACTGTCAAGGCCTGTAAAAAAAAAGCCACTTGGTCAGGGGCCCTTGGCGTCAGATGCGAA
The DNA here is from genome assembly GCA_019142605.1 of Cephalopholis sonnerati. Lineage (NCBI taxonomy): Eukaryota > Metazoa > Chordata > Actinopteri > Perciformes > Serranidae > Cephalopholis > Cephalopholis sonnerati. The sequence goes on along the minus strand of JAGQAX010000010.1, from coordinate 15,419,579 downwards.
CACACAGTGCACCCTTTAGTGTCTGTATCAGACACACCGCACTTTCAACCAACTCCAGTGTAAGCCCAGATGCATCACTGTTAGACGGTCAGAGCAATGGTTGTAGTATCAAGAGCAAGAAAGTCTGCTTAGGGTGGGTGGGTCCAACAAGCACAGGACTTTGACACAGGAAACAGTGTTTGTGTCCCACAGTACCACTAAAGGTCAGCGTTGAATCATTATGTCACATCAGTTGTTAGTCACGTGAGTCAACTGACATGACTTGCGTCAACCACAATCTGTTCCCATAGCTCATAACCATAGGTCTATGGTCATGAGCTATGGGTACTGACTGAAAGAATGAGGTCGCCAGTACAAATGGCCAAAATGAGTCTCCTCAGAAGGGTGGCTAGGTTCAGCCTTAGAGATAGGGTGAGGAGCTCGGACATCTGGCGGGAGCTCGAAGTAGAGCCACTGCTCTTTCACGTCGAAAGGGGTCAGTTGACATGGTTCGGGGTTCTGATCAGGATGCCTCCTGGCACTTCCCATTGGAGGTGTTCCAGGCACGTCCCACTGCTAGGAGACCCTAGGGCAGACCCAGAACATGCTAGAGGGATTACATATCTCGTCTGGCCTGGGATCATGTTGGGGTCCCCCAGGAGGAGCTGGAAAGCGTTGCTGGGGAGAGGGACGTCTGGATAGCTTTGTTCGGTGTGCTGCTGGCTTCAGATAGGGATGGATAGACAATCTTCTCCCCATCCTGACCAAGTACGTACTACTTAAACCTTAACACTGACTCACTGTGTCAAGATACAACACAAAAAGCTGCCCTCTGCATCACAATTAGTTAGTCACCACAGCAGATGTAGTATAAAGAGCGAGAAGGTCTGTTAAGGAGTGGTTGACAATGTCACTGACAATGTCTCTCTCAATATGCTCATTATATTGGCCAAATATCTACAACTAGCTAAAACATACGCGGAACTTTCATTCATTGATCCATCTCAACAAACTCTTAGACCTCAATGCAAATGGAAGCCTCATTCATATGATCAAAGTGTTCTCAAACAATCATCCACAAAAAAGTAGCGTATGTCATAACAAACTTTTCCTGATTGGATGGTTTTATTCTATAGCTGTACTACAAACAGTCTTTCATAGTCAGACAGCATTCAAATATTGATTCTCAATATTTATCCACGGTTTAAACAAACTTAGCACACAAGTTGTACGAACCAGTTATGGCCAGAACTTTTAATCTGCCTTGGAAGAAGCAGACAGACAGAAAAGGCTGCTGTCAGACTTACACGATGAAACCGCATACAAGAGGCATCAGGTACTGAGTGACAGTTGTCATTTTATCCATAAAGACACGCTGTAAGAGATTCCTTTATCCCTACAGCAGTCAGTCCTCTGAGCAAAAGCAGATTATCTTGATCATGTGTGTATGGATTTAGGAGTGTGGGCATGTAAGGAGGTATTTACTGTCACTGTATTGTATTGTGTTCTATTTTCATGCATATACTGTGAGGAACCTTACTGTACAGCACCTGAAATTTTAGATCCTTTTCTGTAGTACAAAAACCTACCACCAAAAAATGCAATATGTTTAAGAACAAAGACCCTTACAATGATCTTTGTGATAAGATCATAATAAAGAGAAAAAGAGCCATTAGAAACCACAGATGGAAACAGCCAATTCACACACTGAGATGTCATCCACTAAAAGAAAGAAAAGGTTGACAAATAGTCTTCCCACAGATGGATGACTTGTGTTGGAGCATGTTCCAGTATTTTCTTGAAAGTATAATGTGTGTTGTTGTTAGCCTTACAAACTGAATGAATCTTAAGCTCGGTATGCCCTGTGCAATTTTGGGCTGTCCCAACCAAAAGATGATTAATGTGAAAGAATTGTGGTGATATCTTTGGTCGTGGCTCTCAAACGTTGGTCCTACGTGGCACAGTAAGAGAGGTTCAAGGATGGCTGTTGTCACGGTCTTGTGATCAAAGACAGCCTGAAATTTGGGATGACCATCTCACTGTGTGACTGCTGTTACAATCTACGTCTACTAACCAACCAATAGGAATTCAGCATGAAATGATGCACTGGTGCTAAACCCAAACAAGCATGTTGTGGCAGCAGAAGCCTTGATGTGCCATGATGACATGATACATCTGTCAGCTCTTACCATGATCATGTAAGCATGGAAGGAAATAACAGAGGAGTTGCAGCTGCCAGGTGAGTGACCCAGCAGCTAGAAAACACACACACAGACACACCGCAGTATATAGTGCCCAATAACCTTTTAGTTTTTTAATGATGTGACCCTTTATTTTGTGCTTCATAGTTGGAGAAGTGATAACCTGTGCAGCATCCTTGCACACTCAGTATATCGTACGTACATCGTACGTAGTAGCCTGTGATTTGGTTGGCATCGTACAGTCTACATACATCAAACTTGATGTCATATATTAGTACCCAAGTTTATGAGCTCCATGTCGCACAGTGTAGCTTGCAACTTAGAAGACTGATAAAAGTCTCACAGTCTGTAGGAGACTTTAAGAGTTGAACAAATTCAGAGAATATTCTCAATATCACTCAAGGGCGTTGCTGCCAACGATTTAAACACTTATTTAAGTCAAAACGAGTCATATAATCAGAAACACATTGTGCTGTTGTGTTCACTGGTAAACAATCTTCCAGCACAATACAGTCTCACTCACTTCTTAATACAGTGTAGGTGATGGCGTTTTCAACATGTGTCATTAAAAGCCAAGATTACAGAGCGTTAAAAAAATTCTGTTACTGTCCCTGGATGATACCTTAAATGGAAGATCAGTCTACTATGAGTCAAATTAATGGAAATACAGCAAGGTGAGCACTGGGTTCTCCCTGATGTGACTTCTTTACCTCAACACCAACAAGTACAGCAGAAGGAATGACAACATTTCCACAAACAATGACAGTGATGACACTGAAGGCCATGAACCAGGAGTTGGTGTCTGACAAGTTGGGAGTGAGACCAAGTTGGATTTTCATGAAACTTGGTGGAAGGGGTGTGGCACAGGCTGAGGAAGAGCGGATACATAATTCTTTCACTTGCATTAACACTGTAAAACAGGGCATGTGGCCATGGCAGAGGTCTGCGCTCACATAGTGTCTTTGTGGTTGTTAATAGAACTGTGTCACCAAAAGTAACCTCATACCTTTCAATTTGAATCAATGCCCCCATTTAAACCCCAACTTTGCTGACAGTTGATTTTCTTAAATCTATATAACCCTGTACTGACACCGATCTGTCCTTTTATTACAACTATTGTTATGTTCTGTAAAGTTCAATTACTCATGCTCCTAAACTTTAAATTGCATAAGCTATACAGTATGTTCCCATCAGAACATTTGCCGTTGCAGTCCACTGCTGCTTCTGTTCTTTCTAACCAATCAGCCTCCACAGCTCTAATTATAGAATATGCAGGCTTCAGTTCAGTCATGACAGTCCAGCATATATTTGTCTTTATCTCCTACTTTTGTCCATTTTTCATCCCGCTGAAAAAGAAGAAAAAACAAACTTACAAGAACATTTCAAACTGTCAGACCTTGGTGACCTCCGTCCATGCCAAACTGTTTATCCTGCATCTGCATCAGCTTAACCTTGTCAGTCTGCAGCCTTATTACCAACTCTGCTTATTCCATACATTACTAGTGCATGCAGATGGAGAGTGTTCAGCAAACTCAGTCAGGCATAACTAATCACTCTTGCAGATTGGTTCCCGATTTTGACAGGTAGCTCTGGTGGCTCAAGTGTATGATTATGTGCATAAATATTAGCGTTTGCACAGGTTGCCATTGTCCTAACTGGTTCTCTAAAAACAGACTCGGAGGCAAGGTCATGACATTAACCCTCATTTTTTCCCCACCTGCTGGACATGTGTTTTAAGTTTTTCAAAAACAAAATGAGAAGTATTTTGAAATAACTTTTTTTCCCCTCGGGGGAAACATTTGTGCACCTCCATCCAGGTTTACAAAAACTTCCAGTGTTGTTTGAGAAGTAATACAGCCCAATCATCCAGCAATTACTCTTAATTTTCAAAGATCTAGAGTGGAATAGTAGAACAACTGAAACTAAAAGCATTTAATCATATTTCTTTGGAGGATTTATTTGATTAGTTGCACAGAATGATTGTTGAGGGACGATTTGTCCTGACTCTTTCTCCAGAGTTTTGTGTCAAACACACAACCCCAGACACAGACAGAGTGCAGTTGTTGTCGTCGATGCCTTTAGATACAAAATGCAGACTGTTTGCTGTCTTGTCTTCGGCAGAGAAGCTATTCCAAGGGGAGACATTAGTCTGCAACTCCGTTTTTTCACTGCAGAGTGGCTCCTCTTAGTACGACTCCAGCCTGACAATTCAATCCACTGTTCGTTTTCATGCACTGAGCCTGGCAGCAAAACCGCATCTGAATGCATGAAGTGGTCTCAGCAGCCCTGACTGTAAATGAGGCCCAGACATTGTTGTACATCACATAAAGACCAATGGGAGAAAGCTCAGTTTTCAATTATTAAAATGCGCAGGGAAGGTCTGAGGTCTCATACTTTTGTAAGAAAGCTTGGTCTGCCAAAATCGTCTTAAAAAAATGCATCATGTCTTTTACTTCCTGTTATGTTGCAAGTTAAATTGACCTGTTTCAATTTGTCACACTGAGAGTACAAATTCTTTTCAGCATTACACCTACTGGTAGATCTTCCGATAGATGACATACGCAGCTACCCAGGGTGCCACCCAGAGGGGGGCAGGGGTAGACAAACTTAATATCTCAATGTCAAAAATACGTCTTGACAGCTTTAATCAATTTTTGATGCATTTTGATGCCAGGGTCGCCAGGGGACGCCTTTCTAGGGTGCTGAATGTTCCCGGTCCTGCTTTGCTTGCCTCTGTGAAATGAACTTTTCAGAAATAAATAAATAATCCTTGAACACAGACAACCTCCCTCAGCATCTTAGTATCAAGTAGATAATCTTTGAGTCAATTTGACCCAGTGGTAGGTCCACCTCCTGCAAAACATTTTCATACAATATGAGAAAAGCATTTGATTTCCTGACTTCTATTCTCCTCCTCTTCTCCCTTTAACCGAACTTCAATATATTATCCAACAGCAGTCAATCTTCTGTGAGACTTCAATTTTCTCTTCTCTTGCAAAAAGACAAATAGAAGAGCTAATGTGGAAGTCTGAAATCATTATACTCCCCCCCAAGTCATTTATGCACTACTTGATGTATCATGGGTAAGAGGTTGAGTTCTCACAACGCCCTAAAGGTAATCGACAGTGCAAGATATCGCTGGTCAGCTGACAATACAGAGCCGCCTTAAAGCTACTTAGTCACACAGAACTGTGATTAAACAGAGATTTTCTTCATATTGTCCACCCATGATTACAGCTGACCTGCAGTATTGGGCAAACTGACCATTTTCTGCGCACTGAAGCATGGATGCTTTATGTGATTACTATCGGGCTGTAAATTATTCAGCCCGAGTGTATCAATATCTGTGTTACAAAAAATATGCTTGTTATCATCCTTACACTTTCACAACACCTACTCAAATACATATTTTTCTCAGCAACTCCTCACTATCAGAATAATGCCAATTTACTGTAGGTGGCATATGAATTTTAGATGCTTACAGTGTGGAACCAAACTGCACATTGGAAATCCAATTTTCTTATCCATCACTCTTGTAAATGACAATTGTCATGACGCATCAAGCTGACGTGACCACACTGAGAAGAGCAGTTAACAGGTGCCCGACACGCACATGCCAACATGCACATATTCTGTTCCTGTGTAAGAGGAAATAATCATAACTTTTAAAAAAGTAAAAAAATATACTTTTTATTTTTACAGATAAAACCAAAGAAACTAGCTAAGCATCTCCATAATATGGGAAATCTAACGTAACAGTCAATGTGTAATGTGGCACAAGAGTATCACATTAAATTGAAATGTTAAAAGGAAAAGCAAAATATTGCCATGATTTGCTTTAAACTGACAGCCCAAGATCTTATGCTTGTGGGTGAAGGAAAGAAAAGGCAGAGGCGACAAGTGAGAGGAAATCGCACAAAATGATGAAATCCCTAATTCACTATAGACGGAACAGTCAGAGAGTTCTCTCTCAACAATTGCGTCTGCAAACTGCTAAGCATGCAGAATCAGCTGAATTGCTGTCAAAAAGCCGAAAGAACACCCTGCAAAAACGACAAATGGTTGGCCAATGGCACCAACGGCCGACTGTGACTTGGTGTGCTAGGACCATGGGTACGTTAAGAAAATGGAATATTGTGTTTCAAGGCGGTGCCCTGTCCGTTCCTATGAAAGTAGCTCAGATATGCTAAATGAGTTTTTTTAGGCATCTGCCGTTTCTGTGTTGTTGTGCCCAGTAGGCGATTTGAGGAGGACTAGGGGGAACACCATCACCTTTGTTAGCAAAATGACCAGAATTCACTACCTTGTTAACCTGCCATCCCTCCCAGTTCCCAGGGTCAGGACCCCGACCTAAAACCTGAAAAAATAATTGAGAAATAATACATTTTGATGGTGCTCTTCTATTTTAAACCGGCTCCACATTTGTAACACTGGTTTGGCTGACCAGGGAGCTTACAGAGCAATGCATGTGTTAAATCATCTCATGTGATGCCACTCAGCCAATCAAAACCACAAATTCTGATGAGCATTGTGACTTGAGGGAGTAAGATACACACACAAGAGACGATACGTGTAGCACTTCCTAATTTCCAGGTCATCAAATACAGATGCTTTTGTCAAGCGCCCTTTGGAGTCTTCATGAGACCCATCTGCAGCAATATTTGAACTGAGAGCAACAAATATAGAATAAATAGCAAAAAGTTCACATAGGATGGGAAGGAGAGATGAAGGCAGGGTTAAAAAAAACTAGGGTTGAGCAAGTACACCATTATCTTTATCTGTGTCTGTATCTGTTCAACAAACTAATTTATAAATGATCTGTATCCGTACCAGGAACGGGCAGAATTTATGTCAGAATAGGGTAGGGGTTAAACCTAAAGAAGGTTGGGCCTGAAATTTCTATGGATTGATCAGAAGTTGCGATATTTATTATTATTTTGTCAATACTGTGTCAACAGCCTCTGAATTGAGCTTCAGATCATTTTTACTCATACTATGAAAAGGACGTTATCTGTACCAGGTTATTCATTTCATCCGAGTATTCGGCTCAACCCTAGTATTTACATCATGTTACATAACAAACGTACTTATTTTTACCCATAACATGATCTTTTTTCTACACCTAACCAAGCATTCTTGTTGCTTAAATCGGTATTTGACGACCTAGGACCTAGAGATGAAAGACAACAGTTGCAGAAATAAGTGTGTCAGAGAAAAGTTCGTTCTTGTTCATTCTTCCTATGGGCAGTTTAAAACCAGTATGTCCCATGAGATCTTGAGGACATATGACTGAGGGCACAGAAAATAAACTATTTCATATGGCACTGAATCATAACACATGTTAGACATTAGATCAGTGGACTGGGGGGTTCCTCCCCCTCCAAAATTGAATGGCATGAGATAAGTTATTGATATGGCTCTTTCAGACTTTCAAATTGTACTGGACAAATGGATCCAACAGCTAAAATGACTATACAGAGTACATGTTGGTGTGTTTGTGATGCACAGAAAAAGTACTCTTCATATTACAGCCTTTCCTTCTGTGATGAATGATACAATATTGATATACTGTAATAGCGAGTGTGGCCATTACAACAAAATCATGTCACAGCCCAGCGCTGTTCCTGGGACTCTGAGAGGATTTGGATTACCGGTTAGGTTACATCTTAGGAATAAAAGTAGTCATTGTAGGTCCTCACAAATATTGTAACACTAACCTGTGTGTATGTGTGTGTGTGGGTGTGTGTGTGTGGTATATATGCGTGTATTTATGGGAAATCTATAAAAGCAAAGCAATGGCACTCTGGAGAAACCTGATTAGGTTTGAGCTGAGCTCAGAAATCAAAATTAATTTGGAAGATGCTCCGGCTCTCTACCATTACCTGAGGCAGAGCCATTAAGTTAAGAAATAGCTGCTCAGCCCCACCACATCTACGGTTCATCTAAACTAAGCTGATACAGGCATTCTATTGGTTGCTAGCACACGACTAATGTTAAGTTCTGGAATGTGGAGTAATTAACATCCATAGCTGTATCATGAGGAACATTCCTCATTGTCGTGGTCTCTGAATGCAGGTTACATGCTGTACAGCTAAAAGGGGACATTACTCAGGCATTAGTGAGTCGGTCTAAAGAAGAGAATTCATTCTACAGGCATTTTCTCCTTTAAGAAATCAATAAATAGCTTGATTGTAGTCTGAGGTTATAAGTTTTAAAAGTTAGTCATTTGGGACTAATAGGTATTTATGTCTATCTGCCAGCCATTTATTAACCAAACCCACCTGAGGGTTGTGTGCGACTGGGTGAATGTATGCCTGCATTCTTATAAGCACTGCATGTAAGCATATATGCTCTTGTGCTTTGGCATGCTGTGACATATTTACATCTCATTTCCCCACAGGAGCTGGGTTTGAGAGTGACATGCTCCTTTGTACTTGAACACAAGCTCCAATGGGACTTGTGCTTTTAGCAATTCTCTCTTATCTTCTTTTACCCTTTGTGATGGCATGTAGGGTGACATTTTCATTTGCTTTACGTATCCAGGTAGTACAAGAATGCAGCTGTGTTCTACAACAGGACAGATCCATAAAAGGGTTAGAGATAACTATGAAAAGGTGACATTGTGTTCACTTTTATCAAGTTATACTTATGAGCGCCTCCATTTAATGATAGCTATGTCTCAGTCATAGTTCACTAATGGAGAACTGAAGCCTAATGTGTCAACAAGCTAAGGCCTGTGCTTAGTCAAGGACAGTTTGCCTTTGGAGTGGACTGCCTTGAATAAGAGCAACTTGTGTTGATATTGTAGTAGAAGTCAAATATTTTCTTTGTGAAAGCCTGGAGACTGACTTTCTACCAAGGTATATTCATGATAGATCCTTTGATTATCTGTGAGCTTAGTTTTGAGCTGTGTGTCCACATATCCCCTAGCCTTAAAAATTAAGCTCAATAAGCCAGCCCTTACACCAAAGATTCACGATTTTAAAAATCAATCTGTTGAACTTCTTGTACGGGTGGAAAATCTAGTTAAGGATGTATGAGAGACAGGCATGGATGTGACGCAGGGGGATATCAAGCCAATCCCAGGACTCTTCAGTGTTTTGAATTTTTTAAAAAACATGAACAAAACACCCATCTCCCATCAGCAACCCACAATATCATATCCCACAGGCCACCCACTGATAGCCATATCATCATAGTCCTTTCACTGTCTTAAATCAATGCCGGCATCATACCCTGAAGGTTTCTATCCCACAGAAATGTCCATTCAGCAATTTCTTATAAATCTCTGGATTTGGAGCTTGAAGATAGTCCAGATGTGGGCTCCCACCATTCAGAAATGACAGATCATTACCATTAAGTGCAAAATGTACCTTTCATATGGAAATGTATTAAATATCTCTCTATACCACAAGGTAGCAGAGGGGTTACCCAGATCCATTTTAGCAGAATACATTTCCCTGCCAGAAGCAATAATTTATCAAGCAATTCATATTTCAGAGAGGGAGCTGACACATCTTTACAAGGTAAATGCAGCAACGAAAGTCAGAGACCTTTCTTAATCTTGATTATGAAAATATTTCTGAGCTAGCAGTCCCAAACTGAACTATATCTACACAACCATTTTCTGTTGGGGTTCCCTTAATATAGCGCAGGTCAAGATGGGCCTGGAAACCCAGAAGTGGGGAATGAAGTCTGAGCCACAACTACATGGTAGTACTTCCAAATTGCTTGTGTACTCCAGAATAATTGGCTTTATTGTGGGCAGGAAAGTCAACAAAGGCACTTGTCCTTTCTCCTGCAAATCTTGGTGGATTGGCATAAAAGAAGACTAGGTCAAAACCTAGTGTAAGGCTGGACTGTGTATGAAACCCCAGAGGGCTTTTAATTTGAAATGAGGACTTTTAGTTTAAAGAGGAAGTATTGCCATTTACTCAGTGATGGACTTTCACTCTTACAGAGCTCTCCCTGATGTTGTGATCCAGCCAGCAAAGGTCTTGTACTGTACAACTTCAGTTAATAGCCCAGGCTATTATTTGCTTATATCACTGAAATCAACAAGCCTATATATGGGGCAGGCATTTAGTTCCTTTCACACAAAACTGTTGCTCAGCAAAGATCAAGAAATACAATCAAAGTGTTTATTAATAATAGTATAAATATTACTTGTATAAAAATTAGACTAAGCTTTTTTTTAGGCTTTTTTTTTTTTTACAGTAAATACATTTTAAAATAAGGAACACTACAGACACAGTCACACAGCAGAGGGGACTATTCCTGGAGCTGTAGCCACTGATCAAGCTTCTTTTTGCTTGATTTCACACAATCCTCCACTCTTCAGTTCCAGTTGGTGATGTAGGTCCCTCAGTGACTGGTGGCGGCTGCACAGCCATTGGTCACTAATGATAGTATGTAATACATCCTATTGGCACTGATTAACTGGTCAACCTCAATACCAAAAAATGAGAATTTTGTCATTGTGACGGCGCCTGTTCGTACACATAATAGTCAATACCGTAAAACTTCAATTAAAAGCCTTTACCCAATTAAATGCGTAGTCCCTTTTAATTGCCTGCTGTGACTACATATTTTTACATAAAATGCCTGTTTTAATCAGATGTCTGGTCTTGTTGCCAAGCAGTTCATTTTTTAATAGAAGTTCTTCGGATGTATAAAAACAGGTTGTTGGCTACCTCAAATTATATGCTGTTTCCTTGATTACCCTGTCAGTTCTTCATATTCCTTTAGTCCGTAAGGGTCCTCAGAATTTCCCGATCTTTGCTGAGCAACAGTTTTGTGTAAAAGGAATTAAAGGCCTGTCCCATATAGATGCCTGTCCCAAATATAGGCCTGTTGGGTTCAGTGATTTAGGCCAATAATAGCCCAGGCTGTTAATTAAAATTTTACAGTCATTTTATGCACAGAATTTTCAGGCTGGTGTCAAACAGACACTGCTCTTCCTCTCACAAACTGATAAGGTGATCCTCCTTCCTCTATCCAAAACTGTATTTTAACTGTGACTGAGTAGTCACCTAGTTTTCTAATTCCATCATGCTTTCATGCTAACGTCACAGTGGTTACAGACAATAAGCCAAACTTAGTTGTCACTTATCTGACAATAGCAATGTGCTTTCTCATGCCGTGACAAGAGTGTGTTGATGAAGCTTTAAGTGTCAGATTTTACTCATGTAATGGCTGGCTTGTTAGCTAGCTAGCTTGCTAATTCCACCATGCTATCATGCTACACTGGTTAAAGAAAATGAGAATTACAGTAATACAGGACTGTCTGTATCCACGGTTCTGTCAGTGCCCTATTTAAGTCAAAAGAACAACAACCAAAGAGGAAACACCAATACTTGCATCATCACTCACTCCAACCACCTCATTAAACACTGACTCACGGACAGGACCTTTGTGTTTATAGTGTCGGCCACACATGCCACAGTCAAGTCAAAATGATACTTGGTGATATGGAGGCCATCTTTGAAGACAGATATGGGTTAAGATCTCTGCCTCATATTTTCTGCTTTGTCTGTGGGTTTTTATGGCAGCTTGCGTCCAAGGTGTTGCACTATACTGCCAATCTCTGCATAATATATAAACCCAGTGTTTTGTGGGCAACTGAACTATCGTACTCAATTCGCTGAAAACTGATGCTTGATTTGAGCTCAAAAGCTCCAGGAAAAAGTTTTTCCTTCACAACACTTTCATCTCTTTGTCAAACTATCCATCCATCCATCCATTGATCCATTATCTTCGCCTCATCAGGTGGTGGGTCGTGGGGGCAGCAGGACTAAGCAATGCATTCCAAATGTCCCTTCCCCCAGCAAAATTTTCCAGCTCCTCCCAAGGGATCCCAAGGCATTCCCAGGCCAGATGAGATATATAATCCCTCCAGTGCGTTTTTGGTATATCCTGGGGCCTCCTACAAGTTGGATGTGCCCTTAAAAATGGAAGGCACCCAAGAGGCATCCTGATCAAATGCCCGAACCACCTCAACTGGCCCCTTTTGACGTGATGGAGTAGCAGGTCTATTCCAAGCTCCCTCCAGATGTCTGAGGTCCTCACCCTATCTGTAAGGCTGAGCCAAGCCACCCCACGGAGGAAATTTATTTCAGCCGCTTCTATCTTCAATCCAATTGCTTCGGTCACTACCCACAGCTCATGACCATAGGTGAGGGACAGAGCGCAGATCGGCTGGTAAATAGAGAGCCTTGCCTTCTGGCTTGCAGTGTCAAACTTCCAAAAAGAACTTGGGCATGCTGTAAGAAAATGTGTGGTTGAATGTTCCCACACTCCATTAAGATCACAAAGGATATTTCATATTTAAACTACTGACCCTGAAAATTACTCTCTACCTCGCTGTGTGTTTTGTAGAGATGACAACTACTACAGAATGTAACACTTTTTTGAACATGCTAGTTCATTCAGCAAGTTAAAAGCCATAAAACAACGAGCTACTTCATTAATTGTAACATTGCTCTTACAATTCCTCTGCCTCCACCCATCAGTGAATTTCACATAAAGTAATGTGTCAAGTTTCAGGGCCTTCAGTGGCTTTTATGTCAGGAATGATAACAAGATCTCTTATTTCTTTCTGACTAGAGCTGTTTGTTTTAACCAGTTCAGAATTCTTCAAAGGGATTGCAGAATCTTTAACATCCTCATTACGTTGATCTCTACTGGCAGAGGGAGAGATAATGTGACAGAGGAAAAATGGAAGAGACTAAAGTTGAATTAAGAAGAGCAGAAGTGTGTGTGTTGGTGTGTGTATGTGTGTGTGTGTGTGTGTGGTAGGTGGCTTGGGAGTGTGAAGTGAAAGCTGAGTGAGATGGAGTGAGACGGAGTGAGATGGTGAGAGCGAGAAAAGTTGTGGAACAGCGAATTTGCAGTTAGCTAATGAGCGTACCAAGGGGCACATTAGTTATTTATTTCCTGGGCTTGTTTCGTTAAGAGAAGGGCACACCAATTAGCTTTGAGGAGATGACATCCCTAAGCGCCCTTGTGCTCGGCTGCGAGGCAACACAAGAGCCCTGTCTGAAATGCTAAACAACCTGTAGGGCCTGGCGCGAGGGGGAAGGGAAATGTGACCCGGCGTGACATCTCTAAAGCGGCGTGGCCAGCTGGAGCTACATTATGTGGGAGAGAGAGAAAGAAATTGGCCGCTGGCTTGAAATCCACCGTACCTCAAAAAGGGAAGAGAGGTTATGTGGACTGATGGCTGAGAGGATGTCGCTCTGCATATGAAACAGGGTCCGACATTATTTCTCCCCTTTTCACATATTCTCTCTTTTTCCCTGCTGAACAATTGTTAAATGAATCTTAATTCAGTTTAGACAAAACGCCAATGTGTTTTCTATTAGCTCATGTAAACTGTTTGAGTTTGTTTCACTATTTATTACCAATGATGAAAACCGCTATTACGCCATTGCCTTTGAGATTGTAATTTGTGGCTCAGGAAAAAATGAATATTGTGATCAATAATAGTTCATTAAAGGAAAAGATGAGGTTTGAGGAATGAGATAATAGAGCCTGAGCTGCAGCAGTGTGTGCAGGGTGAGTCTAACTTCTGGTCACCATAAGCCTAGGTGCACATGCATTTTTATCTAATGCATGGTCATTAAGTCAGTGCTATGAATCCCATTCATGAATAGCCTGAGTCAAAAATACCAGGTCATGATATTTTCTAAAGGGAACACCTGCTGACACAAATAAAATATGCCAACGTTAAAAAAGATCAAAGGCAAACACCTCTAGTCATCCACACCAGAAATTCCTATTTGTGCACCTTCATTAAATGAGACGATGTGCTCCAAACAAGAGAGGACGGAGCCTTGTTTGAAATGTCAGCCTTCTGAGATATTAATTGGAGCTGAGGCTCTCCAATCAAGGGAACAAAACAGCGCGTCCACAGAGGTGAGTGGTAATGAGCTGCGCTTTGTATGTGGGGGAAGTTTGGCTGATTGAAATTACACTGCAGTGTCTGACCAGACCGTAAACATAGTCATTTAGCCCATAATAAGTGCAGCATCCTCCTACAGTCATTTCCTCCGCTGTGTGATTTCATGATAGAGAGGATAAAATAGTTGCAGTGTGGTAGTATTTTTTTTATTGTCCTTTATTTGTCAATCCACACAATCCACATTTAGCAGCTGAAATGTAGCTTCCACATATCCCTCTTTTAACACACCAAACACATGCAATTAAAGGTTTACTGCGTCTGATTTACTGGCATCTAGCTGTAAGGTTGCAGAAGTAAAAGTTCTCCCATGTGCCAAGTATGTAGGAGAACTACACTGGCCTCACTCTTAAGAAGCAGAGAAATAACTTAATTTAAGCCTAAATTCTTTAACCTTTAACATGTTAATCTGGATGTTTACAGCAGCGGAAGAGGCTAACAAGCAAAGCTAACTGCTAACAGCCACCGCTGTCGCTAACAAATTCGACAAATCCATTTAACACTTCCACCATTCACACTGATCATTTACTGCTGAATTACAGCTCACAACAGCACCAACAGCTGAAGCTGCTGCGGAGTGAGTGGTTTTGCTGGCTAGGGAAACATCCTGGCTCAGACTATTTACTGGAGTTTGCCAGCTCATGTGACATTTTAAGAGAATTACAAGTACGGCCATTCTTGGCTTTCAATGTCTGATAGTCAGCAACTAACACTTTTGTCACATCACGTCTTGTCAACGAAAATGACAGATTTTGTCTCAGGTTTTATTATCTATTTTTAACGTTTTCATCATGAAAAAAGGTTGTTGACAAAAACTTTTCGTCATAGTTTTCGTCAATGAAATGAGCACTGTAGAACAACATAGCGGACTTCGTGGAAGAGGACCAGCTTCATATGTAAAGATACAACTCATTCTAAGGTCATGAAAACACAACGATTCTTCTTTCAGGAGATTCCTAACTAATGAAAACATAGTTATGAATATTATGTGCCATGTTGTGTTCCATTTCTGCCAAAAGATGCCCCTAAACCCAACACACTGGACTTTTAAATGGTAACATTGTCTTTTTTTGTAGTACAGTGATATTACATTAGATTTACTTGGTTTATTCGACCCAATGACTTTGGATAGCAAACATATTCTGTCAGGAAGTCCTGGCACCAAACAAACTAGTTTCAGGCTTTTAGCAGCTCCTAAGTGGCCAATTAAGAAGAATCTCTCAAAAAATACATGCTGTGTCAGTCCTCACTGAATAACTTCCTGTATCATGAAGCTTTTTACCATCACAACGAACTCCCCAATCTGTAAAGAAGTAACAGTCAGTCAAATGACGTTAATATACTGGATGGGCTAATGTTGTTTCATGTAAGAGATGGAAAGGAAGGAAAACCCTAGCCAACTTCTAACAACTTTTACCAAGCACACAGCAACAGGGCCTAGAGGTAGTGGATTCCCTGCATGCTAAAATTAAAACCCCTGAAACAAACTGTAATAATTACCTGGACAAAAAAGGTCAAATGTTCCTTAAATGTACAGCCCTCTTGTGATTACAGGTATACCTTTAGGTAAAAATGCTCAAAGCATTAACGACTGAGAGCCAATTTAGGGAGCCAGCATATGATTAAGGGCCACACAGGACAAGTGCATTTGCAAGTCGTACAGCGAAATTGCTAACTTTAGCTAACAGCAATAGCGTTGATGACAGAACATAACTCCTGGGACACTCGTGATGTTTCACTAGCTACCATTCAACCTGAGGGTTTCTACAAGTTGTCATCCCTAACCTGACCCTGACAGACAGAGGCGGTTCTACCACATTTGGTGCTCTAGGCAAGCCTCCCTCCTTGATTGTTTTTTTCTTACCCTAATTGTAGTGCCCCCTATGGATGACAGCAACCTTAGCATTCGTCTACTACACTGCCTACCTATGCTACTGGCTGGCATCGCTGAAAGATGATTGTTAGTATTGAAATGGATGGAGAATGAGCACAATACAATGCACAAATGGGCACATGCAAATGAAAGCATAAAACCACAGGAGCTTACATTGTATTGAGTGGTGACTGAATTCTCTTTTGGACATTTAAAAGCAAGAAATCAAGAGAGAAATTAACTTTTTATTATCATTATTATTATTATTCATGACTGCTACTGTATGTGCCTGCACATATTCTGTGACAGATCAAATCACCCACTCAACCTAACAAAACTAAAACTGAGAGGATAAGAAAGCGAGATCCGAATGTTTTGGTCCTTAATTAACTGCCAAAAAGTAGAAACTGTGATTTTTACTTAAGGACAGGTCAACAACAATAGTGACTAAATACACATCTGAATACAGGGTTGCTCAATAGTTTGTTAAGATGTACATGTGAGAACAAACTATTTTTAAATAGTGTCATTTTCAGGAATTTCTCATGGCTACATTGTTCTTTGTGCGGACTAGGCCTGACAATACTTGGGGCATCCTTGGATTGATATGTCCTGCAGTAATCAATCCTTAATGTTTGGGTCAGCCTACCTTCACTGTCTGTAAACTCCTTGTTTGTGGCCTTCATTTTCCCCAGGCTCTGAGTCTTTATTTTGACTTCCTCCTGGGTGAGAACCATCATCTGCCTTTCATTAGGAAGCTTTCTCCACAGTCTCTCCTGTCTCCTGTAACTGAACAGCCGCTTGTTTTGTTTTTCTCTGCGGCCTCAGACCAATGCAAACATGTCACTGCCATCTGCTGCTGCCTGGTCCAAAGTGTCACAGCCAGCCAGCCTGGTGTAGACATGGCCTGAAAGTCTAACACTGAGGCAGAGCCACAACACTTTATCTCCTCTTTCACTAGTCGTACAAGCTCTCAGCTCTTACTATAACACTAACTTTGGCTTTTAAATGTAAACAAGTAATAGACACATTTTTTAAACATCTGTAACGCTGGAGAACCAGAATATTTCTCCATATTTTGTTTGTTTGCGCATTAAATTTTCTTACAAGAAACATACTCTGCTACTAGCCAAGCCCTGCTTGTATATGCGTGGTATTTGATACCATCTGCATTCATGTGTTTGTGTGTGTGCATCTGCACCTGTCAGATAAACACCCCTGATGAAAATGTTTGCCATATTTTACTCTGTTTGTCAAGGTTGTTACGAAACCTCTGCTGCACTGGAGAAAACAGAAATTATCCATATTTTCTTGACTTATCAGGTTCTTCTCATAAGGAGAGATCCATGTCGTGATTACACACAAGCTGTAAGCGGCACAATAACTCTGCTGTTTCAGTAAAAGCTATTATGAGAACTGATACACAAAGCCTTGTGTCCCTGCAATCAAACGTGTTGATCCTTTGGTGACAATAAGCATGCAGGCTATAATTTATGTGAGTGACTTCATCATTTAGCAATTTGAGAGGCACAGAGGTTGATTTTGCTCACGTCCTAATTACACTAGGGGCAGCGGGCTGCTCAGAGATGATGGACATAAGAAGGAAAGCTGAGGAAGGGACGACACGTTTTTACATGTGTGTGGATTGGCGTAAAATGTGCTCTGTTGTGCACTGATAGCTGTATGTGTGGCCTCTGATCCTTCTCAGTTTTCATAACAGGCCACTCGCTCTTTATTACTTTTGTTGAATTATTCCTGGGAATACCCCTGTTTAACATCACAGCACGATGATTCAGCCTTCACATCCTCTCAATGCCGCATGCTGAGAGAAGAAACCGAGGACATAAATAGAGGGAGAGCTAAAGATAGCATGCAGAGGATAAGGTAGTTAATGGACAGAATCACAAAAGGCAGACACAGGAAAAGCTCAACACGCCAGTAGCCTCTTTGCATATGACATCATCATTGTGTTCTGTCGAGATAGAGAGCAGGATGGCAAAGATTGACTATAATGTAGATATGCCTTTGATTTGCACTGTTTACTGCTGCTCCAATCAATCAAAATGGGAAAAAAAGTCCTGAAAGTCCCGAAAGTAGTCAGATGTAGAGTGAGACGTGTAAAAACAAAAAAACTCTCTGAGACATGGTGACAGATGTGGATCAAAAACCTTTGTCTTCAGTCTAGAGGTGCGGAGTCAAACGTTAAAGCACTGTGTTAAACATGCCTCGCGTTGTTTGTAATAACAATGTGCTGAGACAACTTCTCCATGTTTTTAGCCACAGGCCCTGGATTTTAACGCTGTTTCATCAGACCTCTTGGAATGGTTGACTTGGTAGGTAGAAAATAGTAGCTAACTTTACCTTATAACATTAGCCTGACAGCATCTGTGTAAACAGTGAAAATATAAAATATGCTCAAGCACATTTTCTCACCTGGCTGAAAACAAAATGGCAGTCGTGTCTATTATGGACCCAACTGCACACAAAATAGTCATAGTACGCTAGACTGTCGTATGATTTTATCAGCTCCCTGTATAACGTTAGTTATGTTTGGAGGTCTAAGGCCTGTGCTACGAGGCCAGTTCAACTCAACCAGGATATCTTTCCGTTATCTGGTTTGACTAACCATAACATTGGTCGTCTGGATAACCAGTACTACAAAGCTGGTTATCAACTAGTTCAGTCAACTCTGGGTTTTCCTATCCAGCCATGAGCGCATTCGTGTGAAAGAGGCGGGGTGTTTATTATGAGCAACATCATCAGAGCCATGAATGAAATATATCATATGAGATGAAACAGTACTGAACAGAGAAACATTAAAAATACTATCCAAAAATTCACCACCGGCTGAGACTTAAATTACGTGTAGGTATCACTGGGCTATAGGACTTTGGTACAGACACTATGGTACTCTGGTACAGAGTATTTTTTGCTATTTGGTTGGATGACGATGAAACTATTCTGAATATGTCACATAAAACACTTTAATGTCAGACTGTTTCTGCTGCTGAATAAAGGGTGGAAAAGTAGCCTAGTTCATGACTGATGAGGTCTATCTGACCAAAATGTGGCATTTATAATAACGAGAGCCGATTAACAGTGTGTGGATTATTTTACTAATAAAATATTATCTTTATATTATTTTTCCTTGTTCTCATCACGTAGGTGTCTCATTATTCTGAGCTGCAGTGATGGAATCATGCATTCATGCAGTATATAGATTTATAACTTCCTGCCCTGCATCTGTATTTTGCACATATTAATAGTTATGTGATTGCAAACGAGCTACTGGGTAGGGCTGGGTGATAAAACGACTATGTACGATGTACAGCCTTTGTGCGACTACGTACAGCCCTGCTTTTCATTTTATATAATTTTATTATTTACATGTTGTGCAGCTGCATATTTTCAAATGGGGGAAAAATCACTCTCTTTGCATTTTATTTTGATCACTGTCTGCTTTTTATAAAAGTGCTTGTGATGTCTCAAATGTGGCTTTGACTCTCAACTGAAAACATGTCACCCATTTCATAGAAAATACCGAGATATATATCCTGTATCGCCATTCAGCAGAGATATGAATTTCTGTCCATATCGCCAAGCCTTCCTGCTGGGCTAAGTAAAAATCACTGGGATGTAGTGAGGGGCGGACTGTGTTAAACCGGCATTTTATTGCTCAGTCCCTACTGTTGCTGCTGAGAGCAAATTAAAATGACAGGAAAGAATAGCTGCCGCTTCACCTTGCTTGATAAAGTGGCACCTGGCTGTGCTTGTACAGATATGTGCTTGTTTACAGGAGGGTGCATATTAGGGCGAGCACTAAAGCTCAGTAAAGGAGATCCTGTGATGTTTTTCATTCGCGTTAACATCTGCCGGGTTAGGTTATTGTCTTTCTCTTTGTTATATGCTTCAATAAAGTTTCCATCAGAGAAGAGAGCCATGAGGAATTTTCTCCAGCAGCAGAGCGGAATGAGGCGAGGAGAGGAGTGCAGAAATTTCCTTTTCAACATATTTACTTCTCAGATAAGAAGATGCTGCTGAAAATTCAAACGGCTGTCACCGACTGTGACTGTTGGTTATTATATATAGGAACTCGCATGGTGTTTCTCATTGGCCTTGCCTGGGATTGCACCATATGCCTGAAGGGGTTGATTGCAAGAGCACTTAGTCATCAAGTATGAAGTACACATGCAGCTCTTCATATCATTAACCTCTAGATGTTAGAAACACGGCTAATTCATATTCTGCAGGGATTTCAGACGCACTTTATTACAGTGCGGAGGGGAAATGAATAGAATAATTGGATTCAGTATTACTGGCTAAAATTAAGTCTGATTATTTTGATGTTCAACCCATTCTTTGTGATAATTCATTTACTTTTGTCCTTTGCGTGAAATACTTGGATTGAAATTCCAGTTTTTCCTCAAACAACATTGTCCTCGAACCATCCTCTTATCACAAAACACAGCTTATCATCCTCTACGCGAATCAATTACGCACAAAGACTTTGGCAAATTTACACAGCAGGGCATTAGCTTTGATGAGGGAGCCACATATCCAAACTATTTACCTCTGTAATGTTTACCCTTTCTGTTTATCCTCCAAAATACATTACCCTGTTTTTTTCTTACCCTGCCCATCTCCAATTTTTTATTACCGAAGCATTACAAAGGCATTTGCCACACTGTATACATTTTCATTAAAAATGCTTCATCCCTTTTCAAAATGCATGAATGTCTTTAATTTAAGTGAAGAGGCAGTGAACCGCTGCAAAGCTTTAATTTCAGTTTCTTACCACCACAACCACCCCCCTCCCTCATCTGTTTTCACACACTCCTTATTCCCGAGGGACCGACGGAGAGAGGAAGAGATTTGGGTGTTTTCAAGGCAGGACCTCACCCACTCAGAAAAAGCCCAACAAACTCCAGCTATAGAGCATGAAGGGGAAAGAAATGCTTACATTAGTATAAATTAGCATGCAGCATAAAAGGCAAGGTCAAAAAATGCTGGCATTCACATTGGGTGAAAGAAAATTCAAGGTGGAGAGATGATGGTGGTTTGTGTGAATTTAAATCAGATTCTTTTTTCTTTAAGACACATTATACAGGCTATGTGGCTCCACTATCAGAATGTGTCCCATCTTATTCCTTGCTCCTGTCCTTTAAAAACCCTCCACCTGCCAAACACTTGTCAAATTATTCCTAGTCTCTCTGTTCAGATGTCATGAATACACGGTAAAACACAGGGGCCTCGAGTGGAAAATGTACGAAGTGCTTTCAGACGTATTTTAAGCATAATTTACACAGTGTCTGGTGCTTTGCATGAGACGGGTAGCAAAACCAACCCATTAATCATAGTCAGGTCTGGCGTTCTTATCTCCCCGTCTCCCATCAGCTCAGCCAAGAGGAACTAAGACCATCTCCACGGACCTTTCAATCAGCCACCTTTAGATGGTTCTTTGAATTAAATCTTAGAGTAAATTCATGGACGTAAATTGAGAGCCGGGTCTGACCATCTCATTTCACAAATACAGTAAACAGCAGCGGCTTTTTCAACATTAAAATACTCCCCGAGGTGATAAACAATGCCACAGCAGTTCTGGATCTCTTCAAAACAGATGTTTTTCATGGTGTTTGGCAACAAGCGATTGTCAGAAGAACACACAGCATAGGGGAAATAAATAATGCCAATAAAAATGGCCTGTGGATTAGTTTGGCATCAGATTAAAGGCTATATGCACTATATCTGTGTTGAAGGGACATGTTTATGGCACTGGCAGTTATTACCAGGACACTGCCTTAAGGGAATTGGATGCCTCCTATTAGGTTTGGTGCAATACTGAGAAAAACAATGTATCCCTACAAGAATTTTGACATTTTGGGAAACGCTCTTTTTTTCGCTTTCTTGCCAAGAGTTAGCTAAGAAGGTTGGGACCGCTCATGTGTCTGTATGGTAAATATGAAGCTACAGCCTGCGGCTAGTTAGCTTATCTTAGGGTGCTTTCACATCTGCCCTGTTTGGTTTGGGTCAATTGAACTCAAGTTTGTTTGCCCTCTAAGTGCGGTTCGTTTGGGCAGGTGTGAACACAGCAATCACACTTGTATGCATGCTCAAAACAACCAGACCGAGACCTTCTTGAAGAGGTGGCTTTGGTCCGGTTACAAACGAACTCTGGTGCGGTTCATTTGTGGTGAGAATGTGTTCCGACCTCAATCTGAACCAACTGCAGTCACATGACACATTGTTTGGATTAAACATGAGCATGTTACAGTCCTGGAGGATTATTAATGTGCGCCTCCTCCTGTACTGCCTTAATATGCACATTCAGCACATCCAATGCATCAAAACATTGTTTTCTAGTTGGAGCCGCGCCTCGTTTTCAAACTGTATGCTTTGACTCAAATGAACAATGACAGCAATATAGTCCACGATGAGCAGCGCTAAAATCAGCCTGTGTAGTTGTCCCTCCATTGTGACATTAGAAAGTGTCACATTTATCTTGCAAGTGTACTCTTCTTCAACGTTTTGTTTACTTCCTGGATTTTTCCCACATGGAAATTCTGACCAATCAAGAGCAGCTTTCTTGCACAAGGCATTTGATCTGGTCCACTTGTAAATGCTGCTGTGAGAACACGAACCAACTCTAGGCAATTATGCAGCTTTGTAACAAAATTAGTCCCTGATTCAGACCAAAGCAAGACAACTCTAGGTCTGAAAGCACCCTTGGCATAAATACTGGAAATGGGAAACAGCTAGCCTGGCTCTAGCTCATGAAGTAACACAACACATACGCTGTTAAGCAGTGTTATGTACCCAACTATTTATTGGTAAGGAGCCATAACTTCCAAGGCTTTTCATGGCAACTCTTTGGAACAACTAGACATCAGGAAATAATGGCGCCTGGCCAAGATATGGTCAAATATTTGACAGAGCAAACTGGGAAAAGATGACAAGGATATTTACCCCCCCTCTCAGGAATATTCTGCACAGTGGAATTTTTTTTAGATTTCAGAGAAATAAAAATACTCAGAAATAAAATACTCAGTCAACATAACCAACCTAGCCAGGCATCTCACTCCGCTAACTTGTTGCTTTGAATGTATCAATATTAGCTGCTCAACAATGACAGCTGAAATTCAACTGTGCTGTTGTGTCGGGAGCTGCAGTGACTTTAACTAGCAGTAAGTAAGAAAAACCTTAAATAACACATGTAACTAGCTATGAGCTGAGGAAAAGTCCACTAGCCGCAAGGCTAATTTATGCAATGTCAAAGTGCCTACAGCTAATAATGGTGACAAGCAAAACTAGAATTATGGCCTTGCAGTTGTGTGCCTCCATTAACAGTTGACAATGCTGCATATTCTAAACTGTGGATGCTCCACACATATCTTCAACCTGCAGCAAAGACGAGCTATATAATCTGCACAGTGTCAAGGTGGACACCCAAGATTAGTGTCACCAATTTCATATTTGACCAAATAATTCAACATCTACTCTTGAGTTATGATGTTGAACAATGGCCAGAAAAGTGTTTTTGCAAAACATTATGATGTCACAGTGAAGCTGACCTTTTTGGATATATAATCTCTTCACTTCATCATCTTATTCTATTGGGCATTTGTGTGAAATTCTGTCACATTTAGCGTATCAATTACTGGGTTTTGACCAAAAACATGTTTTGTGAGGTCACAGTGACCTTGACCTTATGACCACCAAATTCCAATCAGTTCATTTTCACATCCAAGCAGACATTTGTGCCAAATTTGAAGAAATTCCCTCGAGGCATTCTATGATATTGCCTCAAGAATGAGATGAACACAAGGTCACAGTGACTTTTGACCATCAAAATCTAATATGTATATTGTTAAGTCTAAGTGAATGTTTCTGCCAAATTTGAGGATATTCCTGCAGGCCTTCTTGAGATATTGCGTTTATGAGAATGAGAAGGATGCAAGGGTTAGGGTTGGCCTTTGACCACCAAAATCTAATCAGTTCATTGTTGAGTTCAAGAAGGTTTTTGTGACAAAGTTGAAGAATTTCCCTCAAGGTGTCCTTAGCTCACGAGCATGTGACAAACAGTGAACCTGAAAACATAATGCCTCTAGCCAAGGCTGTTGCTGGCGCAGAAGTATAAAAACAAGTGTTTTGTCCAAGAGATCTTGTTGTTAGCTATGTTTCATGTGTGTTAGTGGAGTCAGTTTAAACTAGTCTGCACTGGATTGGTTACAATTATTTATGTGTTGTTTTTTTCTTTTACTGCCAGAAGCAAAAAAGAAACGGGCGGTAGCTTCTTCTGTAACCAACTGTGTGAAATGGGCACACTGTAAAAGCTGCTTAAGCAAGCACATATTAATATTTGCCAAGAATTTCTGTGTTGATATGACATATCATATAGGTTCAGACATTATTTAAGTTTACACAGCAGTTTCTGTGTATTTTGAATAGTGTATGGTAGTCAACTATACTAAAGTTATGTTTATACTTTATTTATTTATGTGTAAAAATGTAGTTATTTACACCAAGTATGGTACCATAGGGCAGTTTAGTGCGCATGACTAAAGAAGATTGTGGACAATGTTGTGTTGTTGTTAAGTTTTTTTAACCGTGTTATGAAGTGCTAAAGTATAGTAATGGGTAATATGTGAGAATATATAGAATTAGGACATCAAGGCGGTAATGGACTGTACAAGGTGTAATTTTGCAAGGACATGCTTGCCTTTTTGTTTGTCTTTTCTGCATTCTCAATAAACCTTGTTAAACATTTTCCCAGCCTCATGTGAGTACTGTTGATCTCCAGAAAAGGAACAGAAGCACGAATCAAAACCATGACACCTTCACAGACTAAGTGGCCTAGAAACTGTGGTATGTTGAAACAGCCACTGCACATACAATATTATCTATTATTATATTGATCTCAGACTCCTGAACTGAATCAAAATCATAAGCTGGCGGACTTAAGATATTAGCAAATATTGTATCCTTGCCATTATAATCAATATCTTATCACAAAACTGATGATTTACAGCCCTACTAACCAGCTGCTGGCTGGAGCTTTTTAAATACAATACAGACATACGAGTGGTATCAACCGTCTTATCTAACTCTCAGCAGAAAGTAAATAAGCACTTTTCCCAAGATATACATCACTGTGACCGGCAAGAACTTAACAAACACACCCCAATGTAAGCTTTGGGGGTTTTTTTTACCTCTGAATCAACTGACCTGATAGAAAGTAAGAAAGCAGAGTCAGCGCACACTCTGTCACTTCAGCCTGCCAAGCTCAGTTAACATCAGATCATGTTTGATTTCTGTCAGCACCGGTAACCACAGCTCTCTGGCAACTCATTCCCCTTAGCACTCCTGCTAAGGCTGTCCCTCGCTTGACCTGTAACACTGTTTGGGAATGTGCAGTCATAACATGTTATGTCCCAATCATAACATCTGTGGACAGAAGCATATGGGAAAGCTCTTATTATGAACACTAATGACAGCTGAAGCCTTGAACTGGAGAGGACGAGAGCCTCAGACGAGCAATAATATGCACATTGTGATTTTTATTCCTCTTTGCCGCTCAGGTCAGCTGTTGGGAGTTTTAGAGGTTTGATTTGGCCCACATAAATCTGTCGCCCCAGTGGGCAGCTGTTCGGCACGGCCGCTTTCGCATCTCCGCAAGGTCGTGTGAGAACTAAATGGCAGGGGTGGGAGCCCAAATGTGACTTTAACGCTAACTTGGCTCCAAAAAGCTGGCATGTAGACACACAATGGAGATGGGAGGAGAGTTTGTCCTCACGGAGTCAATGGATGGGGAAGCTTTTATAGCCATTCAGTCTCTCCAATTCACTACAACACTGGGATTAGGAAGCTGAACTTCACCCCCACTTCACTGTTACGTACATCTTGAACATCTTGATAGCTTCACTGATTTTTAACTTTCAAAAGTGTCCATGTGTAGGCTATAAATAATGATTTTCCTCTAATAGGGCTAATAGTGTAGTCAGTGTTTGATTTGCTCCGTTCGGCGGTGTTCAATATAATCAACATGTTTTGCTGTTGGAAGGCCACGGTCTGCTGAAAATGGGCTGGGTCTGACTGTCTGGAGATGGTTACATTACATTTAAATACAGATTAATCATAAGAGCCCAATTCATCACCATGACAGCTGTGAAAGCATCCTGCCAAGCCCCCATCCACTCCTTCCTCCTCTTCGTCCCCTCCGGTCTTTTCAGATTCCCCCTTAAAAAGGACCACTTTTTGAAATCCCCATGCATGGCTGTAGAATATGTATGGCTATGAGGATATTCATATGCTAATAGCTGTGGAGCTGAGAGTGCAAAATTAACCAAGCTTGACAGAGGCCCATGTGACCCCTAGAAGATGTCGGGAGGCCGGGGAAAACATCGATCATGTGACATCAGCACAGTTGAGGCCGGCCGGGGCTCGGTCAAGATGGATGCTCTTTCAGGCAGCACATATAAATCTCTAGGAAGGTTTGAAAATATTGAAATTAGAGCTGAATTATAACAAATAACGTTGGCTGCCTCTCCTCAGGAAACGTGTCATCCATCCTCTTCCCTCTCACTATCTGCCTCTGTCAGAATGTGTGTGAGAGAAAATAGAGAAAAGGTGCTTCATGAGACGGAGAAAAAATAGCTTGCGCAAGTGTGTTTTCAGCTTGTGTGCTCAGTAATGTGACTCTAAAAGGGGTCGGGGTGCTGAGGTTCTCAGTGTAAGATGGGACGAGTGCTGTAATGACCAAAACATGACAGAGGACCCTGCAACTGATTCATAACCTTAGTTACAGTGCAGATACTGTGAAATGTGTTCAGGAGAGCAAGACAGGGAGAGCGGGAGCCTCTGGTTGTGTGACCTCGCTGTAGCCGGGCAGCGTATGACCTCATTTTCCCCTCTCTAAATGCTTTCAGGTAATGGCATCTGTGTGGCCTGAGAGGTAAAACTACAGACTCAAAGCCACTGACTGTGCTTCAGACAAGTGCCGCACAGCAGCAGCCCCGAGCCTCACCTAGGAGTGAAACGCTCCGTTCCTATAAGCACTACATTCACACACGGCAAATTGATTCATGAATCATTCAGATCTTTCAGCACCTACCTGACAGCGAGGTCTGAAAATGGCCTTCTTTAAGATCAACTCTGCCGTTAAAAGGGTACAATGCTTTTGATGTAGAATAAAGTGTATTTCATCATCACACTCGAGCTGGAGTGGTAAAGGCACACTCACTCTAACTTTTTGGTTTCGTACCAAAAGTCGACAATTTGCCAAACATCAGTGCAGTATAATGGCCACGTACAAAGGACCGCTGAGTGGAAATGATATCCTGTAGTGCTACAGTGTATTGTCACGACAGGATATTAGTCTTTTAAGTGCTCCTACAGCCTAATAATGTTGCATTCTTCTCTTATTGATGATACCAGGCAGGAAGTCTAAGCTCTTCAATTTATTCTAGTGTTCGCCCTCTCAACAATAAAGATTGCACTTGGTGTGAGCTACGGTTGGGTGATATGACAGTATATTCTGTGTGAAGGTAGAACAGTGTCCACAGGTGGAGATATGGCAGTACCATTTATATGACCCTTATAATCATGAGCCAGTAATTGTCCAGGCTGCGATCACTGTAAAAATGCACTGACAGGAGTAAAGAAGGATGTAGTAGAAAGAGCAAAAGTCTGCGTAAGGAGGCAGGGTGAGGTGGTGGGTGTTAACACAAACACATGACTTTCCCCAAGGAGACTAGTGTTCATGTCCAGTGTGAACTTTGAGTTATCTTAAGGTACGTTGTCACTGTGTTTCTTTTTCTTAACCTAACTCACGTAACTTTACATTAAGTACGTAAGTTGACGACGCCCGACCATCCTAAATCTCATCTATGTAAGATAACTTTCCCAAACCTAACCTACGAAACTTGACGTTATGTACGTACCCTAATGACACCCAAACAAGATTATTTTTCCCAACCTAACCCATGTAACTTTACGTTAACTACGTAACATGACGACACCCAAACGAGATTGTTTTTTGCTCAACCTAACCTACGTTACTTTACTTTCCTAGACCTAACCTGTGTATTTTTACGTTAACCTGACAACACACAACCATGAATGTTTTCCTAAACCTGCCCTACACAACTTTACTTTCCTAAACCTAGCATATGTATCTTTACTTTTATCAGCCTAACCTACCTAACTTGACTTTCCGAAACCTAACCAGTGTAACTTTACAGTAAGTGCATACCCTGACAACACCAAACCACAACTGTTTTCCTAAACCTAACATACGTAATTTTACTTTCCCAAACCCTACCTGTGTAACTGTATGTTAAATATGTAGCATGACGACACCCAACCATGATTGTTTTCCAAAACCTAACCTACGTAACTTTACTCTTCCAAACCTAACCTGTGTAACTTTACGCTAAGTATGCAGCATGACCACACCCAACCATGACTTTTTTCCTAAACCTAACCTACATAACTTTTCTTTACTAAGCCTTACCTACATTACTTTATATTTAGTGCATAATTTAACATTAAGAACATGAGGTGATGACACCCAACCTACCTAACCTAACCAGTAGGGGTGCTAGTTTGATGGGCACTACTTCATTAAATATCATACAACCTTCTTAAGATGTCATACAAATCTTGAAGGTACGTTGTTTGGGCAGACATGGAGGAAGAGTCAAGTTGTAAATACAGACACCTGTGAGACTTTGAATTATTGTGCTAACCACTGATCCGTGAAGCTTCCATTGTTAAAGACCTTTAGTTTCATTGTTTTGTGCCAGTCATTATTAACTTGACACTTGGGTGATATGGTTATTTTAAACAGTCTTAATTGGATTTACTGAACTATTACCGTATCATGATGTATACTGTTACCATTGTATGAAATTAAATATATGATGACATGAGATTTTGGCCATATCACTGAACCCTAGCACGAGCAATAGCCTTTATGCAGAGAGTAGGAATATCCTGAGCTTGTTTCACGTTTGTGTGTGTGCGTGATGTGGTGGTATGTGCCACATGCGCTTGTGTGTGTGTGTGTGTAAGAGAGAAAGATGTGTGCACCCCTAGCCATACGCAGCATCAGCAGAATATAGATCCCCTGCCTCCCCTGTAAAGGCAGCTTTATCAGTGGCACAGATGCATGAGCTGCATTCTTTACAATCTCACCACACACACTCTGTGCCATAAGTTTGTGGGCAAGGAAGGGAGTTTGTAGGCATGTGTGACCAAGACAGACACAAAAACATTTTCAAGTTTACATATATGCACGGTGCAGATGCTGCATCTGACATCTAAAATTGCAGTTTTCTCCACATCCCTAAAAATGAATACAGCTCTTCCATTTTCTTGTTTGCAGCAGTCGGGAAATAATCCGGATATGGCTGCTTGGATCCAAACTTCTCCACTCTAATCACAGCAAGGATGGCAGCAACAATTTATTTCCTGAATGTAAGGTTTTACTCAGCTGCCACCTCTGCTCTACTGAAATTTCACCTCGGAAAAGGCGTCTGAATAAGACAAAACCTAACGTGGGCGAGTATCTAAATCTGAACCGCGCCAAGAGCGTAGTGCAGTCAGTTTGACCACTTGTGTACTTCTTGGTGGGATCTCTATCCACTCCAGCCCCAGGTGTGCCCCCAGGCATGTGCAGCCTCCTGACTTAATTTAGTGATAACTTCCTCGAACTCCTACATAGAATCTAATGACTGTGCAACTATCTGTCGTCAGAAATGGTGTCTCCATTAAATATGTGTGTGTGTGTAAGGAGGGGAGAGGGGCTGCAAGAGGCTAATGTGCTAGGGGTTGTGAGTTTCAGAGATAAAGAGGGGAGGTGTTTCTGCACCTCAGCATGTTTCGAGAAACCACCAGATGCAGCCTTTTTAAAAATCAATACCTTCACCTTAGGCAGGTTTTATGCTTCTTCTTGTCTTTTTTACAAGCCTACCACTTTCCCAGTGGCTACAACTGTCTAAGACTGTCTAAGTTTACTTCAAATAAGCCCTAACACAAAGGTTTACATGAGGGAGTTGTTATGTAGGTTTATAAAATCTACAAACACTTCAGCTCTCACTCACACCACCACAGATGAGCATGAAATGTGAAATGGCAAATTCATATACTCTGCAATGTGAAATGGTAACATAGTGCTGTAAGATAAACAAACAACAGGTCAAAGTAACCTTGAAGCCAAACTGACTACGTGCACACTAATAGTCCACTATTACCACAAACATGACAATATTCTGAATTAGATACGGGTCATGTAAACAGCATACTCTGTTTGAATATTCTGAATAAGGCCAAGCATTTTCCAATATTCCAACTTTTAAGAGGTTAGCAGGCTGAGTTTTTAAAGCTAGAGTGATGACATCGGTATCATATAAAACTAGAATACCTACTGCTTGTCAGGAAGAAGGCTAAAGTTAGACTAAAATTTGGTGAGTGAAAAGTGGCATGGCTGTTTTCACAAGGGTCCTTTGACCTCAAGATATCTGAATGAAAATGGGTTCTATGGGTACCCATGAGGCTCCCCTTTACCTTTACAGCCAAGCCTACTTTATGCTAATCCCATACATTTTGGATAAAAACCATGCCGTTTATTTGCATGCAGGACAAATGTGTTATTTTCGCCTATTGAATTTACGTATTTCTGCATACTGGGGTCCCTAAATCGTCTTGGAATTGCATTAATTTGGGTATGACTAGAAAGCTGAGACTCTTGCGGATTCAGTTAGCCCAATTTTACTCATGTGTTGTGATGTTAGCCCCCATAGGAGCCATTTCATTGCAGTGAGACCAGGTTTTTAACAGACATCACTGTATAAAATGGCCTATTGTGACCTTTCGCATGATCACAGCCCCATGAAACTTTACAACCACAAGCTAGAGACGTCAGGCATTCAGAGGATGGATGGCTTTCATAGGTATAATGACAACAAGGCAGGTTTTTCAGCAGTTTCCAGAACAGAAGGGTTCATGCAGAGATCTTCAAATGTCAATGGTTTTTATATCAAATCACAA
This sequence comes from Cephalopholis sonnerati, assembly GCA_019142605.1. Classification (NCBI taxonomy): domain Eukaryota; kingdom Metazoa; phylum Chordata; class Actinopteri; order Perciformes; family Serranidae; genus Cephalopholis; species Cephalopholis sonnerati. The sequence continues at coordinate 15,388,522 of JAGQAX010000010.1, read as the reverse complement.
CATGAATTTGTCTATAGTGTTCCAAATAGACAGCTAACCAAAACCTGGTATTTCTGACCTGCCCCCCTCCCCCATTAGTCTATGGTGGGTGTCAGAGACCTGTAGGATATGCCAGTATTATTAGGGTTTTAGGAGCATTCTTTGCACATGTATACAGCACATTTGGAATTTGGAATATGCTCAACGAGGCTTTTACTACTGTTTTATGGTCAGCTCTGTGCGTTGTACACAAACCAACAAGCCAACAGTTGGCGAGGCTGGGGTAGAGATGCATGCCCAAAAGAAAAGCACACATTTCTGGTCTTTTAAACATTATGAAAGACTTGGATATCACAGGTTTTTGGATATGCGCGAATATTGCAACAGCAGTCTTTTCAAGGTGATTCATTATATGAAAGAGGGAAGCTGTGTTCACATGGTCAAACAAAGCCACAACAGGTGGCTAACTTGTTTTTTTAAAGTCCTACTTTGATGCATAAAAGCACAATGGCACAAGCGGCTCCAGCCATTCCTCTTTTCCACATCTGACAAAATAAACGACATGTTAACACACATTAATTGGAGTATGCATGGCTGCTTGCATACCTGAATATTAGTGGAATATTCATTTTCATTGGCTATGTTAACAGCGTTGTCATTTTTGGAATAAAGTCAAAACCTGGAACATTTTGTGCATGTAAAAGTAGTCAGTGTGGTCGATCAGTTTGCTTCTCAGGCTCCTGTCTGCATGGCAGCCTCATTACATCTGTCAGTTTGACAGAGCTGTCCAGAAAGGTAAAGATTTTGTCACAAACTTGATAAATCTCTATGGAGCACATCATCAGAGCAGTCAGATAGTATTAGGACAGTGAGCCTTTTTCTCTTGTTTTGGCTCTGTAGTCGAGAACAGTGGGTTTGAAATGAAACTGAAACTGTGATGTTAAAGTGGTGACCTTTAGCTGTAATTTGAGGGTGTTTATGTTGACATTTAATGACCTCTGTGAAAATTGTAGCCCTTTTTTTACATAGACCCCCCCACTGTTTGTCTAATATGGATGAGAACACCCTCAAACACAGTCAGAGCAGAAAATCAGCACTTTAACCTCTTTGTTTGATTTGAAATTCAATGTGCTGGAGGGAAACCAAAACAATGAAAAACATATCACTGCTCTAATACTTACACTTCACTGTATGCTTGGTTAAGAGCGAAAATCTCTCAATGCACAATGCAGGCTTACATGTGTGTCCTCTACTGTTGCTGTGGGCCAGACCCAGTTTCCAAAGACTAGCGACAAACAGAGGTCATGAGGTATCACCAGTGCACCCAGTAGTAATTGATGTAAAAGGGGTATTAAGCCCTGCTTTAGAGCAAACCCTGCACTGCCTTTCCATTGCGCTGCCTGCCACGCAGCCTGCTCAGTATTTATTGAGACACCTCCAAAGCAATCTGGGATGGCAGGCACAGATGGCTCCTCTAATCCAGGTAAATTATCTTTGAACCTTTCAGAGTAAACAGACGTGTCATTCTCCAGAAGTCTGGACTCTTCGCAGCATGAAAAGGGTGGGGAGCGTGGATGCGTATGTGTGCGTACATGCATACATGTGCATCACATAAGAAACTGTAGAGACACAAACATTGACTGTGCATGTACCACAGCTATTGATGTGAAAATGTTGGCCAGTAATTCAGAGGAAAAACTGAAAGCCTTTTCTGTGTGCTCCTGGCAAATGTTCAGCACTCCAAAGGATGAGACTGAAATTTTAAAGGTCTGCTTGCAGATAATAGCTAAAACTCCTTCAGTTGTAGATGAATAATCTAGCAAATCTTGTCAGTAAAGTCTGGGGTTTAGTGGAGGTGTAAAACAAAGCTATTTCTATCTGTTCACTGAAATAATGAATTACACTGGCTGATTGGCATCTGCTGCTTCAGTCATGCTTCATAATCACAGGCTTATTCATCAGCTGTTTGGCTACCAGATTACCAGCAATCCAATCAGATCAAAGCAGGCATACAGCACGGCCATTATTACCGGACACTTGAGTTCCCTCCACCACCTGACCTCTTTCCTATGTTCTCATGTTTTTGCTATTACTGTCTGAAAGGAGAAGTCCTGGTTCTTTGCACTTTGAGCCCCATTCCTGGTTGTTTATGATGAAATAGAGTGGTTAAGACCAAAATCTTGACGATTGCTCCTTCTCTGAGAATTTGAGAGAATTTGGCTTTCCCCTGCCTGGCTTAACAATGCTGTCTATGGCCATGTGTAAATCTGTCCTAAAACCATCTTAAACATTCGTTTTCAAAGCCATGAAACCCACCGAGTGGTCAGTGGTGCTCGTTGGTGTTCCCACCTAAGGTCTTAACCACTCTATTTCATCATAAACAACCCAGGAATGGGGCTCAAAGTGCAAAATATCGGACTTATCCTTTAATTAAGATTTTATGTTAACATATTTGTTTATTAAAGGGATAGCTGAGATCTTTTGGAGTGGGGTTGTTTGAGGTACTTATCTATAGTCAGTGTATAACCTACAGTATGTGTTGGTTGGCACGCACCCAGTTTACAGAAGCAGGCAGGAGTACTGCCACAAAAGGTAAGCGAGGTACTGCTGTGGACGCGGGCCAGCAACAAAATGTATTTTAGCCACCTAAAAAAAGTCTCCCTCAAAGGAATCAATAACAGTTTTATATTGAGAATATTTTCACCACTGTACCTTGGTGTCAGACAGTCCATTCTGATGCCTTAAGCTGGATTATACTTGCGCATCAGCTCTATAAAAAGCCTACGCCGTAGCCTATGCCATTGTAAGCACTTATACTTGCGCGGTGAATGTGTCTGCAGTTACACCTCCAAAACTCTAGTCAATGGCAATGTCTCCTGTGAAGTGCTGTTAAGTTTAGTTGATTCAAAACACACATTTAACACACATTAAACACACATTAAACATGGCTTAAGAGAGACAATTTCAAACACAAGTACACAAACCCGCTTCACTATAACTCACAGCATTCACAGACAAAGCATTTGCTTTTGCTGGACACACTTTACCCAAAAATACAGCATGCTAATGTTTTTAGCACAAGCCTATGGCATTTTACATTGAATAAATTAGCCTAGCGGATAGAGGACTTTTCCTCGACTCACATGAAGCCTGGGACAACAGCAACATTTAACAAAGGTAACGTTACAAAATTCAGCTCCATTACAACTCACAAGGTTCACTGACAAAACAACTGTCTCATACTAAACATGTTTTTTTCAAACAAATATAACATGCTAACGTTATTAGGAAAAGCTTATGGCATTTTACATTGTATAAATTAGCCCAGCAAATAGAGGAGGTTTCCTCTACTCATGTGAAGCTAAGATAAATCACACACAAAACTTAAAATGCTATTTTGTGGAGGCTTTATCTGTCTTCACAATTAACTGTTTTTTATCTGTTAAATTAAAGTAAATACAAGCTTCGTTTCCACTGAGGGAAATAGTTTCAGCTTACAAAAACTAGACAGGAGGTCTGCGTCGCTGCAATGTGTAGTTACATTTCTGGAGAGGTGCACGTCAGGCTACAGTGTAGGGTACGATTTATGCAAAAGTATAATTCCTGCTTAAACTGTTAAGTTAAACACCAAAGTCACACAGTAAAAAACAAACTAGCTGATCGAGGCAGCGGTAGACCAGCAGCTTCTTCATTTAGTAACGTTAAAATACATTTATTTCTCAATGTAATATGGCTTTCAGTGGCCAATATAACAACTTCACTTCCCCACTGTAAATCACTGTCTACTGACAAGGTAATGCAGTGAAAATACTGTAAATAGAGCGTACACTTGACCTGATATTGGTAGCTAAAATTTGTTTTGTTACTGACCCTGCCAGAGCAGTACGTTGCTTAGCTTCAATGGTGGTACTCCTGCCTGTTTCTCCAAACTGGGGGTGTGCCGACTGACATCTACTATATGTCAAAAGATCCGAGCTATCCCTTAAAGGGTAATACTTTGGGAGGCATTAAAAACAGAATGAAATAACCCGGAATGCTTAGTGTTCTGTTTTAAATAGTTTAGATTATCTTTTCCCCTATATGGATTTTTTTCATGAACTAGATTGAAATTGCATGTTATGCAAGTTCACACAAAATTCACTTGAAGCCTACAGGCAGCACACAGATATGCATCTGGGGGAAAAATAATAAAGAGAAGGAGAATGTGAGACAAAAGAACATACTGTTATGTGGGAAAGTTTTGTACGCAGGAATTTATTAAAAAGGAATGTGCTGAAAAATGTCCAGAGAAAACAGCAAAGCAAATAATGCTGTATTTATAGAATACTGCAGTGAATGCAGAGAGCAGGGCAGGGTAGCTTATTAGGCCAGCAAAGCACAGCACAGTGCAGCCTTCCCACTTTGGCTCTCTCCTAGGTGGCTGAGGCAAGATCCATTTGAACAGGAAGAAGTCTGATGTTGGCTAGCACAAAAAAAAAATCTGTGTTTCCATGTTGCACCTCGGAGGGACAAGGCAAGAAGATGCTCTGTGGCTGTGTCAGCGCGTGATAGAAGGGGCAGGACGAGAGCAGTTTTCTAAGATGGAGTTCAGTTTTGTCCTCCTCCTCTCCTGTGCCAAGGCCTCCGGGGTGTTCAGACTCAGCCCCGCAACAAAGACTGCCTTTATCACCAGCTTGTTTGTCCTGTCTGCATCCCATGCATTGATGTCTTCTCCCCAGCACACCACTGCACACAACAGTGTGCTAGCCACCACAGATGAGTATTCTGAAAAACCTGAGCCTCTTTGAGAAGACACTCACAGTGTGCACAGTGAACACTGCCTCCATGTTATCTGCGCAGTCCAGAAATGTTCTGAAATAAACAGACAAATGTTCCAGGACATCCACCATTTTGTTCTGTGGTTGTATAGAATATAGATAATTGGGATTCAACAGGGGTTATAGTTCAGTCTTATCAGACCAATACTACAATAAAACATCAGGTTTAAGGATTGACTGCTGAGGTTAAGTATCATTAGCAGGAAGGACCAAAAACACCAATCAAGATAAAGCAAAGAATATATTATTCCGACACACATTATAATCACGGCCCACATGCCCCTTCATGTGAAACTACTTTAAGAATTCTATTACATATGTCAAGGACTCCCTGCAGATCAGTAAATTAAGGTACAGCAACAACATATTTTATAAAGTTTAGGGAGAGTAGAATTTGCTTTTGAGAGTCTCTCCTTTGAAATAAACTGAGAATTGTCCGTTAATTCTATAAGGTTGAATTCTAGGTGTTTTTTTTTTTATCCTGTTATCACACCTTTTGAGAGAAAGATCTCTGAGGTCAGATCAGCTCACCAAGGGATGAGCCGCTATTCACAGGAATGTAATTGAATTTGTCGTATGTAATCATATACAGTTCGTGTAAAATGTAACCCCAAAAGTTCATTTAATATGTGCATTTAAAATAGTTCAAGTAGAATAGGATTAGTAATAAATATATATATGTATTTTTATGGTGTTGGTTGAGACGGTTTGCAGTCTTGGGCAGCGGCCTCATTAAGTATCCTAGCTGCCTGAGGGTAGAAGCTCTTCCTGAACCTCTCAGTTCTGGCCTGGTGTATCCAGCATCTTTTTCTTGACTTCAACAGGGAGAAAAGGCCGTTATCAGGGTAGTTCAGATCATTACTGATTCTCCTGGCCTTATTTTGGCAGTGTCTGGTGTAAACTTCCTTTAAGCAGGGTTGAGCGGCTCCTATAATATCTTCGGCCGAATGAACCACTCTTTGCGGCGCCTTACAGTGCTGTTCGATGCTGTTTCCATGCCAGGCAGTGATGTTCGCCGTCAGGATGCTCTCGATAGTACACGAGTAGTATTTAAGGGGATATCCATAATTTTCTTATGGTAAAACAGGCCCTTCCTTGCACCTTGGTGATGTGGTCACCAAGGTACTTGAGTCTACTTACTCTCTCCACTGAGAACTCGTTGATATTAAGGGGGCTTAGTTCCTTCCCTGCTTCTTGTTAATGTCCACTATCATCTTCTTAGGTTTGCTGACGTTCACGAGCTGTTTGTTCTCTACTTACCTTCAGGTTGACCTTTTCATTGTTATCCGTGATCAGGCCCACCACAGCTGAGTCATCAGCAAACTGGATGATGGTTTTAGATTTGAAGGTGGCTAAGCAATTGTGTATGTACAGGTAGTATGTCATCGGGCTCAAAACGCATCCCTGGGGTGCTCCGGTGTTAAGGATGAAGGGTTCTGAGGTCGGCCTGTCAGGAAGTCAAGGATCCACATGCACAGTAAGGTGTTTAATCCCAACTCCTTGAGCTTTGTGATGAAACTGGAGGGAACCATGGTGTTAATAGCTGAATTATAGTCAATAAACAGCAATCTGTCTTTGCCTGGTGGCAAAGCGTGGTGTGGAGGATGTCTGCTATGGCATTTTTTGCTGATCTGTTGGGATGATTGGCAAACTGTAGTGGGTCTAGTGTGATGGTAGTGAGGAGCAGATATTCCTTGACTAGCCATTTACAGCAATTCATCCCGACAGAGGTGAGCAGTAGTTATTCAGGCAGGCTGGTCTTGTCTTCCTGGGCACAGTAATGATGGTGGACTTCTTGTGGGTATGACAAACAGAGCCAGTGACCAGCTGAATATCATTGTGAACACTGGTGCAAGTTGGTCAGCTCATACTGTAGTTTGAGGACCAAGCCACTGATACCATTTGGTTCTGCTGCTTTCTTGTTGTTGACAAGTTTAAAAACCCACCTGACGTCATGTTCAGAAAACATTAAGGGTGTGAAAGATGAACCTGGCCATCCATTAACCTCTGCCTCAACTGCTTTTCCATGTTGGCTGCAGATGGCCTCAAAGCGAGCATAAAAGCTGTTTAGCTCACTTGCTAAAGATGCATTAGCACTTGCCACATGCTTCTGGGATTGCCCTCCTGAATTTGTTTTCCATTTCCATGCTGTAGTGCCTTTCTTCCTCCTCTGTTGCTCCTCTTATACTGTAGGCTGCTGCTTTATAGTTGTCCACGATCCTGGATGGTTCTGGTAATCACTGGTTTCTGGTTGTGGAGGGATTTATTGTAGTTTTGGGTACAGTTGCTTCTTTTATTCTGAAATTTAAATCCACCACAAACTCAGTGATACCATTGATGTCATCTGTGACGTTGGAGTACTGGTACATGCTTTGGACTGCGTCATGGGGCCGCTTCTGATTGGCCTGACCATTTCCTGACCTCTCGTGTCACTGGGGGTATGCATTGTCGTTTGTTTACAGACTTTGACCTCACCTGACAATTTTTCTTTTTTGACAGATTGTTATTGAAGCCATTTCAGTGCTGTTTCAGGGCCTTGTCAAGCTTGATACCGCGTTAATCTGCTCTCAGTAAATGGGTTTGTAATTGTTATAATTGGCTACATTCAACTGGGATGGATGTTAATGAATTCCCTTCATAAATTATTCTTTTTTAATTGTTTGCACTGTAGACATTACATGCAGCGTTTTTTGGATCCTTTATATTCTCACCTTTTTCACAGTGCTGTACAAAACCGCAAAACCATTGTGGCGGACCTACTCCATTTACAATGTGTAAAAGATGAGGGCAGAGTTCATGGTAAAAGATGGCTGTCCTGGTGTGTGTTGTGTAACTAACGGCTGTAGAGATGAGTGGTCCTGTGATGAATGGCGCCGTCAAGTGCAGCTATAATCACGCCTACGCATGGCTTCCTGCATAATTGATTTTTAATCCCCTAATAGAAAGTAAATCACACTAGCAAAGCCTGCTTTAGCGCTGCCCTGGAAAAAGAAGCGAATAATAGCAAAGAGAGGGAGAGAGAGCAGGAGGGAGACAGATTTTGGGGTAGAGGATAAAATGAAAATGAAGAGTAAACGTATAAGGGTGTGAAATAGAATTAAGTATCTTTTAAAGTTGTTGCATTAGAGGCAAAAACCAGATTTGCTATATTTGCTGCTACACTGTAGTCGAGGGATGCTTCACTAAAGTAGCCACACATGATATCACTGGGATTGAATTTATTACGATGCCTTGTGAATCTCAGCCAAGATGATATTGTTTGGAAAGAGTAATGAGATATAGATTGACCCGTCATCTGATACAGGGAAAGATTGCATCTGTCATCCAAAATAAACATGGCAGACACACCACTCATAGGACGGACAGTACACAGCCAAGGAACTGTCACTCGGACAGACAAAACAGGGACAGTCATTTTTGTTCAGTATACAAAGGTGATGCTGAACGTGGATTCTACTGGGAGCAATTTGTTGTTTTTGAAGGGTGAGATTTTGGGGAAATATTTGCAATGTGCAGGTGTCACATGGGTATTTCAGTTAACATATGGTTTTCTAATGTTTACCCAATGTGTCATCATGTAGTTCAGTGGAGAATTGAGAGAGGACAAATGCTTTACCACAGCGGCCACTGCTTTAGATATGGAGATGAGCTGGTATTGATTTTAATGGGCTGCCCACTTGGGATGCAGATTTACATCTAACTCACTTGTTTGCTGCTTGTCCTGTTGCGGTCACGAAGCAGATTACTTAAATTGACCAACTGCTCTTACTTTAAGCGAGACGGAAATGGGGGAAGGACAGAGGGAAGGACAAATAATGTCAAAACAAGGAGCCGGTGCAGACACAGCTCTGATAATTGTCAGCACGCGCTCTGTGCTATGAAAGGGAGAGCCAGTGTGAGATGGAGCCAAGGACTTGCTGTCACCAGACGTGCCAGCCACCCAGCCTGAGGAAGATGGAGGAGAAGGGAGGAGAGAAAGACAGAGAGGGAACGGGAGCGAGCACAAGAGATAAGAATGAAACACTCCAACAGCTGTCTCTCTGACTGTCTCCCTAACTGATGAGATTAGGGGAGCCGTGTAATTGCCTCCAAAAGGTGGGAATTATAAATGGTGTTATTGGATGGGCAATGTCAGGGCAAGTCACAATGGCACCAGAAAAAATAATGTCTATATTTAATGATCAGAAATAATGGATTAAAATAAATTTGGTCCATAATTCAATTTTCAAGTTTTGTACTGTGTGTTTAAAAAATATGTTGAAAATGATTATTTATTAAAAAGTGTCTTCTTGCTGATCACATGTATTGCACTGCAAACAAAGAAATAAATAAATTTCAAAAAATGTTTTACCTGAGGGAGGTGCTCATAATTAAATAAATCAATTAGTTGATCAACAGTAAATTAATTAATGATAATTTTGAACATTAGTCAGTCATTTATTTAGTAAGAATATGAAAACATTTACTGGGTACACACACACACTACAAAGGTGAAGATTTGTAGATTGTATTTGATAGGGTATTCAATAATTAAAGTGACCAAAATCGCCTGCTGCGTTTGTGGCACACTTGTATTCATGGTTTTGCTAGAAAGAATACGCCATCACACATTTTAATAACTTCAAACACAGGGCTTTCATGACGCACTGACAGTCTGCGACACCTTTGGAGAGCTGCCCTCAAAGGAAACTTGTCTGCAACTTGCAGAGTTTCAAGTATAAATACAGCAGCTCTAATACGCTGCCAAGAAGATGATGTCCCCCTTTTTTTTTAAAGATATTTTTAGGGCTTTTTTGCCTTTTAATCGCAAGGACAGTTGTTACCGTAAAAGAGGGAAAGAGAGGGGGGCTGACATGCAGCAAAGGGTCAAGGGTTGAACCTGCGGCCACTGCGGTAAGCACATTGTACATGGCGTGCCATTTTAGTTGTCATCACACAAGGCCTTATTCACCATTATCTTCCTAACTTATTTCCTAAATTTGTTCCTCAGAAGAGTCCAAAGAAAAGCCTAGGTGAGATTCATGATGTGTTCTTATACAGCAGAATTGTTTGCACTTGTATTTTTATCACGTTGAACCCCAGTGTCCTTGTAAGCTGAATAAGTGCTAGTTGATCCTAATTAGCATAGGTAAACACCCTGCATAAAGGGCATGAGACTGCATGGCCGTGAGCACACACAGAAACTGAAGAGGAAGAAAAAGAAGTTGAGAGACCCAACTGAAAGTCTAAAGAGGGCGGAGCACCACACTCCAAACATTACAAAAAGAAAAACTCTCTTCTGAAGTGGAGGTACTTCTGCAGAAAGTGAATGCAAACAAGCACTCATACAAAATCCACTAAAAGATGTATAGGATGCTAAAAACACTTGTTAATCAACCACCCGACCCACAAACCACAAATTTCAGCCATTATAGTAGCACAACTGTCAGGAGTAAGGACATAGACACAGACATACTCTCCAGTGAGTGTGTGTGTGGTCACCTGCCTGAACTGCCTGTGGTAATTTCTAGCATGATCTATTACTAATTAGATGTCATGGCTACCATTAAAATAACTTGTGTGATCTGAAGTGTTAGTGTAGTGTTTGTTTTAAAAGGCTATAATGCTTTTTCTAAAATAATCATTAGAAAATATTGTAAATTATAAAAGTTTAATTGTAATATAAATTCTATGATATTATACCACTGTAGAATTGAAGAAAACGCAGTGAGCAATTATTCTGTGTTGGCACAAAGTGTGCATAAGAGTGCTCTTAACTGTGTGTAGAGTCTGTTCTTAACTTGGAACAAGTCCCAAATAAAAAAACATGTACGTCAGAATCTTAGTGAAAACTGTGTAAGTGGGTTTTAAGAAGAAATTTCCTCTTAATAACAGTTGGTGACTGATGCCCAATGAGCCAAACAATAACAATTTGCAGCTGAGTACTATTGTAGCGCCATAAATAAAATGAAAGAGAAATAAAAACGCGACCTAATGTGATCTGTTTATTCAGTTAGATTCAACTGTCAAGCTGGGAATTAAATTGTTTCCTCTTTTATCCTCAAACAGCAGGCCCTCTGGTGTGGTCCAAACAACCTGGAGCTAAACATGCTGAACTGTAGAGGAACTGTAGAGTGTACCTTAGGATGAGCCCCCCCCTACACTGCCCCCCATCACCATACTGAACAACTCTGTGTCTGCTGTGGGAAACTTCAGGTTATTTCCACCATCTCATCCACCATCTCCCAGGACCTGCAGTGGAGGTCCAACATAAACACCACCAGAAAAAAGGCCCAGCAGAGGATGTGCTTCCTACGCCAGCTCAGGAAGTTCAACCTGCCTCAGGAGCTGCTGATCCACTTCCACACAGCATTTATTCAGCCTGTTCTCTGCTCATCCATCACCAAACAGAACAGGAACAAGCTACAACAGACGTCACTGTTTAGCAATGCGCAACTGTCAGAAAAACATGCCTGCTTCGATAAATGGAATTGATGAGCTCAGAGGGATGTGATTACGGTGGATTGGACAATTTGGAACCTGTTCTCAAATTGAACTGGTTCTGGATTCCCATCACTAACTGTATATTTACATTCCTGTCCACTGCACACAGACAGAGTCGCTTTGTTCTTGTCTGAACAGAGAGAATTTCTAACCTTGGCGATGGAGAGACAACTCCACGTTGAACATGTTATGACATTGTGCGTAATGGTTAGTGACTGCATGCCTCAACACTATCAAAACTCTGCCATTGTGCACTAAGATACTGTGTCAAATGCCTCACATAACAGAAGTCATTCAAGTGCCAGAACAGAAAAAACCATTGCTATTCATGTACAAAAAGCCTTCAATAGAAGATAGAAAACCTTAGAAAGATAAGAAGGTCGGACACATTGCCTCATTCATGTGAAGAGAACTAATCAATGAAATGTGTATTACATGTTTCTCACAGATTTTTAGAGGAACACCGTCCTTCTGGCAAACTCTGACAACGTTTGTAGATAGTAAAGTAACAGCTCCATTCCACAGGCTAGATCAAAGACATTATGATTAAATGTAGATGTCACACAGTGTCAGTGCTTACTCTGAGCCCTTTGCGCTTGGGGATGGTGGGGAGATTTCCATCTGTCTTGTTTGGGTTTAATCCTGATGTTGACACTATGCGTTCAGCGCCCAGATTAGAATAAATAGCCCTCCGAACCAATTTTCTTCAAATACAGCATGGGTGAGCTGGACTGGTTGGATCAATTTTAATGCTATGTTAATGATTCCTCTTGTGTACAGTGTTCTCTGAAGGTATACCAGTGGAAGCATTTACACTCTCAGCTCAGAGTAACTTTGCAAACAGAAGTTCTGCTTTATTTGGAGTTACAGCCCAATATGTTCATATTCTGTAAACATTTGCTCACTTTCACAAATGTTCTATTGACTTATGTATTTTTAAATTTTCACACAGGATGCTGCCCCAAAAAATAACTATTGGTGCTGCTGAGAGACATTTCAGCTTTCTGCTGTAACCTGATTTCTTTAACATGTAAACGAGAAACCTAGTTTCCTTAATCAGAGTAAGGATAGAAGCCTCGTTAACAAGCTCTATTTTTACAAGAGGAAAAAAAACTCTTGGCCATGTATATGTGCTTAACTAGTGTGCTTTTTTTTTTTTTTTACAAGGCTGCATGTGTATGACAAAGACTTCAAACAAGGATGTGTTCACTGTTGTGGAATGAACAGACGTGAACAGAACAGAGATTGTTTATAGCGCTGCATCCTTGTATCCAAATTAATTCCAGAGTCAGACTAAGAAGTGAAACTGAAACTACAACAAGTCAAAATAGGCCTTACAGTATAAATATCAACTTGAAAAGAATAACCACTCTCACAAAGAAGCCTTCATCCAGTGTTTGCACAACTCAGTGGCGTAAAGTAGTTACAACGGGCCCCAGTGGACGCTACTGTACACATATCGTCTTGTCACGTGATCAGAGACTTGACACTGGATAACATCAACATACATACAACCCAGCAATCATCACTGCATATCTGTATGTAACAAAAATAGCAAAGAAAATCATGAATTTAATTTAACGATTTTAATAGCTGATTTCAAGTTACAGAATATCTGATTCATAGAATTTTGTTAAAGATGCTATTGACTGTTTTACAAAGAAAGAATAGATAATAAACTATGCTGGAAGCTGCACATAAATTATATCAAAGCCAAAATTTCAAAGTCAACTGCAATATTATTTAAAGTGAAAGATCATCTAAATCAAGCCTCATTATACACCTTATACTGTTGGTTTATTCTGCCATACATTACTTATTTCAGGAAGTGTGGGGAAACACATTTAAAACAAATATAAATCCAATTTTCACACTTACAAAGAGAGCCATAAGAACTGTGAACAAAACTTCATACAGAAAACCAACAAACTCATTATTTATTAAACTAAAGAGTCTCAAATTTGAAGATTTGGTCAACTTAGAAACAGCTCAAATTATGTACAGAGCAAAAAACAATTATTACTTGAAAGTATCCAAAAGTTGTTTCAAAAGAGAGCACACAAAAAGACTGGTGAGGCCCAGTGCCAAACCACATTGTATCTCAGTTAAAGGGGTGAGTTGTAGTGAGGAACTGAAAATATGTAGAGCATTAAGTACGTTTAAAGAAAAGTTTAAAAATAAGGTATTGATCAAACATGACAATCAGAATCAGAATCAGAATCAGAAATACTTTATTGATCCCCAAGGGGAAATTGTTTTCGTTACAGGTGCTCCTTACAAATGTAAAAAGAAGAAGATATAGTGCAAACAAGTGTAGAAAAAAGATATAGTGCAAAACGAAGAAAATATAAGAAATATAAGAAGATAATTTACAAAATATATATGTAGAGACCACACAACATAATTTACAATATATACAGGAACAATGGATGATCAGACTGTAATACTGATGTAGAAGAACAGGGTACAGGAACTTAAGTTGCCTTTTGAAAGTTGCTTTTTGTCTCTGTTGCTATTTTGATTTGTTGCCAATATGCTGTTAAAAGAGTAGGTGATATAAACTGTAGGTTGAGCCTTCACCTTTTTCAGACTGTAGATGTGTCTAGGTTATGTTAAATTACTTTATTGTAATGTTTTGCACTGCTCTATTTAAGTATCTGCCATTTTCTGTGAGAGGCTGTGACTTTATTCACATGAATTTGTAGATTAAAACATAATGTTCTTATTTCTATTTGCAGAATTAAATAATTTATAAAGTCTAAAAATTCTGAAAAGAAATAATAAACATGAGTTGGGTTTGCCTTTTTCAAGGGCATATATGGCAAATGACACTAATTGAATTTAATGAGAGTTCCTGTCTGAACACAAGCATATTTTCAATCACTCACAAGGGCCCATTCTCCACCCAACACATAGTTGGAGAGCCCACTCTCTCTATGGACCCCCCACCTCCCAGTGCAACCGCACTGCCTGCACTGTCTGTATTGACGCCCCTGCCACAAGTGCATGCTACGTCCAGGTGGGTGAAAACAGTAGCCAGTAGATATGACTCTGAGTGTGTCACATAAAAACACTTAAGTAATGCCAGACTGTTTCTGCTGCTGAAGTAAAGAGCGGAAGAGCAGTAAATGACTTTCCAGATGATCACACAGGTGTCTCATGTTATTTTGAGCTGCAGCGATGGAATCAGTGTGTAAGTGTCAGCTATCACTCTACACAAACTTTGCATGATTACAACGCTAAAATCATCAGTATGTGCTCAGTTTCATAAACAATATCCGGTTGCTTAGAAGCTCTGTTTTAAAACCAGAGTGTAAATACAAAGCCTGGAACAATAAATGATTGTACTAACCTATAAAAATGTATACTCTTGTTATGTATCATTGACTTTTGTATATGTTGGGATTTTTCCCAGTGATACGATTGCCTTTAGATCCAGACTTCCAATGACTGAAATCCTGCTGATTAAAAGATAAAATTAAAAAAAAATAAAAAAAACCTACTAATGACGGTGACGTTACTCGAAAAAACAGTCGGCTGGAAATGTTTTATTGTCCGGCTATTTGGCCAACAGCCGGCGCTAATGGTATACCCTGTTATTTCTTTGCATGTAATCATGTCCGCAGCCTAGCAGTATGTAAGCGTGGTTAAAATATTGGGGTGGCTGAAATTAGTAGGTCTAGACGAGGTAACAAAGGCTGTCCTTGTTCAAACATAGAAACTCCTGTGTTTCTAACAGCAGTGCTTTACTTCATGTTGTTCCTGGCTACGATGGCAGCTATAATTAGAGTAAATAATTTGTTAAATATTTCTGTTTACATAATAACTCCCTTTCCCCTACTCCTGATATTATCACAGCAAGCGTACTTTGTTCTCCCTCTCACTAATTCTCTCTCACACACACACACTCTCACACACATTCTCCTAATTCAAAAGCTTCCCGAAGGAATGGAAAATGTTTCAGGAGATGATAGCACAGAATTATATATATTATACATGAAATACATGTATAGCATTATCCCTCCTGCAGAAACAGCAGTGTTATTATCTTGCATTGTATAGCTAGGAAAAATATAAAATCAGACTTTTCCTTTATTCTAATATAATCCCTGTTTGAATGCTTAGCATTCTATTAGAAAACATACTTGGGTTATGCATTATTGTTGAGGATAAGGACCAACAGTGTTTGGTAAACATAGCGCTATCTTGTATCAACGGTTCAGGCTGATGGTGGTGGTGTGATGGTGTGGGGGATATTTTCTTGACACACTTTGGGCCCCTTAGTACCAACTGAGCATGGTTTAAACACCACAGCCTACCTGAGTATTGTTGCTGACCGTGTCCATCCCTTTAGGACCACAGTGTACCCATCTTCTGATGGCTACTTCCAGCAGGATAACGCACCATGTCACAAAGCTCAAATCATCTCAAACTGGTTTCTTGAACATGACAATGAGTTCACTGTACTCCAATGGCCTCCACAGTCACCAGATCTCAATCCAGTACGGAAGATTGGCATCATGGATGTGCAGCAACTGTGTGATGCTATCATGTCAATATGGACCAAAATCTCTGAGGAATGTTTCCAGCACCTTGTTGAATCTATGCCACCAAGAATTAAGGCAGTTCTGGAGGCAAAAGGGGTCCAACCAGGTGCTAGCAAGGTGTACCTAATAAAGTGGCTGGTGAGTGTGTAGCAGATAGCAGATAAACACACTGTTTGATCCATTCATGACGTCTTTGCTGTGGTGTTTTAGTGTTACACATAGAATAGTAAATTTTTAAAAAAGACACCACCCTCCTGTCTCCGGAAAAAAAATTTCATGTGTTGTACTAAGCTACACTAAATATATCGCTGTATTGGTTACAGAATAGGGAAAAAATTACAGGAAAACAATCTGATTAATGACCATCTGCATTTCATTCCTCCAAGTAACCTGGTTCCTTTCTGTCGCATGTTAAACACAGTGAATCCCTTTGTTAACAAACTTGGCTCACAGGACAGTGGTGAAAGGTAAAGCCATCCTTAGACGAAAGCTTTGTATTAAAACTGACACAAACCCAATGGAACGGTGCTCAAGTGGGTGCCTCCCACTTACTGCTGAGCCTGGTTAGTCATGCATGCTATGGGAATGGAACAGAATGCAATCACCTTCTCTTTTTTAATGGAGCTGTCAAGGCAAATCGCAAAGCCTCTGCCGTCCACAGCGGCTGAGGGTGTATGAAGAGGCACTAAGCCAGCTGATGAGCCCTGGAGGCCTGATCACTTTGCTTATAAATTCGGCACGCATGATATTACGCATGTGGGGAGAGAGAGTGCCGAGAGCAAGAACACACGTGTGTGTGTGTGAATGGGAACACTTGGGTGTAGGAAAGTGAGTGTGTGTAGCTGAAAGAATTCACTGTTTGTTTATTCTGTGTGCCTACACATGCACGGCCATAACACTTAAATGCACGTACAGAAATGTATATAAAGGAGCTGTCAGTCCAATTCTTGTCTTCACCCGCGTGCAGATGACACAGGCTTGTCACTGATGATGGCGTAGTGACAGAGTGGCTGAAGAGGATTCTAATGAGATCCTAGGGCGGAGAGAGCAACATTTTCCACGATCAGCCTTTCAAGTGGAGGGCGGCCGGGTCAGACAATGGAAATTAGACTGGGAACATGAGAGGTAGGGCATGATATGACTGATATGAGCTGACATTACCGGACTGTATGCAGAAGCAGAGCCATCACCGAGGGAAGATGCCTCTCAGCTCAATACAACATGGATCAGATTATGCATCTGGCTTGGACCGTATGAGATCATGTCCAGAACGTGTATTTGACGATTAGATTAAGTGCTCTTGATAAGGTCTGGGGTCATCTGGTTTTCTCCGTTTCAGGCAGCAAAAAACAAAAATAACTGTATTTCAAACTGCAGGATAAATGAGCAGAGCGACGCACAGAATATAGAGATATTTTAATGAGGAAGACAAAGAGAGAAAAAGACAGAGGACGGGTGCATGAATCACATTTTATAAGGTTAATTATCAATAATTAAAACCACTGGTGTTTTATCTGGTGATTAGATAAGAGGACAGAACCCATATAACCTTAGGGTTACAATATTCTTGCTTCAGTGGAAAAATTAATTTTGTGCAATGATTAAATCTCAAGATGGGATAGGAAGTAATATAATTAAAGGTCGAGTCCAGAATGTTTTATCTCGTTTATTTTATTCATTGCTAAGTAAGGTTCCTACTCAAAGCACTGAAAAAATACCAGTAGGATTTTTTTTTTCTGCATGAGCCTGGACTGATGTGAAACACAGGAGTGACACCAGCTCATTATTTTCTTAATCGTGGAAATGTTTAAAAGCCCCCGCCCTAACGACGCTTGACTGGTTTCTGCCCTGGATATCGCAACAAATTGACTAATTTGTTTTAAAGACAAGAATAAATTGCGCATCTCTTTGCTTCTATATTACCGAGTTAATTTCTATATTCATGCAATTTCCACATGTGTCTCATTGGAATGATAGATCTAGCTGCACACAGTCATTAAGTGAGAGTGGAGCTGTTGGTATGCGACATCCTTGTGTGCTTGTAACCGGTGCAAAAAGTCAACATGCATTTTCATAGATGTACTCCCTTTGGATGATAATACGACGGCTCTTCCCAACAGAGCGCTGGCTGATCTGAATATTAAAGCACAGGGGTTTTTTTTTTTTCAAATGTATTCAGCACGTGTTGTTTCCCAGTGTAGCTCTGACCCTGCAGTTGGAGCCCTCTGTGAGGATTCAAACAACCTCATCGCTGAATTCAAGCAGATTCCGCCCATGGGGAACAATATCAAAGACTTCAGTTTCTATTAGCAGATTGCATGTTTTCACTGTGCTTCCTAGCCTCTGAGCCGAGGGTCAGCATCCGACTGAAGAACACACTACTCTGTTGCGGCTCGCTCTAACTGAGGATCCCAAAACAATAACAAATATTGTCTAAATGCTGAGGTTATCATCATGTAGTTACATCTCTTTCATATGCTGTTTGATGTCAATACTCCCCCTCGATGGGAGCTGAGTAACCAGCTGAGGATCGGACACAATTACACTAAACATTTCCAGCTGTGACTGGTAGCAGTGAAACAGTTGTGTGACAATGTGCAGTGTGTTTTATGAATACACTGTTGTAATCTGCACCATTGTATAAATGTCATATGCAGTATCTGTGATTTTAAACACACTGATTTGACAATGGTAATGCATGCTGTAGAGTACTGTGTACAATAATCTAATTGATGTCAACTATCAAATTAATCCCCATCTAATTTGATAATTATCAGTTTTTACACAAAGAAAAGAGCAGACAATAACCAATAACAGACACAAGCAACAACAACAGGCAGGGGCATCATAGGCAAAGATGAAATGCCTAACATTGAGCGAAACAGAAAATAAGAAGAAGCAAGGCCATACTCTAGTGTCACTGACAACGGGTCCTCCATGTCCATTAATGTCTCTAAAGACCACAAAGGTCACCATGATCCCCAACCTTGACCCCTGGATATCCACAGTCCCTCTAGGGAGGGAGAAATCGTCCACTCCACCATGAGCCACTATCCTTGAGTAACTGTTTTAAAGAAAAAAGAAGTCAACATTCTCTGAATTTCGCTCATTAAAGGGAATCTATGCAAAATTCAGAGTGTATGAGTTGTCTGCACAGGATCCTCAACATGGAGGTGGTTGAGCTGGCGGCTAGCAGCGCCTAACAACGGCAACAGCGCTGACAGAGGTAATGGTGTCAACCAGAGGGGACTTGAAGGTGGGAGCTATGCTTACACAATGCTGCCATGCTGATATCAGCAGAAACCGCTAAATAAGCACAGTGAAAAAGTAAAAAGCGGCAGCGATTAGCTAGCCCAGGGGTTGGCAACCTTTACTATCAGAAGAGCCATTTTCGACCAAAAATAATAAAAAAAATTCTTTGTGAAGCTGCAAAACATATTTGAGTCTTATAATGAAGGTAAAACTGCCTAATAAGTCTAAATCAGACCATCTAACAGTCTAAATGAGCATTTACTGTGGTGTCCGTGATGATTTATTTGACATTTTGTCCACTCACGTAAAGGAGCATTATCGCCATCCAGTGGGCTGGAGTGCATAACGCTTCAGGGTCAAACGAACGATCAAGCGGAAGTTTACACACGGGTGTGAGGCAGCTGAAAAAATAGTTCCACAATCGAGATGAATAGCAAAAACACAGATGGAAACCACAGTTTGCTACGATTTTTATGTCGGAACATCAACGAACACCACTGACCACTGGGTGAGTTTCATGGCTTTGAATACAAACGTTTAAGGTGGTTTTAGGACAGATTTACACATGGCCATAGACAGCATTGTTAAGCCAGGCAGGGGAAAGCCAAATTCTCTCAAATTCTCAGAGAAGGAGCAATTGTCAAGATTTTGGTCTTAACCACTCTATTTCATCATAAACAACCAGGAATGGGGCTCAAAGTGCAAAATACTGGACTTCTCCTTTAATACATCCAGTTCCACTGAAAAAGAGATGTGTATTTTATACCATTTTTTTAAAGGAAGCACTCCTTCATTTTAATACCTGAACTTCAGTTTACTTGTCTTACTTTTTTAACAGGAGGCCTATGCTATAAACTCTGGTGTGGGGTTTGAAAGAAGTTGGCATTTAGAGGGCAGTGGGGATCTGATGAAAAATGCTATCCGGTTGCACTGTGCAAAATGCAGGATCCAGTGTTTCAGCAGCTTGACTGGAGACAGTCAGGATATCTGTTGCATCGATTTTTAACATTCTTTTTTTAATATGCCTCTTGTGAACCCGACTTTATAGAGTTGTAATATTAAATTGCTGAAGCTATAGCCCTTTAACAAAGTCTGTACACATCATTTAGGTTGTTTTAGGTCTGCTATTTTGGTATATCATTGAAAAAAAGGAAAAATTACCCATTAATGTAAAGGAAGTATCAAAAGTTGTGCCTGTACCACGAAGAAGCTGAGTGCCCTTCAGTCAAACCCACTGCTTGTATCATTCATTATAATCCACCGCACCTCAGATGGTGCTGGACCCCAAGTTAAAGGAAAGATTAGTCTTTCTCCCTATAGAATCGTACAACATTATGATGCATGTCTGCTCGTCTCTTTCTCATCCAAAACTTTTTGGCCTTACTCAGCACAAAGTGTTCACTACCTGCCAAAATGACTTTTGCAGAACTCGCTCCCATGACTACCTTCCCTCTGTGGCTTTCACTCTTATTCACCTGATAACCGTTACAGAACTTTCAACTCTGCTGGCACTACGGCTCTCGGCTGCCTTTCCTCTAAATAAGATACACAGTAAGCTGTATTTTTAATTCACTATTTAACTTGTGGGTAAAAAACAGTAATTGGATTAAATAACATTTAAGAACAAAGTTTAGTTAAGTATGGCAAGACAATATATAATCCAGCAGTGCCATTAGGGATAGAGGAAGGTGTAAGGTTTTCTTCATACAGTATATGTATTTGCATTTTTCTACTTTTTTAAAGTTCCCCTTCAGACATGTTTTAAAGTATGTAAAAAATATGACTGTTAATTTGTTTAGCATTGTTTTCCCACATAAAATGTTAAAGAAAATAAATAAATAAACTTCTGAAAAGAGGTCTGGGAGCAGATCTACTTTTTTCCCTCACTGAGAAATTCGGGCCTACGCCCAGCCCACCAATGTTGCTTGTGCTAGATTTCGCTTTCCACTTTCTCCAGTGCAGGCACATTGCTGCTAGCACTAGGTTGACGAGTTAAAGAGCAGCGCATATCAAGATGGCTAGCGTTAGCATTAGAGGAAACAACCGAAGAGATTCAACCATACATGTTTGAACCTCAATCAGTCCCAGACTCAGATGAGGAGTCTGTTATTCACAAAAATCATCTGCAACTTCAGTGTTTGTGAAACATATAATTATATCTGCTACAATTTGGGTTTTTAGTAGATAGTAGAACCAAGCTCCAGGGTCCGGTTAACATCCAAAAACTTTACACTCTACCATATTTGCTGTCAACACTGTCCCTATGCTAATACAAACTCTCTTCTCTGCACTGACAAGTCCGCTCTGTACTGGAGGATTAAGGTTTCTTTGCTGGTGCTGTGTCAAAGTCTGATCCCCCATTGAAAAGTGTTTTCCATACTAGAAGGCAACAGGCTTTGGAATTTGTGACATACGTAATCCAGCTTGACCAGTGTACATCCAAATCCCTGATTTTAGATTTTACATTCTCTAGTGACAAACTTTGCTCAGATACTGTCAATATAGTCAAGGTCAGACACTTTAAGAGACATAAACATAAACCATTTTTGATTGGAGGGTATCTTTAATTAAAGGTTTTTTAAAAAAGTCTAATTTTCTTTAATTAACTCCACCTGCTTTCTGTCTTGGTCCCCATTGTTTTGTCATTATATTTACATTTGTAGTATCTGATGATTTAGCAGTTTATCTGTGCCTCTGCCTCACACAGCCCCCTCCTCACGACACACGTACACAGATACAGTTGGCACGTTACTTGACAGTTGCAAACCAGTGAGTCCCTGTGCTTTATTCCAGTGAGTGTATTCAATTTGATTCACCCTGGGAGACACAGCAGAGCACATGCTATCCATCGTCGCAGCGAAACAGAGTGAAATGAAAGCTGGAACCTTTGCAGTGATGTGATGTTCCAACTACAGTATAGACTTTTGGACTTCATATATAGGTTTGCACCTGACAATTACTGCACTGTACACCCACTCAGATAAATGTATGAGCGGAAGTTAAAGGCTATGTTTTGTACAAAGCTAACAAGGCAATTTTAATTCCAGAGCTCCCCTATTTGACACATGTAACGGTGGCTTTGTTTCTCTGAACCCATACTGATACCTCAGATGTGAGGAGGTTCAGTGTATTAGATGTCAGTGAAAGATGACTAATACCCCTCCTGATCTGATAAACTACTGAAAGCATCTTTTGTATTTGTAGCTCTGACCATCAGCTCAGACAAAACTGTTTAGCGTTGGCACATGTGATTGAAATGTCAAAGGAAAAAGTCTTTTTGGTGATAATTCTAGCTTAGATAAAACTGCCTTTGAAATTTCCCCACATTTCACTTTGTGCTGCAAAAAAAATAAAATAAATTCATACTTTTCATTTGACAGTGTCTCATTTTCTTCATTAACCACTCCTCAAGTGAGGCTAGATGTGTCGGCATTGTGATTACATACCAGGCTTCCCACGCACTGTAATTCTTTCTTCACATTTTACTCTGAATTACCTCGCTGATGGGACTGATGAGATGCAGCTTAAGGTGGAAGCAAGTGAATATTCCTTGAAATAACAACAGACATCATTTTTACTTCTTGATGCCATTAACAGCGACCTCCATCCATTTTGTGGTGACCGGTGAGAGTGTACGCTAGTGTGTGATGAAAGAAAATAGACTGCTTTAGGTCTGCAGTTTTCTCATGTTGAGTGTTTCTTTCAGAAAGTGTAGGAGTGCTGCTGATGAAACCCAGTCGGGTAGTACATGAGAGTTGTTGTGTAACATGATGTAATGAAGAAATCCAGTGAAAAGCACAAACCATACTACAACTTGCTGAATGAAAGGTTCAGTGTGTGGGATTTAGAGGGATTTAGAGGCATCTAACAGTGAGGATTGCGGACTGCAACCAGCCAGACCTTTTCCCGGTTAGAATTCCTTCAGTGTTCATTGTTCGGGAGCTTTTTACTAGGAGCCAAATTATCCACAGTTGGTAATAATTTCGCTTTAAGCCATGCTTGTTGTTGCTGCGGGTAACAGTATGACATCAAATGTCAACAAGTCAAAATATTGCGAGTATCACAATATGAATTTTTTTGTAAGATATGAAATTCTATCAGTATTATTGTGAACAAGATGATATGGCACACCTGTACGGACCAAGGGATTACTAGTGTTATCAATACTGAATAAAGAAGTTTTACACTACAAATCAATGTTTCACTGATGCTGTTAAGCTCTTCAAAGACAGGCTGCTATTCCTTAGCCTGTTAATGTGTGCTCACTTTTTTCTCTGATAACATAAGATCTAAACGTTCAGGAGGCTTTTACCGGCAGCCGAATTTTCTGCAGAGGTCTCATTCTCTCCAAAATAAAATGACCCAGTAATTTACACTGGTAAAATAAAGCAGTTTTACATAGAAAAAAAAAATCTGTGTAAACATGAATAGCCCTATCTATAGACAGTATTTGGTTTGTCCATTCTGGGCCACTGTAGAAAAATGGTGGCGAAACATAGAAGACTCAGTGGACAAAGACCCGATTTCTATGTAGATGTAAACAGCTCCTTCTCAAGTAATAAAAACATGACTCTTATTGTCAGGTAATCATACACTAAAGAAAGCATACTTATTACATTATATTCAATCCCTGCCAATATATCTAGGGGCAGTGTTTGGTTTGTCCATTCTGGGCCACTGTAGAAACATGGCAGTGCAACATGGCAGACTCCATGGATAAGGACCCGCTCCCTATGTAGATATAAACGACTTATTTCAAGGTCATGAAAACACAACAACTGCTATTTTCAGGTGATTATACAGGAAAGAAAACAACAACTAGCCGACTTAATTAATGGCAAGAAAATGTAAAGTCCAACTGAAATCACATTTCGTCATCCCTTAAAACAACAATGTATAAAATACTAATTTGTCCTTTTTGTTTGTGATTGTTTTCTCATAGGTGAACACAGGACAAGTGATTTACAGGGCAGATGTGTATGCTATAGTAGACCAAAAAAAGTGCAATTTAATTTCAGTTGGACAAATTTCTTTTGTGTTGCCAGCCCTTCTCATTCCTCACCAAAATGCTCCTTGCTTATATCCTTTTTCTATCATCTCACAGAAACTCATAAAAGCTTAACCTTCCTTCTCTTTTTCCCAACTTTTTCTCCCTTAGACTCAAACAAATAAACATTTCCAATATATAGCTTCCATCCCATTGTTGTTTAATTTTGTTTAAAACAATCCATCCACCCGTCTCCAATCTGAGCCGAGCTCGCACTTCACCTCCCTGACAGCTGTGAGCTTGATTCGTACAGGCAGCCATGTCATTGATTCCTTGGCAGAGGCAGAACTACGGCATCAATCTAGGCTGCAATATCATCACCTGTAACGAGACACCTCTGCTTTTACTATTTTCATATGCACTGCCTGCCGCACACACACACACACACACACACACACACACACACACACACACACACACACACACACACACACACACACACACACACACACACACACACACACACACACACACACTCACACACACTTACTGTCATTCAAAGAAGTCTGAATTGAAAGGCATGTGATGAGGATGGTTGCTTGCATGCTTGAATTATTGATTAGAAGTTCAGTTGAAAATTTTAGCTGTAGGTTATGTTAGTCCATGACAGAAGCCCCAGCGTTACAAAGGTAAATTCATACAGCAGTAGCTGTAGAAGGAATCGAAATGTGTTCTTTTTTCATTCGTTAAGGCCTATGCCTGCCGATCCTTCACAGTGTTCCAGTAATTTTGTACTGTTGCACTAACTCTTAAACCTGCATCATGCACTTAAGCAAAACTGCACCCTATGTTAGCATAGCTGTGACCTATGAGAGGCATTCTAGCTTTGTGGGAGATTTAATTATACCATAGCATCTGGGTGCTTGACACAAACAGGCATGTGTGACCGAAGGGTAGAAAAGACGTAGGGTTTGAACTACCCTCACTAGGTCTCTTTATTCTTTTGTTGTGCCACTGTTTGTAGCACTTTTTGTGTGAACAACCGAGTCTACGACCGTTAACCCATTTCCAGGAGAGATTGCCTGAGAATGTATCCAAATATTCAAGCCATATAACATCTCCTCTCTTTCTATGATGGCCAGCTTTTCACTGCACCGTCCCTTCAGAACTATAAATACTTTTCCTTTCATGTAATCAAACGAATCTTACAATGTACTTATATTTAAACATAACAGAGCCTGGATCAGCTTAATTGGGACCACTGAGGAAAAATAGAGCTGCTGATGCCTGAGTCGCTCAAGAGATCAAGAGTACTCGTCTTTGTCTCAGACAATAAAAATACATCTTCAATCAAGTCACTCAGAGATATACAAATAAATGTGCCTGATGTACAATATTACCCACAAGGATGTGTTCTTTTCTCTGTATTCTGTTTACTAATGAATTGCTGATCAATGACAAATTTAAGATTGTTTAAGTATGCTGATGACCTTAGTTGGTCTTTTACAGCAAACAGACCCATTGGTTGAATCTGCCTACCTGGCCCACACTGAGGCCCTTCAATTCCCTGGCTCCCTGGTGTTGCATCAGCAAGTTGGAAATTAACGTGGCCAAGACTAAAGACTTGATTATTCGCAAAAAAACAAGATCGAAAGACAGAGTCGCCTTCACTCGAAGGCCAACATGTTGAATCTGTGGACTTTTACAATACCTTGGTACAGTTCAGGACTCCTATGTGAGCTTTTGTGAAAATACTGATTATATTTTCAAGAGATGTTCACAGCGACTTTATGTCCTTAGGAAACTCAGCGGCCTTGGTGTTTATACAGCATATTTTAGAATTAGTGTACAAAACTACGGTTGAGAGTGTTTTCACTTTTTACCTCCCTGCCTGCTATAGTCACCTTGACTGTACATCCAAGAATAAACTTTCTAGGGTTGTGACAATGGCAAGTAAAATAGTTGGCAAGCCACAAAAGCCCTTGACCTAGCTCTTTAAAGAAAGGACAAGGAAGAAAGCAAGGAGTATCTTGGCAGATAGCTACCATCCTCTCTAGTCTCATCCAGTTTGAGCTCCTGAGCTCCAGGGGGCGCTATAGAGTCCCTCTGGCAACCAGAAATGTGTTTAAGATGTCCTTCATCTAAAGTGCCAGTAGTATCCTTAACTCAATAATGTGGCTGATGAGTTTTAAACCACAGACAGACAATGAGCTGATTTAATGTGTTAAGTGTTTTGTATTGACTTTGTATGATTGTTTTACTGACTATTTGTCTGCTTTTCACAATGTTGTCTTTTGTGTTTGGTGACATCCATGGCAGACAATACAGAAATATTCTATTCTATTCTATATTAAATTACATTTAAAAAGTACCAAAAGATAAAAACAAAAAAACAACATCAAGATACTGCAATTTTTAATCAAGCAATTCACCACTAAAGACAGCCACTGATTAAAAAGAAGGAAATACCAATGTATACATACAAAATACGTCAAAATATTCTCTTATTAAAGAATATGTACCATGTTCATTCAGAGGTAAAAAGACAGGTAGTAATGCTAATGAGCAGTTAATCAAGTCATCACAAACCAACTGACAAACAGTGACTGCAGGGGTCTCACTGGCCCCTGAGGGTCTATCACCCTATAGGGCAGCTTCCTTCTTTGCCTGGTCCAGCTCTCACCAGCATTAATGGCTACAGAAAATGGAGGGACAGAGCATCAAATTTTAAGAGCTCATCATATGCATATGGCTACAGCCCTCATATAAAAGTAGTCAAGTAAAAACTTTAATACTTTCTTTGATATGTAGAGGAGGGAAATTATAGTCTCGCAAAATGGTAAGTACTGTACCAAAGTAATTCTTGTACTGTCTAACTTTCTAAGAAATATGTCAGGGTCCGATATAACAGGGCCCAGGACCAGTAAAAGTTTAAAAGATTAAAAGTAATCAGAATCTGCGATTAGTGCATTTTAGAAGATGTCATGAATTTCAAACCACGTGACCGAAGAAATGCATTGTGAGTCACTGGAATACACGTGGGGAAGGTGAAATGTATTATGGGATGCATCTTTAGCCTGCCTTTTAGGTGGAAAGCAGTGACTGTTGTATGATTTGTAAATTTTTTTGAATCAGCATTACATATCAGTAACAAAAGGACATCAATCAGATCTAAAGAGAAGTTAACTGTTGTACACATTCATGAAATGTTAAATCTGTGAGTAGATTTGCACATAAAAAACCTACAAACTTCATGCTGATAAGTTATTTTGGTTGAAGTGGAGTTGAGAAAAAATATTTAAGGTTTCCGGAGGTAACGGGTGCCCTCTGTTGTTATCAACCACCCAAGAAGTGAAACGAAAATGGTTCGATATGAAACTGTACACACACAAAAACACAACAGCTACAGAAGGAGGCTCTTTCCAGTGACAGCTGCAGATAAGTGCATTGCTTGCATCATCAGAGAGACCTCACGGTATGCTGCCACTGGACCAATCAACAACAAACTCAGGGGTAAGGTGATGTCAGTGTTATATTAAGTGTTAAAGTAATGTTGGTCTCACAGTCTCACCACTCAAACAGAGGATACATTTGTGGAATTCTCCTGATTAAATCAAGTGGGAACGGGATGCCAGAAATGTAGAAAACACATGTATTAAGTCAATTTAAATAACACATTCTCATTTTTAAGAATCTAATCTGAAGCTTAAATCTGCTAATTGCCAACAAATTTAGTTAAATGTGTTGCATCTCTAATCTTTTGTCATGTTTAACTTGTGTGTTTCAAAGGCATCGGCGTATCATGAACATAACAGAGCACAATACGAATTAAAATTGTAATTCCTGTAATGACAAGCATTATTTATGTGCATTCCTTATTTACACAAGCACTTTGCGCAGTCAGAAGCAGGTGCAGATTTTGTTAATACGTATGAAAAGAT
This sequence comes from Cephalopholis sonnerati, assembly GCA_019142605.1. NCBI lineage: Eukaryota > Metazoa > Chordata > Actinopteri > Perciformes > Serranidae > Cephalopholis > Cephalopholis sonnerati. The sequence goes on along the minus strand of JAGQAX010000010.1, from coordinate 15,360,516 downwards.
CGGAGCTACCAACAAATCAATGAATGCTGAATACAAGTACATTTCCTTCTGTGAACAGGTTACACACAAATTTGTCCTGCACATTTGTCCGGCTATCCAATGTAAGAGTCCAACGTCTTTACGTAATGTTGATGTCCGATGCCAGCTGGAGCTGGTCAAGTGGGCCAATTTGAAAACACAAAACAATGTTACCGTGGACAGAGTATGTTCCCAAAGTCATCATTTGGAAAAGCAAGTGGTTTTCACAATGTCTTTGTGTCCTACAAGAGATTCTACAGGGATGCGTATTTGCTGTTACTGATACTCAACATGTGGGAAGTTTTTTGATCCTCAGGGACCTTACTTTAAGGTCAACAAGTTTCATAAACGTTGAGAACTGATGGATCAGAAGTTATACATGTGAAATTAAATGTTATCTCTAGAATGAGAAATTGGTTGGATTTGTCCAAGTGGCGTTCACTCTTCGAAAATGTGCTAATCCGAGCAGGCAACGCTGTCCTTGTCCATGGAAACAGAAACGATCGAGTGTTTTTGGAGTGCTTTTGAAAGGGAAGCAACACCGGGCAAGAGGGGAAAAAAACACAACAAGATGAAATGGAGGGCTGAATTGTTCGTCTCCCTTTGAAATTATTCATTCCATTTCTGTTAATTAGCAGCCACACTTGTAAAATGACCTCTGAATCCTGCCTCTGTCTGTACCTCCCACTGCCTAGCGACACAGGTCTATATACAGAGAGCTGCTCAGAGCAGGGGAGAGAAAGAGAGGGATTAGACAGAGGGGTAAGGGCAATGAGAGAGGACGTGCTTAAAAAAGAAGGAGAACAAGTGATAACAATGTGAGAGAGATAGAGACAGAGAGAACACAGTAAACCAAATAAGATCTCTGTGCTCGATCTCGGGGTGTTGAGTCTAACAATCCAATTATGTGTGGCACTTGGTGACAGAATGCATGACTGTACTGTTGCTTTGTCCATTTGGCAAGAACAGAGATAAGGTCAAGAGACAAGCGGACGATGCAGAACAATGAGACTTTTTAAACAAAGACGATGACAAAAAGTTCACCGTTGACCAGAAATGCGAGGCAGCACGGAGAGAACATGCCTCCAAGACATCACGGTAATGAATCGGTGAAAGCAAGTATGAGGATTCGAGGGGAAATTTCACAGCTGCTGACTAGTTTAGCATGCAGACTGTGGCCGATAAATTCACGGAATGATACAAAGGGAGATCAGTGGGTGATAGATGGGGGATTGGTGGAGCAGATCCACTCGCAGATTATTTATTGATTAGATATCAGAGACCTGGGGTGAGGCAGTAGGTGTCTTAAGAGTGACCTCGATGTGGACATGGAATAAATTGCTAGCGCAGCCATTCAGACAGAAGTTTGGTCTTGTCTCTTCTCAACAGTGTTCAGCTTGTTACTCACAAACTGTGATTTATCACCCATTATTCTTTTCAAAAGTAATGGTATTACTTTACTTATTACTCCCTGCCAACAGTTATTTGTTACATACTCTTTATATTACTTTTCCTTTCCACCCCACAAACTTTCTTTCCGGTAAGTGCAGCTAAGGCTAGATAGCTTGCAAATGATGTTTACCTGAGGGTCTTTTGTTCCCTGTGACTAGTATTTTCCAGAGGATCTGTCTGGGAGATGGAGAGTCAATCATGGAGATTGCAACATTTCATCCACCATATATCCAGCCACATGCTTCATTAGTTATTTGTCGATTGAAGCCTGCAGCTGTCCACGATTAAAATCCAGTTTTGTTTGTGTAGTCAAGCCATCCTCCACAGCAGAGGAGAGCTAACCTTTGGTATACGGTGTACTACTAGGTAGATGGGTATGTTATCAAGGAAGAAGTGGGTATACTCTCCATATATTCCAATTGCTTATTGGCTGATAGGTGGGTATACTGGAAATTACCAGAAAAAGAGGTGGGTATACCTGCGTACACCTTCCACTACACCACTGGTAGGGTATATTTCAACAAGCTTCATGTTGTTGAGCTGTCGCAGTAGGTGTTTTAGAAGGTTTGAGGAGGTATTTTTCGAAGTGGAAAGGGTCTTGGTACCACTAACTGGAACAACAATGGTCTTCTCACCTTTCCTCCAGACAAAAAGTTGAATATTTAAAGAAAATATTTCCAGATGCTGAATGTACGGTAAGCTATCTTCCAAGCTAGCTTGTTGCTTTGTGATATGCATGTGCAACAATTACAAAAATGGATCTAGGGATGTGAATGAATGTTGGATTTGGGATCAGTAGAGGGCTGACAACAAAGTACAGCTGAAATGAGCGATTTGTTTCCGACATAACTGTTACAGTATTATCGAAATTTTTGTAGTAGTTTGTTACACTACTCATTATTGGGAAAGGTAATTTCATTAATGTTACATGTTACTTCCCAACACTGATTCTCAACATGGAAACTGGTTTTATAAAACACGTGCATATGCATATACTAAGCAGCCTATTCCCACGTCAAGATAAGCAAGTTTTAAACTCTGAGTTCTGAGTCCTAAACAAGCCATAATGCACTCTTCATCAAATGTAATGCCAATTTAACAAGAGAATAACACTATGAATTTACAAAAATCATGAATGCTTTTTAAATTTGTTTATTAAAAAACTCAAAAACTTAAACTCAAACTCAGAGCTCACATGCGACCTCAACGACTCTGTAAGGGTTCACACCCACACAGAGTTTAAAGCCTGCGACTCCGCACCAGTCCTTTAGAACTGAAGAAGCTTCTTGGATGAGAGGCGAAACGTCCTCAAGAAACTCAAGAAAGTCCAATTGCCTACAGTATAGCACTTAAGATTACCATGACCTGGATGACTGAGAATCTTCACTGACATTTTGTTAAAACATTTTTTAAGACAAGTACAACAGAACTTAAAGATGAAAAAAAAGATTACAGACACCATACTCTCTTTGTGCAAACTACGTTGCAGAACCACAACAGAATTAGTTTTGTATGTATTGTCTTATCCCATAATGGGAAAATGTCCATGATTGTCTCTTCCCACATTGGCTTGCGGAAGGGTATCAAGTATTTCAGGTCAAAAGGCTCAAGTCTAAGTAGAGTCACAAGTCATTGGTGTTTAAGTCCAGGTGGAGTTGCAAGTCTTTTTTGATTTTGTCAAGACCAGCCTAACAGTCAGAATACATGGGGCACAGACACAGCCTGTAACGTGGGTGGAGTGGAGCGGGGGTTTTTACCTGCTACACAGACTCCATCTCTGTAGCTTGTGGTTGCTGCCAGCTTCACTGTGTGACTGTGTGCATATTGAGTTTTGCCAAGTGATAATGCAGTTGATTATGGAGGGTTTGAAAGCTTATAGACCATATTAACCGCTACTGAATTAATAACTGGATCATTTTAACAACAGGATGCATCGATTTAATTGATAGATTTTAATGTGAAACGTAAAAGCGCCCACAAAAGTTGCTCCGCTGCTTTGCATTGTGTCTGGTGCAATAGTGTATTTGTTCTTTTTTAGAATTTTTAAGCCCACTGCACTCATTTTTTTCACAGTTTTACATAGTTTTCTCCTGTAGGAGGCCAGCTGAGCCACACAAAGAGGAAAATAAATATGCCAGCCGGGGTGGGTGGACGCACTAGCAGATGTATCGCAGTGCATCCGACCCCATGTATTTCAGGCATATAGTCCTCAAATTTGTTACTTGAGTCTGACCCGAGTCCAAGTCATGTGACTCAAGTCCATACCTCTGATATTAAGACCATAGATATCAATGGAGCTCAGTAACGGTTCGTGTTTCAAGTTAGATGGATTATTATTAGTCATTAGAGACTATTAAATAGATAAGTCAAACTGTAACAAAATGAATCTCTAAGAAGCAACATTTTGCCCTGCATTAATGTAGCACCAGAGAAAGCTTGACCATGTGGGGGCAAATATTCAACAATTGACACCTGAGTAGTGAAATCATTTGAGGATTTGCTGCATGACTAACTATGTAAGGCACAGTGGCAGCTATGAAAATTACTATGTGATACTGGTCAAGCGCTGAAGCCCCATCAATTACTCTTGCTAATAAATTGATTTGCATGTTTACCGTCTGATAGTTATTCGCAGTCCATCCTTTCATCTCTCCAGCGTATGCAGCAAATAATGACCCAAGGCCTCCCTTCTCTGCATCCATAATGAGTGACCTCCTTCAGTCATGTCATACACATATAAATCTGGTCTTGTGCACTTCACATGGCACACAGTAACACACAATGTAGAAACTATGTGGAATGTATTCTGTTATTATCAAATTACTGTCCTCAGCATTAATGAATGATGAACATTTGCATCACCCCCTGATGTGAACATAGAGTTTCAACACCATCTGCTATTTGTTCTATTCCCTGTTACCATGCCTGTGCTTCTTTGAAGAGGTCCTTTTAAAGGCATTCAAATATAATGCTAAATAGCTGTCACTGCCGGCATTCAGACACCACCAGAATACAAATGTACAGCGCAGACAAAGAGGAAAAACTCACAAAGGACGAGTTGCTGCCGGGCCAAGTCCTTATTGGGTGAATCCCCAGGGTTCAGGGACCTACAGGTTGGGACCCCGCTGACCTGTGGCTCCGTATCACCTGACCAGGCTCACCTCCTTTAATAAAACAGTGCATGGATTCTGAAATAGAAACAGAAGTAAGAAATCCTCTTTGAATCTGGTCTGCTTCAATCAACAGAATAAATAGTTGCGTTAATGTTCTGATTAATATGTTGAATTTGATTGAAAAGTCTAAGTTAGGCTTTGTTGTCTTTTCAGTTCATTTTGAATAAAGACTGATATTATCTGTCTGTGGCTGCTGTGCATTTAGAAGTGCCATTGACTCTGTTGTGTTGTGTTGCATTGAATCCCTCAAAGAATTTGTGCTACAAATTATATTTTTATCATTCTACAATCACCCACATTTTTGCATTGTTAATTTTTTGATTTTACTCTAAGTCTCACTATTTAGCATTTGCAAGCTGTATACAAACTGCTTGTAACAGTCATAAGGACATTTTAAATCTTATCATAACTTCTCCTATGAAGATATATTTTATATTATTATAAGTATGTTTTACTATATTGTCATTCCTTATCTATTTATTTTACCCAAACCAACACTCATGAATGCCCACTTACACCCATCAGCCACAACGTCAAAACCACTGAAAGACAAAGTGAATTACATTAATCATCTTGCTACAATGCAATGTTCTGCTGGGAAACCTCGGGTCCTGGCATCCATGTGGATGCCACTTAATGTGCACTACCCACCTAAACATCGTACATGGTAATGAAACATGGTAGCGGCCCCCATCCACAGGATAATGCACCATGCCACCCCACAAAAGTCTCCAAATTCCTCCAAATCAAGCAACTGTGGGACGTGCTGGTACCTTACTCGACAACCCAAAGGACAAGATCCGTCGCCATGGCCCTGGTGGCAGACACCACAGGACACCCCCAGAGGTCCCATGACCATGCCTTGACAGGTCAGAGCCCCCCCGTAGATCGGACTTAGCTCTGACCTGTCAAGGCATGGACACAGGACCTCTGGGTTCAATACATCCTCACACAGACCTCGTCACATATCGGCGTTCAGTCATGGACTTTCCACATTGAGACATGACATGCAAGGTACCCTGGGTCCGTTGGTTGTTGACATTCTGGGATGCCATGTCAACTTCAGCCTGTTACATACATCGTCTTTTTTCAAAATACACCTCTGTTTTCACAGGAAATTTACGGTTTGCATATAGTCCCTGTCAAAATAAACACCACGTCAATACAACAGTGCGAATTGACATTTTCTTTCCTTCAACAACAAATGCATGTGGTCGGGTTTAGTAAAAAACAGGGTTTGGCTTTACAATCTTTCAGGAACAAACAAAGGCCTCCCAGGTGAAAGCTGGTGGTTGTTGGACCCATCCACCACTACTCCCGCCCACCCTACTCTGACTTTCTCCATCTTAACTTTTGTTCTTGTCCCGCTACGTTTCCCCCTGACACGGCCGGGCACATATGCTGATGTGAAAGAACGGCTTTGTTTCAATGGTGTCTGACACCGGAAGTCGGATTTCGACAACTTCAGAGTGAGACCTGGTTGCTAGGGTACTTCCCACAGATACCCAATCTGGGTTGACGGCTTAAATCCTTTTTCACATTCTTTGCTCTGCTTGCTGGGGGCCACTGCCATCGGGCAGTGCAGTTGCCATGAGGGGGTGCACTTGGTCTGGTGTTTAAGTGGGTGGCACATGTCAAGTGGCAACCACATGAATGCCAGGACCCAACGTTTCCCAGCAGAGAATTGCAATGTGACAAGATGATCAATGTTATTCACTTCATCTGTCTGTGGTTTTGACATTGTGGCTGATCTGTGTATATCTCTGCTCATCATGGAGTATTATAAACCATTTCATAAATGTTTACATACTGCTTTTGAATGCTAAATAAGGGGATTGAAAATAAAATGACGCCATTTCATACTCTAAAGCTGTTTTTATGTTCACACTCAAAAACTTTGGATTTTTTGAAATGATAAGCCCTGACATCATCAAAAATATCCTCCAGTCATAAGAACAAAATGACAAAACTGTTTAGCATGCCCAAGAACACCACTTGATTAAAGATGAAAATTGAATCATTAATATTTTGGTAGAGTCCAGAAAGCACGTAAATAATCTTGCAATCCACGGGTAGCTACAACATCTCCAGTATCTTATGTTAATTGTTAGAGAAGGAAAATAGGTCAAAGAACAGCACTGATAGTGTTTAACAGGGCAAGGCCCTTATTAGATTTATCACCATTGTTGGTGGTTAATACCAGCTTCCCCTACTCTCATGTCTTAATTTAGCTTTTGATTTTCATAATGAAGTAAAACACCTTAAGGCATTTGCTAAATGTAATTAACACATATGTGCTTTTTCTGTTGTTATCATTCTGCAACATGCATGTGTTAAACTCTTAGGATCTAATGTATATTCTTACATGACCTGTGGCTCTGGCATTACGTAAACAAGGTGATTTGTACACAATATGGTTTCTAGGGACAATGAAGCTTGATAGAGGGCCAGGCTAACTGTGACACCTTTAATTGGGACTAGCTGTCATTGTCAAAGTGATTTATGATATAATTAATGAACAATTAGATGACATATTAGGGTGGTCTTCTTTGTTTTGCTCAGGATTTGTTTTAAAGTTTTTTTCTTGCTCAATTTATTTTCAACAGTCTCTCTGGTTTCAGGCAAGACTAAGGGCTAAAGACACTAAATGTTAACAGCATTCATTAATATATTTCTAACAAAACAACATTTAAATATTGTTATGTTGTTGTTAGTTATAAACTGACTTTTGTTTTGTTGTAATGCTTTGTGTACGGCTCATGTTCCTAATAAACTGAAAGCTCCTGAGAGTTGGGACACTTACACTGAATTTCCATTTGAATATCTTTTAATTCCCCTCAACAATACAAAATTACAATGCAATTTTTCATCCTTTTATGAATAACTTGTGCCTATGACAATGAGTATGTTATTTCAAGTTAATTAAAACACAAATTAACCTATGCCCTTGGAATTTATCCACTTTGGCGCCTTCAAAGCACAACAAAACCCCTCCGTTTCTTTGAACCTGTGCGAAAGAGGGCTGGAGCTGCATACTTCCTCGCCCTGGCTTTCTCAGACTTGACAGAAACAGCGGGAGATAATCAATAAGCTTTCCCACCACCTCCAAGAAGATGAACTTGGAGCATACCTCACTACCTGCAGCCTTAATTTCTCTCACGAGGTTCAGCAAGGGGACTCATTAGACTAATGCACCTTCGGTAATTACTACTACCACAACTGCTATATAACACCAACATGAAAAAAAACTTGTGTTTTTTACTAATGGCCAGATCAGCTCAGGTTTGTTAGCCGATCGATCACCAAAGTACCAAATCAAATAGACTCCACAAAGCTGCATGCGTGTCTCAAAGACAGTTAAACAAAGAACTGGACTCTAGCCTACTTGATAAATTTTCAATTATGTTCAGCTCATTGACAAAAAGAAAATGTGGCATTATACAACCATGGATACATTCAATTTATACTTAATTGCATCATACCAATTTTTCTAAAGTGACAGTTCTGATTACACACATATGGTGGATGCCATGACATCGAGGTAGACAGACAACTGCAGAGCACTGTTCGAGAACAACAGACAACAGAACTGAATCTTTTTAGTGAGATGTTAGCGCCATTTCAAGTCATGATTGTACCACCATAAATGAGTGTTTCTTTTGGTTAAGACATCAGTGGCATTTTCAACCTACCACTCTGTTATACCTAAACAACAGAATAAGTCAATTTCTACTGACTTCCTAAACAACACATTTGACTGTCTTAATGGTTGCCATTTAAACACCTCCTTAACGTTATGAAACAGTCACAGTTACGCCTTAAAACCATCTGGTTAGGTTTAGGTAACATAACTAGGTGGTTAGCTTTGGAAAAAATATCTTGGTTTGGTGTTAAATATGTACTTTTGTTACTTACATAACGTCATGCCATTAACGTCATGCCACAAATGTCACGTCACAAATGCCACTAGCCATGTGTGTCACACTTACTATCATATTATGCTACTTTGTTATTGAAAGAAGTCAATGCTAAATTTTGGCCATGCACACCGGTCTCCTGGGTGAAAGTCTTGTGTTCGTTTGACTGTCCCGCCCATTCTATAGATCAGGGGTTCCAAATTGGTGCAGCCACGTTGCCCAGATTACTTTGTAGCCATTAGTTCAAAGTTTATTATATATTCAGCATCATACTTATGTTTGGCCATGTCGTAGAGCTAGTTTGCTGTCTCTGTTAAGTGGCTGTTCATTATTCACTCACTCTACAGCAGGAAATGGCACTTCAAAATAAGAGCTCTGTATTGGAAGATCACTGTACTTAAAAATAAAGTATGTTGTTTACAAAGTTGATACGTCACTTGCGGTCCAATAGAATAGACCCGCAACCAAGTCTTGGACCATTACCCACCAGTTGGGAACCACTGCTATAGAGACTTTGTTCGTCTTTATACAACATTACTTAGACTTTCTTGCTTTATCGAGTACGTCATCCTCTTCCTCCTCTGCTTCCAAAATTATTACTATAGCCACTAGAAGGTGCCATCTTACAATAAAAGTAAGTATGAGTTGTAACTGCTTGCACTGTCGACCTGTATGACCTGTTCCAGCCTTGACTTTGCAACCAAAACCAGTTAATTTAAGTCAATACAAAATCTTTTTCTAACTGCAGCAAGTGCCACACGATACCCCTAACCCTAACCCCATAACCCTAACACCTAACCCTAGGCTAGGGTAACATACAAATGGTACACATCCATGAAAGGCTAAAACATACAATGCCAACACTTATTCTGGTGACTGGGTTGGATTTTTCAGATTTTATGATGGAAAGTTCTAATTAGCATCTAACCCACAACTTGTAAAATGTTTTGGATAAGAAAATGTGAAAGAGAGTGATAATTGGAGGATCAGCTAGCTTCTGTTAAACAGGCATTTTCTTCTATCCCTCTTACATGTTTCTGGCCACGATAATGAGAAAGGTTTCTGTCTGAACACTGACAGCCCTGCTGCTGTGAACACAACTGAGCAACAATGAACATATGCAGCGTATCAATCAGAGGGAAAAGATGTCTCTTTTTTTCACATGTGACACAGTGGCACTTCACTGGCAGCGCTAAAGAACCCTGGGTGGATACAATATTAGTGTTCTCTGCCTTTTTTCTCGCCGATTTTCACTCCAGCGCTGCGATATCCATCTGAGGAGTCCCTCCGCCACACTGTTGGTTGAATGTCAGTGTGGTTGAGAGATTAATCGGTGGTCACCTGCTGTGCGTTGTCAATTGAACGCCTCAGGAAGAGCCATATCAGCATAACAGGAACCCATTTTCCGACATATGTCATACTCTACGAACAAAACCGGCCCTTGTTTTCTCTTTTCAAAGGGGATCTCTGCCTCTTTGCTTGCTGTGTCTAAAGATTAGAGTTAGCGTCGGGGCAAACTATGAAGCACAGTGGCAACCTGGCACTGCAGGCTGCGGGGGGTGGATGAGGTGTGTTTGAAAGGGAAACTATCAATACAGAGCAAGACACAGCAGGAGACAACAGCTACCCGCCGGCTATCGGCTCATTACAGGCAAAATAAAAGGACTCCTCAGAATGCATTTGAGTTCTTCACATCTCAAGGGACCACAGAGATGGACGCACCTGGAAAACAGCGTATTAAAGCCACTCTCGCCACCTTAATCTTAACTGGTAAAAAAGAGGACTGTGGAAAATGTGTAAGATTAGAAGCTGTTTCGAATCCCTTTATGAGTGCAGCAACATCTAAATGGTACTGTTTTTCTAAGAACTATTCACAGCTTCAAAATACATTTTACTGAGCTTGCAGTTGCTCCAGGAAATGCCTAAGGATGTGCCAACGGCACTTCATCCATGGTCATTACATAAATTTAATAAGGGAAAGAAAAACCAAGGTTAGCAGATTTCCTAATGAGGCCTGATACATATACAGTCATTTTACATGTCATACTGGCTGTCCATTACTCAACAATGAAGTCCAGCTGTCTTCCATAGAAACCTGCTGGTAAGTCAGGCTCCCTGTGGATAAGATATGATGCGTCATCTATAAGAGGTGTAATCTTATAGAACAGGCAGGATGTGGGAAAGCTTTCAGCTTCTATTTAATCATTTTTCCTGTTTCATTATCAAAGGAATTCCCTGGTGTTACTAACCTTTTCCTATTATATATTCATGTGTCTGCTAGCAGACATATGTTACATTAATCCTCCGCTGTAATGCGTATAAAGTCCTGACACATTAGGTGTTAATTCTATGGTGATTAAGTGAGAGGTTGTGTTAAACTGAGGCAATGCACTGCTCACATGATGCAAAATAACTTTGATGAGGCAACCTTTCACATGAGTGTTATGTTCATTTGATTCAGTCTATGCTTTCTGATGTCCAGAAATGACGGGTGGATACATGTTATTGTTCTGTAACCCTCACACAGTCGGAAGGTAGAAAGAAAAAGATTCAAAAGTTGGATGAATATCACAGAAGAAGAATAACATCGACCATACTGATGCAATGTTTAATGCCTGCTTGGATATTCTGGAATTTTTTTTTTTTTCTTTTTTCGTTCAAAGAATGGTGAATAAAAAGACATGAAAGCCACACAGCTCACACACATAGGCCTCTGGCTTTAATACTCTTTTTCGTCTTAAGAAATTCATTCCTTTTTTGCTTTTGTGTTAAAAATTCTCAAATTATAGTTGTCCTCTCGTTCTACAACCCATAAAAGCACAAAACTTTGGTCAATATGCTTCCTGTTTACTCTGGTTTGTGATAAGCTGCATACTGATAAGATTAAACTTCCAGAGAAACTGGCAAGTATAATCACATTGGTTGCTTACAATGTACAGTAAATGCTCAAAACTCTCGGGTTACAAATTAGTGTATCTAAGGGATGAGGCTGTGGATCCAGCAAGTAATTTTAACACCTGTGATCAGAAGTTGTTTTTTTTTTAAACAGCTACCTTTAGTACTGACAGGATGTAGGCGTTTACTAGTTTCATTTGCATGACTTGATTTGTTAATTTAACCTGTAAAAATCTAGCTGGAGCCAGCAGCTGTTATCTTAGCTTAGCATAAAAACTGGAAACAGTTGTCAGGCAACCAGCAGAGATGCCAGGATGTTACAGGAGGGCTCTGTGCAGTATGTTAGCTGTTCCTAGGACTGCACTCTTCTGGACAGAGACCTCAGATGTTGTACCTGGAATCTGCTGGAGTCACTCTCGCAGTTTGGGGGCCACAACCCGAGTACTCTAATTACCACTGGCACCAATGTTGCCTTTACCCCCCACATCTTTTCTAGCTCCTCTTTCAGCCCTTGCTATTTTTTGAGCTCTTCGTGTTCTTTCTTCCTGATGTTGCTGTCGCTCAGGATTGCTATATCTATCACCACTATCCTCTTCTGTTGTTTGTCCATCAGCATGATGCCTGGTTAGTTAGCTATCACCAGTTTGTCAGTCTGGATCTGGAAGTCCCACAGGATCGTAGCTCAGCCAATCTCAACCACCTTAGGAGGTGTCTTCCATTCTGACCTTGGGACTTACAGCCCATACTTAGTGCAAATGTTCCTGTACACTATGCCAACCACTTGGTTATAGCATTCAATGTATGCTGTTCCTGCCTGCATCTTACACCCTGCTATTATATGCTGTCTCAGGAGCATCTTTGCACAGCCTGCACCTGGGGTCCTGTCTGCTGTGGTATGTATACAGTGTGAGACTATTCCTCTTAGAGAGATTTGGAGGTGGTGGCAGGAGGATTTTATTAGGATTTTATTGTTTTCCATTAGTTGCTATCTTTGTGTTAAGCTAAGCTAATTGGCTGCTCCAATTTGACCTGAGACTGGTATTAATTTTCTCATCTAACTCTCATCAATAAAGTAAATAAGCGTATTTTCCAAAAAAAAAAAAATTGCTTTGAATATCTAAACTTGGCACTGGCACTGAAGTAAATGCCATCAAAACAAGACAGAGAGCCATAGGCATGATTAACTGCATCTTAAGAGAAAGAATTAGTTGAACACATTCACTGTGTTTGAGCCATCATTAATAAAACATGAACACCAACATTCACTTAGTTAAGAATAAGCAGACTGTTGAAAGCGTTTAACTTGATGGTGGACGGTCTTGTGGGAAGTGAGAATTGGCAATGTTGTTTTTTTACTAAGTAACTCATTTGTTAAGCTCAAGTGAATACTGTGTGATAGAAAAAATGAAAAACATAATTTCTGTAGTGTTTGTAGACGTTTAATAATTACTCCAAATCATTTGTTGTTTGATTCTCAGCCCAGTCTTCAGAAGAAAATGTTGGCATTATTTGTTTCCATAAACTACATATTTGTCACATTTGTAGTTTCATGACAAAGTCCAGATGACTATTAATTAAACTGACTTGGTCATGGGGAGGTGAAGGGAATGAATGGTAGATGGCCTGAGATCTAGGCAAGAGTGTTGTCCAGTTACAGACCACTATTCAAGACAAACAAACAAAGTGAGACATTGGCAGTATTTCCAGCGACATTTGTGCCACCAAAACTGGGCGTTTTTAAAGAGACATCAGTGGCATCTCCAACGTCAACTGTGCCACCACAACTGGCTGATTTTTTTCCAAGTCAGGGGCAGCATTTCTGGAAATTATGCCACCAACACTGTCTTTTTTAATGAGACATTGGTGGCATTTCCAGCAGCAATCCTACTGTACCACCAAAACTGGGTATTTTTTTGGCAAGACATCAGTGGTATTTAACACGGCAACTGTGCCACCTAAACCAGCTGTTTTTTATGGGTGGCATTTCCAGCACGATTGTACCATCAAAACTGGAGGTTTTTTTTTTTTAGCAATGGCAATTGTGCCACCAAAAGCGGTGAGACATGGGTGGCATTTCCAGCTGTGATTGTGCAACTAAAACTGGGCATTTCTAGCAGCTATAATGCAACCAAATCTAAGTGTTTTTGGTGAGGCACTGGTGGCATTTCTAGCAACGACTGTGCCACCAGACTGGGTGTTTCTTAGTGAGACACTGGATGCAGTTCCAGCAGCTGCTGTGCTGCCAAAACTGGGTGTGTTTAACTGAGACAAGGGCTGCATTTCCAGCAGAAATTGTCCTAACAAATCTGGGTGTTTCTCAGCAAAACATGGGCGGCATATCTAATGGCAATTGTGCCACCAAAAGCAGGTGTTTTTTGAGCAAGACATGGGTGACATTTCCAGCTGTGACTGTGCCACTAAAACTGGGTGTTTCTGAGAGACAGTGGCAGCATTTCAAGCACCTACAATGCCACCGAATCTAAGTGTTTTTTGGTGAGACACTGGTGGCATTTCTAGCCACATTTGTACCACCAGAACTGGGTGCTTTTTAGTGAGACATTGGAGGCAGTTCCAGCATCGATTGTGCTACCAAAACTGGGTGTGTTTAAGTGAGACATGGGCTGCATTTCCAGCGGATATTATGCTACCAAAATTGGGTTCTTTTTAGCAAGACATCTGAGGCAGATCCAACAGCAATAGTGCCGGCAAAAGTAGGTGTTTTTTTTAGCAAGAAATTGGTGACATTTCCGACGGCAACTGTGCCACCAAAAGCAGGTGTTTTTAGTGAGACATGGCATTTTCAACAGCAATTGTGTCACCAAAACTGGGTATCTTAGAGAGACAGTGGCAGCATTTCAAGTGGCCATAATGGCACCAAATCTAGATGTTTTTTAGTGAGGTACTGGTGGCATTTCTAGCCGTGATTGTATCAACCAGGTGTTTTTACGCAGCAATTGTGCCACCAAAACTGGGTGACATCATTCACTTATTTATTTATTTATTATTTATTCTGATGACTGGGTTGTCAATTCTTGACTATAATTCCTGTCCACAGTCCCACAGAAAACTCTGTTATTTAGGTATTTGAAAAATGTGGGGTTTTTTGCTCAGAACATTGCTGCTGTTAGCAGTAGTTTCTTGGCGTAAATAACTGGTTTGCTTTTTACAAGTCAATTGGTTTTAGAAATGTCACAGTCCTTAGCTTTTTTTCTTTTTTTTTTGGAAAAGGATTTTCACAGTTCCTATTCCAGTAGCTAACAGACTGCACAAAGTGCTCCTTGGAATAAAGATTTCCTCGCTTTCACCACTTCCACCAGCCTACTCCCTGTGTCACACACACTGTGGATTATACATGTGGCTGTCTTGCATATGAGATACCATACGTGATGTTGCGGCGCGGAAGTGAGCAAGCAGCAGAGAGAGATAAAAGTGAGATATCACATCAAGGAGATACATATTTAATCCAAAGCAATAATGTATTATTAGCCTTCTAATGTATTATTTCCTTTTAGTTCCCCCTGTAGCTTCTTTCAAACTCTGCCATATAGGGAAGGTTTGATATCAGATTTTCCAGCTGAAAAGAAAAGTTCAAGAGTATGTGATTATATCGTGGAAGTGTATCCTGAAAATGCTGATTTGATATCTTTTATTGGAGTTTGTCAGAGGAGTTCCACATTGCCTCCATTTCATAGATTTTTTTTTCAATTTACAGCTGTGGGAAATTAGATCGAGGCTGCATCTCAAATCCCATCTCGCTCTCTAATACAGCATGTTAGTGGTACTGTTGAGTTGTTCCTGGATGATGTGATGAATGCCGACATTCAGCTGAACAGGGAGCTTGTGGAGAGAGTCCTTATTGCATGACGGAGGAAGATGAAGAGAGAGAAGAGAGAGAGATGGTGCATACAGGAAAAGAGGAAAAACAAAGTTGAGTGCGGTAGATGAGACGGAGAGGGACATATAACACAAAATGAACAATAAGTGAGCTGAAAAGAAAAAAGGACAGATTGAAAAGATGAGGAAAGTGTAGTCTTTGAATTAAATTTAGCTACAATGCAATTAGAATCAGAAGAAGACAGAATATACGTCATTAATAATAACTGAGAGATGGAGCTTGGGTAAGGCTCTGTGCTCTGCTGTGACTGCGGTAATTGCATCAAACCTTAAGATAAACCAACTGTCAAGAACAATATGTGTTCGCTACAGCATATTAAAATTATGTTTGTTGGCATGAGTGTGAAGCAAAAGGGCTTTGAGTCGAGTTTATGCGCTCCCCTCTCTGTGCATGTTTGAGGGGAAACTGAAAAACAGCTAAATTGCTATGTTCTGAGGTTTGCTCCTGTGAAACCTTGGTAAACTGCCTGAAAAAAAAAAAAAGATTTAACCATGACTGACTCTCTGGAGAGAGGGAAAATAAAGTTAGCTTTATTATTGTGAGTGCGTATATGAGGGGAGCAAAGGGGAGGATAGTAAGAAATGAAAAACAACTAGCTCCTTTCACCGTCTTAAAAGCACGTTGACACACACGAAGCTTTCATTTTCTTTCTTCTTTTTTTCCTCCCTGTGACTCAGACCAAAGGCTATGTCTTTATCTGGCCCTTCTGTGCACCACATAACTACACTGAACACCATATTTGATCAGTGTCTCCACAGGAGGCTCTTTTGCCCTCTCCCACAGCTCCATCTCCGGCCCCAGTGGCTCAGCACAGAGCCCACATCAAGAAGACCTCATCATAACTGTCATTGTTTTCACTCCGTCACTCCGGCTCTGACTTTCAAGGACTTGCCCTCACCTCAATCACTACCTTTTCCCTCACACAATAAGCCCTAACTGCCATAATCAGTGGTTATCTATCTGCTACTGCCTCTTCTTGCTTTCGCTCTCCAGAGTTTTTCCGTTTTTTTTTACCATTTTGTTCCCACGTCCGGCCGCAGTTCCTGGTGTGGTAAAAGGAGAGTAATAAGTAAGACTGGTTCTTCCACGCTGGGCTAATGACAAGGACACGCTGTCCCGATGGTCCGTGTACTCTCCGAAGAACAACTGTCCAAGGAACAGGAGGTAACGGGGTCTAATCAGTGGAAAATGGAACAATGGTGTTGCTGTTTCATGCCTTTGACTGAAACACACCAAAGGAGAGGTTTCAATCCAGTGTCCCACATGATAATATCAAAGGCATACATCAAATATCAGGCTTTCATCAGCCGAGTGATAACTGTGTTTGGAGAAAAACAATGAATTCTGATACCAGTAGAAAAATGTGTTTGATTTCCCCCACTACGTTTGATATACACAACTTGTGGACACATGTTCAGGCTGTCAGACAGAGAGGGGGAACAGAGTGACACAGCAGAAGCAGTGAGGAAGATTTATATGGTTTATCACCTTAAAAGGTTTATCACCCTTTTAAGGTGATAATTGCATTGGTTTTTGTTTACTAAAGAACTGTACCAAGATCTTGTGTTGGTATATAAAATGGAGGATAATCAGTCTCTTGTTAAGCTGTATTTCAGGGCGTTCCTGTTCAGAGATGCAAATTATCAGACAGGAAATGAAAACTAATACAAATGCAGACAAAACTGTGTGACATTTAACCGACACACAGAGCAGATGAGGGACTGTAGCCTGGTCTATGCGCCACATCACAAAAATAAAGCCTTCTTTTTACACTCTTACAATTTGAGATCCAGTGAAATATGATTGAAGCAGCTACTAATAGTCACTGAGTATGACGCTGTATTATTTTCTTTATCTGTTTACAGAAATCATCTAGTCGAAGGAGTGAAATGTTTTTCAAATTACTGATTTTTCACATCTCATTCAGTCACTGATCTTTTTTGTCGAGCTGAATGTAATTGAACATTTCCTCACGTGCAGCCTTCCTCTTGTGAGTTGATGCTTGCAGTTCCAAAAATGTCTTCACTTCAACAAATATCACAGGTCCAAAACAGCCCGGCATCAGATCTTAATTAGCTGCACTTGATGCAAATCAGATAAACTGTGTCTGGGCTCATGTTGAATGTGGGGATGGAGGCATGTGGTTGTTTTTTCTGGAGAGGCCAGTGTGTTAAATAGCTGTTCTTCTTTTGTAAATCATGTTGTATTGTAATATGTTGTGATTTTGTGTGGCTGCTACCCTGGCCAGATCTCTCCTGTCAAAGAGATTTTCGATCTCCATGCCTGCTGTTAAAATCTCAAAACTTAGTAAGGAACTAACTAAGTGAAAAAAGCTGTGGTGACACAAAGTTATTGTCTTAAGCATGATTTGTGGTAGGGCACTTGCTCCCTTTGATGAGGGTTGCTCGACAGAAACAACATATTTTCAACAGAAAAACGAGTTGTTCGACACTTTCCTTTCATGTCCCACACCTGGAGAACTTTGTACCATCATGGACACCGTTATATGTTGGTACGCAATGTTACTGGGTAGTCACATGCACCTCTTTGACACATCCTCTGGAGTTTTGTGTATCGTGGTGTAAGCAACACAGGGCTGGATACGGTTGACCAGATCAACAAAATGGTAGGTAAATGTCCGAATAAAACAAAAGTGCATCTTCTCGTCCATTTCCATGTTAACCTTGTAGCTTCCTTACTCGGTACAATGGACATTGGACACACCGGCAGCAATGGCTTAAAGATAGAGCAGGTCGTCCACTAATTGGAGGATCAGCGGTTTGATCCCTGGCTCCTCCAGTCCGCATGTCGAAGCATCCTTAGGCGAGATACTGAACCCCAAATTGCTCCCGATAGCAATTCCATCAGTGTGTGAGTATGTGTGAATGGTAACAGGTGGCACTATGTGAGTGTGAATGTGAAATGTGTGTGTGTGAATGGGTGAATGTGACATGTAGAAAAGTGCTATACAAGTGCAGTCCATTTACCAATTACCATATACCAAAGACCTCCTTTTCTTGCCCCCTGCTGTCTTCTTAGCAGAAGTGTAGGACATCCTCCTCGTAAATTGACTCACTAATTTAATTACATACCTCTATTACCAAAGTGCATAGGGATAGATTGTAGCACAAATATAGATACAAAATAAACAGCTGTCAGAAGGCTTTATGTACTAATTGGGATGATATAACTACAAATGTAACAAAACAAGCCGGCTTGATGTCAGCATCTGGTTACCATGGAGACGACTGAAACCATTTACTGAAGCATGAGTTGAAAATGTTGCACGGTTCTTAAATTTCTGTCAAAAGACACTTTTCAAAGGTGTTGAGCACCCTACCAGTCATAAGTGTCGTCTTTTCCTGGTTTAAAAGGCATTACAGTAAAGTGATGTAATTTCCTAAACTTCCCAGACTGTTCTAGCTGCTCTTTAATTTGCATTTACCCACTGATGATTATTTATCAAAAATCAAATTTTGGAAAAATTTTGTAAAAGCACCAAGGGTCAACCCGACAACATCGTAGCAATATCACTATCAGAGTCGTGATATTTGATTTTCTCCGTATCAACCAGCCCCACCTGATGGTGATTTAATGAATATCCCCAAGTGTGTGTCAGGACCATCTCACACCGTGTCACCAACCCACTCCAGTCACACACAGTCCAGCCTGCCTCTGGATAAACCTCCAGCATGTATTATATTGTCAAGGGGATCAATTAAAATGAGATCTGTGTTTCATGCTGCAATTTTTCTGTTGGATCTTTGTACCATTAAGTCATTAAACCCACAAGACAGTAAATCTGTGTGCCTTTGCCCCTTTCAATACGCTGCTGACACTAAACGTTTCACAGTCTACACTGTATCCGCTATCTGTCAGAGCTGTGCTTCTCTTTGAAGAGAAAACATCACATTGGAAACACTAATCATGTGTGCTAACCTGGAGGGATTGTAAATGCTCTTATCATGTTTCTATACATAAACAAACACAGGCGCACACACACATTTTTTATCTTCTGCTTCTGCATCCCCCTGGCTAGGTCATATTGTATTAAAAGCAGCATGAGGTTGTGTTGGGGGGACCTCAGTCTGGGCTGCCTCCTCCAGTGCCCATGTCATGTCTGGTACTGCCTGGGACCACAATCCAATCAGACAGATGGAGGGCTGTTTGAGGAGCAGAGAGAGGCTGCCCCCCCTTTGCCAGTAAATACTGGCAGCTCTTGGATTTAATTACATTCACAGTATGGTAAACGGAACAGTGCCACAGGCCCCAGAATACACCTCTGCTTTGCACAGCAAAAGCCGAGCATCTCGTGAGTGACTTCTTTTCAGGAGAAGATTAATGAAGAGTTACGCATGAGTGCAAAACAAGGCTACGCTCCGACGCTGCGCAGCTATAAAGTCTGAGATTTAAGGGATTGGGTTGTGTGCTCAAAATTAAATATTCAACAGCGAAGTTTGAAGTGTCCACTGCAGACTTTGACTGACACCTGTGTTGCTTTAAAGTAAGGGTCAGGGAGGGACTCAGTGAGAAAAAAGCAAGTTGAGAGTTTCTGTGTTCCTTCTAAATGAGCCAAAAGTGGAGTTCAGCGTGGGTTATTTTCACCCTGCCCTGCGACTTTACGCTCCAGTAGCAGTGCACGCTCATCATGTGCTGTTAGTACACATCCTGCCCTCACCCCCGTGCGACCCTGACTCTGCTCGGCAGGCTCAGACCCAGACAAATTACTGTGTCTCCAAGCTGCTCTCTCCTCTGCGCCAACCATTTCCTCTTATTTCTACCCCATTCCCTGAAGAGGTGTCTGTCTGTCCGCTAATACCGGTGCGGCAGCAGCTTTCCACCTGCAGAGTCATTGGACGGGTTCCCATGAAGGTCACAGCTGTCAGATCATTACATGAGAGGATTGGGTCCAGGTTTACATTGCTGCCAAAACAACCACTTCATCACCGCTGGGGAGGATGTGAAGGTGGCACTTGAGCATCTCCAACATCGGATCTTCCAGGATGTCTGAAAGCTGGAAATGTTGGAAAAACAAGTTACCGGCTCCCACTGGCTCCACGGTGGGCTGACATGGCTGCACCTCACTCTTCATTAGGGTGGCCTCCTTGTGTGTTTTTTTGGCAGAGGAGAATTAGAGCTGTATCTGATTAGGAAGGGGAAAGCAGAGCAGAGCCCTTGAAAGCCTAATTGATTAGACTGTCTTTTTTTTATCCCTCTGCTCCCCTCTCCACACACCTCCTCTTAAATAAAGTGAGATGAATACAAATACAGGCAATGCAGGACCACACACCTGTCACCTCTGAGCTGCCAATTTAAACCTTACGCTCCGCCGCTAACAAGCTCGATTGCTGGCAAAGCTTTAACATTGGATTTGTAAACTTTTGCCTTTTTCGTCAAAAAGTTAAAGCCACATAAAGCATTTGCAGCAGAAAGACATTGCTGAAATAACTTAGGAAAAAGAGGCATGGTAATGTTTTTGGCATTAAATTCAAAATGAAAGGCATTTTAATGGAATAGCTGCGAGAGACGGGCAAACCAAGGCCAGCTCAGTTAAAGTTGTTTTCGTGGAGGGGGGACATTGATTCTGGGCAGACGGGAATGTTGAGAGCAGCATCGGCAGTACAGCTAGCTAAATCAGCTATGCTCACATGGCTGCACAGAACTGAATGAGCCAGCGGCTTATCAGGACAAACAGACAGCACATTTTTAATGAATAATTAAAGCTAGTGAAAACATTGGCGTGTATCTTCAGCAATTCTGCTGATGTCATTGCACTCTTAGGGAAACTTGACACTATATGCAAAAACAATCCAGCCCAGTCATTGTCAGCTTGCAATGTGATGGCTGTCATTGGCAGGGTTAAAGTACCAACACTAAGACAATATGACCTGGGAGAATACTTCCTGATGATTTCAACAAGTATTTGCAGTCAATTAATACAGTCGGTTAATGCTCGGCTTGAATGTTAAGTTCGAGTCCATTTGCTGCTCAGTCTCTCTGTCTTTCACCAACAGCACTCTGTTTGCCTGGAAATGAAAATAATGCTGGTGCCAAACTGAGACCAAACTCACAACTATCCCAAACTATCTCTGTATTCATTAGTGCAGTATTTAAAAAATATGGTGTGCTACTAATAAAAAGAAATACAGGATTTGTGTTATGTTATAGTAGAGTTCACTGTGCTTTACAGGCATTACAGTGCAAATGGATTTAAAAAAAAAAAAAAGAGTGTTTTATGTTTCATTTATTTCCATTGCTGTTGTCAAAGGCCACAGCCCTACCCCTCGTTATTGAGAGGCACCCTCCCCCTTGGACCAGGGTTACAAGGGGTAAGGAATAAAATCATCCCCTATGCAATGGGACAACTGTTCAACAGATGTGATGAGAGTTGCCAGACAGTGCAATATGACGTCTTCTGGTTTGGTGATTTTTCTTGCGTGGGCTGTCAGCATCCTTTAGACACCTGCAATTCATTTACAACTTAAGTTTCATGCTATCAACTGAACAAACAATTGCTGCTTCATTACCAGGTCACAAGCGATATTCTGTAAGCTAGCGTTAGCCACCCATGCTCCTATCCTGCCAGTCTACACTGATATTAGAGGAGCGGCAACAAATGCAGCAACTTTGCTGCTGGACTTAGGTTAGATTTCGGGGGTATATGCCATCAAAAGAAGGACAAATGGACTGCACTTGTGTAGCACCTTTCTAGTCTTCAAACTACTCAAAGCGCCTTTTACACTATGTCACATTTACACAGTCACACACTGGTGGCCAAAGCCACCGAGTAACCATTCACACGCTCTCACAAACCAATAGAACAGCCATCGGGAGCAGTTTGGGCTCAGTATCTTGCCCAAGGATACTTCCACAAGAGGAAGCAAGGATCGAGCTGCCAATCTTCTGATTAGTGAATGACCTGCTGTACCCCTGAGCCACAGCTGCCCCAGGGGCATAGACAAATCTGCAAAATGTGGGACTGTCATGCACAAATCAGCAATAACAACATAAGAATAGCTAGCTAGTTAGCCAACAAGACATCAGCACAGTGCTACCAATATCGTGTTATGCTTGTTATAAAGAGAAGGGCCACAGAAAATTGAAACATCGTGAAAGTAAGATGCTATGCTAGTCATAATAATTTTCAAATCTTTACTTATAAAGTATGAGTTGGTTTTTCTGTTGCTTGTGCAGCCATCTCACACTTGGTTTAAAGTTTATCTCTGGAAAAACCTCCATTTGAAGGACCATGTAGCCCTTACACTTAACCCAAAGCCTCTATCCTAACAAGCATTGGGACACCCGACCTTAGACGTGAACACACAAACGGAAGGGGTAAAGGCCAAGTTATAAGGGCAAAGGGTGTACTGGGATTGGGCCAAGACTACAAGGTCAGTGTGGTAGAACGAACATCTTTAACACCTGAACAGGAGACTTTTGTGAACACGATGTAGTGGATGAAAATGCCATACAGCAGTGAAATATTAGCCGAGTCCTCTCAAAACTGTGTCACAAAATAGAAAAAAATACAAAATAGAGCATATTCATGACACAACAGCTTCAGCAACAACAGTACAAGACAACATAACATCAAGTCATCGCATCAATAGCAACAGCGACAACAATACAACTACAACACTAAGACAAGCAACTAACATCTCTGCTTTTGGGTATCACTAAAGCATTTCTCCTTTACAGGGCTTTTAAACCTGCATTAATAAACATCTACACCCACAGAGAGCAGTAAGAGTTCCATTTCAGTTTGAGTGCAATGTGTAAATCACTAGGAACGCAGAGTTTTGCTGAGCCCTGACATGTAAATAACATCATGTTTTTAAATCGATGTGGGAATCACTGCTTTTAAACTGTAAGGAGGAAACATATCTTAGCACTTAATCAACACCATGGCTGTGAGCCTTGTGGTTAAAGTTAAAGTACTCATAATCAGAGCCTCGGGTTCAGTTACTGACAGGAACCTTGGTTGTTGCATGTCATCACGCTTGCTCTCTCCATCCACGTTTCCTGTCTGTCTGTACTATCAGTAAAGGCTATAATGCAGTAAACTGAATGGTGCTTGGTGCAATGCGTTCAGACTAAATGCATTTAAAAAATAGTCTCAAGTAATTTTTTGAGCCCCTAAATGAACGCACAGCAGCCGACCCTTGGGTAAGGCCCGCTCATGAATGCAGAATTGCCAATCAAATCGTAGCATCAACCAGCTTCAACTGGAGTCCGAGAGCTATACAGCTGAGCTCCGCAGACTCTCATGCAGTCATTTCAGATTTTCAGGCTCATTTTGTGGAAGCATGTCATGGTTAAACATTGTACCTGGGAGGCGTGAAATAATGATGCTCATTACCCAAAGAGGTTGGAAAGAGATATACATTAAACGCTATATGTTACTAAGTTAGCACTTCTCTGCTATGCAAGCTATCGAAGGGGACGTACCCTGAATGTATATGCTGCTTTTGCTTATTCATGATTGTAACAGAGAACAAAGACCTACCCAGCTTTACAGGAGCAGCGCTGCTCATTAATTGTACTGTCTTCTGTTTCGATCGCCAGGTGATAGGGTGGTTCGGCTTTAGCTTCTATCTTTGTTGACCCTTTGTCTGCTTCTCTCTAAAATCGTATTTTTTGTATTTTGAAAAATCTGCTATTTTCTCAGGGACTGTATTTAGTGGTAGTATGGGCTTCATGCTCACACCTGCAACTTCACCGAGTAACAGCAGTGAACTACAGAGGGGCGGGGCTTAGCGACGTGTCAATTGGCGTCCAAAAGAGTGAAATCGTTGCTATATGGTTCATTTTTTTAACAGGGTGATCATCAGTGTTCATCAAGTGTTTTAGTCCTTGAGGCATCTATTGATATGGTTAATCTTAAGATTTCTGTGTTCTTGCTGTGTAAAGCATCTTAAGGTGTTTACAAAGGTGCAATATATATTTTTAAAGTAACTTAAATTCTATCCTGCATAATTCATATGCTCATATTACCTGTGAGGATAATGTACAAGCCATATTGATATAACTTATTTTGTCAAACCGAGAAATAAGCTGAAAGAAAGCTGTTGAGCTTTTTTCTCTGATTTATGTACATTTTTCCAGAGGTTAAACTATTTTTGCGTTGACATGCTAATAGAAGGAGCCTAATCATACACACTGTTTGCTTTCTGCTAACACTGCGGGCCATGACATATCAATCATATGTTCTACTCTGTGATTACAGTGTTTTCAAATGTGATATCTGTCAACATACCATCAATTATTAACACATACAATTTATTGTCCCTGTTGTTTGCACTCCTAGAAATCATTTCATTTCTGTCTGTCTGGGTCTGTGTGTCCTCTCTCTGGCCTTTGGCTTCTCTCTGCACTCTGAATGCCAATATTTCAGCATTGTTTGTCTAGTGCAGAAAGCGTCCCACTGAGCGGGAAGGTGACCATCCCTAGTGTCTTTGAAGTCTGTGTGTGAGCGACAGAGACAGTGTGAGCGTTAGGTGTGAGGGATTGCGCGGTTTGCTGTGTTGTGTTATCTGCATTTCAGTTTGTGAAATGACTGGAGACACACAGAGATTGCAAACAGTGATAGAAACAAATCTGCATGGCACTGTATGCAGGCTTAAGGTAGATTAACTAAAACATCAGAGCTTTGCAGCAGCACTGTAGAGGTTATCTTCACTCCTGTCCTACATATTTGACATTATATCACTCTCACGTAAAATATCCCCAATGAACAGTTTGACAATAAATAAAAGTCTTGAGGGAACGCATCCATAAATGTGATATATTGTTGTACCGTGTAGCTTGTACATCCAAGGACTCCTGTTCTGACTGCAGAAAACAGGCTTTCCTATTCGGTATGAGAGAGCACTTAGACATATTGTTAAGACACTGATCCTCTTCCTCCTTGTTTCTAATTTTGTTGCAGAATTCTCCAAAGAGGCCATGTCAAACCCAGCTGAAGGATAATCAATAACAGGTAAGGACTATGTATTTCGATGCACATGCTTTTGAATTCAAAAGCTCAATTTTCTGCAGTGCTGTGACAAGAACAAAGAAGACAAACACTAACTATGTGTTTCATTCACCAAAAGAGAAGGAGACATGAATAAATAAAGTTTGAATTTTAATACAGATTGACCATAAGTGACTGTGACTTGTTTAAGAATTCAAAAGATTAAAATGCACCACCATGTAATAACGCATTTCACTACTTGGGCATGCAAATCCTCAAGTCAATAGCTTGTCACAAATACTTACTTTGTACTTGAGCTTTTATGTAAAAATGAATCGCAGACTAACCACAGCAACCTCTTTCATGCATGATATTCAAAAACTAAAGTATACTGCTTTAATATAAACTTTTAATGTGTACATTTGCTGTCCACTTCGTGGCATTTCCACAAAATAAATTCTACTATGTTGCCAATAAAAGCTTTGACACTGATGGCATAATAATGATGTTTAGTTCCGGTGACAGAGAGTGATCATAATCCACAGGAGGGTCGCCTTTTGACGTTGTCTCCCGTTTAATTTGTAATATATATACAAAGCCCCCTGCAGCACATTTATCTGTGCCTGAGCAGCTGAAAGTGGGACTCTTTCATTACTCTTTGCAGACGCTTGCCTTCCTTCTCTTTAGCCAGTCAGCAAACACAAGGCTACAAGCTAATCTTATCATCATTACATTATGTATTTGTGCTGCTGAGATTACCGACATATCCCCTATAGCTCCTAGAGGATATCTCTGTCTAAAGTAAACACTCCTTAGACACATAAACACGCACATTCAGAGGAGCAGGCACATATTCATGCACACAGCCCTATAGATACATGTGCTCGTGTGTGTGGGGTTTTTTGTGTGCGTGCTCACACACACAAAATACAATGTCAACCAAAGCAATTTAATGCAGTATAAATGAGATAGCTATTTACACAGCAAGGACTGTGATATTGCGTTGGGAAATGTTGCGTTCACACAGTTGATACACTCTAATATCACTCTTATACTCGGGCTGTCAGCATGCTGGGGCAAATGCATGAAAGATACTTACACTCTGCAAAGCACAGACCTGCAGTTTTTCCCCTGAGATAAGCATGACACAACTGCTAGCCAAGCAAGTCACTGCAAAAACTAAATAAACCAAAATATTCAAATATGGTCTTAGAATTGGCGTATGCTCATTTCATTGGCAAACACTGTATTTATCTATTCCATTTTTGATGCAGCACAAGCATCAAACTTAATGCCTGCTTAGCAACAAGTCCTCCAATCTACAACAAAATACAAAGCTTGTCAGTGTCTAAATGACAAATCTGATCGCACTGATGTGCAGAATGCCACCATAGTGCCTCCCCAAACCATTACATATGGCTGTTTGTGGTCACTATGGTTTGCTACTTGGTTTAGGCTAGATGAGGTAGATCATTTGGGTTTAAACAAAACCTGTTTACACCTGGTATTACTATGCGTCTTGGGTGATCCAATCACAAGCGGACAGCTCCAAGTGCTCCATAAGATTGGCAAGGACCCACTGAAATGTGAATCTACCATCCAGTCAGCTTACTCTGTTGTGATTATAAGATTCTAACTAAAGTATTAGCAGACTGACTGAAGCGCATGTTCGGCAAAATCATCCACTTGGATCAAACAGGGTTACTGGGGCTAGGCAACTTTATAGTGGTCTCTGACACGTGTTTAATGTGATCTATTTCCCAAGTAGCAATATTAGCCCGGCGCTTCAAATATCACCAGATGATAACAAAGTGTTCAACAAGATGAAGCATAAATATTTGCTTCTCACTCTCAGGAATTTTGGCTTTGAACCTGCATCCTTTGCCTGGGTGGATATATTACATTGATGTCCACAGGCTGCAGTCCGGATGAATATTATTGTGTCCAAACACCTCACTCTATTCAGAGGGACTAGACAGGGCTGTCCCTCATCCCCTTTTACTTTTTGATGTTGCCACTGAGCCCCTTGCAATCACACTAAGACAGGATGCTGGCCTGACTGGAAATTCACAAACAAACAAGCTTTCTTTTTACACGGATGACCTCCTTTTCCAGTCCGATCCCAATACGTCAATCATAAAAGCTCTAAAAGGCATTAGAGAGTTTGGGAAAATATCAGGATACAAAATAAACATAATGAAAGAGTCTGACTTTCCAAATTAATGAAATGAAGTGTGCCAAATGTCACTTGATCTCATTCCATTCACAATCAGCACAGTCAAATTCACTATCTTGGGGCGTCAGTACCCAGATGTTATAGGAACTTATATGAACATAACATGAACAGCCCTCATGCAGGCCAAACAAGATATGAATAGATGTGACAAATACACATCTATGTACATTTAGAGTAGAATGATTTCACAGATAAGAAAGGAATTCTCAGAGAGAGAGAGAGAGAGAAGAGGGAGGGCTCATTATGCTGAACTATATACACTATTATTGGACTGCTACTACCTATAAGCTACATTTTTGGATGGAGGGTTTGGGGGAGGAGACACATGCCCCACTGACATTTTGTATCTTGCTCAAGGATGCTTTGACATGTGGACTGAAAGAGCCGGGAATCGCACCCTGATTACGACGACCTGCTCTGAGCCACAGCCGCCCAACTTGTTAAGTGTGTTAGCATGCTAACAATTGGTAAGTGACATATGAACATCAAACAATGAACAGCTAAGGCTGATGGGAATGCCATTAGTTTTGCAGGTGTTTGGTCATAAACTAAAGCTATGGACAAATTAAAATATTGGTCTGATGACAGAACTACATACAAAGTCACGGGATCACCAAGTTACTTCGATTGATCCTAACAGGAATATGAATGTCTGTAATAAATTTCATAATAATCAATAATTAACAGTTATTGAGATAAGTGGTAGACTGACCAACAGGCTGACAGTGCCATCTGTAGAGCCATGAAGGTAGTGTGAAAAGTTGGTTGAGGTTTGGGGAGGTTACGGTCATGGTTCAAATTGTTGGTAGGAAGGAAAGGTCACAAACCAAAGGTCTCCCTTGCCTTTTCCATTCTGAACTTTTAGAATTATGTATAAAAAAAAACAGACAAGAGATGACAACACACAGGCCCCCAGCCCAAAAACCTACCAACAAACCAGAAAAAAAGGGAAAGCTGTATCTCATGAGTCCACAGCCGCCATGATGCCAATGCCCATACAGGCTAGAATTGTCCTTACATTGCCTCAATCCAGGTTGTACAGTAAATTGTATCTGAAAGGATACTGCTCATTAAGCCACACTCAAGATGGGCATATAAACTAACATGCAAGTTGATTTCTGATATCATCAATCTACTCCAAATAAAGACAGAAAATAATATCACTGAGCCACTTCTTAAAACAAGAGGCAAGATAAATTCCAAGTCTCCAAATTACCCTTTTAGCTACAACTATACAAAACATAAGGCCTGCTAGGTCTCATACAGCAGGTTAGGGAGCTTTCAGAACAACCCAAAACAGCATGTCTACAGCCTGGGTCAATTTGTTTCCCAATAATTATACCAAGTAAATTAATTATTTCCTCCAAAACATTTTCAACTTTAGGAAAAGCCCAGAAGAAAGGTACCCCTCACCTGATTACATTTGTCACAAATAGCTGACAAAAAAAATGAGCGTAATGCACAACATTAAACTGTACTACCTGAAATCTAACATTAATTGAACACATTTTGATCAAGTCACACAATTTCTTGGTTCAGCCCCCCCCGACCCCGTCTCTATGAGGTTTTGTGGTTCCATAACAACATCACGCCTGCTTCCACCTTTGTCAGGCATTTCAACAGACAACAAATGCTGTTTTCTCCTGCTCAGAATAGTAATTAGAAGATTTTGGAGATGCAGTTTGGCACACATGGATATCGCAGAAATGTCTGGACTGAACACTAAACAATTTCCAGTATTGAACATAATCCAGGGTTTTGTAGAATCCAATATCAGCGTTCTGTTCAGCAATAGGGTTGGTCTGCAAGTAAGGTCATGGTTTCTCAGCAAAACAGCTTCATACAAAACAATTCTAATATCCAAGTTTCTGTACCCAACAACATATCGCTTGTGTAATCTAATATGTTCTCTCAGTACAATACGTCTGCAAACATGGCTCACAGTAACCTACTTTTTACAGTGAAGGGCAGATTTTCTCTGGCTCCAGGTGTTAATGTGATAATGCCTGAGTGTCTGTCAGTCCCCTTGGACTGTGGGGCATGCTTTTTACAAGGCTGTATTATCCCTACCATAATGCTTCTCCACAAAGGACTCACACTGCCATGCTATAGCATTGTAAGGGGGAAATTGCAGGCTGCACTCCACTCCTATGTAACAACTTTATTCAGCTGTCCACAGAGCACCCTACCTGGTTTTCAAACAATGCTTACAGCAGATGGATTCAATTGAGCCAATTGAACAGCTCGGAGTACACAATGTACTGCAGCAAAGCTGGTGCATAAACGATAGGAGCAATCTGTGTGGCATCAATAGTGCTCGCTTGGTGTTACATCTTTTATCCAATGATGATATGCACTGGAAAAACTCACAGTGTAAATGTACATAAGTGAACACGGATGCTGTGTCTCAAATCAGGACATTTCTGTTAGTACACCTACATGTAGTACACTGTGTTCACTATGTGCTTAGTTGCAAAGTGAATAAATTCTGACAGGGTAGTGTTGTCTCAAACAGTGCTATTGCACATTGAATGCAACTTCACAGTCACAAAAGTTTGACTTTTTCTTCTGCTTGGCAAATTGCAACCTGAGCATTATCACCAACGTATGACGATTGTCACTTGCCAAAACATTCACTGCTAATTGTTTGCTCGTTTGACTTTTTCTGTATTTATTGTACTAAAAATGAACATGCTTTCACGGCACGTAATGAATGGCTCCATCACCAGCTGATCTACCAAGGTAATTATAGCTGCCACATTTTACAAACATTTACAAGTTGTCAAGCATCTGGCCACAGATCTAATACCAAGTATCTTCAAAAATAGGGATGACAACTGAAAGGTCCAGTGTGTAAGACTCAGGGAGATTTAGTTGCGTCTAGCGGTGAGCAACCAGCTGAAACTTCTCCCAGCTAGAATTCCTTCAGTGTTCTTTGTTCGGGAGGTTTGTACTGGGAGCTGAATTATCCACAGAGGTCTCTTCCTCTCCAAAACAAACACACTAGGTGATTAAGATCAGTAAAAACACTGAATTACGCAGCTTCCAACAACAAATCAGGTGTTTCTCCAATGCTCTTTAGCATGTCAGAGACAAGCTGCTAACCTAGCACCTGCTAATCTGCTCTTAGCCCTTATCCTTATCCACGAGGTTGTATAGCTTATGCCACAACATACATGGCTGTAGGTTCACTTTGTTTGCACATAGCACTGGTGCTACAGAGCTTTGAAGTCTGTGAGGACCAAAGGGGACAGAGCTTTTGCCACCAAGGCCCCGAGGCTCTGGAAAGACCTGCCCGAGGATATAAGGCTCTCTGAGTCACTGGTTTCATTTATGTCTCTCCTAAAAACATACTTCTGTCATAAAGCATATCCTGACTTAATCTGAGCTGTCAGTCTATTTTATTGCTATCTTCTTGATTTTAATGCCCATTTATTATGTTGATTTTAGTTTTGGCCTTCCGTATTTTACTAGATGACATTTTATGACATGTTACTTTTTTTATTCTTCTGTTTTAATTGTGTTCCACTTAATTGTACAACACTTTGTAACTGTATTTTGAAAGGTGCTACACAAATAAACTTTATTATTATCATTATCATTATCATTATTATTATTATTGTAGATTCAGAATATTTAAGTCAGTGTTATGGGGAATTTAAAAGTCATTTTCTATGACCCTTAAAATAAATATGGTACTGACAATGATGCTGTAAAAATGTATCTTCGTAAACAAACCTGTTGCCCACATCCAGGCGCCATTTTACCTGTCACACGGTTGACTGAACTACCAAGTAGAATCGCAATACATATATGTCACACTGTACAGCCCTGACATAAGTTGCATAATAGTGTTTCGAGATAATATGTTCTGCTGTTAGCTAACTAGCAAGCTAACGTCAGCATTTATGCTATTGTTTGCGGTACTGAATTAAAACAGAATTAACCCAATAACCAAACTGAAAAAAAAAACACAAATACAAATGTACAATGCTTTGGTGTTCATGCAATAGTCTGCTGAAACTTCACAAGTTTCAAATGTGTTTGTGGTCCTGCCCCATCCACTACATAGGCAACACGGCGGCCATTAAGGGGGAGACGTGTCCAACATTTAACGTTCATCTTTGTTGTGTCTTTGTCATTATGAATGCACCATCCAGTAACTTATAATGAACTGCACTTTGCCATACCTCTAAATATATATATACACTCAAAATTGCAAGTATAAGTACCAAAGATTTGGATTCGAGACACAGCAAGTGATTCAGGCAATGAGAAAAACTACTTTTACGTGACATCTTCCTTGTTTGTGTGAATGAATCTTTAAAAAGTGCAATAATCAGAAGGTCAACGTATTCTAAATCTGAAGAGTTACAGCACAAGGCAGGTCTGTCAGTACCTGAGGTTTCGTAAAAGGGCACATTAGATGTCCGTGGAAGTCAGAGAGGTTTTACTCCAGCAAGCACTGACTGCTATCAATGGCAATGCAGTATTTATAAATTAAAAATGACCTCCAACAGCTTGGAAAATGTTGTTCAAAATAACATCGACCACAGACAAAAGGCAACAGAAGTCCGTTTTCATTCTCTCACTGCAAAAAACTGATAATTGCCTCTGATAGTCCTTTAATTTTCAACTTCAATGACTCAGCTTTTTACTATATTTACAGTTTCTGTGGATTGTAGTATACAAGTCAAAGTATAAAGGAGTAAATTAAAGGCCCTTTTGTTTTGTTTTTTCAAAGAAATTATGGCTGGTTTGAAGATGTGAGGATTTCACGCAAAGCCACTTTGGATAAAAGGAATTCAAAATGTATTCAGAGTCCAGACTCCACTTCATTATTGGCCTGGGGACACAAAGCAGGGAGCAGAGCAGTTATTATGACCACAAATTAGTCTAGTACACATACAGAGACAGTACGTGGCTCCAGCAGATGACTAAGCCTCTGAAATTAGCTCTGTCAGATATGCAGAGCAGGTGATTGCAGCAGTGTTTGGTGGACTCTCATCTCTGTCCCAGCGCTCGTCCTGTCATCCTCTTATCAGTTAAACTCTGACCCTAAAGAGCCCAGAGAACTTTTTCCATGAGTCAGAGGGGGGAAAGGTGCGAGATGAACATTCCTTTGGTCAAAGAGAGAGGAGCATGATGAAGTAGGCAAAACCTCAGTTAGCCTCAGTAGCCTAAAGGACAACTTTGCAGTATATGATATGTGTCAAAACACGAGGGCTGCCTCTGACTAAGAATTTTCCTTGTCAACCAATAGTCATCATTTAGGGCCATTAGTCAACTGTTTTTGATATTAATTTAATTATCAAATTACATATTATGGGTGGGGCAACACAGTGGTTTGAGTTGAAGGTGTGAGAAAGAATAGTATCAGTAACATTGTTAACACTGTGCTACATTACAGGGAAATACAAACCGTACTAATGAACCTTCATTAATATAGGCCTATATTTTATCTACAAGTGCACGTCACACACTGAGCGAGCCACCTGTTAATGACGCTGTGGGCTAATGGGCATGTAGCTACTTCCATGTTTCACATGATACGTCATGTTTGTAGTCGACCAATGAGTTTACATATCAGCTTGGGTTGGTCCTTCACCTTCTCAAAATGATCCACTTTGGATTTATTAACTAGCCTGTGGAATAACCGCAGGTACCAGCCCTGTAAATAAGGGGCCGTACACACGCTGCATCTATAACCACCTGGAAAACACGATGCTGGGCTCTGGACGCTACTCTCTAACATAGCCTATTTACCTGACATTCTGAGTGCAGAGCTGATCTTCCTCCAGGCGCTGTTTAGATGTGTGTTGGCCTGTCGTCTGGGGGACAGATGTAAAGCTCTGGGTAGCCCTGCACTTACATGATCAACTTTTCTGTATTTATCAAACTGAATATTTACAGAAGGGAAAGATATCTGTCAGCTGTGATTGATTTGTGACGTGACTCCTGTCTGACTGCTGAGCGTGGCCTCTTCCTGTGTCTGTCCATTCATATTAAATTCCCACATGGTCCAGTCATATAGGTTTTGATTTATTTTGACAAGGTGCAGCTCCTGATAAAGTTTCACGTTTGTTTTGTTTTGCAACTAAGCAACCAATGAAATCTTGCTG
The DNA here is from genome assembly GCA_019142605.1 of Cephalopholis sonnerati. Classification (NCBI taxonomy): domain Eukaryota; kingdom Metazoa; phylum Chordata; class Actinopteri; order Perciformes; family Serranidae; genus Cephalopholis; species Cephalopholis sonnerati. The sequence goes on along the minus strand of JAGQAX010000010.1, from coordinate 15,326,853 downwards.
ACTAATGACCTTTCTGGTCAACTAACATCTGGTTGACCATTAGGGGGCAGCCCTACAAAACACCAAAGACCATTGTTTTCTATGTGGACGGCTACAGCATGACCAACAGCATGAGGGCTGCTCCTCCAAGTTGTGGACATTTAAGTCTTGCACTTCTACCTCACAGGGTTTAAATCTCCAATACAGTACTTTCAACATATCAACATTCTTCTTGTCTTTCAATTGTTCCAACATGTTAACAATAATAATCACATGGCTGAGGTTATGAAACAATCGTAGTCATGCTTAAAAAAATAGTTGTTTGGAAATGGGTAATAAACAGCAGTCCCCCATGTTAAAAGTCCCATGTTTTGTTGACCCATAAATCCACCAAAACCTCCTCAGGGCTTGGACTTTGTCGCTCTATAATAACATCACCCTACTTCCTCCATTGCTCTTATCATAATTTCAGTGGCCCCGAGAAGGATTTGAACACACATAGTACCATTATGTCCTTCTGGGGAACTGGCTGAAACGACTAATTCTGTCGTTCTTCTTGGCAGGACAGTCTCGTATTAGTAATACTCAGTATGTTACAACCAATGCTCACATGGCTCTGACAGAAAAAACCACTAGCACAAATGCAGTATACATTGGGAATATGATGAACATCAACCAGACAGGAAGAGGCAGGGGTGATGGAGGAAGAGAGTAGCACAGTAGCAGCACAGTTAGTCAGGAACAGTGTGTAGCAGGCACAGTAGGAGTTTGTAACATGCAGGCAGCAGCACTGTGTGGCAGGTAGGAGCAGCTGGGAAAAAACACGAGTCCAATGTTTAAGTTGACTGCTTTATTTAAAATGTCGACATGAGTGGCATTTATCAGGATTAGCTGACGGTCGGCTTGTGTAGCACATATTGTTTCATGTCTGACAGCAAGCACGTTTAAAGACAATATAATTATTTTTAAATTTTGTCAAAAAGCATGGACTGCTATGAACTGCTTGACCCTGCTCATATTCTTTATAAACAGAATCACAAGAGTGAAACTGAATGTGCAGCACAGCATGCTATTTGGGTAAATATAATAAGATGACCATAGAATGTTCATATCACAAATAGCTGGTAACACTTGGAGAAATGCCTACACGACCTTTTTATAACCACTTAAAACGAAATTTAAGACCTAAACCTGCGATGGAAATACACACCAAAAGCGAAAATATACTCTTTACAAGTACACACATTGATGTCAGTTCAAATTGAACAGTAAAAGTGACAATACTTTCGGTGCTTGTGGCTCTGCATGTGTGGTTCCACTTCCCTGATCCCCATTTAACCACATTTGAAACACCTTCGGCATACAGTGCAGTTTGCTTCGTAAACATTTCCAGGCTCTGGCTTAAATCACCACGAATAATTGTTAAGCTATTTGTCCTTACACTTGCATTTTCCCTATTTTTCCATTGCTTGCAAGGTCCTAGTTTGAAGATGCAAACTCACTGTGTGATATATGTGGGTGAGGGGGGCAAAAATAGAGGAACTGCGCACATACAGGTGTTGTGTCAAAGTATGGTACCCCGTTGAGTAGCGTTTCCTTCCTGTTAAAATTATGTGTCCTATAGCACAAACACTAAAAATTATATCAGTGATGTGACTAAAAAAACATTTAAGACCTATTCAATCTGAATTTAAGACAATATAATACCTTTTAAGGCCCTTTTTCATAGTAAATGTGTATTTAGGATATTTTAAGACTTTTTAAGGACCCGCTGCCACCCAACTACAACAGTGAAGTCATTATGGCATAGTGACATAATACTGTGACAGCAGATGATTAAATGCCTCCCGTGAGGTGCTCAACAGAATGTGATTTCAGCTGCTCTTAAAAAGAAGATGAAAAAACTTTAAACTACATTACAACCTAAATAAACTTGGGACAGACTTAGAAGAATGAAGTCTGCTGGCTTCTATTTCTGAGTCATTCTGGTTACTCTACTTCTCTCTCTACATTCAAGATACACTTTTGCTTTGGAAAAAGGACAAAGAACATATCTACATATATTTATAATTCTAAGTGGCTCTACAGTATTTCTATTAGGGCTTTGAACTGTCCACTTATGATATGCCAATGGTAGTAAGCCTCATGGCTTCCTGATGGCTTCATCACTGGTTTGAAAAAGAACTTTTCTGTATATTTCACATTTCTCAAAGCAGCATGTTGCTGACTCATACAACATTTATTACAATTGCTGTGTTGTCCCCTTGGAAATAGTACATTATACCGCTCAGAAGTCGGACTGATATTAAATTTCATGTGTTTCTGTTTCTTCCCCCGATGTATTACTGTACCATTTTAATATGTAGCCCATTTGCATGAAGAAGTAACCTTCACTGTTCCTTCACTGGCTGCCAGTAGCAGTGACTAACTGCCAGACAGCGAGATGACACACAAAAAGAGCTGAAGACTTTGAAGTGCAACCCAATTTAGCTTCCTGGCTAATGCTTCCCTCTTATTTACAGGCACACATATATTATGTTGCACCTTGGATTGCTGAATGAGCTCCCAAACACACATCCACTCAGGGAAAAGTGCATTACAAATGACAGTTTAGCTAATAGCTACTGGGCTAAAAACTGAACTAAAAGCTTAACTGCAAACCTAAACATCAGTCACTTTAGATGCCAAATGGTGTATTCCTTATTCTTCTATCACACTGCTAACAACACACTGCCCGCTAGTGATGCGTGGGTCAGGGTTTTTCATATCCCACACCAACCTGGCCTGTTATAAGAGCCAATACACCCTACAAACATTAATCAATGACCTGAATCTGACCCAAAAAACCAGAGCCGAATGTTTCTTTTAACAACTATGGCTAATAACAACCTACTGTACTTGCTGTTGGCCAGACTGTAGGTAATGTCAAGTAAATATTACAAAATAAAACATTTGTTTTCTGTTTAAAAAGGACGAATGTAGGAAGACGTCAAGTATTCACCCTTTACGTGGTTACGTCTTAAGTATGATCTTGAGCACACAGCTAATATATATTGATTTGTTTACATGATGTAACAGAAGTGCATTTCTAATGGATTCAGTGTGGACAGAGAGATGTTTGCTTGCTGTAAGGACACAGTCAGAATGTTCACATGACATTAGAGAAAATCAATATATTGTGTTAGTCCGACTAAAACCAGACTTTTAAAATACATTTGACCATGTTAGTCCGACTGATATTGTACTAAATCGAATTTCTCGAAGTTGGACTAACACACCCAGATAATGTGACTGGTAGCTGAATTACTCCTGCATGTACACCGTCAATCAGACCCAAACTGGCCTAAGCGCTCTGTGCATGCTCCATAGTTTCCACCCTGGGCTTTGACCCAGAGGTCGAATAACATTACAAGCGTAACAGAAGAAGAGGTGGTAGCAACATGACGAAATCTGCATCCAGAGCCGTGCGACGGCCAAAATGTACAGAGCTGTAAAGTTGTCCAACATGGTACCAGTTTGCCGCTAGCTAACTGTAGCTAACTTGTTTGTCAATTGTTTGGTCTGTGATGTAATAGGTCCACCAGAGAAATGTCCAATACTAACAAGCTGAAAGGGGGCATATAGCTACCTGTTATAGCAAGGTCGGAAAAACTTCGGTCAATAAATCGATCCCCCTCCCTGCTTGTATAGTGGGACAAGGATAAAAGTCCAATTAAGTCTAGTAGCTCGACTTAACTGTGCTTGTAAACTTACTGCCTTTTAGGCCTACATATCCTCAGAGGGAAATATTTTTACCGGACATTGTGACCAGAGGATTTAAATATGTCGGACTTCAACTGATTTTCCTAGCCAAACAAGGTTTAACAGAAACCTTGAGCTCAGCAGAATTGATGATAAAGCTGCTGTGAGTTTCTGAGAGAAACAGAGAGTGAGAGAGAGATGGAGAGATGAGGACACGAGAGGGTGGAAGGTGGACTATTGCACAATGTTTCTCTAAATTATTAATGCAGCTTTGTCACTTCATGACCTGCCTACCCAAAACCCATGATATTTTCTAACATCTAACAAGCTTACCGAACCCGCCCAATCCTTGGATCGATCCGTTGGTTGTGGGTCGACCCATGTATCATTACTGCCCTTCCTTGGCTTCCAAGCCACAGATCACCTACAGTTATTATGTTTGCTGGCTCTGCTTCCAGTCAAACATCAGCCCACTTACTCAGAGGCTTACAGGTTAAATGTGCATTTCCAGATATCTTTGCTCCTTCATTTTAATGATGAGAATAATGTGACTTGATTTTGAACTAAGAAAAGGGATGATAGTATAAAAGCTGGTTTGATCTCTTACTGAAGATATAATTTTACAAGAGCAAATAAATTCCCATGCTCACCAGTGAGACACCTACTCACTGAAGCATTTCTCTGAAGGTCTAGTCATTGTGTTAGGTGTCTATGCATGTATTGAGAGAAACGTGTGAACAAAAAAGTTGAGCGTACTGTGAGCAAAAATCACAATGCATCACTCCACGGTGACCCTGCGCCATGTGTCATGAAATATATCTGCACCTATGTATGTAAGTGAATTGAAAAACGACCACCTCTTGCTCTGCCATTCACCTGGGCTCCTCTATTTCTGTGTGCCACCGCAATAAAAACCTCTCCCCTGACTTTCTGAAAGTGACTTTCAGTGCCTAACCATGTAGGCCATGATAATGTTGGCCATTTTCATAGGGGGGAGTGAGGGGTACTTGGCTTTTTCAATAAACCTCTGATGTGTTTTGTAATGCATTGGTTATACTTCACAGTAAAAACCCATTCTGTTCCTTCGCCAGCCAGTGCACTTCTCCCTAAATTGCCTTTTCTCCAACTGCCATTCGTTATGCTTTCCACTCTGCTGCGCAGATATCATTTATTTATTTTATGAAACAACAACCCCGTCAAAACAAAACAACCTCACCCCCTACGCACCTACACACTGACAGTTGGATGGATGGACCGACGGACAGACAGATGCACAGATGGATGGATGTTTGATGGATGAACAAAATCATTATTGGGCTGGATAATAGGGATGAATGAATGGAAGAATGAAAAGATCAATGGCGAGAGGTAAGAAATTAACATCCAGTCTGTTTGCGTATTTGCCAAATTCTTCATAGAAAAGATGGTGGAGCAGGGAAAAATGGAGTGGGAAAAGAAGTGGTCCCGAGTTAGTGATTCCCCATTATGTGAAACTCAATTTTCCCTCCTGCTTCTCTTTTATCTGGTGCCATTATGGAGACTGTGTTTGTCTGGTGGCAGGGAAATAGGCCTGCTTTGTTTAGACTAGTGTCAGCTATAATGAAAAAGCACCATCAACTCAGAATGGGGGCTCTGTGCAGTGTCTATTGCGACACTCAGCAGATAATAACTATTGATTGCTATCCAGGGACGAGAAAAAAGAGTGGAAGAAAGAGCAAAGGAAGATAGACAGGGAGAGTGAGGACGTGGATCAGACATCTATTTTCCCCCTTTCACCAATTATATATCTTAGCAGTTAAATAAACCTGCTTACATGGAAACCATGCAATAAAATGTATTAGATTTTGGATGAAACCTTGTTTTTTTTTTACATTTTGTACTTTTGTTGTATATTGTATAATGTACACATTTTACACAATTTTAATCCAAAATCTTCAGCAGGGAGCCGACTTCAATTTCTTCAGGCAAAAGCGTACCCCCCTAAGCTTTAATCCAACTCCCCTATAGACCCCCAGCCCTCCATTTGTCCATGTTCCAACCTCTGCCCTGTATTTTAAGAGCTGTCAGATTCCTGCTGAGGTGCACACAGCTATCGTTAAAACTCCACTTAATATTTCATACCTGGGAGTAAAAAAGATAGGCGGTGTTTGCATCTCCTACTGCCTTCGCCTTGGCGAAGCCTTTCAGCAACACTGAAGCCCACATAAAAGGCTCATTGCAGCAGATAAAGGTGACACTCCAATAACTCATTCTCGGACGTCAGAGGTGGACTCCATGACTCCGCAACTCATCGACCTGACCCTAGGCAGTAAAAGTGCAACCCCGTGGTGCTGTTTTTCCCATAATGAATGTTTGTGGCCATTGATTTTCCATTCTTACAACCCTCTGTGCCTCCTTATTGATCCCAGTGGTTTTCATATGTAGATGCAAGGCGAAGGTGGAAAGTGTTAAACAGGTATGACAGCCGGATCTCTATCAGTCACGAAATTTGCAAGCACTTCACGTCAGTTGAACATCACACCTCTTTAAATCAACACCAACTGTAATCAAGTCGTTTTGTGCAATGGTTCAGCTAACTGCATGCAGTAGGCTCTCGGTGATTGATTAACTGGTTTTACAGAAGTGACTTTCTCATCAGAATTTTCATTTTTCATTACAGTGTCTTTTATTACAAAGGGTGTAGGTGCTTAACAACGCATTACCTCAAAACCATTCCAGAAAAACATTTATTCATTTCAATAAAGCTGTTTTTGCTGCAGCTTGTTTTGCATTCATATATATGTAAGCTCAGCCGCACAGGAAGCTTTAGGTGCCTTTGAGCACATGTATCTGCATGTGTTTAATGCTGTTTTCACTGGGCCTTAAATCCAGACACCAAATCCCACAGATTACATTTAAGCAGCATATGTTCTACCTGACATGTCCACTACCAAATGCACTGTGAGCCACTGTTTTAGATTAAAATGGAACAGAAGCCAAAGGATTGAGAGATGCAGTGCAGAGGAGGCAATTTGCATAATTACAGTTTCATTACATTAACATAAAGGACAGGGACACAAAAACATCTGTGGTGCATATGCTAAATTTAACCATCCTGATCTCCACTTGAATGTCTGTGTCATTTTTTATGTTGTCTATATACAGTGACTGTGCCTTCGTTGAGAGGATTATCTGACGACTAATTTCAGTGTCTTTTGTCCGCGTTAGTAGTCAGTGGGATATAAATAATAATTATCTTATAATAATATAATTATAATTCCCATGTACTGGACTGAAAAACATAAGTTACATGCAGGCTTTCGCCCCCAACAGTCTCAAAGGGTTTGTCTCACTCCTGCAGATGAGGCTACTCCCTCACTCAGTAGAAATCTCATATGTGTGGTCAGTTACATTTCCTGTCTTGCTGCATCCCTACCGCCACAGGCCATGTCTTAGCATTGATCATTATCTGCAACAGACAGGTTTGGCTAAATATCACCACCCCAGAGAAAAAAGATATGAACTCCTCTTTCTCAGTTCTTATCTCTTTTTCGACCATCTGTGTGATCTGCTGTGTTTTTTCCAGCATAGGGAAGAGGACTGAGTCCAGTTTTGGTCCCACATCCCACTGGCACACAAATCAGCAGTTTAACCTTCACCACCACGGCCAATGACCGATGTGTCATCACTGGAAGGCAGACAGACGGAGATTTCACCATAGAGGCTCCACTCGTGCTACCACAACTGCTGAAATGCCGGCCAAAATAAAGTCCAGGAAAGAGATCTCTCGAACCTCCACCAGTTATGCAGATGCCCACTTACTGCCAGCCCACTTCCTTTCACTAACTCTAGCTTGGAAAGAAGAAAGTCTGACTGATGGTGGTAGTCAGGACCTCCTGGCTCGGTTCAGCAGACTGGTACGGTCCATTCAGTGGGGCTTTGCCAAGACATTCCAACTCTTTTGCTACTAATCGCTCTTGTATCACTCCATAAAGTGCAGTGCAACTCTTCTCCAATATCCCTGTCCCCCTGTATGACACATTAAGTGTTGGAGAAAAGCTGCTGATTGGTAGGTTGTCTTACTGCCAGTGAAAGTGGACTTAACACAATCTGCAGTTTTTATATCACATTGGCTGAATCACCGGACGACTATGAGTGGGCTTTTTCCACACCATCAACTGCAGTCACCAATGAATTGCTTTATTGCAAAATAAAGCATTGTTGAGATACTAGCCTGTTGTATTGAAGTTGGGGCACATTTAAGGGCTTTAAATGAATGTTTTAACATTTGAGTGAATCTGAGGTAAACAAATTTCTAAAAATGGACATGTAGGGTCAGTTATCAATATCCTAGATCTTGATTGAAGGGTGCATCCATTACTGTTTTGGGTTTATATCATTCTGTTGCATCTCAGTAGCTGTACCTTAAATATTAAAATTCTAACATTCAAATGTTGGTCAAAGTACGTATGTTTCAGCGTCAAAATGCTAGTTTTCCTAAGCCCGTCTAAAAATGTCTTCCCATGTGACTTGACATACATTTCTGTGTGATGACGTTGCTAAATATAAACCCGCCATCAGATCTCATTCCCATCTTATGAAATCGCTCTTTGCCAGTGATCTCAGTGTGAGATAGTGACGCATAGAGGCACCATTTGTGGCAGTATGATACATACCGGGTGGTGGCAGTTGTTGACTCAGCTGTCAACAACCCAATTCGTCAAATACTGCCGCTTTGCCAGAGGATGCCTGCGTCAGACACCGATGCACAAAGGCAATTTCATGGTGTTATCACGTATGCTAGCAACAACCACAGTATTAAGTGCAGAGAAAGGCCCTATGGGGTGGGAGGGAGGTTAGGTGGATGTGGATGTGTCAAACAAACTCCAGATTTTCACACGGGAGCCCACTGTTTGTTTCCTCTGAGAAACCAAAAGTCAGTGGAGTTATTCTGATAACAAAGTAGAGTGTCAGTATGTGTAGCATGCTACAGTAGGCGACGTATGTCACATGGCGTTGGTAACAACTGTACTTATTTTAAGCCAAGCCATGATTTTTTTTTTCTAAACCTAACCATGTGCTTCTGTTACCAAAACTTAAGGAAATAAACATAAAAATGAGGTGTTTATCCTACGTTGTAAGTTTATTTTGAAAAAGACTGTATGTATGTAATAAGCAGAAACTGTTCACTTCTTTTAGAAACAAAAGTGTATTTTGAAAAGACACAATGCACGTAACAAGCGTAAATTGATACATCATCCCAGAACGTCCAAAACCGACGGAGGAGGATACCTAGCATTTCATTTTTTGACGTTTAGGTCCGCTGACAAAGTGGCAGTATTTGACAATTAGGATTAGAACACGTTGAAACCCCCTTATCCGCCTGTGCCTCTTACATAAAAACTCTTTTCCACCAACATGTCACTGGTTCCATTTTGCTTCCCGCACCTAATTTTGAACCTTTAAGAGCATTTCACCAAAAATAAACTGGTTCAGAACCAAAATAGAGATAGCAGGTTTTCCTTGACCTGAGGAGCAAGCCGTGACGACCTTAGTGGGCATGTCATAGCCTACAGGTTGGAGAGAGAGAGGATGTCGAACGCAACGATGGAGAAGTCAAGTGAGAAACTGTCAGGAAAAAGGAGCGTTTAGTGGTCTCATTAATAGTTGGTTCATACTTGTTTTTCTGATAACAAACAAAACAAATATCTCTTACAACAGAACAAAAGTTTGAAGGGTGTCAATGTTCTCCGCAATTTTGATACTACTGTTTACTTCCGTTGTGCATTGTGCAATGCCCTCCATTAATGATACATCCTTGATTTCAATGGTTCCGAGCAAAAAAGGGTCGGCTGGTTCACTAGATAGCACCAAGGTTCCAAAAATCCTGAAACAGAGCCAGTTCAAGAATCAGAGCTTATTTAGTGGACAGAGGGTATTAGTGACCCAGTGAAGTCTTTTTAGAGAACTGTGTGTTTTTGATATTCCAAATTTGTCCAATGCCACTAAAACCCTAACTGGCAAGAAAGCTAAGCAATGTAGTGCTGCAAACGCCACGTTAGTTCAGATCTGAAGGTCAGACAATAACACAAACAACTGACCAATCGAGGCGGGAGTAGACCACCAACCCTCTTGTTCTGCAAGGTAAAATTACTGTTTTCATTAAAGGATACTAATGGCTTTGAAGCGAGCGGTATAACAGCCTCAGTTCCCCATTGGAACGGGCTGTCTGACAGCAAGGTCCAACAGTGAAAATATTACACTGATTATGGATAAGTATCTCCTACAAACCCACCTCAAACAATCAGAACTAATCCTTTCAGTTATTGTTATTATTATTATTGGTGTCTGCTGCTCTATCCTACATCTCTACTTTTTGCTTAAGGCTATTTTCATTTGAAAAACCTACAAATGAATGCAGATGTAACCACCCTTTAAATATTTTCAGACATTTCTTTCACCACTACTATCACCAGCAGCAGCTGGTCCCAGTTACTTACTCTTTATAGTCCCCTCCTGCCCAGGTGTCTGGCCTCTGGCCAAGGTCACACCAACAGGCCACCTGTCCTTCTGCCGGACTGCTACGAGTCGTCACAGGGCTTTAACAGGGGCAGAGCACTTGTTAAGGAGCCTTCTGTCAGAACCAGGAATCTTCACGGGGCAAAAGTCAGCCAATGTTCTCCCTCCACTGCCTCCATGAGAGGAAATGTATTTCTTTCTCTTCTCCTCATGTGAACAATGCTCTAACACAAAGGGACAGCCTGGTGCAGAAAAGCTGCTCAGGTGATCATTTGTGACTCCGTTCTTAAGTTTTTTCCTCGGATGGACAGAGACTGTCTTATCAGCTCTCAGAGCCACAGTATGATTCAAAGACAGGGGGCACTCCTTATATTTTACAGTTGGCCTTTTCTTCAGAACTCAGTACATGGAAATTAGACTGTCGATCCAGACACAGGATGGGGACCCAGCAGGAGCAGAGCAACTTGGCAAGAATGAAAAGTGTGAGCTGAGAAGCTGCCACAGGGTCAGCGCTTCCTGCAGCTGACATGGTGCTGGGGATCCATGTACAGTATGTATTCCAATGCTCAAAGTACATCGGAGACCCGCGGTTAATTGCATACAGTGCAAATCCCAGTCAGTACTGCTGGGCGCGAGCACACAGAGCATGTCAACTGAATTTGTTAATCTTGTTGCCAGAGGCATGTTGTGCAAGTCTCACACAATCACAAATGAGGAAAACATAATCATTAGGTGTGGTAGGAACTGGCAACAATCAGTACTAATCAAATAATCTATTCTACTTTGCCTTTAAAAGCGACACACTTTGAACCGTCGTGTTCTGGCAATGTTTTCTGAGCCTGAGGTGCAAAATCAACACGGCTGAATATACAGCACCATAATGTAATATACTGGCTGGAGAAGAGGCGACACGTTTGCTCATCATGTTGTTCTTGTCCTTGGAGATTCATGACTCAGTGTCACAAATAAATAAATAAATAAATAATTCAATGATATTAGGAAAAGAGCCAAACAGAAACGGTGGCAGTCCTCGGAGACAGGAGGGCATTCGCTACATGAGGCCGCCTTCACAATTCGCACTCTGCGTGTCTCGGTGCATACTGACAGCTCTATGTTGGATGACAGCACACCACATGTTTTCACCAAATCTGATATCATGCTGATTCAATCAGAGATGCTTGGAGACATTTCTAAATATGGAGACACACATATGCAGTCAAGAGCTGTGTCGAGACAATAACCTGTTTCTGTTTCTTTCTCCTCTTACTGATTATATTTTTCTTTACTCCCTCATATTCTGTCTGGCTATAAGTCATATCAGGAATGTAAGGAAATATCGATACACTTAGTATCGCAATATTATGTTTTGTGATACAGTATCAATGCTCAAAAACATGTTTTTTTATTAATAGTTTACATACCAAGATTTGTGGCATTGGTTCATTTTGTGTTGTGTTTAAAACTCCGACCGCCAGATAGCAGTGTTGTACTCTATCTAGTCATTTGACTCCTCAACTCAAACGTAATATGTTAGTATGTTACAGGGGTTAGGATACATACAAATGCAGATTCCACTGTTCTGATTACATCAAACTTTTTTTAACTCAGATTTTAAGCATATGGTGGTGTGTTCTTTGTATTATGACATTTTTCCTAAATTACCGTTGAGTTACTGCCCCAAGCGAAGGGGCTCAAGTATCTCCGGGTCTTATTCACAAGTGAGGGTAAATGGAGCGTGGGATGGATCGGCAGTCTAGTGCGGCGTCAGCAGTGAAGCAGCACTCTGTCAACCGCTGTGGTGTAGAGGGAGCTGAGCCGAAAGGCAAAGCCCTCGATTTACCGGTCCATCTATATTCTGACCCTCACCTATGGTCTTGGGCTTTGGGAAGTGACCAAAAGAATGAGATCATGGATACAAGCGGCCCAAATGAGTTTCCTTCATAGGCTGGCCTTAGAGATAGGGTGAGAAGCTGAGACATTCCAAGGAGATTGGGCATCTGATCAGGATGGCTCCTAGGCACCTCCCGTTAGAGGGTTTCTGGGCACGTCCAACTGGTAGGAGGCCTTGGGGCAGACCCAGAACATGCCGGAGGGATTATATATATATATACCTAATCTGGCCTGGGAACAACTTGGGATTCCCCAGAGGAAGCTGGAAAGCGTTGCTGGAGTGAGGAATGTCTGGAATACCTTGCTTAGCCTGCTGCCCCCGCGACCTGGCCACAGATAAGTGGCATAAAAATGGATGGATGGATGATGGATGGATGGGTGGATGGACGAATTTTAAATAACGCAATACATCACCTTCTTTCCATATCGCAATACAATAGAAAATATTGACTCATAAGCCTGTATCATGATACGTATCGTGTTACCAGATCCTTGGTAATGCACAACCCTTACTGATATATGCAAAAATATCTATTACATCATAAATTTCATACCTTTAAAATAAGTAAGCCTCTCATTTGTGTTTTCTTACATAAGCAACCAAAGGCATGTTAGACTACTGCGAAATTATAAGCAGGTAACTTTCCCACCTCTGAGGATCTGGTGTAGGAGCATTGCTGTTTCAGCAGTGTTGTACTGTATGCTGAGGTAATTGAGAAAAACACTGCAACAACAGTCACATCTGTCGCCTATCTAAAAAAGATACTGTGGATCATGCTTCACAGGCAAGCTTATTAGAGATAAACACTGAAGATGCCCTTTCCTTTCAGGACTGTGTTGTCGGAAAGATAAAGACAGCAAGACGATCACGCTTGGGAGGAAAAGGTGCAAAGAATACAGGGTGTTCATGTAGTAAGGTAATTTAGTACTGCTAATATAGCAATGTAATGCAAGTTTTTAACTGAAAATTCAATGACCAATAATTAAAAATGTACTCCAAAATACACCCCTGCATCCTGGAGTACATGAAATGTGTCATCAAATAAGAGACACATTTTAAAATTGGCAGCTCAAGTGACGAAGACTACAAAACAAACTGGGCTTTTGAATTATGTTCCATGTATTTTGTTTGATCAATGGCAACCTTTTCTAGGGCATGCTCTGTAAAATCAGTGGTCAGGATAAAACATCTGATTGGCTAAAGTGCAACAATCCGTGGGGAAAGGTCGCAGCTTGCAAATGATTAAACAGATGCAATATGTTATAGCTCTAATGAATTGGAGCTGGAAATGAATGCAGTTGGAATTTGCTTTTAATAGATTAAACAGAAGTTGATTTATTTCACTGAATGTTGATTTTTCTCTCTGAATATATCTCATAAATTTTTCAGAATTATTTTTAAATATTTATAATCTATTCATTAATTTCATTTGCATTTTTATTTGGGACTTGTTATTTAATTTTCTATATTTTATTCATTTACTCCACTGTGTACTTAACTCAATAAATATTAAAATAATAATAATATTAAACATTATTTTTGCTACTTTGCTTCTGTGGCTGAGAATATTTCCGACGCACCCAAAGCAGACAAATTATCTTCATGGCCACCCAGCCCACCTTCCCCTCGCTTCTTCCTTAAGCACATATTGCCTTACAGGTGGATATAAAGCAGAAGAGAGATTGGGTGATGCATGCAGTTTTGATGAAAATCAGTGGGGGTGCAGGCAACAGTGTTTAGCTGTCATACAGCATATCAGCAGGAGAGAGGGCAGAGAAGATAGAAAGGACATGGAGGGAGGAAAGATAATGTTCTATTCAGAGCAGTGAGGAAGCAAAGGGGATCTGGACAGCAGTGAAGACACTTTTTAAAGATCATCCATGTGTGCTGTTGACGAGAGGCACTGCCTCTGAGCCTCATTCTGACTCCAAATAAAACAGATGTCAAGACTAAATTACAACAGTAATTGCAAGACAGAAATGCTACGATTAGTTAACTTTGTTTAAGGTAATTCAAATGATCAACAGTAGAACTGATTCTGGTAATCATAATTTCTGAGAAAATTCAATGCCGAGTGACACTCTTGGAAAATCCAATCAAGCAGACAGCTTGTGTCATGATGATTGATTACAGGAGACAGTATGTGAGGCTCATAAGTCACAAAATGCCTCAGTCATGTCTCTAATCTCTACATTTCTTGTTATGTCACTGACAAAAATCAATTAACATTGATCATGGGAGAATATTAGGGACTATAGTTATATGTTGACTTTACAGCACTACACATGTTAATTAAAATGGTCTGACTCTGTGTCTGTCCTTTGATTTTCTTGACAATCATTCATCTGATCAAGTTTACACTTGATGGGTGTATTGCTGAGGACCCGATGTGCAGTGTCAAGTCTGAGATTTTATGATCCACGGGAAATTTATATTAGTGGTGTGTTTTTATCGCCAGAGGTAGACACTGGGTAGTGTACTGAAAAGGGAACCCCTATTTACCCCTACTGTTATACCAACGGACGGCATACAGGGCACAGCTCACTCTGTCGCTTGCTACAGTAATGGATGTATAAAGAGAGCTGGACACAGCGTTGGAGGCAGAGCCCTGTTCATTCCTATGAAAGGTGCTCAGTGGCGTGTGAAGCCTGAAGTCCAGCTGCCATGTATAAAATTATCCAGATAATCAGCACGCATACTAGAGACTTCTGCTACGTCCGGTTTGGCACTTCGCTGACTTCAACAGGTTAAAGTGATTCAATCTTGTGGCTCCTCTAGACTTTCCAGTTGTTATCAGACCGAATGGATCATAAACCCAAAGTACAAATGAGTCATTTTACGAGACATTGTTGTACCCTCAAAAAAATGTAAGCACTGATTTGCAGATGTCTCTTTCGCCATGTAACTCAATGAGAAAAAGTATTTTTTGACTACAAGGCATCACATGATGTTTCGGCTAACTGACAATAATTGGCTTCAAAGCCAAGCCACCTTCTAGGGGCCTGGCTACAGTACTTGAAGACAAGGGGTTATCTCGAGGTCTGAAAAGTGAGGCCAATGCAAAAGTGTCTTAAACCTGCATTCTTTGTTTAAGTCAGCAGGGGGCGACTCCACTAGTCGCAAAAACAACTCTGATTGTATACAAGTCTTTAAGAAAATCACCCGTCACTTAACTTTTTACCTTAGTTAACATTTTCCTAATGAGTTTATGTTCTCATTTGCTAGTTTCAAGTCTTCTTCAACATGGACTAACAGCAGCCAAGAAGCTGTTGGCCTTGAGGTGGAAACCCCCTCACACGCTGTCATTCCACCAATGGGCGCTCACGTTTTTAGACATTGTATACCTTGAATTATCTACTGCTCGGCTGCATGGTGCAAGGGAAGATAATGTTAATATATGGTCGCACATTGCTGAAAAGATTAAGGAGATGGTTGATATACCTACGGTTTTGTCACAGAATCATTAGTTTTTCGTTTTGTTTTTAATTTCTATACTTGACTGCTATTTTTTGTTGGACCTGGGTGGAGGGGTGGGGGGGAAGGAGCGTGTTGTTTTTGTTTTGCTTTTCCTGTTTAATTGTCACTATTCAAAGTGGTTGTAATTTCTGACTCAGATTCGCAATAAATAAAAAGAAAACATTTGATCACAAAAAAAAAGTGTTCTTCAACATAGCATGATGTTGAGTATTAAAGTATGGTCCCATTTAGAGTAAAATAGACAACAAAACAGGGTATGTTTTAGGGCAGGGGTTCTCAACTGGTCCAGCCTCGGTTCCAGATTTCTCCTCAATCATTAGTTCGAGGTCCCACAGTTTAATAT
The DNA here is from genome assembly GCA_019142605.1 of Cephalopholis sonnerati. NCBI lineage: Eukaryota > Metazoa > Chordata > Actinopteri > Perciformes > Serranidae > Cephalopholis > Cephalopholis sonnerati. Next base: position 15,310,924 of record JAGQAX010000010.1, on the reverse strand, counting down.
ATTCAGCGACATACTAGTATATGGCCATGTCATTGGGCTAGTTTGTTGTCTCTGTCATGTAGCTGTCTGTTAGTCACTCTCTCTACAGCAGAAAATGGCACTTCAAAATAAAAGCTCTGTGCTGGAAATGAACTGTACTTCAAACTAAAGTGTGTTTTGTCCATTCAGAATGGGTACTCGACCCACGTTTGGACCACGACCCACCAGTTGGGAACCACTGTTTTCAGTGGTTGCCTACCTTGTGATTGAAGAGTCCCTGCTGTGGCGGTGCCATCCCTTGCTCCTCCACAGTTCCACCTTCTTGTCCAAATATGGTCACTTCTGGTTCCCAAAAAAGCAAGATGGCGACAGCTAAAATGCCAAACTTGAGGCTCCGCAAGTCCACAATGGGTGACATCACGGTGGTTACGTCCACTTCTTTATATTGTCTGTGGATGAATACAGAGACGGGTAGATGTTACACTGTAGCACGCTCGAACATTTTAAACATCTTCAGTCTAATTTTCTGAATGAAGGCTTCTGTAGTGTAATGATAGGGGAACCCCACTGAACAGCAAGCTCGGTATAGCTCGCTCCCCAACCATAAGCCAACCCTAACCTGCAGCAAAACCAGAGGCTTAGCCATTGGCCCATTCTGAACAGGCACATTTTGAACAGGCAGTGTGCTCGTATACATAAGTGGTGAAAAAAGACACTTTAAAAAATGTACTTGAATTTGAATTCTAAAGCCTCTATGGCCTTTGATGGCATTGAAATACCACTGCTACTGAAAGCCAGTTTAAGGCATGGTGCCGAATATATTATACGTTTTATGAAGCCTACAGTAATGGTTAGCAGTCGTTTTCAACTGGCAGAGCAAAACAATGTTTACTTGATTCAAAGCTGCATTCATAGATTTTCTGGCTACTTGGGAGCAGCACAACAAGCTGTAAACATCTGACATTAGTCATTACTGCCTACAGACACATCCAGCAGACATGCTGTAGCATTAGCATTCATTCAGAGTCCTGTCTTATGTTATAAGTCATAGGTTATAAATAAGTAACCTTCAGTAAACAGGGAAATAAATGTTGAAACAGAAGTAGGATCACAACTTAGAAAACAGAATTCTTTCTTTCTTTGGAAAAACTTTATGTTGCCGTACCTGAGTGGTGAAAATCAATGCCGAGGCGCTGCTTGAATAAAGTTAACAAGCAGCCAGCACATCTGACACTACAGAAGGAACAGTGTTGGTCTTCTTAGCTCAAGGCTAGCACTAACAACTGAAACCACCAACCTGTCTTTATGTGTTTTCAACAGCCTTAAGTTGGATGTTCTTGGAGCCTTTTATTTTTTTTTCTCCAATTCTTACCCATGAAGCAGTTCTACTGTTTAGCCAAAGGGCTTTGAAGTCCCTGAACCCAGTGTACGGTACAAAAACTGTGAAGGCCATGCTGCAACCAACACAGCCTGCTGTGTGCTGATTCATTTCAATGTCTCACACCTGTGGCTGGCAAGCTCACAATATGATGATGTGAGAGCGAGGGAAGATTGTAAAAATCAAAACAACTTTGCTCCTGCAGTCAGTCACTCTTTCAGTGAATTTATTGAAGAGTGGCTGGTCTTTAGTCACTATTAAGCAGTTCAAATAAAGTCTGAAGTTAATAAAGATGAACTGAAAGTCAAGTGTAAGGTGATCTCAACGCCGTTAAATATCAGCCAAGAAATGGGGGAAGAAAAAAAGACATGACACAGTTGAGTCTGAGTGCTTCAAGAAAAACAAGAAGACAATCCAGCACGGACACGTCTATGTCTCCTTCTTCTGACTTTGAGTGCAACGGATGAAGGCATGAATCCATTTAGTGGAACTTAAGAGAGGACGAAGGGTCAGAACACTCAGAAGGAGAAAGAGGTAGGGAAAAAAGAGCAGGCGGAGAAAAAGCTGAAGTGAGAGTTTGGAAAAAAACATCAGCCTGTGACAGCCTCGGCCACAGCCCAAGACAAATGTGAGGCAGTTTTGCTGCACCTCTACAGCACTTGATCACCCCGGAGGCTGCGGAGTGTCTTCGGCACTCTCTTATCATCAAACAATGGCACGCCAGAATGTGACAGGTCAGAGACCCATGTTACTGCTCCCTGACAGGGCACATCAGTGGCAGCGGACTGAAGTAGCATTCAAGCAGATAGAGCATGAAGTCTCTCTCCCTCACTCTCACACACACACACACACACACACACACACGCACGCACGCACGTTATATGCACACACAGAATGTGTACATAAAGCTTGTGATTTTAAGAGTTTAAGGTTAACTTCAGGGTTTTTCAACCTCGACCCTATTTTCCCATGTAATAGAGACAACAACTTTTTTAACTGGTCCAAAACAGGCAAAACAGGCTTCAATGTAACCACTCTGGGCATTTGTGCATGTCACTTTACAGTACATCTACTAAAAGTGGTTGTTTTTGCCACTGACAGACTCACATTGCAACAAACAAAACAAACAAACAACAACAAACAAAAAGCCTTGCAATAAACCTCAGGCAATACTCTTGAAAAATAATTTCTCAGGGGTTTTATGGTAATGCCAACTAATATACAACTGTATTCTGGCAAAAAAGCAACCAAATGAACTCATATTTCCATGACATCTTTTCATCTTTCATGCATCTCTGCCCCCCAAAATTAAATCATTTGTTTCTACTTCTCTTTACCACTAGCAAAGTCAATCACGGTCTGTCAGGGTCAGCATTATTTTTAATGAATCAATATTATTAAGGCTGTTGTTACCATATTTAATGTGTAAAATGTTCATTCAGCTCAATGAATTTACAGAGGGTCATTTAGACAGTGAAGCTTTTTCACGTCTAAAATTCAAACCCCTTGTCTGGGACTTTAAGTGTTAATTCATAATCATCCTTGTTAAATTGGATTGTCAGCATCTTGCTAATTATACAGGAGAATGTTGTTTAATGAGTTCATCCACCTAATCAACCATCACGGCAAACAATAAGAAAATCTGTCCTTGCATCATTGTTGTAATTAGAATTTCCTGTTTGTAAATCCTGAGCAGCACATCCTTAAGCCTAAAATCACAGATAATTGAGTCACAGCAGAAAAAAAAAAAAGAGAAAACTTTCAGATCTGTGTAGGGAATCAACGCGCGCTGGTAATTTAAGCATTTTGTCTTACACTTCTACTTCACATCCTGGTAGATTTATGCACCTCTGAAAAGACTTTGATACGCCTTTGATAAGGATGGCCTGTGTTGCACCGCAGAAGTGAAGCCGCATAACCTGCTTCTTGTAATTTTCTTTGTTTCTTTTGTTTTAATTTAGTGTAGGAACAGCACAGAGGACTTGACATGACGTTATTATGGAGATATTGTGGGAAGACAGAATCAGAAACAGACATTGACAGAGTTTATTATTACTCTTTTAACACGACAAAAACACAAGAGGCTTTTACTCTGAATAAAGTATGACCTCAGTGTTCCATCTTTATTATTTCATAGACAGCCGAGCAAGTATGGCGGTGCACAGTGTCAGCATGCATTTGGCTTTCCCATTTCCTCTCCCTCTCTCATCGTCTCAATTTCAGCCTCAGGAGAGTTATTTTGAGAGATGGCTAAGCCGAGAACAAATTCTCCCTCATTGTTGCTGTTGACTTATTCAGTTATTCGACCATGTGGCAAATGGACACGATCTCCACAAATGGAACCTTCAGGTCTGAATGATTAATTATCAAAAGCCCAGTGGCGGTTTCTAGCTGCAAGGGCTGTTTCTGTATCAACCACAGAACCGTATGGCTACTGCCCAGATAAATCAGCAGGACACTCACAAGAAAAAAAGATGCTGCAATGACTGAATATAATTTCACTTTATATGAACTATATTTAAACAGAAATAAATAGCCGAACCTGCTAGAACAAACTGTGACTCAGTGTAGGATGGAATTGGGCCTGATTGCAGGAAGAATTGACTCATATTATAAGCCAGTTATCTAATTCTCTGAGTGAATGTCGACTGCCCCGGATATTTACGGAGGAATAAAAATAAGGAATAATCCATACGGCTTTCCACTTACGTATTGTGGATACTGTCAAATGTATCTTTAATAATTTGGTGTATTTTAAATGCCTGAGCTAATAAGATTATGTTAGCTGTGTTTCACTGCGGCTCCAGGACTCCTGTGGCATCAGCAGCACTGCACCACACACACTGAGGAGAGTACTGACAGTGATGATGCACACATGTAGATACAAATGTACACAAACTGTCCACACCCAGCACACTCTTGGAGAAAAAATGTCTTATCTGAAGTAAGATAACAGGGTTCAACATGGCCTGATGGCCCAGGTCCACAGATAGTTCCTCTATGTCCACCAGATATCGCCTTTAGGTGACCTCCTGTGGCCACAAAGTTTTATCATGTCACTCCTGAGAATGAGTGTGTGTCTCAATGAGATTACTTGTTTTATGAGAGATTACATTTAGAAAAATAACAAAAAATACCACACTGCAACCTTCAAAAATGCAAAGTTGCAGTTCCATAAAATTTTGTAATATAATATTCTAGGAAAGTAGGAACAATACTCATCGCAGGCTAGCCAGGGCTCGGGACTAACGGCGCCCAACAGGCAATAGATATTGTGTTTGAGATTAACTGAGATCTTCCCCGAGAGGCCTCCAGGGAAAAGGGGTTGAAAAGTGGGTCACAGGCCATTTCTGAATGGTCCACAAGTGACTTGCAAGGGTGTCAAGTTTGTAGAAAACACACTTTATTTTTAAGTACTGTAAATTTCTAGCACAGAGCTTTTATTTTGAAGTGCTGTTTCCTGCTGTAGAGTGTGACTAATTGACAGCCACTTGACAGAGACAGCGAACTAGCTCAACAACATGACCAAGTGTGACGCTGAATGTATTAAACTGTAGGACCTTGAACAAATGAGAATTCTGGACCCCGTGGCTGGACCAGTTGGGAACAACTGGTCTAGCAAATTGAATTGATCGACTACAACGAAGCACTACCTCATGCTGTTATCTCTGGGAGGAGAATAATGTAGCTGTTAGCTGTTAGCAGCTGGTGAGCAGCAGAGCTAATAGCTAACAAAGCTAAACACAGCAGGGCCGAGAGTTCAACGGTGACCTGCAGTTCAGTGTGACAACACAACAACTTTGCATCCATCCATTTTCTAACTGCTTATCCTCTTGCGAGGGGCTGGAGCCTATCCCAGCTGACACGGGGCGAGAGGCGGGGCACAGCCAGACTATCGCAGGGCTGACATGTAGAGACAGACAACCATTCACACTCATATTCACTCCTACAGACAATTTAGAGTCACCAGTTAACCTATCCCCAATCTGCATGTCTTTGGACTGTGGGAGGAAGCTGGAGTACCCACAGAAAACCCACACTGACACGGGAAGAACACGCAAACTCCACACAGAGGGGCTCCTGCACCCAGGATCGAAGCAGGAACCCTCATGCTGTGAGGCGACAGGGCTAACCACCACACCAACCGCCCCAACAACTTTACAGTGAATAGAAATTTAACGTTACTTAAGTACTTTAACTCAGCAACATTTCAGTCTGAGAGTAATGTTAAAAGTACTTTGAGTTTGGAGTTACACATTCTTAACGACATTGTTTCCATTTAACAAACTTTTGTCAGAGATAAATGTAAGTAACCAGATTAATTTACTTCATTCTGTACTGAAGTACGCTGCCAAAGTACTTTTACTATGATAACAAAAAGTGTTTGTAGTTGTTAAACAATATGAAATGGTGGTTAACTCAGATATAATCTGGATTATCTTAAATGTGACTTTTTAAAGAGAGCTAGAAAAATAAATGTAATTATTTCCTCAACATTTTAATGATGTTTTATTATGCTACTAATAACTATATCTGATAATAACAAAGTAAAGAAATGACTGTGAGAGATCATACCATATGTTTACAAAGATATTTTCATTCTGTTAATGTATTTTCACTAAAAATGTATTGGCCATTAAATTTAGGGGCTCGGTTTAGAGTGCTTAAAAACGTACACCCCTGCCTAATTTGAGACTAATAGCTGAAATACATAGGACACAGTAACGTTGCATTACATAGGCAGAGCAGAGTTTTTTACCTGCTACACTGACTCAGTCTTTGCAGTGTGTGGTTGCTGCCAGCTTCACTGTGTGTGCATTGAGTTTTGCCGAATAGTAATGCAGTTGTTAATGCAGGGTTTGGAGGCATACACTATATTAAGTGGTGCTGAAGTGGATCAGTTTATCTACACGATGCATTGATTTGATTGATTTATTTTAATGTGAAATGTAAAAACATCCAACCTGGCTTCCATGGTCAGTGTAGCAGCCTCAGCTGATTATAAGGGACATGCTTTGCTGCAGGCATGCCGCAGCAGATGTGTTGCGCCGGGACTGTGTCCCATGTATTTTGGCTGTAAACTCTGTTTGCATACAAAGGTGGACATGCGCACAAGCACTATCTTAATCATGCTTAAAAAGCCATACGTAAGAATATCTTGTGTACTCCTGCAGCAACCCTCTCATCTCCATCAAACTCAACTGCAAAGACAGAGCAAGATTCCACCCAATACCACTGACGAGATCCTCCAACAGTGCGAGAGCTGCGATCATTACGCACAGCCATTAGCTATTTATAGCACCAATAGTTAATTAATTCTTTGATTCATCCCAAATGCACCTTTAAGCCCTCATTAGCAGTAATACTGTGTCTCAATCATTGTCACCTAACGTTGGAAAGGTAATGAATAATTATTTAACAATAGTAATGCTTTATAATGATCCAAGGAAAAAAGCAGCAAAAAGCAGAATAATGGTACACGACAGCCTTAAAAATTTGGTTTATAATGCGCATAATTTAAATAACAATCTGTGTAGAGTGCAAAAATATCTAGGCACTCTTGAAACAGCCCAAAAGGATAAGATTGCATATTAGATTCGGTTTCTCACATTATTTTTCCATTTCTCCTTTACCATATCACACTCTGCTCGCTTTACAAAACCATGTGTATGCAGGGTCTGAGGCGTATGTGAGGTGAACACATTCTTGCTGCACAGTCTCTTCTTATAAATATCACAAAAGTGGTGTATGCATGCTTTTTGTGTGTGTGCAGTGTTTATGCGTCTGGCCCTGGCGATGAGTTTGCACAGGTAAGCGTGCAAAAGCACCTCCAAATATACACTCGCCACTGTGTTTACTGTATGTGTGATTGTTTTGTATGTGCTGCGACCTGCCAAGATCCTCTGCGCTCCTGCCCTGAGGTTATGTGCTGAAAGCTGGCACTGGCACACAGGGTGATGCGGGGGCATTAACCTGCTCCACTGTCACCTACAGTGCTGGGCTGCAGTATTTTCAATGCATAAGCCAGAGTAGTGAGTGGAACCAATGCTGGTGTGATTAGTCTGGCTGGGGGGTAAATGAAAACCATTATCAAGGTTTTTCTCTCTGCCGCATCCTAATGCAAGGCACAGGGGAGAGGTGATTTGAATTGCTAAAGCTGCACCGGCGATGCTCATTTGGCACTGGACAATCTCGATCGGAGGCTGCCTTTCGACGTGCTGACTTTGTTTTGTTTTGTCATGTGTCTAGAAATGAGCATCATTATCAACTGTGACACTCTCAATGGGCTGATGTGCCACTGGTTGGCTCCCGCGGTGCAGCGGCCATGTAATTTTGGTAAAAAATATGACAGAGATAAGCCATTTTGTTCCTTTTCATTGATGACTGAGAAGTAAATGAAGTGATAAAAATGAACATGTCTGCCACATTGTCACTCAAAACACCTTAGAATGCCAAGATTATGCTGCGGATGTATTTTTTCAGATTTTGAATAAATCAATCCTGAAGCACCTTGTTCAGGGACTAATGTCCATACATATTTAATGATCTTCTATCTGAGGCAGAGGTTGTTAATTCTGCCCACAGACTGACTCTACTGTACTGCAAGTTATCTCTGCAAAAGAGACAAATATAGAACTTCTGCTGCATATTTTCTTTTCCAAAAGCATCTCCTAAGCTTATAATGAACCCCATATTTAAATATGTATTCTATTGCCTTTATATACCAGGCTCGATTACAGTTATAGCCTAGAAAATAAGTCAAAGTGAATTAGGGTGTTGAAGTAACTATCTTTGTTTCCTAACAAGAATGAAACCGAAGGAATACGGGAATACGGTACACACAACAAAACACACCGACAACAATGAAGCATCAACTCGAGTCCACAAAACAAATTAACATCACAGTTTCTCTGTCATCATTGTAACTTAGAATGTGTGTATTTCACACAATAAAATCAGTGTGAAGACACAGCTCGAGTAACTGCAGAAGTGTACTCAGTGGAGTGTAGATCTCCACCCTCATGCTGCATTACAGCTTCTACTTGGCCGCTGGTGTTGATTGGCGTCAATTTATAGAGCAGTGGTTCCCAACTGGTCTAGCCATGGGATCCAGATTTCTCCTTAGTTCAAGGTCCACACAGTTTAATATATTCAGCATCATATTTGTTTGCTGTCTCTGTCAAGTAGCTGTCCATTAATCACGCACTCCACCGTCCTTCAAAATAGAAACTCTTTGCTGGAAATTCACTGTACATAAAAATAGTGTGTTTTTGACACACTTGACACGTTTGCAAGTCACTTGCGCCCTATTCAAAATGTACCCACAACCCAACAGTTGGGAACCACTGCTATAGACGATGCACACAAGGTGACCGAACAAAAAGTTTGGAGACGGACCATGAATTAGTAGCAGTCGCAAGCTGAATTCAGCCAGTGCAAACCCCAGCACCAGGGGACCTTTATCACAGTTAGCAATTACATTGACTGACATTAAGCGCTAACATTAACATTGCCTTGTGTCGGGTCCGCTCTATGGACTGGACTCTTTCTGCTAAGAACTAGCAGTTAGTTGGATTTTAAAATAGACACACTGTACAGAGTTTTTGTTTTGTTTTAGCTTGAAATAACTGCTAACTTTGGACACTTTATGTCATTTTCTCTGGCCTGTCTCTTCTCTTCACCCCTCGCTATTTTCACCCACTACATCAACAAAAATGTCCCCTGGGATCTACATATATATATATATAAATATAAATCAACCAGTGTTCACCATAACTATCGCACATTCACATATGTCGTTTTTTGTTGAGCCGCGAGTGTCATGTTGGTTTACATTACCAAAGATTTATGACAACATCATTTGACGACACCGACTCCTGTGTGCACACTGCGAGAGAGGAGAGGTAGAGACGCTGTGCTGCTGCCAGAGGAGCCACTGAATGAGTTCCCTCTGAGCGGTAACTCGCTAATAGAGTCTGAGAAGTTCGGGGCTGTTCATAAAACACTCAGGACGCCACAGTTTATCCCACACGACTGAGGCTGCTCCTCTCTTTGGAACCACCGTGGAGTCTGTGATAATTTCACTTTCAACCATGCTTGTTGTTGCCGTGGGGAACAGTATGACGTCAATACATCATATCAAAATTTATACCGGTATTATCGTGAACGAGATGATATGGCACACCCCTTTTAATCAAGTTAAATGAGTTTCTCAAGGAAGCGTTTCAGCCCTAATTGTGACTCACAGCAACCCTTAGAAGCCCATGAGTCATAAGTTTGCGCACAAAACTATTAGGCTGATTGGTCCAGTAGTGTGAGCTGCACACACTCAAGTGCACACATGACCAAATGCATGATGATCTCCTTCAGGCTAACACTTTGCAGAAATCACAATTCATTGTGAATAAACTGATCCACTGCAAATATGTAAATGAAAGCCCAAGTTGGGATGAATATTCTCAGAAAGTAGCTGCTGCTCTCAGTGTGGTAACAAGAAAGATTATTTCAATATCCTTTGTTTTCAGGGTTCAATAGTTTATCAAAGCTTATTTAAATTACAAAAAGCCATTAGCCTTCAATTTTTACAAAGACAGAGCACACAGAATAAGAACTTCTACAACAGTGATATTAGCCTGATATTCAATCTGAGGACTTTATTCTCATGTGTAACAGCCAGGGGGTTGCAGAGGTGTGATATAAACTAACTTGTGCAAAACAGCTCTGGAAAGTTCTAGAAAGAAAACATCCAGCATCTATTTGCCAAATAACATTTTGGCTTATGTATATATGAGTACTTTCTTTTAATGAGCAGTGAAGCATAGTGTGCTGAGGAAAGCTTAATAGTCCAAAAGGGACCTATTTCGAATGATGAAAGAGACTAATCCTAAAGACGACACACTTCCAAGAGAGAACAAAAGCTTGTGCATGAAGAAGCCTTTCTTTGGCAAACATGATAAGCAACGATTTGGACTATGCAAAACAAGCTCATTGTTAGCAGGAGGGTAAGTACACAAAACAGCAACAATGCGTTGCGAACAATGCAAAATGGCAGAAGCACTGGAGCTGCCTGCTTTCAGCAAATTCCGGCTGGCTTCCTGGTGGTTGGCTACACCTGTTTTCTGTTTAATTGTCATGAAGCGTGGTCTCTCTCCCTCTTTTTCTTTCCAGCCTTTCTCCTATTTTTACCTCCTTGTACTCCCTTGTTTTCTCCGTTCTCCCAATTTCATCGCTGGGCATTCTCCCATGTATAATTCATGAGTGGCGTGCTTGTTTTTACACACCACGTACCAACAGCCATGTTGTGCTGCCCCGAGGGGGTCTCAACTATGCCAGCCTGTAATCTGCTTACACACAGAGCAACCAGCTCACACCTCTCCTCACCAATTACACTCAATTCCTGGAATGGCCCTCTACCTGACACGAGGTTCGTTGTGATCATCGTGTCCTTCAAAGAGGCGTAGACAGAGAGAGTAACAACGCGGCATACATGTTTATGTGTGAAGGGGAGGTAATTGGTTGAGTGCTCAACGTTGGGGCACCGCACCTCGCCGACAAAAGCACCTCTCTGAATCTGACAGTTGGTCTACTCAATGCAAGGTTAGAGGGCCTCGGTAGCATCAACGCAGCGTCTGACCACAGAGCTCATTCACCAAGTTACAGACTGAAAGCAATGCAGCAATCCCCCTACGAGTGCTCGCAATTCATTGTGCACAAACAAAATCATCATAAGCTGCACGCGCCGAGACGCGCACATTGACGCACAAGCACACACCCTAGACATTGCAGGTAAATGGGGTAGAATGTAGTGCTGTGTAGTGGGTAATGAGTGCTGATTGTTTGTGACGGGGCTGTAGTAAGGCTGATTTCCCAGCTGAGGAATGGGGGCTTTGTACACATCACAGGGCTGTCAGGGAAAGACAGAAAATGGGCGCATGCCTCACCGCTCTTCAGAAATAGACAGCCAGAACCACTTCACTATTTAGCTTTAGACGGCAGACACAGGCAGAGAGCGATAATGTGAGTATTTTAAATATTTTGTGATGCAATTCTAGCCTATTTGCATGGAAATTTGCACTTGGGTGTTATACATTTGAGATGTGGGGGGAAAAAAAACATGGCTCTTATTGAAGGGCGCAGTCAATTACTGACTCACAGGCAGTATTTATGCTGAAATTTGCATGACACTTAGGTAGACACATATAGAGGAAAATCTTTTTTTCATTTTGGGGGGTATTGTAATGGTATCATTATCACCCCTGTGATTAAGTATTGATTTTTTTCTAACATCCAAAGGCTTTAACGCAGCACACACGTAGGGTTGCTTCAAAACAATACAAGCATTTTGCAGTTTCCCAGAATCTAAAAGGCTGCGGGGGAACGTGTTGAAGAATAAGTGCACTGTAAAGATGATTTCTTTGTTTTCTCTTTTATCGTGCACAAGTTACATTTATATTTTGTCAGAGTAATAATTCTTTTGATTAGTGACCATATAAAGTAAATGGATTTTGTTTGCATACATCGCATTACGGCCTGGATTGATATCACTTTTTCATTAGGGGTTTCCTTACTTGATGACACATAGTCAATAATTCATCGATCGGTGTGTTTTATTCATAAGTCTTACAGTGCAGAGGGGATCATTAAAGATACTTTTTGCAAGCTTTGACTACCACTCAATGGAGGCAAATGATTCCTGCTGAATATGTGATGAGAGCTGCAGCCTGTTGGTGTTAACTATCCATATTATCTACACGATGACCTGCAATGAGCAACGAGTTCAAACTCTGGTACAGGCTAATCCACTCAACAAAAGTCAGCAACAGTAAAACAATAAATCTTTGTTTATGTTTCTGGTTTATCTGATCACTCTGAATCTTTAATCACACTCAACGGCATGATTTTGTACTAACTGGCTGATCAGACAGAAGTGGATATGCCTACTTTAGGTCTAAACAGAATGGCATTAGCTCAGTCTCTAGGTGATTTCATCATATATACCAATCAACTGAGCCAAATTTAACACTCTCCTCTACCCACAGCTATGCAGTGAGCTAAACACACCTCTACTAAAGACATGTCCGACAAACAAAATAAAACAAATATCATCAGAGGCAGGTCGAAACTAAATCCCATCTTGGGATAGGATCACTCCAGCCACAATACATCTGTTATTTAAAGCAAATGTCGGCCAGGGGCGTAAAGTGAGGGGGCCTTCCCTAATTCCTACCCCCCTACCTCCAGCCCCCTTGCTTGGATCATGCCCATCTTCAAATTCTGCCTGAACTGTGATCTCACCTACACACCTATAAAATTTTGTGACAGTATCTTACACGGTTGCAACATTATCTCATTGACAAAATCTGCCCACAGACAGTCAGACATATGAACACCTGGAAAAATACTCAAAATGGCTTCTTTGGTTGTTCCTGCTACACTTGACCTTTCGCTAAGACCCGCCTCTTTGCTGCCAGCCCCTGGACCTCCGCCACCGGACAACAGGGATCTCTGGGGAAGTCAGACAACGTTCATCTGCGCACACTGCGATGCCACACAGCTGGTTGAATATCAGCAAAGTTTCCCTGCTTCCCTTCACTGGTTCCTGTACAGCAGGGTCGGTCTTTGTTTCACTGTTATAATCATTACAAAGCAAAAGCAGCATGTGTATACATTCAGTAGGCTATATCTTCAGTAGCTAGCTAGCTAACCCTACACTTTTCAGGGTTTGCTTTTGGTTTTAGAACAGGGAAGAAATGTATATCTTTTTCCAACCTCTCCAGGTAACGAGTATCATTAATACACGACGTGCCCCAGGCACAACATTTAGCTCCAAATCCACAAAACCAGCCTGAAAATGAAGGAAATCTACCAACAATTGCATTAGAGTCAGTGGAACACAGCTGTATTATTGTCGGACTCTGGTCTGAGCCGGCCTGATGCTATGTTATGATTGGTCAGTCTGCGTACGGGGGTAGGACTTAGGGAAGGGTTGACTTGTTTTCTTTCCTATCAGACACAAATTGTCAAATCATACCTGACATGTTTCGACAGTACATGTCAGGTATGATTTGACAATTTGTGTCTGATAGAAAAGAAAACAAGTAAATCTATAATAACATCGACACTATGAACTTTGTTGGATTATTAGGGAAGGGTTATTTAGTGTCACATTTTGCCATGACTATACACACACTGAGAGAGGATGATACCAGCCATTGTTATGTTGTCTGAGCTGGTACTTAAGTCCCTGGAGGAAAGAATCTGGAGAACATATTTCCACCAGTGTTAAAGAAAAAAAGAGTAAAATAGTTTAAAAAACAAATCAATTACTTTAGCGACACAGTAGCTTCAGACTTGTTTATTGTCAAGCAAATTAACAAATAATTTACCAGTAAAACAATTTTACTCGTATAGAAAATACTGCAAATCACTGTGATCCACTTAAATGTCTTCTTGGTATCCAATTTAAATAATAATTGCAGTTCTTTCATTGCTGTAATAGAGAAGACAATATAGAGCTGCCAATTTTCATTCATTTAACAACAGACTCACACAATTGCCTGTTATCATATGCACTCACACCATGATCTGAAAGTTGACATTTGAGGTTGTTTGCTTTGTTTTTGTTTTTCTGCAGTAATTTGTAGTAGTTTGATCGGACTGACAGCAAGCTCCCTCTGCTGCATGTTGTCCAGTCGCATGTATTGTCTCTCACAGGACTGCGGCAGATGGTGAGCAACCCGACAGGCTAAAGAAGTGAGTTAAGATGAAGGAACAGCACCTCACTCATCTCGATCTAGCTTGCTATATCGAGTCCTCAAAAATAACATTGTATTCTATCGCGTTCTGGCTTCCATTTAGGAGGAACACATGCCAATTAGGTGTTCCTATGATGACGCATCTAAAGCGCTTTACATTTCACATAGCGAACTAGTTACTATTTAAACAATGAAATTCCCTTTTTCTCTCAAAATGCCTGAAATTAACCCAGCGTGGTGTTGGTGGTATTGAAGAGTAAGGAGCAAAGCAGCATCTGACTGCAGAGAAGTAGCATGCAGGTACATTCACATGCTGTTTAATGTGCTGCAGCTGAGCTGCTAATTAGCTATGTAGCCTTCAAACTGACATTAGCAATGCACTTCTCCCCAATGACTGTTTGTTTGGTCGCTCGTTCAACAAGCTAAGCTGCAGGAAAGGTGTGTGTTCATGTTTGTAAGCTGCTTGGCAACCAGAGAGGGCGTCTTATTGAGACAGGCGTTTATTTGTCAAAATGTGTAGCTACACCCGGACAGGAAAAGGGAGTGGGCATTTAATTGAAGTTTTACAGTATTTTGCTGAAAATCGATAATGATAACACTGTTTTGTTTTTTATGTTTATTTTGTTTTTGTTGTTATTAATTCCCCTTTTTGTGCCTATTATATACAAAAATAACAGTCACAGTCAGTCAGTCTTTCTTTACACTATTTGTGAATGAGCCCAAATTCAAATTCAGAATGTTATAATTAAGCTTCGCCAAGTAGTCATCTTTACTGAATAGAGCATGAACGCATCATAATGTAACTCAATGCAACCTCCATCAGCAGGTAGTTCCAGCCACCAGCTACTTACAGCTAATGAATGGCTTTCTGTCAAATTAATTCAAAACTGGAGGGCACCATAGCAAACCAGTAAATTACAAAATTCTCCCATATTTATTTATTTATTTGCAAAGGAAAACACAACACAGGCAATTTATAGAGCTTATATCTATGGAGTAGCAGAACAAAAAGGCAATCAGCAGGACTTTAAATTTGTTAAAGATTTCTATACCAAAGTATATGCTTAAATTTAAAAGCATCTTTTCTATATTAGTTAAGTTTCCTTTGGTTTCAACAAATATTGCCCCAAATGAGCAAACCCAGCTCTTAAAAAGCTCTGTTAGCTTAAAAAAAAGTTAATTATTTAGTAAAATTTTAATGTGCTATAATGATTAACAGGGTGATGCAAATTACTGCAGCAACTTTGTAAGTAAACATACTTATATACTGCTTCAAAATTAATCTTTTTTTCTTTTGGGAGGTGGCATCTGTCTCGGGCTGATACACTAGAATGAGGAGCACTTTCTCGTGCAGCATTTTGTGCCTGCTGTGAGGAAACTCCCATGTGCCCTCTCGCCTGGCTCCCTGTTTGCATGTCTGTATGCTGCTGGATGAGGTGAAATCATCTGGTAATTATCTACGTGTGTGTGCGTGTGGTGTGTGTTTGCATGCATGCCTTTGAAAGTGTGTGTGTGTGAGTAGTCAAAAAGACTGGAAAAAGAGAGAGTACATCCAAATCAAAAACCTGTTAACATAATGAGAAATCAAAAAGATTACCACAACATAATCAATGGCACAATTTGAAATTTCACAGTATTTCACTGGATGAATATTCAGATGGATTTTTGTAAAGCGTGTCCCCATCCAAAATGCATTAAATATGCAAAGTGCCCCACCATGGGATATGGACACAGAGCATCCATGGACCATATTCCAAGTAATATCCATTGCAGATCCTGTTTAGCATCTGTTGATTACATCTGCAAAGTTGAACACAAGAAGAGCATTTAGCTTTCTGTAACACTGGATCTCATCATTCATGAGGATTCACTTCTGAGTAGTTCAGAATACGGCTGCTGTTCCGTCATTTGTTGCTGTTGGAGATATGATTTGCATCTGTACCGATCCAAACAGCATGATGAGAAAACACCTTTACTTTTTAATATGAAGAAGAATTCTAAGGCCGAAACGATTCCTTCAAAAACTTGGTAGGCAAACTCGATTACTAAAACCCATCCATGCAAATTCTTTGGATCGAATATTCATTTAATCCATGTAATTACACTCATTGTCATGTTCAAGAAACCAGTTTGAGATGATTTGAGCTTTGTGACATGGTGCGTTATCCTGCTGAAGTAGCCATCAGAAGATGGGTACACTGTGGTCATAAAGGGATGGACACGGTCAGCAACAATACTCAGGTAGGCTGTGGTGTTTAAACCATGCCCTGGTGGTACTAAGGGGCCAAGTGTGCCAAGAACCTGGACCGTCGCTACAAGGCAGGATGGATCCATGCTTTCATGTTGTTTAGGCCAAATTCTGACCCTACCTTCTGAATGTGGCAGCAGAGAGGATGCCATAAAATCACTATAAATGTGCCAGGGGATACGCCCTATTTTTTCCCTGATCATACTGATCATCCTAATTTGATCAGTATTTATCTATTGTAACGTATCTAATATTGAAAAGTGCAATTAAAATCAACCACAGAAAGATAAATGCACACCTTCCAATTTTGCTCCTACATATGGTGCACTGTGATGATTTCCATCCAAGATGCTAATTACACATTTGTATTGGTATGCATTTATGCTCAACAACTATCACAGGAAAAAAGTAAAAGACTTGAGGCAAGCTACAGAAACTTGCTGCCCATGTCTACAATAAAGGATTTACTTTGGTGCATGAAAGAAAAGCTCAACCCCAGCCTCAAGAAAGATTAAGGCTTGTCTCCAAAGGACTCACCTGTTTACTTGTGTGTGTGTGTTACTGTATGTGAGGATTGTGTCTGAAAGAAAGGCTGAATGTAACATTTACCTTCAAGGGACAATAAAGATAAAGATTGGCTTGACATTTAGCTGATTGATACGCCTGAAGTTGGATTATCGTCACGTGTCTCGGCTCTGATAGCTGAACACAAAGACTGAGAGATTTAAGCTGCACTTCCAGGTACAGTAGCCTACATTCCCTGATGGCTGGTGGGTACCTGTATGCGCACTATGCCCCCCAGCCTGGCTCGGTGCAGTGTCAACTGGACTGTGTGGAATATGGCCCACTTTGGAGAGTAGGAAATGGTGATGAAGTCATTTAAGCAAAAGAAAATGGTCATCGAGTGGCACCTCAAGCCCTCAAGTGCCATCTCCACTCATTTGGAGAAAGTTTGGGGGCTGCCAGGGCGTAGCCAAATGGCAATCAGCTGTAATGAGCAGCCCAACGAAAAGCCAAGTGAAGAAGAAAATGTGCTCCTGGAACATGAGCTAAGCATGTTAGCGTGTAAGCCACCAGAACATGCAATAAACATCCTTTAAATCTATCGTGCTAAACCCTCACTGGGTTCTACCTCTTCCAGTAGCTATTTTAGTCTCAACTCCCACTTCTTCAGTGTGAGCTCCCCCTCTGGCCTTTTAGGTGACTCAAATGAGTCACTGGCAGGGTATACAGAATGAGGCATGTCTATGTGATGTTTAGAAGATGCTGCTTCTGCTGGTAACGCCACTGCTCTTCTGTCATGTGGTTGCATTTGGTTAGACAATATTTACGAGGGCTGAAATAATCCTCACCTGAGCCTCTTTGCTCGTACTCAAGCAGGTCAGGATGACACAAATGAAGCTCTAGTGAAAGTTCAGTCAGGACTACACTTCATAATGTAGTCTTCAGTCAAGACTACACTTTCGCATGTTTTGGCCATTAATTCATCCGTCATATCATTTGTTGTTCACTCCTCATATGCATGCTCATTCACAATATGTTGCTGTCATTGTCATTTGAGATATCAGCTAATCACATTTAGCCAACAGCACACTGACACACCTTCATTGTTCACCTATCATCTTACTGCTGTCATTTAAAATATGATTGGCTCTCTGTCTTTAGTACATTCATGCTGCAGTTGTGCGCACCCTCCAACTCCCCATCGCCGCCTACTCTTCACAGATTCATCAGCCTCATCACGCTGGAAGTTTAAGCAGTGTCACCAGTTACCATCAACACCAGCGTCTGGACTCCATGGCAGATTATTATGCTGCTGCTCAGGGCAGACGCCCCTCAATTACTAAATCTCTCGGTTGAGTCTTAGTGCCAAAGTCTTTGTCACATTTTAATTATCACATACAATCTGTAAACAGAACAGGACAGGATCTCAAGGCACAGCCGGCAGGCGGAAGGGGTCCAGTTGGTGACCTCACATTTGCATCTCTGCTTTTTGCAGATGATGTGGTTCTGTCATTCTGTCGGGATGAGAGTCAGCACCTCCAAGTCTGAGGCCCATGGTTCTCTGCCAAAAAACAGTGGAATTCCCCGTCTGGGTTGGGAGTGAGTTACTGCCCCAAGCAAAGGAGTTCAAGTATGTCAGGGTTTTGTTCACAAGTGAGGGAAGAATGAAGCTTGAGATGGACCGGCGGTTTGGTGCGGCGTCTGCAGTGATGCAGCGCTGTGTCAGACATTCAAGAGGAAGAGAGAATTGAGCCGGAAGGCAAAGCTCTGGATTTACTGGTTTGTCTATGTCCCAACCCTCACCTATGGTCATGAGCTCTGGGTAACGACCAAAAGAATGAGGCTGTGGATACAAGTAGCATGAAATGAGTTTCCTCCAAAGGGTGGCCGGGCTCAGCCTTAGAGATAGGGTAAGGAGCTCGGACATCTGGAGGGAGCTCGGAGTAGAGCTGCTGCTCCTTTGCGTTAAAAGGGGTCAGTTGAGGTGGTTCAGGCATCTATTAAGGATGCCCTCTGGGCGCTTCCCGTTAGAGATGTTCGGGCCCTTCCCATTGGCAGGAACACACCAGAAGGATTACATATGTCGTCTGGCCTGGGAACGCTTCGGATCCCCTAGGAGGAGCTGGAAAGCATTGCTGGGGAGAGGGGCGTCTGGAGCACTTTGCTAAGCCTGCTGCCCCCGCGACCCGGCTTCGAATAAGTGGTTGTAAATGGATGGATGGATGGATGGACATATCATCTGTTAATCTGTACACCTGTAATCTGTATCAAACAATCATCTTTACTCCATACACCTGTCTCTCCTGATTGAACAGTAATACAAATCAAGTCTCTGATTCTTCTCTCCTTTTTTTGGACATTGCTGCATCCCATAGTTAAATTTATATGAGGACGCAAATGTTAGTCCATTGATCTAGTTAGTATGCATGTAGTCCCCTTCCGTCATCACACACTTTACCTTTTCCTGACATTTGCTCTACTACACAGTCTTTGCTTTTGTGTGACATACTGCTCAGAATGTTAGTGCCCAGAATCATGTGTAAGTGGTTTCAATTTTTGTCAGTCACACTGCAATTGCTATCCTTTTTTACAGTCCACACCGTGACTCAAACTGTCCTTGGGGATGTGACCGGGGCAGAAAAGGAATGGCCCTGACCTTTGTCACCATATGCCTCTCAAAAATATTAGTGATCTGCATTCATTCAGTGTAATTTTCCATATGGCATCAACAGCAGGCCGACATAATGTTGCAGGCCTCTGACTACCTGGTCACCTTTTATATTTATTTTGCTCCCTGACGTAGTAGCTTCTTCTGACCTGGAATCGGCTGGTTGGTCCCTGACCTTGGCTCCGTGCCTGTCCACAGTGTCTAATCATCCTTTAGCCATGGATTGGCTCCACTCTCCCTCTATCTCGCTTTCTCCCCATTGATTTTGGTAATTTTATACCTGAACATAGTCATTAATCTGATTATGACTGTGTCTGGGTCCAGTTCATTAGTCTGGCCCAGCTGTAATACAGGCAGATGCCTGCTGGGCCATAAGGATTCATCACGGAGCTATTGAGGCCTGAAGAACACACCACATAGGACAGCACCACACATATATAAATATATATATACACAGAGACAGACAAACAAAGGCTTAGTATTTAAGTGTTTTCCCAGATTTTGGCAATAAGAGAAAGTTACATTAGGAATACCGATAGAAAGATAAAGGCTGAATGATGGGTCTGCCTCAAGGCGTTTTCGTCACCGCTCATCATTGCCCTGTACACACAGGGATCCACCATAGCTGTCACACACCTCTTCAAAAGTATGACTAAATAAAGGATAGTTGGACTACATGATTATCTGTCTTTTATTTTTTCCTGTAGCCTATGGGTTAGCTTTAACGTCTCCATAATCCCTACATGGCGCATTCAAAGATAGTTCCACTACATTTTGTTTGCGATTAAAAAAACACTAATTTGTCACTGCAATTTTATTCGCTATTTAAGATAATTAAAAGCCTGATATACTGCAATAAAAGCAGCATGAACAAAGCTATTACTTTTATGTCTATAGAGATCAAACGGCTTGCAGCAGTGACAGAAACAACACCTGCCACAAAGAAAAAAAGTGCCTTTTTCTAAATAAACAAAACACATGTAGACAGAATTAGCAAACTCCCTTTGATTCCTCGATTATCTTCAAGTGCTGATTGATTATTTTGGAGAGTTTTGCTACTGTAAAGTCCAACTTCAAATTAGATAGGATACACTTTTCTTTATTTTGTCTACATGAATATGTTATTATACTTGACTGCGCTTTCCTGCACTTAGCCTCCCCTGGGCATCCTGAGCATTGTGATACTTAAGCTGAATCCAAATAAACGGACTTCACTGCACTTGCAGAATCTTGCGTACTCTGCAGGCACGTTCCTGGGAAAACTGGGAGTGCTAAGGGCTCCAGATCCACAATTCAGGGGTTTCAAGCGGACTTTCTGCAGACTTCCAGGGAGTCCGCCTGGGGCACAGACTTCACTGATTTAATTACCTACAATTCATGCAATATTGATGTGATGCTGTCGTTTTTTTTCAATTGCCGACTAAAAAAGCAAAACTTATGAATGTGTAAAACAGTTATTGATACTTATTAAAATGCTACTTCAATTGTGTAGACCAGAAATCACCATCGCCACATCATCATACAAAAATACGTAGAAGTATGGCTAAAGAGAGAATGAAAGTGCATTTTATTTTTTGCAGGCTACGCAGTGTGATGGCTACAAAATTGGCCGAAAAACAACAAAAGAAGGTCTGCTAATGCTGAGTTTATTTAGTCTTAGTCCTGTCCTTATTTATAACCATTTGTGTTTGATTATGTGTAACCTATATGTTATATACAGATGTGTAAATACCAGTTAGTTCGGTCACAATAAAAGCTTACATATGGGCTTTATATCTTGTTATCTGTAGGGACAGATGAGCAGACAGCAGCGATCACCATGCACATGACTGTAGTTGTTGCTTGAAGGTTTCCATGGCAATGACAGAAATACACTTGAGGGCTGCTATTTGATGTCTGCCCTTGCAGACTTTACATGATGACAGTGGACACATCATATGGCTGAAGTCTGCAAGGGCTCAGTCCGCAAGTCCAGAGTGTGGACATTTAGATTCAGCCTTACACCCTCCATCCCTTGTTCTTACAGGTTAGGTTCGGAGGACCAACAAAAATATCCCCAGCCTTAGATATTTCTGTAACTCTGCCAGGAAAATGGACCCGCTACTAGAATATTCCATCACAGTCTTCTTATCAGGAAACATGTCAGTTGGGGTTAAAAGCTCCTCAAAATGTTCCTTCCATCCTCCAACAATAGCCTCTCCAAATGGGATTAGTATTGCAGGACAATGGTGGTAATGTAATTTAGTACATTGCACGTCAGTGATTTTATTGAATGATCTGGACAGCGTGTGCGGTATGTAGTGCTTTACTACTCTAATAAATTACTGAGAGGTTGTATCATTCCTGTAAGATTTCATGCGTCTGCAATACAAAGTATTTGCCATTAGAAATCATTTTAACATTGATCAGGACGGCACTGTTGTGAAAGTATCCCTCCCTCTCGCTCTCTCCCTGAAAAGGGAAGAGCCTGGTGTGGAAGCATTTCTTATGATTAATGAGTAACAACATGTTACAAACTAACTGTACTTACATCCTTAAAATAACCCATTATATTCTGAGTTGCTTTTGTCTTCATTGTTTTTCAGTGCTAATTAGGCAAATAGTAAAGAGTGTGATAGCTACAGTGAAAGTTGTTGTGGATTTAGTTGTAACAATAATTTAACCATACACAGACCATCTCTCCACTCATACTTCATATAGCCTCAGTAAGTGACCCACAAAGGTCTGGTAAATTGGATGATGATTTACCACTACCTGTGACATGGCTATGCACAGCACCTATGAGCCTCTGTGGTCACAATTACGATGAGCTGGACTCTAAGAGGATACTTGTTCATTCAGAAAACTATGCTGATAAATAACCAAGGTATTTGCAATGATTACAACCTTCCTCTTAACCAAGTAGTTAAGAGGAATACGAAGGTAAAATACAGATGCCGTCTACCAGAAGGGGCAGAGCCATGGTGGCAAGTGCACTCTTGTACGCCGTAGTCTGCTGTGGAGGCAGCATGATGGACAAGAATAGGAAATGGCTGGACAGGCTGATTGAGAAGGCAGGTTCAGTACTTGGCAGGAGCTTGGATTCAGTGGAGACTGTGGTCCCACACACCCCACTATTCACCTCACTGGACTCAAGCCACTTAATAAATAAGTAGTCACTTAGAGACTCAGGAACCTTTTACTTTATTTATTTCTATTGGCATCTTATTCATTGTTGTGGTTTTTATGTGATATTTTGTGCTTATGTGTTTTTTGGGTTGTTTTTTTTTATGTGAGCTACTGGATACAAGAATTTCCCCCATGGGGATGAATGAAGTATCTATCCATCTATCTATTAAGTTTTAGCAGCCTTTACTTACCATACTGTTATAACATCAAGCTGTGATCAATACAACAGTTTAAACTATGATTAGTGCCTCGTCTTTCTATACCTCTGCCAACCTGTCAAGTTGCAGTTAACATCCAAGCCTGTCCAGGATTATATAATATATGTAGTGGAGAGTAGGCCAAACATGGATTCTTCAAACACATCTTGACCCGGCAGTGCAGAAGCTCTATACAATCACCACAGTTTTAAGGTTAATACCCAAGATTAGTGTCACAAATTCAGTATACGGCCAAATGTCTTGTTTTCTGTTCCCGAGTTATGGCAGTGGATTCTGGACAGAAAGATTTTTTTTTTTTTTTTTCAGAATATTATGATGGCCAGTGATGTTGACCTTTGACATTTTGGATATCAAACAATGTCACTTCATCATTTTATCCAAGTAGACATTTCTGTGAAATTTTGTCATTATACGCATATGAATTCTTAAGTTATGGCCAAAAATGTGTTTTGTTAGGTCACAGTGACCTTGACCTTTGACCACCAAATTCTGATCAGTTCATCCTTGAGTCCAAGTGGACGTTTGTGCCACATTTAAAAAATTCCCCTCCAGGCGTCCCTGAGATATCACCCTCACGAGAATGGGACGGAGGGACAGACAACCTAAAGACATAATGCCTCTGGCCACGCTGGGCGCAGGCAGGAGGGCGTAAAAACATGTAATTAAACATGATCTGAAATGATGCAGAATTGTCAAATATCGCATTCTGTTTGACGAGGATAACATCCATCCACCCATCCATTTTTATCCGCTCGACCTGGGGCCAGGTCGCAGGGGCAGCAGGCCAAGCAGGCCAAGCAAAGCACCCAAGACGTCCTTCTCCCTAGCAAAGCTTTCTAGCTCCTCCTGAGGGACCCCAAGGTGTTCCCAGGCCAGATGAGATATGTAATCCCTCCAGCTTGTCCTGGGTCAACCCCGGGGCCTCCTACTAGTGATATGGAACATCATCATGGTAAAATAAAGCCCTATTTGCAAAGGACTAGTAATATAGTAGTAAAGAAGTAATATAGAAATTATCCACCGCACATCTTACAGGCAGCACATTCAGAAAACATACGATGAGCAAAGTCCGCATCTCCAACGTACTGATGTTATCCCAGAAACACAACACAGAAACGCCACACAGCACCACTAGCAATAATGTACAGTGTTAACCTCCTTTTTTTCTTTTTTATGTGGGTTAAACAAACAGAGCCAATTCTGCCACACACTGTCACATGTCAACCATCTCATCTTTCAAGATTTCACTCTCCTGATGGATTAGAGCTTGGTCTCTCTGCGAACGGGTCTCCATGCTGTGTAACAAGATGAGCCTCCTGAACCCAAAATGCTGTCAAAACTTTCATTTATAATTGCCAATGCAGCCTTCATAATTCTCAACTGGGAAAGGAAGCAGATGAGAGGTGCGGAGAAAACAAAAAAACACAGAGTACGACTCAAAATCACTGAGATTCCATTTCATGGAGGACTAATATTATCACATGACCTCTGTGTTTGGTGAAATAAGGCAGGTAATTTGTGGCGGAATGGTTACACAACAAATTACGAAATTGGTAGATTCTCACAGGATTAAAATCACAGCTGACCCCCACAATTACTATAAATGACTAGAGATCCCCAGATAATTCTAGTCCCATGTGAATAAGGCTTAATTCTTATCTTCTAAATGTACAACACAAGTTTGTTTATAATCACCATTTTAGATTTAATTTAATGACCATACACTGTAAGATTAAGTCTTCTTGGTAATATCTAAGATGTACAGTATCAACATGTTTTCTTATTATAAGGACTATGGGGTACATAAAGATGTGAAGGAGCACAGGGCCTTAGAAACAAAGATGTGCTCGCCTCAGGGGAAGAGAAGATAGCTGGTGGGGGCAAAAAGAAGGAAGAAGGGAGCCTGAGTGGATGGGGGAGGGGTGGCAGGTGTAGAGAATGAGAGATGATGTGAGGAACGGTGGTTGGACTGGTTGAAGAAGAATGCTGAGAGGATGAAAAGGCCTGGTTTGATCAGAAAGGGAGGGCCAATCTCCACAGAGGGAGAAATATTAAACCAGATTGAATCCACACTCAGACAGCCTTCAAAGGAAGCGGGTGCGGTGTATATGAAACAACACTGTTGTCCTTTTCTCTTCCTGTCTGTCTCTAAGTACCAGTTTTCATCTCTGTTGTGTTTAATCCTGCCTGTGTCACTTATTTACATTGCTATTTTTGACTTCCCGTGTTGATAGCTGATGGAGATTATTGCTGGGATTTTGTGGTAAATAACAAACCGAGTGTTTCGTTTAAGCCTCTCAGCTTCCATAGCTCTTTCCACATTTTTTTTTCACAAATTGCACATTTCAAAGTGTTGTTATTTTAGTTTCCTTTACTGCTTTTCATACGCTGCGAGGACAACTTTAAAGATTTTATGCGTTTTTCCGCAATTTCTTAAATAACCGTGGGCCTTACTCTACCACTTTGTATCCAAGATGGAAGGGAGCCCATAAATTGGGCATGGTGGTCAAATGATGAGCCCATTTTGAATCAATAGAACACTGCACCCTTGCAACAGCTTTTTCATTTGACATTTTAAAAGGACGTGTTTGCTGGGTGGGCAATAGAATGGTGGCTATTGTTCCTTTGTGGTGCTCAGATTGTTTATCGACTAGGTGAGCGTGCACCCGAAGCCCTCTGTCAGTGTTCGAGTCCTCTGGAGACAACTGCAAACTCACTGTTCATCTGTGCATCAATACACGAGTTGCATCAGAGAAGTGAGGGTCAGACAACTTTTACCGGTAATGCAAAAACATACATACATGAATGCTCAGCCAACAGGGCAAACACACACAGGGAACACAACTCTCAAACACACACACTGGTAAACCTTAAAAAAGGCAACTGGACCTCCAAGGAAGGAACTATCTTTCTCAGTTCATGTAGTCAACCTGATGCAAGCATAGAGCAAACCATTGTAACAACCCTGCACGGTGACAGTCCACCAAAAGATTTAAATTGTTCTCTTCAGAAACACATCGAGTATTCACCTCCATTGCTGATTCTGTTTTTTGATGGCAGGTCTGGCTCCGAATCAGTAGCGATTGAGCCTGATAATGATGTACTACGGAACATGAAATGTCTGAAACAGGGCGCATCACTGAGCTATATTTTTAGTGTTGTAGCATCTCACCGTTCACTGAGGTACTGTACTCTCCTGTTACCTAATTACCATCAGCAGCTATAGATGGGTGCTGTTAGTTATACACTGAGGAGATGATTAAAAAAGATTCCAAACATGCACCCACTCAGATAATTACAAATTAGCTAGTATTTGCATAAATAAAGCAGCGCATCGATTATTAAAACATACCTCCTACCATGCCTATTCTTTATGCATCTCTTATGAATTGCTTTCATTTTGCATTCAGGGCTGCGTTAGGCAACTTCAAATTAATGCCATTCAGTTCCCAAGTCTAATCCCCAATATCATGATTAAAATTCCCATGGCTTTCATTCGCCTTATCACAGTTGCTCCATGTTGAGATAATGTGCGTCTTTGCGACTCCGACAAAGTTGCTGTGCCATTTGTAGCTTCTCCTCTGATATTTGACGGTTGACATTCAAATGCGGTCCTTTCTACCTGGTTGCGGCTGCTCACTGTTATCTGTTTCAGCTAGGTTGAGCGAAAAGGTGCATAGGTTGGGTGCTGCAGGCGAAGACGGATCTTCAAAACATAATGAGGGTTTGCCGGGGCGCCTCTGCGCCTGGTCCCTTTACAGAAAAGGAGAAAAATACTTTTATTATTCCTGTCAGGGCACAGAGGCCCTACCTTGGGCTAATTCGCTGTTGTTTGAATATATGCAGATCACTCAGTAATTAGAATACCAAAGGTTTCGTCTTTTCACTGTTTTTCTTTTGCCTCTTGTTAAATGAAATGAAGGTGCTGCTCCTCTAAGTCCTTTTGGCTGACCATTACAGACCACAGTCACATATCTTAAAAAACGTAAGACAGAAAAAGGAGCTAAAGCACTACTAAGAAGCTGTACAAGGAGTGTGTATGTGTGTGTCTGTGTGTGTATGAAAGCTTTGATTGTTCTTATATGCTCGACTGCACAGGATTTTGGGCAGGCAACCTTTTTGCTTGAAGCTTCAAGACTTCTCTCCCCTTATCTCTGTCTCTCTCTCCCTCTCCGTCTCTCTGCCTGTTTGTCACTTTTTTTTTATTCCTCCCTCTCTCAGAGTCGTAGCTGTATGCCTCAGCTAAGGTGAAACAGCATGGATGTGATTTCTATAGCTCTGTTGGAGACCAGCATCTCATCACAAACTGGTCTCGGCTGGTTGGGTGAGCGAATCAAATCCTGGATAGCACGACCGAAACGATTTCAGTTTGAGACTGGAGACCCGGCCTCACATCTCAGTCATTGGGCCACATTCAATTGGATGCATTCGATTCAATTCAGCTCATATATGGGAAGGAACGGGGGCAGAGCGGTGTCGAAGGACAGCTGAGGTTATGAAACAAAAGCTTGAGAGGGCCATGGAGGCACATGGAATTTATATAGAGCTGAACGATTAGGCAAATTCAAATCAATGCAGCGATGTAATAAGAGTGCAATTTTCAAATCCCAAAAGCAGCATTTTTCTGATTGCTATACAATCTAACCAATCACTGGACTGGGAATATGTGGCCAAAATATAGAAATGAGAGTAAATGAAGACGTCAAGTCAACTAAATTTATATAGCACATCCCATATGACAAGTGCAAAGTCAATGTGCTAAAGATACATCATACATGACAAACATAAAATATCATATAGGATATTAAAGTATTACACATATAAAACCAAGCAGGACATGATAAAAACAAACAAAATAAGAAGGTATTATTGTCATTAATCTTAAAAACGGGAGATAATAATAATACCACATTGTAAAACAAATAAAAATACACGTAAAATTCTGACTAAAACCTTGCGAAAAAAAAGATATGTTTTTAGAGAGAACAAAGAGAACACTGTTGTAGAAGTCCTTCATTCATGTGGAAGACAATTCTAGAGAGTAGGACTATAATGACTACAAGCACCATGAGCTGACTGATTTTAGGTACAATGAGCAGACCTTTATTAGATGATCTAAAGGATCTCTTTGGTGCGTACTCTGTGAGCGTGTCCGCAACATAGGAAGGAGCTACACCATTAAAATGTTTAAAAACAATAAGAAGTACTGTCAAATCAATTCTTTGTTTCATCGGGGACCAGTGAAGAGAAGATAAAATAGGAGAGAAATAGCTAGTTAAGTGCTACACGCCAGCTTTGATGTGCACAGTGCTATCATGTGAAAACAGCCAAGGCCAGGTTAAAGTGCAAACGAGTTTTACACTGTTGTTAGAGTACTCTAATGTGTGTGTAGTAAGGTGTGGTTGAATGAGCGAGAGACAGAGAGTCTGTCACTGGATGCACTCAGAGCAGGCAGGTGTCAGAGGAGAGAACAAAGCAGGTGTAAATGTGCCAAGTGGTAGTGAATGTACGGTGTATACATACATCACACTGGTGAACCTGAACAAACTTGATCCAAATATTCCTAACCAATGCTATAAGTGCAACACACATCAAGGGACCTTGTACCACTGCTTGTGGGGGTGTGTTGAGATCAAAAAATTCGGGAGGTCGGTGCTGCAGTTTGTGTCTCGGATGACCTCATCCGCAATACCTTTAAGTCCTAGGCTGTGCTTGTTAGGCTTGTTTCCAGACAGTTTTATCCTGCCTAGGAAAGAGGATATGATGGTTGAATTATGTTTGCTACAGGCGAGGCGTTCAATTGCGCTCTGCTGGAAGAGTGTGTGTTGCCCCTCTCTTGGCCTTTGGTTAAAGGATTTAACAGCAAGTTTGGCTCTTGAAAAATTCACCTATGTAGTAAGGAATAGGGTTTCTGAGTCTATTGAAATTGGAAAATTGGCAAATTTGTGAATTTGTAAAAAAAATGGTGACAGTGAAGATGCCTTAAAAATGTAACAGCTTAGATAAACAACACAAACTTATTTGAGGATAATGTAGTCCTAGTCCTACATGTGTGCTTAAACTATGTGTTTTATCATTGTGATTATTACTGTAATAACTATCATTTATCTTTATATGTAATGCCATATGTTCTATCTTGGGCAGGAGTGTTGTATGTGTTTGTGCAACTTGTGAAATGTTTAAAATTAATAAACATATGTTTACAAAAAAAATGTACAGTGTACATCTTAGTCTGTCTATAAATAACTTCTGCAGCTCATTAAGATACAGACCAGCGTCCCCATTATTGGGTAAAGTGAAGAGGATTAGCCCTGAGGTGAGTGTCAACGTCCAGACTACAGTCTGGAAGTTGAGACATGAACATGTTGACAACAATGCTTTGAGCTATCTAAATATTTTAGAGTGGTAGAGCCACAGCCAGTGGGCACTTTAGTTTGATTTGTTTCACTGACGGGTAAGCCTGGAACAACAACTACTTTTGTTGCCAGAAATAATTAGGATAAATGATATAATTGTCATTTTGAGATAATGATAATAGCATAATAATGCAAGTACATTCACAATAAACCTTTAATTCTTGAGAGTATTCAGACATTGGAATAGGAATATGAAAAATTAGTATTATCACGATACTTAAGTCACAATATAATATTTTTGCAATTTTAAATATGTTGCGATACGCTGAGTGTTGCAATGAAATATACTGCGATATATTACCTTTTTTCAACAGAAGGAAAACTTTGCCAACGTCTATTTTATCTGATAAGATAAAGTTTTCAGTTTAATTTGTATTTGTAATATTAATAATTTATATAATGACAAAATTGATACTTGGCACTGTGTAATGATACTGTGACCCCCCCCCCCCCCCAACTCTATGTTTATATGTTTAATAAAGTAAATATACAATTATAGTACTTTTATGGTAGTAGTCCAAAATTACATTTATTAAAGTACAAAATTTAGCCAACAAAAAGAAATCCAAGTGATGCCTCTTGCGGCGAATCGCCAAGCTTAGCAAAGCTCTAGTTTGCTGTTGTCCGCTCCGGAGTGGAGGGTGAAACTGTTGGAGAGAAAAATACAAACGATGGACATTTTGGCTCATTGCACGTGGATGGCAAGCTAACGACAATCAGGACTGTGTGTCTTCCACTCCAAAAGTGCTGCTGCAGGCTACCGGTAAGCTACGTTGTATCGTCTTTTAAGTGTTGCTTTATTTTTCTTTGGACTCGTGCAAGTAAGCGTGAGTGGAGAGGACAAAAAGAAGGGAGAATCACTGCTCCCAAGTCTGGGAAAACCTGGCTATTTGTTCTGGTATTATGTTGGCTAAAACATCGGTGACACTCTTATGTAAACAAACAAGTATCTAAACACAACAGGCGATATCAAGGTCAGCAAAACGATTGAGGTCATGTCCATATTGTACGATAAGTAAATGTGGCAGGTGGCACAGAGGAAAAAAGACTTATTACAGACTTGCTCAGGCTAAACCCAGTCAGACGGTCAGGGCAGGTGTGCCGTGGTTGACTATTTGCAGTGAATATTATCACATGTGGAAACTTTGGAAATGTGTTAGCACTTTAAGAGCAAGATGTATTGATTGCAGCGTGCACTGGTGTGACACTGGAACTTAAACCCTGCCCTGTAAGTGATAGCTGGGGGGGGCAAACCTGAGGAGGAAGTCAAACCTTTGTAATAAAAACACTGTTTCTCCCTTACCTCACTTCCTGTCACTTCTTATGCTACAGACCTGTAGTGGGTGTAACACAGATAACATAATTATGGTGATAGGCTTAGTGACGGTGGATGCGCACAGATCAGACAGGTGTCGGCAATAAGAAGGGAGAACAAAGTAGCAGTAAAGTTGTCAAGTGGTAGTAAATTTAGTGTAGCTTTCACTTTGTCCATGAGCAAATGCTGCAGCTCATTATGACCAAGTAAAGTCGCTGTCTTGCTTACAAACTGCTGGGTAAAGTGAAGGGAGGGGTTAGCCCTAAAGTGAGCGTCAACAACCAGACCTACGGTCTGGAAGCTGAAGCAGTTACAGGTTAACAACATGTTTACAAGGCTTTGTGTCATCTAAATAGTTTAGAGTGGTAGAGTTAAAGTCAATGTGCAGTTTAGTTTTTGGGACAGGAGATCATATTTATTTTTCGTTAGCATTAATAATGATACATGTGAGGAAGAAGACAGAAGAAGATTAGAAAAAAGTTGCATACTAAATTAGAATTGCAATATTGGTCTAAAAAAATTGCAATTAGATTTTCCCACATTGTTTAGCCCTAAATTTAACCTATAGTATCCTCTCTGTTGTCTGTTCCTGAGAATCACTGGTCTCTCCCACATGTTGTCTTTGTATGCATCTACCAAACAACAAAAGATCACACAATCAAGCCCACTGAGACAATGAATAAAACATGCCACAAATTCTATATTTGCAGTGGCTGTTATGATTATACACAAAAAACAGAACCACTGGCCATCCACAGGCCTAATGTGGATGCACATAAAGCAAACTTGTCTGTATTGCTACATAAGCACAACACAAAGTCCAGCCTCAAACACTTCTCCATGCATCTATTACTGGCTACATGACTCGCTCATTTATTTCCAAATCTGACTTTTTTAGAAAACAGCTTCACTGGTGAGGTTATCTCAGGCAGAATGACTCATCCTGTGGGTCTTTCCAATGCAGGAAGCCCACTGTGTATGACATCACCACAACTACTCTTATGCACTACTTTGTGCATTATTAATTAGGAGACTTCCTTCCTCTGAGTGGTTAAGTGGCAGTTAAGTCGTCCTGGCTTTTTGGGTGTGTTTGTTCCCTCGACTCAGAGCTGCTGATGTCATACTTAAATCACTAGCGCTGCACTGTTTTAAAAGGTCTTGACAGTGCAGTAGTGCAGATAAAACTTCAAAGTTCTGATACAAACAAATTATATTTAAAGTTTTTATGAATCACCATTTTATGATAACGATGCATCAAATGACTGTGTAAGTGAAAGGGGTTGTTTGTAATGACAAACCTACAAAGAATCTCAATGGAGCATTTCAGCGTCTTTTAACTAAATGTTTTGGTGATACGGCCCTCGACTTTACTGTTTTGATTCACTCTTACCACTCTTACGTCTCATTTCCAGCCATAGCAAGCAGCTGTTTTCGGCAAAAAAAAGCTGTTATAACCCACTGTTGGCTGCCTGCCCAGCGCCAAACAGCAGACAGACAATAGTAGAGCATCTATCAGATTGAGAGCTACATGTTTCCCTCGGGAGCTGGTGGAGAGCAAAATATAGCTAAAAGTTGACTGGATATGGACTCAAAAAATGACTCCAAATGAATGCTGATGTTGCTCCATGTCTGCTGGATGTTGAATAAGCAAAGGTTCGCTAACAAGTTCACCATATTAATTTAAAAGGTGATAATATGCCAGTGTTGCATTTACAGCTTGTTTCCACTCTCCCAAAGCGACCCATTAATCAGTTAATGCAGGTTTAATTTTTTTTGTTTTGACAAGGTAATCATTAAGTATTTATTTGAATTGGGACTCCCGAACACCTTGGTATTTCGGTGAGCTCCATAATAGTCTTGGCCCGTTCATTAGTTTTCCATGATGGAGGGTGAGTTATGTTAATAGTGTCAAAGCATGGCCTAGTTTTATTTCTAAAGCCTGGAAAAGTAGGAAAAGTAAACTAAATAATACACAAATACAGTATGAGATCAGTTTATTAGATACATCTTAACTATGAAGGCATACAGAAACCTACTATTCATGTTTTTCATGTACATGGAAATTAATAGTCTGCCTTGTAAGCCCATTCTTGATGCAAGATACTACACTAATGCCAGACTGCAGACCCCCCCTCCTCCTATCTAGGTAGATTTTGTTGTTGGACATGTACTGTAGTACTATTTGTATATTTTTTTTCCAGTCTAAAATTATGATGGTCACTTTGAGAATTTATTAGGAGTTAGTTAAAGTCATCAGAGTATCTATAGGAAAGTCTTATTTACCTATGGTTGCAGCCATGTCAGCAGTAATGTTACAAGAAGCAAAAATTTAAATATATTTACCTAAATCGAATCTTTGTTTGAAGTTACAGTTAGGCATGAGGTCTCCTGTAGGTTTACTCTTGGGGTTAAGGCAAAGATTAGGTTAATAAACAAATAGCTAGCTTGTCCAAAAAGTCCCAAGCACAAGCCTACGAGAACACGCATCAGACACACAACACAGTCCGTAAGGCACTGCCCCCAGGCAAAATATGTTTTTTGGGGGTCCAAATTTAATTGACCTTACTTGTGAAAAGGCCTCGAATATTTGCATTTACTAATACAAAAACTACTAGCATACACATTTGCAAAGATTCAGTATGTAATTCTGGAGAAAGATAGTTGATTGTCAAGTCTCATTCCCAGGTTGTCAAACATCAATGCTTTCAGTTGGTGGTTTGCTCTGACTATCAACCCAAGATTGACAAATACAGATGACCCAGTGTTGTCAAATTCAGTCAACCCAGGATTGTCAAATACAAACAACCTTGGGTTGATAGTCAGACTAAACCACTAACCCAAAGCATTGATATTTGACGACCTGGGAATGAGACGAGACTCGATAATCAAATATCCCTCTCCAGAATTACATACTGAACCTTTACCAATGTGTATGGCAGTACTTTTTTATTAGTAAATGCAAATGTTCAAGCCTCTACACAAGTATGTAATTCTTGAGAAAGACATGATTGTCAAGTCTCATTCCCAGGTTGTCAAATATTAACACTTTGGAATGGTGGTTTGGTCTGACAATCAACCCAAGGTTGTCTGTATTTGACAATCTTGGGTTGATAGTCAGACCAAACCACCAACCCAAAGCCTCAATATTTGACAGCATGTGAATGAGACTCAACAACCAACTACGTTTCTCCAGAATTACATGCTGAACTTTAAACTATATTTAGCTGATTGGTCTTACAGGTTTGTCTTCCACAGTTTTCTAGTCTAATATGAGCGGTAGGTAAATATGGTCTCTTTTGATTATAGTCATGGTAAAATGGATCAGCAATTTGCAGTCTGCAAGCGAGTAAACTCGACAGATTTTTCACATTCTCTTCAGACTGTTGAGATTTGTATTTCATGTCCTCTTGTGTGTCTGACGAGTCCATCGGAGTACTGTATATTAAAGGAAATCTGTTGTTTTCTCACACAAGTATACCTCACATTGCTTGGAGTGCAACAGAAGTACTTTTAAATTCTAGCAGACTGCGGCTGATGGTTTGTTGTGTTTGGAGGACAGAAAGTGGGGCCACACTGACATTGGCCAGTTAGCTCAGTAAACTACAGCTACTCTCTGTCTGCGTCTGGGTTGACCTTTTGCTGATTGTGAATTAAGTGTCGGTGAGTGCTTCAGGTTCCTGGCCTTTGAAGGTTATACGGACTAACTCTGCTCACTACTGGACTAATAAACAGCGACTACACAGCACAACTAGAATCTCTCCATCTTATGCTCTTTTCCTTTTTCCCCCCAACGACCTCCTGTATCCTTCCATCTTTCTGAACATGGGATATCTTCACACCCACTCCCTGGGAGATGGAGGGATGCTGAA
Source organism: Cephalopholis sonnerati (assembly GCA_019142605.1). Lineage (NCBI taxonomy): Eukaryota > Metazoa > Chordata > Actinopteri > Perciformes > Serranidae > Cephalopholis > Cephalopholis sonnerati. The sequence goes on along the minus strand of JAGQAX010000010.1, from coordinate 15,276,406 downwards.
AATGAAAAGAAAAACAATTAGTAGCGCTGATGGGCCTGTGTGAGGTAATGAAATTGCGTGTCTCATTGTAGCGTGTAATGGAGAGCAGTTTGAAGTTAATTGAGGGGAGATAGGACACTGGGCCACTGTCTGCCGGAGTATTGTGGTTGGGCGCAGGGTTTATCAGCAAGAGAATCACTGAACCCAGAAAAAAAACAATTCCTTATCAGACCTCGCAAATGGGAATTATCTTGCTGTAGCTGACTAGATAGCGAGATCAATTGTTATTGTAATTAAATTCATATTCTTTTCATCTGTTTCTGGGTCAGGTTCATGGGCATGAAAGACTCAGCAAAGCTCCATTAAATGTCTCAGCCAATCCATGTCTAAATGTGGTTTTATTATTTCTTATATACGTATTTCAGGTCCTTTCCTTAAATGTAAAATGAATACTCAATCAGTTTAACATTGTGCATTTCCATCAGAGGTAGAAAATCAAAGATGCAGTCTGGCTGGTAAACCTTCAGAAACTTTACAGTCATGGCTCTGACACTCAGGCAGTTTTCACAAGGCGATAGAGTGCCACCTCCTGGCTGAATGATGCATGATTGTAAATGCTCTGCTCCACTGGCTCTGTAGTAAGAGTCCTCATGAATGTGGCTTGTAGAGAATGAGCTTAGCAATTAAAAAACTGCCTTAGGATGGCTGAAATAGCTCAAGCACATGAGTGTTTGAACCAGCAGTAACAAAACAGCAACCTCTTTGCATAAAAATGGCAGCCTTGTGGTTTGACATTATTCAAAACAGCTTTTCCTCATACTCATGATGGTGTCCAGAAGATGGATTAAATGACTTATGATGCTAATCTTGGGCATTTCCTGTCTCTCACAGCCCATGTACAAACCAACAAGCCTTAAACTTTTCTGTTTCTTTGCATGACTGGAGTTCTTCCGAGGCGCACTGCATCTATCATAAAGCCTGATAAAGGATCAAGAATGGAATAAATACTCCGGTTTGGACGGATGTGGGGACTGGGGAATGTTCCCCTTGCCTCCTCACACAGAATGTTGACAAAAGACAATTAAACGCAGCTTGCCTACAGTATTGATCATGTCTCCCTGATAGGCAGAGCAGAACCACAGCACCTGTATTCATTAAACAACCTGTTTAGCAACCATGCGGCGGAAGGAGAAGTCAGGCTCTGTTTGTGAAACGAAGCGCCACAGGCCAAGAAACACCTGCAAGATTGCACGGAAACTTTTTCAGTGGAGCGTGACGGAGGGAAGGAACGGAGAGGAAGGGGAGGACAGCTCGTGACCTTGTCTTGAGAAAATAGGAAAAGGAGGAGGAAAAGAAAGAAATGAACCAAAAACATAAACAAAAACCAACAAATGTTAAATTGGGTGTGTTTATTGCAATAATAATTGGAATGAGACAGAGGTTATTTATTGCTTTATTGCTTTATGAACACTTGTTCACTTTCGGGGCTTGGGGGTGAAATGTTAACAAGTTTGACTTGTCCCTGTGAAATTAAGAAATGCTTTGGCAAGTCAAATGATTCAATGAATATTAAACAGACGCTGCGCACCGGGGCCTAATTTGTTTTGATAGACATGTTTTATTTGGGAAGACCGAAGCGATTGCTTTAACCTATAGCTTACCTACTTTACATTCCTTTCGCTGCTTTCTTTCACCCTTCAGTGGTAACTCTTCATTCTAAAAACCTCATTGAAAATAGGTCATTTTCCAGCAGACAGACTATAAATGGCAGCTCCTGTAAGAATGTGCCCATAAATAGTCAGGGGATTTAAAATACAATGTTATAGACCCACTTAAGCAGATAGGTATGTCCTCAACATTCAAATAACAATAAAATTGACTACTACAATTATCAAGTATAATATCAAATATATATTCAAGTTATATTATTCAAGTTCAAAGCATTCACTCCTCTGCAGCTGCTTTAAAGGCCATACATTATGTTCTATAAACTTTTAGGGAGTAGAAAAGAAATCATGTGCACAGTTTCGAAATGCCAAAACGTCCACACACACTTCAAAGCTGAAAAAGGTGCTATTTATATTCTTCACTCTGCAGAAATAGGGCATCACTAGGAAAGCTCAAAGATTTCTGTTGGAGTTGACACACAAATGAGGGCCTGTTGTCTGGCTTGCTATCGCACTGGTCTCTATCTTTGATGACCTTGACCCTACATGAATCGTTGGACGTTGCCTCAGACAGAAGCAGTGTGATCCCAGTTGTCCTCATTTGATTTTAAATCTAAGGGAAGGGAGGGAGTAAATAAATGAGAGCTCAATAATAGTATAAGTGCTAAAGCTCTGACATGAGGGAGAGCTCAGCGTCTGCCCCGTCGTAGCCTGTGTTATCTATCAACGGTGACCTTGACCTGCTGCTACAGCTGAGGGCGTCTCTCGGGACTGCAGACTGCGAAGACACAAGCAAACTGAAAGGATGATTTTCATATGCCATTGACTGGCCTATTCGTAGATGAAAGGTGGCATTGTGGATTGATTTTTCTGTTTTTCAGCCGAGGTGACCTTTGGGTGCAAGCCTGGTATAAACTGAACTCTGACAAAAAGGACGAAGAATTGCTTAAAGGGACAGGGTGGGGGACAGTTTCCTGAGATTGAGGGGCAAAGGTTTTCGAAGGGGTGAACAGACTTAGGGTCATGTGTCAGGGTCAGGCTAATGAACCATCTCAAATATGGGTCGGGTCATGCTTTTACAGAGCTTGTGTGTGTGTGACCACATCTGAAAGACAGAAGTGTTTATAGTTGTTTGTTTTGAAAAGCCGCACTCAAAGGCAGGGTAAAAGCCAGCTCTAGTTGACAACCTGCAAGTCCCTCGGTTTGACTTGTGGGTCAGGTGGTTAGGGTAAGCTCGTTGGAAAATCTTGCAGAATTTTGGCAGAAGAAAAAAAGCAAAAAAATTTGTTAAAAAATAAAAACAAAAACAAAAAAAATGTTTAAAAAAGCCTAAGTAAAGTAAAAGCAACACAAAAGTGATATGGATTGAGTGCTTAAAAAAATATAATAATTCTGTAACATAGTAACGATAATAATAATAATAATAATAATAATAATAATAATAATAATAATAATCCCTAGCTTTTTTTTTTCATTTTTAGTTTTTTTGTAATAATTTTCTAAATCTTTTTTTTTTTTTCCAATTTATGCGACATTTCTTCCCCAGTTGCTAAATGCCTTTTTTCTCATGTTCTAAGGAAATCGCACAGATTTGGTTCAATACTGGCGAAAGGCATCTGAAAGTATGTGAAAGCACCATGAGAAAAGTGATGTCCCTCCAGGTTTCAAAGGGTTAACTGACAAAGTGGCACTCTGAGAAAGTTATTTAGAACTTACAGAAACATTGTGCAATAGTCCACCGTCCACCTTCTCTATCCCACTGTCCGTCTCTTCCTCTCAAACACACAGCAAGCAGCCTGACTAAGTCTGACATGGTAAAACCTTTTCCATCATAACGTCTGGTAAAACAATTTTCCCCCTGAGAATATGTAGGCATAACAGCATGTCCTAAAAGCAAGGAAGCAAACGCTCGCTGTCCACACTGAATCCATTTAATTTCCACTTCTGGAAGATCACGTAAACAAACCACTGTACCTATTAGCTGTGCACTCGAGATCATACTTAAGACAAGACGTCCATCCATCTGTCCATTTTCATCCGCTTATTTGGGGCCGGATCGCAGGGGCAGCAGGCCGAGTAAAGCACCCCAGTCGTCCCGGGGCCTGGAACACCTCTACTGGGAGGGGCCCAGGAGGCATCCTGATCAGATGCCAGATCACCTCAACTGACCGCTTTCAACGTGAAGGAGCAGCGGCTCTACTACGAGCTCGATCGATATGCCTGAGCTTACCCTATCTCGAAGGCTGAGCCCAGCCACCCCACTGGAGGGCACTCATTTCGGCTGCTTGTATCTGCGATCTCATTCAGATCTCATCTTATCCATGATTAAGAAAGACGTAACCACCTAAAACATGCACTCATTCCTGACATTTGTGCTACTACAGTCGGGTTCAGGTGATTGATTAATGCATATGTTTGCATATGTCAGGTGAAGCAGATTAGCTCTCACATCAAACTGGTTGGTCCGGGGTTTTGAAAAGCAAAATCCTGACCCAGCATCACTGTAAGTCGCCATTATTGTTTAAAAATTGGCATAAAAGCACACATTTTTAACCTTTCCGGAAAAGCATTTGTTTTGTTGCACTCGTTTGTACACATGAAAAGTGACAGAAATAGTTGTATCCAACTGAAATCATTTTTTTTAATTAAATGTGATTTCAGTTGGACAAAGAGAGCTTGAAGGAGATCTTCAAACTCTGCTTACTTTCTCACCACACACCTGGCCAATTGCCCTGTGAAGGCGGTGTGACTGTCAGATTGTCGTTTTTGGAAAGTTACAGAAAATTGTCAAACGCAGCCTCCCAAAATTTCAGGAAGGTGTCTGGGAAGTAGGGTGTCCAAAGCTGTTTGACCATCTGACAAGCACTTCTGCTGAAGCATACCGGCCCCTACACTCCCACCCACTTACATCTTCACTGTATATTTGTCTCCAAAAATTAAAACTGCTCACACGATAATCTTGAAAGTGCAAGTGGAAAATCAGCGATGAGATATTAGATTGTTCATGCATGTTAATCCACTCATCAAAATCTTTAACTTGAGACTGGCTTGGTCAATTTTTGCATTAGGCAATATTTAATGGTTCACTTGCTCTCCTGAAGGGAACACTCTGTAGGGGAGCAGGTCACGCTCTCTCCTTGAGATTTGTAAAAAAGTACAACGTGGCATTTGCTCCTTTTTTTTTTTTCCATAGTAACATTCCTCCGCTTACTAAGGTGTTCTATTTTTACCTATGACAAGGTGGAGCTATAGCAAGGAGAGGATTCAAAGAGCAAACACAGGCTTATTAACTGTTAGTCATGGATCAGGGCATCTGTAGTCCACAATGATCCGTGGAAAAGCCCACAGTATATTGCTTTGCACTTGGTCTTGGCCCCTTGTTGCTCTTTCTCCCACTTCCTGTGGGCGAGGTTGATTATTAATGGCCTTTTTATTTGTTGACTGAAGACATGCAGGAGGTATGGGGACAGGTACAGGTTTATGGATTTATAGGTATGTCATTGAGCAGCATTTTCTGACTGATTATGTAATGTTTCTATTTTTAACATAATAATGAGGGTTTATCAGTACGGTTACTGTGTAGTGTATTAAAGTAAAGGTTGCTACATTAGTGACCGTCTTGGTTACCAGTAAGATGCATCATGACTGTTTACTCAGAGCTGGTGTATCTTGATAATGAGACTTGAACGCACTTGACCTGAGGATTGGCCTTATCACCAGACAGACAACTCCCTTCCAGTAATCATCATGACCGTCTTATGAAATGAACCTTTTGATACTTATTTTAGCGTGATTCATTTGCTTATTGGGTGTACAATACCCCAGTTTACAAGGCATTTTACCCAGTGTGTGCACAGTAAAAGACAATGAGTAACTCAGTGTCACAACACATTAACTGAATAGAGTCTGGCACGTATTTGCTGTCATGTGTAAAAACAGATTTTTGACTAGACATTGCGGAGTCGTACGTCTACTTTATTTCATGTTAAAGCCCCTAAAATATCAGCCCCCTGCTCTGTACAGGCCTCAATGGGTCAGTTTATAAGTAACTCACTCGCTGTGGCATTCATCATACCCCACCTTAGACACCTGAGACACACTGAGATAAAGCCTTGATTATCTGATAGAAAATCTAACTGGTGTCTTTTTACTGTAGATTATCTCTATAGTTAAGATAGTTACTGTATTGTCCTCTCTTTGCCAACAAGCACAAAAGCTTGGGAAGAGGTTTATACCCTGGATATACAGTAATATGTTGATACCGATCCCTAACAAAGACCTTCTCTTAGGGCTGAACAGCTTTAAAGAGCTCTAATATTTGTTTTGGGCCACCCTCTCTATTGACACATACCGACGGGGCTTCAGGAATGTCACAATAGGTCGATCAGACAGCACCTCCCACACAGTATGTCTTTCTTATCGCTATTTTTCCACCTGGTCTCACAGTGTGCACTGCTATCAGGCTGACATACACTAAATATACTCTAGCAGACACCTCTTGCCAGCCTGTTTTTTTCTTTTACAACAATATTATCAGGTCACACATGCCTCGTTGTGTACTGTTCAAGACTATGGATTGCATAAGTTGACACTCTTGGCTCATCTTTTTTGTCTTATCTTCGCTGAGTGTGATGAGTTAGATGCTTAGCTCTGATTGGCAAAGGAAATTATGTTGTCCCTCTTTTAACAGCATAATTTTCCAAACATAAAACACTATCAGATGCCTTTTTATTAAAAGCTACCTCAGTAATATCTTTAGATAAACATGTTTGAAGCTAAATCTTAAATAAGAAACAGAGATTTTGGTGTCTGTAAGGCTATATTGGTAACATGTCTCCATTGCTCTTTCCCTTTTCTTATTATGCAAGCCTGCTTTTGAACTCCTGCAGTTTGATCAGTAGCTGCAAAGAGGGTCTTTGCATAAATTCGGACTGTCAATGCAGTAAAAAGACACTACTACTTTTGAAACTGGTGCTACACAACCAGAGAAAACAAACAAAAACAGATGAAAAGGGCTGTGGCATTCACTTTACTGCTCAAGAGACAGAAAACCCACAACTACCAGAATGTAGGGATGCACAATATTGGATTTTTTGCCGATATGTAACAACTCATTTGACCAATAACTGATACCAATATCAATATATCCACTTTTTTCCCCACCTAATTTTAGTGATCATCAGGTCTCTTCCGTAGTGGAATTAACATCATATTATGCATGTATACTCTTATCGTGACAGCCCACCAGCAGATGGAGACATGAAATACAAAGCTTTTCAATGTATGTGATATTCAGTCATTGTGCAATTATGACAAAGCATGTCAGTCAATTTCAATAGTTCATTTTAAAGCTAATATCGGCCGATACCAATGCTAATATCGTGCTTTCCTACCAGAATGCACTGTGCCACACTGGACCACTACACTCTATCACTGGTGGGTGATGTAATGCAAGCTTGGCTGTCTTACCACAGGAAAAAATATGGCTGCCGGCTGGTGGTAAATGATCTTGAATACAGTGAAACAGTAAGCTAAAATATGTTTCTGAAAACACTTTAGGCTGGATCTGAGTTTGAGAGAGAAAAAGAGAGAAAGGGGCAGGGTCTCTCTCTTGATCCGCTTCCATACTCTGTGGGTGCGTTAAGAACCGCATACTTCTTATTTTTACTTTTATTGCAGCTGGCCTTAAAAAGTATGTACAGTTGTATGCAGTATGCACACAATCGGGACATACTACTGTCTCATAACATTAAGTCCTGAACTTTGACCCTCTTGCTTTTGTATCAGTTACCATGGAGATAAACAAATGGCACTCACTGAATTCACCAGAGATGAAGATCAACCCGTAGGGATCTGCTGCTGTTACTTTGCAATTTATGTAGTTTAACTTTAAAGTTGTAACTACACAGATTGTAGATTCTAACATTTTATATTTGCAAAAGTGAAACTACATCTGCAGCTCTCTGTCATTGTTATTTTAATAGTTATGTCCTTTTCATACCTGTCAAGTTTTGGATTTGAAAATAAGGGAAATTTTCCGGCGCTCACTGCGAGCCGTCCCACCACCCCAACCAAGCTCGAGTATCCCTTACATTTTAAGACAGGTGTACAAGATATCTAGAAACAACTTGTCAACCGCTTACTAGCTACAATTAGGTGATCAGAATCTGATAGGCCAACCTTTGTTGACACTGAAATGCTGTGAACATTCCTACGTTATAATACAGCCTAAATGAAAACACAAAGGGTTTATGAAGCACATTTATTTATTTTACATATTTTCAGTTCATAATAGGAACATTGTTTTTGGCACACAGCATTGCCATTTTAACCTCTGTATTTATGACCTGGTCTGCCAAATGCTGACATCGGCATGTTTCTGTGCCTCTAGCCAGCGCTTGTGCTTGGTGGATTTTTCATGCTGACTGACATCGTTCCTTCCCCCATGGGAGACACTAAAATCGCAGTTACAAATCTTACAGAACGCGTGACTGTGCCCCATCCTGCTTCTCTTTAGGAAAGTAAATTCGCTGTCCCATTTTTCGAGATATTTACAGGACTTCTTTGTTTTTTTTTTGGCAGGAATGCCTTCTCCTTCGTCACATCCATCCATCTCTCTCTTTTGTTGTTCCGGGTTTGTTCCCGTTGTCGGCACTAACCTCGCGACAACTGCAACCCAGGCTACTGCAGGTGGCAGCTCTCGCGAGGCTAGTGACAGAGTTCAGTTTGGAGAGGCAGAGGAATGTTTTTTTTTTTATTATAATACGGGAGATTTACGGAAGAATACTAATACAGGAGGACGACGGGAAAGAGGGGTAAAATACGGTAGTTTCCCGGCCAAAACGGGAGACTTGACAGCTATGGTCCTTTTGTTTGTAATAATTATGATTATTTTGTTTACTTAATCAGTATTCCTATAGTTCCTTTTCGACTGGTCATCAGTTACTGGAATGCGCTGTCATCTGTCATTAGGACTTCTGACAGCTGTCAAACATCTGTCATCTGTTTACGGCTCACTCAATGTGACGATTTGTCCACTGCGCAGAGGATTGTGGGTCAGAATAGCCAGATAGGCATGCTGGCTTTCATACTGCAAAATCAAACAGGATGTAGTAGGACATCTGGTTGATAAGCTGGTTGATAATAAGGAAAGTATCCCTTTGAGTGTGTACGTAGGCGTTAATGGCACGAGAAAGTGAGCTGCAACAATCCTAGAGCTTTTTTTAATAACAGAAAAAGACTGAAAATAGATTATGAATGCGTATGTTTTGGTGACAATGATTAGCAGCGAAATACAACAGTATTTCAACAATGTGTTTTCTGTCCTAAAACCTTTTTGTACAATGTTTAGTTGCAGACTTTGTTTTCACCATTTAATTTGTGCTTCATTAAAACTTTATGATTACCTATGGCAAAAAAATGTGCTCAATGGTTATTACTGGCCATTGCCAAGTTTTACATCACAGTGAGAAGTCCATTTAATTGCTTAGTCAGATATTAATGTCTTGCATCACTTTAATAAGTCATTAATTTTTTTCAAGCATCTGTATCTGTAATTCAAATTGGTCTTGGTGCTTTTTATGACCTCGCAACACTAAACCCCGACCTTCCCTATCACTGTTTGCCGTAACTGTGCTCGCTGTCGTCACTTTCAGAAATTTTTCATGCCACCCACTCAGTCCAACTCCTTTCATGTCTTCCTGTCCACCACTCCCCTCTCTCCACCCACTGCCGAGGTTACCTGGTCAGGTGGGGGGGTGGAGGGGGCTATAAATGCTTAAAAAGCCGCCGCTCTGCTCTGAGAACAACACAAGCGGGCCCACGCCTCTGTGCTGGCAGTTAAAGGGTCCCATAAGCTGCGATTCCACAGAGAAGCTCCACAACAGTTACTGCTCATCATTCATTCTTCAAGTCATCAAAGAGGGGAGAGAGTATTAGCAACGGGAGAGCAGCTGAGAGGCTGCCGTTAAGGGATCAGCCATGCTTGGGGGCATCTGCACAGATTTGTTGGTCACAGTGACTCTACTCCTTCTAACTCAGACAGGGACTCAGTGCAGGTGAGTGTTAAAATAATTCAGCTTTTAAATGTCACATTTTAGCTGATGTTTTATTTGAAATGTTGTTATTCTGGTTGTATTTATATAACTAAGTGAAAAGTGAATTAATCTATTAATTTATGGCGAAAAAAATTAAAAGGAGTCTGTGATTGCTGTCGTCATATTTCAGGGCTGAAGCAGACTTTTCATTAGTTACTTTACCAGACTGGAGGCCAAATGCAGGTATGAAGCTCTACAATAACCAAGACTTGTAGATACTCAATAATCACAACAATTCATAAACACAAATTTGCCACAACAAGGATTTAAATAAACAGACAGAGATACATGCATAATGTCCACAACACTAAATCTAACCCCTTTCTTTCTTTTCTTGTATAGATTATGTTTCACAGTGTTTCTACGACAGACAGAACAATTTAATTTGTGACTGGACCCAATGGAAATCAGGTACAGATGATTACTGCAAAACAACACAGCAACGCCTCTCATTAATTAAATCTAATAATGAAATTGAAAGCCAAATATGTTTCTAAAGTTATCAGGTTACAGTTCAGTGAGAGTTCACTTTGACACCGAGAGATAACTTCACCGTAGTAACCTTTCATTTAGTCGCACCCTTTCGAAGGGGATTTGGGACGTCGGTCCACAGTTCTGTTTTAATCTACAGGCGCGCTGTGAGCGAGTCCGTGCCTGATGCCGCATATCACTAATTGATCTGAAGCAGGCTAATAATCTTTTATAGCCTGGTGTTCTCCCAGGGGCAATCAAAGTAGAGGGCCTGCACTTAAGGTTCAAATTTAGCACAAAACACTCCAAACTGCTATTTTGCATTTAACGATAATTGCACCACAACAGATGTACTTCTTGTTTTATTACAATAACAAAGACGAGGGAATGGTTTGCTATTTTTGATGTGATTTAAATTATGATATAACATGAAAGCTCACTCATAGCCTGCGTAGTTAAAATGTATTTAACCATTTATACTGTGTGAATTAAAAAAGAAAGCATGTGAGTGGTCACTGACATTGAACTTTTAGAAAGTGTTACAGAAAAATGAGTTTGGTGGCTTTCTATTTGATGGATTATGTGGATCATCTACTGTCTGACACCTTCTTGTTGTCCTTTTCACCTCCAGAGGATTTCTCAGTGACTATTTTAGAGAGTGGCCCTCTGGGACTGGAGGGCGAGGCCTGTCTTGAGTTTTGGTACATATCGCCAGTCGTAACTGATGGGTCAGAGCTTCGCGTTCTGTTGAGAAGCAGCGCTGGTCTGAAAGAAGTCTGGACCCTTACTGCCCTCCCCAGGGATTCTTGGAGACAAGTGTTTGTCCCCTTGAACGTCATTGAACCAGGGACTCAGGTAAAATGGCGTGTAATCCCATACCTATAATTAAACTGTGTTAGGTAATTAAAATATATTACATATATCAAAATATATCATCTGCTGTTATTTCAGGTTGTAGTTGAGGCAGTATCCACAAGCGGACAGTTTGCATTTAACCTGATGGGTGTGAGCAGAGGCCCATGTGGTAAATATGCTTTTACTCTTTATGACGATGTTTATGCAATACATAAATTATTACTGTAATAACACCTGACAGATTACTGTAAAAACCCAATTTCACAAAACCCCTCTTCAAAAGAATACTTAACATTCACAATTTTAGTAAGGTAATAAGAATGTTTTTCATCCTTTTTATTAATGATGACGTACCACTGAAATGAATAATAGGCTGGATAACTAAGATACTTAGAGGGTAACTTCAGTATTTTTCAACCTGGACCCTATTTTTCCCATGTTTTTGTGTCTTATTGACTAATGGGAACAACAATTTTTGAAATTGGTCCAGCATGGAGCGACAGGGTGGCAGCCAGCAAAACAGGCTACAGTGCAATTACTTGGGGCAATTGTGCATCGTCAATTTACGTCCATTAAAAGTGCTTGATTTTGCCACTGACAGGCTCAGATTGCTATTAGAAGAGTCTGAAAACATTATGAAAAGGATCCCTACCGAGATAGACCTTTTGTTAAAGAGTAAGATCCTTCGCATGATTGTCAATAGTAAACATGATTTTTCGCAAATGAATCGCACTTTTTTTTTTAAATCTTAAATTGATATCTTTCAAGTTTTTAACCGTCTTATCACCATGGGAGTGGACAATTTGCTTGCTTTTTGCAAATGTATGTTCATTATTATTGCAACAATCTAAAGCAATGACAAATTAAGTCCAGAATGTTGTTCCAGAATAACCTTAAAGGTCCTGCATGTTCAAAAAATATGCTGAAAGCATACCACAGCAAACTCGAGCCCAACAAGCAACTACAGATGGAAATACTGATCTGAATGTAACATAACTTAGTGATACTAACACAATATAGTGTCCAGCTTTACACCTGTAAATGTTAACTAAACATCCTCTGTTTTTTTGAGCAACTTGAGTGGCAACTCAATTCACACCAACAGGAAATGCAAATAACTTGCCATTCAAAAGATGCCTTTCTTTGCTTGCCATCCATAACGTTACTGCCGCATCGTATCCGATTTCCCAAGCTACAGGGTATGCTAGCGCTATACATGCTAAAATTACTGTTTATTTAAATGGCATGTGAAGGTGATGGTGATTTTGGAGCTGTTTCTGATTATACAAAAAGGATCTTACACTTCAACAAAAAGGTCTTTCTCTGAAGGGGACTGTTTCTATGATGTTGTCAGACACTTAAAATAACAACCTGAGCCTACTGGTGACAAACACAAGAAGTTTTAGTGGATGTACATAATTGCCCCCAGTGGTTACATTGCAGCCTGTTTCGCCAGCTGCAGCTCAGTCACTTAATACTGGACCAGTTTCAAAAACTGTTGTTCCTATTAATCACTTACACACAAAAACATGGGAAAATAGGGTCCAGGTTGAAAAATACCAAAGTTACCCTCTAAGAAGAGTCCTCATAGTATTAACACTGAACATAATAATTAATTAATGTCACTAATCGTGTATTCCTAGCCAGATGGTGTTGTGAATATAAAGTGATTGTTTACTCGCTTGATTCCCCCACAGGACCCCAGTGTGAATCTAACACAGAATTCTGGACAGATGAGTCCACACGTTGCCTCTGTTTTGGCAGTCAGCTCTCCTGCTCTCCCTCTCAGTGCCCTGAGGGCCAAATCTGTGGTCCTCAAACAGGAAGCTCCAGAGGGATTTCCGCCTCTGGGACGTGCACTATCCACAGTCACACAGACTGCAGCACTTTTGATGGAGTGCTGTTCCGCTTCATGGCCCCCTGCACCTACACACTGGCTAAGACTTGTTCACCCTCCGAGGCCCTGCCCATGTTCAGTGTGGAAGTGGTCAATGAGCAGAGCTGGAACTCATCTCTGCCGACTGTTCAGCAGGTCGTTGTGGTCGTGGGGAAATTCAGAGTGTCCCTGCTGAGAGGCCAGACACACCGCATTGTGGTGAGTCACTTTGAAAAGGGTATAGAAATTCAGGAAGGCATATATCCTGTGACATCCTGTGCTGATGTCTGTATCATCTGCCAATATGAACTAAAAGCTAAAATGTCATGCTGCTTTACAAAGAGAAACTTGTTTCTCTTATCTTCTTTAAAGAAAAAAAATCTGACCCTAAACATCCAAATAAGACTTATTTTATGTTTTTTTGCCTCTGCTAAACTACAGCTATGTGGCTCATTTTGGGCACTCTAATACTAGTTTATTTTCAGTTCACTCAGCTAATTTGTTTACCAAAAACCATGTTTCTGCAATGTATATTTATGCACATTTGACAACTACCATATCAGAGAAGCTATATGGAACTAGCAAAATTTGCTAAAACTTTCTCAATTGCACAAAAAAGTTTTCATGCTCAGAGTTGACAAAACACTTTTGCTGAATAAGTTCTGAAGTAGCCAGCATTTCACTCACATGACTGATCAGCTGTCCACTGCTGCCGATCATCGCATTAATATGTCTTTGTCTCCAGATAGCGCAGCCACAGCCACGGCCAATACTAGCTCGTATCAAGAGCACTTAAAACATGCCCGACTGAAACAAATTACTGATGACTTCTTCTCATTTTTCTCCAGCCAAGGCCACTTGTTTTGTTTCCGGTTCGCAACCTTTACTTCCTCTTCTTCTATGTTGACTGGTGGATTACAGCCAAGCCTAAAGCAAAGCCTACACCCCCAGCGTCTGACGAAATGCAGCCTAGTTAGCCTTGTTTCCACCAACATTTTCCGTATGGTACCTTTGGAACCAAAAGTAACCCTTTAGACTGGTTACCTAGACCCTAGGTCCACTGAGCTTTTTCACCGCAAATAGTACTCATAAATGTGGGCGGGGTTGATGTAACTCGCTGGGGGCAGTATGGAATGGTTCCATTGGTACCATCCACAACTTTCACAGTGGAAATTGAAAAAAAAAACAACGTACCTAACTGAACTGAACTGTACCGTGCTGCTCGGTGGAAACAGGGCTGTTTATTTACTCCAAACCAGTTGATAGGAACAAGTTTGATTTGCATTTCTTTTTGTAAATTTCAAATTTCAAATTCACTGAAAAATTCCCCTGACAATTAAATGGAAACATGGCTAGTGTGACATCACACATTTGAGGTAGGGCTGGGCAGTATACTGACACTATATCGCTACTGTGATATGAGACCAGATATCATCTTAGATATTTTTAGAGTGTTGTCCTTTTCTTGGTTTTAAAGGCTGCAAAGTAAAGTGATTATTTTCTAAACCCACCAGACTGTTCTAGCTGTTCTGTGATGACTATGAGACAGATGTGCTAAAGGCCCCACCACCTGTCCTTCATAGGAGCAAGACACACACTTTGTGGTTTTGCCTCCTCTTTTGTTGTTGTTTTGCATCTCTCTGTAGTAATTATACATCTTTTTGCGGTTTTGGTTCATGTCACAGTAATCTGAGTGACATTTTACAGATGAAATAAGGTAATGTTCCCGAAAGGCAACTTGAGATACAGACAGTAATTATAAGTACAATAAAACAGATAATTCAATACATAACACACAGCATCCATTATCACACACTGTCAAGGGTAAATCATGGACATTAGTGGTCACTGCTGGTGAACATAAGCGATAGCAGACGGGACAAAGGACAATCTGTAGCATCTATTGCTGCATTTAGGGAGGCAAAACCTCCACCCTGATGGGAGCAAGTGAAACTCAACATTGGGGGGATGTTGAGAGTCTGAGACAATAGACTGAGCTTCAGAGGTGACCCTCTCTTCATGCAGATGCCGTAGGTTATTAAAAGTGACACTGGTGATCTGACAGCACGACTTGACCACTTTTTCCAACTTGTTCTTGTTTTTCAAGCTCAGATTATCAAACCAACAGACAATGTTAAAGGAAGAACGGACTCGATAAAAGCATAATAGAACATTTTCTTGATTGTCCTAACTCAACTTTCCCCGTCAAAACTCTTCAGCTTCCTTAAAAAGAACAGGCGCTGGTTTGCCTTCTTTCAGCTTGTCATCTAAGACACTGCTGCCACCAGCTCCCCTTGATCACACAAGGAGCAGAAAGCCAGGGCCTCCTCTGAAAATCAATGCTAGGGATGCCCCTGACAATGTAAGCCCCTGGGCCTGTGCCCAGGTAGGACTGTTCAGTACTCCATCCAAGAACGCTGAAATATAACTATCGAGGTATTTGGTCAAAAATTCTGTGATATTTGATATTCTCCATATAACCCAGCCCCAATTTAAGGACAGTATGAGTATTTTTCACTGCTTTTAGGCTACAGGAGAGGGTGTTTTTTTCCTTAGAAACATAAAGTATACCCATCTCCCCAAGAGTCATAATTACTGAAATACTGTCTGCTCAACTTCATTTTTGTGGCACCTTGCCATTCTGCTGTAATGTGTGTTGAGCAAAGCAATGTACTGGATCAAGCAGTTCCACTATCTGCAGCCAATTCTACTGATAAAGTCAGTTTATCGTAAAGTGCAGAGTTTAGTGGCGTAATGTCCTGGACTTATCTGCCTTATCAATTCTCAAAGATATATCTATCTCCAGAAAGGTGCTTTTTATGAAAACTGTCAGATACAGTGAGTCCATATTGATGACAGCCGGTAAGAAGTCTAAAACTTTTTCTGTTCTTCAGGTTAATGGGGTCTGGAGGAAGCTTCCATTGAGCCTCAGCAGTGGCACAATCAAGATCAAGGGCAACCCCGTTGCTGTTGAAATGGAAACCAGTTTCGGGCTTTCTGTCTCATTTGACAGCGCTGGTGCTGTCCATGTCACCCTGCCGTCCACCTACTCTGATAAAGTCTGTGGTTTGTGTGGGAACTTCAACCACCTCAGAAGAGATGACTTCAGAAAGCCCTGATGGAACAAATGCCCAAGATGCTACAGCTTTGGCCAAGAGCTGGCAGACCGAGGAAAACACGTCCTCCTGTGAAACCATTCTAGTACCCCATCATTGTGACCCACAGGAGGAGGCTGAGTATGCCAGTGAGCTGTACTGCGGAGGCCTCCTCTCTAGCACTGGGCCCTTCGCTGGCTGTCTGGCAGTTCTGGGGGCGGAGAGCTACTTCAGGGGCTGTGTGGTCGACATGTGCACTGCTCATGGTGACCCAGCGGCACTATGTGAGACATTACAGGTCTATGCTGATATCTGCGAGGAGGCTGGAGTCGCAGTACCCGTATGGAGGAACTCTACATTCTGCCGTATGTTGCTTTTTTGCTTTCTGCTTTCATTTCTCTACCCTGTTATTAAAATAAGGGAAACAGTGGCAACTAATGACTGCAATAATACAGTAACATTTGAGTTCATGCCCTCTCATCTTTCTTCCCCTCTCAGCCCTTCAGTGTGGTGAGAACAGCCACTATAACTCATGTGCTGATGGCTGTCCCGATGCATGCTCCAGTTTGGATATAGTCGGCACCTGTGGAAGCTGCGAGGAAAGATGCGAGTGCGACTATGGCTTAAAACTCAGTGGGGGAAAGTGTGTCCCTGCAGAGGACTGTGGGTGCTGGTACAATGGAAAACACTATGAGGTAAGTGAGGTCGATGAACAGGGAAAAATTTTATATTCACCTATTCACCTCCACAATATTATAACTTATTCACAAACCTCCTCTTTGTCTGCAGAAAGGAGCAACATTCTCCGAGGGAGAGTGTGTGCAGCAGTGCCAGTGCATGGGTAACAATGAAGTGCAGTGCACTAGAATGCAATGCGCAAACCATGAGGTTTGTAAGGTCAGGGATGGGGTCAAAGGCTGCTTCCCTTTCAAACCCGCCACCTGCAGCGTGTACGGTGACCCACACTACATCACCTTTGATGGCATGGCTTATGATTTCCAAGGTGGCTGCAGTTACACGCTGACTACCACGTGCGGAGGCCAAAGCTCAGTCCAGTTCACTGTGATCGGACACAACATGCATCCTCCCCTTCATAACTTCACCCGATCCAAGCTGGAAGCTGTGACCCTCAAGGTTGAGGGTCTGTACCTCACCTTGAATCAGAGCGGAGAGGTCTATGTAAGCATGAAAACTTATAATTCTCTACATGTCAAACAATGGCAACTCTTTTACAGCATGTGACTGTATCAGAGGAAGTTGTGCAAATGTGTCTCATGACCTGCAAGTGGCCCATTTACTGGATTTGGAGCGTGATTGTTCTGTATTATCTCTTGTAATTTATTAATGACTGTGGCTAATGCCCTTAGTATCAGCACACCCATGTTTATAGGGGTCAGTTATTACTCTTTAACCCGTCACTGGGGGAAATAACTTGTTTGCAACACAGCGCTTACAAGAATACGGAAAACAAACTGCTGACCTATATGTGTGTATTTGCCCTGAACTGCTAGTTGGTAGCTATTTGCTTGCACTAACTGTCCCAGTAAGAAAAACAGGCATCCTAAATAAACTAAATACTCACAAGAATAAACTCATTACAAATAATGGATTGTCCTCTCCTCAGGTGAAAAACAGTCCTGTCCTACTCCCCTATTTCACCAATGGTACATTCGGCTCAGTCTGGGTCTACCTGAAGAAGAATTATATTGTCATGGAGACATCTTTTGGCCTCAGAATGATGATAGACACGCAGAACAGACTCTTCCTCCAGGTGGATGAGCGCTACAAGTATGAGCTGTGTGGACTGTGCGGCACCTACTCTGATCGTCAGGATGATGACTTCGTAGCACCAGAAGGCCAAAATGCTACAGGGCCATTTGAGTTTGGTGACAGCTGGAGGGTGCCAAGCGATGATGGGTAAGCTATTCTACTATATAAGTTGTCTGTACAAATATAATGAGTGTTATGACATTCTAATACCTTCAAAGAGACACAGTTATGGCTAAGCCTCCCTTTGGCCACCAATTTAGACTTTCCATTAGCATGTTAACTGATTCCCCAAAACAAGTACCATAACATATACATATATATAATACATACACACACCAACACATATCACTAAAAATTATGTATTCATAAAACATGTGCATTAAATAGGATTATGGACAGAGATAGGCTCAGGAGCCATGATTACCAGTTGTTAGCTGAGTACATGTTCACAAAGCGGGTTTCAGTGTCAGAAGATATACACCAAGCTTACAGCCTGGTAAACCCAATAAGTATTTTAATTTATGCATTAAAACAAGTTGTTCAGGAATTAATACATTAATTATTATACATTAATAAACCTTTTGTTGTCTAATTTCAAATGGAACGATAAATCCTAATGTCTTAATCTTCATTTCCTTTTCTAAACTTTCTCCTCCAGGTGTGTTTCCCATCCAAACGATCCCAGACTCTGTGACTATGATCAAGAGAATGAGGCCTACAATGAGTGCTACACCCTTTTAGGGGACGCTTTCAAGCCCTGCCATGAATCCATTCACCCAAGCATCTACCTCAGTAGTTGTGTGTATGACTACTGCGCCACAAATGGTGACCGACACACCCTGTGTGAATCTCTCAAGTCCTATGCAGCAGCATGCAACGTTGCAGGAGTGGAGCTTCCCCACTGGCAGACGGACACAGCCTGTGGTGAGTGTTTGAGTCAGACATGAGGATAATGATGATAGTTGGGGTACTCTGTGAGAGGATATGTACAGGGCTCCTTTTTACATTGGTTGCACTGGTGCACCTAACTCTTTCATTTGGGTGCACCAGCCCGTAATTTAGGGCACCCAGAATTTTTCACCACACCTTTCGGCACCACAATAACAAACTTTAAGCGTAACCTTTTTTGTCAGTTCCCATACACATTGATAATTTCTTAACTGGGGGTGTAACGGTACACAGAAGTCACGGTTCAGTTAATACCCAAGTTTAGTTCAGTTCAGTGCAATTTTGGTACAGTAGGGGGAAAAAATCAACACAAAAGGATATTTAAAAACAGTTCAAAACATGGATTAACTGATACAACAATTTTCATTTAAAAGTGGTGGTGATTTGAGACTCTATTAATCAAAATCTCATGTTATTTCTTCTTGTGTCACCTTTTAGACCTTCAGATGTCATTAACAATCAGAGCCTATAGCCCTTTTTATATAGGAATTGTGCAAATTTGCAGGAAAGCCCAATCAGTCTTCTTTCAGCACTGGCAGTATAAAAACAAAATCGGGGAGTGCAGTGAAATGCCACCTTCCCACTTTTGTTCATACAGAATTTGCCTTTTTTGGGGCAATGAGGGGCGTGAGCAAGTAACAAAACATGTAGCTCAGCATGTGACATAAACAGTGACGTCTTGCGCCTTGCTCCAAGGGAAGCCGTGGCTGGTCAGTCCTTCGGTGATTCTCTCACAAGTTGGCCCGTCCTTCACTGTTCCTGTCATTTGACGGTTAATGGCCTCTTAGTTTGTGAGAGCAAGGAGGGCACGCAATTCCTTGTCTCCCCATTTGCTCTTCTTTACAGTTTCTTTCAGGTTGGTGTCAACGTTGTTCGCGTTTCCCTCTTGCTACTAGCTGCTCATTCCTGCTATCAGCTGTTTCCTGTTAGTCCACCGCCAGTGGGTCACATGTGCGGCGTCATCAACAGCTCCTCCCACAAGTCATCTACAGCCCCTGCCCATGGCGGAAGGGCACCTCGTTCTTTTTAAACCAAAAATTGGGCACCTCGGATCAATTCGCCAATCCCGCTCTGTGTGTCTAAACACTCGCAGCTTGCCTGCAAAATGGCCCAACATTCGCCAACAATCTGGCAGTGTAAAAGAGGCTTAAAATTTCCAACTGGCACAGACTCGCAAACAGACACTGATTAACAGAATGTCTTCTCTGTCGTTAACCTTACTGCAGGTATTGTCTATGCTGGGTGCGGCCCACAGCTGCCCCAGAATCTTCTACCACCCAGTTGAGGCACTGTGGATCAAATAAAACTCACCACAGTCTTTCTCCACCAAATACGCGACCCACTTATCATGGAAAAACCATAAATCTTAAAATCATAAAAGAAGAAGGTTTAAAGTATAAAAATCAAAGGATGACATAAATCATAAAAAGTCATAAAATCATGACATCATAAAATGATAGAATTGTAAAACCACAGATCATAAAATCAAGTGAGATACAACATTTGCTTTTGTGTCTAAAGGCTGCTTGAATGCAGCAGGGATAAGCAGTTCGGCTTCGGATTATTTTTTCCTCGTCCTGGTAACTGACACATCTAGGTGATGCCGATGACGCCCTTGAACGTGCGTTACCATGTTCGATGTGTTTCCATCACATACCCTACAAAGGTGGGGCATCGCTGTCCAACTGTTCTAAACACAACTCTGTTTCCAGTGCTGATATAACTGACTGACCAAGAAGGTGCAGGCAGGTGCACCAGTGCCACCAATGAAATTGTTTAATTGCACTCAGATTTGTGTGACCAAGCTCAGGAGCCATGATGTATGTGTAATGATATTTGGTTGTGACTAAACTGACAGAATTCTTCAACAAAATAAAATTTGGCACTCTATTAGCACTAAAGTTATTCTCTTACATGAACTGTATTTCTTTTCCAATAACTTCAAAACTCTCTGCTGCTGTTTTTTTCATTGTTTGGATTATGACACAGGCCCAGCCCACTGCATAAGCCAACACGGCAACTGCCTAGAACCATGCCTGAGTCAATCATTTTATGTTTCTTTGTTAATTTGTTTTGTCAATGAAATAAGCAAAGTTGGAGAAAGTACGTGATTAAGATGTGGAGGGGGTTGCCTCACAACAATGATCTCCTAGGGTTAAAACTTTAAGCGTGTGAACTCATTTCCTTTTTTTTTTTTTGTTTCTATGTGTGTTTGGCTTTTTCTTTTGTTGTCCCCATTTCAGCTGAACCCCCAACAACTGCAACTCTTCCAACATCTCCAACTCCTACCTCTCCAACACCTGATCAGACTTGTAAGAGCATTCATGGTTGGGAAGGATTATTTGGTGCCGGTTTGGACTATCAGTAGCATGATCCGATTTATAATTAATCATTTATTTATAATTGTCTCCAAAACCTGAAGAGATGTTTAGTATAAAACTATATAACTGTCTTGAATATATCTGAATGACCTTGATATAATTATGTAAAGACTGGATGAAATAATATTTTTGTGGTTAATTTCTTTATATATCTCATACTATAATAATCCTCTGCATAATTAGCTCATAATGCTTATGACTTCCACTGTGTTTATATGATTTTTCATAGTCTGCCCCATAAACTGCGACTTTGAAAATAATCTATGTGGGTGGGAGCAGCTCATACAGGACAGTTTTGACTGGACAAGACACTCAGGACCCACCCCAACAAGCTTAACTGGCCCAAACCAAGACCACACTACTGGAGGTAAAATACAAATTCAGCTCACACTATCATACCTGCTGCTTTTCAGTTTCGTTGTTCATGTTTATCATGCTATTTTCAACATTTCTCTAGCTGGCTACTACATGTATATTGAGGGAAACAGTGTAACCCACGGAGATTCAGCTCGCCTGTGGAGCTCAACGTGCCATTACGATGGCCCACTCTGCCTAAGCTTCTGGTACCATATGTATGGTTCAGCCACTGCCATGGCCCTTAATATCTACCTGCTCAAAGACAATAAAGCTACCAAGCTCTGGTCCATGATGAACAACCAGGGACCAGAATGGCATCTAGGAAATGTTGACATCAGAGTGTCTGGCCCATTCCAAGTAAGTACGACACTATATGCAGACAATAAATAGGCCAACAAATTGATCGTATTCTATATAGTGAACCAATATATTTTCTATCCTCTTTCAGATCATAGTGGAGGGAATTCGAGGCTCCACTGATCAGTCAGATGTGGCCATTGATGACATTTCCATCCACTTTGGGGCATGCTCAGGGTAACATTCACCTCTAATGAAAAGAAGAAAGAATTTGACTTAAGATGTAGGCCAATGTATCACAACTTGAACTGATGACACAATTTTTTTGTGGAACAATTTTCACTGTAAAAGCCGCTTCTCACTACTGAAATGCAAAAATGCAGTACGAGAATATGGAAAATCCTCGTGCAGATTTTCCACATGACAACTATGCACACAGGTCTGGTGCGAACCATCCGTGTTCTATGATCCACAGGTTTAGTGAATAAGGCCGAGTAAGTGTCCACTCCACAAAACAAAAACCTACTCAGACAGAGAATGTCTAAGGGGCTAACATAAACTACAAAATACCTAACATAATTCATTCATTCATTTTCTGTAACCGCTTATCCTGTTGGGGGCCGCAAGGGAGCTGGAGCCAATCCCAGCTGACATTGGGCGAGAGGTGGGGTACACTCTGGACCAGGCCACCAGACTATCGCAGTGCTGACACATAGAGACAGATAACCATTCACGCTCACATTCACACCTACGGACAATTTAGAGTCACCAATTAACCGAAGGTGCATGTCTTTGGATTGTGGGAGGAAGCCGGAGTACACGGAGAAAACCCAGCTGACACAAAACCCCACCCTGGGTTCAAACCAGGTACCCTCTTGCTGTGAGGCAACAATGCTAACCACTGCACCACTGTGCCGCCTACCTAAACTAATCAGACCCCAATTTGGTGCTAATGCTAGCTGTTGTGGCTAGCCCCTTTCAGTGACCAATATATAACCTTAGCAACTGCTGGACGATCTCAAGCCACATATTGTCTGTTATTTGGTTGTTAAGGTAGCTGTCACAGAGTGTGTAAAAAAAAAAAAAAAAAAAAACAAATTCAGCAGCAAACTAGCAGTGACCTGAGGTATGACATCAGATGGAACCAATAATTGTGTCGAGTAAACCTATATTTGCGCAGGCAGAAATCTGCTAAAATCAAGGTCCGTCCGAATATATCTCATCCTGTACTAATGTTCCACATTCATGAGAACCAACAGAATCATTTATTTAAATAAATTTCCATGTGTATTTTTTGGTCGAATATCCATGCTTGGTGTGAAACAGTTTTAATGGTGCAAATAAGTTAAGATCTCAAATCATAATCATACCAGATATTTTAAGTTTAAATATAAAGTCACTTCACTTCACTTCACTTCAGGTACCTTTCCTGGCCTGGTTGGTGGAACCCAACTTCCTCCCATAACTGCAGAAGTCCTTCCCTCACACTCAGGTAAGTGCACAGGAAGCTATATTTTATGGGCCTCTTGTTTCTGCATCAGAACGCTGAGTGGTTAAAAATTAACATTTATGTCTCGTGAATGAACAATTTCTGATTGCTAATAGAAGTTACAGATTGTCTAGATTTTTGGGAAGTTGTATAAGGGCCTCATTACTTAGTTCATTTTCATTGTTTGCAAATGTTTCCTTATAGTCTGCAATATGGACTGTAGCTTCGACAGCAACCTTTGTAGCTGGGATCAAATGATCACAGATGCTTTTGACTGGACATGGCAAAGTGGTTCCACCCCCACCCTGATGACTGGGCCCTCTGCTGACCACACTGGTGGTAATGCACTCTCTCTCTATGTAATGTTGTAAATAATGACAGAAAATATAAAGATGAGGAAAAAATCTGTCTCACCATGGAAAGTGTATCTGAAGATTTTGATCATTTCATCTTTTCTAGGTGGCCGCTATCTTTACATCGAGGCCAGCAGCGTGACACATGGAGACACGGCTCGTCTCATCAGCTCTGAGTGTTCTGACTCTGGTCCTCAGTGTCTGCAGTTCTGGTACCATATGTACGGCTCAGCAGACACAATGGGTCTCCATGTTTACTTGCTCCAGAACAGATTCGCCCATGCTGTCTGGAGGAAGAGAAATGACCAAGGAAATATGTGGCACCTGGCTCAGGTGGACATCACAACAACTGGAGCTTTCCAGGTCAGACATCTTCCACCAGGCACTCAGATAATTTCAGGATTGTTAGCCAATGATGCCGTCATGGTAAAATAATAACTCTAAGAGACATCTTACAAATAATAACAAAGGATTTTTTTCCCCCTAACTCAGATCATCTTTGAGGGGCGTAGAGGCTCCAATGAAGAATCCGATGTGGCAATAGATGATGTAAAGCTTTATCGTGGTCGATGCTCTGGTAAGAAATATGCACACTTAAACATTTAAAATGTTGCTTATCTGAACTATGTAGTTTGACAATGTTTCAAACATTTGAAGATATTAACCTATCTTAAACTGATGCAGATCTGAGTGGTGTTGTGGCAACAAACCCTCCAAGTGTCCCTGTGACAACCACTGCAGCTCCAGAGCCTCCTCTGGTCAATGTTACAACTCAGCTCCCTGTAGCAACAACTGACATCATTTATGAGGGCAATGTTACTGAAGGCCCAGATAACAGACCACCACCACGCTCAGGTAGGTCTTGTTTCTGCATCAGAAGGCTGAGCTGTGGTTAAAAATTCACATTTATGTCTAGTGAATGAACAATTTCTGATGCTAATAGAAGTTACAGATTGTCTAGATTTTTGGGAAGTTGTATAAGGGCCTCATTACTTTGTTCATTTTCATTTTTTGCAAATGTTTCCTCACAGTCTGCAATATGGACTGTAGCTTCGACAGCAACCTTTGTAGCTGGGATCAAATGATCACAGATGCTTTTGACTGGACATGGCAAAGTGGTTCCACCCCCACCCTGATGACTGGGCCCTCTGCTGACCACACTGGTGGTAATACACTCTCTCTCTCTCTCTCTCTATGTAATATTGTAAATAATGACAGAAAATATAAAGATGAGGAAAAAATCTGTCTCACCATGGAAAATGTATCTGAAGATTTTGATCATTTCATCTTTTCTAGGTGGTCACTATCTTTACATCGAGGCCAGCAGCGTGACACATGGAGACACGGCTCGTCTCATCAGCTCTGAGTGTTCTGACTCCGGTCCTCAGTGTCTGCAGTTCTGGTACCATATGTACGGCTCAGCAGACACAATGGGTCTCCATGTTTACTTGCTCCAGAACAGATTTGCCCATGCTGTCTGGAGGAAGAGAAATGACCAAGGAAATATGTGGCTCCTGGCTCAGGTGGACATCACAACAACTGGAGCTTTCCAGGTCAGACATCTTCCGCCAGACCCTCAGATAATTTAAAGATTGTCAGCCAGTGATGCCATCATGGTAAAATATTAACTATAAGATAATAACAAAGGATTTTATTTGTCAACTCAGATCATCTTTGAGGGACGTAGAGGCTCTAATGAAGAATCTGACGTGGCAATAGATGATGTAAAGCTTTATCGTGGACGATGCTCTGGTAAGAAACATGCACACTAAATAACTACCATTAAACCTTTAAACTGTGTTGCTTATCTAAAGGCTGTGTAGCTTGATAATGTTTTAAATATTTGTAGGTATTAACCGATCTTAAACTGTTGCAGATCTGAGTGGTGGTGTGGCAACAAACCCTCCAAGTGTCCCTGTGACAACCACTGCAGCACCACAGCCTCCTCTGGTCAATGCTACAGCTCAGCTCCCTGATACAGCTCTGCCCCCTGTAGCAAATGTCACCATACCTCCCGCAGTGGAAGCAACAACCAGTTTAATCGCTAACAATGTGACTGAAGCTCCAGCTGATGGAAAACCACCTCACCCAGGTACAGTGCTAATTCCACAGCAGCACTGGTACAGCCCTGATGTTGGGACTAAGTCTACATCCAGATTATTTGTGATTTCTAGTAATCTAAATATATGTCTGACTTGTGTTTCCAGTGTGCCAACTCGACTGTAATTTTGAGCAAGATCTCTGTCAGTGGAACCAACTTCTTACGGATGTTTTTGATTGGACCAGGCATAGAGGCTCCACTCCCACTACGATGACAGGGCCTTCTTCAGATCACACCACAGGAGGTAATTAGCCTTCTGACAAAGGCCTAGTGAAGCTGGTGTACAACTGACAGGGAAAACATAAAGCCACAATCACACTGATAACTAGGGGAAAAAAACACTGATGGTGACTGAAGTAGCTCTTCCTTATCAAACCAGAATGGTAGACTGTCGAGAGTTCCCGAATTATTGTATTTCATCTCGATAAAATATCTTGCCTTTAGCATCCTGAAGATGTGACAGTAGAGCTGCTGCTAATGAATTCAATCATTTTGGGTCTTTCAGCAACCAGCTTCAGCTGCAACTTGGCATGCCTTAAACTTCTAAGATAATCTAAGAAAACTTTACAATATGCTGTGCATTACTTAAACCTATCTATCTCTTCTACCTTTTACCAGATGGCCACTATCTTTACATTGAAGGCAACAGCGCGTCAAATGGAGACATAGCTCGTCTCATCAGCCCTGCGTGTTCTGACTCTGGTCCTCAGTGTCTGCAGTTCTGGTACCATATGTACGGCTCAGCCCACACAATGGGCCTCCATGTCATCTTGTACCAGGACAGAGAGGCTGACGCTGTTTGGTGGAAGCGAAATGACCAAGGAAATATGTGGCACCTGGCTCAGGTGGACATCACAACAACTGGAGCTTTCCAGGTCAGACATCTTCCACCAGGCCCTCAGATGATTTCAAGATTGTTAGCGAATGATGCTGTCATGGTAAAATACAAACTATATGACATTTTACAAATAAAATATTTTCTCCCTAACTCAGATCATCATTGAGGGACGTAGAGGCTCCAATGCATGGTCTGACGTGGCAATAGATGATGTAAAGCTTTATCGTGGACGATGCTCTGGTAAGAAACATGCACACTAAATAACTACCATTAAACCTTTAAACTGTGTTGCTTATCTAAATTAGGCTGTGTAGCTTGATCATGTTTTAAATATTTGCAGGTATTAACCTATCTTAAACTGTTGCAGATCTGAGTGGTGATGTGGCAACAAACCCTCCAGGTGTCCCTGTGACAACCACTGCAGCTCCACAGCCTCCTCTGGTCAATGCTACAGCTCAGCTCCCTGATACAGCTCTGCCCCCTGTAGCAAATGTCACCATACCTCCCGCAGTGGAAGCAACAACCAGTTTAATTAATAACAATGTGACTGAAGCTCCAGCTGATGGAAAACCACCTCACCCAGGTACAGTGCTAATTCCACAGCAGCACTGGTACAGCCCTGATGTTGGGACTAAGTCTACATCCAGATTATTTGTGATCTCTAGTGATCAAAATATATGTCTGACTTGTGTTTCCAGTGTGCCAACTCAACTGCAATTTTGAGCAAGATCTCTGTCAGTGGAACCAACTTCTTACGGATGTTTTTGATTGGACCAGGCATAGAGGCTCCACTCCCACTACGATGACAGGGCCTTCTTCAGATCACACCACAGGAGGTAATTAGCCTTCTGACACAGGCCAAGTAAAGCTGGTGTACAACTGACAGGGAAAACATAAAGCCACAGTCACACTGATGACTAGGGGAAAAAAACATTGATGGTTGCTGAAGTAGTTCTTCCTTATCAAACCAGAATGGTAGACTGTCAAGAGTTCCCGATTTACTGTATTTCATCTAGATAAAATATCTTGCCTTTAGCATCCTGAAGATGTGACAGTAGAGCTGCTGCTAATGAATTCAATCATTTTGGGTCTTTCAGCAACCAGCTTCAGCTGCAACTTGGCATGCCTTAAACTTCTATGATAATCTAAGAAAACTTTATAATATGCTGTGCATTACTTAAACCTATCTATCTCTTCTGTCTTTTACCAGATGGCCACTATCTTTACATCGAAGGCAACAGCGCGTCACATGGAGACACGGCTCGTCTCCTCAGCTCTGAGTGTTCTGACTCTGGTCCTCAGTGTCTGCAGTTCTGGTACCACATGTACGGCTCAGCACACACAATGGGCCTCCATGTTTACCTGCTCCAGAACAACTTAGCCAATGCTGTTTGGAGGAAGCAAAATGACCAAGGAAATATGTGGCACCTGGCTCAGGTGGACATCACAACAACTGGAGCTTTCAAGGTGAGATGTTTCTTCTCCCAACCCGTCTAATTTGCAAAACAGAGCAAAACACTGATAGTGTACCATTAACTGCAACGATGAATGAGTATAATTGAACATAATGAATATATGTGCTCTAAAAAACTATACAATACTTCAGTATTAACCTGTGCACTTGTTTTTAGATCATATTTGAGGGACGAATAGGTTCCAGTGATCGGTCTGATGTTGCCATAGATGATGTTTCACTTCACCGTGGGCACTGCACAGGTAATTTTCTTATCACATTGACATTCAATTTAATCCAAACACATTATAACTGATAATATATGTGACTGACATGACTGTGAACTGTTGGTACAGACGTGGCCAAACCAACAAAACCTGCTCCACCAACCTTCAATCCAGTTGTAACAGAAGGTCCAGAACTTCCTCCAGTCAATAGCACAACTGCTGCACAACCACAAACACCAACTTCATCAACAACCACCGCCACAACGACAACCACCCCCACAACGACAACCAACCCCACAACAACCACAATCATGTGTAATACACAAATCCCTACAACAACTACAACCCCAAAAACTTCAAATCCTAATGTCCCAACAACAAGACCAGAGCTACCAGTAACATCAACACCAACAACACCAATCACGGCTAACCCCCACCCACCAGCAACAGAGCACCCAGGAGCTCAAACTTCAGAGCAACCAAAACCTGAAATTACAGACAGACCCCAACCAACAGCAGGACCAGAGCAACCAACTACATCTGCCAATGAGCCCCAAACTACAGCTGGACCCCACCCAACAACAGCGCACCCAGGACTCGAAACTTCAGAGCAACCAGAACCTGAAATCACAGACAGACCCCAACCAACAGCAGGACCAGAGCAACCAACTACATCTGCCAATGAGCCCCAAACTACAGCTGGACCCCACCCAACAACAGTGCACCCAGGACTCGAAACTTCAGAGCAACCAGAACCTGAAATTACAGACAGACCCCAACCAACAGCAGGACCAGAGTACCCAACTACATCTGCCAATGAGCCCCAAACTACAGCTGGACCCCACCCAACAACAGCGCACCCAGGACTCGAAACTTCAGAGCAACCAGAACCTGAAATCACAGACAGACCCCAACCAACAGCAGGACCAGAGCAACCAACTACATCTGCCAATGAGCCCCAAACTACAGCTGGACCCCACCCAACAACAGTGCACCCAGGACTCGAAACTTCAGAGCAACCAGAACCTGAAATTACAGACAGACCCCAACCAACAGCAGGACCAGAGTACCCAACTACATCTGCCAATGAGCCCCAAACTACAGCTGGACCCCACCCAACAACAGCGCACCCAGGACTCGAAACTTCAGAGCAACCAGAACCTGAAATCACAGACAGACCCCAACCAACAGCAGGACCAGAGCAACCAACTACATCTGCCAATGAGCCCCAAACTACAGCTGGACCCCACCCAACAACAGCGTACCCAGGACTCGAAACTTCAGAGCAACCAGAACCTGAAATCACAGAGAACCCACAAATGACAACAAGTCCAGAACAACAAGCTACATCTAATGAACCCCAAACCTCAGGTGGACCCCAACCACAAACAACAGAAAGTCATGAACCTACAGCTGGATCACAACAACCAACTACAGCTAGACCACAACCCCCAACTACAGCTAGACCACAACCACCAACTACGGTTAGACCACAACCTCCAACTGAAACTCAGCCACAAACAACCATTAAACCACAACCACCAACCACAGCTAGACCACAACCTCCAACTACAGCTAGACCACAACCTCCAACTACAGCTAGACCACAACCTCCAACTGAAACTCAGCCACAAACAACCATTAAACCACAACCACCAACCACAGCTAGACCACAACCTCCAACTACGGTTAGACCACAACCTCCAACTACAGCTAGACCACAACCTCCAACTACGGTTAGACCACAACCTCCAACTGAAACTCAGCCACAAACAACCATTAAACCACAACCACCAACCACAGTTAGACCACAACCTCCAACTGAAACTCAACCACAGCCATCAACCACACTTAAACCCCAACCCACAACAGCTACACCAAAGCCCACAACATCAGCCGGACCACTACCTACAACAACCATTAAACCACATTCGACAACAGGAAGACCTCATCCTACAACTACTGCTACACCACACTCTACAACAACAG
This sequence comes from Cephalopholis sonnerati, assembly GCA_019142605.1. NCBI lineage: Eukaryota > Metazoa > Chordata > Actinopteri > Perciformes > Serranidae > Cephalopholis > Cephalopholis sonnerati. The sequence goes on along the minus strand of JAGQAX010000010.1, from coordinate 15,246,164 downwards.
CTAGACCACAACCACCAACCACATCTGTACCAAGTAAGTTAGACGGTTTTATTTCCCCATCAAGCTTGGGCAGTATCTGTTCATACATTCCTGAAATTTCACCAGGGTATATGGTATTTGATGGTATTAATGTATGGCACTACACACATATAATACATACACCCTCAATACAGCATCTCAGTATGAGTTTTATTGAAAGAGGAGCATCTGTATTTTTGGCAGGCAGTGAAAATCATACCGTCAGGATTTCTAAATACCCTGGTATACCATAACACCATGATACTGCCTAAGCCATAATTCCCCCTAATATATATACCCTTATTCACATGTTAGTCACCGGTGACAAAACTCACCTGTGTGCTAAGAGACTCTAAGTTTATGACTAAGTATATACTCTGTCTCTGCAACTCTGTCTCTCTAGCACCCTCCTGCCCAGCCAACAGCCATTACACCACGTGTGTCCCTACCTGCAGTCCAACCTGTACATACCTGAATGGCCCGCCTCGCTGCAGTGATGATGTTGGTTGTGTGCCGGGATGTGTGTGTGATGAAGGTTTTGTGCGTAGAGGGAGGGTTTGTGTGCCTATCCAACAATGTGGATGCGTGGACAGAAATGGCACCAAATATCATGTAAGTGATAGCATGTATCTCCATTGATGGGACAAGTCATATATAGAGTCAAATACATACGTCTACCTTCTGAAAGTCTGAGCGTTCTTGCCAAAAATGGTGCATGTGGACATTGATGTCCTAGCAGTATAATGACTGTCTTTTTTTTTGTCAGTTCGATGAAGTGTGGTACACCAACCACTGCCGTCAGAAATGCGAGTGTGAAAAAGACGATGGCGTGGGCAAGATTGACTGTGATGATGACGAAGAGTGCGATGGGAACGCTGTCTGTCTTCAAAATGAGGAGGGCAATTATTACTGCCAGTCTACAGGTGCTGTAGATCTAAACATGTAACTCTGTGACGTATACAGACTGTTACATCTGGTTCACTCATTTATAAGTTGCTCTACGTGTGTTGCTCCGCAGGCTTCAGTGAGTGCACCATCACAGGAGACCCTAAGTACAGAACCTTTGATAAAATGAAGCATGACTTTGAGGGTGAGCACTCGTATGTGCTGGTCCGGACCAACAACTTGCCAAACAGCCTTCAACACGTCTACATCGAGGGCATCAACACCGTACATGATGATGATGATGATGATGATAGTCACCATCACGATGACAGTAGCAGTGAAGAAGACGACAGTCGCAGAGTCAGGGATGAAGATGATGATGACGATGATGATGATAATGATGATGATGACAAAGATGACGATGACAGTGATGAAAATGAGGACCGCCACAGATTACAAGAGCTCAAGATCAGAGTGTACGATCACACTGTGGAGTTCAGGAAGCATCGGAAGCTGATGGTGAGTATCAGGGGCATCTTTAACAACACACTGCCTCCATCTCATTTTCCTCTGGCTCCTTTTCAGCAGACAAACTATTCTGTTCATGGGATAATATCATCATATTTTTTGCCCACCCACAGGCATTTGTGAAAGTGCTGAGGGAAATAAGCAGTGCTCCTTCATATTTTCTCTGTGAGGTGTTACGACAGCAGTGAGGCAGATGATGTGCGCTAAATTATGCTCTGTCATATGTTATTTCCCCACTGGCACTTAACACATGTTTGTGTGTATATGAGAGAGACAGCATGTAAAAAAGCTTCAATATTGACATTTTTTTAAGCAGTCAGACTTCATCTTGTGCGTATCCTCTAAAAATCAGTCTGGGCTATGTCATTTTAAGAGAGCCTGCACACAGTGTATAATATTCAATATCCAAAGAAGCTTGAGTATAGTCAAGCAGAAGCACATTTTATTAATTGCAATACCTTAGGCTATTTTCTAGATGTTTGATACAATTCTGCATATAATCATTTGTTCAAAGAAGCCCATATCCATTATAAAAAATAAAAAACTGACATTACCCAGGTCACAGTTACTGTCAGAAGAGTGAAAAATATGTTTTCAACATGACCACTAGAACATTAACTTTTAACATTATCTGAAAAATGTAAGTATAGTCAAGCTAGAACCAGAGTCCACAGCCATGTCCACAGCCCTGTGAGGCTGTACTACCTACGGGTTTCACAAGATCCGATACTCCAGTACCAAGTCAATACCAAAATTCTGAAAATGTGGTGGTACTTAAATTTCTGCTGTACCACAGACACGTAGGTCCAGGGTTGCAATTATTCCAGACCCAATGAGAAAGCATAAATGTGTACAGTTTGCCATTTAAAGCCAAAGGAAGAATCAAAACACCTGCACAGAGGAACTACAACAACACCTGGAAGATAGCAACAAGTGCAGCTGCGGCTGCAGCAACTCAACTCGTCAAAATCAAAAGCGTTTTTTCCAGAGGCCAGCATATTTTTAAATTCTCTGCAATCAGGACACAGTGTATTTACACCCCTCAACAAACAACAGCAGCCCGACGAGGCTCTGACTGTCTATTCTGCCCAGAGCGCTACATGTTTAGCGCTTTTTACTGGTCACTGAGAGTTGAAAAAATGTTCAACTTTTGGTAAAATCACTGTCATTCATCACACTTTTTGCAGGAGGGGTGGGGCAAACAGCCTACCACAAAGACCAACTGTCACATCTTACATGTCAAAGCAATAAACAACAACAATGGAGGAAGAAATGTGTTATTTTACTGCAGGCTGTATATTATAATTAATATGTTTCCTAACTGACAAAATCTAATGAATCCACACTGATTAGTACTTTGCATTTGAGGCTGCTCATCAGGGTTTAATATTGAAATTTAAATTAAATCTGAATGTTTTAGTAAAAGGAGTGTATTTTCAAGCACACAGGATTTTTTTGTTGTTGTCGTTTTTTACCATGGTATCAAATCAGGTATCAAGAATCTTACTGATGTCAGTATTGACTACTAAATTTCTGGTACTAACACACAGTGGAGCTTTAATGCTAACATGCTTACAATGATATTGCTAATATGCCGATGTTGAGAAGGTATAATGTTTACCATGTTCCCCATCTCACATTAGCGTGCCAATTAGCACTAAATGCAAAGTCCAGCTGAGGCTGAATGTCTTTAGTATTTCAGGTATTTCTTCAGAAACGTGAAATCAAAACTTTGACACAATGAGAGGAGATAACTATAAAGTGGTTGCCAAAGTTTTTACAAGTCATCCCTTCGTGTCTTTAAAAAATAGGCCTAGCTGCGGAGATATTTTTCTAAAAGTTGAAAAAAATGTCAAGGTCATGGCGGTGCTAGAGGAAAAGTCTGGGGATGACCAAAGTCAGTACAATTCCGCTCATGTGTACCATAAATGTCTGTACCAAAATTGATGATAATCCATCCAATAGTCTGCATAATATTACAGTATGAACAGCCACCTCTAGAGACACGCTGGTAGCCAGGTTAAAACTGTATGTTTCTCAAATCCATGCACACGACACACATAATCATGGAAGAATAAATACTATATCAGACAAGTGTACTTAAATGATTAATTACATTGACACATCTCCCTCTCTGTCTCCCTCCAGGTGGACGGAAGGAGAACTAAAACTCCCGCCTCACCAGCTGCTGGTCTGAAAATCTGGAAGCGTTCCTCTCGCATCTACCTGAGGACCGACTTTGGCCTGTTGGTGGAGTATGATGGACACAGCACAGCAGGTAACTCATCTTCACCTCATTACACATGTCTAACAGAATTAGCAATAGTCCTGGAGATTTGTAGGCCAGTTTATCATTCTATCTCATGTCCGTAAATGAGTCATTGTTAAAATTGTATTGTTGATGTTGTTCCTACAGAGATCACTCTGCCACACATATATAAAAGGAAAGTGGGAGGTCTGTGTGGTAACTTTGACGGTCAAAAGCAGAACGACATGACGAAGCCAGACGGCACCCGGGCCAGGAGCGTTCAAGAGTTTGGAGAGAGCTGGAGAGTGTGAATATGAGATATATGCAAGGATGAGACGTGGCACTTAGAATATCCTGTGGAAGTTTTGACCACTAGTAGAAACAGCACTGTAGAAGTTTACAAGAAAACTCCACACTGATATCATGCTTCACTTTATGTAACAAAAGCAGGCAGAATGAATGTTCTTTTTTTTCTTTTCCTGAACTTGAGCTGTCAAACATGATGTGGCAAAAACATGACCTGTGTGAATGAAGCTTTCTTTAACTTCAGCTCCTCAGAGAATAAACACAGGACGATGACAACTTTTTGCTGTTATACACAAAGTATATCATGGTAAAAAAAAAAACAACTACTGCACCCACATTATTCTGGGATCTTGCATTGTTTCAAGAATCTGCTGTCCAGCTTTCAAGTCTATTTTTGAAAAGCACTTTTTCAAGAAACCTTTGTACTCTGACAATATATCCGACTTTACTTTTTGTGTCATTACCTTTCATACTATTTATTCAAAGGTGATGTTCTTACAGCTGCGTTTATACTGTATAAAAACTACAAATGGATTATTTTTCACTCTCGGGTACTGCTGGAAAGAAAAAATGTGTGCAATAAATGATTACGCAAAATGTTGTTTGCACTTGGTCATATTGTGTATTTGAATGTCAGCGCATTGTTAGGTTTTCTACGAAGTCTTCACTGTTGTAATAAAATGCTCTGTGGTTACTTTTGTGTCGCCAAAAGTCTAGTCAGTCAAGTCTCAAGCGTGGCTACAACTGCATTCCTGACATTTCTACAGTCCAACTTTGTTCTAAATGATTACAGAAAAAAAAAATCATAACAGAACTTCTGTAACATGATATTACTCTGAGAAGATAAGGTAGTTGTTTTTCTCTAGCAGACAATAGGATGATTCTTGTCAGGAGTGTACATCTATAAGTCAGCCTTACACTCAGCAGCCTCTCAGAGTCATGGATTGGTCTGCATTGTGTGTCTTCCTCCTGCTGGGGCTGCCGCCTCGCTGTGATGGTGAGTGGCACATTATCACATTTAATATTGCACAGTTTAATTAAGTAAAGTCCTGGCATAGCTATCTCATGATTCAAAATTAACTCATAGAAAGTTAGGATGCACAGTGACAGTTATACAACAATTATGTAACGAGCGAGCTGTGTTTAACTGTTCTTTGGCCTGACTGTAAAAAACTAATCCATTGTCAAATGATTTAATAATTAAAATAATACACGGCTGAGCGGATTATCCCAAAAAATAATGGTAAATAATTCAGTGTGCTTCACAAGTGCAGTTCTGCTTTAAATATAAACAAGCTCCTGCTGGATGAGGTCTTTGTCCTTGGGTGCTACGTTTTATTTTTAGCTAAATCATTGACTCAGTTTATAGGTCATAAGCAATTAAAATAGTAAGTAAACAGCATCCACCTGTTATCATATTATATGTTGGTGAGAGGTCATTTATCTGTGCTAATTGTACTGACCACAGTGTGAAAAATATCCTCATAAATAAGCACAAAGAAAAACAAATTACTAATTCAGTTCTTATTGAAATTAAGAAAAGATGCTAAATTATGTAAAGGTTTTATGTAAAGGTTTTGATGATGGTAAGTGACACCATTATTAGAAAAACTGCTATTACTGCAGTGACAAATTAAAGGAAAAGATGTGGAGAAAATTAACAAAATATGTCAATGACACCTCTTTGCTTCTTCTAACAAAAAAATACGACAGACAAAGTATTTTGAAGAGTCTGTTGTGATCTACTGTCAGACCTGGAAATAGACTGTTCTCTATCTGTTGTGACTGAGTTGACACGTCTTTCAGAAAACCATCTCAAGGGGGATTTATACTTGTGCGGCAGACTCTACGCCGTAGCCTACGCACTATGCTGTTGTGAGCATTTATACTTGTACGGTGGTGTGTCTGTGTCACTCTGCAGTTACACCTCCAAAACACTAGTTAGTGGCGGAGGTTTCTGTGAAGTGATGTAAAGTTTAGTTGATTCAAAACACACATTAAACACACATTAAACATGGCTTAATAGTGACAACTTCAAACAGAAGTACACAAATCAGCTTCACTATAACTCACAGCATTCACAGACAAACACTTGTCTTCATCTGAACACATCTTCCCAACAAATACAACATGCTAATGTTATTAGCACAAGCGTATGGTATTTTAAATTGTATAAATTAGCCTAGTGGCTAGCGGACTTCTCTCTTCTCCTATGAAGCCAGGGACAACAGCAACATTTAACAAAGGTAGCATTACAAAATTTGGCTCTACTACACTTCACAAGGTTCACCGACAAAACAACTGTCTTATACTAAACACGTTTTCCAAACAAATACAACATGCTAACGTACAGTCTAATTTGATCTCAAGTGGACCAGTAAAACCATTGCATAATAACCTATAAATATCAACCCCTTTCCCACTTTCAGTCAGTCTACTACTAACTTTCATTACACGTGACATTTTTTCCCACTTAAGTGAAAGCTGTTGAAGAAGCAGGTTCAGTCATCCGTTGCCTTACAAACCATTTACAATCTGAAGTTTTGTCAGTGCCTCGGCAGCAGCTTCCACCCACGTTGTTTTAAGATACAAATCTGATACAGATTCTTTTGTTCTGAAGCTGCTGGTTGACAATATCTCGCACATTGTTCAGTATCTTTAAATCTGACCACAGAAAGTGCTTATTGTTATTTCAGAGAGCTGTATGCTGGTCGGGGTGGAAAAGCTCCGAGGCGGGATTTTACATGAAGTATCTGTGCACTGTTTAAATTGCTCCTGAAACCTTTCAGCCTGCACATGTGCATCAACATTAGGTGCGCAAAGTCATCTAGTGGGCCGGATTGGACCCTTTGGTGGGACAGCTCTGGCCCCCGGGCCGTATGTTTGACACCCCTGCCTTAGATGTTACTTGATGTTACCAAATTTTATTTACCCTCAAGGGTCTCTATTATGGAAAGATTGGCAAGATATTCCTGAGCTGCAGAGTGTTTGTGGCATTTCACCAGCTCATCCAAAACTCTGCTGCCAGAATTTTAACTTGGACTGGACACATGGCCAAGTCACACCAACACTGGTGACCTGTTACTTTTAGAATTGATTTTAAGATTTTATTGATTACTTACAAAGCTGTGAGAGACCTTGCTCCAAGTTATATAACAGGTCTTTTATTGCCCTACGTTCCTTCTCGCACACCGAGATCCTCAGATGCATCTTTTCTTGTTGTTCTGAGCTTTAGATTAATTCACAAAGGTGATAGAGCCTTTGCAGTCAGAGCTCTGTGCTCCAGGTCTTCAGCTTACCCAGGATATCTTTTCATTATCTGGTTTGCCCCACCCTAACATTGGCCATCTGAATAACCGGTACTACACAGCTGGTTATCAACTAGTTCAATCCACTCTGGGTTTTCCCAACCAGCCACAAGCACATTCATGTGAAAGAGGCGGGGGTGTTAGTGACAAGCGACATCATCAGACCCATAAATAAAGAAGGCTGATTCATATCATATGCGATGAAATGGTACCCAAAGTGTCTGTGACTGCGTGACAGTAAAATGTCTTTGGCCTGGGATGTAAAATAATCTGTAATCTTAAAGCAAAAAATCTAGAAACATTTAAAACACTAACCAAGAATGTACCATCAGCCAAGACAGGTATCACTGAGCTATGGGCCTATGTGACATTAGTATAGAGTATTTTTTGCTGTTATGCTGGATGATGATGAAACTAGTCTGAATATGTCATATAAAACACTTTCATGTCAGACTGTTTCTGCTGCTGAATAAAGTAGCCTAGTTAATGACTGATGAGGTCTGTCTGACCGACCTGTTGCATTTATAATAACAGGAGCCTATTAACAGTGTGTGGATTATTTTACTAATAAAATATTATCTGTTTTCCTAGTTCTTATCACGTAGTTGTCTCGTTATTCTGAGCTGCAGTGATGGAATCAGAGTGTAAAAGTAGCAGTACTATCACTGCAGACTAAAATAAACTTTGAATAATGAGTGATAAAATCATGTGTTTAGTGTTGTAATTGTTCCTTCCGTTTGTTAGAAGCTCTGAAACCACTGGAAACAGAGCCCTGGAACAATGACATGATTCTACTGACCTCTAACAACTCCGGACTTTTGTCCATGTATACTTTTTCTTCAGTGATCTGATTGGTCAGAGGTCCTCGCAGTTACCTCGCTAACTTCAAATCCCGCTTGGTAGTAAATGGTAAATAGACCTGCACTTGTATAGCACCTTTCTAGTCATTCGGTCACTCAAAGTGGTTTTCACACTATGAGCCACAGTCACCCATTCACACACACATGCACACATTGGTGGCCGAGGCTACCATACATGGTGCCACCTGCTACTCAATTTTGAACACACTCACATACCAATGGAACAGCCATTGGGAGCAATTTGGGGCTCAGTATCTTGGTCAAGGATACCAATAATATAACTGCCTATCTTCCGATTGGTGGACGACCCGCTCTCTCAATTTTAAATTTCCTTTGTCTTTTATTCGGTTTTGTAAAGCACTTTATAACTGTGTTTTGAAAGGTGCTATACAAATTAAGTTAATTACTATTATCATTATCTTGGTTTTGATAGATTTGTATTGCACTTACAATGACTGGCCAGTGGGTGGCAGTGTATGGCATGACGCCCTGGGGTCCAACTATAGCATCAAACCCCAGGCATATACAAGCAAATTGCTTCTGAACAGCTGTCTGCGGTGACTGCCATGTATGAAAGGGTTTTATATGCTGTTCTTCCTGCATTCCCATGAAATGACATGTCAATGTCCCTTTTCATTCTCTAGCTCAAACAGGACCAACAGGTAACATCCACAACACCACCTCATACACTGTCCTCCCTGCTCCCATTCCTCCAGTGCAACATACTCAACCTCCTTCCACCACAACCCCACTATGATCTGCAACATCCCTTCTATGTTTCCCAGCTGCATCCGCCATGTAGCAAACATTTTCACCACTCTCATTCTGACTTGAAGTCATCCTTTTCCAAACTTTCCCTGGGCACTAACAGCTCCGCCACGCAGCTACAAAACATCTCACAAACCCCTCCATCTTAGACTCTTAGCTACAACTACTGCTACCATTATATCTACAGTACTTGCTATAGCACAAGCTGTGCCAATAATCATCCACTTTCTTCCTGTTTGTTACAGTCAGACAGTTGTGATTTTGTGAGACACCAGAGTGATCTTGAAATAACGTGGTGAAATTACAGTTATTGTTTACAGCTATGTTGTGTGTGCTCCAGGCTGTGCAGGTCCACCCGTGCTGTGTTGCGCTGGTCAAAACTCCAACTGTTTCAGAGGGTGTTATTGTGATGAGGCCTGCGTGCAATTCAGGGACTGCTGTTCTGACTACAGGTCAACCTGCACGCAATGTAAGTGAGGATCGGCTCAAACAAAGAAAGGTTTATGTCAGTTTAAGATTAAAGACTTGAGATGGGGATGAAGACTGATCCTGCAAATCTTTCTTTCTGACTGCAGTTTTAACAACTGGGCAGCCAAGAACAGCCAGCACAACAAGCAGCGGTGCTACATCTACACCTGCAAACGACACCGCAACTTCATCATCCACACTCTTTTCGGCAACATCTGCACTACTGAATGAGAGCACAACCTCGGCCTTCCCTGTGTCTGCTACTACAGCAATGAGCAGCAGTACATCTACACCGTCAGATATCAGCACTTTATCAGTGTCTCCTACTACAACACCCAGCACAACAGGCAGCACCGCAGCATCGAGTACAACTTCAGCATCTACAGCCTCTGACACAACAAACAGTAGCATTTCTACACCAGTAGATGTCAGCACAACATCTACAGACTCTTTTTCTCCAGGATCCAGCACAACTTTAGCACCCACAACACCACCGAGCACAACAAGCCTGAGCAGTACATCTGCACCGACAGATGTCCCCCCATCTTCATCACCCGCAGTCTCTTCAACAGCAGCACCCAGTGCAGCGAGCAGCACCACTGCATCATTGGCTGTGAGCACAAACTCAGTGTCCACTGTGTTTGCTACGACAGCAACCAGCCAAAAAAGCAGCAGCACTACATCTACACCACTAGATGGCCTCACAACTTCAGCACCACCAGGCTCCACGGCTACAGGTTGGTCATTATGGTCTCTTCTGACGCCATTTCAAACATTCACATTTGAAGGTAGACAGTCATTTTTTATGTTACTGTTGAAAAGGTATTAGCAATCTTATGTCAAGTGTGCTGAGCCAACAGTGGCACTAAGTTGGGGATTCCCCCTCCTTTGGCACACTCACTAGTTTCCTTGTCCTCACAGCAGGCACAACACTGACAGAAACCAGTTCAACTCTGCATACCAGTAGTGTCACATTTTCACCAGCAGAGAGCAGCACATCTGGAGTTTCCAACAAAAACACTGATCCCACCACCAGCTCAGCTTCAGGTACAGTCAATCACACGGACCTCTGTGCTTCTGTTATGTAGTTAACAGCTTGAGATACATTTTTATTTGCACCTCTCTTTCTACAGATGTCCAAATGGTGACCGTTCGCCTGAAAGTTTCTGTTTCATCCTGTGATGAGGAGAACAGTGTGATTTTAGAGGCTATATCTAATGTAAGTGCAAACAACCGTCATCACAAAAAACAGAATTATACACAACTATGTCAGTCACTTAATCAGTGAGTGTCTTCTCTCTCACAGTTTGTATCCCAGACACTTCTCCCGCAGAGCTGTGAGGGCTGCACTTCGACGATCAGACACATCAAACCCACCTGAGAAATGACCTAAATTTAAGCCAATGGAGGCATCAATGTGGTCGCGGCTGTACTGTGACAACAAGCTTCACAACTCTCAGAAACAATACAATCAAGATGTAATGATCAGTAAAGCCTTAGATAATAAACTGATATGACAGCACATATTTATTCAGCATTATCTGTTAAGAGATGACTCTTAGAGCAGGCCGAGCAGCCAGAAACAGATCGAGGCGGTGCTATTTGGCTAGATGGGGTCTGTAAGTGGTATTCCTTCACTTCAAAGGAGGAGGATGAGCCAAAAGTTTAATTATGCTGGCAGTGGCGGTTCTGACCCATTTAAACCACATGAGCCGGTTAAATTAACTCTGAAACTAACAATCATTTAAGCAGCGGGGTGGTTCAGACGCCGAGTCAGCAGGTCAGCCCAATAAAGTGCAGGGTAACACAATGTGTTAAGAAAAAAGTTAACATATTCAGATTTGTAGTACCTCTCCAGTATTTGTAATACAATGAAAAGGGCTGCAGCTGAGGATTATTTTCATTATAGATTAATCTGTGGATTATTTTCTCGATTACTTGATTAATAAACATTATTTGTGTGTATTAGACATAGCTATTAACATTGTGTCAGTGCCATGCATGCTATTTATCCAAAGGTGATACTCTTTATCTGTGCATAAATGTCACCATGTGCACTGATTACATGGATGCTTCACATACACATGACATTATAACTCCAAATGGACTATCTGATAATGCTGGTAGAAAAAAATGTAATGTGCACCATTCAAATGTTGCTGACATTTGGTCATAATGTGTTTGAATGCTTGTACGTTGGAGATTTTTTTAGTTTAAGTGATGGTAACGCTCTGCAATGTGCCTGCATTTGTGATAGCATCTAATCATTGGACTCTCAGCTGTAGTTACAAACACAGGACGGTGACGCAGGGGACACTTCCCCTTCATTATATGGATCGTGCATTTTTCCTCATCAATAAAAATATGAAAGAAGCAGAGGACTTTTGTTTGATGTTATGTTTGATGTTTTTGAAAGGCCAAAAAATGAGGGTGGCTGCCTCTGTCCCCTACAGGAAGAGCCACCACTATATATCTTTTTTAGATGGTCTTACTGTATGGGTGGTTTCAGTGTAGACTACTGCGACCCCAGCCTCCACACTTTACCCTTATGTCTCTTCCTTGGTCCATGCTTACCAGTAGATAGTGGGAGATCTTTGCACAATGCAGAGCTGGTGGACACACGATAAGTTTTTATGAATGATCTGTCCTGAGGATGGTCTACACCAGGGGTGTCAAACACACGGCCCACTAGATGACTCTGCACACCTAATAATGATGTACTTGAGGGCTAAGAGGTGTCAGGAGCAAGTTAAACAGTGACTAGATTCTTTATGTAAAGTGCTGCTTTGGAGGTTTTCCCACTCTGACCAGTATACAGCTCTCTGAAATAACAATGAATACTTACTGTGGTCAGATTTAAATATACTGAACAATGTGCGAAATATTGTCAGCCAGCATCTTCAGTACAAAAGAATCTTTATCAGAACAAACAAGCAGTACAACTTCTACACCAGTAGATGGCAGCAAAACCACAGCACTAATGTGTCCTCCACTACTGCACCTTACACTGAAGACACACCAAGAGATGACAGCAGGACTCCAGCACACACAGTGTCAACTACTAATGAAGACTTCTGTGCCGAAGCTCATTCATAAACTAAAATTTGCTGAAATGTATTTTGTATTTCTGCTGATAAATGTGTTATTGTTCTCAGTGTCTGAGTCAACAACAGTCCTCAGTAGTTATGTTGCTGTCACGTCTCTGTATCATGCTCAGTAAGAGCTCAAGCTTTTGTCAGTTTCCTTGTACTGGCAGCAGGTCAGACACTCACTGAAGACAGTATAACTCAGAGTACCAGTAGGTTCACTTCTTCACCAGCAGATGGCGGCATGTCCACAGATTCTGAGCAAAGGCCAGACACTGGGACCCTGTCAGCTCAGGTGCAGTCAGTGAAACAGATATTCGTCCATCTCAGTGACACAGTTAACGCCTTACTTTTTTTTTTTTGAAGATGTCCAAACAGGAATTGTTAACCTAAAAGTCTTTGTTTAAAGATGAGGAGCAAAATGAAGATGTGTTTTTTTGCAGTCTACAATCATCATGAAGTTACAGTGTCACAAGAGATCGTTCATCATATACTGTGTCCTTGAGTATTCAGTGTGGGTGGTTTCTCTCTCTGTTTGTATCCCAACTCATATAAACCTTATTCTATTGTATGAACCTTCTAGAACCCTCAGGTCTTCTGGTAGAGGCCTTTTAACCGAATTTAATTGAATTTATTTATTTATTTAAAATTGATTTATTTATATTTATCTATGTTCGACCTGTCATATTCTTCTATTTAGTTATTTATTTATTTAATTAATTTATTATTTGCACTTATTTATTTACTTATGTATTGATTGATTTAAAAAAAGATTGTATTTTGAGTTTTTATCCTGCCTCTGGTGTTGTGTCCTCAGATCGTCTTTACCATTACAGTCCTTTATTAGTTTATTGTTTTTATTGTGTGAAGCACTTTGCGTTGCATTCAGTTTGTATGAAAAGTGCTATATAAATAAAGTTTGATTGATCGATTGAACTCCTTCTCCAGCAGAGCTGTGAAAACTGCATCCTGAAGATGAGACACATCAAACACATCTGAGAAAATGGCCTCATTTTTTCCAGTGAATCATCTGAGGGTGCAGCTGTGGATGCTACACCTACAGCAATCCCCCACCCATAGATAGGAGAGGTAGCTATATTATCTGTATTCCATTATGTTACACCCCGCTGTCACCCACAGTGTCTCTTGTTTTAATTATTTTCCAGACGGTTTCCTATAACATTTAGCACAGTGTCCTGTAGTAATTTGACTGTAGGTTTTTTGAGCTGTGGCAGGAAGGTTTGGATCAGACTAAAATTCTCTAGCATGAACAAAATAGAGAACAAATAAAGCTTACAACCAACGGCATCGATGAGTGTGTGCTGTCAGTAGTTAATCTGATAGTTTACTTGTCTTAATTGTGCTGTTTTTATGTTGTCATATTGTTTTGCTGACATAACATGATCATGTGGTGTCGTCCAGATATGATTTACAATGTTGCAAGTCTTTTGCAGGAAAGTGTAGCTGAGTCTAACTGCTCTGCTGTGGCTTTATTGGTGAAATCACAAATGAAATGCATGCATAAATTAATACATTCACATCTCATCAAAAAAATATAGTGATCAGGATGTAAAAGCCTCTCACAAAAACAAACAATATTAATTTCTTCTGCAACTCCATCCAAATAAAGCCCATTAATAAAATAAAATGCATGAAATAAAATGCAAATATTAAGGAAATATTTTCATTTTAGTATTTAATGATTAATGTATGCTTTCAAAAAAAGTTTCCTCTGGCTACAACCTGTGAAAGGATATAAGAAAAAATGAGAATTTCTTGTTAAAAGCAGAAAATAAAAATAAAATCAGCTCCTAATTTAAGCCTGTCAAGTCTGGTGAGAGTTAAATATTTAGGGAAGCTGGCTGCAAACATCAAGGCAGTGTTTTTTAGCAGTTTTAGCAATTTTTTTTTTTTTTTTTTTTTTTTTTTTATGAACTAGCTCTATTTTGATGCTTTTTCTGCACTCTGGCACCCTATTTATCCTTACAACTTTCGGCATTCTTTCTGAATTATAATGTAAATATTATCAGCAGTTGTGGTGCGCCTGGTGGCTTAGTGGGTAGAGCAGGCATCCCATATACAAAGGCAATGTCCTTGACGCAGCAGCTGCAAGTTTGATTCCAGTCTGTGGCCCTTTGCTTTATGTCATCCCCTCTCTCCGTCCCCCCTCCGCACTAAGACTGTCCAATAAAGGCAAAAGGCGAGTTGGAAGTGTATGTATCTATGTTACAAGTGGTGGAATGTAACTAAGTATATTATTCGAGAACAAGTACAAACAGAATGACAGATTATAAGATCCTGGGCTCTTGCTTTTAGGCCTATTCTTATTTTTTGAAAACGTGTATATAGCCTTTATATTTAGATCTGGGGCTATTTATAAAACATTCAGGGCTGAAGCCTCGGGCGGCCACTCCTAGAGATGCCACAGAGACCCTCTGTGAAGTTACTGTGTGAATGCAACAAACTGAAAAGCCTCAAAAATGTTGCTTCTCTGAACTGTGTAGTTTGAAAATGTTTCAAACATTTTCAGATGGTAACCTATGTTAAACTGTTGCAGATCTGAGTGGTGCTCTGGCAACAAACCCTCCAGGTGTTGAGATTTCTGGTGATGTAAGTATATGTCTGACCTCATTGAGTGACGGGGGGGACGGCCAATCACACAGAAACGGCAGAGCCAATCGAGGAGCGTGTGGGCGGTCTAAACAGGCTTCAGCTTTAGCGGCCGTTTTCCGCTTGGTCCTAGTGCCTGACATGTCTCTGTTTAATATAGCGTAACATTTTTTTTGGACTGCAAAAAACTGCAGGGGACAGAAACGGCGTTTAGAAAAAGTGCAGGGGACATGTCCCCTGCGTCCCCCCCTAAAATTACGTCCGTGCTCTGATGACTAGGGGAAAAACATTGATGGTTACTGAAGTAGTTCTTCTTTATCAAACCAGAATGGTAGACTGTCAAGAGTTCCCGATTTACTGTACTTCATCTAGATAAAATATGTTTTCATTAGCATCCGGGGGTGTGGCAGTAGAGCTGCTTGGGTTGGGTTGGGTTGGGTTGTTTTTCAGCTGCAACTTGGCATGCCTTGAACTTAAAACATTATCATTATTATAAGTAAAGTTTTTAATATGCTGTGCATAACATCAACGTATTTAACTCTTATGTCTTCTACCAGATGGCCACTATCTTTATATCGAAGGCAACAGCGCGTCACATGGAGACACGGCTCATCTCCTCAGCTCTGAGTGTTCTGACTCTGGTCCTCAGTGTCTGCAGTTCTGGTACCACATGTATGGCTCAGCAGACACAATGGGCCTCCATGTTTACCTGCTCCAGAACAACTTGGCCAATGCTGTTTGGAGGAAGCAAAATGACCAAGGAAATATGTGGCACCTGGCTCAGGTGGACATCACAACAACTGGAGCTTTCCAGGTCAGACATCTTCCACCAGGCCCTCAGATGATTTCAAGATTGTTAGCCAATGATGCCGTCATGGTAAAATACAAACTATGTGACATTTTACAAATAATAAAATATCTTTTCCCGAACTCAGATCATCATTGAGGGACGTAGAGGCTCCAATGCATGGTCTGATGTGGCAATAGATGATGTAAAGCTTTATCGTGGACGATGCTCTGGTAAGAAACATGCACATTAAATAAGTACCGTTAAAAGATTAAAAACTTTGCTTATCTAAAGGCTGTGTAGCTTGATAATGTTTTAAACATTTGCAGGTATTAACCTATCTTAAACTGTTGCAGATCTGAGTGGTGGTGTGGCAACAAACCCTCCAGGTGTCCCTGTGACAACCACTGCAGCTCCACAGCCTCCTCTGGTCAATGCTACAGCTCAGCTCCCTGATACAGCTCTGCCCCCTGTAGCAAATGTCACCATACCTCCCGCAGTGGAAGCAACAACCAGTTTAATTAATAACAATGTGACTGAAGCTCCAGCTGATGGAAAACCACCTCACCCAGGTACAGTGCTAATTCCACAGCAGCACTGGTACAGCCCTGATGTTGGGACTAAGTCTACATCCAGTTTATTTGTGATTTCTAGTAATCTAAATATATGTCTGACTTGTGTTTGCAGTGTGCCAGCTCGACTGTAATTTTGAGCAAGGTCTCTGTCAGTGGAACCAACTTCTTACGGATGTTTTTGATTGGACCAGGCATAGAGGCTCCACTCCCACTACGATGACAGGGCCTTCTTCAGATCACACCACAGGAGGTAATTAGCCTTCTGACACATGCCAAGTAAAGCTGATGTTCAACTGACAGGGAAAACATAAAACCACAGTCACACTAATAACTAGGGGAAAAACATTGTTGTTTTTATAGTACTTCTTCCTTATCAAACCGGAATGGTAGGCTGTCAAGAGTTCCTGTACTTCATCTAGATAAAATATATTTTCATTAGCATCCGGGGGTGTGGCAGTAGAGCTGCTTGGGTTGGGTTGGGTTGTTTTTCAGCTGCAACTTGGCATGCCTTGAACTTAAAACATTATCATTATAGCTGGGTGCAAATAGAACGGGCTTGTAGTCCATATAATTTAGGTTCGGTAATAGGTGCCCCCCCCCCCCCAAGTACAATTTTGCTCTAACCCAGTGGTCCATCATTCTATCAGAATCTGTTCACAATTCAGAAATTTTCAAATTTTCAAATTACTGACAACATCAGTGCACTCCCCCATCAAGAACAATTATAATTTCAAGCCCTCTCTCTCCGACCCTACAGTTAGAGTTTGGTTCTCAAAGGGTATCAAATCTATTTCTAACCTATATGTGGACGGAAAGTTTGGATCATTTGCACAACTTTCCCAGCTATTTGATTTACCAAATTCTCATTTTTTTTCGATATCTTCAAGTTAGGCATTTTGTCCAGAAAAACATTACCTCCTTTCCCAATTTTCCAACATATAACACAGTTGACCATATTCTCTCACTGTCCCCGCACAGCAGGGGTTTAATCACTACTCTTTATAACACAATGTGTGATATTGTACCTAACTCACCCCAAGAAGCTAGAAGACTGTGGGAGAACAATCTTGGAGAGGAGATGACAGATAACAAATGGGAGGAAGTACTTAATTTAGTACATACCTCCTCTCCTTGTGCTAGGCACAGCCTGATACAACTTAAAATTGTTTTGAGGGTGCACTTGACCAAGGCAAGACTGGCAAAAATTTTTCCCAATGTAGATCCATCATGCCCTCGATGTAACGGCCAACCGGCAGATTACATACGTATGTTCTGGACATGCCCCAAACTTACTGCTTTTTGGACCAGCATTTTTGGTGCTTACAGTACTATGTTTAAAAAAAACATTGCACCTAACCTTTTCTCTGCCTTATTTGGACTTCGTCCTGAAACGTACCCCAGAGAGGGCAAAGTTGCTGTGGTTATAGCTTTCACTTCATTGATTGCAAGACGCCTCATCCTTCTCTCTTGGAAGGAACAAGCACCCCCTAGCTTCACGAGATGGATTAGAGACTCTATGTATTTCCTCAAACTTCAGAAAATCAGATACACTCTTAAAGGTGCCATGCAAAAATTCAGGGCGCTCTGGGCCTCCTTTTTAGAATATTATGAGAGTCTACAAATACCACTGAATGAGGCTGATTAATTGATTAGAGAGGTGATGCCCCCCCCACCCCACCCCCCCACCCCCCACCAGTGTAATTGAACATTATGAATATATGTGCTCTAAAAAACTATACAATACTTCAGTATTAACCTGTGCACTTGTTTTTAGATCATATTTGAGGGACGAATAGGTTCCAGTGATCGGTCTGATGTTGCCATAGATGATGTTTCACTTCACTGTGGGCACTTTTTCAGGAAATCTTTGTGCTCTGACAATATATCCGACTTTACTTTTTGTGTCATTACCTTTCATACTATTTATTCAAAGGTGACGTTCTTACAGCTGCGTTTATACTGTATAAAAACTACAAATGGATTATTTTTCACTCTCGGGTACTGTTGGAAAGAAAAAATGTGTGCAATAAATGATTACGCAAAATGTTGTTTGCACTTGGTCATATTGTGTATTTGAATGTCAGCGCATTGTTAGGTTTTCTTTAAAGTCTTCACTGTTGTAATAAAATGCTCTGTGGTTACGTTTGTGTCACCGTAAATCTAGTCAGTCCTGTCTCAAGCGTGGCTACAACTGCATTCCTGACATTTCTACAGTCCAACTTTGTTCTAAATGATTACAGAGAAAAAAAAAAAAAAAATCATAACAGAACTTCCGTAACATGATATTACTCTGAGAAGATAAGGTAGTTGTTTTTCTCTAGCAGACAATAGGATGGTTCTTGTCAGGAGTGTACATCTATAAGTCAGCCTTACACTCAGCAGCCTCTAAGAGTCATGGATTGGTCTGCATTGTGTGTCTTCCTCCTGCTGGGGCTGCTGCCTCGCTGTGATGGTGAGTGGCACATTATCACATTTAATATTGCACAGTTTAATTAAGTAAAGTCCTGGCATAGTTATCTCATGATTCAAAATTAACTCATAGAAAGTTAGGATGCACAGTGACAGTTATACAACAATTATGTAACGAGCGAGCTGTGTTTAACTATTCTTTGACCTGACTGTAAAAAACTAATCCATTGTCAAATGATTTAATAATTAAAATACTACACGGCTGAGCGGATTATCCCAAAAAGTAATGGTAAATAATTCAGTGTGCTTCACAAGTGCAGTTCTGCTTTAAATATAAACAAGCTCCTGCTGGATGAGGTCTTTGTCCTTGGGTGCTACGTTTTATTTTTAGCTAAATCATTGACTCAGTTTATAGGTCATAAGCAATTAAAATAGTAAGTAAACAGCAGCCACCTGTTATCATATTATATGTTGGTGAGAGGTCATTTATCTGTGCTAATTGTACTGACCACAGTGTGAAAAATATCCTCATAAATAAGCACAAAGAAAAACAAATTACTAATTCAGTTCTTATTGAAATTGAGAAAAGATGCTAAATTATGTAAAGGTTTTATGTAAAGGTTTTGATGATGGTAAGTGACACCATTATTAGAAAAACTTCTATTACTGCAGTGACAAATTAAAGGAAAAGATGTGGAGAAAATTAACAAAATATGTCAATGACACCTCTTTGCTTCTTCTAACAAAAAAATACAACAGACAAAGTATTAGCATTTTGAAGAGTCTGTTATGATCTACTGTCAGACCTGGAAATAGACTGTTCTCTATCTGTTGTGACTGAGTTGACACGTCTTTCAGAAAACCATCTCAAGGGGGATTTATACTTGTGCGGCAGACTCTACGCCATAGCCTACGCATGTGGCCTATGCCGTTGTGAGCATTTATACTTGTACGGTGGTGTGTCTGTGTCACTCTGCAGTTACACCTCCAAAACATTAGTTGGCGGCGGAGGTTTCTGTGAAGTGCTGTAAAGTTTAGTTGATTCAAAACACACATTAAACACACATTAAACATGGCTTAATAGTGACAACTTCAAACACAAGTACACAAATCAGCTTCACTATAACTCACAGCATTCACAGACAAACACTTGTCTTCATCTGAATACATCTTCCCCACAAATACAACATGCTAATGCAATTAGCACAAGCGTATGGTATTTTAAATTGTATAAATTAGCCTAGCGGACTTCACTCTACTCATATGAAGCCAGGGACGACAGCAACATTTAACAAAGGTAGCGTTACAAAATTTGGCTCTACTACACCTCACAAGGTTCACCGACAAAACAACTGTCTTATACTAAACACGTACTCCAAATACAACATGCTAATGTTATTAGCACAAGCCTATGGCATTTTACATTGTATAAATTAGCCTAGCGACAAGCAGTGATTTCCTCTGCTCATATGAAGCCAGGATAAATCACACACAAGACTTAAAATGCTATTTTTGTGGTGGATTTATTGTTTTCTCAATTTTTCGTTTCTTATCTGTGAAATTAAAGTAAATAAAAGCTTTGTTTCCACTGAGGGAAATGCCATTGACATCCATTCCAGTCTCCTTTTTCATCCAAAGCAAAAGCTCAGCTTAAGCCTTTCATGCATGAATTATGACCACTTCAGTAAAGTTTTTTTTTTTTTTTTTCGTAAATGTTAATATTAGTCTTTAGGCATGGAAAAAAATCATAGCTAGAAAGTCACTGCACATGAAGTATCTTCCAGAACAACAAAGTTGCAGTAATGGTATTAATTGTAGGCTTGCTGAAATACAGCCAGTGATGCATGATCTCCAGTTTAGTGGACGGATGATTAATCACAATTTCCTCCAAACACAAAATCAGTACTTGAACATTTTGGCAATTGTATATGTCCTTAGATCAGCAGTGTCAAACTCATTTTAGTTCAGGAGCCACGTACAGTCTAATTTGATCTCAAGTGGGCCAGACCAGTAAAACCATTGCATAATAACCTATAAATATCAACCCCTTTCCCACTTTCAGTCAGTTTACTACTAATTTTCATTACATGTGACTTTTTTCCACTTAAGTGAAAGCTGTTGAAGAAGCAGGTTCAGTCATCCGCTGCCTTACAAACCATTTACAATCTGAAGTTTTGTCAGTGCCTCGGCAGCAGCTTCCACCCACGTTGTTTTAAGATACAAATCTGATACAGATTCTTTTGTACTGAAGCTGCTGGTTGACAATATCTCGCACATTGTTCAGTATCTTTAAATCTGACCACAGAAAGTGCTTATTGTTATTTCAGAGAGCTGTATGCTGGTCGGGGTGGAAAAGCTCCGAGGCGGGATTTTACATAAAGTATCCGCGCACTGTTAAAATTGCTCCTGAAACCTTTCAGCCTGCACATGTGCATCAACATTAGGTGTGCAAAGTCATCTAGTGGGCCGGATTGGACCCTTTGGTGGGACAGCTCCGGCCCCCGGGCCGTATGTTTGACACCCCTGCCTTAGATGTGACTTGATGTTACCGGATTTTATTTACCCTCAAGGGTCTCCTGTTATGGAAAGATTGGCAAGATATTCCTGAGCTGCAGAGTGTTTGTGGCATTTCACCAGCTCAACCAAAATTCTGCTGCCAGAATTTTGACTCAGACTGGACACATGGCCAAGTCACACCAACTCTGCTGACCTGTTGCTTTTAGAATTGATTTTAAGATTTTATTGATTACTTACAAAGCTGTGAGAGACCTTGCTCCAAGTTATATAACAGATCTTTTATTGCCCTACGTTCCTTCTCGCACAGCGAGATCCTCAGATGCATCTTTTCTTGTTGTTCTGAGCTTTAGATTAATTCACAAAGGTGATAGAGCCTTTGCAGTCAGAGCTCTGTGCTCCAGGTCTTCAACTTACCCGGGATATATTTTCATTATCTGGTTTGCCTCACTTTAACACTGGCCGTCTGAATAACCGGTACTACACAGCTGGTTATCAACTAGTTCAATCCACTCTGGGTTTTCCCAACCAGCCACAAGCACATTCATGTGAAAGAGGCGGGGGTGTTAGTGACGAGCGACATCATCAGACCCATAAATAAAGAAGGCTGATTCATATCATATGTGATGAAATGGCACCCAAAGTGTCTGTGACTGCGAGACAGTAAAATGTCAGTGGCCTGGGATGTAAAATAATTTGTAATCTCAAAGCAAAAAATCTAGAAACACTTAAAACACTATCTAAGAATTTACCATCAGCCAAGACACGAGGCTGTTTAGCTGGATGATGATGAAACTAGTCTGAATATGTCATATAAAACACTTTCATGTCAGACTGTTTCTGCTGCTGAATAAAGTAGCCTAGTTAATGACTGATGAGGTCTATCTGACCGACCTGTTGCATTTATAATAACAGGAGCCGATTAACAGTGTGTGGATTATTTTAATAATAAAATATTATCTGTTTTCCTAGTTCTTATCACGTAGGTGTCTCGATATTCTGAGCTGCAGTGATGGAATCAGAGAGTAAAAGTAGCAGTACTATCACTGCGGACTAAAATAAACTTTACATAATGAGTGATAAAATCATGTGTGTAGTGTTGTAATCGATCCTTCCGTTTGTTAGAAGCTCTGAAACCACTGGAAACAGAGCCCTGGAACAATGACTGACCTCTAACAACTCCGGACTTCTGTCCATGTATATTTTTTCTTCAGTGATCTGATTGGTCAGAGGTCAGGGTGTTGACAGGCTGTAACTAACTCTAAAGTTAACCTATTCTGGAGCAGGTCAGCTGTTCAGCATAAGTTACCATGGTGATTTAAAGAGAACCAACTTCATAATACTGAAAACCCAGATTTAGCCCCACAGTTGGGTCCAACTATAGCATCAAACCCCAGGCATATACAAGCAAATTGCTTCTGAATAGCTGGCCGTAGTGACTGCCATGTATGAAAGGGTTTTATATGCTGTTTTTGAAATGAAATGACATGTCAATGTCCCTTTTCATTCTCTAGCTCAAACAGGACCAACAGGTAACATCCACAACACCACCTCATACACTGTACTCCCTGCTCCCATTCTCACATACTCAGCCTCCTTCCAACTCAACCCCACTATGATCTGCAACATCCCTTCTATGTTTCCCAGCTGCATCCACCATGTATCAAACATTTTCACCACCCTCATTCTGACTTGAAGTTATCCTTTTCCAAACTTTCCCTGGGCACTAACAGCTCCGCCAGGCAGCTACAAAACATCTCACAGATCCCTCCATCTTAGACTTTTAGCTACAACTACTGCTACCATTATATCTACAGTACTTGCTATAGCACAGGCTGTGCCAATAATCATCCACTTTCTTCCTGTTTGTCACAGTCAGACAGTTGTGATTTTGTAAGACACCAGAGTGATCTTGAAATAACGTGGTGAAATTACAGTTATTGTTTACAGCTATGCTGTGTGTGCTCCAGGCTGTGATCCTGCAAATCTTTCTTTCTGACTGCAGTTTTTACAACTGGGCAGCCAAGCACAGCCAGCACAACAAGCAGCGGTGCTACATCTACACCTGCAAACGACACCGCAACTTCATCATCCACAGTCTTTTCGGCAACATCTGCACTACTGAATGAGAGTACAACCTCGGCCTTCCCTGTGTCTGCTACTACAGCAATGAGCAGCAGGATATCTGCACCATCAAATATCAGCATTTTATCAGTGTCAACAACACCCAGCATAACAGGCAGCACCGCAGCATTGAGTACAACTTCAGGCTGTGCAGGTCCACCCGTGCTGTGTTGCTCCAGTCAAAACTCCAGCTGTGTCAGAAGGTGTTATTGTGATGAGGCCTGCGTGCAATTCAGGGACTGCTGTTCTGACTACAGGTCAACCTGCACGCAATGTAAGTGAGGGTGAGCTCAAACAAAGAAAGGTTTATGTCAGTTTAAGATTTAAGACTTGAGATGAGGATGAAGACTGATCCTGCAAATCTTTCTTTCTGACTGCAGTTTTTACAACTGGGCAGCCAAGAACAGCCAGCACAACAGGCAGCACTGCGGCATTGAGTACAACTTCAGGCTGTGCAGGTCCAACCGTGCTGTGTTGCGCCGGTGAAAACTCCAACTGTTCCAGAGAGTGTTCTTGTGATGAGGCCTGCGTGGAATTCAGGAACTGCTGTTCTGACTACAGGTCAACCTGCACGCAATGTAAGTGAGGGTGAGCTCAAACAAAGAAAGGTTTATGTCAGTTTAAGATTTAAGACTTGAGATGAGGATGAAGACTGATACTGCAAAACTTTATCTCTGACTGCAGTTTTTACAACTGGGCAGCCAGTAGATGTCAGCACAACATCTACAGACTCTATTTCTCCAGGATCCAGCACAACTTTAGCACCCAGAACACCACCGAGCACAACAAGCCTGAGCAGTACATCTGCACCGACAGATGTCCCCCCATCTTCGTCATCCGCAGTCTCTTCAACAACAGCACCCAGCGCAGCGAGCAGCACCACTGCATCATTGGCTGTGAGTACAAACTCAGTGTCCACGGTGTTTGCTACGACAGCAACCAGCCAAAAAAGCAGCAGCACTACATCTACACCACTAGATGGCCTCACAACTTCAGCACCATCAGGCTCCACGGCTACAGGTTGGTCATTATGGTCTCTTCTGAAGTCATTTCAAACATTCACATCTGAAGACAGACATTCATTTTTATGTTACTGCTGAAAAGGTAGTAGCAATCTTATGTCAAGTGTGCTGAGCCAACAGTGGCACTAAGTTGGGGATTTCCCCCCCCTTTGGCACGCTCACTAATAGTTTCCTTGTCCTCACAGCAGGCACAACACTGACAGAAAACAGTTCAACTCTGCATACCAGTAGTGTCACATTTTCAGCAGCAGAGAGCAGCACATCTGGAGTTTCCAACAAAAACACTGATCCCACCACCAGCTCATCTTCAGGTACAGTCAATCACACGGACCTCTGTGCTTCTGTTATGTAGTTAACAGCTTGAAATACTTTTTTATTTTTTATTTGCACCTCTCTTTCTACAGATGCCAAAATGGTGACCATTCACCTAAAAGTTACTGTTTCATCCTGTGATGAGGACAACGGTGTGATTTTAGAGGCTATATCTAATGTAAGTGCAAACAACCGTCATCACAAAAAACAGAATTAAACACAACTATGTCAGTCACCTAATCAGTGACTGTCTTCTCTCTCACAGTTTGTATCCCAGACACTTCTCCCGCAGAGCTGTGAGGGCTGCACTTTGACGATCAGACACATCAAACCCACCTGAGAAATGACCTAAATTTAAGCCAGTGGAGGCGTCAATGTGGTCGCGGCTGTACTGTGACAACAAGCTTCACAACTCTCAGAAACAATACAATCAAGATGTAATGATCAGTAAAGCCTTAGATAATAAACTGATATGACAGCACATATTTATTCAGCATTATCTGTTAAGAGCTGACTGTTAGAGCAGGCCGAGCAGCCAGAAACAGATCGAGGCGGTGCTATTTGGTTAGATGGGGTCTGTAAGTGGTATTCCCTCACTTCAAAGGAGGAGGATGAGCCAAAAGTTTAATTATGCTGGCAGTGGCGGTTCTGACCCATTTAAACCACATGAGCCGGTTAAATTAACTCTGAAACTAACAATCATTTAAGCAGCGGGGTGGTTCAGACGCAGAGTCAGCAGGTCAGCCCAATAAAGTGCAGGGTAACACAATGTGTTAAGAAAAAAGTTAACATATTCAGATTTGTAGTACCTCTCCAGTATTTGTAATACAATGAAAAGGGCTGCAGCTGAGGATTATTTTCATTATAGATTAATCGGTGGATTACTTTCTCAATTACTTGATTAGTAATTCGGTCAAAAAAGTGGTGAAAAATTCCCACCACAGCTTCTCAAAGCCAAAGGTGACAGTCAATACCAAAATATTCAGTTTATTTTCATAGGAGACAAAGGAAATATTTAGATTAGAGAAACTGGAACAAAGCATTTGGCATTTTTTTTTTACCTTTAAGATAACACAAAACATTAAATTATCAAAATTGTTGCCAATTAATTTACTATTGGTCAACTAACCATGGCAGCTTCACAACAAATCACAAAATATTTAGGATGTTATTTAACAAACAGATTTAAAATAATAATAATATCAAAGATAAATGATTTACATATGCTTCTACCTTTTAGGATACAAAATGATATGCAGCAGTACTACAACTGATTACTAAAAACACTGACAGATTAAAAAGATTATGTTCACGTTAAAGGTCCAGCGTGTAGGATTTAGAGCGCTATATCGACAAAAATTGAACACAATATTCATAACTGTTTTCTTTAGTGTATAATCACCTGAAACAAAAAAATCATTGTGTTATCTTTGCATCAGAATGAGCAGTTTATATCTACATATGAAGCGTTTCTTCCACTGTGGAGTTCACCATGTTTTTTCTACAGTAGCCCAGAAAAGAAAAAATGATGACTGTATGTACAGCTTGCCAACGTGTCTCCACTTCCTCCCAACCACAAAAGCAGAAGCCAAAATATCCAAGATACAGCCACCACCATCTTGCCCTGGTGACTGTCATGTGGAGCCAGAGTGTGTGCAGCAGCAATCTCCACAATGTCAAGTTCCAACCATTGGGCCCAAGCACAACAATTGGCACACTCATGACATCAAACCCCCCTTTTAAAAAGTATGAAATGACATGTATCAGCGTGATAAGAACTACTTTAAATGACAGAAACCATATTTGTGAAAAGTGTATTTAATGTGTACTTTGAATGTTAAGTTTGTCCATCTGCGAACATGGAAGGGGTTCATGACCCGTGCTGCAGCCTGCCACCAGGAGACAACTGGGATGTCTGAGATTATTTTATTATTAATTATTCTGAGTTAATTTGTATTTCTTTAATAATTATTGATTTATATGATTATAACATGTACAAAATGTTTCTGAAAGCAAATAGCACATTTTTTATCTTAGTTTTTCTTGTTAGTTGGGTTGTTTATTTGCATTTTGGTAATAAAGATGCAGTGCTTTGTGTGTGTGTGTGTGTGTGTGTGTGTGTGTGTGTGTGTGTGTGTGTGTGTGTCATTAGTAGGCAAGCAAGACACCACAACATCATCAACAACAACAACAGCTTCAAAGTCCAACATATGAACTTGAGTCAACTCAACAGCCAGGCTACATACCTACGTCATTAAATGCCAGAAAGCCACAGAGAGACATTAAACCATCAGGTTTCAGACAAAAGCAAGCAAAGAGACAGACAGAGGATGTCTTTAACTTACTTTAATTGACGTCCAGGTCCTCTGTCCTCTGTCCTCTGTCATGGAGGTCAGCTGCTCAGTATCCAGGTGTTGTCCCTCCGCACGTGCCGCTGTGATGCTCATTAAGTTTGTTTGTTGAAAAACATCCTTATTTCCTTTTTCTATCGTTACTACCTCGACTAACTAACTAGAATAACATGTTCGACATTAGAAACAAGCTGACTTTGTTTCATTGGTGGTAAATAATGTTAACTTTTCTTCTTTTTTTGTTTTTGTTTTTTTGTCGCGAGGCTATGGTGCGACTTACGTCACAGTTCACTTTAATCTCTTTACCGGAAATGCGTCCGTTGTTTCGCAGTTGTCGCCACCGAGTTACATTTACTGTAGTTTACTTAAATAAATAAATAAATAAATAAATAAACAACCTTCATCTTCTGTCTTCTCCGTGTTGACTCCACGGTGGCCTCGATGTCATGGGTGCATTATCACTAACCGGCCACTATAAGCCTACAGTGGCGCTGTTTCCCCCATTTGCATCCTCCATTAGAAAACGCCACTGCAAAGCTTTGGCTCTAATCACACCTCATTTAAGAGTGGCTTTCATTTTGTTTTACTCAGAAACATTATTTGTGTGTATTAGACATAGATATTAACATTGTGTCAGTGCCGTGCATGCTATTTATCCAAAGGTGATACTCTTTATCTGTGCATAAATGTCACCATGTGCACTGATTACGTGGATGCTTCAGCATACACATGACATTATAACTCCAAATAGACTATCTGATAATGCTGGTAGAAAAAAATGTAATGTGCACCATTCAAATGTTGCTGACATTTGGTCATAATGTGTTTGAGTGCTTGTACGTTGGAGATTTTTTTAGTTTAAGTGATGGTAACGCTCTGCAATGTGCCTGCATTTGTGATAGCATCTAATCATTGGACTCTCAGGACGGTGACGCAGGGGACACTTCCCCCTCAATATATGGAAACTGCATTTTTCCTCATCAATAAAAACATGAAAGAAGCAGAGGACTTTTGTTTGATGTTTTTGAAAGGCCAAAAAATGAGGGTGGCTGCCTCTGTCCCCTACAGGAGGAGCCACCACTATGTGTCTTTTTTAGATGGTCTTACTGTATGGGTGGTTTCAGTGTAGACTACTGCGACCCCAGCCTCCACACTTTACCCTTATGTCTCTTCCTTGGTCCATGCTTACCAGTAGATAGTGGGAGATCTTTGCACAATGCAGAGCTGGTGGACACACCATATGTTTTTATGAATGATCTGTCCTGAGGATGGTCTACACCAGGGGTGTCAAACACACAGCCCACTAGATGACTCTGCACACCTAATAATGATGTACTTGAGGGCTAAGAGGTGTCAGGAGCAAGTTAAACAGTGAGTAGATTCTTTATGTAAAGTGCTGCTTTGGAGGTTTTTCCCACTCTGACCAGTATACAGCTCTCTGAAATAACAATGAGTACTTACTGTGGTCAGATTTAAAGATACTGAACAATGTGTGAAATATTGTCAGCCAGCATCTTCAGTACAAAAGAATCTTTATCAGAACAAACAAGCAGTACAACTTTTACACCAGTAGATGGCAGCAAAACCACAGCACTAACGTGTCCTCCACTACTGCACCTTACACTGAAGACACACCAAGAGATGACAGCAGGACTCCAGCATACACAGTGTCAACTACTAATTGAGACTTTCTGTGCTGAAGCTCATTCATAAACTAAAATTTGCTGAAATGTATTTTGTATTTCTGCTGATAAATGTGTTATTGTTCTCAGTGTCTGACACGTCTCTGTATCATGCTCAGTAAGAGCTCAAGCTTTTGTCAGTTTCCTTGTACTGGCAGCAGGTCAAACACTGAAGACAGTATAACTCAGAGTACCAGTAGGTTCACTTCTTCACCAGCAGATGGCGGCATATCCACAGATTCTGAGCAAAGGCCAGACTCTGGGACCCTGTCAGCTCAGGTGCAGTCAGTGAAACAGATATTTATCCATCTCAGTGACACAGTTAACACCTTACTTTTTTTTTTTTTTTTGAAGATGTCCAAACAGGAATTGTTAACCTAAAAGTCTTGGTTTAAAGATGAGGAGCAAAATGAAGATGTGTTTTTTTGCAGTCTACAATCATCAAATCATCATGAAGTTACAGTGTCACAAGAGACCATTCATCATATACTGTGTCCTTGAGTATTCAGTGTGGGTGGTTTCTCTCTCTGTTTGTATCCCAACTCATATAAACCTTATTCTATTGTATGAACCTTCTAGAACCCTCAGGTCTTCTGGTAGTGGCCTTTTAACCGAATTTAATTGAATTTATTTATTTATTTAAAATGTATTTATTTATATTTATCTATGTTCTACCTGTCCTATTCTTCTATTTTGTTAAGTATTTATCTATTTATTTAATTAATTATTTTTTTATTTGCACTTATTTATTTACTTATGTATTGATTGATTTAAAAAAAGATTCTATTTTGAGTTTTTATCCTGCCTCTGGTGTTGTGTCCTCAGATCGTCTTTACCATTACAGTCCTTTATTGTTTTATTGTTTTTATTGTGTGAAGCACTTTGCGTTGCGTTCTGTTTGTATGAAAAGTGCTATATAAATAAAGTTTGATTGATCGATTGAACTCCTTCTCCAGCAGAGCTGTGAAAACTGCATCCTGAAGATGAGACACATCAAACACGTGAGAAAATGGCCTCATTTTTCCAGTGAATCATCTGAGGGTGCAGCTGCAGAAAGAAGAGGTGCAAACTCCACCCATAGATAGGAAAGGTAGCTATGTTACACCCCGCTGTCACCCACAGTGTCTCTTGTTTTAATTATTTTCCAGACAGTTTCCTATAACATTTAGCACAGTGTCCTGTAGTAATTTCACTGTGGGCCTTTGAGCTGTGGCAGGAAGGTTTGGATCAGACTCAGCGTCTCTAGCATGAACAAAATAGAGTTCAAATAAAGCTTACAACCAACGGCAACATTTGAAAATGTGGTTTTGTCATTCATGAGTGTGTGCTGTCAGTAGTTAATCTGATAGTTTACTTGTCTTAATTGTGCTGTTTTTATGTTGTCATATTGTTTTTGCTGACATAACACGATCATGTGGTGTCATCCAGATGTGATTTATAATGTGGCAAGTCTTTTGCAGGAAAGTGTAACTGAGTCTAACTGCTCTGCTGTGGCTTTTTGGTGAAATCACAAATAAAATGCATGCATAAATTAATATGTTCACATCTCATCAAAAAAATATATATATATCATCAGTGATCAGGATGTAAAAGCCTCTCACTAGAATAAACAATATTAATTTCTTCTGCAACTCTATCCAAATAAAGCCTATTAATAAAATAAAATGCAAATATCAAGGAAATATTTCCATTTTAGTATCTAATCATTAATGTATAGCTTTCAAAAAAAGTTTCCTCTGGCTACCACCTGTGAAAGGATATAAGAAAAAATGAGAATTTCTTGTTAAAAGCAGAAAATAAAAATAAAATCAGCTCCTAATTTAAGCCTGTCAAGTCTGGTCAGAGTTAAATATTTAGGGAAGCTGGCTGCAAACATCAAGGCAGTGTTTTCTAGCAGGGGTTAGAGCTACAAGTGGTGACCCCAGCACTTCAAGGGGAGGATGAGACAAAAATTTAATTATGAGGGAAGAAGAAGAAACAGGTCCACGTGGCCTCAGGGGCCAGCACAACCTCTAGGAGCGGATAGTTCAAATTAGACCAGCTCTGTCACCTTTGACCCGGATGTTTTAATTTAATGCAAAAATGTAAATGACTTCTTTCTTCTTCTTTCCTCTCTTTCTTTGATGCTTGTCCATCTTAGTGGACCTGTCCAGCTGCCAGCCTGTTAATCTGAAGCGTCCTCTCTGTGTCTCCATAAAGGTAACGTTAGCGATGTGTGGTGCAAATCAGAAGCGTGTGTTCCTCTCTCTCCACAATCCCGCTGCGCAATTGAAGTTAATTCTGCAGAGTGAGTCTCGGGTTCACGTTTCGCCACAGCTTTGTAAACTTAGATCATATGGGGTCACAGGGAGGTTGAAGCAGCCTGCGTCCAGTCTGCAAAGATCAGTTACAATGTAATGGCAAAGGAATGTCGCTCGGCCCTGGCTATTGCATGGAGCTTTGGGCCTAATTAAAACCAATTTGAGAGTGGAGTGTCATTTTTTATTTTATTTAGGAGCAGTGTTTGCATGGGTCTGCATTGTTGTAGGCGCTTATCTTTGCTGCCATTGGAAGTGCTGCGTTTACTGTACACCTTAAAGTGAAATTAGGGGAGAGCGGGGTCGGTTGGGACAGAGCTTTTATGGCAAGTCAGAAAGCACAAGTGCATTTTTGTCTTTTTTTTTTTCTTATCACACCGTTTTTAGTTCGGTCACATTCAAGTTGGTAGCTAACAGGAGCAGTCTGTTTTTCGGAGCAGGTTGTCATTTCTACCATTTGAGCTCATTTTTAGTAACTCTTGTACTTGTACTCTTCTATCTTGTGTATTTCTACATCTTGCCAGATATTTAACACTCTATTTTTAAAAAATTGGGTCCATTGAGTGACCCTGACCCAGGGAACCCGCTGGTTATCTGGGTGGTTGTGAATCACTAAAATTGTGGTTACTATACTCAGTGTTACTGTAATTTGAAGCATTCTTTGGCACAAGAATTTTCTTCAGGATAAATAAAGTTCTGTTGAATTGAACTGAACATAGAAGTCCAAAGTGTGTCGACGCTCCCTGAAACGGTTGGGACAGTTACCCAGGGGTGCTTGGGAAGGTATCGTTCCTACCTTGTTGCAAATGAACAAAAAGTAGACAAAACAAGACAAAGGCTTTAATTAAACAAGACCTACCAGGGGTGTTTCTAGGATTTGAGGACACTGGGGGCTTAGCTCGGAACTGGGGGGGGGGGGTCCATGGGAATTTTTTTTATGAACTAGCTCTATTTCGATGCTTTTTCTGCACTCTGGCACCTTGTTTATCCTCAAAGCTTTCAACATTAAATCTGAATTATAATGTAAATATCATCAGCAGTTGTGGTGCGCCTGGTGGCTTAGCCTGGTGACACAGCAGCTGCAAGTTTGATTCCAGCCTGTGGCCCTTTGCTTTATGTCATCCCCCCTCTCCGTCCCCTCTCCACACTAAGACTGTCTAATAAAGGCAAAAAGTGAGTTGGAAATGTTTGTATTTATGTTACAAGTGGTGGAATGTAACTAAGTATAGTATTCGAGAACAAGTACGAACAGAATGACAGATTATAAGATCCTTATTTTTTAAACATGTATATAGCCTTTATATTTAGATCTGGGGCTATTTATAAAACATTCAGGGCTGAAGCCTCGGGCGGCCTACGCCTCGAGATGCCACAGAGACCCTCTGTAAAGTCACTGTGTGAATGCAACAAACTCAAAAGCCTACATAAACGTATAGGCTGCATGTAGCCTGTGGTAACCGCACTGAGCTAATAGGTGCCACTGAGATGAAATAAAGACTCAGAGGACAGCCACATTCTATTAATCTGTAGTTTAAGAAAGTATAATAATTTTACAAACGTTCACTTTTTCCTGACAGAAATGTGTGAACATGTAATGGTTAATTTAGATATTTTATTTATCCCACATTAAGGTGTCCCAACTGTCCCAGTGAGGCAGGATTTTGGAAATCCACTCCTTGTACATTTAAAAAAATATGCCGTTTATTAGGCTCTTGCTAAATTGTGAGCAGACACCTGTATCTGTTTAGGGATCAAGTTATTTTCATTACTGCTCAAGCAGTCTGTGAGTAAAGGAAGATTTAAGATGTGTTGATACAAAAGTGTCCTACACAGACTCCGCTCTCCCCTACACATTAAAATCACACACTGTGTGTAGATTTAAATAAACACTTTATTAGCTTATACATAAATAAATTATTTTATCTTGAGTGCATTAAATATAATGTATAACCCTTATCTAATTAGTTCAGTATGTTCAGTTGAGTTAAACTGAATTTAGAGAATGGAAAATCCAATGGCAGGTCAATGCTCCTCTCTCTCTCTCACTCTCTCACACACACACACACACACACTCACACACACACGCGCAGTGTCCATGTTGTCCGCACCATCAGTCTGCTGAGGTATCCCTGGTCCCCTGTGGTGTGTGCATGTCGAAGGCCCCGGTGTTATTGATCCTGATTGGGCCTCACAGGAGGAGATTCCGGCCTGCCATTGACCCACACTTCTCCATGTTTCCACCCTCCTCTCAGATCATCAGAGGCAGCCGTCTCCTCCCGCCTGCCTGCTTGCGTGAGCTTTCTGATTGTCAGATGAACAGGGGGGGGGGGGGGGGCAGAAGGGGAAAAAATGAACTTACTACAGGTTTTTTCGCGAAATCACTAGCAGGTCTTGCCTGAGTGGTCCACACTGACGTTTTTCTGGCTTGGTGACTGTCAAAACATCCCCCCGTGCGTTCATACGCTCCCTCCTCCTCCTCAGAAAGGCTCACAGGCTGCTCTCCTCTTCAAAGTAAAACTTCTCCACCATGTGGCCTGTGTTGAATTTTTGCGCTGACTGCTCCCCGGCACTCATGAACTCCTCATAGGGGTCCTTTTTGTCCTCGTCGCTGCCCAGGCACTTGAACAGCGTCATGGCGAGGAAGGAGTAGAAGATCATGACAAACAGGATGTAGCAGTAAGCGTTGTCGTAGGACTCTCTGGAGTTAGAGGTGGCGGACGCCGACCTGGTGCTGGTGCTCGATAGAGGGCTCGCTGTGGTGCTGGGAGCAGTCAGGTTGAGCTGCTGTCCATCGATGTCCACACTAGTGTCCTCCAGAATCTGCTGGCACCTGGAGAGAAGGGACAGCAGGAGGGTCCGGTTCATGTGTTTCATGATAAAATATCAGGTGAAAGAAAGAAACTATCAGACAGAAAAGGGACCAGGACGACTGAGAAAGGTCCACAGATGGAAAGTGTGTGAGGCAGGCACTCACCACTTTAGGAAAGGCACGCTGTGAGTCATCCACCCACTCTTCAAGAGACTTGATAAGGCGGTATTTCAGAGATAAAGCCCGCTCCTTTTATGTCCCGTTACAGCGGTCAAAATCTCACAAAAGCACAACTCTGACCTCGTTTTGTGAACGATTCCTCCAGAAGTGTCTGTCATTCACATCAGACATGAATATAAATCACTCATACACTCTAAGATTACAATTCTCCCAGCACATTCTGCCTCAAAGTGTTTTCTAAAGCTCCCTTTTAACTCTTTTTCCCCCCTCTATCTTTTTTTTTCTCCAGCCCATCCTCTTTGTGCTCCTTCCTTCACTTTCAATTTAAGGTCTTGGAAGCTGCAGAGACGCTTGGATTGTTGTCAGCTCCGGTCAAGTAGTCTACTCATTTCAAAGAGTGTTGGGGTCAGAGGTTAAGTTGTCTCCAGTGTGTTGCTGCTTGACTGACACTCCACTCCAAAGCAACCCCTTTGGCTTTTTCACTCATTGTGTCGTACAAGTTGAGCACTTGTAAAAAAAAAAAAGTAGAGAGTAGAAAGTAAAGAAAATAATGAAATGAGATCTTGCTTTAATGTGTTTGCTGTGCAGGAGCGCAAACACGCAAACAGTGTATTCAGTGTATCGTCATGCACACACACTTTATACACGCACCATGAATGACATGGACAGCTGCGTACCTGATCCCTAAACCTCCACAGGAAAAAAAAAAAACAACAGGGAGTGATAAAAATGCACCCGTGATATCTGTAACCTTTTGAGGAGTCTGCCAACTGGGTGAACAGTGTTTTCCTTTCTGTTTGGCAGCGAGAGCCAAAACCCTTCTGAACCCTGCGTGGCCATGTCAGTGACTGATGTCCTGGTGTGACTACGGGCTGCTGTGCTTATATAATTTACAGCAGCTCTGCTTTAGTCATTAAGGGGTGTGAAGGAGCCCCCAGGGAGCAGGAATTTGTCCAAAAGGAGTGTTTATGAAAGGGGATATATTTATGATTTAGTGCGCATGAGGAGTGGGCATGAGCGGCAGTGGTGGAATGTAGCTCAGTGCATGTATTCAAGTACAGAAATTTAAGGTGTTTTTACTTCACTTGAGTGTTTTAATCTCATGCCTCTTTATAATTCTACTCCATTACGCCTCAGAGGGAAATATTGTACTTTTTACTACAACTATTTGATAACTTTAGTTCCTAGTTACTTCACAAATCAGGATTTTTGCGCACAAATCATGTAAAAATATACAAATGCAATTAAAATGCTTGTTTGATTGATTAGAAAATTAATCAGCAACTATTTTGATAATTCTTTGTCATCTTTTATGCAAAAATATTTCATGGTTCTAGCTTATTCCTTCCTTATCATTATTTTATTTATTTATTTATATATTATTATTTGATTTATTAAATTTATTTGTTTTTCTGCATTGAGTACTTTTACTTTTAACATTTAAATTCATTTTCCAGATTGTACTTACTTACTTTTAATGAATCCACATTCTCAATGCAGAACTTCTACTAGTAATAGAATATTTTTACAACATGGTATTAGTACATTTAGGAAAAATTTGTACATCCTCTGGCACTGACGAGGCGTGCAGCTCTCAGAGAGTAGGTATTATCACTGTCCTGCTCATCTGCATTTAGATAAGAGGGAAACACCTCAGTGTACCAGTAAAAATAAAAGGAATTAAGGAAAGAAATATTTTAACTGACAGTAAGTCATAGAAAAAAAACTTAAAAAATTTGATTTAATTTTTCAAAATGTATTCATACATTTTCTTGTTCAATTGCACTTTAATTAAATTTAATTTAAAGGTTTAGACATAAAGGTCTAAATAGTGTTTAAAGGCCTTCTCTACATCGCTAAGAGTAAAAGTCTGGAGAACAAATGTTAAGGTCTGCAAGACTTTATTTATTTATTTATTGGCCTAAAATCAATCTAATTTCAACATGTTGAGTTTAAAATGCTGGAATTGCCTCATGAAATACCCATAACATGTTCATTTTATTTATTATAGAATGCAAACTAAAACAACAACATAATTAAAGCTATAGTCAGTAACTTTTATATAATAACATTTTGTCATATTTGCTGAAACTGTCACTACATTCACACAGCACTAAATTAGATAATCTGTTTTAAAAAAAATCTTGTCTCTCTTCTTTCTACTGCTGCTCATGGCATTTGCTAGAATCTGCCGTGCCTAAACAAAAACAACCAATCAGAGCCGAGGAGGCTCTAAAGCAGCTGTCAATCATGTCGATAGCTGCTATTGAACTGCGGTCAAACGGTCAAACTAGGCAGCGTGATCAAATATGAATCAAGATTCTGTTACAATATCGCCTATTTTTCACCTGAGGTGTTTTTTGAAACATATTTTAGTGTACTGTTTAGCTGTAAAATGAGAAGGTTGGTCCAGCTGGTGGGCGGTGCTCCAGTAAACTGTATCCAACATGGCGGTTAGGTCACAAACTTTCTCATTTTACAGCTAAACAGTACACTAAAATATGGTTATTAAAACATTTGAGGTGAGAAATAAGCCATGCAGTAAGAGAATATTGATTCAGTCGACAGCAGTTCACGAGCAGTGATTGACATGATTGACAGCTGCATTAGAGACTCCTCGGCTCTGATTGGTTGTTTTCGTTCAGTTGCAGTAATGTGATTACAAGCACAAGGAAGGGCAAAGAAATATGATTTCTCCACAGATTATCTGTCACATGTACTGCCATGTGGATAAAGTGGCATTTTTTGTAAATAAGACAAAGGGTTATTTTTACAAAAGTTACCAACTACAGCTTTCAATGAGGACATGACCTTCGCTATGGCAGCTCTGGTATCCAGTAAATCAGCGTTTCCCAACTTGTCCAGCCACATGGTCCAGATTTGGTGGATCTGCTGTATCTTTTAAGTAGTTGTCCATTAGTCAATCACTCTACAGCAGGAATGCACCAGAAATTCACTGTATTTAAAAATACAGTGCATTTTAAACAAACTTGACACATTCGTGAGCCACTTGCGGTCCATTCAGAACAGACCTGTGACCCACTTTTGGACCGCGACCCACCAGTTTGGAACCACACCGTAAATGACACTCAAAGTCACACCCCTTCACATTTTTATATAGTTTATTATAAATAGTAAATAGTGCTGTATTGTACACAAAACTTCTTACAACAAAATCATTTTACGCCAATGTAAATGGAAATTATACAAAAGAAAAAACATGTATAATGAACATTGTGTAAGACTCACTTAAGCACTTAAGAGCACTTAATACGAAACGTACAGAAGAGACGTAACACTTGAACAACACTAAATAAATAAGAAATGGAACCAACGTTGGCAAGTTCCTGGTGAAAACTAATTTAACACATGCAAAATTAAAAAAAAAAATTAACTGTCAAACTGAATAATGTATTCACTGGCAGAGAATTTTTTTGGCTTTATGACATCACGACTACGTTTTGCTATCTTTCATCGCTCAATGATTTCCCCTGATTGATCAATGCACACAACCCAGAATTAATGACATTAAAAAGAGAGAGCATATGTTTTTTCGAGGGTATAATCAGGGACATTTGATCCGTGGTAATTTACATCACATGAGGTATGAATGTATTGCACTTTCTTTGGGTTGCAGTGGTTTCCCTATCACTCCACTCCACGTCCGTTCTTGCCTTCCTGCTGGTTTTCCCGGTGTAGTCATATTTCCATCTCCAAAGTCTTTCACGCGAATCGCATCAATGTACAGTAAATATTATTTTCCTAAGACATTGTGATGAAGAGATCTTTAGAGGAACATTGCGGCTGAGTGCAACACGTTATCACCATCTGGCCTTCTGATAACCATCAGCCATACACCCTCCCCTTCATCAAGTTGGACCTCAGAAGCACAGGGGGCTTCCCGAGTCCACCTCTCTGCCACTTATTACAAAAATCAAATACAGAATCTTGAATGTATTTACTCCCCCTCTCCCCACCCGCCCTCTTCTTTTCCTCTTTAAGCGTGGACAACGAGCCGCGCTTGGTCCTCGGAGCGTGACGTGACGCACAAGCAAAGCCAGGTAACAGGAGAGGCTGCGCCTTTGGTCCTAATTATTCCAGCCAACCCCCTCCATCGCCATCACTACACCTCCATCTCAACTGGTTTCCTTGCTGAAGGAGAACACCTCACCCAACCGCTCTCTGGCTCTCGCTGTCCTCGGGGCTGGGGAGGTTTGGCAAAGGCAGCATGTGGGGAGGGGGGGTTGTTCTCTGGCGATGAATGTCAGACTTGCCCGGGAAGTCTCCTGTTCAGGCCATGTTGGGGGCTTCATATAATGAAAGGCACCTGATGAAAACAGGGAGAGACAGTAGGGTTAAAGAGATTCTTTGCATTTTATTCACTTCAACAGCTTGAATCCACGAAGCAAAAAGTAGACGTGAAGTTAAATAAAAGGTGAGGTGTTAGGATGATGTGTTTAAGAGCACGAGAGCAGGTGAGAATGGAAACTGGGGTCCTAGGTTAAATAATAAAACTCGAAAAACAGGTGAAGAGCTTTGGGAATCTTCTCAGACATTCTTTGAAGCTAATGTGGTCGGTAAAACTAGCCTGGGACTGAGCCTTCCCCTGGATCTGTGGCTCTGCTCCACTGATCAATAACAACTCTAAATCTGACCTCCAGTGGGACACATGGTTCTAATCCTGGCCTGCCAAGGGCCATAATCGCCCCCTGTTAAAGAGCCTCCTTTTATACACACACACACATACATGCCTGTGCTCACAGATACACAAAGACACACACACACATTTCCCCAAACCCCCAAAAGCTACATGTGGGTCTCTCCCAGGACTGGCTAAATTAATGACATCAAGATGTTGCCACTGATGGGCCAGTCAACATGTGGTAGTGTACCTCAGATCAGCCCCAGCAGCACACGGCACTCTCCCCTCCCTCCTGTCAAACACGCTTTGGGAAGTGGCTCCTTTCATTTGGGCGGCTATCTTTGTTACACAGGGGTCATTACATGGCTAGGTGCGCTACACTGAGGGTTTGATGGGCAAGCTCATCATACGGGGGTCATGAAAGGACAGCGAGGGAAAAATGTGCGTGTTGGGATAAGACCCGGACATGCCTCTGCATCGGGCCACGTGGATAGTCGGATGATGGTAATGTAAACTGAGGTAACCTGGCCACTAGCGCTCTCTAACATACATGTAATTTCAGCGCAGCGCAGAGTGATTTGAGAAGCTCGCTCATCAGAGGGGTCTGCGTAATTAACGTGGGTTGTGAGTTAGAAAATATAAACTAAATCACATAGCTAGAGCAGGGGTTGTAGAAGGACATGACCTCTAATA
The DNA here is from genome assembly GCA_019142605.1 of Cephalopholis sonnerati. Lineage (NCBI taxonomy): Eukaryota > Metazoa > Chordata > Actinopteri > Perciformes > Serranidae > Cephalopholis > Cephalopholis sonnerati. The sequence continues at coordinate 15,206,682 of JAGQAX010000010.1, read as the reverse complement.
AATTATAGATCATTTAACATTTGAATATAGAAATTAAACCCCCTAAATCACTATGGAAACACCAGTTAAGTAAACATTTAAAGGGACAGTTCACCCCAACATCAAAGCTACATATTCCTCCTCTTACCTGCAGTGCTGTTTATCAGTCTAGATTGTTTTGGTGTGAGTTGCTAAGTGTTGGACATATCAGCTCTAGAGATGTCTGCCTTCAGTCTATTACAATGGAACTAGATGGCACTCAGCTTGTGGTGCTCAGGTGACAAAAAAGACATTTGAAAAACTCAACAGCAATGTCTCTTTACGGAAATTACTCAAGATAATCCACAGACCCTGTTGTGATACAGCTTCCAACTGTGTCACTGCACTGAAGGAAGTGTGCATCTACTCATGGACCAATCCTCCAGGAACGCTGCAGGCTTGAAAGCTAATTTTACATAGTGACCAAATTTGGAATCACAACGTCCAGGTCTGTCACATGATGCCATGGGCCCAAAAAGACTTTTCCCCATAGACTTAAATTGGGAAAGAGATGTTTCTGAATCAGTGGATAAGTTTTTTGAGTGTCACAACCCCCACTAATTACTAACTGTCTGGATTATGATTAAATCATTTTTATCCCCATTCAAGACAGTGGCGTGCTAAACCAGAAGTTAGCCAATGTTCAGAAGCCATGACGCGGTAACGCAAGATAATCCACAGAACTTGTTGTGAATGGTTACATGGAGGAACTACCTGCCAACTCTATCACCAAGTAGAAGGAAACGTACATCTACTGCTAGCTCACCTAGCACCACTGAGGTAGCCAACGTTACAGCTCAGTCGAGAAGGACGCCATTAATGTTTACGACTTGCGCCTGACATGAGAACGAGCCTCTTGTCCATGACATGGATGTAGAAAGAGAACTGGATACAGCATTGGAAGCGGGGCTCCATTCATACCTATGGCAGTGGCACATTACCCAAAAGAACTCAATTTCAGGGTATTTAACTACCCAGACCTTCAACAATTTGGGGCTCGTAGAGCAAGCGCATTAGAGACTCATGGTGGCTAAGCATGGCTGAGCACGGCCGAGCAGCTAACTTCCGGTTTAGCCCTCCGCTAACTTGAATCGGGATAAAAATGATTTAATCATGCAGCTGTATACAAGTAGTGAAACGAGTAAATTAGCAGGGGGTGTGACACTCAAAAAATGTAGCCACTGGCTAACAGATGTCTCTTTCCAATGTAAGTCCATGGGAAAAAGTCTTTTTGGGCCTGTTGTAATTCAACATTTGGCCACTGTGTAAAATTGGCCCCCAAGCCCAACGCTGTTCCTGCAGGATTCATTCATGAGTAGATGCACACTTCCTTCTGTGCAGTGATATAGTTGGAGGCTGTAGTTCGGTAGAAAGAAAGTAGTTTCTACATAAAACTGCTCACAACAAGGTCTGTGGATTATCTTAAGTAATTTCTGTAAAGAGACATTGCTGTTGTTTTTTTTTTTTTGGCACTTGAGCACCACAAGCCAAGTGCCATCTAGTTTCATTATATTGGATAGAAGGCAGACATCTCTACAGCCGATATCTCCAACACTCTGCAACTCACACTAAAATAATCTAGACTGATTACCGAGAACTACAGGTAAGAGGAAAAATATGCATTTTGGTTTTGAGGTGAACTGTCCCTTTAAAGTGTATTTCAAGCGTACCTTGCTCTGACTGTACTGTCCATACTGGTAGGTTGGATGGTGGTCCATGGCGTAGGCTGGGGAGGTGTAGGAAGGTGGGCAGTAAGACTGAGTGCTAGGCAGCGTGGGCATACTGGTCAGGCCTGGTAGAGCCTCCAAACGCTGGGAACCATGGCAGCTGGCAGCCATGCCGCCATTAGGCTCCAGGCCTCCGGTCAGCGGGGAGAGGGCAAAGTCACTCTGGGACTGATGTGGCACTCCACCTGGGTTCAATAGGCCCATTACCTGAAGGGAGACATGGAGGCGATTAGAACAGAGAAACCACAGATTAGTCACACTTTATAATCTAATTTACCAATGAATTTCAAAATTAAAAATACACAGACAATTTCTTCTCTCCATTTTTTTGTTACGTTATTCAATCAGCTTTTTCTTTCCACTCAGGTGGCCTGAAGTGTCGGCCCTCTCCTTGTTCATTGTCAGACATACATTATCACCGGCTTCCCTCACACATGTGGTTTCCCTTTGCTCTGCTTGACTGATTGAGGAGCTGACAGTGGCTAAAAAGTTCAATCCCTTAGCCCACTAGTGGTTTCTGTTATCCTGTCAAATTTATAGATGTAGAGTGATATTTTTCACTTTTATTTTTTTTATCATGACGCTTGTGGGCTTCTTACACTGTGTTACAAATGGCATTGATGAAAAGAAGTTTAAGATGTTGGCTGATCAGAATATAAGAAACATATTTTAACAATAAATCTGTGAGAATGCGAATTAAAGTATTAAAACTTGTTTGTTATGTGTCCACTGATGTAACGTGTGTCTTTTCTTATCGTCTGTCTTACTCCCTCTCGCTTTCTCTTGATGCCCTAAAATCACCGTGTCCCTGAGAGGCCGGGGTGAAGAGGCCAAAGGGTACGTGGGAACGAGTGGTAGGGTGTGTTTGTGTATGTGTGGTAGAGCTACCTCTCCTACGTGTGGAGTAGTGTATTTAACAGTAGGTGTGTGTGTGTGCACGGTCGTGTGTAATACGAGCATTTTTTGCTCTGATGTCAGAGGTGTAGGGGTATCGGTGATACATCGTGAACAGCTGCACGGAGGTTTGCGTGAGAAGCAAAGTCATGAACGTTTCTAAAGAGTGAAGTTGAAATGAGAACAAGAATCACGAGTAAAAGACTTAGAATCCATGTTGGAGGAAATAGAGGTAAAATCAAGTATCAAACCAAAATGACTGGAATGAAAATAAGGTGTAGAATAAGTAACTCTGACTGATGTAGAATCAAGGGCTTTCCCACATGACAGCCAGCTGGCACACACACACACATACACACACACTGAGACAACCTCAGGTGTGTTTAATGTATGTAATTTACAGTTGGGCTGTCAGAGTGATCTGACCTCACACATCTGACAAACGCATCAATGCCGCCTTCCATCAAACCGTTATTTCTCTTACTGCTGAGGATGTGTGATATACAGTCAAATACAAATCACTGCTGCACACAGACTCCAGCATATTTGAGTATTTACAAATGTAAGGTGTGTGTTTTCCAGAAAATACAAATTAAATTCAGTCACATAAATCTTCAGGCTGCTTTAAAACAGTTAAAGGAATACTTCACCCACAAAATTACCATTTGTATATCAGTTACTCGCCCCATGTTACGTTGAATTTATAAAGAAACCTTTGTTTTTCTCGTATACCTTAATGGTGAACGAAGAATCCAAAAACGAAGAATTTTTTTGATGAAGTTAAGTAAAAAGGGGGCCACATTTAACAACAGCAAAACTCTTACACAGCTCATGCAGTATGACCCAAGTCTCATTTTCCAGTTGTATTGTGAGTACTTCCCAAAAACAAGGATGTTGTGAAAACATTAGGGGAGACCAGGGTTGGATGTCACACTTTTTACTCCTGTGTGAATTGCTCATCATCAAAACAGCTTTCAACAGTCATTGTTACATTAAATGAAAGCTTAAGGTCTTGGCTTGAAATGGGTATCCCTTTCATTTTTACAACTTACTTTAACAAGAAATAAATAAACATAAAAGACACGGACACATTGTGACAACCAACCCCATCACAATAGGTCAATAGGGTTTAAAAAAAACATGTAACTTTTTAGTTTCTTTACCTCCTCTATAATAGTACTCATCAACACCGCTTGTGTTTGAAACATCAATTTGAACCAGGTGATTATTTGAATTATTTAATGAAGGAATTTACAGTGCTGAAAAAAAATCTAGCCTTTATTTAAGCCATTGTTTCATAACAATTCATCACGAATATAGCATTAAATTAAACAGTGAGATTGGAATAGATTAATCTCCATCACAATATGACCAGGACAGCCTATGTTGACGTGTGTAACTGTTTAGATATAACCCCGGTCTCCCCTACTATTTAAAACCACATAAATAGTCTCACGGTGTAGCTCGGCTGGGCAAGTGTGTACTTTCAATGAGCAGAGCTCAGTCCCCCTTCTCATCTGTGTGTGAGACTTTTTATGAGGAAGTGTTTTAAATAGTTTTTAAAAAGTTATAGTGAAAATGCATGTGTTTGGGAAGGACTGAGCGTATGATTGGATGAATGAGACTTGGATGATACTGCACAAGTTGTGTGACAGTTTGTAAACAAATGCTTTGATATAGTTTTGCTGTTGTTTAACAAAAGAATTTTCTTAGTTTTTGGATTCTTCGTTCACCTTGGAGGCATGTGAGAAAAATTGAGTCCATGAGCTCATGAATTCAATGTAGCATTTGGTGAGTAACTGAAAAACAAACTAGTTTTGTGGGTGAAATATTCCTTTAAAGTATCCCTTCCTTCGGTGTCAGAAAAAATAAAATATTTAATTATTGCTAATAAATATACAAAGTTAAATAAAGTTTTCTGTTTTCGTTATCCAGTGATGTTTGGCCATATTTTCTCACAACATCACACATGTTCCTGCAAACATAAACAGTCATTTGTGTGGTATGTGTCTGTGAGTACACGCCTGTGTTGGAGGGCCTGTGTCTATGTACGCGCTCATGCGCTCACGCACTCTCTGTCTGCAACTGAAACGGCAGCAGTTCCCGATGGTGTCTGTTTTGAGGTTGTTCCGGGGATTAGGTCTCAGGGGGGTGCAAATCCCGGCCGCTCGCTTGCTTGGTGAGAAAGGGTTCCTTTGGTATGCACCAGATCAACGGTGAGACGCCAGAGACCCCGCACCACAGGGGAAACCCACCGGCCCGACTGAAGCTCCAAATACAGAGCTAACTGCTCAGACAACAATATCACCTATCTAAAGTCAACCTTATCCATATCAAAACTCTGTGGCGCTCTAATGTGACCATATCTGGAGTTAAGTGAACCTCTGGATCTCCTGATGGACACAGTAGTAGAGTAGAGTAGCTTTTATAGACAGATTTGGAGTTCAGATAATTCCAAAGAGGATTTCACACAAAACGGACCAAGCTGTGAGGCTGAGCGAGAAAACCGAAGCGGTAAACTTTTCTAAGTGCGGAGAGGTCTTCATGTATTAACTATCAATGTCACAGAATTTAATCAGTCCTCATTTCCTCCCTCTTATTAAGTTAAAATCAAGAAATTAATTCTATCCTAATCTGAAATAGAGAAAACTGTACTGCAATATACATTCAAACAGCTGCAATGAATACATGAATTAAAACAAATTAGCCAACAAAGTGAGTCATTTGCATAAATTACACACTTTGTTACGAGGGGATAGATTACTTCATTCCAATCAATTAAGACACTGGAACATTCTGTGATTGCTATTCCAGACTGAGAAAACATTCCAGGCACGCCGTCGTCCCTACGCAAGATGAGCTGTCCGTTCTGTACCGGGCTGCCCCGCTAAGGTTAATGCTGAAACCATCCATGAGGCCACGGCACCTTTGGCCTCTTTATTGGAGTTAAAGTCACTCATGACCCTGTGGGTGTGTGAACTCACACCACAGACATGCACTCTCAGTTACAGGACGGCAGCTACTCGCAGTATGCCACTTATGTTTCAACAAATTACGAGGTAGCTCAGATGGCTGAGATTAAAACCACCAACCACCGACACTCGCAGTTCTCCTCATGTTATCTTCACTCTCTCCTATCTCGCTTTACTTTTATCTGTCCAGTGGAAATAAAATAAAGTAAATGTGGCTAGTTCATGAGGGAAAAACAACAAATTCTAGTCCATAACTAGAGCTCATATATCAAAGCAGTCAATTATACTCAGCCACAATGGTGCCGCCTACCACTTCCTGACCGTGCGCCCTAGCAGCCACAACAAAGATCTTCTCTTCTTGTTTTTTTAATATATATACATCCTCAGGCATTTGTGTTGAAACAAACCCGCCTGAGGCAGTTTTTTTATCTGTGCCTGACAGGAGTGTGAGATTCTCTCTCATGGGAATTAGTACCCAGCATGCATTGCATGTGGGCCGGCCACCCTTTGTGGCGGTTAAAAGCTCGTTTTCCGCCTGTTAGTCCATCTTCTAGGCTGGTAGGGAGCCACTGATGGACACTGATGACTGTGTAATCGACCATAATTGTCTTTTCAGTTTTGATTTGTGTCATCTTGCGATATCCATACATCCTTCCTCATGTCTCGTCCCTTTTCCCTCCCCAAAGACTGACGTTTGCCACATTTTAAATTCATCAAACAACCCATCAGAATAAACAAAAATGAAAAGCTACCGTGTTTCTTAGCTTAACAAGGTTCTCATCAATGTCACTGCAATGACACCTCCAGGGTCACACGCCGTGTGTTTGTGTGTATCATTATCCTTCCATATGCTGCATCTCATAAATGCCATGAGGAACTATTAGTGTTCTGTTTCCTGCTATGATAACACGTGTGTGGATAGGTGTGTGTGTTTTTATACACACACACACCTGTGAATATAATATCTACATACGTCTATGTTGTATTTCAAAGAATGGACGTGGAGACGAACCTGTGGTGAGAGGCTGTTGCCGATGGTGGGGTTGACAGTGTTGGTGTGTCCAGTCGGGGCCACAAAGCTGTCAGAGTATCCTGAGAAGCTGTGACGTCCAGAAGACAGGCAGTACGCGGAGCTTCCGTCCTGGGAGCCAGCTGACGAGGCGAGCCCACTCTGGTGCACGGAGGTGGGGGGCAGAGGCTGCGGTCGGTGGACTGTACTGGGCTGCTCAGATGCTGCAGGGAATAAAAGATTATACTTGAAGAGCAGCTATATTATTATTATTTGCTTGGGCTTCATATTATTGTGCAGCCTTGCAGTACTTTTTCTCATGTATTTGAATCCGAAAATTCAAATTTTGGTTGAAGTATCTATATTTTAGCTTGAAAATTCTTCTTTCCCAAGCCCTTCAAAAAACCTTTCTCCCATGTGGCCTGACGTAGATTTTGCATCATGACATTCCTACTGCCATGGAGGCCACATTGGTTACAACAGTCACACAATAACACAGTGGTAGACCAGCAACTCCCATGTGCTGTGAGGTAAAATTAATACTTCTGTCAATGGAGTCTGGTTGCTTTGAAGAGGGCATTAAAATGACTTCAGTTCTCCAATGGAAAGGGCTGTCTGACGGCAAGGTAAAGCAGTTAAAATAATCTAAATATAGCATACAGTTAAACTGATATGGTCTTTTTTCTGAGGCTAAAATACATTTTGTCGCTGTCACCATCCAGAGCCATCAAACTCCTTCGACAGTAACAGTAATTCTACCTCACAGCACATGGGAGTTGCTGGACTACTGCTGCCTCTGATGGGTTAGTTTGTTAGTCTTATGTGTGACTTTCAGAACCGAACGTGACGTCCACAGCAGTACATTGCTTGGCTTCTGTGCCCCGGTACTTCTGTCTGCTTCTCCAAACTGGGAGTGTGGATCTATCTTAGTTAATACGCTGACCATGGATCTATAAGTGTGTTTATTCAGTGCAAATGCTGTTTATATTATATTGAATCTTAATGTGTCCTGACCTGGTTAAATAAATGTTTAATAATAACAAAACAGCAGCTCCAGCACTTGAGGGCCTTTACTGTAGCGTGTGCTTTCTGCTTTGGGCTAATGAGAAATCTAATTGGACATCTCCAACCAAATTCTCTCCATGTATATGAATTAGTGCACTTCCACTAAGAGCTGCAATAGCTATACCATTCCTCCCTTGAAATCTCAAAATGACCCTCATTTTCCCATTTATTTTAAGGTACTCTGTGGAATGGGATTTCTTTAACATAAACACCTACATCGTCTGGATATAATATCTTTGGTTAATTAATTAAAAAAACTACTTTCAGTACTGGGTCATCCAGATTTGATGGGTGATTTTTAACATGTTGTTTTAAATAGTGCTGTAGTTGTAATACCTATAAAAATCTGTCTGTTAATGAGTAATATGTTGTAACGCCCTTGATTATCCAGTTTCTAAATCTAGTATCCGGTTGATTAGGTTTGAAATCAGGGTCGTAGACACACCATCTAATTATGCAAAAACATTTTAAAGCTTAAATTTAAAGTATGTTCCGACGTGCTCAGCTGAACCCACCTTGAGCTATTGAAGTGGGAGTGTAGGGGCTGTCGGACAGCTGATATGGCTGCAGGCCAGACATAGCTGACGGAGGGAAACCACCGGGGATGAGGTGGTTAAATGCCATCAGTTGATTGGCTCCTGCTTGTTTCCTCCACCGGGCTCTTCTGTTGCTGAACCACACCTGAAAGAAGGTCAGAGACAAGAGTGTTTATTTATGTTTTCTGTTAACCTTAAAAGAATAAGTTGTCTTGTCCAGTACATGAGAGAGGGCTTCATGCTTGTAAATGTATATGTGTGTGTATGTGTGTGTGTATGTGAGGCCTCTCTGATCCATTACAGGGAGCTGAACTGATAGAGATCTTAACATCTGGAGCGTGCAGTGAAACCACATCTTTGTGTGCTACTGCAAGTCAATGGGTTCAGAGTGTAACAGCTGTTAAAGCCTATATTAGCACACTATCTGAATCAGACATCTATTTTGGGGTCTTTACATAGCCCCTTTTTGTGGAAGAGTCTGACAAAAATAGAAAGCTGTCCTCAAACACAGAGGGAGCAGTGTGTCTGTGTTTGTTTGTGTCTGTACATGTACAGAGGGGGTCAGGCATCGGGTCGAGGGCGTCGGAGGAGGAGGGGGGGGACACATGTCTAATGGCAGTAAGGAATGTGTGGCAACATCCCAAGGCAATTTAATGGCCACAAGACACATATCTGTGACAGACGGACAACGTCTCCGCACCATCGGATTGTGTGTCTGGGACAGAGAGTGTCTGAGCGTGTGCCTGACCTGAACTCGAGCCTCTGTAAGTTTGGCCCGCTGAGCCAGCTCCTCCCGCGTGTAGATGTCGGGGTAGTGCGTGCGTTCGAAGGCCCTCTCCAGCTCCTCCAGCTGCTCGGCCTGTGAAGGTGGTCCGACTGCGGCGCTGCTTCCTCTTCAGAGGCAGGCCTGGCTCCGAGTCCACGTCGGAGCCCTCATCTGAGTGGCTGGCTGGAATAGCAAAACAAATACACTTCAGCATTCAGGGGAGGCAGACTGATACGGAATAAACCTTTGGGGCAAAGCTGAAACAGATTTGAGACAATAGATTTTGCTGAGTACAGAGCAAATTTTAGATTGTGTCCTCCTGCTGCCTTAAACTCCTCAGTGGTTCCTAAGGGGATCAAAAGCCAGAGGCTGCTTGAACATGGATTAAAGAGGGCTAGATCCCTCTGGGGCATCTATTCCCTGGGACACTGTGTCTCCCCGAGTCTTAGCCATGCTGTGCGCTATGCCGATAGGGTCCTATAGCAAAGAGCAGGCAGCCTTTTGCAGGTGCTTCTTAATCTGTTTGTTCAGTTGAGGGCAGGAGAGAGCGACTGGGTAACTGGGAGACAGCCATTGGGATCTAATTCAGCAGAAGAAGGGAATCAATGAAGGCTTGAGACTAGAGACAGAGGACTATTGCTGCCGTTCGGGGGGGAGGTTACCCATCTATTAAATAATGATTAGGCTCCACAAACTAGCGTGACAGCCTGCTATTGTCCGCCATTACATGTCTGCAATCCCCCATCTCTTTCTCAGTCATACGCACACTCACAAACATGCATCTGCTGCGTCCCGGCTATGGGCTTTCACTCAATGAACGCAGTCTATGACAATGTGTCAAACACAGATGGACACAAGACAGAAAGAGTTGGAATCCACTCCCAAATCCAAATCCACCCCAAAGGGACCTCTTAAACCTCATGAGGAAGGTTCACTGCACCTTTTCGACACTCACTTTACTATGCAGCCAACACCTAAGCTGAGAGAGGAGAAATAGGGGACTCAAAAGCAGAGAGACAGGTGTAAGCAACAGAAGAGGACTGTCTGTTTCCCCCAGACTGCTCATTCTCCCTCTGCCCTCCAGATTTAAAGCTTTAATTAAAAAGTGCCAAGTCAGACATGGAGGGGGGGGCAGCAGGGATCTCCCCTTGCCTCTGGAGCCTCTGGAGCCGAGCAGGAAATGTTTGTGCCGGGTTGCCAGTGTGTGTCTGACCAGGCATTACACACGGATTTGCTCCCTGGGAATGCTGCTGTGCTGCAGGGCCGCCAGCACACAAGATTCTGATGCTGAGAAGAGCTCTTTATTACATTTGAAGCAAGGGCGCCACGCTGGCATAAAGTCTCACAGAGGATTGGCTGGATGCTTAGATACTGCTGGAACGTGCACTGTGACTTTGGGATGTGGTTTGTTTAGGTAAGGATGTGGCCTGAGACCAGTTGGAGCAAATTTTATAGTGCAACAGGCATAACGAGGAGGCCACACAGCACGAAAACCTGATACTTTTTCCTATAAGCACATTTTTAAACATCAATATTGTTTGGATTAGTAAGTGGAAGTTCCATTAATCAGCAGGTAAACAACGCTACAGGAGAAGACTGCGAGAAACAGCAAGCAAAGTAAGATGCGATGTCATTACCATTTTAATGACGGAGGGACGGAGAAAGAAAGAAAAAGACGGAGAACCAATGACGGCGCAGAAACGAAAAGATTCCTGAGGGAGGGAAGGAGAGCTCATAAAACTCCTCCGAGGAGAAAGCTCCCCATTGGCACTGTAACTCATGTTAACTGCAGGGTGGGGGTGGATCTCTCCTCCTATGTCCCCTTTATTTCTATCTTTCCCTCCTTTTTCCCCTCCCTGTTTTTATTATTAGTAACTACAGAGAAAACACTCCGTCACAGACTCTCCCTTAATGGCAAATGACATTGTTGCTTTTGTCATCCTCTGGCTCGCACTTTCTCTTTTGCTCTCTTCCTCTCACACTCGCTGTCTTTTTTTTTTTTTTTTTTGGAAGTGATGAGGCCAGGCCTTTGTATCTTAGCAGGGAAAAGCCTGTGGCAGGCCTGTTGGACCGATTACCACGCTCCATCTGTAGGAGCCATCAGGGACGCCCGGGCCCGCATTCAGGGGTCTGTCACCTGCCCAGCAGGGGAGTGTGTGTGGGGGGGGGGCTGTAAGGCCAGGGGCTGAGTGGGGGAATGAAGGGTGGGAGGGAGAAGTGGAGGGGGCACAAAGGGGTCCAGAGAAGGGCCACTGGGGGCTGTGGAGGGGCACAGCAGGGGAGCACCCCTTCATCCCCTCCCTCCACGGCCTGAGGGGCACAGAGCTGGGAGGGTGGGGGGAGGGTGGGGGAGTTGAAGAGGTTGACATGGAGAGGAGATGGGAGGCTGGAGGCACCTGAAGAAGATGCTGGGGAAGGGGTGTGGGGTGCCAAGCTAAGGAGAATGGGGGAGCTGGTCATTCATAAAAGCGGACCTGTCCCTTCCATCTCATCCATTCACTTCACTCCTCTCTTTCTGTGTGCTCACCCGTCGCTGCATGCACGTCTTTGACGTCTTCAAACAAGGCTGGGGATCGATTTTGAGGCACGCTGATGCAGAAGCCGACTCGGAGAGGGCTGTTCCCACACATTCCCCGCGACAAACGGCAGAAGAGGATACTAAAACACACAAAGGGAGGCCTCGACCTCCTTACTTAAACACCCAAATCAAATTTTACGCTGCAGCTAAAGCACTGGGGAGCTGAAAATACTCCATAGCCGCTCACAGTTTGGCTGCGGCCCTGACAAGAATCTTAATAGAAAGATAGATTATTATCCCTCAAGTGGAAATTGAGGCTGCTGCAGAGCTATCCATAAAACAGACATTTCAAAACAAAGTAAGATGTAAGTTAATCAACTAATAACAAGCTAATTTAGATAGCAGAGCGGACGGTGGATCAATTTAACATAGTTTTGAGGGCATTAGCACAGTTTAGGGGAGTATTCAACAAGTGAATTCAACAGGTTCCTTTCCCCTGATTAGAGACTGTTAAATAAAAAAACAAGTGCACACACACATAGTACACACACTCAAAGACCAGCAGGGAAAAGGACAGTGCTACAGACCGACCACTCGCTGTAAACAGAACCATTTATCGATCAAGAGAGGAGGCCGACAGGCGGGGAAGATAAACTCCAGAGGGTCACAGATGTGAACTTCGGGAACGTCCAGTTCCATTAGCATCACCTGCAGCAGCAGTGCCTCTAACAGGCCAAAAAAACCAAGTGAGGATTCCAACTGCGAGAATAAAGACTGCTCTTGTTTACTGCGCAGTCTACATCGGCCAGGACTCGCCTTGCCAAGCATTCACCCCCCCTTTCCCATCGGTTTCGAGAGATTTTAATGCGAAGAGACACGCACAGCCGCACACATCCATGAACGCATGTGCACGCAGATTCACACACGTAGCTTGAAATGGCAAAAAAAAAGAATGAAGTGGAAAGAGTGACAGAGAGTATGAGAGAGAATCAAAATTGAAGGCAGGAGAAGAAGCAAGAAATCAGTAGGAAGAATGAAAGGAAGGGAGCGGGATGAAGAGCCAAAGAGAAAGAGAAGCGGAGCATATGGGGCAGTTTATAGCCTTGTCTTGGTAGGGGCTGGCTAGCCCTTCCTCCAGGGGCTGTTAATAGAGAAGGTAATTGAGCTGGTGACATGTGTTCGCAACACAAAACAAAGGGCAGAAGAGACAAATGAACTAGTTATTTGCCCAGGGAAGTAGATCTGGCCCTTTCAGGCCGCAGAGCATAGAGCGAGCGGGTCCACTGAATAAAATAGTGGCATGCCACATAGAGCCAGAGCGAGCAGATGCACTGGAGGAAAAGAATAGTTAACTGACAGCTTATGGGCTCAGCTGGGGTTAACAGTTAAGGGAAAAATGGGAGCGAGTGGGCTGCTCACTTGACTTGCTAAAGAGCCCCCAGGATCCCGCAGCTGCCTGGGAAAAGAGGAGGGCGGGGGGGGGGTTGCAGATAGAGAGAAAGAGAGAGTGAGATGATGATGTGATGGACAGAAAAAAAATGGAGTGAATAAGCGCAGGAGGTTGGCACTTAACGGACAAAGAAAGAGCTGGCGATATGACTTTGAAAGATGTATCTCTGTCTAATATTGGTGAGGTGACAAAAAGCCACAAATGGCCCTTCATGGCTATTATGTGTGCCCAGTGTGCGGTGGTTATTATTTAGTTCCACCACGGTGCAGTTAGGTGACAGTTTCACGGTGGCATTTCCACCCTCGGGGCACGGACAAAGCAACGGCACAGAAACCACGCGGGGACAAAGCAACAGGCCAGTCTGCCGCACGTTCCAGTCAAACGGAGACTGAGCTCCACCTCGGCCCGGCCTCGTTTAGGCCAGACAGACGACCCAACCAATCACCTCAGCTAGGAATAACCAGCAAAATCTGTACTTGGATTCACACAACAGATCAAGTCTATGCATAGTAAAGTGAAAGGCATCATCAGAAGTGGGTGCAAGTCACTGTTTTGCCTTCATACCGAGTCCCAAGTCAAGTCCCAAGTCCTAAACTTTGAGTTTCAGGTCCTAAACAAGCCATATATAACAACAGGATACTAATATTTAACATTTACAAAAATCAGGAATGTTTTTATTTGTTAAAACAAGTTTGTTGGAAGTTTTTGAATCTCTGTCTGTAATTTTCAACCTGCATGTTTTGCATGCTGCAAATTTGCATAGTTTTGGTACAGAAACTAAATTATCTTTGGTATCATTTTTCCAACTGGCACTCAGTAACGTAACATTAGTTCTTCAAGGCTCCTGCAACTTGACTAGCTGCTGTCAGATTGGTTCAAACAAAATGTCGACTTGTTTGGAATGAATAGCGTTAGCAGGAAATAATGGAAATAAATGTATTCGTGGCACACTTTTTAAATAAAATACTTTTTTAGGTATCAAGTATTTTCAAGTTAAAAGGCTCAAGTCAAAGAAAAGTCTTGGTTTTAAAGTCCAAGTTTGGTTGCAAAGCTTTTTTGATTTTGTCAAGTTGAGTCTTAAATCATCGAATCTGTAATTCAAGTCTGACTCAAGTCCAAGTCATGTGACTTGAGTCTACACCTCTGGTTATTATAACACATATTCACCGATGTGATTTCAGGGAGTCAGGCAGTTGTCATCTTTTCCCAAACATTATTATAACCTCTTTTCCTGGGGCCTGATAGTTTTAACAGTCAAGTGACCCTAGGTTAGCCCCTGACCTTTTCACAGCTACTGCACAGCGCTGCAGTGAAAACAGCCTCACTACTGACCCAGCAACACCACTTCACACACTCAACAGAGAGAGAAGTTATCATCACATTCCACGCTTTCTTTTTTTCACCCCTGCAAACACTCGTTAAAGGTGTATTCCTTATAGTTTTATGAGCTTTGCGCAATTTTTATTGTTGTTTTAACGCCAGACTTTGGACAAACGTGTGAAATAAACGCTTTGAGCAAATATTTTTAAAAGTCTTATAAATTTCTGTTCTTTTTTTAGTGAATTTCTTTGTTCACAGAGAGGGGAAAAAAGACATTAATCAAAACAGCAACAGAGTTGTGCTGGCGTGTCCATAATGTGCAATGTGCTGGACGAAACAGCTCCACAAAAACTAGAGGCTAAACAAAGTTAAGTGATTGACAACGCTGTCTGGCTTTACTCAATTAACTATCCCATTGTGCTCCTCTTTGCAGAGTCCCCTCGCCCCCGACCCCTTTTCTCTTCGCACCCCTTTATCCTCCCCATCACAGAGTTTTGCTTGGCTAATACTTCCAAGGAAATAGAGAGCTCCCTTTTTCTACTGGGGCTCCTCTCCTTGACCTTCCATTGCTCGCTGCTTCTCTTTCAGTCACTTCACAGTGTCTCTGGGGTTAGTGGGGAGAATGCGGAGAGTACATCAGCGCCGAGGGGCCGGCTCGGGGCAGGACCCCGGCCCATTACTTCAAAGTTGGCCTGCATTCATTAATTGTCCTTTGAATTAATATTGGAGGATCACAATGTGGGTGCCAACAGAGAAAGAGGCTTTAATGAAGCATAGAGTCTGCATTCAGTTGCAGATCAGCCAGTGTGGATTTTTTCTCTTTAGTTTTTTTTTAGAGAGAGGGAGCCTTGAAAGTCATGCCAATGCAGAACGTAAAAGTATCGAGTCTATCTATCTATCTATCTATCTATCTATCTATCTATCTATCTATCAAGAGACGAAATATATTGTGAATTTTGGTTGCTTTCCTCCACCATTCCCTCGGGCTACACTGGTGTTATACGCACTATTAACACAGGAAAACATAGAGTGAGGCCCACATATAAAATTCTCCATTATCCAGCCCTGAGAGGAAAATGGAAATGTGGCTGTAGCAGACATTCCTCTGGTTGCATTGAGGCCTTCTGTCTCCTCCAAACCTCCAATCTTTAACTCATTCACCATGGAAATGCAAGGACCCCCTAACAAAGACACTAAAACTCAACATCCACCTCTCTGTTTACAGTTGCGGGTTGTTGCCGCCCTGCTCCGTTGCTCCTGCTCCCTGCGTGTGAGAGAAACCTTTCTGTTTATATTCTTAGATGCCTCGCGAGGATATAAGTTATGAAACTTTAAAATTGGATTAGATGGCTCATGTGGAAGTTCGCTACCGAGCGTCATCATTTCCCCCCTTTGGAAACGTGTGTTACAAACTGCTTTAAAGTATAGTAAACTCACAAACACGAATATGATCTCTCTGCTCTCCTCACTCTCTAAATTTCCCCCTCACACTCTAAAATCCATGCCAGAGTCACGGGGAGCCAGTAACCCAGTTTATTTACACAAACAAAGTCCTACTCAGCTCCTCTGACAAAAGCTGCTAAATCTTTCATGTTTTGTCAGCACTTGATTCCTCCTGTCCCTCTGGCTATTTGCCTGCCTCCGGACAATAGAGGCAGGAGAATGGCAGCAGATTGTTGGAATGCACCTCAATGAAACCAATTATTACATGTTGACTGCGTTCACCATGGCAGATTTGAAAGAACTGGGCTCATTCAATTTGGCACCGCAGGATTCCCTTTAAAGAAAAGTTATCCCTTTGACTGTTTGTATTTCTGAGCTTTTCTTTTTCTTCTCCTTCTCTCTGCCTTTCACCCCCACTGCCATAAACGGATCCTGCGAGAGTGGCTACTCCTCTTTCATGACTTTGATTGCTTTAATTAGTTAAATGAGGCTAAAGTGCTAACAGTAATAAATAGAGGAGAGGATGCTGTCAATTAATTTAATGCCACTTGTGACAAAAACAATTTTTGGCACTGTTGCATTATCCAATCTTCCAATTAAAATGAAACACCACAGAGTTGCAGTTACTCCTGCTTTATGGACAAATGTGATAAACGACTCGTCTCTTGCCGCAGCTCAGCCATGCATGCTGTTTAAACTCTCCACACTGGAGTCTATTCTAGCTCCATAACTCAACACTTCAAGGAGATGTAAACAACTTCAGATTCATCCCAGCAAACATCCTTTTTTCCCACAACGCTCCAGCCCGGTACACTTTATCCCACAAACCTTAGCGGTCCCTTTTCCCAGACAAATAAATCTAAATGAGTCAGCTTTGATCTTAGCACTTAAGGAAAGCCAACAATGGTGGTAGAGGAGAAAGGGGCAGAGAGCAACAGGCCTCTCTTCGCCGCAACAATAGCCTCTGCAAACACCTACTTAATCAATATTTGGCCAGAAGACACTCTCTCAGTCCCCAAAAACCAGCCTTTTCACATTCTAATGAAGAGCTATAAAAGAGAAAAACAACAACTACTTCCACAAAGAGACACAAGAATGAAATAGTGCTGTTCTGTATATCAATGGGGGGAAAGTGCCTCAGAGCTGTTTGCATGGAGGATGTCACCTATTTGATGTGAAATCTTATTTGTTTTCTTTCAGAGGAATTCAGCCTGAAAGAAAATTTAAAAAATTTCCTCATCATATGCTGTCAGAAAGTTGTAGCAAACACACTTGTAAATAAAAATGATTTTAAAGGAAATGATCAACAAAGCTGCAGATCAGATTAATTTAGTATTTGCTGGCTGTTTATTTACTCTTTTTTCCAAGAAAGAGTTTTTAAAGTTAGAAGAAGTCAACTGCTTGATCAGTATTGGGGATGTGTCCGCGCCTGGAAGAGGGAGAGGGAAGTGCCCACAGATATTGCATGAATGTGTGCGCCCTGGGCGGAAAGGAAAGGGGCGGACTTTGTCTAGAGATGAAAGTGGAGACAAATAAAAGGTTCGGATTTAATCTAGTGGAGAGAAGGGTTTTCCCTGCGCTCACTGGCTGGAGGCGTCACGCTCACTGCGCAAAGACTGTGACAAAAGCGCCGTGCGCAAAAAGTAACGGCACCGTTCAATTTGATAACGCGAGGCCAAATTTAACACACTGCAGGGATAAAAAAAAAGCTGCCAGATGCGTTAACTTAATGTTAAAGATATCTTAAAATTGTACAAGAAAAAAATGAATAAATACGCGGATATTCCCCAAAACACTAGCACTGGCTCCAGAGGTGGAGTCATCAATAATTAACCATACACTGCATTATGTCTCCAACAGCAACCCTTCCCTCAGCGGCAACACTCCTCACACCCCAACAGGTCGTAAATCAACAGGTGTTTGCCTAAACTCTGAGCTGATTTCCTCTATCTTTTTTCCTGAATGACTGACTGTAAACATTTTGGGAAAAGCCCCCAGAATTGGCACTTTTTTGAGCAGTCTATAAACCAGGTCGCACCGGGCCTATTGGTGTCCCTGAATAATTCATCGCTCATTGCGGGTTCATAATGTCTTCTCCGGGCCTTTTGTCAGCGCAGTTTTTTCCTCCCTTTCTTTCCCGGGGTTTTGAAAGGCCCTGGCGTCTTTTTGTACACCACTGAGCCGCTCACTGGAGTTTGGCTTTTGTGCTCGTCAAACTGAGGTGTGAGTCTCAATGGACTCTCCCTGCTTTGTCCCCTGAAGTTCATCCTCAAGTGTCCGATTGTGTGTGTGTTAAAAAAAAGAAAAAAGTTTCTCAGGCTTGGAAGTTAGACAAATGTTTGATTATCCACTTATAAAAAAATCTGTGCGCATTGGTTAAATCTCAGAAGCCAGTGCGTAAACACCTGGAGCCTCCATGTGTTTCACTTTGTCTGCAGGGTAACTAAAAAAAGTTGGTGTGATCATTCCTCCATCATTAAATACATCTGTATAAATAACCTTTAAATTAGTGCTCTGCTAATTATCTCCTATTATTATTATCTTTATTAATAATAATAAAAGATTTCTGTGACAATCGAAATCCAGCCATTCACAGCCACATCAGGATTTTCTCGCTCATCTTGTTTGCCACATTTTTGGGAACAGTAAAGCACACAGCGAAAAAAATCCCTTTAAATAAAACCATAACGCAGCACTTACATCTGTCTCCCAGGATGCCATCGATGCTGTGTTTCGTCCGTGGTTCGTTTTCCTCCATCTCCCTCTTCACCACCTCATCATCCTCCTCATCATCATCCCCGACTCCGCCGAATTTAGACCGCATGATGCGACTGATGGCGCTCACTTAGAAAATAATAAATAAAAATATAATATATATATATTTATTTTATATCGAAGTAACACAATAAAACATTTTTGCAAATTTCTGTCGAATTAATTTTTTAAAATTTATTCTAATTAATATATACCTGTTATTTTTTTGTTTTATTTTATTTATATTATTTAGGAAATATACGCCAATCATTTTCACATCCTTCCTGGTGTTTTTTTCTTTTTAAATATATTGCAGCTCCAGAATCAGTCTCCTACCTGAGGGAACGTTGTTCCTGTCGCAGACGCCATCTTTCAGTAACTTGTCCCTGATTTCCCAGCTGAACATGCCCGGGTTTTCTCTCTTGTACTCCTCGATTTTCTTGTCCACCTCTGGAGAGGCGGTTTGCTTCGATGGGAGGAAGAAGAGAAGAAGAGTTCGTCACTTTATTTGAAATATTGATTGAAGGCCTTCATTATAGGTCAGACGAAATTTAATTATTTGCCGAATTTAGGAGTTTGGTTGCAAAATACAAAGTCGTAAAAAAGTTATTCAAAAGATTATTTAGCTTGGAGGAGGACTTGTTTAAATTGCAATATGTCTCCAAAAGTCTTTTTCACAAAGGTGTTGAATCAAATTTTTTTTTATAGATTCTTTATAGATTCTTATAGAATCTTTTTATTATAGATTATTTAACTTGTGCCTTTCACATCCAAAAATAGGAGTCGAGCCCTTTTAAAATTAGATTTTCTGACAAGGCAAAAAAAAAAATGCTACTAAATGTCCTGTAAATTATCTCTCTGAATTTACCCTCACCTCACCGGGCCTTATGTCTCTCACCTTTGGCTTGCTGCCTCCGATGGCCCCCGGCCTGATGGAGCCCGTCTCCTGGTACCGGCACAGGATTTTGGAGACGCAGCCGTGGGAGACGCGCAGCTGTCGGGAGATGACGCACGGCCGGACACCGTGATGGGCCATCTCCACGATTTTGTGGCGGATGTGGTTGGGGAGAGGTCTGCCGTTTATGAAGACACCACCGAGCTGGTTGACCCGACCCTGTCCTAACGGAGTGGAGACTGGACAGCAGGGAATAGGCTTTAATAACCAGTATCACTTGTGCACTTTGTTTGTTTTATGTTTGTTTATATATTTAAAAAAAAAAAGGAAATTTTACTGGTGAGAAACAACTTAGTGACAATTTGGATATCATCTACGAGCAGTTACACTTTTAAAGTCTGAATAAATATGAAAAATAAAAGAGTGATAGGCTAAATATTCAGTCTTCAAAAAATAAGTGTCCCAAAGCAAAACAGTGGCATAAGAAAACAAAATAAAATTATTTCCAAAAATTATCAGTTATATCCTGCCTAATTAGTGTGATAATATAAGGCATAAAAACTCCAGAAAAAATACCCCAAGTACATGAAATTAAAATTTAAAAAAAAGCACATCACATTGCTACTGGAAATAGACTTAGCCCGGTCTATTTTTTCTTTTAAAATCACATTTAAAACTTATACCACAACAAGATGAAATACACAATTAATTGTAATATTTTTGCAGGTTTAAAGCCTTTAAAACTCCAGTTTGTCAGCTTTACTGAAGTTTTGAAAAGTTGCATTTCCTCCAGAGTGTGCGCAGCAACTGGTGGCGGTGTCTTACCCTCCAGAGAGTATCCTCCCCGCGGGTAGTTCTGGTGAGGAGTCGGTCTCATCATTCTCGGTAAACCTCCTGCAAGCGCTGTCATGACTCCTGACTTTGTGTCAGGTAACTCTTTAAAACGAAGCTGCCTTTGTCTGGTCGCGTTTTAATCCCACCAACACGCTTTAGTTTGCTGTAATGTCTCGCCCTGTCTGCAGCCGTCAGTAACAGGTTGCCTCGGAGCAGAAACTCTGGGATGTCCTTCACTAGTGTTGCTGACAGGTATCCAGCGGCCGCTGCGGGCTGAGCTGAGGCTTAAATCAAAGTGCAGGTCGCCAACAGTCCTGCGAGCATTCACAGGATGCTTTGAGAGGGATGGATGGAAGTCAAACATTTTATCTGTGCTCGCTGTCCCCTCTGACTCCGCGCTGCGCCCCCTGATTGGGCAAAGACCCGGACGTTGAGGGGCTGGGGGAGCTCTGTGATTGGACGGCGGGAGCTCCCCTTCTGTCTGGGTTGACCTCACGGGGTCAGTTTGTGGTGTCACAAGTTTCAGCTACCAAACTTTTCACCAAGTGGCACAACTGTTAATCAAAACATGTCAATGACTGCAGGACGAGGATATATGTGACTGTGTTCCTCTGCCTCTGAAATATGTGCTCATCAGTAGGAGATCAGAAAATGTAATGGTGTACAAAACTGGACCAGTAAAGAGAAGAGTGCAGGCTGATTATTTACAGTAGTCCATAAAAAATAACAAATTACTACTATAAAAAGATGGAAGATGGAAACTAGAAAAAACAGTTTCATTTAAAGCTTTTATTTGTGAATAAAATATCTGCAATGTTAATGTTCTTATACAGCATGTTTACACTGATGAGACTTCACATACACACACACACACACACACACACACACACACACACACACACACACACACACACACACACACACACACATAATCTTGGATATGTCATATTTCCCTTTAACATAAATTTAAAAAAAAAAGTCTTGTTACTGCCATGAAAATGATGATGATAACTATTATTATATCATTAAAATAATTGCTGCAGTTGTCAAAGTTTCTAAGCCTACATCATCATCATCACTATTATTATTATTATTATTATTATTATTATAGGTGTAATTGTCAAAGTTTCTAAGCCTACATTATTATTATTATTATTAATAAAATAGTAGCTGTGGTTGTCAAAGTGTCTAAGTCTACATCTTTATCATCATCATTATTATTAGTAGTAGTAATAATAATAACAATAATAATAATAATAAAATAATAGTTATCAAAGTTTCTCAGTCTTTATCTTTATTATTATTTTTATTATTAATAAAATAATAGCTGTACCTGTCAAAGTTTCTAAGCCTACGTGTTTATTATTATCATTATTATTTTATTATTATTATTATTATTGACAATAATAATAATAAAATAGTAGCTGTAGTTGTCAAAGTTTCTAAGTCTGCATCTTTATTATTTTTGTTATTATTATTATTATTATTGACTCTTTAAAAATCACGTATCGATTGAAATAATTAAAAACTTTGGAGTTAATTTAGACCAGCGGTCAGGATTGTAAACATGGATATTGAATTGTAGAGCAAAGAGCTGCCCTGATGTGATGCGTTCAAGGTGCTCCTGGGAGAATGTTCACCATCGACTTAAGTTTTAATTACTCGAATATTCTCCGGTCTGTCCGCGGATACAGCAAATACCTCACGTAATCATAATGAAACGGGACTGTAAACTACTGCAACAGGTGAGAGTATTACAAACATAACAATAACATTTATTTAAAAGGCCCATATTAACCTTATCATAGATTTAAGTATGACATTGTGAAGTTTTCTTGTTTGATTACTACAATTATCATTATTATTATTAGACATATTATTAATACTATTATTGGAATCATGATGTTATATCATGATGATTGCGTTTAGAAGAAGAATGCACCCCAGTTGTTGTTGTTGCAACACTTGCATTATACATCAGCCCCCAGTGGAGTCCCGCATGTTGTGAATGTGCATCAGTCGTTTACTGTAAAACGCTTTGTGGTGCTGTAAATGCCCCACGAGTGGCACAGCGTGTATGATGCTAACTGTTTCAACTTTTATGATGAATTTGTATGAGCTGTTCTTTCTATTAGACTATACACTAAAAAGTAAATGTAGGTAGTAAAACATTTAAAAGAGGAAGTATCCAATTTTTATTTTATTTATCAAAAGTATAGCTGTAAGCAGATTTTGGCTGCAGCAGCACACACACACAGGGGAGGTCACGGGAGGAAAAATGGCGTGGATGCGGTGGATCTATGTTTTCCACGAGTTCCACCACACCCCACGCAACAGCCCTGCACGGTCATCCAACAGTCGCAGGACTCGAACAATAGGTGCAGCGCGGCCCCGTGGCTCAGCCACACGGCAGTGTAACACATCCGTGCAAATGGTCGATTATAGACACACACAACCACATGAGGGATCATTTGACTTTTCTGAAGCTTGTAGAGTTGTGATAATTATGATAATTAGGCGTGTTTAATAGACCGATACATTCCGCCCCCCCCCCCCCCCTCAGGAATAAGACCATATACTGTGTGAGTGTGTGCAGAGGCCTCCTCAAACTGCATACCATGAGTGACTGGATGGTCATGACCTCTCTGAGACACACTGATGCATCACCAGAGCTGACACTCATTGATCACCATCAGATTTGTCAATACCTGCTGCTTTGTTGTCTAAAATAACAATGATGAAGAAAAGATTATTGTCACAAGCAAAAACCATATAAGCAGTGACGCCAGCTGGTGATGGTGCTGCTGCTGTGACAGGTTTCTGTGTGCAAACGACATGTTGTACTCTAATTTGACCCACTGTTACAGCAGCAGAGTCATCTTTCTGTCCCTGCATCCCACAGCATGTGGCCCAATATATTTTTATTCCTCCTGTTAGACTTCATGTGGAGAAAAAAAAGGCTCAGTGGACACAGAACATGTGGAAACATTATATGTCCATAAAAGAAGGAATGGGGAGGTGGGGGGAAAGAAAGTTATCATACTAAAGTTTGACTATCATGAAAAGGATATTGGATCTACCGTGTCAAATCAATTAGTGGGGTAAGCTGAGTCAGAAATGCGGTGGTGCTGTGGCGCTGCACAAAATGCATCAAAAATAAAGCACAAAATGGCCCCCGAAAAGAAATAGTGTGTTGAATTTACCAAGGCGTACGCATGGAATAAGCCAGGGGCTTTGGAGGCTGTATTTCTGAAACCGTACACATTGGACAAAAAAGCAGAATAATCAGCTCTGCGTCCACTTGAGATAAAGTTAGTCTAATAGCCTTATAACCCTCGGGCAGGTTTGATCTTGGCTGTGGCCCTGTAGCGATAAGGTCGGCGTCACCAGTGGAAAAATCTCCAGACTTACAACACTGCTCAGCATTCATGATAAACACCATCAGATCACATATAGACAGATGTTTGTGGCCAATCAGATCATCACAGTGATTATCTGAGCATGTGTAAACAGCTGAACTAAAGGGCTTAAAGTCATTCTTGAAATTAAAATAGTCAGTCATGCATTCCTCACTGGAAAAGACACTGGAGGAGAAGCAGAATGACACAGTTGACGACCCTAATTTGTATTATTAATTGAGTTTTTATAGAGGTTTTTAGTATGTTAAAATAACCTTTATAAGTCTTGGGAGAGTCACGCCACTGCTGTGAGGGAATTTTGAATTTCTGTTTCTATACTGTAGTCGCCCACAGTGCTCTAATTATAGTCAACCTCTGCCAATTCTTTCTTTTTGCAATATTCTAAACACACATTTGGAAATAGCACACTATACCATTATTCAGCCACATGTTGCAGACACAGTTCCTAAATAAAGCTGCAGTCCCACTCATTACATCATTAAACACGTATTCTATTTATTATGTTTTGTGTAAACGCCAGACAAGATTATTTCTTCATGTATTAAATCTTAATGCACATTGTGTTGTGTGTTCACTGGACTGATGTGAGCAGGAAGTGTGTTTATAGAGCCTTTCAGAAATAATTGGCCTGCATCTGATTTTAATTGCTCTTTGTGATATATCCTCAGTTATATTTTGTCTTTATTAGCCCGCAGCAGCTCCAAAGAGCTCTGCATCACAAAGACAACAGAGCGGACATTGTGTGAAATAGGAGAAACAGATTAGAAGAATGGGCAGGCAGGCCGACATTTAGATAAGCATCTTCAGAATGAGGAAATCCACTCTGTGATTAGTAGCCTTGGGATGTTACTGTTACAAGGTCCCTCCAAAAGAGGCAGTGTTTTTCTGATGTGTTTGATCTTATCAAATACATATGACCCACGACACTTCAGTGGGGACTCAAACCGAGTGCGGTTATCATGACAAAGAGCCTTAAGGTGCACCCAGGTGAGAGGGAGGAAAGAAAAAGAGAAGCAGAGCATTTGTTAACCATACAGCCTCTGGGCGCGTGGGGTTACTTTAATAGTCCGGCAAATAAGGACTGAATATAGTGAGCTGGTAGTTAATGGTCCCATGATGAACATACAGTGTTACCCTCCTGTAAAGATTCTTATCTGGCCTACAATACACTAGGCCTTTACTTCAGCGTGTGTGTGTGTGCGGGAGTGTGTGTGTAGGGGAACACAGACATTGTATCTGGTGTTGTGACAACACCTTGAAGTGGATTTCATACTTCAGCAAAGAAACTGGGTACAGTCTGATAAAAGGAAAAACATATTTCAGATGTGAGACATATCCAGTACATTATTATGTAAAGAGTACGTTTGCAACTGTAGAAATGGCCGTGTAGTGTGCAAAATGTTATTACTTTGAAATCACAAACTATGTATGACACGATCCAGTCCTTTGCTGAAAGCATTTGCCATTTAGTAAAGTCAATATTTTCACACATTTTATGTCCTTAGGTTTTGCTTTTTAAATATATATAATTTAAAAAAGTCAAATATCTCAACTACAGCTGCAACAATTACTAAAAAAAAAAATAGATTCATTGTCAACTATTGGCAACTTATTTGATGGTCAATTAATTTGAGTACTTTTTAAAGACAGAAAATGTTGTTTCTAGCTTTTTAAATACGAATAATTTGTATTTTCTTTACTTCTCTCTGACAATAAACTGTATATCTTTGGGTTGTGGACAAAACAAGACATTAGAGGACATTATCTTGGGCTTTTGGGAACACTAATTGTCATTTTTTAACCATTTTCTGACATTTTATACACCACACAACTAATTGATTTATCGTGAAACTAACGGACAGATTTATTGACAAATAATAATCATTAGTTGCAGCCCTACTCTATTATAGAAACATTTTTGGACCTCATTTAAAAGATCTAAATGAACATTAATTTGATTACCTGTGAATTTTTTTACTTACAGAATAGTGGAGCAAAAACAACACCATTAATTCCTTCATTAACATATGATAATTACTACATCCTCTGTTTCCCAGCATGCCTTTTAAAGGAGGCCTAATGTAACAAAAACATCTTTAATCTGATTACTGTTTTTAATAACTGTAACTCATTACAGTTACTACACTGTTAAAATGTGATTAATTGCATGTAATTGTATGTGACTGTAATCCAGTTAGACACAATCTGCTGCAGCCTAAACCTACTGTCACTGTACAAACATGCACGCATACATTCAGCCACAAGAGGGCACATGTCAGCTTATAGGGATATACCCTACACTTCATACTGCATGAGGCCTCACTGACACCATGAAACCCACTGATATCTTTTTACAGGGATTTGACTTCCTCAGTGGAGTTTACTAAAGACAGATAACTTCACGTCATGAGGATCTCTCTTTGTGCATGACTTTAGGGTGCTGTTACAGCATGTTGTCTGACAGGGGAAAGGTGTCACACTACGTGATGATGACTTAATCCCCACAACAATGGACTGATTTTCCAGCAGAGGAGTCAGATTTTTAGATTGTTTCTGCTTTGACAATACCATTTCAAAGTACATTTCATGGCCCATAAAGGCACATCTAGATGTAACATGAAAGTAGTTTAATTTATGGTGTGGGTGCTGCAGAGCTTGTCAAAAGATTTCTGGACTACAGGCATTAAATAGTTCCAACATTGTCATACAGATCAAACAGGGGCAAACACTGCTTCTATGGGGCAGCCTACATCTTGAAAAACTCAGTCAAGATTTTTTTTTAAACAGAAATAATACTTTGAGTGGTTGTTGAGCTTCAGGAAGTAAGGGAATGTTCAAAGTGGAAGATGAAGCCTCATTGCACTTTCAAAATAAATGCCTGCCCTGCAGCAAATGATCCATCTTTGAAAGTTAGCAGATCAAACATACAGACTACTATCTGACATGGTCAGTGGTATTTGTGTTTTACATTGCTTGTTTTAGGGCGGCACGGTGGTGTAGTGGTTAGCACTGTCGCCTCACAGCAAGAGGGTTCCTGTGTGGAGTTTGCATGTTCTCCCTGTGTCAGTGTGGGTTTTCTCCAGGTACTCCGGCTTCCTCCCACAGTCCAAAGACATGCAGGTTAATTGGTGACTCTAAATTGTCCGTAGGTGTGAATGTGAGTGTGAATGGTTGTCTGTCTCTATGTGTCAGCCCTGTGATAGTCTGGTGACCTGTCCAGGGTGTACCCTGCCTCTCGCCCAATGTCAGCTGGGATAGGCTCCAGCCCCACTACGACCCTCAACAGGATAAGCGGTTACAAAAATGGCTGGATGGATGGATTGCTTGTTTTAGAGCTGCACATTTTTATTTTGTATTTTTGTTCTATGTTGTCTGTTTGTAAATTGTGTTGCTGTCTGTCTTGGCCAGGACACTCTTGGAAAGAGATTTTTAATCTCAAGGGGTTTTTCTGGCTAAATAAAGGTTAAACAAATCAATAATTAAGTCTCCATTAAAGTTGTAGGTTCAATTTACACTGAGGTGCCAAGGACATGTCCACACCACATTTTGAAATGGCTGATTTTGTCTCCACCACTTTAGCTTACACCAAGAAACATTAACTAACAAATGATGGTTTGCACAACAAGAAATCATACAATGCAATGTAAATATAGAAGAAACAAATGTGCATCGTCCAAAAAAGTAATGTAAGCTTAAAAAAATATCCCCCTCAAGACCAGTGATTCTAAAATCATCCAAAAATGTGCATGTGGCGATCAGCTACTTAAACGAATTCTTGACACAGTTTTTTCTTGTCCAAGTTTTCCATTTTCTGTCTATGAACATAAAGCATATACACGCTATTAAAGTCCATTCAATCATTCATTTTCTGTGACTGCTTATCCTGTTTGAGGTCGCGGAGGGGCTGGAGCCTATCCCAGCTGACATTGGGCGAGAGGCAGGGTACACTTTGGACAGGTCACCAGACTATCACAGGGCTGACACATAGATACAGACAACCATTCACACTCACATTCACACCTACGGACAATTTAGAGTCACCAATTAACCTGCATGTCTTTGGACTGTGGGAGGAAGCTGGAGTACCTGAAGAAAACCCACGCTGACACACAGAGAACATGCAAACTCCGCACAAAAGGGCTCCCCCACCCTGGTTCAAACCAGGAGCCCTCTTGCTGAGGCCACAGTGCTGACCACTACACCACTGTGCTGCTATTAAAGTCCAGTTGATGAATTAATTGAAATGTATCATTGACATGAACAGCTGCCACATGCCATTTTTAAAGTTACTTCCCCAAACAAAAGATGACTGAAGGATAAATCATACCTACATGTGTTGACTCAGCAGAGATAAAATTACACGAGAAAGCTAATCCATAGGATAATAAATATTTGAAAGCCACACAGAATACCAGAGAGCATTACTGCATTCCATTCCATTATGTTTTCATATTTTGAATTGCCACCCGACACCTGAATTTAGTGTTTTCTTTTACATAAATAAAGACATTTCCACTATAAATTGGAGCACAAAATGCCCTCCAATCTGTGTCCTGCACGATGCTGAAAGCAAACCTATGCCCTTGGTTATTCCCCTTTGATGTACCACAATGAATTTTTTTCTTGATCCACTGATCCCCCATCACATTGCCTAAGTAGACCATGGGTATCAAACATACGGCCCTTGGGACAGAACTGGCTCACCAAAGGGTCCAAGCTGGCCCACTAGATGACTTTGCACACCTTATATTGATGCACATGGGTAGGCTAAGAGGTGTATAAATGCACATGTAATGAACTGAGACTTACTGTTGAACTTGCACAGATTTTTTTAAGGATATCGCAGGCTGCTCATCATGTGTTTTATAAATGGATGTACATTTTCAACATGTACTTTTTTACACTAAAAGCAAAAAAAGCTTTTAAATATACTGCTCCTTTGTTCTGGAATAATCTACAGAAGGATCTGAAAGTGGCAGAGCTGATCACTGTGGGGGAATTCAAGTTGATTTAAAGGAGAAATTAGCTCTAATGTGATTGTTCCTGAATCATTTTAAAAATTGTACCCACATCATATTGTTTGTGACAGTTGTATATGTCTGTTTGCATTGTTGTAACTTGAAAAAAATGAAAATTGAAAGTTAATCTGATCCCTTATGTCTCCACTGCTCCTCTGCACATGGTGACACCCTGGATGAGAGCAGAGGACAGCTGGTGTTGAGCTGCAGCTGAGGGTGTCACTGCTGATCGCGGTGCTCGGCGCTGTCCACGGCCCGTGGTGCTGAAAAGCAACGGGACACAACAACCCACGGTGCTCTGTCGTGTCGCTGCAGGGCTGCAGTCTAATTACACATGGCTGTTAAATCCACCTTATGTGACCCACAGTTGTGACACATCAGGTGACACAGATTGGGAAATCGATTTGAACAAGTCTACCTACTGGGAGGTTTCTGCAGTCAACTGGGTTTAGGTCTGGTAATATGATCGGGATAAAGCCTACAGAGTGCCCGGTTGTGCCCGGGCCCGTTACGCAACAAGTCTGTGATCACACAACCGGATGAAGTCACGACAGCTGACAGGACCGACTCACACCGGAGATTTTTTTTTTATCACTTTACATCGTTTGATTACCATCCGGGCATTTTCTAATCCGGAAATACTCCACAGTGTGCTCCTGCTGCTTCATGCAAATGTACACAGTGGAGAAATAAAGCTGTTTCTGCAGCTAAAATAGACGGAACATGGCGGAGGCGGGCAGCACAGGAGGCGTCAGCGGCTCAGCTCCACCTGACGCCACCGACTCGCTCCCCGGTGAGGAATACGAGTGCAAGATATGCTACAACTACTTCGACCTGGACCGCCACACTCCCAAAGTGCTGGGCTGCTCCCACACCTTCTGCCAGGAGTGTCTGGAAGCTCTGCACTCCCGGGAGGGCGGAGGATGGAGGATCGGCTGCCCCGTGTGTCGCCACCGAACTCCGGTGCCGGAGTACCGGGTTCACAACCTCCCCGACAACCGCGCGTTGACTGAGTCGCTCCCGCTGAAAAAGCAGGAGCCTGCGGAGCCGTCAGACACAGATGTCCCGGTCATGTCCTCATCCTTGTCCCAGGAGAGCAACTGTGAGACTTGCAAACTAGTTGCGTTCGTGAGCGGCTGCGTGTGCGCCATCTTCTCCTTCCTGTCCGTGGTGGTGCTTTTATTTCTGGGCCTCATCTTTGTGCATAACTTCAATCACGCGACGTGGCCCGTGGGTCCCATCTGTCTGTTTGTTGCCAGTGTCCTCACCCTGTTTACGCTTATTCTCACATGGTTAATGTGCATGTTAAAGTACCGACCTGAAACTGAGGCAAGCAACTTGAGTTCCCTCACCTCTAATATAATGTGAGCCTCTGGCACCAGCTCACCCTGGTCAGTATCATAAAAGGGAAATTATTTATTTGAATGTGCTTGGACATCCTTACAGATGTCAATGTTTGTTACTATAAGTGACATGTTACATTCCAGTGGACAGACATCTCTATTTATGTGAAGGGAACTGTCCAAAATTCCCACTTTGACCAGTTAGGTCCCAAATAAAGTGAAAACAAATAAATCAGCTGATTTAATGGAATAACAGTGAGAATGTGAAAAGTTACACTTTAACATGAAACTGGTTATTTTGTTTACAAACATCAGAAGATATTATAAAATTTCCAAGTGAGAATTTATTGAGTTCCTTCTCATTGAGCCCGGTCTCATTCCAAAACCGTCAAAATCCAGCGCTTGGGCAGTGACTTGCAGTGTCAGAAACCATGGAAAAAGGCGTCGGGGGGAAACGCAGTGAGACAAGGACGAAAGTTAACAAACACCAACTTTCACCCGAGAGAGAGATGTTTGCGTCCTGTAAAATTCTAAAGCCAAACCCTGTTCTTTTTTCCTAAACCTAACCCATTTGTTGTTGAATGAAGAATGTTGTACCAAAATAGTGTGTTTATTTTGAAAGAGACTG
Source organism: Cephalopholis sonnerati (assembly GCA_019142605.1). Lineage (NCBI taxonomy): Eukaryota > Metazoa > Chordata > Actinopteri > Perciformes > Serranidae > Cephalopholis > Cephalopholis sonnerati. The sequence continues at coordinate 15,176,073 of JAGQAX010000010.1, read as the reverse complement.
TCTGTAAACATTCAATTTCCTGTGAAAACGGAAGTGTATTTTGAAAATAGACAATTCATGTAACAGGCAGAACTTGACACGGTGTCCTTGAACATCAACAACCTTTCACCTTTCAGATCGTATATGGACGTGGAAAGTCCATGAGCAATAAGTGATGAGGTCAGAGTGAGAATGTGTTGTCTCGTCACGTATTGATGTTTGGTGATTGGACTTTCCATGTCCACATACAACGTGAAAGGTACCCTGGGTGCGTTGGTTGTTGACGTTCTGGGACGCTGTGTGAAGTTCTGCCTGTTACATGCATTGTCTTCTTTCAAAGTAAACTTCCATTTTCAAAGGAAATGTAATGTTTACATACAGTCTCTTTCAAAATAAAAGCACTGTGTTGGTACAGCATTCTTCCTTCAACAACAAACGCACATGGTTGGGTTTAGGAAAAAAAGAACAGGGTTTAGTGTTGAAGTCAAATGAGCCAAAATCAAAATAAAAAATTCCATTGGATTTTTGTCAAGGGAACAAGGGCGATGCTAACTTCCGGGGTGCCGTGCGCAAAACATCATCCCTGCACAGGTGCATTCCACCTGCCCTGGGAAGTCTGAATTTCCGAGTTTCCAGTCGGAAGTCTTAACTGGAACGCCCTCTGAAGTAGCATTTCCGACTTGGAAAATCGGAAGAACCTCTTCAATTCCTACTTCAAAATCCAAGATGGCTGCTCCGTGCATCAACAGTAGTGAAAGCGGCTGTAATATATTGTTTTTTAGCACCTCTGTCTTATTTGTGTCTCTTTGAAACAGTCGTACACACAATACTGTTCATCTTCTATCTGTGGACGTGCTGCTACAGTGTTTCTATGCAGGAAATACAGCATGATGTGTATTTATGAATTGATATTGCTAATAGTAGCTAACCTGGCCTGAATGTCAACAACATTTTGCCTTTCCAAATGTCATTCCCAGCTCTGACCCCTGACCTTTGAGGTAAATGTAACACAGCATATTACTGCTTTTCTTACAGAATTCGCCTTTTGTATGCAACTTTATATTCTTCATTTTTACCCTCTTTAAAGGGAACGCACTTTTTGTTTGTTTGAGTCAAATGCAACTGTGATAGTGTGTACAGGCATGTCATGACAAATGCTCACACTGAAGGCTTCAAATCATTTAAAGAGCACTTTGATTTGTCTTGCTAATGGAAACATTAGCAGATACTGACTTGAATGATGGGAAAATTGCTTGTCACAGCACATCCTTCCCTTCTCTCCTCCCTCCCACACTTGTTTCCTGCGCTGAAATGACTTATATGACAGATTTCAGAAGGTGCTTGGAAGCTACTGTGCAGGGAGGCGTATATGTGTACTGTGTGTGTGCTATGTGACTGATGTATTATGATCCTCCTGTGCCTCCATCATTACTAAAAACACAACCTATTGTGCCAGTGACAGAACCTGCTTACCCCATAACCATCTCTGTGATTACACTGACTCCCCGTGGAGGACCAGGTCAGCAGGGGATCTCTGGGCCAATGACCCTGAGGGGACATGAGCCTTCACAAGATGAGAGAAATAACTTTGGGGTAGGGGGTCAAAATAAGTAGTGTTGTAAAGCAGTGAAACAATGGAAGTGCAGATGACCTCCCAGGGGTCTGAAATCATATGATGGGCTTAAGTTTGCTTTATATATACTGCGAGAACATAATAAACTCGCCCAGATCACTCTCAAATATCTCGGGTTACGGGGAAGTGTGCAATAAAATAATGGTTAATTTAATTTGTGTGGATTTGTTTAATATAAATCAGGACCCAAACACATTCTCTTCTCGCCCATCATTTCCTATGTTTAAGAACATTATACTGCGAGCAACCCTGCTGTCATTTTACTAGGTTTGGGTTATTAGATTAGTTATGATTCAAGAAGATGTCTCCATTTATTTCAGCTGAATCACAATAACACAGTGGGTGTTTATCTCCACTTAGTGTTGTTTTAAGAGGCGACACTGGTCCCAGGAGTTAAAATCCATCTCTTTCAGGTCTCTCAAAGGGACTCCTTCACTTGGTCATCCAGTCGGTGAGTAATGCCACTTAAATGCCACCATGACAAAAGCTTGGGAAAGAAAGGAGGGGTGGCAGGCTTCCACTGGGGAGCCGTAGGCAACACTATGTCTGGGGCAGAGGGCTTCATTTCACAGGGACTGCAGGGCTTAAAGTTAAAGATTACTTTGAAATCTGCAGCCCCTACTACCATCAGACTCTCCCGCTACAACCCACCCTCCCTCCCTTCAGCCGTCACTCCCTCTCCCGAAAAATAAAAAGCTGTCGCCACAGAGCAGGGGATGAGTTGGGAGCAGATCCTCTTTGATGACAGAGAAGGATCCTTTTGTTCCCTAATCCCTACAAAACCCCTTCCCCCCACTTTTCCCTATAAGTCCAACTGGACGTCAAGGGGCTTCATAATCAGCCAGGGGCTCAAAAGTTATTAGTTTAGTTGTTTTACGTTAAAAGATTGGAATGTAACAGACATACACCTCTTGTAAAAGCAAAGATGTTTCATTTAAGTCTTCTATTTTTGGTCTTTTTAGTGTGTGGAAGTCTTTTTGGCAGCTTAAAGTAAACACTCTAACAAGTCACGTGACACTTTTCATAGTTGAATCCTAAGTGAACAGCCGTGTACGCTGTCAAGAAATACAGGGTCATCCAGACAGACAGTTCCACTTTCCTCTCTTCCTGTGTCTTGCCCTTTAAGTGTCTGCAAAGTGCGTCCTCGTGTCATTATCAGATTGGACACACGAATTTCACAGAGGAGATGAAAGTGTTCCCTTTGCTTACAACATCTGCGCTCTTATGGTTTGTGTCCCATCAAGATGACCTCTAAGACATGGCCCGAGGAGAGTGATTATCACCACTCTGTCTGTACACTCTTGGACTCGTCATGTGATCACATGCTTGTGTGAATGCTGTGTGTTTATGAGAAGGAAAAGGCACAAACTTGTGTGTCTGTGTGCATGTATCTGTCAGAATATGTGTGCACAGACATAAGGCCTAACAAGCATGGAAACACTCCAGAGGCAAATGAGAAGGGATCAATGTCCAGGGTCAGAGTGTCAAACATGGCTTACCTTGCCATTTCACTTCCAATATGTTGCTTTGTGGATATCAGTGAAGACTTTCCTCTGTCTTGAACTTTGGGATCTTCTCTCTGTCAGGTTCAAACAAATGGCATTATGAAAGAGTGCAGTGCAAAGCTAAAATGAAAGAAAGACTCCCTCTGGTGCATAAAAGTGGGAATGCAGGAAAGGAAAAGCTAAACCACATGCCTGCTGTTTCAATTATAAAATTATAAATTCCATTTAAAAATCTCTTTTGCTTGTATGTTGCTTTTAAATTGCTGCATCCACGTGTCACTCTGTTTAGTAAAATGAACAGGTTTGATGATAAAGGCAAGACACTACAGGTACATGCTCTGGTCAATTTTGAGATTTTGACTAATTTGCCTCCATTGCAAGTCTTCTTTCAGACTGGTAGAAAGAAAATGTCCAAAAATACACATTAAAGTGTTTAATTTAGTTCAAATGTATGTCCTGGAAATGTATTTAAGAAAGTCCACATTTAAGGAAATAATGCATAGTTTGCACATTTAAACATAACATTTCTGAAAACAAATAATAAGAAAAATGAATTGCCAATGTAAGTAATCAAGTGTGGAAGTTTCATGATATCTGTTAGTTAAAGTTTCTACTCCTTTCACCTGTAGTGTTGTATTTTTTTTCTCTAAAATGTATGAATTTTACAATACATATTTGTAAAGGCAATTAAAATATTTTTTAAATATTTTTTTCTCATACATCAAAAATTTCCACTCTATTTGCACTTATACAAAATTTCCAGTAATATTCCCATTCATATTCTGAAGGTTTTTACAAAGGGCTTTGTTCATACATCATTCATAGCCTGACTTATAGAACATTTATCCCTAAAAACATGACAAATTTGACTCAAATTTGAATTTGACTCTAAATATGTCAACAAAATGAAACAAGATTTTTTTTTCTCCAATGTTCAGATTTTCAATCTTGATATGTATACATTATTTAACTAAATAATGCTTCTTTTGCATATTTTATCATATATTTTTTCATATACATACTTTTATGAGGAAGTGTAATAATGATATCTTTTAGTTAAAATGTTTACCCTTTTCACCTGTAGTGAAAATGTATGTCTAAATGTATGGAATTTTACAATACATATTTTTAAAGACAATTTTTTAAAATAATTTTTTCTCATACATCAAAAATTTCCACTCTAAAATTACAAAATTTCCAGTAATATTCCCATTCCATTCTGAGGGTTTTTACAAAGGGCTTTGTTCATACATCATTCATAGCCTGACTTATAGAACATTTATCCCTAAAACATGACAAATTTCATGTTTATATGGCTGCTGACAGTATTTTCTGTTTTATGGAGTGACATATCCAAAATTCCCTCTGTGGAAACCTTTGACTCTAAATATGTCAACAAAATGAAACAAGAATTTTTGAGCCTGTTTTTTCTCTCCAATGTTCAGATTTTCAATCTTGATATGCTCGATTATTTAACTAAATAATGCCTCATTTGCATATTTTATCATACATTTTTCACATACATCATTTTCTGAGGAAGTTTCATGATGATGTCTGTTGGTTAATGGTTTTACCCTACTCACTTGGGGTATCTGCGCCAAAAGTACAGTTACGGAAACAAAAAGGAATAAAGCTAATAGAATTTGTTTTTATCTGTCTGCTGCAGGTCCATGCATACACCCATATACATTTTATCATTTAAGTTAGTGGCCAAAACACAACAAACTACAGTGACACAAGGAATATTTTGGGGTTCATTATCTTGATCAAATGTACTGGGTAAGTAATAATGGGTGAGATAGTTTTAACACCCCTCATCAGCTACTTTTGGTAGCCCCTTCCTCTTGCACTGGTAAGTGAACCAGCAAACTATGCAGTCATTGCGTTCTGCCCAGTGACATCTTTTTTCAAATGACCACTGGTTACTGTCACGGGACCAGATGATCGATTTTCAACAGTAGCCGTATGACTGCTCAACACATTGTTGCAGACGGCTCTTCCAGGGATGGTGCTGGTCAGGTGACTGCAGTTTATGGAGAGAAACTGTTTTTCACAGTCTTTGTGTTTGGTTGTTTTTGTTTAGTGGGACTAAATTAAATCTTCACGGCTTTATCTGTCGTGGTTGAGATGATTTCAAGTAATCCTCCCTCAGTTTCCTCACTGGCAGTTCCTCCGCCTCCATCTATCTACTCCACACCCATCTCCCTCATCTGGATTGCTCTTTTCTCCCTCATCATCCTATACTGACATGTACAAATGAGAGGACTGGAAAAGAAACAAGGCCAGAGGGGACAAGCTGAGGGAGAAGTACAAAGAGCTGCGAGGCAAGGCCAAAAATAGTGGTGAGACAGACAGCTGGGAGGAAGGGAAACTTTCACCGCACTGTAACTCCAAACTTCACCAGAAAATTTTCCAGAAACAACTGACAGCAGAAGCTTCTTTCATCCCCTCAATATGTAACTCCTCTCAAAGATGAGCGATACGATCATCAACAGTTTGTCATTGTGGTAACATTATAAGGCATCTCTTTGTCTGTACTCTTCACTACAGCTGTCAATGGTGCACAAAAGCTAAAAGCAAAAAGCTACAATGTGAGTTACGGTTAAGTTTGTATTACTGAATAAAGACGACAAAATGTGCATTAGTACTTCCAGTTCATGATAACGTACTGCTGAATTTTCTTCACTTAAATCTTTAAAGGTTCAAAGTCTTAAAAAGCTACAATTACTGTGGTTTTGGGCCTAAATGAGAAACTGAACCTCATGACAACAAAATGAGTAAGTGCTTCCTATATGTTTTAAAGCAGTGGTTCCCGACTGGTCCAGCCACAGGGTCCAGATTTCTCCTTAGTCATTAGTTCAAGGTCCAAAGTTTAATACATTCAGCATCATGTATGCATTTGGCCATGTTATTGAGCTAGTTTAGTCTTTGTCAAGTAGCTAATGGTTAGTCACTCTCTCTACAGCAGGAAACGGCACTTCAAAATAAGAGCTCTATACTGAAAATGTACTGTACTTAAACATAAAGTGTTTGCGAGTCACTTGAGGTCCATTCAGAATGGACCTGAGACCCATTTGGACCGCGACCCACCAGTTGGGAACCACTTTTTTAAAATATGTCATCCCTTTTAAAAACTAGTAATTTTTTAGCGGTTATTCAGAGGCCTTTGAATGCCATCTTAATTAAAAGTATTTGGATAAGTAAACTATCTGACTGTATGTCTTGGATGAAGTTTGCTCTAAACTGGCTGTAGGTGATCTCTTATAGATTTATATATAGCATCCTCAGTTCCCGTTCTTTAAGAGTGCTGTTATAATTTTACCATTACAATCTTTGCTCTTTTTTTGCTGTAAAAACAGTGTCATATTGTTTTTATTGTGTGAAACACTTTGTGTTGCATTCTGTGTGTATGAAAAGTGCTATATAAATTAAGTTTTATTGAGTGATTGATTGAAAATATCATGCCAGAGAGCTTAAAAACATATTTGACGCTTGCTGATTGTGATTTTTGTAAAATAATATTGTCTGTAGTCTGTTGCACTGGGATGTTAAGTATGTAAATTTAAAAAATGTTTATTTGTCCCATTTTTATGACATCCTTGAGTGTCTTTTCATTTATCTTAAAGCACTGTGTAACTATTTCTACAAAAAGAATCACATCAATTAATACAAAATAAGTATGCAGGTAAAAATTTGGTCTGTAACTCTATCTCTAAACTTAAGTTAAATTCCCAGTCCCTTTTACTCGCCTGCTGTGGCTACACATTTTGACAAATAAATGCCTGTCTCAATTAGACGCCTGGTCTGGTTGCCAAGCAGTTCATTTTTTAAATAGAAGTTCTTCAGATGTATAAAAGCAGGTTGTTGGCTACCTCAAATTATGTGTCCTGAATTGCTCTGTAAGTTATTGATATTCCTTTAGTCTGTAACGGTCCTCAGATCAAAAGAATCAAAAAAGTTTTTCATAAAAATGAATCCAAGTTGTGAGTATTGTTTTAACAGGATAAAGTGGTGTTGTGTCAGTATGCTGGGTGATGTAACTCTCTCTCTGATGTGCTGTCTGTCAGAGCTAGATAAAATTAATGATTCATAACTGATAAATTATCTGAAGCCTAATTTTTAAACAAGTAATATTCATATTGGTTTACATAAACAATTTGATTGTATTTGTATTTGTATGTGTGAAAGTAATTAAAGGCCTGTCCCAAATATAGGCCTGTTGATTTCAGTGATCTAAACAAATAATAGCCTGGGCTATTAATTGAAGTTTTATGGTATTATACAGCTTTTAACCAGAACCAAGAGACGTGATCACATCACTCCAGTTTTAGCCTCTTTACCCTGGCTCCCAGTGTGTTTTAGAAGAGATTTTAAGATTTTACTGATTACTTTTAAGGCTCCTCATGGTCTCTCTACCTGCTATTTCCCTGACCTCTTAGTGCCGTACACGCCAGGACATGCTTTGAGGTCCTCAGGCAGATGTCTTCTGTCTGTTTGAGAGGCCCCGCTGAAAACTAAAGGGAACTGAATGTTTGCTGTCAGGGCCCCGAGGATCTGGAATGGTCTGCCCGAGGAAATCAGGTGATCTCTTTAAGTCCTTTCTTAAAACATATTTTTATCTGAGAGCCTTTCCTTATTTTACTTGCGTTCAAGTTCATTTAGACTGTCTTTTATTTCCTCTGTTTTAACACGCTTAAGTGTTTTTATCAGTTCTTTTAAAAGCTGTTGATGTCATGTCTTGTGTGGTTTAATTTCATGTAAAGCACCTTGTAGCTGTCTTGAAAAGCACTTTTGTGCAAACTGTTCTCTGACAAATGTTTGGACAGAAGCCAAACCTACAGGCTCCCCTTTCTTCAGTTATATTTATGAATGGCATGCCAGTCATAAAGATACTGCAGCTACTTTGCATCTGTTACAGGCAGCTCCTGCTCTGCATGCTACAACGCTGGTCACTAGTCATGTAGTCTCGTCCACAAATAGAGGAAAGTGGAGTTTCGGTGGTTTTGGTTTTACTCTAATAACACTTGTATGCTATGTTTCATACAGGAGAAGCGGGTGGGAGGATTGTTGGGGACTGTTCACAGAGACTGGAGTCTGCAGCCCCACACACACACATGAAACACACATAACTGTCTCACACATAGTGACATAGTTACCACATGTAATCAGGGCTCACTTTCAGTCTCCTCTTGTCTCGTGCGCACACTTGTGTGCTGTTTCTCGGTCTTCCGTGACAAAATTAAGTTCATACTCGATAATGTTGAAGTAATATTGAACGGCATTCAAACCTGGTCACGAAAACAGGTCGAACAAACCGGTAGCCCGAGTCTAACCCGGGTCATCGTGGCAGAAACTGACACTCCAGCCGGCGGTGAACTGTAGTAACCCCACTGACGTCCCCGCTGCTCCAAGCACGCGCCACCTCCAGCGCTCCAATCCCTGACTGAGAAATGTCCTGACGTCACACACTAGCTTCCGGGCTGGCAGCACTAGCCCGGCGATGCTTAGATTTACAATTTTACTGAATTTTATATCCGTTTTGTAACAGAGCGGCGGCTGTGCTTTATAACCAAACACACACTGTTAACAGCGTATATCAGTATAATGTCAGAGCTGTGGTTACAAGGATAAAAAGACTTGATCCAATCCCGCAGCGGCTCAGACGTTGCGGTTGAGAAAAGAGGTGAGAATGTATGGCTGTGTGAGCGCTTTGCAGATGTTGATGACTGTTAGCCGGCTAGCCGGTTTGTTTAGCAACGCGGCACATCGCCTCGAGTGTGCCGTTAATTTGCGTGCAATACGAGGCTTGTGTCGCCTTTTAATTCCTCACTGAATTTCAATAAATATGCTGATTTTAACTGCAGCAGCAGCGGGCTAGCAGCAGCTGCAGTGGTTAGCTCAGGTGCTACATGCTAGCTGCTAGCGCGTCTTTGAGCTGTCCGCTAGCTGCTAATCTTGATGCTGCTTTGCTAGCTTTGAATAGCTTCAGAGACGGACCCTGCGGGGTGAAATATGTCCTGCCATTAGCTGATTAAAATGAAAACAGTCTGCTTACACAGCTAGGCTTTGATTGTATCTTACATAGTAGCTAGAATTATGCACCGGTTATCATAACAGCAATGTGTCCTGATCTTATCACACGTTGGCAGAGGATATCTAAGATAAGGACACATCAAAACATCGACACCACACCGTATGGAAGGACAAATATAACATATTAATACAACAGTCCGAGCTAGAGAAGCATATACAGCCTGTGCTGACACATTTTCTGATTCACCTGCACATCATAAGATGGTGAAAGTGCGTGAAATGATCTCCAGATTGAAGTCATAACTCATCATCATCCTGTTGTCCTGATTCTCACCCAGACACTGGTTATTTGCATAAGCTATATTTAGTATCAAATTATATCTGGATAAAATCATTATTGATTGTTATGCTGAACTGAAAAACTGTATTAATCTGTGGTGTTTATCTCTAGTGTGAAGTATATTGGCAGAAAGCCCAGTTCTCTCCTTTGCTAAACACTTGAGTGCATACCAAACCCTTTACGCATCTGTTTGTATGTGTGTTTGAGTAGTACTGCTTTTGAAACAATATGCACATGTCAGTTTTGTATTCTGACAACCCTGCACAGATGAGCTGGCATTACAGTTATGGTGATACTCTCATCATGAAGTGCTGACTGTAAAGATGAATATGTGGTTAGTGATTAAAACGGTGTTATATTCTAATAACATTGTTCTCTAATGAGCTTTTTGTCACTTTTATCATCTGTGGTGTTGCTGCAATAGCTACAGGGTACAGGTGTGTGTACTTTATTCATAGGAAAGTACACAGTGACTCAACCGGTGTTGCAAGTGTTAAACAGACAGGGAGTGAGTTCTCAGCCTCCTGATGTGCCAGGGGCTGTGACTTCTTTGTGCGTCTGCTAGGCCCAATTACAGTATAATAATGCCGGTTGGTTTTGGTATGTGAGTTGCTGCAAAACTTGTGAAACGTGTCAACCGAGTCCACCTTCACCTGCAAGGCTTAGAGGGTTTATGCAACGTGTATTGAGATAAATGCTTGACAGTAAAGGCAGTTGCTGTTTGCATTCTCGTTTTACCTAGCAGCACTTCATAAAAATACAATTTTATAATAGATAAGGACAGATGTACCAGTGTGCTTACTTTGTATGGGGTTTCATCTGTGCCAGAATTATGCCACAATTGCACTGTCTACATCAACAGCTTCGAACTGCACTGCAGCTGTGACAAAGCTGTTTTGATAATCTGATTGTCTTTCTTTCAATTTCTCACCTGACAAAACATTTTTCTGAGTAGTAACAATATGTGTCATCCTCTCTGTCGTTTATCTGTGTTGTTCTGCTCGCCATCCTGATGTACAATACGATACAACATCATGTACTTCATTGTCCCCGTAGGGGAATTCGTCCTGGACTCAGTATTGCTGCCTTGCAATAATAGTCCAGGAGAAATGAAAAGCATACACCATAAAAAAGACATAAAAACACATATTACACATTACATTATAACTTATCAGCGACTCATGTATTGCACATAATACCAGCACACAACAGAGTACCATGAGCAAAACACAACACAACCCTTAAAGCATCAAGCGATATTATTTAAAATCTTAACTGGCATTGGCACAAATTGATTTTTCAGGAAATAAAAAAACAATTGAAGAAGGCAGAAAGCAGCAGCAACAGAGTCCAGGTCTCTTGCAGAGCAGCACCACCAGCAGATGTGTTGTTCTCCTTGTAATTTGACTGTTTAATGGTTGTCATGTGTTCTCCTTGTTGTTTGACTTTCCTTTTGTTTGAACTCATTACACTTTTTGTACAGTACAGTACAGTACAGTACAGTCTGGTGGAAGAAACCACAACTATGACTTTCAACAACACCGTCAAGTGCAGACAGACTGATATAGGGCCCTTACAGTGAAGGAATTTCCCCTGGGGTGATCAAGGGTGGCTCAACAGCGAGATGTGTGTTGTTACTGTCATTATTTGCTGTTTTTGCAAAGGACTTTATTTCTCCTGATTGTAGTGCTTTGTAAAGATCTTTATTGTAAGTCTGTTAGTAGGTATATTGTTGCTTTTTGAGTGACAAATATGACACATTTTAAAACAAATTGAATACTTGTTCATTGTGAACTGCAGAGAGGCGATGAGGTGCAATAAGGGGGGCAACATTTCTATGGAAGTATTGTTAGCACAAGGTAGAGAAGTTATTTGCTCTGGACTGGAAAAAAAAAGCAGCAGATGTGCAGTGTGTGCACCTTTTTGCACACCACTGGCATTTCATGCGGGACTCCCACGAAAAATAGAAAAAACACAAACATAGCCGTGGCGGTCATCTGTCATCCACTGCAGTTGACTTGTCAATAGCGCGGTATTGCAATATTGTGATTATCGCGTCAGCCCTAGAATGATAGAGCAGTGCGATATTCATCACAACACAGTCAGACGATACGTCAGGACAAGATGCAAATTGACAGTCAATTGTAAGGGACAGTGACGCATCGGGACATAACAACACAGTTGGACCACACATGATGACTGTCAAAGACAGGGAGGACTACACATGTTGTTGACATGCAAAACAAAACAGTGAAATTATAGGGAGTACAACAAGATGACAGAAGTACAGTGTAAAGTTGAACTGACGAATGTTTTGTCACGTGAGCAATTGACATGGACAGTGCACGTGTGACATAATTTTGGCCCAAATCGGACTCCATAACTTTGAAATGATTGTCTTTGACCTCTGAGGCTTAGAAGCCATGAGGAAGCTTTGAGCACTTGCACACCCGTCCGTGTACACACACTAACACATGCACACGCTGCTTTGAATTTATAAGGAACTCCACACAATGAGAGGCAATCATCTATTGTTGTGTGAAGACAAATTGGCCCCTGCAGTGTAATATTATACTGGCCAATGGCCATGTAATAGTGTCTCGGTCCTTTCTGGAGGACAAGATTGTGGTGCAGTGCAGGGGACAAGTATTAGATAGCCTAATTGGACACTCACTGAGGACACACTGAGATTAAGCTTCCGCCCACGTGTCTCTGTTTACTATTGAGGTGTAGCATGTTAGAGGCAAAGAATATTTGTTTTCCTAAGTAAGAACTTCCTTAACTGTTCTCGGAAGTGCCGCTGGACATGAAGTAAGGATTATTTAGGTTGGTTCCTGTAGCTTGTGTTTACATAGGGGCAGGTCCACATCAGCGGTCAGTGTTAGATTCTTCTCAGTGCTGTTATATTAGCTGGCCAGGTTATGGCAGTCTCCCTTGTGACCCCTGGACTTCTCGTTCCAAGCTGCAGAATGAGTCACTGCTGCTAGTTCTTGCATACTCTGGCTCAGTGGCTACAGGGCCACACTGCAAATTACACTCTGGCCCTGAGGATGCACTAGAATAGCTGAGCTCTGGGAGACAGTCGGATTTGATCCAGGGGTTTTTGTAGTACAGTCAAACGAGAGCTATAATATTGGATTTGCAAACATTATTATACCTCGTCGTGGTGTGAGGTGTATGAGTCACTTGTGGTGAGGCGCAGATAAGGTGTTTAATTCCTGAAAAAATAGCAGGAAATGTTTTCTTGGTAATGAAATGAAATGAAAACAGCAAAGGTTTACGTCTATCAACAAATTATTTCACAACTATTATGAAATCTTGATGATGTTAAGTGTTGTATTGTCTCTGTGAGGTTGGGGTCTGTGCAGCAGGGCCAGTGGATCTGGTGAAATAGATAGTGCTGACTGAGAGCCAGCCTAAGAATAGGCAGAGATGATCTGCAGGCAAGCAAGGATGCTTTCACCAGGAGGCAGAAGAGTTTCTGCATCTCGATAACTCCAAATGTGCTGATGCCTCTTTTATTCCAGACTACTAAAATTTCATGTTCTATCTCTGTGTCGCAGGTCTGGTTGTTTTGCTGCGCCAAAGAAGCACCGCCTGTAACCTTCAGCCGGAGCAGTGACAAACGCAGTGTATCATTGCTTGTCTGGCTTGGTTTATCTCCAGCACTGACTTCATCCTCAAAGATGAAGTTGAAGGAGGATTTGAACCCCCTGCTGCTGCAGGTGTTTCGCTCGGTGGTATGGGTCTACTCCGTCATCACCTTCATACCCTGGTACTTTTTCTCCGGAGCTGGCACCAACTTGGAACGGGCTCGCAGGATCAAGGCGCGCTCAGTTAGCGGACACCCAGCCGGGCCATACAGGGCCATCAACAGTCAAGAAAAGCTGGTGGCATGGCTGCACCCTGGGGTGGACACCCTGGACAAAATGTTTGAATATGCCGCAAGTCGGTTTCCGCAGAGAGACTGTCTGGGCACCAGAGAGGTGCTCAGTGAGGAGGATGAGCTCCAGCCGAACGGCAAGGTCTTCAAAAAGGTGAGAGTCACAGACCCGATACTCATGTGTTCTCAGAATATTTGTGTATCATTCTTTTAAATGTTCGGTTTGTTGTCAGCTTGGGTAGCCAAACACCAGATCGGACTGGTATACTGACCAGAAACCTTCACCTCTCCGGTCATCTCCGTCAGTCAGCTGCCACCTTATTTAGGTTTTTGTAGTAAGATGAAGAGGTATCTTATCGATACCGTCTTCATTTCAACTCTACAGCCATTCCTCTTCCACTACAGCGCTTTCAGAGTGAGCGACAGGAGTAAATGTGACACAGGACATCCTGCGAAGTTTAGCTCAAGGTAGGGTAAGTTCTTTTAATGGAGTGTAATCTGTAAGCCAGGGCAGAAACAACGTGATAGTCAGCTGACAAAACAAACAGCAATGACGGCCAACAGGGCAAAAACTATGGTAGCTTTCATAGTTGACAAATAATTGTCTGCATGGACAGGGACGTTCACAATATGATTTTATGTGAATGACAGTCATCAGTTCTCTTATCAATCTTCCTGGATTTGTTTGTGTTAGTATGAGCCATGTGGTTGTGGTGACGTGTATATGTTGCTGTCACCGCTCAAATTTAGCGCAGATCTGGCTGATCTGCTGGCTATGATACCCATTGGGGTGCGCAGACTCCACCTACTTGGAACACAGCAGATGTGCGCCGGTTTCATAGTGCTGCACTAACTCTGCCATGTGTCGTCTCATCACCCCAAAAAACGCATGAACTTTCTAGTAAACAAACCCAACGTGTGCCGCTCTTCCCCCCCTCCTGCCTCTACTGAATCTCCTTCATGTTGCCGGCCCCTATTCAACAGTGAAATGCACACAGCCAGCACAAGTTGGATTTAGTGCCATAAGCACAGGTTGCTGATGTAAGTTACTTTTCAATTTTCCATAACCTGTCATCATTACAAATGCCGGTTCGACCGGTTTAAGCTCGCACACCGGACCGGGCTGGCGAAACTGGAAATCGACACACCTCCATTGTCAGGAACTAGAACATAGTCAGTGGGTGGTACTGCTCATCACATGTAGGTTGAGAGCAGGGTAACTTTAGATGAATCTGTGGGATTACAGGAAGTTCACTTGTGTCTGTTGGGCTGACAGCGCAGTCTGCCACTGTGCACAGTGTGAGGGATGTGGGTGGAGGAGCAGCAGTGTTTCTCGTGCTTTGTCTCACAGCTGAGAGCCTCCTCATTAACACCTGCATGGCAGAAAAGGCCCTGTAGATGGCGCTGAATGACTGCCTATGGAGGATGGTGGTGTACCAGCAACAACATCAGACCTCTTTGAGATTCAGTGCTGGTGTTGCATATTACCTTTTTAAAGTATGATGCAGATAAACAGTGCTTATATCAGGGGTGTAAGGTCCTTTAAATCATGAAAGCGCTCTCTCTCCATATTATTATATTGACTAAAACTGCTCCAGAAAAGATGCTCTGAAGCTGTGTATTTGTACATACGTCAGTTCTCATGTTGTTTGGTGTTGTGTGGAAATAATCCCGAATATTCCAAAAACCTTTGCATGTTGTGTGCAGGTTATTCTAGGGAACTATAACTGGCTGTCGTACGAGGAAGCGTACGAGGCAGCAAAGTGTTTTGGTAGTGGTCTGGCAGCACTCGGCCAGAGGCCCCAACGCAACATCGCCATCTTCTGTGAGACCAGAGCGGAGTGGATCGTGGCAGCACAAGCCTGCTTTATGTACAACTTCCCACGTGAGTGACCGAAACATGTATGTTATTCAGACAATCATGGGTGTACTATGAAGCACTCGAGAGGACTGACACACTTGGCTGTATGTTAATTGACAGTTGTGACCCTGTACGCCACTCTCGGACCGACGGCCATCGCCCACGGCCTGAACGAGACCGAGGTCACGCATATCATCACAAGCAATA
The DNA here is from genome assembly GCA_019142605.1 of Cephalopholis sonnerati. NCBI lineage: Eukaryota > Metazoa > Chordata > Actinopteri > Perciformes > Serranidae > Cephalopholis > Cephalopholis sonnerati. The sequence continues at coordinate 15,160,632 of JAGQAX010000010.1, read as the reverse complement.
ACCTGCTGCAGAGCCGTCTCCAGGTACCTGTTTCTGTCTCTGTCATGTCGGCTGTGTTAAACAAGGCTGTGCAGGTTGTTTACGCTGTGTAACATCAGGGCTTGATAAGAGGCTCGGTTCTATTTGCATAATTACTTTTCTCCTCTTACTCACTCTTCTCCCTCCCTCCCTCCCTCTTACATCCTCCTCCATGTCCCAGGCCATACTGTGCGATGTGCCGAGGCTGCAGTATATCATCGTAGTTGACTGTAAACCCACAAGCTGGCCAAACATCCCCAGGGGCATCATGGTGTACAACATGGACGCTGTGAAGGAGATGGGATCCAAGCCTGAAAACAGTTAGTATTTGTGCAGTGTGATTAAAAAGGTTTTCTAATTTGGTCAGGGGAAATGGAAGTACAGTGATGGAGGCTTAATACAAAGCCAACACCCTGATGTGTAATTGCAGTAATGTGCTGTGCACGACGGAGTCAGCAAGAGGTCAGATCACCACTCGCCAACAATGCCATAATGACATTAGTCGGCATTTCAGGAAAATTAAAGGAAACAGAAATTATGTCTGTGGTACAACTATCACTTGAGCCATTTTTTATCATCTTCTTCTTATAGTGTTTGATAAAGAAAACACTGGAATATAAATGATTTGATACTGCAAATAGAACACTGTTTCTTTCACAGTCACATAGAAAACAAGAATTACAGTAATTTAAACCATGTTAATTTCATCAGGGATCAAGTTAAAAGAAATCATACATAATTATCATACTGAAAAGATATTGGATTATAGGATTGGCAGGAAATTAAGCTTTTTAATCATGAGGATTTGCTGCTTTTATTATTTTTGTGTCACTGCGTATACACTCAGCTTTGGCTTTTGGACGGTTGGTCAGGCACTAAAGAGCGGGATTTATACTTACCTATGACGTAGGCTCTGCGTCAAGGTAGACCCTACGCTGTACCCTACACTGCATGCACCTCCCCAGAAATGTAACTACATGTGGCAGTGAGGCAGACATCCTGTCTGTTTTTGTAAGCTGACACCATTTCCCTCAGTGGAAACAAAGCCTTTATTTACTTTAATTTCACTGATAAGAAACAATAACTTGTGAAGACAATAAAGCCTCCACAAAATAGCATTTTAAGTCTTGTGTGTGATTTATCCTGGCTTCATATGAGCAGAGGAAAAGTTCGCTAGCCGCTAGGCTAATGATACAATGTAAGATGCCATAGGCTTGTGCTAATAACATTAGCATGTTGTATTTGTTTGGAAAACGTGTTAAGTGTAAGACAGTTGTTTTGTCTGTGAAGCTTGTGAGTTGAAATGGAATCAAATTTTGTAACGTTACCTTTGTTAAATGCTGCTGTTGTCCCTGGCTTCATATGAGCAGAGGAAAAGTCCGCTAGCAGCTAGGCTAATTTATACAATGTAAAACTCCATAGGCTTGTGCTTGTGTTATTTTTCTGCCCTCACTGTAACACAGCGTAGTTATGAAGTGTTCATGCATTCAAGCATCTAATGTTGTCTGTAAGCTCCTGAAAAGCCTAAAAACTTCTGTGTTGTAATAGTATTTAACCTTGACCGTTATGTCAGACTGTGCTGTGTTGGGTCCTTAAATATGAGGGAATTGAGCCTGGAATGTCCCTGAAAAGGCCTTGAAATTTGATGTTTCAGAAGGTGTGGGAACTCTGTATGACTATTAATGTTTGTGTTGGTGTGTGATCCATTTCCTGTCTAACCATCAGCCCTCTGCTCTTCTGTCTCTGCAGTAGCAGTAGACCGCAGACAGCCAGAGCCCTTGGACATCGCGGTCATCATGTACACCAGCGGCTCCACAGGCATTCCCAAGGGTGTCATGATCTCCCATGGCAACATCATTGCTGGCATCACTGGCATGGCTGAGCGAATCCCTAACCTCAAGTATGCCAATATCAGACTGACTTTGTCTCCTCTTTTTCTTGTGTTCTGCAGGCAAATTTATTTTTCTTAAGATGGTGAAGACATGACCCGCCCTACTCCGCTTTACTCTGCCTCTGATTGGCTTATCCTGATGTTCTTTTTGGCCCTGGCCAACCTAACCAACGAAGGCAACGTGTACAGGCCAATCAGAGGGAGAGAAGGGAGAGTCGTGCCTTCACCATCCTAATAAAAGCAAATTAGCGTTCTGCAGCTCTCCAGATCTACCAAATACCAAAATATCATTCTCCTTCTCTCTGTGCTGCTTATGAAACACATGCACTGTCACATCTTTTCTCACATACTCAATTAACACCGCCTCATTATGTTCTTTCTGTGTATATTATGGAAATTAACCTGCTGTTATTTCTGTGCTGGCAGTGAAACAGACACCTATATTGGCTACCTGCCGTTGGCACACGTTTTAGAGCTCAGTGCTGAACTGGTGTGCATCTCGCACGGCTGTCGCATCGGCTACTCCTCCCCTCAGACTCTAGCCGACCAGGTCAGTGTATAGAAACGCACACACACACATACACACAACTTGTGGCCAACTTGTTTTTCTTGCAGTCGGTGTTATATGTCACATATATAAGATGTCGTCTGTACCTCCAGCTGAGATGGAGGGGATCATTCATGCATTTATTTAGTCCTTCTTAAAGGGGCAGTTCACCCCAAAATCAAAATACATATTTTTCATTTTGCCTGTAGTGCTGTTCATCAGTCTAGATTTTGTGAGTTGCCAAGTGTTGGAGATATCGGCCTTAGACCCCTGATCACACAGAAAGCGTTTTAGCAGCAGGAGGCGCCTTTTCGTATTGTTGTAATGAGAATGAAGCTTTTTGCTTCGCTGTTTTTGCGTTGCAACGGGCCTTGCGTCTCTGCACTCTAGGCGCCTGGCGTTTTTGCCGGAGCACTCTGAACTCAAGTTGAAAAACTTCAGCTCAGAGTGGAAAAAGCACCCCACGTCTTCTCTTTTTTTTGTCATCTTTTCACCCATTGTCCAATCAATGATTTGAGAGGCGGGACTTCTGTGGTGGTCACGACAACAAGTTTACAGTTGATAAACAAAGGAGGAAAAACTGGTGGTAGCAGCTGCTGAATATCAAGAGCTATACCCCCGACGATAGACAGCAGGTTGTCAAACTGCCCCTGGGTCATCCTAAAATATGCCTGGAAATGGCCATCATTGAGGAGAAGCTCCTGGACCAACTGGTGGTGATCCCCCCTCTTTTTTAGGGTCTCATGTACCTGCACAGATCTCTGTTTCCCTGTGCCCGACACACTATTTTCTGACAGCCTCTCACCCTCAAACACAGCCACAGCAAGCACCCTCTGCCTCAACATTTTAGGAGCTAGATACTAATTACTCAGGGGAGAAACGGTAGATGGAAAGGTTAATGTAAGGATGTGATGGGGTGGTTGCCTGGCAACAATAATAATGTGCAGCAAGCGTTTTCTTTTTTTTCTGGCATTCGATTTTAAAAAAGCTCTGTGTGGTCAGGGACCTGCCTACACTAGTAACAGTCAGTAGGTCACTGAGAGCTGATCGATTGTTTTGTTTCATGTTCACAGTCAACCAAGATAAAGAAGGGCAGCAAAGGCGATACCAGTGTGCTGAGACCTACTCTCATGGCTGCTGTACCAGTAAGTCTGTTTGTCCCTGCACAAACCCACCATTCCTGTTACACATAATATGGCCTCCAACTAACATCACTTATCATTTTACAGTCAGACATTACAGTAAAGTCAATAACAATCAATAGCCGCAGATTTAATGTCCTAATTATTAACTGAGGGCTTGGTGTGTGCAGGAGATCATGGATCGAATCTACAAGAATGTGATGACCAAAGTGGAGGAGATGAGCAAAGTCCAAAAGACGTTCTTTGTGCTGGCATACAACTACAAGATGGAGCAGATCTCCAGAGGCTACAGCACGCCTCTCTGTGACAGGTAAAACACATATTATATTCCCGTATACATGAACTGAGACGTTTGCCTCTCTTGTGATACATGAGCAAACATTCCCCTCTGTTAGTACATGGCTAATCATAACCTAGCGTGAATTCTTAACGCTGAGTCAAAAGGTGTAGGGAATTATTCCCCAGCTTATGTGAATCATTGCATAATATTGATTCTGATACTGTGTTTGCTCAGGGCATTCTTTAGTTAAAGTCAATATCCGGATGCTTTGTAGAATAACTGTAATAGTCTAAATGGCTTTCTCAGTCTTTGTTGGAGCCACTCATCATCTCCACGCTGTGTGTTTTTGTGCTCTGTACCTTGTCCCCCACAGTCTGGTGTTCAAACGGGTACGTGCACTCTTGGGAGGGAACACGCGGGTGCTGCTTTCTGGCGGAGCTCCACTCTCAGCTGCCACACAGCGCTTCATGAACATCTGCCTGTGCTGCCCTGTGGGGCAGGGCTACGGCCTGACGGAGACCTGCGGAGCTGGCACCATCAGCGAGAGTAAGAGAGTGGAATTTTCATGTGAAACGGCGGTTCTCTCCGCCCTTTGGGAAATTAAAGGAATACTTTACTCCCCAGAACCATTTGCATATCAGTTACTCATCCTTTATTGTGTTGAATTCATTAAGAAAATTTTGTTTTCGTGCGTGCCCCTGGTGAACATCCACTTACAAACTCTCACACAACTCGTGCAGTTTAATCCAAGTCTCATTTATCCAGTCGTACGCTCAGTGCTTCCCAAACAAACAGCCCTTTGCCGGGGAACTGAAATTAAAGTGAAATTTATCTCAGCTCTCTTTGAAGCCAGACTGCATTTACAAAAACAGTAATTTTATTTTGCTCAACACAGGAGCTGCTGATCCTCCACTGACTCCATCAGTTAGTTTGTTTGTGTTATTGTGTGACTTTGGTGTTTTAAAGGTGTAGTTCAGACACAACAACACAAACAAACTAACGATGGAGGCAGTGGTAGACCAGCAACTCCTGTGTTAAGCAAGATAAAATTACTGGTTTTGTTAATGGAGTCTGGCTTTGAAGAGATCGTAGATAAGTTTCACTTTCAGGGTGCTTTCACAGCTGCCCTGTTTGGTTCAGTTCAATCAAACTCAAGTTTGTTTGCCCCCTAAGTGCAGTTTATTTGGGCAGGTGTGAACACAACAATTGCACTGGGGTGCGCACCATAACAACCAGACCGAGACCTTCTTGTTTAGGTTGAACTCTGGTGCGGTTCGTTTGTGGTGAGAACGTGTTCCGACCTGGATCTGAACCAACTGCAGTCACATGACACATTGTTTGGGTTAAACATGAGCATGTTACAGTTCTGGAGGATTATTAATGTGCGCCTCCTCCTGTACTGCCTTAATATGCACATTCAGCACATCCAATGCATCAAGACATTGTTTTCTAGTTGGAGCCGCGCCTTGTTTTCAAACTGTATGCTTTGACTCAAATGAACAATGACAGCAATATAGTCCACAATGAGCAGCGCTAAAATCAACCTGTGTAGTTGTCCCTCCATTGTGACATTAGAAAGTGTCACATTTATCTTGCAAGTGTACTCTTCTTCAACGTTTTGTTTATTTCCTGGATTTTTCCCACATGGAAATTCTGACCAATCAAGAGCAGCTTTGTCACACAAGGAATTTTATCTGGTCCGCTTGTAAATGCTGCCGTGAGAACATGGAAAAATTAGTCCCTGATTCGGACCAAAGCATGACAACTCTAGGTCTGAAAGCACCCTAAGTTATGTTCCCTGTATGAAAGGTCTGTCTCTTTGGGACGTTCTGAGCATACAACTGGATAAATGACACTTGGACTATACTGAGTGAGATATGTGAGAGTTTGTAAACAGATGTTTTCATGTAGTTTTTCTGTTGGTAAATGTGCCCCCCTATGACTTCAATTCATCAAGAATTTTCTCAGCTTTTGGATTCTTTATTCACCCTGGAGGTATGCGAGAAAAACAAAGGATGAATAATTTATATACAGATGGTCATTTGGGGGGGGGTGAAGTATTCCTTTAAGAGACGAGCACATTAAAAACATAGAGAACTTGATTTGTAGTTATTCCCTACATTTACCAAGAGTCTTTGCTTTTTCCAGTTTGGGACTACAGCACAGGACGGGTTGGCGCTCCACTGGTCTGCTCAGAGATCACACTGAAGGACTGGGAGGAGGGTGAGTCAAATACCGATAACCCAACTTTTAAAGAAGCCAACAAATGCATTGATATTCTAATCAGGTTTGTGCTCCTCCAGGTGGTTACTACAGCACAGACAAGCCCAACCCACGAGGGGAAATTTTGATCGGCGGTCCCAATGTGACGATGGGTTACTACAAGAACGAAACAAAGAACCGCGAGGACTTCTTTGTGGACGAGAGCGGCCAGCGGTGGTTCTGCACCGGAGACATTGGAGAGTTTGAACCTGATGGATGCCTTAAGATCATCGGTATGAACTCCACAAACTAGTGCAAGTGTGTGTGTGGTGGAAGTGTTTAATCTGTTAGGATAGTGATGTTTGTTCTCTTTCAACAGACCGTAAGAAGGACCTGGTGAAACTGCAGGCAGGCGAGTATGTCTCTCTAGGAAAAGTGGAGGCTATTTTGAAGAACTGCCCACTCATAGACAACATCTGTGCCTATGCCAACAGGTAAGATCCTGCACACACACTCTCTCTGAATCTGTTTTTGTTTTTGACTTTTCCAGACTTTTGACTTCAGGCTCCTATTTTTAACTGCAGCCTCACTGAGCCGGTTTCTTTTCTGATTTTCTGTCTCATTTTCTTTCAGTTTCTCTCCCTCATGGTGAGAAAGCTAAACTTGTGTTCTTTCTTCTGTACTTATTTTTCAGTGACCAATCGTATGTGATCAGCTTCGTGGTGCCGAACCACAAGCAGTTAATGGCTGTGGCGGAGCAGTTGCAGGTGACGGGCACATGGGAGGAGATGTGCAACAACCCCCTGTTGGAGAAGGAGGTCCTCCGCATCCTTACTGAGGCTGCTCTCTCAGGTAGGTGGAAAAAACTGTCTCTCTTGTTCACTTAGGGTGCTTTCATACTTGCCCTTTTGGTTTGGTTCAATCGAACTCAAGTTCGTTTGCTCCATAAGTGCCCCGCCCAAAATATATAATTAAATAAGTCGACTAACGGCCCTAAATGACGACTGTTGGTCGACTAGGAAAATTCTACTACTACTTCCAGTAAATATCAAACTATAAAACATGTATTTTCTGAATAAAATGTAAACAACGCAGGAAGATAGCAACTACTCACTCATCTTTCAAGTGTCTCCAGTCTGATCTAGAGCACACAGCTGATAGGTACAGTGGTTTGTTTACGTGATGTAGCGCAAGTGCATATTTAACAGATTCAGTGTGGACAGAGTGACGTTACATGCTGTTAGGTCACGGTGTTAGACCTGTATGTTCTCAGAGAATATTGCTTACATATGACATGATGATCAGACTTATTTAAATATCTTGAAAGTCAATGAATTTCCTGGTCAAACACTGGTTTTTACCGGATAACAGAAACCCTGGTATGTGCTCAGACAAAATGTCCCATTAACGCCTTCTTCTCGTGGGCGGTGCTCTCTGTCATGACTTCACAGTTCAGATTGGGTGTTACAGTGTCTCCCTTGTGCCAGACTTGCGCCAGTGTTACACTGTATGTGTCACTCTGACTTGTGATTCTGCTCTCTCCCCCAACCAGCGAAAATGGAACGATTTGAGATCCCCAAGAAGATCCGCCTGAGCGCCGAGCCCTGGACACCAGAGACCGGCTTGGTCACTGACGCATTCAAACTAAAACGCAAGGAGCTCAAAACACACTACCAGGAAGACATTGAGAGGATGTACGGTGGGAAATAACCCACACAAACACACTCCAAACAACAAGTAAATACTTGCACACATACATAAGGAGCTCAGAAGCCACTACCAGGAGTACTCGGAGTTATACTTTAGATACAGTTACCAAACACACACACACTATTACAGGAACATAAGGCGACTCATGCACCTCGTCCTCGGCTTTGATCAAATGAGGAAAAAACTCTTGTATCCAGCGTATTGCTCTCTGTCAACACCAAAAGGCAGAGGTCCCTCACAGACAACTGAGCCAGCCGGACGTGCGAGGTGCGACACACTCCCCATTCCCCTTTGATGGATTCAGCCCTTTGAGTTGCTATGACAACCGAGGCAGCACATGAAATAGGACGTCCGCATGACTCGAAGTGAAACAAATGTCAGGCTAGACGTATATCTGGATCAATGTCAGCGCGCTCTGTTTGTTGCTTCTCTTCCTCTCCCCCCCCTCGTGATCTCTGGAGCCTTCCACCAGTTCAGCATGGTCGTGGACTTGAAGTGCAGATACCTGGCAGAGAGACGGGGTAGCATGAGCGTGATAGAGGGATCCCTCCTGGGCTTTAAGTAACATTCAGGTTGGAATCTATGCAGGGATCTCATGATTATTTTTTACATGTCGCTGTGTTTCCTTCATGTTCGGTTTGTCAGCTTTGAAACCCACTTCATGAGCTTTTTTTTATGTGTGTGTGAGGAGTCGGTGTTGCAAAGCCATGAGAGATTGAGCATTAAGATGTTTTAATACTTTTTTCTTATTGTCATTTTATGGATGTAATATTCTGAGGGTTTGTATTTCTTTATCCTCCTGTTTTTTATTGCCAATTTGTTTACGCTACTTGTATTTTAATGGGCTGTGTTTACGAGCTTTTTTTTTTTTTTTTGGTCTTTTTCTCCCGTGTTCCAAAGTTAGTACATTTGAGTGTGTGTTTGTTTACCGACTTGACTAGTAGAAGCGATCCAGTTCCTTCTGCTCTCAGCCTTTGCAGCAGGATCAAACATCAATCGTAAAGGCATCCACTGGGACCTTTTTCATTCCTGCTCTTTGCCCCAAGCTTCATTTTTCCCATCTCTTATTAGCCCCTGGATGCCTCCCAACCTGTCCTATTATTTTTATTTTATTGGTTCATTGCATAGAAATAGAATGAGAGTTAAAGGGACATTCTCATTTAAATCAACATGGATGGTCAGCGGCTATTTTTGTGTGTACTGTTGCCAGTGCAACCGCTGCAGCGGGCTTACTAACTTAATAACAAACCAACTTGCAGGCAAGTCTCAAATTTAAGCCCCGTTTCCACCAAACATTTTCGGTATGATCCCTTTGGAACCAAAAGTAACCCTTCAGACATGGTACCTAGACCCTAGTGTTTCCACCGCAAACAGTACTCTTTAATGTGGGCGGGGTTGCTGTCACTCACTGTATGTCCTCCTTTATCAGTCTGCACATCGTTTATCGTCCACAGAAGGACGTTGCACGCCAACATTTTCAGAACAAATTGGAACAGGCTGCAGTGAGAGTCTCTCTCCATGGGATATTTAAAAATAGCAGGTTTGTGCATTTAGTCCTTCTAAGGCAAGCTCAGGGGTTTAGTGTTGCTGGAGCCCACAGGAACTACGCTCCACGACACTTTTTTTTTCTCCGAGTGGGAATTGGGATGTACACAGGACACATAACCCAGTCGAATCTAATATTGGTTTTTAAACGCTCGAAGATCCACTCATTACTAAAAGTATATGTCATATAAAAACTAAAGTAAAAGGTCAGAGTTGTCACATTGATATTTAAGGTGTGCCGATTGATTCACGTCGTCAACTCATACATTGAGTAACATTACAAGTAAACGCTCCACCTTAAAAGTTGCCGGCAGTCGGCCCAGTGAATTATTTTTCTGAGTCTACAGCTGCGGCAAGAAGCAGCAAAACATACTAATAAAACTCTCCACAGTATGAACAGTGGTTACGTGAGCCTCAAAACCAGACACAACTCAGCCCTGAGCAGAGTGACCGTCCTCTACTGACCAATCAACAGACTGCATTGTTCACAGCTCCACCTTTTAGTACCAGATCTGTGTGCTAGGTACCCCAACAGAGGGGGGACCAAAAATGGGGACAGTATGAAATGGTTCTATTGGTGCCATCCACAACTTCTCACGGTGGAAACGGAAAAAAAGCCCACCGTACTGAACTTTACCGTACCGAACTTCTTGGTGGAAACGGGGTTTTACTGAGGTGAAGTTTGCCATCATGACCAAATGAGAAGGAGAGCAGTGTTGTCGAATATGCAACCTGCTACTTTTAAAATATGACTGTATTTCCCTTTTTCTTCTGTTGCCAATGATGACATGACATACTGTAGCTGCCTCCGAAGAATGAGTGGGACAGTTTAAAGTCAGAGAGACAGCAGGGAAAAACAGTGTGTATGGCCAGCATATTTTCACATCTAACTCTGTGAATTAAGGGTTTATTTCAAATCGGCTATCATCTGATGATGATTAACCCCTCCAATATTTCAGGGTGCTCCAGTGTAGCAAGCAGACATCTGGGCCAGGACTTCCCTCTTCAGTGCACCGGTCATCTTAGATAATTTCTCTACACAAATCCTGTCATGTGAATGCAGATATCTGTTTATAGTTAAAGCTAATTCGTCGTCAGCCAGTAGCCAATTGCTGTTCAGAATGATTTGTTAACACTTACTCGGACTATGAACGGAGAGCAGAACACTTTGATATTAAAATCTTGTCTGGTTCTGCGCACATATGCAGATATCTGTTCATAGTGATTGGTTGAATGTTAATCAAAGTAGTTTGGGGAAGATTTATTTTGCTTCAGTCAAGTTCTAATGAAGTGTTTTCTTCTTGTGAAGTCTTACTTCAGTGAAAGAAAGAAACTTCGATTGGTGTGCAGTTGTATTTTTCCGTTTTATTAGAACAACAGGCGTAAGAATAGGCCAAAAGGGAGCTCTCAAACTTGACTGTGACACACTTTACGGCCGATGTGTGTCATCACCGTTACAACTACCAACAATTGCCACTTACATTGGAACCAGTCAAACGACCACAGCGAGCACTTGAATGTCCTCTCTATTCATTCTATTTCTATGGTACACTGACACACTGTAACCCTGCCACTTCTGCCACGTATTCCTCCAGTCATGACCAATGCACCGTATGGATGTCTCCAAGGGAACTTAAGCAGCGTAGAAAAACAGTTACATTAGTTAGCCTCTCAGCGGTTGCTCTCCCAGTTACTTTTTGGCGCAACTGTACATGCTATCCTCTCTGGCCATAGATCTAGCTAATGTTACTTTTGTCTCTTTTTTTTTTTTTTTACTGATAAATATAAAGTACAAAATGAATGTGCAATATTTATACACAAATTTTAAACTTAAGTATGTAGGAAGGCGAAAAATGCACTTACAGCAGCCCCTCCGTAGTGTATGAATGTTTAGGCCTGTTAACTCATACTAGGACACAACCATAGGAATACATAAGAGGACGGTAGAGAGACACTGATAGGGAAGTGTAGATGTAGCCCATTTGAACATACTGTACTAAACGATATAACACTCTTTAGTAAGACTGTAAAGAGATAAATTTTATATTTGGCTTTGTAGAAACCGCATGATAAAGTGTGCAACTGTACCAAAATCACTTGAATATACTGTATATTGTAGAGAGCAACGAGAGGATGGCGCTCCAGTCTGAAGTAATACACTCCTTATTTAATTGTGAGTATATAGCATAAACTCAGCAGACCTCATAGAGTGCAGATAGCAGTTCTGTATCTTCAAATCGGTTTATGTTTTTTGACACTGTATGTGCAATGTATATAAAAAGGGGATTCTGTCGACTGCCATTTGTTTGAACTCATGTACATTAATAGGCTTTCAGATAGGTGGCGGTATTCTCTGAGCGGCGTCAGTTCGAGTGGCACCCTCGCTTCAGGCTTTCTTCTCTTTAGGTTTACAGGCAGGAGGTTAACTAGTGCTTAGTCAGTGGTCCTTTGTAAGGTGACATCTCTCCCACAGCTGCCCTCTTGGAATGCTTCGCTTGTACCGAAGGCATTTAGCGTTAATAAAGGTACAGTCAGGTACTCTAACTTCTTCTCTTATCAGATCTCTACTAAAGGGTTATTTTAGCATGTACAAACAGACAGCAATATCATGACTTGGTGAGGCCGTTCCTCCTTTTCTGTTCTCTTCTTTTTCTTGTTTTTAAACGACGGTTCTCGCTGCTGACACTTCAGTGGAAAGTCAGTAGCTTACTGTGCTGTTTGCTGCTTTCCCTCTGCCTGGCTAGAGGCGGCTAGTTGCCTTCCGACACACATAAGCTGTCTTCAGGGGTCTTAAGAATGTGAAGCACTCCCCCACGTTTCGTTGATAACACACAGCGCCGTGTCCTGCTACGTCCATTTGAACTAACGGCAAGGCAAAGGCAGTGGGCGGTGCAAAGACCACTCCTGTTTTTCTTTTCTTTTTTTTTGTTTTGTTTCACTTGCATTTGTAAATAAATAACCTATACAGGTTTTAGCGTGGAGGGGATCAATAATTCATTCAAACTACCAATAATTGTACAGATGTAAAGTCTCCTGTTAACATATTTAATAATCTTTGTTACTGACCAGTTTTTGGGGGTCTCCTCCTTGTTTTGTGTGGTTAAGTGGCCCTGCCAGCCGGGCTATTGCAAGTGTCTCCTACCTTATTTATTTGTGATTTGGCCTTGAAAATTATGTAATGAAATAAAGAAGTTTGTGTTGTAATCGCCGGTGGTCTTTGTGTGTTATTTAGAGGCGTGTGTTCGACACCTGAACGCAATCTGCGAGGCACAACGTGTGACTGATGCGATCAGCGGCTTGATTAGAATCATCCTGAAACCAGAGTTTCTATGGCAACGAAGGCCAGTGTGTGTCTGTGCTATGTGTGTTTGAGTGAATGTGGTTTGTGAAAGACGTGTGTGGTGTGCGCACGCAAACAGAACATGCAGTCCTGGGAGTCAACCTTCAATCAGAGCTAGTAAACAAAGGATTTTTTTTTCTCCTTTTCAGACACTCATAGACTATAATTTTCACATCATGCTGACCTTGGCGTCAGAGCCGTGAAATCACTCGATATATTAAGAGAAGAAGCTCGGCTCGCTGATCCTGCCATGTATACCTGCTGCCGTATGCATCTCAATGAGCCATGAGTCCAGCATTAAAGCACAGTGTCTGTTTTAGGGTCAAGATGATGAATTAATCTTGGATCTCAGGTTCTGATCTTCCAACAGAACGGCCTGACACTAACGATTATTTTCAATATTGATTCATCAGACAATAATCATCCCAATTAATCAATTGTTGGGTCTATAAAATATCACTAAGTAGTGAAAATGCCTGTTACAGTGTCCAACAGCCCAATTTGTCGCACTGAAATTGCATGTTTTGTCCAAGAGGCAACCTCCAAGGCTGAAAAATGAAGCCAGTGCTAAAGAGCCAAAAACTGCCACGAGGCCGGCTCCAAAAGCAAGTCAATCCCCACAGACCCTCATGTTCAACTGCCCAACTTTACTTTATAACTCACCTTTTTAGTTCTTATCAAGGCTTAAAGTGACAGGCTGTCTGCCAGGCATCAACACGCAACACATTCTCACTCCGACCTCGTCACATATCGACGTTTGGTCATGGACTTTCCACGTCCAGACACGATGTGAAAGGTACCCCAGATGTGTTGGTTGTTGACGTTCTGGGACGCCGTGTCAACTTCAAGTTTGTTCCTCCAACAATGAACGCATGTGGTTGGGTTCAGGGAAAAAAAAGGGTTTGGCATTATAATCTAACAGGATGCAAACACTGCTCTCCCAGTTGAAGGCTGGTGTTTATTGGACCCATCCACCCTACTCGGACATTTGCTTTCATTTGCTAACTTTCATTCTTGTCCCTCCATGTTTCCCCCCGATGCTGCCGAACACCATTAATCAGCCGTGAATCATGCCGACACTTAAGGATGTCTTTTTCCATCAGTGTCTGACACCGCATGTCACTGCCCAAGTGCCGGATTTCAATGACTTCAGAGTGAGACCTGGTTGCCACAGTCTGTGAGTCAGATCCACCCTTTGCTTCTCCACAGCTCCACCCTCTCATCCACATATGGTCACTTCTGGCGCCAAAAATCCAAGATGGCAACAGCCGAAATGCCAAACAAGCTTCAAAACTGAAGTCCACAAGCTATGATGGCTGTGTCCATTACTTTTATATTGTCTATGGTTTTGTTACCAAGGTCCAAAACCCCCCAAACCCAAATGTATTCAGTTTAATCTCACAGTTTGACTAATAAAACCAGCAAATACTCAAATTTGAGAAGACTGAATGAGAGAATTCTTGGTCATTTATCTTTGAAAATGACAAACAATAATCAGTGGCGTAAGGTAGTTACAAAGGGCCCATGAGCACGCTATTGTGCACATATTGTCTCGTCACATGATCAAACAGAGGCTCAACACTGGACAACATCAACATAAATATTACCCAGCAATCATAATTGCATCTGTATAAGACAAAAAATCCCAATGACAACTAGAAATGATTTGTTTATTTCCAGTCTATGTAGAATAAGCATATCATTTTGTTACAGATGCCACTGACTATTTTATATTAAAATAAACAAAACACACTATTTTTAAGTACAGTGAATTTCTGGCACAGAGCTTTTATTTTGAAGTGATGTTTCCTGCTGTAGAGTGAGTGACTAATGGACAGCTACTTAACAGGGACATCAAACTAGCTCAATGACATGGCCAAACACAAGTATGACACTGAATATATTAAACTGTGTGGACCTTGAACTGATGACTAAGGACAAATCTGGACCCTGTGGCTGGACCAGTTGGGAATCACTGGTTTATAGAGAAGCCTATGTGTAATGTTTCAACATCTTATTAGTTGAGAGTGAACAATTCAACTGTCTCTTTTTGTCTGTAGATGTTTATCTATAGAATATATGTGACAGTTAACTACATATTCTCAGAATAATGTGGTCGAACTTCAAACTGTTCACGTAACTCATGCTGCACAGGCTGTCTGAATAGTTCAAGGACTGTCACATAAACTACGGTATAGATAATCTGTTAAACATCTACAGAATAAAGTGAAGCAGTTGACTTGTTGAATCTCGACCAATAAACCACTGTGTGCTATATAAAGATACAGTGGAGTAATGGCACCCTGAGCAGAGAATGAAGTCACGCTCCCTCTGAGTGTGTTGTAATCAGAACTGGCTGCATGTGCATGTGAGTCCATATGAGTCCATGTGTGTGTATCCCACTGGCTAGCTAATTGTTGCTGCTCTGCACTGTGTCCAGACTCAGCTGCAACCTCCAGGGCTGACGACTGAAGCCAATGCGAAGTGCCAAAAACTGCAATTCATCGACTGGCCACTTGAGGCTGGCTCCAAAACAGAGCAAATCCCCAGAGACTCCCATGTTAAAATGCCAACTTTACAGCTAAAATAAACATGTTTACAGCCTGGTACAAAAATGGTTTTGATCTTTATGGCTTATTTCATCATTTATGACAACTTTAAGGTTTTCTTTTTTTTTTTTTTAATAACAATCCCGTTCAAATGTTTTTAAGGCTTAAAGTCCTACATAATTGGGCGTGGCCACTTTGACTGACTATGGCTGTCAGCTAGACCTCACTGCACGCCACTCAACTTGACCTCCTTGCGCTTACTGCTGTTAATGCTGACCCATCCTCACCTCCACATTAACCCTTTGAAACCTGGAGTGATGTCACTTTCTTGTACTACTTTCAGACGCCTTTCACAAGTATTTAAACCTTTGAACTTTCAGCTACTTTCTCTCAAAAAAAATGGGAATAAAGTCACAAAAAAAAGAAAAACGCTCGGGAAAACCTTATTTTATAATTACTATTATTACATTTTAAAATTATATTACAGAATTATTAGAATTTTGAGCACTCTTGCAGGCCTTTTTTTTTGTTTAACTTTTTTTAACTAAAGTTTTTGTTTTTAATTTTCTGTTTTTATTAATTTCTTGCTAATTTTTGGGTCATTTCTGCCAGTGTTTTAAAAAGAAATTGAGTCAGTTTGCTCAGGTATCAAAGGGTTAACATCACTAGCCTTGTCAGCACTGTTGGCATTGTTAGCAGCTAGCTGCTAGCTGCCTTCATGTTGAGAGCTCTGAATCATAGATACGCGCTGAATGTTGTATAGACTGTAGGTGCTTTGATGGACTACACGTTTCAGCTGTAATTGTTTCCGCTCTGATTAACTTGATCTGTTGTGTCAATATCTGCTTCACAGCGTTCAGGTTTGAGGCTATAAAATGTTTGATTAAACAATTTGTACACAATAATTTAAATGCAATATATACAAATTGTAGGCTACAAGTTAAACTGTGAGCTAATACATTCTGCTCCTGGGCTTTCAATACACATTACAGAGAGTATTAAGCTCCTACATAATGCAGTGAAATCAAAGCTTAGTACTGAACCTTTAATGTATCAGAGACAGAAAACATTTATCGGCAAGAACAAACCTCTCACGTTAAAGCAATCTGAAAGAACAAAGGTGGTTTAAACCCTACAATAT
Source organism: Cephalopholis sonnerati (assembly GCA_019142605.1). Taxonomy (NCBI): domain Eukaryota; kingdom Metazoa; phylum Chordata; class Actinopteri; order Perciformes; family Serranidae; genus Cephalopholis; species Cephalopholis sonnerati. The sequence continues at coordinate 15,144,267 of JAGQAX010000010.1, read as the reverse complement.
GGTTCTGTCCGTGCGTCTTTTGCATTTCGTTTTAAAACAGTATCTGTAAGACCAGAGAGAGACAAGCCATCCCTCTAACCCCTCCTCTCCTCTCCATTCCCTCCATCCAACCCTATGGGACCGGAGAGTGCGTCAGAGGCATAATGCTCCCTTCATTAGCCCACTGATTCTGACGCAGACACATACACACAGTGTGTCTCCACCACAAAGATAACAACAACAGCACCACCACCGCCAAGGAGCCCGAAACTGTGAAGGACATCTTATCCATATTGTGTGAATGTGGTTTGTGTTTGTCTTTGTCTTTTCTTTGATTGTCTTCTCTTGTGCTCTCTGACACTTTATTCCAACTTTTTTTTTTTTTCTCTCTCCTACTCTCTCACTCCCTTGTCTCCCTCGCGCGCCTTGCCTGCTCCCTCTTCCTGTCGACTTATATGACTCAGAAGTGCGCAAAAAAAACTTTTATCTGTGTTTGAGCTTGATGCGCGCACTCACCAGCGTGAGCCAATAAGCCATATTGGAGTGTACCCAAGGATGAGCGGAGCTGAACCGGAGCTGCCTCATAACTCTGGAGAGGTGGGTGGTAGCTGGAGAAAACTGAGAATAATTACATGTGAGGCTGAGAGATGGTGGTAGAGCGAGGGCTGGGACTGAGATATGACACTGGACAGTTAAAGTTATATGCAAGACACACTCAGGTGCAGCAGGGGTGTGAAGTGTGAGTGTTTAAGGGAGGATAGGAAAAGGTGAGCAATTCTTTCTGCTGCCCTTTTGTGTGCAAAGTAGCTCCCTAAAATGTCTTTGTCATGTTTTTTTTCTCCATTAACCCTTTTAACCTCATGAGCAGGCCCTTCATTAAAAACTCAAAGTGTGATAAAGCACTGCTCAGGCACACAGAATTAAAACTCAAATCTATATTCGAAGGCATCCAAAGATACCAAAACATGTTGAAAAAAGGCCAAAAAGACTTTTTCTTTTGATGTACTAAGCAGCAATTAGGCACTGGAACAAGGAGATACAAGAAAACATGTTTGATCAGACTATGAAGCTGCTCAGGGGGCATCTAAGGAGAGCCACAGCACCTAATTGGAAAGTTAGTGGATGTGACGCTCTACTTTTTTGGTTCCCCGTCTTGTGTGCACTCCTGCTGATTTTGTTTTTGGTCCTTAAGTGTCAAGCCGACCTTTGGCTGCTGCGCTCGGCAACGCCAGCAGCACCACGCCAGGCACACGCCCCTGCTTAGTTGGGTCATCATGATACGAAGGCCAAAGTGGAGGTGGGAGAGAGGCCTGGCAATGAGCTTTGGAAGAGAGAAAGTGGAGGGAGGGAGGGAGGGGTAGAGGGGTGATGGAGAGGCAGAGGGAGAGGCAACCAATACGTCTGGGCGATGACTCACCGATGCTGGGTATTTATAGCATCAGGAGGGAGGGAGGGAGGTGCGGGGGTGGAGGAGCGAAGGGGCAAGCGGTTTGGGAGGCGGCCAGGACGGCATCATCACACCGCCGACAGGGAGTGGTGGAAGGAGAGACAGAGACCGCAGAGATGAAGCACAGGAGAAGAAAAAAAGAGGGGGGGAGAGGAGGGAAAGGGGGGAAGAGAGGGATGGTGGGAGGGACGAAGCAGAGGAGGAGGTTGGAAAACAGGCAGGAGAGGAGGGTGGGTGAACGAGACATAATGGAAAGATGAGAGGATGAACTGTGAAAGAAAAGGAGGGGAGACCAAAATAGAACAGCATTGGCATGACAAAGAGCATATTTAAAAAGAATCTCACACAAAAATAAACAATCTTGTTGGGCGCGCCACACTGCAGGGACAACGGCACAGAAGAACTGTGGGTTTATTGATAACAAATCTACAGTGTCTCTATCTGGGCTGTTATGTGACCAATATCACACATCTGCAGAAACACACACATCCCCTGCAGCATCACATTTAGACACTGGTGAGATGGAGTCATGCAGAGGAGGACAGAAGAAGTGGCAGATTTTAATGAACATAAAAATGACCACGGTTGCCTAGACGCTGTAGATCTCAAGTTACACTGCAGCCAATTAGGGAGACAAAGAGACGAAAAACCCAATTAGAGGCAAAAGGACTACTTGGAGCTTTACAACATGAATGTAATAATGATCATTTGTATCATTCTTGCTGCAAATATGTGCATTATTACTGGTACGCTCACTTACTCATCCCGCTCTCTTTTCATTGTCAAGATTTCCTCATCAAAAAACACATCCTGCCTCTGCCTCTGACGACGTCAGCCAGTGCGTCACGCTGCATCCCTCACCATAGACACTAACATAATCCGTGCACGTGTGCTCACATACACATGCACAGTGGGGGGAAAAAGCACAGTGTCGCTTTGCTGAAAAGGGATGAGTCAGAACACCAAGGTGAACACTCGCAGCCCTTATACATGCAGAGTAAAAGAAAAAAAAGTAGTGAGGTGGAGGGTAGTAATAATGAGAAAAATGGAGGGTGACAGGTTAGTGGGAGGCAGAGCGGAAAACAGGAGCTGAAACTGGAGATAAGTTTGGGAACAGTGTGACAAATTGGGGAATGTTTGCTGACACGACGAGAGCAAAGACTGAAATAGTGACTTTAATGTGCAGAAGTAGGGATGTAAGAATGAGCTCAGGAGTGGAACTTCATTAGAAACTGCAAAGCCTAACGAACCTTGGTGCCTTAAGGGTTAAAGGGACAGTTCACTCCCCAATCAAAATGTATTTTTTTCCTGGTACTTGTAGTGCTATTTATTAGTCTATTAGTTTTGGTGTGAGTTGCTGAGTGTTGGAGATATCAGCCGTAGAGATGTCTGCCCTTTCTTAAATATAATGCAACCACATGGCACTCAGCTTGTGGTGCTCAAGAGCGCCAAAACATACATTTTACATACATACATGAACAAAAAAAACACATTAAAAAAACTCAATAGCAGTGTCTCTTTGCAGAAATCATGATGCAGTTACTCAAGATAATCCACAGACCTTGTTGTGAGCAGTTTCATGTAGGAACTATTTTCTTTCTACCAAACTACACCCACTTATTGTATCACCATGCAGAAGGAAGTCTGCATCTACTGCTAGCTCACCTAGCACCACTGAGCTAGCTAACATTACAGCTGAGGAGGACGTCATTAAAGAAGTATTTCACTGCTGGCAAAGTCTTTTCACATAACTAGGCTGTGTGTGCAATAGAAAGATGCAAATACTTTTGAAACTGGTGCTACATGACCAGAGGAAACAGAGGAAAAGGGCCGTGGCACTTGCTTTTACTCGAGAGGCAGAAAACCTACAACTACCAGAATGCCCTGCCCCACACCTGAGCAATAAACGCTCCCATTGGTGGGTGTTGTAATGCCAGCTTGTCCATTTTTCCACAGGAAACAACAGACCTTGTTCTTAGCAGTTTCATGTAGGAACTATTTTCTTTCTGTGGAACTAAAGCCACCAACTGTATCACCACGCTGAAGGAAGTGTGCATCTACTCATGAACAAGAGGCTCTTGCTTGTTAGAGTGTGAGATATAAACATCAAGGGGGTACTTTGCCAATTTTGAATCAGCTTTGTATCATAACAGTGTGGGCAGTATGTGTAAATGAACGTAGTAAAATTCCCTCCATCTTACCAGAGCTCAGCTCTTCCTGCTCCTCTCCTCGTCTCTGGCTCCTGGGCTGTTGCTTCAGCTGCAGATTGTACTTCAGTATTTTCATACGCCTGCCACCACAGACACAAAGAGTATAGCAGCTCACATCAAATGGTAAAACTAAGCAGTGCTGATCAAATATAAACCAATATTCTGTAACTATATTGCCTACTTTGCACCTAAAATGTCTTCAGGAATGTATAGTAGTGCACTGTTTGGCTGTAATATGAGAGTTAGTGACCATGAAGTGGGCGCAATACTGTTTCCTGTGTTGTTGCCTGTGTTGCTTCTTCTGTTGTTTCTTGACAAAACTGAGATCAAACAGTGAAACTAGTCCGTGCTGATCAAATATAAACCAATATATATAATGCATTACCTATTTATAAGCTAAAATGTTTTCAGAAACTGTAATTCAAGATTGTTACCTGCTAGCTGCCATTTTGTGTCCTGTGGAAAAACAGCCAAGCTTGCATTACGTCAGCAACCAATGGGAGCGTTTATTGGTCTGGTGTGGCACACTGCATTCTGGTAGTTGTAGGTTTTCTATCCCTTGAGTAAAAGCCAGTGTCACAGCACTCTCTTTCTCTGTTTCCTCTCATCGTGTAGCACCAGTTTCAAAAGTGTTTGTGTCTTTCTGCTGCATAGACAGCCTAGTTCTATGACAAGACTTTCCAGAAGACTTTTCCAGCAGTGAAAAGCTTCTTTAATGACACTCTCCTCAGCTGTAATGTTATCTTGCTCAGTGGTGCTAGTGAGGTGGGTGTGATTAGTTGTCAGATGCAGGGGAGAGGTGAAGGGGGGATGGCTCGTGAGAGTAGTACCAGGTGAGTTGATTGTCACAGCTGCTGCTGGTTTGTTCTGATTACATCTCTCCTTTTTCATGCAGTAGTGTGCTGGCCCTCAGATGACTGTGGCTCAGACCACAGAGAAGGACACTGCCCGAGTTTTTGGTTTAAAACTGAATGGACTGGGAGATGTGTTGGTGGAGCTGGACAGCCATAGGCACATGTTGAGGACTGATTTTGTTGTTGTGTGCTGGGCAGTAGTGAATAAAAGTATTGCATTTAGACTAAGGATGAATCTGTGTGTCTGTGCTGGGGAGCTCACAGGAGCAGCAAGATGGCTACAGTGAGCTAGCGGTGATACGGTTAATGGGTACAGTTTGGTAGAAAGAAAATAGTTCCTACATGAAACTGCTCACAACAAGGTCTGTGGATTATCTTGAGTAACCGGGTCATGATTTCTGGACAGAGACATTGCTGTTGAGTTTTTCAACTGTATTTTTTGGCACTTTGAGCACCACAAGCTAAGTGCCATCTAGTTCCAGTATGTGGTGAGGTAAATAAGTATTCAACACAGTCTCCCTTGCAGTATGTTATAGATCGTTGTCCTGCTGGCAGGTCCATCTGCGTCTCATCCTCATCATCCTGGTGGGTGGCAACAGATTCTTCTCAAGAATTTCCTGCTACAGGGTTCCATTTATCTTCGCTGTGATCATTTGGATTTGCTGGTACCATGAGAAGAGAAACGGTTTCATATTATAGTGCTTCAACTTCTGAAGTTTACCTTAGATATGGTATTTTTAGGGACATATGCAGAGACATTTCTCCTCCAATTATGATGCATCGTATTGTTGCTTAAAACGTTGATTTTTTAAATTCTCCCAGTCATCAACAAAGTTCTCCAAATGCTGTGTGACAAACTTCAAACAAGCTTTTCAGCAGTGTAATACAGCACGCCATGTTTAGAGCCAAAATATCCAAAAATATATACCTATAAAAAAGTGAGAAGAGTTCATTTATACTGCGGAGTTACAAGAAGTCTCTTTTGTGCTGAGAGTCAGTCGAGGAGATCGATACCACTCTAAAAAATAAGAGTGGTATCAACCTTTTAATTTGATTCTCAGCAGACAGTGAATACATTGTGTCCCAAATGTCAAACTTTTCCGTTAGATGAAATCAAAACCTGCCCATTAGCAGAAGGTGCTGAACTCAGTCTCATTAATACAGAGATGTTTAGCCCACGTCTCGCAGGTTTCCTGCTGCATTCCTGTAGCATTACGTGGACGTGTGCCCTTTTCAAAAAGGCTAACCTTGTATCGAATCTCCACCTTCATTCCTTTCATACACTCCTTCAGTCTTCCTCTCTCCTCCCTATGTTGCTCGAGACAGCACACTTCTACCCTTACTTCTGCTCCTCTGTCCTAATGGCTCAGACAACATATCGCAGCCCTAATCACCCCCATCTCTGTTCCTGGCTCAAACCTCCTGCCTTCTGAAGACAAGGACCACGCTTTAACCACAGTAATTGGCGCAAGGGGAGAGATGAGCCGGATGGATACAACAGAGGAGAAAAGTAATGAATGCAAGCCACCGCAGAAAATGTCTAGCCTGAGAAAGGAAGCGGCTAATGGAGGAGAGGAGGACACCAAACCTGTGGGAAGAGATGATGGTGGGAGCAGATGAAAGGCTGTGAGGCAGCGTCACCATGGAGACGTCGGTTGAAAAGAAGGTGAGCCATGACAACGGGCGTGCCATTCTCTCCCCACCTCATGACGGGGTGATGGGTGGGGGGGTGAAGAGGTGAGGAGGAGGAGGATGAAAACAAACAAAGGAGGAGGGGGAGGACGAACACATGTGGCCCTGACGCCTTTCTCGCTCTGTCACAGTGATCATTGCATCTTTTTTTTTTACACCTCTTGATGTAACAGCATCATGTTTGATTGTTATGCCATTCGAGAAGAAATCAAGGGTTGAAACGATGAAGCCTTTGCAGCTCCTTAACCTCGACTGGTTGAGTCATAGGTGCTTGCGAGGATAAAGTATAAAAGCAGGAATCTGAACCCACTCAGACGATCAGAAAGATGCAGCTTGTTTGTGCATTTGTATCCTTGTTGTTGGCTCTCAGTGAGCACACACGCACGTGAACATATGGGAGCGTGCTTTTGTTCCACTGTGACGCACACAAGCCGTTGAGCTGATATCATTCTCTCCCCGCTGCTTTGATTGACATGTGGATAAACAGCAGCAGTGTCCCAATTGCCTGCTGTGGGTTTGGAGACTAAAGAAGGAGGAGGAGGAGGAGGAGGAGGGAGGCACTGAGGATGGTGGCAAACATTAACAATGGTGATACAATGGCAATTCATGTCATCAGTGCTTTGCCAACAAATGATGTGGTATTTTATAGCAATAAAGCTCGTTTGAAGAGGAAGAGAGAATTAAAGTAATGCGAGCCAGGAAACAAAGCCAGCGAGAGACTGAGATTGGCACTAAGGACTGTTAATCTAATTAGTCTGATTTCCCCTTATTCCTGCGTTATTCTCTTCAGCAAATAGAGAGAAGGAGAGAAAGAGATAGAGAAATGTTTCCTGTGTTTTTAATGTCTCAAGTAACTGTGTGGGTCTGCATGGAACGATGCACACAGACAGAACATCAAGCCCCGGAGAGGAATCACAGATTCAGACAGTGAATCTTCCACCACCGGGAACCTGCTGGGATTTGAGTTTAAAAACCTCTGATCCATCACTCAGAATCCTCATTGTGCCCAGGGGGCCGATATAACTTACACAACAACAAATTAAAAAAACAACAACACGCAGACAGATGGAAATTCAGATATGCTAAGATTCCTCACAGCGATGCATACATGAAATACCTTTTAGTGGCATCAGTATAATTCTGTTGTATTCATCCACATATAAATCTTGTTGTTGTTACAGAATACATTACATTTGTACATTATATATATATATATCAGCATTTCTAATGACTGGTATGTGAGCTGACTTTGTCATTTTGAGGTGGAGAAGATGGTGGATGGCCTGACAGTTAGGTGAAACACCTGCTAAGCTGCAGACCACTACAGTCACTGTCCAAGAACAACAAACAACAAAAAAGGATGTGTTTTAGCAACGTGGTCTCACTCTGAAGTTGTTGAAAACCTGCGCTTGGGCAATGACTTGCAGCCCCCCAGATGTCCCTCTTTCCAGCAAAGCCTTCCAGCTCCTCCTGGGGGACCCCAAGGCGTTCTCAGGTCAGACAAGATATGTAACCCCTCCAGCATGTTCTAGGTCTGCCTCCTACCAGTAGGACATGCCCGGAACACGTCCAGGAGGATCCTGATCAGATGCCCAAACCACCTCAACTGACCCCTTTCGATACGAAGGAGCAGCGGCTCTACTCCAAGCTCCCTCCAGATGTCCGAGTTCCTCACCCTATCTCTAAGGCTGAGCCCAGACACCCTGCTGTATAATAATGTGCATATATAACATATCCACGATTAACCGAAATGCGCAATGCCAACATTTTTTTGATGACCAGGTTGCAGCTTGCTGATGCTCTCCTCTGACGCACACTTTGTCACATGACCAAACCCTAGTGACATCGACACAGGCCATCTTCTCACATGGGCCACAAACATGAGGCAGGACACCTGACGCCTCGGACACCCTTTCTTCACCACCCTCCCCTCGGGCACCCCATCACATGCACGAACAGGCTGTGGAACTCCAGAGAATATAACCCCCCTCCCCTTAGTATTTATTATACATCTTAAACATATAGATATAATGTGATGAGCTTATGTTAGTGTGTGTTGGTGCATGTGCACATAACTGGATTGCTCCAGCAAAGTTTCGTTGTATAACACACAGTGACAATAAAGGATCTCTATGACTCAGTGTGAACTCAATGCTAAAAAGACACAGCTTTAGGTACCTGTTTGTTTCCATTTCAGGCTACTTTATACTCCTCTACATTTCAGAGGGAAAATGTTGTACTTTTGACTCCATAATTTTTATTTAAAGGCTCTAGTTACTTTATAGATTAAGATTTTACACTCACTCACACTAAATAACTTGCTTTTTTCCTGACTGATCCATAGCTTAGACACAGGCAGAGGTAAGTTTGAAGACATACCATCCCCCTTAAACGAATGTCTGTTTGTTGTGGTGCATGATCACTTCGTCACACACATCGCAGCAACCATATGACAAGTTATTTTTAGCTTAAAGAAAAACTCAACCATTCTGACTCAGACTCATAAAATACAGTAAGTACGTGTGTGCCTGTGCTTCAGTGTGCTCCTGGCTGTAAAGGGACACAACCCGCATATAAGAGGGCTCTTGAGCCGAACAAATATTCTCTTAATCTTTCCAAGAAGTCAGACATCTTCATCAGTCAGTGGCCACAGAATGACCTGAACAATCAAATTCATCTCCAGATAGCTTTTGTGCACTTGTTCATTTTCAGTGAAACTGATAGCAGACAATGAGCATATTCTATTATCCATCTCTTAACGGGCGAACACGAGAATGTAACCTTTAAATGATGGATGCTGCAGCGTGCTGCTGGCTGACATGACCACCCCGTCCCTCAGGGTGGAGGCTGTTTCTGAATGGAGACGTGTGATGTCAGAGGAGTGATGCTGTGGGATTATACAACACATCTTACAAACAACACCACGTCTCTCCTTCTCTTTCTCTATCAGTCTGTTGATCTGTGATTCAGTTTTTTCCTCCCTCTTTTTTGTGCACGTACACACACACACACACACACACGCACAGAGCGGAACTTAAACAAGCCAGCACTCACATCAGCAGCCAGGCAGATGGATGTGTCTTTTAACGTCAGGAGGCTCTCTGCAGGCAGCTGATGGCACAGTCAACTTAAAAAGCACCTCCAACGTCGTCGTCTCTGTTTGATGACACAGCGTGTGCTCGGCACAGACGTTGTGGGAATTTTTTTTTCTCTCTTTTACCAGTTTAATGGAGGTGAAAGGATTACAACGTGGAATAAATAAAGAGCACGATGGATGCAATTATGTGCAACGAAAATAGGTGGGGGGGTGGCAAGGGGCAGTCTGAGCACGTCTGAAATGGAAAAGCACTTATGCGTGTGGGGTGTCAGAGGGCATTGAGTGCCATAGTTAGAATCACTTAAGATGGTATGAGGGAGACTTGAGATGCTGCAGGAGCATTAAATCATCCTAATGTATTAGACTGGCCTTTGGTTGGCTTGGAGGGAGACACCAACAAAGAATGAAGCATTAAAAGTGTGAAACAAGAGTGCTGGATCGTGAATATTGAATTACATTTAAATATATTAAAAGTTGCTGTATGCCACATTCAGAACATCAGTAGCATCCTGAGGAAAGACAGAAGTCATGCTAACTGTGTGTATGTTGTACTCCGAACTTCTCTGTTTTTTGTTCTGGCAGCCGGTCTCCCTGTGTCAGCGTGGGTTTTCTCCGGGTACTCCTTTTTTCCCCACAGTCCAAAGACATGCAGGTTAATTAGTGACTCTAAATTGTCCGTAGGTGTGAATGTGAGTGTGAATGGTTGTCTGTCTCTATGTGTCAGCCCTGTGATAGTCTGGTGACCTGTCCAGGGTGTTCCCTGGTCTCACTCAGTGTCAGCTGGGATAGGCTCCAGCTTCCCCGCGACCCCTAACAAGATAAGATAAGGATAAGGCTAACTTGTCTCACTGTGTTTCCCCCTGACGCTGCTGAGTGCCATTAAAGTGTAACAACGAACAGTTGAATGTAATGATGACGTTAAAGGACGTCTTTCTTCATCAGTGTCTGACACTCCAAGTCATCGCTCAAGCGCCTGATTTTGATGAGTTCTCAGTGAGACCCAGTCTTACAAAACAAGGTATTTAATTTTTCCAAGGGAAATAAGTCCAAAATCATGAGGCAGTTTGTGATGTTTACCCTTGTTTTGCTTCTCTACAGAGACATTAAAATAGTGTCTAAATGTGAGTGAGTCAGTGATGAGCTGTATTTTGTTTACAACACCTTTAAAGTGCCCCTTAAAATGAAACACATGATGGTGATGATGATGCCATGTTTTGATGGTCACCACAGATGTTCACAGTGAAAGTAGCACTTCACTTGATCAGAAAGCCTTTTGATCTCACCATGAACTCTGTCACCGCCCACCCGTGACCTTTTATCGGCAGGTGCGTGCTGTGGCCCCTCTTTATCTTGTCAACCTGCGGAATGCCGGAGCTCTGGCCCCCCAGCCGTCAGCAGGGAGTTTATCACCGTCTCTGTCAGAGGAGAGAAAGAGAGGCAGGGAGAGAAGGGGGAGGCGGCTGAACTGCGACAGCAACTCCGCGGTGGTTTTAGCCTGTGAGTCATCGCTAGAGGGTTTAACTCTTTGCGCGCCGTGGAGAGGGTGGCAGTGATGGCAACACTGCATGTTGTTTAACACCAACATGAGGAAAAGTGCTTTTTCTGTGTCCGTGTGAGAAGGAATGTGTGACAGGATGTGTTTTTATGATGATTAAGTCTCATAAAATTAGTGCCTGGATGTTGATGTTTACATAAACTAGAGAGAAATATTTCTTTATTGTCCTTCTGATTTAAGATCTGTTTTTAAAAATAACCTTAAAAGTGCTCACTTTATAAATCTTGATGAATAAGTACTTACATAAACATATGATATGGGCAGAAGTCATCAGCTCCCAGACTCTCTCCATTCAACATCTTCCTCAGAGCTGTGCAACAGACAGCAGAGGACTATTTTTAATGCAGCCAGCTTTTTAGTATGCCATATCATAAACCTGAATCATTTATATGGATTTTTTAGGACCGGCCATTGCGTGTGTTGTGTGATGACGCGGTGGTCAGGTGTTGCCTCATATATCGAGGGGAGCTGTCCAAGTGCTGAAAACAGAAGAGATCAGCACCGCTCCTGAGGAGATGCCATACACCTTCACTGCTGTCTGAGCTTTATAGCCAAAGGTAAGACACATATTTATTTATGTTTTCATTGTTTTTCTACTCCAAATGGATGTCGGTCTAAATTAGATTGCAGTATATTGTTGTTGTTTCATTCGCTCCTCGCAGATCACGACATTTTATGTTAGATGGTGATGAAACGCATCCTCAACAACCGAGGGTTACAACGCGTTGTTGCTATAGTGAATTAATGAGGATTTTTAATGAAGGTTTGTGCCTGTTAACGGGGAATCGGATGTTAAGGTTGCCAATAACAACGCGGGGAATGACTCATCCGGTGATGTGAATGTATCTCCTCACGCACAGCATCGTCTCATTCAATTTGCGGAGCGTAACTCCCTGACAGACACACAAATACCGGATAAAAACACTCGCGCACGCTTTTGCGCGTCGCTTTCCAGTAAGTTTTTGGGCGAAATGATAAGAAATAGAAGAATCCACGTTGATTTTGGTGCATTTTGTTTTCCAGTTGCTTCACTCATGTTGTGCTGTCTTGGTTTTGCAGGTAATAAATTGCCTATAATGCTGCATTTCCACCACAAGTTGCCCGCGGGGGGAGCCGTGGTCCTGCTCGCCTTCCTCCTCCATGGATGCGCCGTGCAGGCTGCGTCTCTCCCCCGCCACTACAGGCTCCGAGGCGGGGAGAGTGAGGGGCAGCCGGCTGCCTACCCACCCAGCTCCGACATGATCAAAGCCCTGGAGTACATTGAGAACCTGAAGCAGCGGAACGGGGGCCGACCCGAACCCGTGGATTATGACGAAGTGGACAAGTTCAGGGTGCTGCTTCAGCTCGCCTCGCAGCAGGACGAGAGCCCCGGGGACCGTCAGCCTGCCCCCGGCATGCAGAGGCAGGACATTACCGCTGAGCAGCTGATGAAAGCCCTGCTCAAGTCTCTCCAGGATCGGGCCGGGAAGGAGGCGAAGCTCAGCCCCGTCTCGGCGCCCAGGAACGACCGCCGCACGCACAGGCACCGCACCAAAGAAACTGAAGTCCCCGAGAGCGCGCCGGCAGACTACGGTAATTTCCCCAGACCCCACAAGAAATACCCGCTCATGTTTGAGGACGAGGAGAACACAGACGCTTCCAAGCGGGCCACAGAGGACCTGGACGAGCAGTACACACCCCAGAGCCTCGCCAATTTACGCTCCATCTTTGAAGAGCTGGGGAGGATGCCCACCATCGCCGGCCAGAAGAGAGACGTGTTCGGGGACGATGACGATGAGGAAGAGGACGGGTTCAGTCTGAGGAGCCAGGCCTACGAGGATGTGGCCGGAGGTGAGGAGTGGGTCCCCGTGGAGGAGAGGGAGGAGACGGAGGAGATGGTGAACGGGAGCCACGAAGAGATGGACAGGGCGCTCGGTGAGCAGGAGGAGGCAGAGAGGGAGGAGATGCAACGCCGGGCGAACCAGAACCAAGAGGAGGCAGATGATGACACCAAGCTGGTAGATTACTACCTGTTGAAGGTGCTGGAGATGAGCGACCAGACGCAGAAGAGGGACAAGACCGGGGAGCAGAGGAAGAGGCTGATCCGTCCCTCCATCGTGGACCCCCGGACTGTAAAGGAGCTGCTCCAGCTCTCCCTGAAGCTCCACGTCCCTCCACAGGACCTTATCGATATGCTGCTCACAGAGGAGCTCAGGAAGCTCCACCGTGAACCCCAGACGTCAACTCGCTACACCACCGGCACCACCCCAAAGATCAGGTACTACAGCCGCAGACTGCCGCTGAAGAGCAAGCCCGCCACCACTCCTGATGACATGGACAGAGAGGACTTTTTAGACATCATCGGCGTGGAGACGATCAGCAACGAGTACCCCGTGGTGCAGAGACCCATGAAGACCTCTCCCTCCTCGGACAGAATCCCAGTGGCGTCCAACCCTGTTGCAAATTCAGGCCCAGTTAAAATCCCTCCTCCCTCCGGGCGCAGGGAGAACCTCTTTTTATCCGAGCTCAACAAGATGCCCCTGAAACGTCAGGCTGATGTCGCAGATGATGAAGATGATGACGGCGACGTGGAGGACGAGGTGACCACCTACCTGGCGGCCAAAATCCTCACAGAGTACCCCAACACCATCACCAAGCGGGACACCCAGGCGCAGCTGAAGGGACAGTTCCCCTACGAGCTGTACGAGCGCGTCATGAAGGACTACTTGGGGCAAGCTGACGCTGAAAAGAGGCCAATGGCCAAGAGGGAAACCGAGGTGGCCACAGAGGAGAAAGTTGAGCCCACAGAGATGCAGGGGAAAGAGGAGATCACGGCCAAGACCTCGGCTCCACAGACCGTGAACGAAGAGGAGGAGAAGGAGCACCGTGAGAAAACAGCGGCTGCGATGTAGCCTGGCGCGCTGCAAGACGCACGAAATTATGAATATAGTATTTATACTGTCTCAAAAATAAAAGTTTGGTGGACGTGATCTAGTTTACAGATTTCTATTATATGAACTATAGCTGGTAATATCACCCTAACGAAAATGAACTATAGCAATCTTACAGGTTCAGAAACATTTTTAAAACAAGTCCCTACTTGCTGCAAGAACATTATAGAAATATTATATTGATATCATAGATTAAAGGTGCAATCCGTGCATAAACAAATATAGAACTAAACTATCCTGTTTTGATTTGTCACTCTCAGATTGCCAATTATATCAAATCACAATGAAATCCAACTTATTAAAGTTTTGTGACGTTGTTGACGGTTTGTTTACGTTAATGGTGTTTGTAAACAGGCCTATATTTTCAATTATAATCAACAGAGTAATGGTAAAAACGCTTATTTTTCATCTATGTCAAACTATTCGATTGCATATGTTAATATATATCTGTAAATGATGAAGTATAATGCTGACTGGGCCTTTAAAAACACAAGCATTCAGTATAGTGACAGGATAGGAACATTATAGGGATTTTTCGTTAGGGCAGAGTGCTGGGCTGAGAACGAGTGTTGTTGTGACTCGTGATATATTCAGGGTTAGTGGATTTAATGTTATTATTACTATTATTATGATGGATAATTATTTCCAAGTCTAAATATCAGACCGTCGCCTGCCTTCCAACCCTTTCATACTACGAAGCTCTGTATTTGTTGGCCTACCAGTGGTTGTGCTATGTATGCTCATTTTTAAACCATTTTGTACATGTTCAATAATGTGTGATGAATCACAGATGAATAAAGCATCAGCGGTATTATTTTTCTTCTTGCTGGGTTGTGTTGCCTTATTAAAAATCACATGCACTGTACATGCAGGCAGGGCCGAACATAGCGCATCTGGTGCCCTGGGCAAGCTTCTCCTGGCGGCCCCCCCTCCCCACCCAACAATTTGTAAATTATCTTTTATATTTACTGTATTTATTATAAACAAGATCAAGAGGAGATGAAAAACAAATAAAAAATTTAGTTAAACTAGTAATATATGAAAAGTGCAAATGTAGTCTTTTTCTTGTTTGTGTACTGCGCCCCGGGCGGCTTTTGCCTCGTCATTTTCTCCTACTCTAATACTCTCCACATACACCCTACTCAAGTGTTTCCCTTGTGTTAGATTTTTTTCAGTGTAAAGAAACAGGGGGGGCTCAAGGAGGCACCCTGGGTGGCCACCTGTGCCACTTATAGGAAGATCCGCCACTGCATCCAGGGTCAAAGGAAGCAGGGGACACTGTTTTTTGTGGGGGGGGAATCACTTTAAAATCATGCTGATCACAGTCAACACTGAGGGTGTTTTCACATATAGTCCTTTTTAAGCAAACTGAACTCAGTCCTCTTAAAGTGTGCCAAAATATGGACCAACAGAAAAGGCAATGCAGGTCATTTTAAAGACAACTCAGTTCTCTTTCTGGTTCAGTTCAGCTCTGACGCGGCCTCAGTCCTCTTTCTCTTCACACTATAGCCTATATATATGATGTAGTTTAGTTTTAACTCTGACGTAGCGCTGCAGTGCGGTTATGAAGCCCCACACTTTAAGATGAACTTAAAACTTAAGGAAAACCTTTTCTGTGTGCTGCAGACTGTCGCCATTTGATGTATTCTACATTCCACATCTGGAGACGTGCCGTATCTTCTGTGAAATTAACTACTCCTCATCCTGCATTCTCGCAAGCATTACAGGCCGACATGGTTTTATTTGTGTTTTCAAGTGTCTCAGTGCAAAAGCATGTCATCTAGAGCAGTGGTTCCCAATCTTTTTCTTCAGGGACCCATATTTTTACCATTGTAGACTTTGCCCCCCCCCTTACACACGCCTGTATCCTTGTGACACATATATTAAACATTTTCTATACTAATTTATCTATTTTTTTTTAAATAAATGAATCACCTTTTAATGAAACCCTTACATTTGTTTGTTTCTGACACATACATGAATTCACTTTTGACAGATAACACATTAAAATTGCATCCCAATCAAGAGGGCTCTTTGGTGCCCCCCTAAGGGGGTCACGCCCCCAAAGTGAACCTGGAGCACTATGTGTTCACAATGCACAGGTTAAGTGAACTGCACCGCAGACTTGAAGTGAACCGTACTCAGACCACCTCGCTTCAGAGGGGTCTCAGTTCTCTTGGAGTGTTCACATGTGTGCAAAAAGTCACAGCTCTGAGTCCGTTCAGAGGGCTGAAAAGGACCCAGTGTGAAACACCCTAAATGCCACAAGGTTTGGTGAATTTCAATCACACAATTACGATGAAAATGATGACTCAAAGCACACTGTTTCTATCAAAATACACATTTTAATCATACAGAGAGCTCCGACATCATCAATTGCACGATAAAAAAACAGTGATATTCACACCCACACTACCAACTGCTCCTTCTAAAGACTAACGGCCCCACACATGTGAAATATACAGATTAAAAACAGTAAGAAATTCATTACAATCAGTCCAGTCTGTTGAAATCTGTTGTTTTTGAGACTGTTTTTTCCAAATATAACTGAAGATTAGCACATTTTTCTCCAAAATCAACTGGTAGTGTCACTTCAAATATATTAATACATGATTTAAATATAAACAAACCTAAAATCAGTTTTTACATCCCTGATCCTCTATTACTACTTCATTTACATGACAGTAATCAACGTGACAAAAAACCCTCCCCCTTCCTTCAGTTGAGCGCATGACTCTGAGCAAATATTAGACTCACTCTAAAATGTAGTTACATTGCGGCAAAGCTTCAGGCAGAGGGCGAGCTGATATTCAATATGTCCCTTTCTTCTTGGGAAAATGTTCAAGAGAATCAAAGGAAAGTCCATATCCTTATTCAGAAACTTCTTTACAGTACATTTGGTTCCTGTATTCCTCCCCGCTGTTCCTTTATGTGCCATTTCCCCCGCAGGGTTAAAATGCAGGTTTGCTCATATACTCCTCCATGGTCTGGAAAAAAGCACAAAGAGTTTAGTTTAAATGTCAGGCTCTGCTGTGTGTAAAAATGCATTAAAGTCCAAGAAGTATTCACAGGCACACATCCACACATCACCTGTTATTAAGTTCTGAGCACACCAACTAACACAAGCGGAACATCTAACCTTTCTGTCCATATTCAAGGTCATCCAAACAGCTCCACCTCATACCACTCACTGCTGTCATCCTGAAGCGATAATGGTCAAAATGAATGGGAGGCTACGCTGCACATAATCCAACTCTTGATTTAAAAAGTGTTAGTCAGCCCTACTCAGAAGCAAAGAACAACACACCCAGTTAACTACTGTACCACACAGAGCCATGAGCCTACAGGGAGAGCGGGGGAAGCGTCAGCCAAACACTAAACCTACGTCACGTTCCAGGGAAATCTGTCTCTCACTCGCAATAACACTGG
This sequence comes from Cephalopholis sonnerati, assembly GCA_019142605.1. Classification (NCBI taxonomy): domain Eukaryota; kingdom Metazoa; phylum Chordata; class Actinopteri; order Perciformes; family Serranidae; genus Cephalopholis; species Cephalopholis sonnerati. Next base: position 15,127,074 of record JAGQAX010000010.1, on the reverse strand, counting down.
CTGAGGGAGAGACAGAAGGAGATACACAAACACAGAGAGAGGGGGGGTTTGAGGAAAAACAGCAGCACAAACACAAATCTATACAAAAAGGAGCTAATATCCACAAGCCTATAAGCTACAAGAAGGAAAGGCACACCAGGGACTCAGCAGCACCACTGTTAATTGAACTCATTATGACACTAACTACTGAGAACGTTTGCTGTGTAATTTCACACACACACAAATGAGCATGTTCCCATACTAGAGCTTGATTCATGATAAGTGTTTTAAAGAACTCAGGCATCTGGATCTGTCCAAGTACCCCACAGCCGACATTAAAAAAACAGGCACAATCAACGCTAAACTACATTCACATGTCACCCTCTGTCTTAATTTTGTCGAGCCGTGCAACAGATGTTACATGCTCACACCACAGATGCAAACCAGGCCGTGTGTTGTGTTGTGTTGTATATGAGAGTGTGTCTGCGCGTCTCACCTCCTGCAGCATGTCCGAGGCTTCGATGGAGCGGTTCACCATTTGTTTGGAGGTTTCTTGTATTTCGCCGCCCATTAGAAACTCATCCAGGATAAAATAGGCCTTCTCAAAGTTAAAGATTATGTCCAGCTCACACACCTGAGAGGAAGTTAGTGTGGTTATTATCACAACATTTTTTCTCTTTTACATTAAAACTGCAGTTTGATATGATCTTTACAGCCTAGTTCAGGGGTCGGCAACCTGCGGCTCTTTCACCCATCTCCAGTGACTCCCTGTGGCTTTGGCAAAAACTTATATAGAAATTAATAATGGCCATCCAACCATCCATTTTCAACCGATTATCCGGGGCCAGCAGGGCAAGCAAAACACCCCAGATGTCCCTCTCCCCAGCAATGCTTTCCAGCTCCTACTGGGGGACCCCAAGGTGTTCCAAGGCCAGATGAGATATGTAATCCCTCCAGCATGTTCTGGGTCTGCCCCGGGGCCTCCTACCAATGGAACATGCCTGGAACACCTCCAACGGGAGGCGCCCAGGAGGCGTCCTGATCAGATGCCCAAACCACCTCAACTTAATTTTTCATCATCGTAGGCCTTGAGTGATTCTTACGTTCTCCACTGTAAAAAGATATAGCCTATTCACAGAATTAAAAAGAATGTTTTTACATTTCATTGAACTAAATGTGCGTCATGAGGCCTATCGCCTTTAACTTTAAATTTTGCCGAACCTCAATAGTGCTGGCTTGTGTTGGATCTCCCTGGCTAAGCTAGTCAGTTAATACAGTTAATAAATAACAGTTAATATCCTGTTGGGGGTTATGGGTGTGTTGGAGCCTATCCCAGGGTACACCCTGGACCGGTCGCCAGACTATCACAGGGCTGACACATAGAGACAGACAACCATTCACACTCACATTCACACCTACGGACAACTTAGAGTCACCAGTTAACCTGCATGTCTTTGGACTGTGGGAGCAAACCGGAGCACCCGGAGAAAACCCACGCTGACACAGGGTTAAAGGGTTTTTTTTGGGGAGTTTTTCCTTATCTGCTGTGAGGGTCCAAGGGACAGAGAGATGTTGTATGCTGTAAAGCCCTTTGAGGCAAATTGTGATTTGTGATATTGGGCTTTATAAATAAACTTGAATTGAATTGAACATGCAAACTCCGCACAGAAGGGGTCCCCCACCTTGGGTTCGAACCTGGAACCCTCTTGCTGTGAGGCGACAACGCTAACCACTGCAACACCGTGCCACCTGAATTTAACAGTGCATGGACATATTCCTTTGCTTTTACTGCCAACCCTGCAAAGTTAAAGTACCAAACAATTATCAATAGCCCACTGCGGAGTAGCCACCTTAGCCTTAGCCACCAGTTAATCCTATCAATAAAGGCTCATTTAGACATATTAGTAAAGGTAATGGGCAGATTTAGACTTACTGTTACCTTCATTATAAGACTCAAATGTGTTTTGTGGCTCCAGGCAGATTATTTGAGAGCTTTTGATAGTAAAGGTTGCTGACCCCTGGCCTAGCTCAACAATAAATGCCCTTGATTTAAAGGGACAGTTCACCCTAAAATCCAAAATGCATATTTTTCCTCTTACCTGTAGTGCTGTTTATCAGTCTAGATTGTTTTGGTGTGAGGTGCCGAGTGTTGGAGATATCAGCCGTAGAGATGTCTACCTTCTATTGAATATAATGGAACTAGATGGCACTCAGCTTGTGGTGCTCAAAGTATGTAGCGGAAAAATGATCAAATATGAAAGTATGTGAATGTCTTTATGTACAATAATAGCAACTGTATGAGTAGTATGATTTATCTGCAGTTATGGTTCGGTATTTCAGAGGCCTCAGGGTCCTTCACTGTCTGCATGCAGGCATGTGAGGAGGCTCCAGGGTGTCTGAACGTCAAGATACTGTAAGATGAAGACCTTGTACATGTTTAGACTCTAATGTTAAGCAGACATGTGACATACACTATATAAGGTTCAAACACTGTTATGTTACTGTTTTTGGTATGGATGTGTCTGTGCAGCCTACATGTTGTGTCATGACCTGGTTGCTGAAGATAATCCACAGACCTTACTGTGAGCCGCTTGATGCAGGAACTATTTTCTTTCTACCCAACTACACCCACCAACTGTAACACGAAGCAGAAGGAAGCATGCATCCACTGCTAGTTCACCTAGCACCACTGAGCTAGCTAATGTTACAGCTCAGCCGAGGAGGACGCCATTAATGTTAACATCTCGCAACTTATTTTGTTGGGCGCTTTGAGCACCACAAGCAGAGTACCATCTAGCTCCATTATATTGAAGAGAAGGCAGACATCTCTACGGCCAATATCTCCAACACTCAGCAGCTCACACCAAAACAATCTAGACTGATCAACAGCACTACAGGTTACCTTTAAGCTGCCGTCGTATTTCAACAGTTACACTTCAAGCTACAGTTGCATATTGAATTAAAGAGGATGAAACACAATGAAATACATTGCCAAAGTATTTGTCCAGCAGCTCCACATAACGATGAATAACCTCCAGGGCTATCAGCTCGTTCTCCTGGTTCTCGATGGCCAAGCAGAAATACAAGCTCGCATACCTGAGGAAAAAGTGACACAGTGATGACTTGCAGCTGTTATAAATATATAGAGGAGTAAAAAATCATATATACAGCATGTTTAAGTGTGAGTAGAAAAGAGACTGGGGTTCCTGCTGCTCAAAGGACAAGTTTGTAGGATATAGGGGCATCTAGAGGTGAGGTTACAGATTGCAACCACCTGAAACTTCCCCCGTGTGCCAAGCGTGTAGGAAAACAATATGGAACCCATGTTTGATTTGTCCATTCTGGGCTACAGTAGAAACATGGCGGTGTAACATGGCAGAGGCAGTGGAGGAGGACCTAGCCCCGAGGAATTAGTGCTGAGCTATTTCACACAGTGGCCAAACGTTGAATTGCAACTTCTGGGTCTGTCACATGATGCCACTGGGCCCAAAAATACTTTTTCCCATAGACGTATTGTTAAATCAGTGGATCATTTTTTTGCGTCCTAGCAAAATGGCAGAATTTGATCCATTTGGTCCAATAACATTAAGTCTATGAGAGACTCGCAATTAAATCATTCTCATCCCCGTTCAAGTTAGCAGAGGGCTAAACCAGAGGCTAGCTCTGAGCCCTGTCATGCGGGTGCTTTGAATAATTTCATACCACGGAAATCGAGCCTTTTTGGCTTCATGCGCCACTGAGTAACATTCACAGGAATGAAAGGGGCCCTGCCTTGAACATCGTTTCCAATTCTATCTATACATCCCTGAAGACGACCCGCTCTGTATGATGTAGAAAAAGCTATGTATATGTATGATGATATAAAGAGCTTATTAAGCTAAAAGGGTGAAACCCTCTCCCCCACAGCGATTCTTAGTTTAAGGTGATTATACATAAATGAAAACATACTTCAGTTAGGGCCACTTTAGTCAAAGAAAACTTAATTTCCATTTGCAATTTGATATTTGGCTCTGTTCTGGGACTCCTCTGCCTTTCCACACATGTGCTAGGAAAACCTGAGGCAGAGAGCAAACCTCTCCGCCCTTCCTGCGTCTGTGTGGAAAGCTTAAGGCAGAGAGAGAGCAAACCTCTCTGCCCTTCCACACGCATGCGAGGAAACCCTGAGGCAGAGAGAGCAAACCTCTCTGCCCTTCCATGCGCCTTCACGGGAGCCTAAGGTGGGGAGAGCCAGTTACAGAACAGAGCAGCATCAATAACAAACAGAAATAACATTGATAAGTCAGACACAGCATGAAAAGGAGGAGCTGGGGTGGAGACGGGTTGAAAAGAGCCTTGCAGAGGAAGCAGCAATGGTCGGCAGGGCAGAGCAGTTTAAATAGGGCGCCCTGGATGATATTTGCCAATGAGCTGCGAAGAAATGAATCATGTCATCCATTAGCTGACTCCCCTCTATCAATCATGGGATCAAGCTCCTTGAGATCAGCTGATGCAGCTGGGATATGAGCTATGCCCAGTTTATTAATATTATATCCCATTTCCGCTAATAGATCCCCCTAAATCGTACACACTGGACCTTTAAGAAGCAGATACATGAATTTGAACCAGCTGAACAAACATGCCAGGGGCAGCACCCACCTCTTGTAAATAATCTTCAGGTCTTTCCAGTGCAGGAAGTTACAGGAGCGTGGTTGCCGTCCCAGCACCATTGTGGTCATGTCCCTGGTGATCTTCTTCTTCTCACGTTCTGACATGGGTGTGAACCATTTCTGCAGACGCAGCTTCCCCTGGCGACTGAAGAGCAGCAGGAAGCGCATCTAAGACACAAACACACCGCAGGGTCAGAGGGGCGACTGTGATGCACGCATGAACCGAGGAGCTAACTTGTATTTGCAAATACCCACTCATGTCTGCACAGATGTGAGTCACCGCAGAGGACACTGAGTGCCCTCTAACACACAAACCAAGGGTCAAACAAGAGGTTTGCTGTTGTCACAGCTCATTAAAGAGTAACTCCAGTGACCACACACATCACGAGAGGGGAGAAAAATGTGAAGGTCAACAAATGATTTAGGAAGAGGTAGTTGGCGTTTCCTTTACGAGTTTCAAAAGAGCAAAAGGAGTTCAAGTTCGGATGTTTACAGTGTGTGCTTCCTAGCTTTGGAAATAGATTTGGCTACAACTCAAAATGGACATTAATTTTCCCCATCTCCATCGGAACCACACTGACACACTGCTTCCTTTAAGTCTTCCTTTCATTGTTGGTGTAAGAGAGGCTATTAGACAACACATTTCTCCAGCCTTAATGACCTTCCACTGGCTGCACATTTGGTTTAGGTTTAATGTTAAAATATTACTACCTTAAAGCCCTTCATGGCCTGGCCCCAGAATATATATCTATACCGCTTTACAAATCAGTGTGCAAGCTGAGATCCTCAGGCAGGGACCTGCTGACTGTTCCTGCCTCATGCTTCAAGACTAAAGGGGACCACTGGTTTGCTGTTAGAGGCTCCCCGGCTGCAGAGCGACCTGCCTGAGGAACTCCGGCATGCTACATCAGTTTCTTCCTTTAAATCACTTTTGAAGACTTATCGTTATCACAAGGCTTTCCTATAATTTCTCTTTAAATTTTTGTTTTATTTTATTCTGAAGTATTAAGTTACACGGTTCCTTACTCTTGACGTTGCACTCCCATTGTTTTACATTTTTTCTTTGGTATTTGACTCACTTTTTTTTTTAAAATCATCCATTGTTCTTTGTTCTAACCACCCCTCCATATGCTTGCCTGGTTAGTAAAACATTAACTATGACTTTAATGTTGTGTTTTATTGTTTAAAGCACTTTGTAAGGCTAGTTGTGGTAAGCACTATGCAAATACACATTACTATTATTACTATAATTATGTTTATTGTAAAGACAACTGGACTGCTGCTATATGAATAAAACTAACTAATCTGTGCAAGTGAAATATCCACTTCAACCCTCACAGACCCACCAGTGCAGAGATGACTCCTTGAGCTAAGAAGTCAGAGTTATTATGCACTTAGATGCATTACTGAACAGGCCTACCAGGGGCCCAAAGAGTCAAGCCCCCCACTGTGACCCTCACCTAAGAAATGTCCCTCATATTAACATGTACTGACCAGGAAAAAACTCAAAATGACTGGAACTGCAAAGAGAAACAAAATAACTAAAAAAGACAAAATGACCTCATAGTAACACCAAATACCCATTTCTATCCAATTAGCCCTGGTTCTTGAACCAGTTCCATTCAGGGTTCTTGAGACTTGGTGCTCTCTAGTAAAAAAAAAAAAAAAAAAAAAAACACTGAACCAGTGTAATCAAGGATGTGACATCAATGGAGGATGTTGCACAATACGCAACGGCAGTAAACTGCAGCCAACATGTGTATTATATTGATTATCTGCTAACTTTTGTTGTGTTATTACAGATATTAGAATTTACAAAAAACAAAAAAACAAGTATGGACCAACTATTGATGAAACTACTGCATGCTCTTTTTTCTGATGCTGTCTCACTTGATTTCTCCATCCTCTTCCTCCAAACTGTAATATATGGCACGCCCACTGATGTCATCACGGTTCGCAGTTCAGGTCAAGAAACCCTGATGTTTTTGAGTTCCAGCTGAGAACCAACTTTTCAGCTATCTGCAGTTATAATTCATAATGACCTGTTATGTTTCTACTGTGCAACAGTAACTTAAGGTAAGTTATTACTGCTGAGACAAAAAATGACCACAAGAAGACACACAAAACGACCACAAGGAGACACAAAACGACCACAGAGATTCAGAATGACGACAAGGAAATACAAAACAACTACAAGGAGACACAAAACGACCACAGAGATTCAGAATGACGACAAGGAAATACAAAACAACTACAAGGAAACACACAATGACAAAAAAAGACACAAAACAACCACAAAGAGAGACAAAAGACCAAAAAGACACACATAACAAGCACAAGGAGACAAAACAACCCCAAAGAGATACCAAACAACCAGAAAGAGACAAAAAATTACCATAAAGTCACAAAAAAAGACGCAAAATAACCCCCAAGAGACACAAAACAATCACAAGGAGACACACAAAATGACCACAAGGAGACACAAATTGACCACAAAGACATAAAATGACCAAGAAGACACACAAAACGACCACAAGGAGACACAAAACGACCACAAGGAAATTTACAAAACAACTACAAGGAGACACACAATGACAAAAAAGACACAAAACAACCACAGAGACACAAAAGACCACAAGAAGACACAAAACAACCACAAACAGAGGCAAAAGACCAAAAAGACACACATAACAAGCACAGGGAGACAAAACAACCCCAAAGAGACACCAAATGACCATAAAGAGACCAAAAAAAGACGCAAAATAACCCCCAAGAGACACAAAACAATCACAAGGAGGCACAAAATGACCAGAAAAGACACAAAATAACCCCACAGAGGCATAATATTAACCCACAGAGACACAAAACAATTACAAAGACACACACAATGACCAAAAAAGACACAACACAACCACAGCATGACACAATATGACCACAAAATAAATCCAAAGAGACACAAAACAACACAAGGAGGCAAAACTGCCACAGTCTGTCTTGCTCCTGTGTAGGAAAGGTGGTGGGGCCTTTTGCATATCTGTGCCCAGGGGCCTATTGTCTCATGATCCACCCATGATAATGAGACATTTCCCATTTACTGAACCCAACAGAACATATGGATTTGATGAATTATTAGAGAAACCAAATACTTAAACTATAGTCCATTGTTGTACAGAAGAGTGTAGAAACATTTTCTCTAACTTTGTGGCTATTTTAGGAAAAAGTCAGACTTCAGTTTGTTTCCAATAAAAAGAGGAAGTACCTGTAAAGTGGAAGGAAAAAGAACAACACAGCTGGAGAGACGTTGTCAGGATTACAAAACTACAACACACTGACACTAAACACCATTAAACCAGAGACACAGCAGGCCTATAACCAGTCCTCATACTGGTATTTCCAGGTGTGTATCCCCAGTTCCAGCCCACAGGCAAATTAATGGTAAGCATTAAACTGCCACCAGGGCAGGACCCGACCGAGGCAAAGTGACGAAACCTGTTTTACTGAGGACACCGGTTGACGAAACGTACACCTTACTTCCGGCTGTCGCTTAAAGAGATTAAACACAATTAAACCTAACAATAGAAACCCAATACAGCTGCAGTTTGGCGGCCTGACAAGGACAAACAGGCCTGTGTGTTAAAGGAAGTGGTGCAGAGTAGGTGTAGGCTCTAGCTTTAGCTACCTGTCAGCGACGACAGGTGCAACAGGTGAACAGCCTGACGTTATCTTTACGGTCATGCGTAAAACACAACACCCGCCAAACACTTACCATCTTGTTGCTGCGCCAGGAGCTATAAAGGCTGTCTGAAGATTAAAAACAATCACTTTAACCCTCACACAGGGTCAGCTGCTGCCGCTGAACACATATCTGTCCGTCGCTCACTCCAGCAGTCAGTGTGAAAGTTGCTTAACTCCGCCCAGCTGGCGGCCGGAGGAGCGGTGCCTGCTGGACGCGTCACCGCACCTCACGACCATCTGGATTGGCTGCTGTGGGTTTGTATTGCGGGGATGCAGCCCGTCACAGCCTGTAGAGATCGACCACGTGATTTTGCACGGTGCATTTTAATGAATGAGCTGATAAAAGTTTAACTGATATCACTTGACGGTCAGGGCCGAGTGTTTTTGAAGTGTTGTTTCAGTGCAGTGTCAGCAGAGAGCAGCAAGTCCTCCCTCTGTGTCTGCTTCATGTGATGCTCATCTGTCACAGTGGTTGACCAGGACTGGCAAACTGGGGCGCTTCTTGGGATCGGTGACATGTCTCTGTACCGAAATGCCATCTGGTTTTGGAATGGGATCCACCAATATACAAGGTCAGTCACCATGTTGAGTCCTGTCTTTGGAGCTTATCTTTAGATGTAAAGAAACTGCCTTCAGGGAATCATTTGTCTGCTGTGTATAGCCTGAGTTATTACCCCTGCTTGCTGGCTGTCTAAATATAGGATTTAAGTCTGTAAAATGTATTTCATGTCATTTATTTGAGCCTAAAGGCTGCTGAACAGAGGACCGTCAAAGGTCTGATCACCGTATGGCACACATCACCACACAAACTGCCCTTTATGTACTATTACAATAGATCTATTGACAGCTGATGTGTCTTGTGGATGACATTCGCATCACCTGACTCTACTGAAAATATGGAGAAAGATTTAAGCTTTGGATAATAAAAAAAGACCAAACATCCCTATCTAGTATTACACAGAAAGATGAAGTTACATCCTTCCAAACCTTAAGAGAGACCTCTTCATTAGAAAGCAGGATTGCTATAGATAGCTCCAATTAAGAAAAATCAAAAGAAGAATATCAGAGGAGCCAGTGAGCCCTTTATTCAACTATTTATAAATGCATATAAATCCGATACTAAAAGAGGGGTCATGTCTCGACTCTACAAATCTCTCCACAGTCTGAAAGTTTATCCGACACAATATATATAGGTTAGATGAGAGAGGGAAGGAGACGTGCCAATAACAGATGAAGAATGGCAAAATATCTGTGCACTAAATCTCATGCATGAGAGAATTTTGCTGGAAAAATGTCAATTTTATATCACTCCTCTTATGACAGCACACTATGATAATAATAGTGCTCAGTGCTGGAGGAGCTGTGGCTGTCAAACTGCAAATGTGTTTTGGGAATGCCAAAAAATACAGAATTATTTAAGTAAATGTATACACAAAGCAATACAAGCCATCTTCAATTAGAGTTCAAAGTTATACATTTAGGCTACATCCCCCTGAAGTGAAAGGTATTGGCAAACACAGGCAGCAGGGAAAAAGGCTCTGACCAGAAAATGGATGATTCACATTGGTCCGACAATAAATGACCACACAGATGTGACAGTGCAGATTTACATGATGTAAAAGGTCGCCTAAAGACGGACATTTTCGTACAGCTGTAGAAAAATGGGTGCAATATGTTAAACCTTTGAGACCGAAGATAATTACTTGAGGGAACATGCTCAACTTTTTATTTATTATGTTTTTTTTCTGTACTGTGTTCTCTATCATGTCCAGATATTGGACTGTAACGTGCAATTTGTGAAGCCGAGCTGCTACAAGCATGTTATTTACTCCATTTTATTCCATTTTAGCCTTTATCTCTACCTCTCTGGCTGTGTTTAGTTTTGTTATAGGCTCTTTTTCATAGCCATCCTTTGAAATGAACACAAATGAATATGAGGGTGAAAGGCTCTGGTTGTGATACAAGATTCTTTTTTGCAACCTTCCTTTTTCCCCAAGATATTTTATTTAGTTTTCAATTTTAATCACAAAAATGAATCGACAACAAAAAAAAACAAACAAGAAAAACCCCCACACATGACAGCAGAGATAAAGAGCACAACACAGACCTTTGGGGATTGGGAGAAAAACAAGCAACCTTATTTTTTATATGTGGAAGTAGGTCTTTTTTATATTTATTTACTTTCTTATTCATTTTCATTAATATATTTGTTTTTATTTACTTATTTATTGTTGTAGGTTTTCTTTTGTGTATTGACCTGCATTGACAAAAGATGTGTCAACACTGTGTTTCAAAGACAAGAGGAAAGTTAAAAAAAAAAACTGTGTGTGTTTTCCCTGTGCCTTCAGGAAGGGATATGAGGCAGCATGTAAAGACTTTGAGCTCAAAGACCTGGACGTGTCCGTTGTGGGACGGTCCTTTATGATCACTGGAGCCAACAGTGGAATCGGCAGGGCCACGGCCCTGGCTATAGCCAAGAAAGGTAAAATATTAGAGAGGTGTTCTCCTTGCCGTGCACTTTATTCTGACAGGAAATCTTTGGTGTGTTGTTTCCAGGTGGGACCGTCCACATGGTGTGTAGGAACAGAGACAAAGCAGAGGAGGCCAGGTCGGACATTGTCAGCAAGTCTGGGAACACAGTGAGTGTTGTTCACCTTGAACACTAACTGGGAATAAGACGTGACAGATTCCATGGTGTGTGAGCGAGAGGCTGATACTTATCTGGGTATTCTAGGAGGTATACATCTATATTGTGGACATGTCGGAGACACGCAAAGTCTGGGAGTTTGCAGAGGCCTTCAAGAAGCAGCATTCGTCCTTGAATGTGCTGGTAGGTGTCTCCTGTCTTCTTTAAAGGTCCAGTGTGTAGGATTTAAGGGGATATATTGGCAGAAATATAATATGATAAGTATGTTTTCTTTAGTGTATAATCACCTGAAAATAAGATTTGCTGTGTTTTCCTCTATATAGAGCCATTTACGATTTCACGTGGGCCGCCAAGCCCACAAGCAGCGTCAGAAATCTGCTGATTTGTAAAATGACACTGCTTTATTTAGTGCTTAACAAGTTTGTTTTGGAGGGGACGAGCTCTCTGTGGATGATTTGGCTCCCGGTTGAAACCTCCTCAATGTCTAGATCTTGAGTTATCAGGCGTCTCTGACATGCCAAACAGCGTCAGAGAAACATTGATTTGTAACATGAAACTGCATCATTTGGTGCTTTTACCAGTTTTATTCTCCCTGTCTTTATGTTTTGGAGAGTAAGAGACCTCTGCGGAAATTTCAGATCCCGGTAAAAACTTCCTGACCAATGAACACTGAAGGAATTCTAACCAGGAGAATTTACACATTGTCGCAATCTGCAATCCTCATTGATAGATGCCCCTAAATCCCCCTAAATTTCACACTCTGAACATTTAATCTTCATCACAAATCTGTCTTTATAAACTAATAATGCTGTTTGATTTTACTTCTCGATCATTTCCTTCATGGCAGATAAATAATGCAGGGTGTATGGTGCACAAGAGAGAACTGAATGCTGAGGGCCTGGAGAAGAACTTTGCTACCAACACTATGGGTGAGACCTTATTCTGATGGTGTACTACTATACTGTGGGTCTTTGAACAGAAAATCCTGCACACTGCTCTGGCTCAGCTTCACAATTTATTCATAACACTAAACTTTCAGTCCTCCTAGACCTTCATCAAGAGTGTTCAACGCCATTATTTACAACATTCACTCAATTCCCATAGTAAAAAAAATATTATGGTTAAATATACACCGATGGTCAAAGAGTGCCATGTTGCTGTGCACACAACAGTTTTAAATGTGTGACTTTCCTCCTTTGTTTAAGGGGTGTACATCCTCACCCAGACTCTGATACCACTTATACAGAAGAGCCGGGATCCAAGGGTGGTAAGAACACACACACACACACACACACACACACACACAGCAACAAAGTGCTCATCTGCATCATGTGGACAGCATAAAGCCACTTTTGTCCACGGCTGTAGTGCCTGTTGTCTCAGCACACTGTGCCTCTTTTCTCCCCGTCTGTTAGATCACTGTGTCCTCGGGAGGCATGCTGGTCCAGAAACTCCGAGTCGATGACTTGCAGTCACAGAAGGGCAGCTTTGATGGTGTCATGGTCTACGCCCAGAACAAGGTAGGAGAGGACAATGTGATCCAGGTTAGGAGACAAGTGTGTCTGTGTTTGAGTCCTTACTCAGCAACTGTGTGTCTCACTGGGTTTGGATTTGTGTAATGTTATTGAACAGAATAAAAGATATATAATGTAATGCAAAATACATTTACTGTAGTAGCAAATTCTGTGGAGGCACATTTTTAACTGAGGTGACGATGTGTTGTTTCCTCTCAGAGGCAGCAGGTGGTGCTGACACAACAGTGGGCCAAAGCCAACCCAGTCATTCACTTCTCTGTGATGCATCCAGGCTGGGTGGATACACCAGGTACTGACTCATTAGGCCGCTGACACAAAGATCCTAAAAACTATTGCTTTTCTACAAAAAAAAAACAACAACAAAAACCCCTTTCAATCAACAGAAACTCACAAACATACACAGTAGTTGTTGTCCTCCATCTTTAGACCTGACAAGTAAATATCCTATTTGGTTGATCGTTAATAAGCAGATACAGCGCTCACAGGAGGGCTGAATTGCTTCTTCTTTTAATTTAGTCTTCATTAGAAATGTTACAAACAGCATGAAGAAGCAGTTCAGCCCTCCTGAGTGCGGTATATCTGCTTATTGACTATCAATCCTATTTGGTTGTTTTTGAAATTCGATTCCCTAACACACTATGTGGGACCATTAACCATATATTTGCAATCTGAATCCCATTTCCTGCATTTATTAAGGCACTACAGTAACCAAAATAAAATAATGAAGTTGGTTGTCGCTTTCTGTCAGAATAGCTGGTGTGTTAAGCACGATTTTTGTGTTAAAAAACAAGTTTTCACCTGCAGCTGGTGCAGAATGCTGCAGCAAGACTCCTCTAGCATTGTTACACCAGTGTTAGCATCCATGCACAGGCTACCTATCAAATACAGGACTGATTTTAAGGTTCTTATGAACGGACAAATCTTAAAACATACATATACTTAATGGCCTTTAGTTGTCTGTAGAGGTTTTAATATTTTAGTATTTTATAATCTTTTCTAGGTATGTAATTGTTCCTATTAGTTTTATTCTGTTTTATATTTGTGTACATGTTATATTTGTGTGTCATTCTTTTATTTTGTACAGCACTTTGTTCAGCTGTGGTTGTTTTTAAATGTGCTATATAAATAAACTTGATTTGATTTGATTTATTTGGAAAACTAAACATTTTCAATGATTAGAAAGTCCCAATGTCCTCAAACGAGACTATTATGAAGACCCAATGCTTTCAAATGAGTACCTTCGTCATTAACAGCGTCTTATTTTGATACTGTTGCTAAAATTGGACAAATTTGTTGCCATACCAAACTACAAATAATAATAATTATAATAATAATACATTTTATTTAAAGGCGTCTTTCAAGGCACTCAAGGTCACCTTACAGAAACAAGTAAAAGACAGTTAGATTAGAAGGGGTAAAAGACACATCAAACATCAACACAGTAAACAGAGCAATCTGCAGCAGAGCAATGGCAATTTAAAGAGAGTAGGCCTGTTTGAAAAGGTGGGTTTTCAGGCGGGATTTGAAAAGAGGTAATGAGTCAGTGTTCCTGATGTCGGTCAGGAGGGAGTTCCAGAGGCAGGGGGCAGAGCGGCTGAAGGCTCTGGACCCCATGGTGGACAGACGGACAGGATGGCAGCGCTGTTGGGGGTGAGGGACGGACGGAGACTATTAATATTGCGTAGATGGAAATAGGCTGACCGGGTAATGTTACTGATGTGGGATTGAAATGACAGAGTGCTGTCAAGGACAGCACCCAGACTCTTAATCTGAGGGGAAGGGGAAACTGAGGAGTTGTCAATGGGGATGGTGAAACCGGGAGTGTTAGTGATGGTAGATTTAGAACCAACGAGGAGAACCTCGGTTTTATCACTGTTGAGTTTTAGTAAATTTGAAGAAAACCAGGATTTGATGTCCTGTACACAGTCACAGAGGGAGGAGGGCGGGAAGGTGGAGGTGGGTTTGGTGGAAAGGTAGAGCTGGGTGTCATCTGCATAACAGTGGAAATGGATATTGTACAGACATTATTAATCATAAATAAATACGTTTCAACCATAAAATGTGATCAGGTTTTGTCCACTTATGTGTCGGGATCGGCTGTAGACTGACTTGGCAGAGATGGCAGCCATCTTGTTTTTACATGGATTAGTGTATTGAGCTCTTACTGCCACTAGATGGCACAAAAAAGTGTCCACAAACAAGGACAACAGGTTTAAGTTAAGTAGAATGACGTATAAGGTCAAGAAAACCCAAAATGTGATGTCCTCATGAGGACACAAGGTCTCAGGAGGATAATGTATTTAAAATTAATATTTTAATTTGCATTATTTTGCCCTTTGTCCTCATTCTGTGAAAAATTATCAAATTATTTTTAAGTGAATCTGTCCTTGAGGACCTACTTTTGAAAATGCACTTTTCACTTTGCGTTTGTCTTTCACTGCTCCTGCAGATCAGTCCTAATTATCATTCTGCCTGTGGTGGAAATCTTCTATTTTATTGGCTTGATAAGAAAGAGATAACCCCTCGGCCGCTCTTTGATAGTAAAATGAATCCAATACACACACACACACACACTCCACTAATCCTGACTGATTTTCTTCTCCATTTCCAGCTGTCTCCACATCAATGCCTCAGTTCCACCACATGATGGGGGACAGGCTGCGCGGCGTAGAGCAAGGAGCTGACACGGTTGTGTGGCTGGCCTTGTCTAGAGTTGCTGCCAGAACACGCAGCGGGCAGTTCTTTCAAGGTGAGCAGCATGAAGTGTGACAGGTTCTTCTACGACACACACACAGATACTCCTTTCATTTCTTCTCAGTCTTCTTCTGTAAAATCTGACAGTGAACACTGTTTGTGTTGCAGATCGTAAACCTGTTCCCGTCCACCTGCCTCTGGCCTGGACTCACAGTACACCTGAAGAGATCCAGAGTTTCATGACTCAGATGGAGACTCTGGCCAGAGCCATTCAGTCACAGCCTGACATAGAGCCTAACGGCCCCTCCAGACCTCAGTTTGTCTGAGACCTGACACAAATGTTAAACCATACATAACCCATTAAAGCAATAGTTACAATAACATCAACTCCTGAAAACAATGTGTCATGCTTATCTTGTTTGTTTAATGAACCTCCTTCGTCTGCACAGCCATATTGTCAGGATGGTGTCACCTGATTTATTTGTGATGTCATCATGTGGTAACTGGACTGTCTGCATGGGACATGTCAAGCACTAGTGACTTAAAGACAGAAGTCATTGATTTCGACTGAAAATCTCATGATTTCGGGAACTTTTTACAAAATTCTCTGTCTGTATTATGTATTTTTTTTATTTAAACAACTATATGTACTTAATAGGCTTTATTTATAGAGAAATTCAGTGTTTTCTTCCATAATATGGGACGAGGATGTTAAGGAGAATGAAGGATGTGTGAATATTGCTTGTGTTCAGGTCTTCACTGTGCCCTTATACTGTGAGATTTTTTTGGATTTGTATCTTGAATAATAATCTAAGCTTTAAAAATAACACTTTCATTTAGTTTTCTTCACAGAAATACTGTGAGATACTGGCCTACTGTGTAGTTTAAAACAGTGGTTCCCAACTGGTGGGTTGTGGCCTTAAAGTGGGTTATGGGTCCATTCTGAATGGACCACAAGTGACTCTGAAACGTGTCAAGTTTGTAAAAAACGCACTTAATTTACAAGTTCAGTGAATTTCCAGCACAGAGATTTTATTTTGAAGTGCTGTTTCCTGCTGTAGAGTGAGTGACTAACAGACCGCTACTTAAGAGAGACAGCAGACTAGCAAGTATGACGCTGAATGTATTAAACTGTGTGGACCTTGAACTAATGACTAAGTAGGAATCTGGACCCTGGGGCTGAACCAGTTGGGAACCACTGCTTTAAGACAAGTTTTCTAATAACCCTTAAAATCAGGAAGGCCTCGAAAAACCCGGTGAGGCTTTGGTGACCCCTGGTGGAGACCAGCATCCCAGGTTTGGAACCAGTGATGTGGATCAGTGGTTCTCAACTTTTTTTTTTATGTCAAGGACCCCAAAAGTGATACACATTATGTCACAGACCCCCTTGCGATAAGATTTAGCTTCAGGGGCCTCGATTTTGATTCAGATATGGTTAAACCCAGAATTCTGTAGTTGCCAGCTACAGTTGAGGAGATTGCTGTGCAGGATGTGAAACCTGTCAACAGACTAGTCACTGTTTATGACTCTTATGTATAGTGGGCTCACTTTTATAGTGAATTAAACTGCGAAAATAAACTGTTTCCCATTTTATTAGGGACACCTCAGGATTCCCTAGAGGACCTTTGATTGAGAACCACTGATCTAGGTGATAAAACAAGATTTATCGGGTTATGTGCTTGATGTGGTTTTGATTTTTGAACTGCGGCTCTAACATATAGATATATATATATCAGTGTTTGCAGAGTGGTCTGCCATGCTTACAGTCTTGTGCAGTTGAATTTAAGGTTGTTAGATAATTGCAGAATTAACAATTAAGTATTAAAAGCCCAGTATAATGGGTGTAATGTGGCATATCAGTCATCTGCTCCTGTTTAAATTTATCAGTCTTCACAGCCAGTTTGGGCTCTAACTTTTGTACATTTCTTTATACAATAAATACATTTTAACTGGAGCAGATAATGCTGGTGTGGGCATTCTGGGAGACAAAATTCAGTCAATGTTTTGGTCTCAGAAAAAGCTCAGAAGCGATGTTTTCATACTGAGTGCAGTGTGAAATCACAGTGAGGTTATGTAAGAGTCAAATGTAGGAGATCAGCAGAGCATTTCTGTGAGAAACTACAGAGCATCAATACTCATTATTTTTATTTTTGTTTTGTAACAATCCACAATTGCTGTTTTTAATAATTTTATTTTTTTATACAGTATTGAAACAAAAAATAATAATAATGTGGTGCATTCACATTTTTCCCAAGGGATTCTTTGCAAGTTTGATCTCTACAAGGGTAAAACAGTGAAAAGCTTGAAGCTGGATCCATCCATGTTAAAACTCACAGGGAAGAGGAAGACTGGGCCTGATTTAAAAATCATCTACAAGTTTTGATGGATTCTTTTTTTTTCTGCGCCGACATTTCATTCCCCATTTACGTGTGTTTACTGTGTTTTTGTAAGGGAGGATTAATCAGGTTTCCCAGCATTTGTCTTTAAAAGAAACTTCCAGTCCATGCGTAACAACAGTCCAAAGAAAACAAACAAATCCCATTACCCCCCCATCCAGTCTCTTCTTCCTCCCATCCACAGTTCATCTTTTATGCAACGTAGGTGTACACTTTGCGGTCTTCTGGTGTCCTTGCCAAGTATTCTCTTTCTATTAGTCCTTCTATACGCTTTTTAATTACGACAGGGCTCGGAAGAAAACGTGCCCGGAGCTGCTGAGTTACCTGAAAACACAAAGTCACGAAAAGTAAGAAAACGTGAGAACACGGAGGGGAAGATGGTGTGTTAGTGGATTCAAATTGCTGCCCATTATTAAAGTGAAATGGACTAAAATGTGTATTCTCATAGGAAGCTCCTTACCTCCGCCACCAGGACATTGTGCTGCATCTTCTTCCTTGACTTCATGATTCGGACAATGGCTGCCTCAATCTCATGCTTCCTGTCGTCATCCACTTTCTGCCGTGTCTCTTTCCTTTCGGGGTCTGATTCCCCTTGTTTAGCAGCAACTGGGAATGTAGGATAAAGGGACAAGATGAGGTTCAGGGAGAAAATGGAGGAGATCTCTCAAGGTATGGTTTTAGTCCCGCCCCACTTCCATGTCAATGTTGAACAGAAGCTGTCATTTAGCCTTGTTTCTGAAAGGCTGAATAATGATACTGGGGTATTCTGGTAATATTCTGACACACTAGGTACTTAAAATGAAGTTATTAAATGCTAATAAATACTTAAAAGTGAGAAGATAATCCATTTATGTTACAGACAGAAGCTTTCAGTATCAAAATGAAACCCTTTGATTGATAACACAGCACACTATGTTGGACAGAAGCTACACCAGATGACGGTGTGTGTTGTTCAAACTTTGCCCACCTGTCTGTATTTTGACTCTGTGCAGTTTGGAAGTAAACTGATCATTAACTGTAAACACATGGCCGCTCTCGATCTCCTTAGACTTTGGCTCCTTGGTGAGAACTCTCTGCGTTGGCTTCCCACAGGCCAACGACTGCAACGCTCGCACTAACTCCCGCTCAGGAATATCTGTCTCCTGCTGGATCTCCTGTAGACGGGGACAGAGTGGGTGGTGAGGTCGTAAACAGGGGGGACAGACATGACTGTTAAATTCTGTCCTCACTTAGAAGGATGTAAACAAGTCATACAGTAGGCAAAAAATAATTTCTACACAAACAGAAAGATCAAATGGGAAAGTGAGGTTAAGATAAAGGTGCTTCACCTCGAAAGTGCACTTTTCTCTGTTATTGAAGAGCATGAGGATGGTCATCTGGAAGGTGGAGACCTGCAGTATGTGCTTCCGTGTGTTTGAGCCAGTCACCTGAGCACCTCCCACACCCACCTCTGAACCATCCTCCTGCAGATGAAGGAGAAGGGGAGGTTAAACTCTATACTTGCATCTTAAATTATGTGGTTTATAATAAAAAAAGGCAAGTGTCATTTTGTGCCTACCTTTTTAATAGCTCCATAGAAAGTTGCGTTTAGGTCTGCCCCGCCCATATGGTGTTGCAGTGTGAGCTGTCTACCACTGTGCTTAGCGAGGTAAAACCTGTTGAGATTAAAGCCAGGAACAGGTTATTCAGAAACTACACAGAGCAACATTGAGCCTCCCTGTTAGGGGTGTCAGGATTCTGATTCTGAATTGAAAATCAGTCAAAGTGAGCTTTCAATTGCAATGATCGAAATTAAAAGGAGGATTGGCGATAAATAATTTAATGCTATTACATGTTAAATACATTATTTAAATGTGACCATATGGCCTTAGTGTTGTACATTACCAAAACGATGGCAGTTACATCACACACGATACCATGCAGACTGTCTTTTTAAAGATTCTCAACATGTAAACGATAGCTGTCGAGGCATAAAACTAATGATCTGCTGATCTTAAAGCCCAGTTCAGACCAAAGATTCACGATGAGACAAGTTGAAACATACAACTACTTGGAATACGCTGTTCTGCAATGTTCTAAAAACCTGCCGGTTCACACCAATGCAACCAGATGAGATGGTGTATCATCTCTATGCAACAACTCTCTGTACTACTGCTCTGATTTCCAGCTTCTCAGGCTTATTTTGTGCCTGAATATAATTTGTAGCTTCTTAAAATATGAATGAGGATAGTGATAGTTAGATACTGGCTACAGCTGCATTTGTAGTGATGAAACGGAGAAAAACACAAACAAAAAGAGCATCAGATGGACTGTATTCATGATAACTACGCCACAATAATGTAAATAACCAGCGCCAAGTAGTTAGTCAATGAGAATGTGTGTGTGTGTGTGAGGGGGCATAAGCACATACAGTGAGCAGCAGCAGCGACCCACAAGAGGGCTTGGCGGGGACGGAGCACCTGCTGCAGCAAGCGAACATGCTGTCTGAAGTCATTTTGACTTGACCAGCGGACTTTGCTACAAGCTGACTGGCTGCTGAAACAGGTGACATGCCATATGTTCTAAAACAGGCCGTCTGTGATTTGACCAGTGGAGTTGCAGGTGACACCATCAGCCGGCTTGAGTCGAGCTCAGACGGGTCAGTTCACACCGCTGCAACTTTTCTCTGCAACATTCTAAAACAGTTTAGTCTCATCGCAACTCAATCTGAACTGGGCTTTCCAAATCAAAACTCAATAGTTCGTGTACTCTGACTCTGCTCCCTGTGCATAGTAAAACACCTGACTGAACTTCAGAGCGTTACCTTCTAAAGACTTCAAAGGCGTGTCTGGGAGAGGGGGGGATGGTGCATTTAGGTGTTGCCGACTGTGTGGGCCAGTAGCCAGTCGTGAGGACTCTTACTGTGAGGTCCACACCACTTAGAGATGCCTGAGAGAGATGCATGGAAGTTTCTTTCAATATACATTTTGACTGAACATGACAGACCATTTATTACATCTCCATTTCAGAGTAACAGGTACACAACATTCTGCTGCACTGATGATGTAAGACATACTTCCAATCCTGTGTTAAATGTTCCTCTATAAATGCATAGAATACTGAACTTAACGTGTGCCTTGTGAAGAATACTCAGTGTTTTGTTTCTCTGAAAAGGCGTCTGACTGTCTTACCGACGTGGTTTGTATGTGTTGCCTGAACTCATCCATGGTGGTGTTGGAGATGCTCATGTCTCTGAACATCCCTTCCAGTTTGGAGGTGAACTGACAGCCACACTCTGTCTGTGAAGGAGAGAGACAGAACAGTGAGCTGAAACTGCTGACGGGGGTTTAGACAGAGTGAAAGCAGGGAAACATGAGCGAGAAGAGGAAAAACTGGAGAACAGTAAAAGAGATATGCATATACATCTGTATCCAAAACTTTCTCGTTTTTTTTTTTACCTTCAGCTTAGAGATCATGTTCTTCTCCGAGTCGTCTGACACACTCTTGTTGCTGAGCAGCCTGCGGCCCAGGTGCTGCTTGTAGTACCTTTCAAACACATCCTTCTCCTGCATGAACCGGAATAACACCATGGCCTTGTCGAGGATCGACTCGACCTCCTGTTCTGTCAACTGGTCAAACGAGACAGGGAGAAAAATAATGAGCCAGTGTAAAATGATTTTCTTGCAAGGTATAAAAACATAAAAATATCTGGTAGGTATTGAAAGAAAATTCGAAGGCTTCATACCCCTTTGACACCCTTCTTGAGCTTGTCATCAATAAAGAGTGATAGGTACTCTGGTGAGCGGGAGTTGAGGTTGAGGAAATACTCAAAGTCTCCTGCTATGGTTTGTTTGAAGAGTCGGTCATTGTTGAAAGACTCGAGGAGGAAACGATCAAATCGTGTCTTCAGGTCTAGCAGGCCCTGTTGAGGAGGCAATTACAGAGAGGTGATATGATCTATAACGACACAGTTCTCTCACAATCTCAAGTAGGACTCGTTCAGTCTAAAGCTACGTTCACATTAGAAACAAATGTGGTCCAAATCCGATTTTTTTTTGCTCTCCTAACACACAGATCTGACCTTTTCTCCAATTAGTTCTGGGCCACTTTCATACGTGGTCCTAAATCCAATTCATATCCAATCACTGCACATGTGTGTTTTGCCCATACATCCATGAATTTTCCCCATCATACTTCACTGCTGGAGGAGCAGTTTAATCACTACACACTGTCAGAGCTGTCTGTTTAAACTACTGAAGGCTGCCGTAGCTGTACCGCGGCTGTGGTAGGCTGCCCCAGTTGCCAGTCAATAAAACCCGACTGCCAGACGCTTTCTGACAGGGACAGCTTGCCTACAAGCTGTGACAGCATTGTCGTGAGGTGCTGACAGATAGTGGAATGAAGCCCTGGACATCCTAAGGTTTGGAAGAACTGTTCCTCTGTGAAACCCTCCACATCACTGCCCCGTCACTCTTGACTCCCTTCAGGTGGCAGAACTACTAGCAGTAGCTGTCAATAGAGCTAGCAAACCAAATCCCCGTTTGTACGACAGACAGTTATCCCGAAAACAAATGCCTACTTCTCTGAAAATTCGCTACACACTGTTCCAAACAGAAGCACGTGGCTACTTATTATGCAATATGACATTATTAAACCTTCCTGCTATGGCAATCGCTTGAGAGATGAAGCCTGTGCCACTATGTCATTCATTATTCCCCAAAATGCTAGTTTTGCCAATTGTGTTTCAATTTTGTGTTGCTTGCGACGCATTTCAGGGCAGATATACATTCACACTGATGTCAGATATGGTACACTACAAACATGAATGTGTACAGTATAAGCAGATAGCTAGGATCTAAGGAAATATCAGAATTGAGCATTGTGCCCTGTAATTTGAACATAGCTTTCGGGCTCATTGTTCAACCTGCATACCTGGATATAGTCGACAGGATTCTTGCCCTCTCCCTCTTCTGACACCAGAGCTTTGCCTTGCTCCCTCAAGTAAGAGCTCATACACTCGCACATCGTTTTCAGGCCATTTGGCACACGGCTGAACAGCTTGTACATGCATGCCAGGTCTGAAAGGAAAACACGACAGGGAAAGATGATGCTTTCATCTTTATTTCAAAATAATAATTAACTGGAAACATCAAACAGATGAAGCTCTTACCTTCTGTCTTGCCGTTCTTGAGCATATGGACGAGGCCAGAGTTCTCCATCTCCACGATGGTCTTCATGTGTTTAGAAATGAGCTCCCTTTCCACCACCTTGACAATGGGCTCCTCTGTAGACTTGTCCAGGCAGTGCATAACTCGCTCAATCTCTTCATTGATTCTGGCCTCGACCTTCTTAATGTAGACACTGGCACTGTTTTCTGCTAGGAACTTTTGGCTCTCCATCTGAAAGAGCAGGTATTATTTGTTTGTTATACTATTAAGATTTTCAGTGGCTACAAAAAACATAGAGACACCAAGAAGAGCACACCACAGACTTACCTGGAAGAATTCCGCCGACATATCTAAGAAAGGACACTCAAAGTCCTCCTCGTATACAGACCTGCCATCCAGACCAAGAATCATCAGCATCTGGCACGCGTTTCTGATGGCACCCCTGCAATCGATGACAGAAAAGACGAGGCTCATTAAAAATCAATGTTTAGAAAATAATATATTTCAACAAGGAGATTTACTAAGAAAAAGAACCAAAAAGTAAACAGTTAAAAAACATAGATTAAATATATTATACTGGCACTACATTGGGAGACAGCGGAGTCAGCTGCTGCCTAGGCTGGAGTCATAAGAGGCCGCCAGGGCAAAGCTATGATGTTGCTCCTGGGAGACGATTAGAGCACCCCTCAACAAGTTAATGAGGCAGAGATGGATACATCTATCAGAGCAGCCAGTGCAACATCTGCTGTTAGCATGAGCTAACACAGCAGCAGCGGCGGCTAACATCTAACGCTAAACTGGCTTGACACTGTTGTTAAACCTGTTAGGTTACATTTGCTGTGTGATGCTAACAGTTAACTAAATCACAGCTTGTGTGCGGGTGGGAGAAATTTCAACGTCCCTAGGCGCAGAGCTCACTCTCCCACAGCAGTAATGTCATGATAGAGAGAGCACAACTGCAGGAGTGGGCCAAGGAGGCACTGCGTGACGCAATACACTACAAGCAGCTTTACAACTAAATGAGATTTTCCACATTTTAAATGGTAAACAACAATAAAAAAAGTCATCTTCAGCCCCCACTCACTTGATGTTTAATGATTGATTAATGAGAGTCAGCTATCAGTCACAAAAAAATCCTCGATTAGTTCTAAGTTAGCAGCAAAAGTTGACACATTTAAGATCAAGACAGACATCTAGGAAACTTGGCTGCATGTCACCCAATTTACTAACTCAACCAAAGTACAGGGCATCATGGAGCAGGCCCACAGTTACAGTAATCCTTCAGACTGAAGGGAAGAAAGATGAAACAAGATTAGCCTTTATTGTCTTCCTCTTCTTCCTTGGGCATTCAAGAGAAACAGGCGACTCCCACAGGACACAGCTTCCCCATATACACACAGTATATTCGTATACTAGTAGTGGTACTAGTAGTACTCCTGCATACCTGTCTACAACCTCTCCCTTCCTCTCACGAGCAATCATATCCAGTAACGTCTGTCGTAGGTGGTCTCGAATGCAGCCATAGCGCACCACCTGGTCTCTAAATATGATGAGGCCGAGGTTGTACACATTCTCCACGTTGTTTTGTTGGACATAGACACGGTCCTGGGAGACAAGAGAGAACAAGGGTGAAAAATACATTGAATACTGCATGTATGGAAAGACGTAGTACGGCTCAAACTGACTCATGTATGCATGTTTAAGGGATTTAAGAAGCTTTAAAAGCTACATGTAACACTATATGTAAGGTATCATCCCACTCCAACCTCCAAAGCAAATCCTGTATGCTGACCAGTGTAAAAGAACTACATCTACTATGATCCAATGTGGTGCAGAGACCTTTTTATTGGAGCTGGATATGCCAGCAAATCTTTCATTATACACTGCCAAGGTGCAAAGCTTTTATAAGGTCATTAGAGCGTCACAACTAATGCCCGGTAGGTGTCTGAATTATTCCCAGAAAACACAAGGGTACAACATAAGCCCCATCCAGAAAGCATAAATATTTATAGGAGATGTGGGTGATAAAATATTTACAATGCCAATCAGTAACAAGATTTGCAAACATCAAGAATGACAAATATTAGCAAGTGCAAAATTACAGAAGGTGGTTTCTGTTAGACAACTAACTTCCAAGATATTACATGGCATCATAATGTGATTTGCATGGCCGTTTATTTTTTTATTTGTGTATAAGAGCGCTTACTTTCAAGCCTGCCAATTTCCAAAAGCCTGTTTTATGAGCTTATGGGGTTTGGCTTTCTGATGCCTCTCAGTTTTTTCCATTTGACGACTGAATGACTTTGCATTTCTTAGATTGGATTACAACAAAAAATACATAGAGAGAGCAGATAACAGGCTAAAAATTTAATTTAAAAATAATACATGTGTGCTCAGCATTTAAATGAATGAATACTGTGTGGAAATTTACAATGGCCCTACCTCTCCTAGACAAATAATGTCTCCAGGGCCTAAAGAGAGGCAGTGGCTTCTAAAAGGTAAATACACCAGGTGAGAAAAAGCAAAGTCACACTTGCTGCATCTGTCTGGCTCTCCTGTAGAGGTCAGCAGGCAGGTAACAACAGCAGGCTGCTCTCATTGCACAGACGTGGGGAGCCTGCCTTAGTCAAAACCCCGGAAAGCTGACTGTCCGGGGTAAGGCCAGGACAGGAAAAAAGAGAGTGCAGAACAAAAGAACCCCAGGAGAGCTTTGCAGTCTCTGTACTGACTGTGCCATTGTTTAGCCTACACTTGTGCCTATCTCGAGGGCTCACTCACTCACACACACCCCCGCTAACATTTTGGACTTGCTGCTAAAGTAAATCAACTAGTCCTGCCAGTTTTCCAACAAAACAAATAAATACAGCAACAGAGGCTTATTGTTAAGACCACAAATAAAACAGCACCTTACAAAGTCCAGAATAGGATGTAGGTGAAGGCTGGCCAGAGTTGGAAACAAAAGGCCATTTATTTAAAAGCACAAAATTATTCATGACAGGAAACAAGCACCATAATCCCCTTGCAAAGCGACAGAACCCATAGGACAAACATAGAAATTCTGGTCCCTCTGACAAAAAAACAGCCACCACTGCTTTTTCGTAAAGGAATGCATCTACAACTACAGAACAATTTATACAAAATTAATGTGAAAGGAGAGCAATCCAGCCTATTTACCATGTACATGAGGATGTCTCTGATCATAACCATGGCAGTCTGATGGTCATTCCAGGCCTGATTCAGTGTTTGCAGAAAGTTATTATTTAGAGAGTTTAAGACATCTTCCCGGACCTGAAAGTACAACAGATAAACAGAACTGAGGTCAAGTCAAGTTATCTCGAGTGACTGATAAACATTAAGCCACAAGAACACTGATGAAATCATTTAGAGGAAAAGGGGGAGTTAACACAGCTTTGGACCTCATAGCCTGTCTAGAAAAGTAGTATCCAAAGTCCATTCACAATCTGTTTGCGTATTTTGCTTGGTAAAATATGTGTGTATAAGCTTTTTTAATTTGTTGTCAATATAATCAAACATCATCCAAACATGTTCTTTACTGTTATCTGTTTGCCAACGAGAGGCTATTTTATTTTGTTAATCTATTAGTGACAGAAGCCCAAAGACTGGAGACCTAAAGGAATACTTCACCCACAAAGTGAGAATTTGTATACCGATTACTCACCCTGTGTTACACTAAATTTGTGAAGACAACTTTGTTTTTCTCATATGCCTTAACTGTGAACTAAGAATCCAAAAACTGAACGTTCTTGATGTACTGAAGTAAAGGGGGGCCACATTCTGTATCATAGCATCCGTTTACAAACACACATTTCTTGTGGTATAATCCAAGCCTTGTTTATCCAGTCCTATAGTCCAAAACACATACATTTTCGCTGAAATCTTACTATTTAAAACACTTCCATAACGTGCATGGCAAGCGTGTGCATTCAAACCCTGTTCGTGCATTCAGCTGAGCAGAGTTCAAACGCAGATGCATGTCCAGGCTTGCTCCTCATACATGCCTGAGACTGTTTATGCTCAACTTGTTTAAATCGTTTATTTACCGAAAATGCATCTTTGGGAAGTGCTGAGCATACGACTGGATAACTTAGACTTGGATAATACTACATGAGTTGTTTGAGTTTGTAATGGGTGTTTTAGTACAGATGTGCTGTTGTTAAACACGGTCTCTTTGACTTCAATTCATCATAAATGTTCCCTGTTTTTGGATTCTTTGTCTTTGCGACATGCAAGAAAAACAAAGTATTCTTCACAAACACGGGTTACAAATGGTTTTGTGGGTGAAGTATTCTTTTAAAGCAAAGAGAGACAAAGTTAATGAATTATCACTGAGTATCCAAAATCTCTTCTGTTTTCAAAAAAGAGCTGCATTAGAGAGGAAACAGTTTCTTTACTTTGTTGATGAGGTGCTCTGTGACGACCTCCCTCAGGCCTGTGTAGAGCTTCTCTCCATGCTTGTGGAGCACCATGGTGTAGGCGTTCCTGTACAGTTCCTCAAAGCTTAGCCCACTGTTGTTCTTCCTCTGGATCTCTTGGATGGCATTCTTTAGAAGGTCCCAGATGTTGTTCACATACTTCTCATCCATTGTCATCTAAAAGGGACAGAAATACGACGGTGTGTTCTCTTGGAAAATGTCTATTCCTTATTATTTCCACATGGTATAAGTGGATGACAACAGTAATGCCAAGAACTATTCTTTGCAATACCGTTGAATACTAGATAGTAGACCACTTGAGAGAAAGATTTGTACACATAATACAGGTTTAGTATATGTACTGCATTGTGAATGATTAAAAAAACTGAAGCTTTCTAAAGCTATGTCCATGCAGATTTCAAAACATACACAATAATATATAAACATACACACTTCCTCACTAGGCAATCAATTTCTACCTTGCACTGTGGACAGAAAAGATACAGCTTTCTGAAAGCACACGTCTGATTGATGACTTTCACAGTAAAACCTGGGTGCTTAAGTACAGCGGGAATGGAAGTAAGCCAGATTTGTTACTTGTAATTCCCTCTGTAATACAATGCAGGTGATGCCAGGTGATGTCCGAATAATTCTGCCTGCCATCAGATAACTTTGCAAGCTTGTAACAGCAATATGATCAAGCATCTCAATGCAGCAGCACTGAAACTACAGTTTTGGTTAACAGAAAGCCTAAGTCAAATCCCCATTTTATACTTGTGTAGTCTTCTCAGTAGCAACAGCAAGAGCTATCATTGATGTAATTTCTGTCAATCACGTCGCAGAAATAGAGCCATAACAAAAAAAAAAAAAAAAATCAAGGAACTAACATGGAGAAAGTTAGCCACACATCGAGATGTTTAAGTTGCGATACGGTGCTATCGTTTTGACCGCACTGCATGCAAACCTAAGACAATGCAAATGCTGTTTGATTCCAGCAAACAGGAAGGCTTACCAAACACCCTAACTACAAACTATTTATGTACTCTTTTTGTCCATGTCCATGATAATGGATTGAAAAGGGTACATAAAGCTGGTAAACTAAGACATTAAGTACCTAATTACAATTCCTACAAATACAATTTCTCCCAAACTGTACCTCTAAAGCTGTACAGATAATGGAGCGAAGAAGAAGCAGTGAATTACGCCAAACCTCTCTACAACCTCTGATATGTTCAACCTCTTACTTTAAAGAAATACTTCAAATTTGAGGGCAAAAGGTAAGCATGATATTATTATCTTTATCATGATATATTGTGATTTCTACCAAAACTGCCATGCCCAAGTGTGGGTCACTTTCTGAGTCTCTCACCATATATGTGAAGGGATGACCTCTACATTGTCTGCCACACATAGAAATCTAGTAAATATTGACCTTTATAAGCCGATTGAGTGACAGCCACTGTTTTGTGTCAATGTCATCATAAAATTCAGTATTTCAGCTTACATCATTTGCATTCATTCAGTCGGTCATGTCTGCCAACTCACTTTTTTATCCTGATAGGTTTGAGGCAAGAGGCATACAGGTTTAAAATTTGGAAAGGAGAATACTAGTATCAGATCAGCAGACAAAATGTTGGGTGGGTTGGGAAAAGTAACTCTAGCTTGACAGCTGACCTGGCCAAATTCCAATTCAACACAAATTATTAGTCACAGTTTTTTTCACATCCCAAGATGAGCATGTCTCAGTGTCAACAAAAAATACAACAGCTGTAATGGAATCAATCAGTATTAATCCCATAGTTCAATTTTCTCAGTATATTGACTAAGATTACATGGTAGTGGCTACACTGTGGTCCAATTGGCTGGTCTTGCACTTGCATCTAAGCTCAATGTTTGAGGAAGGATTAACTGTGTTCACTCACTCATCTGCTCACTGACTCATTCTGCCAGACACCCACTCATAACCCTGGATATCTAACAGAAGAAAAAGCATTTGTCTGTGTTTCACACTAGCAATCTTAACAAGAAATTGAATGATGTTGCAAGGGCTAAGCAACTTAGACAAGACTGCATTTACAACATGACAACTGCGCTCATAATTACAGAGATTGATTGAGTGGGTGAATATGTCGTTCAGCCCAGTGATGAGCAGATGTTGGCACAATCATTGTGTGACAGAAACGTTATTACTAACAGTAG
Source organism: Cephalopholis sonnerati (assembly GCA_019142605.1). NCBI lineage: Eukaryota > Metazoa > Chordata > Actinopteri > Perciformes > Serranidae > Cephalopholis > Cephalopholis sonnerati. The sequence goes on along the minus strand of JAGQAX010000010.1, from coordinate 15,097,663 downwards.
GTAGCTGGGATGACATCAACAACATTAACTACTCAAGTTACCTTGGGCATGTTTACTCTCACGTTAGGCTGAAGTTGCCTTAGCTCTCAAGCTAGCACTACATGATAATTTGTTAATTGCCATCTGTAACAACCTACACCAAATGCGTGGTGCAGCAAAACACCAACAGCCAAAAGAGCTAGCCGTTACTATAGCGTAATGATACTTGCTGACTGACTGTAACTTAGCTAGCGCCAAGTTAGCTAACGTTACCAGGCCTGCTACTTAGCTAGCTACCGTTTGCTAATATGTCACTAAGGAAGTTTCCTTGACGTTACATATGCTAACATTAGCCCGTGTCAAATGACGATAGCATTTCAGATCAAGAAGCTAGCTAACGTTAAATAAACTAAACTGATAACACAGCTAATGTTCATCGGGGTAATATGTCCAACTAATAGCAGCTTTTATTTCACAATGACATGTTTTTCTCGTTTGACCAGCTAGCTAGCAGGCAGCTGCTAGCATAGAGACCTGTCATCCCCGGTACTCGAGTGTCACAGTTAGCGTCTCAGTGCTCACAGAGCCGGTAAATACTTACAGGAAAGGCTCGTATCCTCATCTTGGTGTCCTTCTTGGTGCCGCCTTTGAGGTTGGACATGATTAGTTAGAACGACTTTCGTTGCTAAGTTGACTTAAAGACTACATGAAAGGCAGTTGCTAGTTTGTTTTCTACGCCAGGAAAGCGGCAGGGAAACTCAGTGACCTCCCCTTCAGGAATTAGGTCGGTCTGTGTGTCTGTTGTGTTGTTGTCACTCGCTCTCTTCTCAGTGTTTTTTTGGCTAATGTTAGCTTGTATGCAGTGATGGCGGACGGCTGTACTCCACTGCGCAACGCCGAAATCTCGCGAGAGTAAAGTCACTTTACTGACAGGTGCATTCCACAGGTTGATAACTGCCTATCATAGCGGTTACGTTGACATTACATTTGATATTAATATTTCGACGAAAAGCCGTAAGTATTGAAGAACTGAGGAAACTTTTAGCGTCACATTAATTGATTTAACTTAAAAAGGATTCACAAAAACACACCAGAGGGCAGAAAAAAAATCTTTATTTGGTGACAGTGATACACTATTTTGTTTCAAGTGCTAAAATAGAGTTAACGCTAAGCTAGCAGCTAGCAGGCTAACGTTACATTTTAACAGAGAGCACAACGTTACACGACCATGCTGTGTCAGTGTCAGGTTAGTTACAGTTTAACACCATGCTAATATTCATCTTTGCTGTTTTCCAGTTGCTGTTTTAGCATCGTCCAGCTGCAAATTCCGGTGATTGACCAGCGGCTGGAAGATGGAGTATCTTCTCACCTTCATGACGATGCTCTCTGAATGACACAAAGACGAAAATACAACAGCAGGTGAGTCCATATGAAAAGTAAGACACTAAAATTTAAAGATATTAATATAAAAGTTAAGTAGAAATAATAATAAATAGGCTATCAGAATATTAAATCAAGAATCTACCTTAAAATTAAGCCACAAAAACTCAAAATTAATCACCACATAGGCACATTTTACAGTCTACAGTCTAGCCAAAGATACACAGGGCTAATAATAGCTTATATAAATCTACCTCTGCATTCTGGTGTCATGATGGGAACTGTTGCATTCTTTCGAAGATGAGATCCAGCTGTCCTCCTCAGACCCATGTTCTCCAGCTCCAGCTTTCTGATTTCTGTCCGCATCGCACTGATCACCTGTATGAGCCTCTGCTCGCTGTCCATGGTGCCAACTGCACACTTCTCCACCCTGCCTGCACCCCCCTTAGAGGCATACAACCCACCACACGACCCCATCTGACCTGTGAACACACAGACTAGACAAACATGTATACCCTTCTTCATTCAAAGTTGATTCCAAAGCTCAGCATTGGGCCAGCAGAGAAATAAGCAGCCAATCAAAAGCAGCAATCTAGTCTTTCATCAGACCATTGATAGTCTGGTCACATGATGGGGAGAGTGTTATTTTCTTCTTAGTGATCTGATGCCTACCACTTTCCCTCCTCCTGTTAAATATTCATCTACTCTTTCAACGTAAAGCAACAATAGGTACTTGGGAGAGGCGTAGCCTGTGGTCTAACAGTCTGTGTCGAGGAGATAGGGTGAGCTTCTTCTCCTTTAAACTCAGAATACTTCTCATTATAGGGTTCAAATGGGTTCAAAACAGACCAAAACAGACTCAGCTACCACACCAACACCCTCATTATTGGGCTCATGCAGACAACCTTTCAACATTCACACGAGTCTAAAAGCTTCACACTCAGATTCACTCATAACACAATGAAAATAAGTGCAGTGAATACACAGATGATTGCTGTTTGTGTTTATGTGTACTTATGAGACTTTATAGTGAGAACACTTGTGTGCAGTATTCAGTGGAGAGCACATGAGTCTCTGAGTGTCTGTTTGGTGCTGCTCTGCTGCTCTCTAGTGTCTAGTAGTCCCAGCATCATGCTTAAAGAGAAACCTAACACCAAGTAGAAAACCACTGTTTTACTGACCTCTTCTGGTTGAAACTGTCAAGTCTGTTGGACCTTGACTGCAACAGTGATGTCAACGTATACTAACTGATTATACCTCTATATTACACCTACCATATTTAGATTGGTTAGATTTAGATTGCCTTATAAATGTGTGTCATGGACACATAAACATTTTAAGAAAAATAGTTGAATCACTGAGGGGATGTGGTCATAAAGATAGTACTGTCTGGATGTATGTTGTCATTTTTAGTGACAAATGTGAAAGATGGTAATATTGCAAGTATGTCAGAGTTTTTGTATTCCACCAGGACGCTTTGTAGTTTTATACAATGCTAAAATTTAAACTTATTGCACCTTCTAATGTAGTTATACACATCACCAGTGGGTTTATCTGATTGTCAGTGCCGTTTTTTTGCTTCAGTGAATTTATCTCTTAGTTATCAGTATGCCTTCTACATACTGTGGATGTCTGAGATGACCATGGGACTGTACTTCCTGTAGAAATGCCAATAAACCCTCTGCTGCATACAATATGGTAACACAGTATATATGATGCTACCCAGGCCTGTAGTGCTTGTCCTCTCAGTATTCAGTGTTTGGCTCTTTTCCTCTTTGGAATACTTATGAGCTGAAGCTTGACCAACCATCACAATTTGCCTCAGCCTAGCTATGGTTCATGTAACAACGACACATTATAGAAAATGACTTACAGTGTTGGGTATATATATTAGATGAGAAAATGATGTGCTTTTTTTTCAGGTAACATCCTCTCTGATATTGACAACAACGATGGTGCCATGTGAACTGTGGTTTTGCACACATAAGTGCTGCAGCTACAACCCTAGTGTGTGTTCAGAGGTCATGTTCTTGTGAAAGTGAGCACATTTCATATCATGGGCAAATTACACATCATCCTACAGAGGTATGATAAAACATACACCTATATCTAATATTTGGTGACATGTGGACTCCTCATTGATTTGTCCACTGCAAACAGACCCCTGTGACACACATTTGAACAGCCCAGGGTAGCATAATATCAAGTTGTCTGTTTGCTCGTGTCGCGTTTTGACACCACATTACATACTCTAAGTTCCTCCCATTCCACAGTGTGGTGTGTAAGCTGTTTGTCTGCTGATAACAACCCCCTCAGCAACTGAGAGATAAACTCTGCATGCTGCTGTAGAGACAGCTAACACGAAATGCTGACAGCCTACATGACAGAAATGTATTTTGACTGTGGAGAGAGGACCCTGCTGAGTGAAAGACATCTATGTAAAGTGATGTTAAATTAACTGTGGTCGGACACACACAAACCACAATGACAACAGCATCAATAAACATTAAATTTAACGTTTACTTTGTCACATATTCTACCCAAGATGCCCAGCAGGTGGCGTGCGTTGTTGTGTGAGTTTAACAAATTGGGCCTAATGTAGTCTAGCTTCACTCCATGTGCAAGCACAAGACATCCTCCAGAGCAGGGTAAACCCAAAGGACAACAGTATAAAGTGGTGCATTTTAAAGCAGAGGTAATTGATTTTTTTCGCAAGTGATTACAGAGGCAGAATTTAATACACTGCTTTTGATTTCAGCTCTTTTCATCGCTGCTACTTGCTTTGCAAACATGACACCAGAGGCTCAGGACAAATGCGGCTCCCTTCAGAATCCCGCACTCATCATTTTAGCCAAGTTGCTGTTGACCCGGCGCCAACACCACAAAACAGGACAAGTAATTTAATTTGCCACTGCTGCCGACCTTGAAGCAGGGAATGTAGGCTACCAGAATCCCAATAGGGAGGCTTGAAGAAAACGTCCTGGGAGCTGAGAGAGGGGTCAGGCTGTTCTGCCTGTAGCATCGCACACAGTCTCCTTACCTCTGCAGGAATACTTTTGTCCTTCAGGTTTGCATAAATAATATTATTTTTAAGGTATTGAGGTGCTGTGACAGGTCACGTGATAATGTTACCACACAGTTAATTTTAACTGTAATTATTCATTAAAGATCCTGTGTTTAACATCGTAATCTTGTAATCATAGCATCATAATGATAAAAATGTTAGAATCACAGTTAAGGTGAAGGTTTTGAAGGTCAATGCTGTGCTCTAAATCTGTTTAATGGCATAAAGTCTGAACAGTGACAAATATGCAGAGCTTTTTGATTCCCCCAAAATGTTACCCCCCCTCACAGTGGAAAAGACTGTAGTTGTAACAGGCAGTTAACCCCATCATGCCGACATATGATACAACTGGCCGAAGCACACTTAATCCTAGTCAACCATGTGTAATCTTTATATGTCACAAACAAGGATAAGATTATGACTCACTGGATATGTCACACTGAAGTCTAGAAAGTATCACCTCCCTGTGTGAGAGGTGCGAGATAAAACAAATAGCATAGGAGGGCAGGAGAAATGTGGGACACATCTGCTTTTATTATGTGATACATGCCAAGGATGTCTTGTGGCACTTCTATCTTGGTATGTTTACATATCCCAGGAGATATGTGACAAAACATGATATTCTGATGCATTGGCATCTCTGCTGATAACATCACATTCCTTCAAAACTGAGTGTGTTTCGAAAAGCCTTGCGGCAAGTTTAAAAATGAGGCACTATCTGATCTTTCTAGAAACTGCTTGGTCATTTCGTGTCCAGGCAGCCATTTTGTCATTGTGACTTGTCACCACAATGACAATGATGACATTACGTCGAGAGGTTAGATAAATTCTCAAATCCCCTAAGTAAAACAAGTGTTCTGTTAATTTGTAGCGTGTGTTATGTGCAGACACATTCCCAATCCCATCACTCATCACCCACAGGGAACAAATGTACCAACGTCCTCTTCCAGCCATGTGATGCGATGTGATCTGAACGTAATTGCAGCCATAACTTGTTGCCCCATCGAGGTGACACCTTAAATCACCCTGGTGAAAACATCTTAGGTCAGAATTCAATATTGGTCGTAAAATCTAAATATAAGGCCCCAGGGACTAAGCTGTTTCGCAGAGCTCTGCGGTAGCTGTCTGGCAGAAACACACACAGGGTAATAAGGCTTGAAAGTGGAGCCATTGCCACTTACAAGAGAGCTTCTGCTATTGAGATCATAGTGCAATATTTGTGAAATGCTGTAATAACTTTGAAGAAGCTGTTTGAAAGGACTTTTGAGTCCTCTGCTATGCGTCCTTGTCTTCCAGCATGCCAGTGTTTCAAATAGAGACCTGTAGGTTTTCCAGCCACTCGGCACTGTCTTTAATGACATAGCTCATAGCCACAGTCCCATCCAGCAGCCCTCATTATGACTCAGTAATCATAGGCTACATTTGTTTTTCTTTTCCTCTCTACTCTATATCTCTTGCTCTTTCTTTTTGTAAACCTACGGGCCTCTGTCTCTCTCCTTCTCTTGTTTGTCCTCCTCTGAGTACGGCCAATCCAGTAGTGAGCAAGAGCCGCTACTGGAGAAAGTGTTTGTTGACTTTTCGGCACAGACTGGTGCTCTGTAGGGGAGCAGTCTGTTATTTATGGCTCAGGCTTCTGTGATTGGTTGAGGAGAGATATAATTATGTCTGGCGCTCAGCTTAGCTAGTTTTAGAATTACAATAGGTGCCATGTTGAGTTCACTGGTTGCTATGATACTAAGTGGAGGGTCTTTACTGTATAGAAAATGTATTTGATATTCTAGTGATTGAACCCTTTCTCTGTTTTTACCCTCAGCTCAGCGAGGCACACCTGGAGTTACTTAGCCCCGGGAAATGTAATTATTCATCACTGATATTGTCATACGAGGCGAGATACTGCCTGGGATTGTGTTTGTGTTCAAGGATAAGTTCACAATTTTGTTTAGGACGAGGGCTGTGAATTTTGTTCCCCCATGACTTACATTGGAAGCACTTTTGGAAAGAATCTCTTAGGCATCTCAAAGGCTGGTATGAACAGGAGGAATGATTACAGTTAGCAGAAACTATTTCAGTGACTATGTTTACGTACACATTAATATTCCACAATTATTCAAATGTGATACAGGTCATGCAAACAACATATTCTGTTTGAATGTTGTGAAGTAGGCCTTTATCCAACAATAAGCATTTTCCGATTAAAAGATATGAGATCTGCCAGTATTATTAGAGCACTCTTTGGACATGTGTACAGCTAATTCAGAATATGCGTCTCAGTTGTGGTTTTTACCGCAGTTTGCGACACATGGCCTCTTGCCTGTTTAGGGTCAGCTCTGTGCGTTGTACACAAACCAACTAGCCAATAGTTTTCAAGGCTGGGGTAGACATGCATGCCCGCAAAAAAAAGCACACATTTCTGGTTGAAAGGAGAAACATACCTACTTTTAAACTACTTTTAAACATTATGAAAGACTTGGATATTAGCAGGTTTTTGGATGGACCTTTTAGAGAAGGTGGTTGGAGGAATGAAAGATGGAGGCTGTGTTCGCACAGTTGAAAAGTGGAAAACTTTTTTTAAAAAAATCCTATTTTGATGCAAAGGCGCAGCTATTTTTCTATTTGTTCCATATTTTGACACGATAAATGACATGTTAGGGCACGTAAATCTGAGTACGCAAAGCTGCATGTAAATGTGAATATTAGTAGAATATCCATTTTCATTAGCCATGTCAACAGCTTAGTAGGAATATCGCCATTTTCAGAATAAGGGCAAAAAACAGAACATTTTGTGCATGTAAACGTGTCACTGTTCACATGGACACCAGACTGTTGTTTTAAGAAAGACTGGAAAAATTGCGAACCTGTCCTTTAAACTCTTTATGTAGCATAAACATTGTTCTTCTTCCCTAGAGGGCGCATTGCAGATGTGATTGAATTGATCACATTTCAAAATTTGTGCCTAAATATCCTCTAAGGTACCATCATGCATCAAGTAAATATTGTCACATTTTCAGTGCACATAGCAGTGTAATTTGATGGATATGTGATCAATACTGTGTATCTGATATTTGACTCTCTCAATATTAGCTGGTCATATTGTTTGTCATATAAAGAAAATAGTTCACCTTAGCATTAGATGCAATAAATAGATGGAAATAATCCTGATTTTTTTCCCAGATAAAAAACAATCAGCACCGCAAAACGTAATGGAACCAAGTTATCTCAAAAGAAATGAGTATACCTCTACGATTACAATAATTGATATTTACCAGCGCAGTTGGATGACTGATACAGGACTTGCTGTATATCATGAAATCACTTTTGTACCACTGACTGTTATCTGAACGTGCTGGCATGACATGCACAACTTAAATACCAACAGAAGACTGTAATTTGACGTTTTATTGAAATCACTTGTCACATAATAGCCTCTAGTTATGATCTAATTGCATGTTGAGGTGATGACAGTTAGTGAGCTCATTGTTCACAAAAAAAAATAGATGATGTCAGGAGGATTTCCAAGGAGCTGCAAAGATTTCCAGTTAACTGCACTATATATGGAGGTGAGAGGGCTGGAGTCAGATATGCAGGAGGCAGGATAAACATGCAGGTCCCAACAACCGTCGTCACAGTTAGTGAAGGCCTTGACTTCTTGGCAAAGACTTACTAAAACACTGAAGTTCCTTGGAAAATTGTAATATGCAATTCCTGCAAGGGGAGGTTAATTGAATTAATAGTTGTCCATGACACAAGAGACATGATTAATTCTCTTTATAAAAACAGTTACTAATGGATATTGCCCCAGTAGCCTTTATCTCCTCATTATGCAGGGTGGTCAGACAGGGACCTTGAATAGACTAATGGGATTGTGTCGGTCTGAATTGGTCTTTGCTGGGGTTATTTCACAGAGTTGCAGTAAAAACGGCAGCCTTGTATTTGTGTGCTCCCCATAGGAGGTGGGAGGTGAAGATGAGACTTAGTCTCTCTACCATAGATAATCCTATTGTGTATTCCATACCATGTCTTATGTGATCACTGTCTTCTATAATACATGTGCAGTCATATCACAAGAGGAAAACACAAGGATGGGACGGGAGTGGAGGCTCAATGAGTAATCCTCATCTAATCCATTTATTTCAAATACATGGGACTGCCATGGTTAATAGATAGCAACGTGTCCATCATTTTCACGAGTACTGCTGCCTTAATCTGTCTCTTTACTTTCTAAGAAAACACACGTCTTCACATTGAATTTTATTTTTATTTTTAATCCGTGTTTTTCAGCAAGTAGTTGCGTCTCAGGGTTATTTACAGTAAACCAGACAGCAACAGTCCGAACTAAGACACTAAAATAAAATACTATGTGTCTTGTGTTAGAGGAGGATGAGCGTCTACTCTCTTTCTCTGTCACATGAAAATCAGCCGGCTCACGATGGAGGAAAAAAAACACACTTCCTGGCCAGCAGCATCTAGTTTCAGTGCAGACCGAGGTTATTAAAGATTACATGACACAGTGTCAGGGCCTGGCTGGGTGGATTGTGTAAGTACAGATTATCTGATTAGTCCCCTTTTCACACCTAATTACTGGTGTGATTTTATGGCAAGCTTTCGTGACAGTGGGCAAAGCGTCTCAGTCATTTACAGGGCCGAGCTTCCCACATATCAAGTGAAAGTGGTGTAAAGATAAGACGATTGTAAAAGTGTCCAAACTGGCAGGTTAAAAAAAGCTTACAGCGTGAGTAATGTCAATAACTAGGAGCTTTGTTTAAATTTACATAGGTTCCACAGTGCAAGTTTATGACTTTCAGACCTAGTTAATAATTAAAACAGTGCTCTCCATATAACGATTTTTGACTGTCACCTCTCTCCGTCTCTCCCTCCAGGTTCTTAGTGTAGATAGGAATGTTGTAGTGCCACTCGCAGACTGCAGTGTCCAGGGAGCCCTAAAAAGGGAAGGAGTCTCACTCTGATTCCTGGCAGCTCGCAGAGCAGCGGAGGCTAAATTAGGCCTGGTTTCATTGACTTCCAATCCCCAGAGCCTCAGCAGCCCTGCAGCCCAGAGGAGGAGAGGCCGGCTGGTGCTCAGGGCCTCTGATGTTTCCTCGGAGCTTCTCCAGACACTGCCTGGGTAAGTTAAAGTGGCAGATGGAGAGATGATATGTCTAGAAAGCTTGGGATGAGAGGTTGCATCTCCTGATAGTATCTGAGTAAATAGAAAAGAAATATGAATAACTTTAAATTACTGTGATGTTTGACATTTCAACATTAATAAATCATCAGCAGATAAAATTTAGTGACAGTGTAATTACTCTAAACAAACAAGACAGTATGCTCTGCTGGTTTTTGTACATATTAATGTGCTATATTGGCTTGTGTATGGTCTGATTATACGGTGATTCCTGATTTTATTAATGTTTTTCTTCACTGTGTTCCACCCCTCTTTGTATTATTGTATTTTAATACAAGTAAAGCTTCCATTTGTCTGCCTCACAGTACTCCATTCAGTACTTAAAACACTACAGTACCCAAGAGGTGGAGCTTCTACTTTTACTAGCATCGTGGACATGTTTGTTGCGTACTTCCAGTGATTAGAATGGGATTGGTTACTTTTACCTGTCTGTTGAGTCAGGTATGCTCTGATGAAGGTCTGATAGAGGGAAAGATTGGAATTCAGTGAAACACTGCAGACATCTAAATGTGCGAAAATCTACTAAAGATAAATAATTTCCTTCTCAGATAGTTTCGTCTTAGGGATTTTGAGAGGCCTAAAGGAGTATAACTGTCACAGAGAGGACATGATTTTGTTTCTTTCGATATTTTTAATCATCTTGGTGACCCCTCAGATTTAAATTTTGGGGTCTAGACTCCTAGGTTGGGAACTATTGCTTCATGGTATCATATTTAATTGTGAAATGTCCCTAAATAGCACAGATGCACTTTTTAAACTACATTTTTATTCTTGTTTTAAGTATAAAATGTTGCCAAAATATCAGAAATAAGGTCCCTGAAGTTGTCAGATCCATCTATGAAGATAATTTAATCTGAGTTTTCTCTAAAAAACCGCCCTTATATTCAGTGTATGCATACAAGTTGCTTCAAGTATGTCGTGTGATAGTACCACCATGTTCGCAACAAGAAGCGACATGCAGTATTTTTGCAATATGTGGTCTCGTATTTGGGAAACACAACAACAGTGGCGACAGAGGAGGCTGCAACTTGTCTCACCCTTTTTTTGTTTATAATAAATATGCCAAGATTTCATAATTGGTTTAATGATAATATATTCCATTCAACAAATTAAGCCATCATTTGATTTGTCGCACACATCATGCAACCTGCTCAGTGTGTTTTTTTTTCTGCTGATAAAATGCTTGTCTGCCTCCCACTCTCCACTGCTCTTTCCTCTTTGCTGTGCTGTCCAGTGTGATTGACCGCGTCTCTTTCTCTGTGCTGGCAGTCAGAGACAGGTGCTGAGTGCTGCTGAGTGTTGCTGTATGTGTGGGCTCCAGGGGCCTGGTTCAACATTCCGGCGATAGTTTGATAGACACAGTCCTTGGGGGGAGGAAGAGGAGGAGGCCAAATGCCCGCGCCGACTTCACAGAGGAAGAACCGAGGGGGTAAGTGAAATCTTGTGATGATGTACCTGCCGTGTGAGGATTATGATAACATACTGCAAGTCCTCTTTCTTTTTTAAGTCCCTCAACAGCAACCTTTACAACACTCCACTTCCTGATCTAAAAAGCCGCTTCACTGCTTATCTCTCGGGCTGCAAACTGGTCTAATGTCACAGGCACTTCCTTTTTTTCACACACTCACAGGCTGCACGCATGCGTATGTGTCTGTGTGTGCATAAACATTCGACACAAAGTACACACAGTTGTGAAAATGGAGGGAAAGAGGAAGTTATACAAAGGGGATGCAGAGAGAGGCGGGGAAAATAACAAGGTGACCGTATTTGGCATCAGTAGATAATGCAAGCAGAAGATGCAAATTAGATAAGGAGTGGTTGTCATGGAGACTTGATGTTGCGCAGTGATGGTTCGCTGTAAACCTGACCACATTTGTGGTATGGCCGTTGCCAAGCAGAAGGTGCTATTATGAGAGTGAGAGAGATGAGAGTGAGAGAAGTAGAGGAAGAGAGAAATGAAGATGTTAGTTCATCCCATAGTGCATTGCGTCAGTGTGACCTGTGTTGAAGTGGCTTCGTCTGTCCCAGTGGCACGTCAGCGATAGACAGACACACAGGTAAGATCACTTTCTGTGGGATTAATGTCTGTTTACAACTTAACTTCAGGTTTTATTTTGTGTTTTTTTTATTGATTTGTTTCATAAGATTTTGTATTTGTGTAAATATTGATAATTCCCTCTTTTCAACAAGCTGAATTTTCTCTGACACTTTGCAAAGACGGAAGTTTGTCAGCTCTAGGAAAGCCAGCATTTGCAGTATTTTTCTCTTGATGCAACTTTGTGTAGAGATACAAGGTTTGTAAGAAGTTTGGGATGCGAGTGGAGTTTATTTGATATTTGCAGCAGTATATCTGCAGGCTACATTTAGACAGAAAAATAGCTGGAAGCTGCAGTGAAAGGCCTCTTTGCAAAGGGTGTTTCCATTCGTTTTCATTTTATCTCCAAGATAAGCTTCAAGCTTGAGCGGTGCATACACACACATGTACAATGGTGTCAGATGGGGACAAGACAGTGTGCTATTTCCTCTCTCTGTATTTCAAACCCGACAGCTTGAATTGCACCTGCTTCCCCTCACTGCGTCAAAGTGGAGAGAAGTTAAGAGAAACCACAAATATGCAGCAGGGAAATATGACTCCAAGTATGCACACTGGAAAAGTAGTTTGTTATAATTTGTCCCACTTTCATGTATATTTATAGTAATTAGTAGAATTTTTCTGACTTCTTCATTTATGTGGGATACTCCCCACGTATTCTAAAGTGACACATAACAAAAGCAGAAGTTGTTTACTTCAAAGCAATATTTTGCTTTCTCATTCTGCAGCCTCCAAAATAAGCCATAGTAAAATGGCTGACGTTGAGTGCAGCTCCCTGCTGTGGGCCTTTCCGCAGGACTGTGTACTGTTGCAGTTGTTGCTGTGATGGTCTGTAATGGGAGTGTAATGTGTATTTGCGGCCTTAGTGATAGATGAGCCGTCAGAGTTTGGCTCACGAAAGCTCTGGGACATTTCCTCAGTGGAGTGAGAGTTCACATCAGCCAGCCAGTGTCATTTACAGAGTGCTGGGAAATAGCAGAGCGCTGAGATGATAGGGAAGCTTAAGGTGGAAAGTTGCATTCATCAGGGAGGAGGGGGAGAAAATAGGGATCGGCCCAAGGTGAAGGGTTAGGATTCAATGGCCTGACGGAGGCAGAAGGGTCACTCAGGCCAGACTGTGTTGGTTTAGGGTTAATGTGGCTGATGTAGAATAGAGTGTTAGGTAGTTTCCAGAGTATTCATCCCCTCCTTGTAAAATTACTCTGCTCTTTAGCAATTTCACTTTCATAAATTAGTAGAACTTACGAAAGATATTTAATAAAAAAGAGTCATCAAAAGCGATGCAACAGAAAGTCTCACAATCATCATAATGCATAAAGACCTTGTTAGATCTACTTTCTTTCTTTTCTTTCTCAGACGTTCTCCACATGATTAGTTCACTGATCTTGATTTGTAAAATGGGTGGAATTCCCCTTTAACACACCGCATACACACACACACACACCTCTTCCTGTTTTCAGTTGGTTAACGTAAGTATGTGTGAAGAGTTTGCTCAACCCCAGGATGTTGATTTTTGTCATGCTTTGCTCATATCTAAACAGCTTTATGGCCTCATTGATGTCCTGCAGAGAGCAACGGTCACACCATCTTCTTATCTGTGTGAGACACAAGACATGGGGAGCAGGAAGTTGAAATGTATGGCTGATTTCAGTTCAGATAACGAAAAAAGAACTGGGAAAGGAGAAATAGGCTCCCGTTGTACATTTGATCAGATTATGTTCAGAATAAAACTCGTAGAACTGAATGAGCAAGCCATCTGGTGACGGCAAAGCTAGACTCTATATTTGTATATGGCTCTGTGGGCTGTGACACATAGACAAGTGGTTGTGGTTGCTTGAGGGGAAATTTAGCGGACTTGAGATGTAGTCATTAAGTGAGAGAATGTGATGAAAACACTCAGAGGGAACATACGAAGAATGATAATGAATAGGAAATATGGACCAGCAGGGCAGAGGAGTAAAAGTAATACGCAGGGACAGAAAGGAGCAGAAGCACTGGCATACACTCAGCTGCAGCAGAAGAGGGGAAATTCCACGTCAGTGTCTGAGTTTTGCAGAAAGCCCAGATCTTTGGAGGCGTTGCTAATGTGTCTCCTATTGAGCCAGAGCAGCATCAATCACCATGTTTCTTCATTATGGGTCAAGGAAAACTCCATTTGGAGGTTAGAGTGACCTGCTGCTTCCATTGATCAGCAGTCAAACAGATTGCTCCGCTAATCTAAAAGACATGGCTGTTTCCATGGTTGGAAATAGATCTTCTTCCATCACTAATGAATGACGGTTGGAAATAGATCAAGGCACGCAGTTTGCTGTTGGAGCTAATAATGGCACTGTCCATCAAAATGTGGTCAACTCAGAAAAGTAGTACTATGGCATCCTGTGACATCTTCCTTTTGTCTGCGGTATACAACATGTTTTTTGATCTCTCTGGGTATGCAGGCACATTGCACCATAATACTGGCTAGGTAAAGGGTTAGCACTGCAGCTGGGGCTCTACCACAGATTGTCACCCTGGGTTTAAGGGCCTGCTGTGTAAATTAGAGATGACTTAACACCAGCTTTGTATTAAACAGAGCTGTGCAGCAATAGGACCCGGTCCAAAGAGAGAAGGAAGGGATGGAATGGAAAGACAGGCGTGACAGTTTTACATAGGAGAAGCGCTGGGATATTTTTCGCAGCACTATACTGCACATGTATATGCAAATACACCAGAGGAAGAGAGGGTTCTTCCTTCTCCCTATGAATACGGATGCAGGTGTGATCTCAGTCAAACTGAATTCCGCTGCGATGTGTGAAATTTGCTTTCTTTGTAAGTGAAACTACATTAAAAAGCTATTTTCAGTTCAGGCAGCATTATGAATGCACTCTCTCCTTGATCACAATCAAATGAAGTGAGTCACAGACAATATGCAGGATCAGACAGAAAACTTGGCGTCAGCACACAGCTCAAAATCTGTAAAGATTCCTGCAGATGCCAAGGCCACTATCTCCATGGCTACCGGATATTGCAGCATCAGGTCCAAATCAAATTCTTGGAGGCTTCTTTAGCTTCGCTGGCTTTTCCCTGGATGCAGGGGTTGTGGCGGCAGAAGCCTCAGGTCAACAACAATACAGGAAAGTTGGCAGGAGCGGTTGCCTCGGTGTTGTCTTGGTAAGCCTTCTCATAATATGTTGCTGACCTGCAACCGAACAAGTACTTATACGCTCTGTGTTTCTCTCAATGTATATCCACTCACTGGCGCAGTCCAGCTGGATTTAGTGCAGTTTAATCAGTGCTGCTTTTTTAGTGTGGACAGGAGTGTGAGGCTGAGCTGAGGTCTCTGAGGGTTGCATGCCACAGCAGAAGAGAGGATCCTGACAGAAGCCAGGCCTAATCTGTGGCAAACTCCCTGTAAATTCCTTTTTATAATTCTTTCCTCCGCACCCCTTAATCTATTCATTCTCTCCAACTGCTGTGTTTCTTGTTTTTCGTCTATACATTGCGAAATACGTTGTTTCACTTGTTTCTGTCTCGCTCTGTCCTCACTGGCAGTATTTAATATCACAATCCCAGTTTTTATTTCTGATACCCTTCGTCACTCTGCATGGCATTTCCTTGCTTCTATGATTTTCCCTTCTTTATCTTCTTGCTGTGCTTTCCCAATGTTTCCTTCCTCCCTCCCTCTTCCCTCTCTCTGTCCTCAGCTTCACTGGATAGGCAAGGGCAGTGTTGCTGTAACTGAACCAGCACTTCCTGGTGTTGTTTTAGGGGGGGCGTGGCCAGCCTTCAGTGAGGAAGAAAGGGAGGGAGAGGGGACTGCAGGATCTGTATGCCCAGTGCAGTCAGGGCTCCCTCCTCCTCCTCCTTCTCCTCTTCCTCCTCCTCCTCCTCCTCCACAGCTGTTGCTACTGCCACCCAGCGAGCACCACTTTCCTCGGGCAGCAGACAGACGATCCAGAGGCTGGGGAGTCAGTAGAGACACAGCCCAGCCCGTCTCAGCACAGCTCAGCACAGCCCAGCTCAGCCACTTCAAGAGGCAGGGGAGGGGAGACACTAGCGCACACAGCCAACGCTGCAACGTACACACACACACACACACAATCACACAGACAAACACTCCTCCTCTCTCTCTCTCCCTCTCTCTCTCTCTCTCTCTCTCTCTCTCTCTCACTCTGGTGCTCGGCTCCGCACAGCTCCTCTACTCATTCGCTGCTGATTCACTCGCTCACTCGCTTGCCTGTCTTCTGCCAGTCGCTCTGCCTTGCTGCGCTCTGCCTGCCTGCCTGAGAATGGTCCAGCCGGTGCCTGGGGGTCTGCTGTCGCGGCCTGTCTGAACACACGCATAAACACAGAGTCAATCGACACGCGGAAGCAAACACACACACACACAAACTGGAGAGCAATGTGAGAGGTAAGAGCTTGGTTCATAACCCTCCTCCTTGTCTCATTGGTTTATCTAGATCTTTCCTCCTGTGTGTGCTGCAGTCTTTACTTTCCAAAGTAAGCGCCTGTGCATTGGAGCATAGGTAGAGATATGGGGATTGTTTGCCTTAGTGTCTGCCATGTGTGTGTGTTCAGTATGTGGGCCACAGGGTTAACATTGATTTGTTACGGCTTGTTTTATAGATAGAGACACATGCACGTACACACACAGACACAGTAAGACACATTCTTGGCTCAAAGCAGACAGTCACACAATAGCTACTTCCTGAGGGTAGCGCTAGTTAGCAAGAAAATTTGCTGGTGTGTGTGCGCGCGTGTGTGTGTTTGGAGGGCCACGGTTGTTCCAGGAAGCAGTGGAGAGGATCAATAGATCGCCCACTCAGCTTTCATTCCCTCCGTCTGACTCAACATTGGACATGTTGGGAGTTATCCTGCAGGGCTTGGTTAACAAGGCGAATGGTAAAATTTGATTCTCTTGTACCTCTTCCCTCCCTTGCTGCGTCAGCCTAAAGGGGGAAGCATGGTTTTGCATGTGTGTATGTGTGTCTCTACGTGTGTGTGCTGTGTAAGGCAAACTCCCGCCCCGCCGCATGTAAATTACGTGTGACATGTGAAGCTGCTGCTACCTTATATGGCGAGCACAGTATTTCAGTACAGTTGGATCTTGCCAAGCATTCCGGGTCGCGGGAGGAGAGAGTGTGTTAGAGGGTGACTCTGTCTGTGGGAGTGTGTGTGCGTTAGTGTGTGTGTGTGTATGTGTGACTAAGTGAGTGTTTTCATGCGTCTGACAGAGGGGGAGTAACTGAGAGAGAGGAAGAAAGTTGAAGACAGAAGGAAAGAGGGGCAAGAACAAGAGAGACAGGGAGAAGGAGACCCAGTAAATGGAGGGATTTTACTTGTCGATGTTTAAACTGGAGTGAAAGTAAGTAGTTTCTTACTTTATTAAGGCTTTGGGAGATAACAGGAGATTGAGCCGTTATGTTTTTCTTTCTTTCAGGAGTTAAGTTTGTGTGTGTGGATCATGCTAAGGTAAACGGACTGAAAGTGTTTTCCTACGTACGATAATATCTGGCTATTTGTCCGAAACAATAATTTCAAATGTTTTTTTAGGCATTCATTCTTTCAGAGAGTCCAAAAACTATCTGAATAACAGCAGGACGTGATTTTGGTGAAATACAGTTTGTTAAGCCAGAGGATCTTCAGAGCTTTAAACTTTAGTCTTCCTTCTCTCCCCTCTTTGTCCCTTTCCTCACCACCTCTGCCCTCCTCCCCCTCGCCTCTCTGGGTTTCCTCTTGGTGGTGTGTCCGTGGTTGGGGCGATGATGAGGAATGTTGTTGTTGTGACTTGGAGGGATTCAGGGTGGCTCAGACAGTAGCACACACACAACTATGTATACACACGCAAGCATGCGCAACACAGACAGATGTGTGGCAGATTGCATTGTCAAGACTTTCTAAGTCCCCATGGTACCTCCACTGCTGGTAGACTATCAATTTCTGCCTAGCAGGAGCCTGTGGAACGTGCTGCTGGCAACGTGAATATTATAGCTAATAATGTCAAAGATGACATTGCTCTCTCTGTGTAGGGTTGTACATGTGTGTGTGAACTCAGGTGCAAATTGCTGTGGATTTATGTGTGTTTCCTGTGATCTAGGATCTGTCCTACAGACAGGATTACGTGCATGGCTGAATCTGTGCTGACAGGTTAAGCCTTTATTACACGAGGGCTTCTCTGTATGTTCCTACTGTGTTATGACCACATTTCAACCCCTCTGAGCAACAGCTTGACACAAGACACCTTCCAGTAAAGCTAATTCTGAGCTACGCTAAAATGACCCCCTGTCAGAGACACGGTCGATTCGTTAACTTGCCCCAATATTCACCCTTTTTTATTGCTTTTAGTTAGCTAGTAATAATTGCTTATCAGATACTGAGGTATAAAGGAAACAAAGCCAGCGTCCACCTGCATCTGAACCACACAGCAGCAATAATAAGCAGAGCGAGCAGCATGTCGAAGCTGCTGTTCGTGGAGTCAGTAATAAGCGTCTAGTTATTTCTTTGTTTTCCTGTCCAGAGGTACACATGTCAACACAAGCCTGTCCTTGTTTTTCTTCACCCCAGTTGCATCAGCTCCCGCTTACAGCCTCGACATCTTAAACCTCTCCATCTCTGAAGCGGAGATAGATGGCTGTAACATTTAATAACACACGCCTGCCCCAATGGTCACATTCTCTCACTCACAGTCTCTTTCTAACTACATGGCTGCCTTTGTTTCTATCATTGTAACTGAGCCGGGTCTGTTTGCCTCGGTATATTAGAAGCAGGCCCCAACACAAGCCAGTGGATGTGGTTACATTAGCATGGCCTGTCCTCCATGAAAATAGCTGACTCGATTAGAATTATAACTAGTGCAGAAGATAAAATTGGTCACTGGCGAAGTATGTTTGCATGTAATGTACCGGTACTGATAAAGACGCTAAACCAACTTATCTAATTGTGCATGCGGCATACATGATTAGTCATGGTGGCGTATGCTCAGGAATGAAAAAGATTCTGCTCTGTGTGTAAGCTAATGTAATATATGATAGATGTATAGGTGCAAAGCAAAAGAAAAATTTAACGACAACAGTAAGTGAGATTTGAGAGGCAAAGTTTGAGCTTTTTAGCAAATTTTAATAATACAGAACTGCTTTATTGTGTTTGGAAAAGTCAACAAGCCAACAACTATGTTAACAATGTAATTTTTCTCCCGGCCTACTGTTTATATTTATGTCTAAACATTAGATAATGACGGTACCTGTGCCATATATACAGAAAAAGGGAAAAAACAACATCAGCGCCTTAGTACGGTCCACCATGATCTGCTAGAACAGCTTCAGTAAAATCTGGCATCGATTTTACACATTTCTGAACTCTACTGAAGGGATGAGCAACATTCCTCCGAAAGATATTCCCTCATGTAACAGACCTGTCCGAAACCTCCCACAGGTGTTCAGCTGGTGACTGCTAAGGTCATGGCATATGACTCACATCGTTTTAGTACTCATCAGGCCATTCATCCCTTGCATTTGGGATGTCCCTCCTCTCAGTTATTTGAGTTTTTCTTAAATTTGTAACCTGTCTGTATATGTGGAAATAACCCTGACCATGTCCCCAGCACATTGACATAGACAACATAAATGTGAGCCAATGAGCCACTCATTAAACCATAAGGCCGTCCATTATCCTCACTGTCCGTTGACTTCACCACATCCTTACACACATCCACACACACAAAGATGCAGTGTAGCACACACAGTCAGATATTCACTTAGCTTAAGAATACCCTCTGTCAGGATATACAGAGGTCCGTGTGTTTGTATAGGTCTGCATTTGTGTGTCTTGTCAGTGTGTGTGTGTGTGTGTGTGTGTGTGTGTGTGGATAGCTCTGTCCATGTATGCTAAACAAGAGATCTAATTGTCTCTGGAGGTTTGCTCTCAGTGGAATCAATAGGCATTGTTTGTTGTGCGTTCCTGGCCTAAGACTCACTTTCAGAGCCATGTTATTTAACCTGATGACAAATAAGTCAGTTAAACTAATACTTGAGAGGAGATGACAATTTGATACGGATGACGATGAGGAGGCTCTGAATAGGGTTAGTCTGGATCTGGATCGCTGTATTGATTCAATGATCAATGAGCAAATAATATTGATGCAAGGGGAAAACATTAAAACATATCATAATCTTTAAGACAAGCCTTTATTTTGAAACTCGGCACGCTTGTATTATCATTTCCGTCCAGGCACACTGCCCTCTTAAACATTCAAACAATGCTAGCCACCTAGCGCCAGGCAGATTACTCCAAGCAGCCAAGAAAAAGACAATGAGGATATTCACTAATATTGTCTTGTATTAGTCACCGGCCAATGAGTTGAATCACATCGAAATCATTGCCATTATCTTTGTTATATCAGCAAATATCGTATTGTTGTCCAAACAAACAATATAATACTGTATCGTGCTAGAACTTGTGATTTACGGGGGCAACTTTTAGCTCACTGGGTAGAGCGTGCGACCCATATATACAGTCCTTTGCAGCGGCCCGGGTTGATTCAGACCTGCAGCCTTCTGCTACATGTCATTCTTCCACCTTTCCTGTCTAATCTTCCTCTGTACGAACAATAAAGGCATAAAAACACCCCCCAAAAAATCGTCAAGTTGTAAGCTTTAACAATACCAAAAGTGGTGATACTCAAATTAGCAAGAAATGACAGAGATTTTATTTTTGCAGCACCCTGTCGAGCACTGCGGTCCATGCGAGCTCTTTTCCTCCATACCCCCTACTCATAACAAACCCAAGAAATACAGTATATGTGTATCCATCATTTCTTTTTAATGCGGTGTGCTGTTGCCGTAGCCCTTATACTTATTTTATTCAGACCTTACTAGGTGGAATCTCTCAACCAACATAGCATCACCAAAAAAATAAATAAAATACACCTTACTCAGGGATGTACAGTATGTTGTATAGACGAGCTACAGTGTATAGCAGCCCTCAGCCTCTCAGTATGCGTGTCTCAGAACGAAAAAGATCAAGAGACAGCGAGGAGAACATGTCCGCGTGTCCATATGTGCACCAGTGTGTATGTGTGCGCATAAAGGTCAGCGAGGGCAATATTGACATGCTATATTCTGAGCACATGGAGCAGCAGGAGCGAGGCCCCGGGTGTTGCATTTCCTCCGGCGTCCTCCACTGAGATGACCTGTCTCAGCACACTGTCACCCTGACTCCACCTCTGTCAATATGCTGAAACCACTTCTTTTACTAAACAGCAGCAAACCCAAAGAGACGAACGCCTCTTCCTCTGCAGTCAAAGCTGAAAATAGGAGCCCCGGCTAGAAGCTATGTTTGTTAGTGAGGTTGTCATAGCAGATGTTGCAATATAATAAGTAGCATTTTGCTTCAGCTTAATCTCCACTCATACTGCAGCAGTTAGCAGTGTAGTATTTCATATGCGATTATTCAGAATAGAGCCTTGGGCAACTCTTGACCTATGGTGTTAAGCTATGCTAAAGTAAACTAATAGTGTGCCACTTGGCCATTTTTCAGGAAGTCTCACCATAACTGTGAACCACTCCCTCTTTTCTCTAGCAGTTAGTCACAATGACAAGTTCAAGATCAGTCCAGGTTAGCAACGAGCATGTTGCTTTGATTGCTCTAACCTTTTCAATCAGTTGAGACATGCCTCAATAAGAAAACAGCTCTCTGTGTTCAAGAAGACCTCGTGTATCTGAGCGCCATCCATCACAGTCCATATTTTGACAGCGTGTTTGACTCGTCAAGAACAGATTTGTTTTCTGACTCATAACCAATAGAAAGTAAAAGACGGAGCAGGCTTGCTTTTCATGTCAGAAACCGTTTGTGTCGTTGAGGCATATGCTGGTGTCACATGACCGTGAGCTGATGGCGATGCTCCTGATATTGAAAACACACACACTTCCTCTTCTCGCAGCCATGTAGTGTTTCTGCCACGTGTTCTAAAGGGTGATAGGAAGCATACGGTCGCGCTCTCTCTCTCTGTCTCTCGCCATCTTCTCTTCCTCCAGTGTGGTTGACCTTGCACCAGCTTCCAAGACCTTGGAGTCTGAGGGAGTGCTGCTGAGGATGCTGGGAGAGAACGCAGGCCAGACTGTCACATTGAGGGCACAAAGACAGAGACATGGCAGGAGATGGGGAGGGTGGAAAAAAAACAGGAAGACCAAAGTAGAGTATCCACTCGTTAACACCGTTTCAATTCTTTGGTTAGCGAAGAGATCCTATTAAAGAGCCATCTATTTGAAATGGATGCTTTGGAGACAAAGAGCACCGACAGTTAAAGTGGAATTAGATAGAGGGAGTGGCATACTGACAAGAAAGACCACAGAGATGAAGAAATCAATAGGGTAAGGACACCCATGTCCAGACATGATGGATCATAATGAGCGCTCATTATCGCTCTGGCACTGTCTTACACCATACTACATCGTCTCTCTCTCTCCTTCTCAAAGATATGTTCTCATCTGACTCTAATAGAAACCATAGAAACAGATTAGGCAGCCAGACGGAACGTAGGGGGCGTTTTCATGCACCAAGTCATCACATTCTCTCATTTGATTGAAGACAGCCCCTGGCACCTTCAATTTTAAAACATTTTATAATAGATATCTGTATTCTACCTCATTAGTTCATGTCCGGCTATGGTTTGAGTTCGGATGTGATCTCACTGGAACTCAACTTATTTCAAAGTATATTTGGGTAGTAAAGGTGTGTTGCCATCAGTCCTGTCAGACTGAGCTGTAGCAATAAATACATGTAACATCAGCGTTATATGATATTAAAAACACAGCCCTGGGGCATATAGCGTTACATAGAGAGGTTAGACTTGGCTGGCTTGACACTTACACAGCAATGAAGATAAAATTATGAATTTTTATTCCATAACAAGACATTTAATCTAGACACACTTATCTAAAATGTTTTTTTTGCCATGAAAATACTTCTAAAATGACAAAAACAACACTACTGCCTGTTATTAAAAGAAACAGAAGCATTTAATAAAATGTTATCTGTCATTTGAAAATATTTAGCAGTGAGGTGATGTATCTTTTTGCTTTAATTTTAATTAAAAAGTTCATTTGTTTTAGTCCCTAAAGTGCACGATATGGAAGATCATTTGCTCTGTGTGTGTGTGTGTGCTTGGTATGTGTATTGTGGGGGCAGGGCAGTGGTAGCGTTTGTGTTATGATTACGCTCACACTCCAAAGGTCATTTGTAGCAGTAATGCTACTTTTGCTAGCGTAGGGGTCACCCAAGGTGAAACCAAGCAGTTTCCCCCTTCACTCTGTAACATATATCCATGTTGCTGGGTCATCATGACCTGGGCTGTACTGCTGCAGGACTCTGATATAGCGTGTTGCAGTGTTGCAGTGCTGTAAAGTTAGAAGCTCTACGTAGCTTTGCTGAAGGTGCACATGCTGTTCTGGGAAAAGCGATTTCTCTCTACACAGGGTGTGGTGAGTTACCCTGCCTGTGCGATAAGAGCCGACTGGGCCCACAGGAGCCCAATCATTCAAAATCCCACAGCAAATCCCGTACAATGGAATCAAAATAGAAACCACTGCCAAAATTATAAAATAAATGTTTTAAAAAAACACTCTCCTCTGCGTTTGATAAATGGGAAGCTTTGTTTATGAGGGAAATACACATGGTATTATCACAGCAGGCATATCTGTATGAGGTCATCACAGTATTACTGTCATCATGGTGGTACTTTTTATTTTAAAATGCTTGAGTTCATGGAGAATATTAGTTAAGATCCTTCATGAAAGGCTGTTTGTTTCAATTTTTGTTTATGATAAATCAGGTAGTCATAGTAATAGCGAGTGGAGTGATTAGTTCAGCCTGTCCCTCTCTTTCTCTTCCTCTAGCAGCGGGCAGGTCAGCCTCCTCTTTGCTCCTCCCCCTGCTCTCACCTGGCGCTCAGCCCAGAATGTTGCTGCAACTCTGCAAACTCTCATTGGTCCCCGCTCTCACACCGCTTCGCAAGAAGGGAAATGACTAACCTCCTCTCTCTCCTGCCCTGCCTCGACTTCCCCTCTGCTTTCACTCTCTTCCTTTCTTTCACCTCTAAACGCATTCGCAATGGCCGGCTTTGCTGTACTCGACTGTAAGCGATACAGGATTTGATCTGATTTTCCAGCGTTGACCAGAAGAGGTGGAAAGTTGTGAATGGCTGCTTTGTGCATTTCTGTGTGTGTGTGTGGTGTGGCGTG
The DNA here is from genome assembly GCA_019142605.1 of Cephalopholis sonnerati. Taxonomy (NCBI): domain Eukaryota; kingdom Metazoa; phylum Chordata; class Actinopteri; order Perciformes; family Serranidae; genus Cephalopholis; species Cephalopholis sonnerati. Next base: position 15,073,751 of record JAGQAX010000010.1, on the reverse strand, counting down.
ATGAGCGTGTGTGTGCGCGCCATGTGTGTTTAGAGCGCAGGGCGGGTGAACGTTTTATTTGTTTTAGCTGACACCCCTGCATTTCTGACATTTTTACATATTCTTCATTCCCACAGCTGCATAGCTTAGCGGCAGATTAAAAAATGCGGCAGGTCAGAGCCTCCTATGAAAGATGAATGAAAGAGAAATAAACCTGAAAGTTTTCTTTGGATGTGTATCATCAGCCTAATCTGTCTCCCCTTTCTTTTCTGTCTCTCTCTGCCCTCCAGAGGAAGTGCCTTCCCTGATGTCTGCTGCAGCTTCGACCTGCTTCTACAGCTGAAGCTCCACCCTCCCTGCCCCCCGCCTCGCTCGCTTGCTGCCACAGTAACACAAGTACAAGGACAGCAGCCGTACCCACCTCGCAGCCTACGCTCCGACCTGCTCGTCCATCCACCACCATTACCATCCACTCCACGCAGTCGGGCTCCAGCCTCAGCTCTCCTCACCAGACGGCCCCGCTGCCAACTGCCCTCCACCACTTACCACAGCAGCGCAACACACCACCAGGCCCACGCAGCATCTCACCCACCTTGCCTTTAACCTTCGCCTTCAACCCTCTAAGCCTCCACTCGGTCCTCAGTGTCCTTAACCTTCCTGTAGCAGGCTACACCCAGACTATCACCTTTGTTGCCTGCTTCACTGCACCTAACCAGAGGGCTCTCGGTCTGGCCTATTTGTCTGTTTGCCTCTTTGGCTTGTGAATGTTGTATGTTCGGCAAGCAAAGTCGGGCCAAGAGCAGCAACTTCAGTGTTAGGTCATCGTCTCCTGGATATAAACACTTTCTCTTTGGTTGATTGATCAGGAAATTCATCCAATAACATTCGTCCTGCAACATTTCACTTCGGAAAAGGAGCCCTCTCAATCAATAGGAACTTTATTTTGAATGTTTCATTTCAAGGTCACATACACGTACAAGAGAATTTAACAACGACTAAATAACAAAAAAGACCTTAAAGTTGTGGATTAACACACAAGAGGTACTTTATTTACACTTGAACAGATTTCAGCTCGGAATAACTTTTGCCAGCGTGTTGCCATGGCGATGGCAAACATCGCGCACATCCGTGACACAAAGTGGCTGACGCTCGAGGTATGCAGGGAGTTCCAGAGGGGCACGTGCTCACGCTCGGACCAGGAGTGCAAGTTTGCTCATCCGGCCAAGAGCTGTCAGGTGGACAACGGACGGGTCATCGCCTGCTTTGACTCACTCAAGGTAAGGAAGGAGAAGTGCTGAACAGGAAGTCTGGAGGTCAGATCTCAGACAGACAGATTGGCCACGGATAAGAGACTGAGCACGTTCAGTCTGACAGGCAGTTTGAGTGAATATATGGAGTTACAAACTGGAAATAGCTGTTGTCTACAGCCTATATCACGCCAGAGCGCACCATCTGGCCACGGCATGTGCTCTCCTTGGGCCCACCTATTTCTGGTCAGGTGACTGGAACATGTGATCAAGGGTACAGAGAGGAGGAGGAGGAGGAGGAGGAGGGGGGGAGTTGCAGCTTTTTAGATTCGGGAAGCAGAAGTCAGGCATTTGTAACACTGCACTGTGGAATTTTCTAGGACAGGCTGAAGTGTTTTGGCTGGTGGTGTTTACTGCACTTATTTCAGCAGTCATGTAGAAGTCAGCCTCATTTCCGACTGATTACACTGTACATAAACACTGTTGCATGAATTTACTAAATCAGCACAGTCCCTCTGGAAGAGAAAAACGCTGCTGTGTGCCAGTGTTTGAACAGGAAAACACAGATGAATAGGCTGTCACATGTACAAACACATATGGATGCCCTGAGCACAACACGTTTCAACAGCTAGAGAGGAACACAGCGATAGCGTCATCATGTAGATCTCACTCACTCAAACCACTTCCTGTGCGGAGGCCTAGGGGCAGTTAGAGGGGGTTTGTATGCATGTGTCTCTATAGGTCTGTGTGTGTTTTAGAGCAGAGTCAGGGGCAAATTTAGGGCACCGTATGCAGTAATTTTCCATTTTTAGGCAGCAGCAGGAAAGCAGAAAAGCAAACACCTCTTTTTCTTTCTCTCCCTCATTCTCTCTCTCTTTCACAATCTGTCTTTTATCGGAGCACAAGATCTCTAGAGATGGGCGGACCTCAACCCAAAATTTCCAGTTTTGACACACACCCTCACAGGTCTGGCTGTGTGTGTGTGGTTTTTTTTTTTATTATTTCTGTTTGTGTTCTGCCCCTGCAGACACTGGTGACTCGTGGTCATTGGCAGTGTGTGAACAGGGCAGGGTTAGGATGAGGACAGCATGTGTGAGTCGACTCAGAGAACAGTGTTTATAGGCAGATGTGGACAGAGGAACATTGTGAAGCCCAGGCTGAACTCTCCCCAAGTTTCCTCACAATGTGCTAACGCCTGTGCATGTGTGTGAGCGATTTTCAGAATTACAAGCCAAATTAAGTCATTGTTGTTTATTAAATCTTCAGTCCCTTTTTCATGGTTTTGGCCATCATTCCTATCACTGGGGATTGCCACCACTGTTGTCCCTAATCTCCTGAGATCTTCCCAGAAACACAAGCAGTCACATGATCGTACAAGTTTTAAATAAACCAAGTTTAGCCAAACTCAGTAGGAGAAAAACAAAGGCATTAAAATTAATACCCAAGCCATATGTTGTAACCATCCTTCCCAGTTTATAGACCCACCTCCCAGTTCAACTAGGAAGTGCCTTATCATAGTTGTGTGCACACCATAGACTGTAAAAATAATAGACATAGCTACTGTGACAGTCACCCATTGGTCTGTTGACTTGAGTTGGACATTTTGGCTGCCACCATCTTGTTTGGTTGGAGCCAGAGGTGACCATATTTGGACGGGAGGGTGGAGGTTAGGGGAGCGAGGATGGATCTGATTCATCGACAGTAGTGACACCTAGCAGACATTCTGTCACTCAAAGCTGCCCCACCATTAACAATGCTAACTTTAAGCCTTAATGAAAATGTAAACAGGTGAGTTATGTATAAATGAATTCCCCATACAGTTGTTATGAATCAGGAAATTAGCTATGGAGACCAAAACTGTTTTTCCTATCAGGCTGTAAACATATTTATTTCTGCTGTAAAGTTGGGCATTTTAACATAATTGTCTGTTGGGATTCATTTTTCAGCCCCGGAGGCTGGCACTTGGTGCGCACACAACTTTCCAATGCATTGAGTGATTATGGCCAACATTTCTGATGCACTCATTTTGGGTTTTGCCTAAAGAAGTAGATACTCTGGCTACACTCTTGGCTCTTGTGATTCCCATTGGACTTAGTTGAAGTGATGTTGCATTGTTCTCAGATGTCAAACGTTTATTTTAAATGTTAACCGATAGAGATGGTGGCCAAAGCTACAAAAACAAGCCCCAAGGTGCAAGACATTGAAACACAAATGTTCTCCTGACTATCTGGATGTCACGGGCCTCCTCAGTTCGACACAGTGACCACATGTCGACATTCACTGACAACACAGTAGAGCTTTTCTCTACAGGCGGAGGGATCTTGATACGTATGTGTAAATTGACGTTCACGCTGAGGTAAAGGTCAGCTACTGGAAAGAAGTAGCTGGCAGATATATGGAGGCTTTTTGAGGGAACCGAGGGGCCTATTTTCGTAGTTTGGACTCATTTTCCACTAGGACTTGTGTATTAATGGAGATGGGTGATACTTTTTTTAACCGTACGCCCCATTTTTTCCACTGGTAATGAAAAACAGAGCAGGTCTCTGAAACCCACAGTGGAAACAGTAGGAGAGAGAGAGAGCGCGCAAAAAAAGGATTGAGGAAATTAGAAGCGAAAGCTGTTAGTCGCACATATACACCAGAAGATAAGACCCAAAATACAAACGCATAGGCGCTGACACATTCACCACATCGTTAAGGTTTTCCTCTTACATACAGTAGACCCACAAACCCACACACTGAAAAATCACATGTCCTACTCTACTTTCACAGGTTCAGTGGTTGAAATAGGACAAATTCTCAATTTAGTTGTGTAACATGAAGCCACATCGCGCCCCATTAGTAGTCCTGCACCCCCTACACCCACAACACACACACACACACACACTGCACCCACACACTTTCTGCCCATGAGAGAGGATCGGCCTTCTTCTTGAGAAGTGTATAATTAGAACAGGTCTCACATGATCACCAGTGCATAGCTGAGCAGGTCACACCCAAACCCAGTCATTTTCCCAACAGCCACTCTCTCTCTTTTTCTTTCTCTCTGGCCTCCTTTTTACATGGTGCACACACACACACACACACACACACACACACACACACACACAGATAGCCTCACACACACACACACAGAGATAGCCTCACACACAAAAAAACATGTGTCCTGTACTAAACCATGCTTGTACAGTCCATGCTGTGGGACTCAGAGCAGGGAATATATTTGTACCAGAAATAGCAAAAAGAGTTAAAACACCATTTTTCATGGGAAGATGTTCATGGCAGTAATCAGATGTGGATCATATACCCCCGAGCAACACAATCAATCAGAACCAAGTTTCATCTAGGCCACAGAATTTAAACTAATTTGTGGTCTGTGTGCGCATGTGTGTGTATGTGTGTCGTGCATGTGTCCATGCAGTCACAATATGCATGCATGTGTGGGTGTTCACTGGCCTTAAACTTAGGCCTTAACCTCAGAGCGCAGCGCTTTCCGTTGCCTGTGTATCTGGTTGGTGCAGCACAGACAGCTTAGCAATGTCAGAGCGGGGTAAATATTTGGAGAAGGATCGCGGCTGCCAGAACTCCCTGATTTAAAGTCAGCTTTGTAACTTTGTCTATTAATGATTAACTTCTAAGCAGACAGGCTAGGTAAGATACGCTGATTCTAAATCTGTATAAACGGTTCGTATTTACAGCTAAATATTAAGATCTGCTCTGATGTAAATGCAAACAGAATAAGCGATGAGGCAGGTAGGAAAGTGTGGTGCAGCATATGCTCCTTTGAGTGTGTCTGACAAAACTGCAGGAAGAAGAGTTTAAAACGTACATGATGTGGTGAGGAAGTAACCTACTTTTAACCTTCAGTAGTTGTAATCACTCGAGTTCTCTGCTTGCTTCACTAAAGCATTCCTAATCAGATTGCCGTATAATAGTCAGCTCAGGTTGCAGAAGCAAGCGAACTAATGCCTGCCTCATTAGTTTATACTAGAATGAGTCTGAAATAATATAGAGTGCTTTCTACAGTAAATGAACTGTAACACTGCGGCTCTACCCCACCCACACAGAGGTAAACTGCCAGCTTATTTCAAGTGCTGTACCATCCCATTTTCATTTGATGCAAGCCTATTCTAGTCCGCGTTGCTTGTTTTCATTCTCCTCCCATCTTGGTAGCTACTTGATTCCCCGCTCAGTCTGGTTTTTGCCTCATTTACTCCAGGCCACACCCATCCCTGGACAGGGTGGTTCACATTACACCCTGTCAGACCCATGTACCCACACACACACACACACACACACACACACACACACACACACACACTCATAAACTTATGTGGCCTGAGTTTAGGGTCTGCAGTGGTATTACCAGTCGACCTTGTTTGAACCCAGGAGCAGCAGCAGGCCCTTGTTTACCCCCAACACCGCTGTCAATGCCATAAAAAAAGGAGTGGTAACCGTCAACCTTAGAGAACAGTTTGACTACACATACACACAGCGTAGATCTTGTACTTGGTGTACCTGCCAGCGTGACACACCCACTGTCATCATGTCTGAGAGAAAGAGACCAAGTGTGCGCGCATGCACATGTGCGTATGTGTATCTGTATTAGTAGTGCTGTTGCAGCGGGTTTCTTTGTGTTACCACACTGGTCTGAGCCAAGATTACATTCCTGCAGAGCAGAGGGCGGGTAAATACCTCTTATTTATCTCTCTCTGTGTCTCTATCTCTCTGTCTCTCTTGCTGTCTGTGTCTCTATCTGTCTTTCCTCTCATTTTGCTGACCATATTTTGACAACGTGTTTATGTTCAGTGGTTAGATGGAACAGTCAGGCTAAACACACACACACACATGCGCTCAGAGGTGGCTGGCCAGACAGACATGTGGGGTAAATATTAGCCGCGTTGCTAGTCGACAGTGTTTTCTATGATTTTAAACACACTATCCAGCCAATCTCTGGGCAGTAAAATCAACACGTCATGTTATGTGTGTGTGTGTGTAAGCACATGGTTATGAGTTCAGAAGGGTAATGTGTATTTGACAGTGCTGTCACAAACTGCACATGGCCATGTGAAGGCAACAGTTGTTGTATATGAGGCCAGTGATAAACTGATAAAAACCAGAGCAGCAGAGTTTAGTTTAAGTGTCTCATTTATCTCAGTATTAGCTTTATTTTAATACCAGCTTAAAGCCCATTATTAAAATTCCTATGTTGTTATAATATGCATGTCTTGAAAGCGCTTTGAATGGTCGAACAACTAGAAAAGCACTATACAAGCGCAAGTCTATTACTATTTAACGATTTTTCTGGATGCTGCAACCAGCTTTCCTGTAGATCCTTTAAAGGTCTTAAAAGGCATTAAATTAATTAAACTAAAAATACATCTTTTAATAGTATTAAAATATTTTAAATAAATTTTGTAAAGTATTAAGAATTCTAAGATATGGGAAGTAGGATTTTACTAAATTTTTTTCTTGACATTGGATTGTAAAATCTCGAAATAATTGGTAACATCTATTTTATTTATTTATGTATTTATTTTTTTAATTTACTGAATGCTTCTCACATTAAAGTCACAGAGATCAAGAAGTTTATGTAAAAAGTTCTTAAGACTCAAAACAATGGGAATCTATTGAGTGGAACACCACATGCAGAGTGGGAAACACATAATCACAAAGAAAACTCACCAACAAATGCCAGGTATTTACAAGTTTTGTTCTACCCTAGTGTCCACCACGAGACAAAAAAGTCATATTTTATGTTACAATAAATATTTGAACAAAATTGCCCCTAACCTTAAGTAATCAGTCTTGCAACAGTTTTTTTTCTTCTGTTTTTGTTATTGTAATATTGGTCTCTAATTTTATTCCAAGTGGCATTTATAAAGGCTTAAACAGGCTTAAAGTGAACTTGTCTTAAGCTGTGGGAACCCTCTGCAACACATAATAAACACAAGTGGGAGTAATAAATACATAAACCTGCGAGGAAATTATTAGACACGTTAAACTGTCTACAGTATTTGACATAAACAGATTAAACTTCCTCCTTGGATCGTTTTTTAAATAGTTCTGTGCCACATTCAGACACAACCCCATTGCACTGTTTGTCTGCACAAAAGCCGCAGATGGGCGTGTGGAATCCAAAGCCACTTCTAGACGTGTGATCCTCACATTGCTTGCTTCACTGGCTTCTCGCCAAAAGTTACAAGCCCAAAGAAGAGACTGAGAAAAAAAAGGGAAATAGGACACCTGTGCACAGTGTTATAATGTCAGAGTCCAGAGACCAGGACAAATGTGTTATCAGGATGAAAGTTTCGTCACATCTCCGATCAGCGAGGTTTGTTTGCAGCAGCACCGTGCTCATCTCAAGTCTGGGCACTGCAGTGAAGCTATAGTTCAGACAGACATTTTCCTGGATCCATATGGGCTCCTCTCCTCTGCAGTCAGCGCACGGGATCTCCATCCTAATTGGATTTTTAATGGGATATCTGTGGGTGCATCCACAATGAAAAATTCTCTGCTTTAAATTAACAAGGCTAGGATTCAGTCATCCATAACATTCAGCTTTTACTAGAAGAGAGCTATTCATATCACAGTGTCATCTGTTTGGCTGTGCTCAGTCTCCTCTGATTAAAATGAGCAGGTTTCACTTGATAAGAGCTGAGTCACATTGCAGGGGCTTTTATTTCGCTAAGTAGGATCTTTTACATCTCTGTGTCCTGGTGTTGGGGGTTTTTTCTTTCGTATGTCTCACTTTCATGCTAGAGAGATCTGTGTTTGGACCAGTCTAATCCAGGCCTACACACACAGACACTCACAGTCACATACACAGAGACATTCTTTGGTCTGCTCATTCCATGGTGTGTGCATCCTTGTCAGATCAGTTTGGCTGCGCGTCTTCTCTGTGAGCTTATGTGACGGAAGATCAGCGACAACAGCCTGTCTTTTCTTCTCAGTGTCAGCCGTCCCTGTCCCTCCATCACAGTGGGCCTCTTTATAACACCACTGATACAATGATGAATTCTCTCGCCTCTCTGTCTCTCTCTTTAACATACAGACATACCATAAAACCTCACATAGCCCGGGGGTTTGTTTGCTTCACCAATTAACAAACATTGACAGATCAAAGCCGAGATTGCAGCGTTACACAATTTAAATCTCGTACAACATGCGTCCACACGCAGGTATTGGTGATGTCACTCGATTTGTATTGATGGATTCCTGGAGTTTATTGGATAAGATGTATAAAATAGAATTACAAGCAACTATTAAAGACAGGAAACTACATCAGAGCGAACATTAACATTCATTTAAACTTTTACACAATCAAATTAAAGCTTTTTATATCCATACATATCGTAGAAAGGAATGAGCCCTCATCAAGCCTAATTTTTAAACCAGTTTTGCATAGGCGTAGCTTCGTAATGCTTGTGACAAAGGAATTTCAAGCCAGATGTTATGGTTGGCTCCATCCTGCAGACATAAGCATGAGAACATTTCTGCCTTCACCAGAAATGACCTCTATGCAGCCACGTACTCCTCAAACCCACAGAACTTTATTTTAAACTCAGGTGGAGAGCCCAAAGTTTTCAATATAACTACATCCCACTAAATTTATAAAAAGATAAATGCAGCAACTTGCGTCTAAAATACATGTATTTTCATTTAGTAAAATGGCATTGCAATAAAAACCTTAAAGTCTGGGCTTTGAAATGTTACTCAGTGTAAAAATAAAGTTTCAATATAAGGCTGAAACATGGCACAACAGAATATAAACTATATGATCATATCATACAATGTGGAATAATACTTTACTTTTAAAGTTCAGTTTAATACAGCAAACACCTGTTGAGCAGCTACTAGCCCTTTTTACACAAAGATCATGCTATAGGGCTGCTATGAAGTCCCTTCTTTATGCTGCCTTTGCATTTTTACACCATACCAAACAATAGTGGCATCCTGCCGCTCCAATGTGTGATTTTAGACCTCATGCCGACATCATGGAAGCAGATACTCTGGCTACAAGTACTTTCTAAACAATAATAATGGTATTAATATGGCAAAAACAATCTTTTACTTACCATCTCGTCTTCTGCTCAAAAGGAAAAGAGCTCCCGGACCTCGTTGTTTTCCCAGTTTGCGGACATTTTCAGCCACTGTTCTTCTTCCTTGTGTTAGCTGCTAACTGCTATCAGCTACTCTTTAAATTTCCCCGGGTGGGTTGTACACATAACACATCATCAAAACATCACACAAGTGCCACCCATGATCCTGTCCTGCTGGCTGTCTCGCTCATACAGACTTCGTTTCAACGCTGTTACTACCTTCATTGCCGCTTTAAATGCGAGACAACTCTGTCCCCCAGTTTAGCAATTGTACCTTTAATACAGAACAGCGACGCAGCATAACGGTGTTAAAATCCTGCCTTGAAGAGGCAGTGTAAAAGGGGCTACTGACTACAACAGAAGAGGAAAAGTTGTATTGGTTTACAGTGCAGCCAAACAAATTCACATTGTTTTTAAAAATGAAAATAAAAACAGAACAGAAAGCGGCGTTTTTCTTGTTTGTGGTTTGTGGCTAACGGCACTAACAAACACATGGTGTTTCCCAGATTACATGTATGTATAATTGTCCTGTGAATCCCCCCATTTTTAGATAGGCAATTTCAATTTAGCACAATAATGGCTGACTCCGCCACCAATAATTAAAAATTAAAAATTACTGAACGTGAATTGATTTAATTGCAGATATCGTATGTCAAACATAACTAGTATTAAAATGGGGTTTGTTTTCAAGGGAATCTAAGGGACTTTAAAGTACAATGTACCCTCAGCCTTAAAACTTTTTTTGCTTTTCCTAATTACCTCTATCCATCTCCGTCTCCAACTTTCTGTTTCTTTCTCTTTCTTGTCGACTTTTTCATTACCTCTTACAGTCACAGAGCCAGTCAGTCAGCACAGCCATTATCCTCCCATTAGACAGGTGAGAGTGGAGAAGAGGAGCTTGAGGGCACAGCCACTCACTTAGACTCAACTCTCTCAACACCTTTTCACACCGCTCCTCCCTCTCGCCAGCTGTTAGGTCCATCAGTCAACTATACCCTGCCCCCGTATCTCTATGTTGATGCCAAAACGTGAAAGAGAAGCTACACGGTGAAATGCCTGCTGGTGGTGAAAGGCACGAGAACGTGAGGCAACAAGGAAAAGCATAGCTGATAGCTGTCCATCTGTTTTGTACTTGCTCAATTGCTCTTTCTGTGTCTGTCTTGTTTTTTCTTTTAAAGAGCATTCCTTCCCAGAATCACAGTGTCTGGGCCTGTCAAACCCAAGGCATTGGTCTTAATTACTTTCCCTTTTTTGCTGATTGCAGCAGACTCATTTTGCAAAGTTTTTATTTGACATTGAGCTAAAACTCTGGGAAGTGAAACAAGTGAGGAGGGAACACATCATCAACACACTCACAGATGATGTCTCCATTTTGGCTAGTCATGATCCATCATGTGTTCTTGTTTTTTGACCTGAAACAGGGGCACCACCTGAGGTCCAATTAGTGTTAGCGCTGATTAGTTTTGCGTGATATGAATGGACTGCTGGACTCTCTGTTTACACTCCCTCATACTGCACTGCATCCTCTACACTGTCTATTACTCATACTGGCACCTGGTAGATAATATGTTAATCTATATCTCATGAGCACTGGTAGCATTTGCATTGCTTGCATTTGCATGATGACAGTGAAAAAGTCTGGACTTCTGGACTGACTTGTCAGATATAATTAGTTGCTGTAGCTATTCTCACTTAAGTCATATGGGATTCAGACTCTTTATTTATTTATTTATTGAAAATGAATACATTTATGTTGGTAAGAAACTTGCCCTTATACAGGGTGTCTACATATATATACAATTTAAAGTTTGCAGTCCTTTTTAATACCACTTTAGATTAAATTTAAGACCAAACTTTCTCAGTCATCCAGGTCATGGTAATCTCAAGTGCTAATTTAGTAGGCAACTGGACCTGCTTGTGTTTCTTAAAGACATTTCGCCTCTCATCCAAGAGCATCAGAACTGAAGAAGCTCTTGGATGAGAGGCGAAATGTCTTCGAGAAACACAAGCAAGTCCAGTTGCCTACGATATAGCACTTATGATTGCAATGGAAATGCACACCAAAAGTAAAATAAACTCTTTCCAAGTAAACACATTGACGTCAGGTCAAAATCAACAGTAAGGTAAAATGACACTGATGACATCCACATGAGCAGTAAGCACAGAGAGAGTAAACTAAATAGCAGGCTGGCTAGCAAGGCCTAAGTTTAACGATGCAGACTTATTGCTCAATCTAAATGCATAGAAGGGGTGAAAATAGGGGCATGCAGGTGTTGTGTTAAAGTCTTTTCCCCCGTTGAATAGTGTTTCCCTCTGGTTAAAATGACATTTAATAAAGTGCCAACATCGGAAATTCACACCGTTGTGGGACTAAAAAACATTTAAGACCCATCCAATCTGAATTTAAGACAATTTAATACTTTTTAAGGACCTGCGGCCATGAAGTGATAGAAAAGAGAAGAATAAACTAGACTCATTCCACTTGGTGCTTTTCCTGCCTTATTATAACACATTAACACAGGTAAAGAATCTGTGAAGCAAGAAACAAGCCTCAGAAATAAATTGAGTCGTCCTATTCCACTGTCGGTTTTATTTCGTACTTTTCAAGAGAGAATCAATTTGAGGAGTTAATGTGAGGCAAAATCTCTTCTTGAAAGGCAACGAGAGAGAGACAGAAAGAGAGTGAAAGCATCCTGCTTGTGCCAGTGCCAAGTTCGACAGAGATAATCGCACGCAGAAACAGGATTAGGCCAGTTGACAGTGGGATTAGAGCTGTGGATAGGATTACAGTCTGTGAAATCAGATTAGCACAATACATGACAGATTAAATCTGTTAGTGCTGCAAACCAAATTAATCATCTGCCCGCTGGTTATTACTCTGCCATTGATGGAGGAGACTTTTTGTGTGTCGTTCCTGCGATCCAGGTGTCACAAAACCGGGGAGGAAATGAACCCTGTGCAGATGATGGAGGTAGTGGTGAGGGTTAGAAAGGGAGAACAGACGGCCGGGATCAAAGAACGGCGTATAAAAGAGAAAAGGAGTAGTGACATGCCTCTAAACTTTCTCCCAGCTTTTGAAGTTTTTTAGATGCATTGCTAAGCTGCCACTCGGAAGAGGTGGAAACAAGGGTGTAGTCTGCATGAAAGAGATGAGAAAGATCGGGAAGGCATACAGTACACTTCTCTTATCTTGGTTAAAGGATTTTTTTTTTATTCTGTGCGCCTCTGTTACTTCTGATTTATATGATCACTTTTCTTTTTCCTTTCTCTTATCTGTCTAACAAAGTTCATGTGATTCTTAGTGCTATGTAGGACTGTCATGGCAGGCTAATCTTCATCTTAAAGCATATCAGCAGCTGTAATGAGTTTAGTAAGTACACCATTAATGTCCATATGGCGGGGAGTCATATAAGTTCATTTGCTGTTGATGTAGATGTTCTGCTCAAGCACGAGAAGCAGTGTTTAATCATTAGTATCGCATGTCACCAGATTACTCATCTTTCAAGTTTCGAAATGGCTGATTGAGATACACGTCAGACTTTGATCCTCAGCCAGAGAGGCCCCCAGACACTGAGAAAGAGCACACCTCAGTCATTTCAGAAACAATAGTGTCGTTACTGACGCCTCACCGCCGCCCGGACCTTGTGATTTCTGCGCAATGACTCTTCTTTCTCTCTCCCACTGGGAAGCGGAGCTCAGAGATGATTAAATGAACGTTCCCAGGCCTCCTCACGCACTCACACTGCGAGTACTGGATGGCTTTCATAAAGTGCTGCAGCTCAAATCGATACCTGCGAGATTGCTCTGTTATTACTGATAATGAAAAGTACGGAACTAACCTTGTTAGCCCTTACGGGGAGGAGAGGCAGCGCTGCATTGAACAGAGACCGTGGAGGAAAAAAAGCGGTGTAAATAAAGTCACATGAAAGCGTGTTTGTGTGATAAGATATAGAGAGATAGCGAGAGAGGGGGGCATGTCAGGAGAAAAACAGAGAGGTCTAAGTTTGGATGCAGGGCTCCTGTGTACGTGACATCTGACCTGAGGCATTTCTGAGAACCAACACCCACTCAAGTGTGAATAACTCATTGCTGTGTGCGTGTATGTGTCTCTGTGTTTGTGTCTATATAAATAGTGAGGTTTGTCCGGCTACCACTGTGTCTAATGCATATGTGTATTTATAAGTCATCTCCAGTTTGCACAGCATTTCCTTAAAATATGTCCTAAAACTTTAAAAAATCCACTCAAACTTTCTGTCCACACAATCGTGTATTTATTTGGCTGACCTTATCACTCTCTGTGTGGTCTGTGTGTCGTAGCCTATAATCCTTTTCTCTCCGTTGTTGTTTGGTGAGGGTGGTAATGCGTCATCAGGGGCATACTGTAACTATTATCATAGATTAACACTCCCTCCCTCCTCCATATCTCAATAAGCTCCACCGGTCACATAAACTCCCTGACCACTAAGCTGCGCAGCGTGGATCACGGTGTACACCGAGTCCCAGCAGGGAGATATATAGACATAATCACAAGGGTATGAGTGTGCGTTCATGGTCCGATATAGAAATGCAAGTCACATCGAGAAGCAACGCCGCATCGCGTAAGACATTGCAGATCTCTAATGTCTTCTTCGCCCTCTTTAAAAACTTTACTGCTAATTTAATGCAGAATTAAGTGGCTAAAAACAAAAAGAAAATCAATTGTACCTTACTGTAAAAGGGTATTATCGATTGTGAATTGCTCCTTGCTTTTGGTGGCTCAATACTTGCAAATATACAAACAGCAAGACCACGCCAGCATGTCTGAATATTCTCGGTCCAGTGATTTGCATGCTGCTTCACTGACTTATCAGGAAATTCCAGTGCAATGCAAAGATGACCTGCACATAGTCAGATTATTGACTGGCTTGATATGTTTTATATTTCATGCCATATTTGAGCGCACAGTAGACAAAGAGACCAACCACTGAGCTCGGCCCTTTGAGCCTCTGCTGCTCTCCGGCAAAACAAAGCTTCATTCACAGTGTGTGCGAGGAGAAAGGGCTTTCATCTCTTGCGTATGTTTAGACAGAAGTCACTGGAACGCAGGGCAGAGAACAGTGTAGCTTCACACCACAAAGCAACACAATTGAGTCTCACACCCGAACATCACACCACAACACTGGGGCATCAAACATGCAAGGGAGAGTAGGTTTGGATAAATTGTAACTGTGATTTAAATGCTCAACATTATGACATGCAGGAACACATATATGCATAGGCAATGCTTCAAATTAGTGATATTAAACAGACAAACACTAGCTGTTCCATAGAAAATGTAGATTGATGGTCATAAGATAGGTCTGAGGTGTCATGAGACATTTTAAAGGATAGGAAAGTAAAATAATATATTTCTGCTATACAAAATTGTTTTACTTTTTTGTTTAATTTTTTGTGTTTATATGAAAAACTAGGCAGCCTTACCACTTCAGGCCTCTATGAATTATTCAAATAAAACAATCTTCATGTTCTGTTTAACCCTGAGGGCAGTAAACAGACCTCTACCATGTGACCTGAGAGGTCTGGACGGGTCAAAGTGTAGGTGCAGATCACAAATGTATTTTGGCCCTTAGTCATTCAGCACATTATAATCCAACAGTACTGAGGGGTTGCATGTCAAAAACGCTGGGAACCACTGGTGTATTGAACGCATTTTACTCTGACCCTTAAGTAGAGGCAAGTTTTCCTTCACCTTTCCACTGACTCACTCTCCCTTTCTCACACACACATGCGCATTAACACATCTTGCTGCATGCCTCATCTCTTCTCCTCAAAAGGATGGGATGCAGCCCCACCCAGCATTCTTTACACATTGGTTCATTGTTTGTTTAAATCCCGCACAGTCACAAAAGCAGGGTGTGTGTCTACGGGTGAGAGGCAGAGGGTTAGAGGAGAGAGCAATCAGGGTGGGACATGTTATTACAACTTATCATCAATCAGACTGCACGGTAGCCAGTGGGATTATTGTTCCCTGTTCTGCCTGGAGTTTGGCAAGTCTGATCTCACCAGGAGAAACACAGACCCCCACTATTAATACAAAACACAGCCTGGACTGAACTTGAAGACAGAGGGGAAGTTCACTCGTGCAGCAGGAGCATGTTGGGAAAAGCAAGGCACACTTTGCTACAGAGCTGGAAATATAATATAAATCATTACAGTTTTTAAAGAGCTTGGTAATAATTTGGCTTCATTTTCAACGACCTTTTTTAAATAGTTGTAAAAAATATATATCAAGTCTTTACACAAAGTTATTTTTTGTGATCCATCATCTGCACTCCTGCTATCTAAAGTATATATGCTATCAGTAATTAATAATGTATGACGCTCTGTAGTTTTTGGTAGTAATTTTTCAATTTCTTGGAAATATTATAATTCAATATTATAATCTATTTGATAAAACAAGAATAATTTAATACTTTAGAATTTAGAATTTATTTTGGTCTGCAAATAGAAGTAAGAACATCATGTATTAATCTACAGTCATATAAATGAAGTCACAGCCTCTCACAGAAAATGGCAGATACTTAAATAGTGCAGTGCAAAACATTACAATAAAGTAAATTAACATAACAAATACACTTCTGCAGTCTGAAAAAGGTGAGGGCTGAAGCCACAGCTTGTAACACCTACTCTTTTAACAGCACATCATATTTAGCAATCAGCAACAAAACAAAACCCAAACAATGTGGTCAGGGTCTATTATAATAAAATACTTGCTGTAATGCTTAAGGTAGCAGCTCTGAAATTGATCACCTGAGGTAAATAAAACCTTCCTGAAACACACGGTGGATGCAGTGCCGTCCCAAAGGGGGAACCAGGGAGGGCCATGGCCACCTGATACAATTGCTCAGTGTCAACCTGCAGTGGCAAAGGGGAATCACCTAAAGACGTGGATGAATCGCTCCAGAGCTTTGTTGTTTTCCTCATTTCTGGCATAAGCACAGAAACAATAAAATAAAATTCCTCACACTGTGGCTCCCTTAAGTGCAATTTGTTGGCACATCCACAGGTGATGTTTTGGCATAAGCACAGAGCAATGACTAATCAGTTTATTCACTAATAATTAAATTCTCATCAGATGTTTTCCCACTGTGCCATAAAAAAATTATTTTAATCCTTCTATGTGTCTCCATAGCCCCCCCACTGCTGAAAATAATTTGAGGCTGACATTTCTGTATTTACAATGCAGTGGCAAGCTTATTCTTTAAGTTAGCGCAAAGGGAATGGCGTCTTGTGAAACTAGACAAGCAAAGGCATCCATTGGTAACAGCCATGTTGGCTTAGCATGTTAGGAAGGGGGATAAGTAACGCACCAAATGTGGGTTAAATTTTGGTGAGGGAACAAGTGGCATGGCCATGCTTAGTGGGGTGTCTTGTACTCTCACCTCAAGATATCTTAATGAAAACTGGTTGTACCCACAAGTGTCCTCTAAACTTGAGAGGGCTTGTTCCCAGTAAATGTTTTGTTCCTTACAAATTAAAGCTGTATATTTGTCTTTATAAGGAAAAGTACAACCAGCCTGTAAAACAGGATTGTTGTGGAGCTCAAAATGTTAACTGTACTGGTATTATTCTATAAACTGTAAAATGAGAGAGTATTTTTTACAATGACATAGTCTTCAACCTCTTCATTTCAAAAGTATAATTTAATTTCTGAAATTCAGCTCTTGCTTTTTGAGTTTGAAGATTTTCAGTGGCCCCATGTAGCCACCCTCAGGAAAAAAATTCTGTGAGCATCACTGTTTGGATGATGAAGACAAATATGTAACAACTCTCTGCTCATCAACCTGCCCTGACACAGGGGAATCAACTAATGATGTGGATGAATCGCTCTGAAGCTGCTCACTTTGTTGTTTTCCTATTTTCTGGCATAATCACGAAGCAGTGACAAATCAGTTTATTCACTATTAATCACATTCTCATCAGGTATTTTCTCACAGTGCCATGAAAAATATGATTTTAAACCCTCTATGGTTCTCCGTAGCACATCCAATTTTTTATCTGCATAATTACCCTTAAATTGTGTTTGCATAATGAGATAATGTAATTCTACGTTCCAGTTTTGAAACCCTCGGTGGAGACAAAAAAGCCAGCCAGCGATAAGAGATGCTAAAGATGATGTCTTTATCATTGATCTGCAGTGAGAATCAGCCTTTTCATGACGGTTGTGTTAGCAGGAGAGACATAAAAAAAGGCCAGGACACAGCAGGGCAGAGAGAGGTGATGATTGGACGCCCTCTACTCCAGGATTAGTTGCAGTTTCAGGGTGGGTTGTATCCGTAGTATTTTCTTTGCTGAGTTCCTGTATCTGCCAGCGATGGGGAAGATTCCAGGAATCACTGTGTGGTTACAGCAGGAGTGTCTGGCTGCTCTGTTGCCGTGGACACCGTCTCTAGCTGCTCCTCAAGGCCGCTGATGTCACAATAACAGCCACAAACATGATGTGAGAGAGGCGGCGTCTTTCTTCTCCTTCTCTCTGTCTGCATCTCCATTTCTCTCGTTCTCTACTCCCTGCATGCGTTGACCCACACTAATCACTTCTTCTGCAAGTTCTAAAATTTCCCTGACGCAGCCCGGCTCTCGCTACAGACTCACTATGACTCTCTCCCTCTTCCACTTATGCAGCTTGACGTTTCCTCTTCTGGGATCTGATTCTTTATTCAAAATGGCTGCCGATGTTAGTCGTTGCTATCTTTCTTTTCGTGATTCATCAGAACGGCAAATGTGCTCAAGCCAAAGCCACGTGTTTCTTTCTCAAACACTGCCCTCCCACCTTAACCCACACGTTAACTGCTGCAGTTGTGAATGTGGCGGTCGACGGGCCGGGTCATGCGGGGTGAACGCAACATGATCCTCCATGCCTCTGCAGCCCCCTCTGCACACACACACACACACTCAAACTCACGTAACACAAACACACACTCTCTCCACACGCTCTCACCCTCCCCTCGCTGCATGCCATTGTCACTCTCTGGATGAGTGCTATTAGAACCTGCTTTCAGCTCCTCTCGTCTCACACACATGTGCAACACACTCGCCCACTTTCCACACACACACACACGCGCACACACCTCTGAGTGTTGTCAGTGTCAGAATTCCTCTGAATGCCAGCTCAGCTTATGGTCATTCTTGGATGTTAACGGGAGACCCTTACCTCGGCATGGAACGTTATGCTTCTGTTGAATTTAAAACACTGATTCTCTCCATACTGTGACAGTGTGGCCCTTTTCTCACCACGGTGAAAAAGCAGTGTATCATGAATTGTCACTGCGCTACATTTTTCCAAACTATAATAATCTGTTCTCATGTCTTGCCTGCATCCAGGCGCAGTCTCACTCCCTCTTCCTCTTCTTGCAGTTCTCATACTCATACAACTAAAATTACATCTAGTTACTACTGTTACTAGTGTGAGAGGTTATGATGGTTGTTACAACTTCTGTAATATCTCCTCTCTTCTTCAGACTTTTTTCTAGACTCATAAATGCCACCATAACGAGGGCTCTATTTATGCTTGTTTTCATTTTTCCCTTACTACTGCAGAGGCGTAGATGGACGCACACTTATGTTTTGTCATTGTACAGTCTGAATACCCAAGTTTACTAGATCCATGTCGCACAGTGTAGCTCGCACTGAACTTATAAGATTGCTAAAATCGCACAGTCTGTTGGAGGCTTTACATTCTACACACATTTACGAGTCCACTCGCTGACCAGAGCAGCTCCAGTCTCCGTCTTTGCCATCCGTGACACGGCAGTATTCTGTGTTAATAAGATAGAACTCATGACGTGATAGTGCTGTTGGGTAGACACAGAGCAAGGCTACAGAGTGGTGACTGCAGACAGAGGGGCTGCATCAGACCCAACGTAGTGCATCTTTCAGTGAATGTTTAATATTGACTCAAAAAATGAAGTGATGACCTCATTACCATGGTAGTGTCATGTGACCGCGGCATTGCCGTGATGCGGGTATCATCACAGCCCTATTCCATACTACACAAAACTGTGACATATTCCTCATCTGCTTGTATCTCTGATTCACTGAAGGTGTATCACTCACACTCTGAGTGGTCATTAAATCCACACATGCTAGCTTTATGACTGAACGTATGTGTTTACGTGCATTTTGTCTTTTGTTTAATACCACATCAAAGGAAAATATCTCCTGCTTCACGTCTTTGAGGAGTTGAAATTCTCCACTATCATTTAAAAGTAAGACGTAATATCTCACATCAGTTAACTTCATCCAAGCTATCACATGGACGCAGACCAGTGACAGACTCTTCATCTGTGTGCTCCCTTCTGTTGAGGCAGTAGGAAAGATAACAGGCACGCAGAGTAGCGGAGACATGGCTGTGGTCCTGCTCTATGGATTCTGCATTACTGTCACCTGCCTTGTGCAACACAATCTTTAATAAATCACTTGAAAAGGAGCTCCAATGAGAACTTGAGATAGCAACTTCTGACAAGGGGACTTAACAAAAAATCTTAAAGAGCCCCCTCCCCCCTCTAGTTAAGCCTCCCCCTCTCTCTGCTCTTCATCCCCCACCCCTTTCCCTCGCACCTGTCCGGTGCTCCAGTGTCAGTGAAAGTGAAGGAGATGGGATCGGGGAGTGAAGTCATGACGGGGTATAGGGATGAATCCCAGTGGGGGCGGCTCTGTCAGTGAGGGAAAGCACAGGCTGCCGCAGTCAGCTCAGCTGTGCCGCAGGGCTGAAAGTAAATACACGTCTTTCTTAAACTGTGAACGTATTTGTGTGTGTGTTTGTCTTGTGTTTGCGTGACGTGTGTCTGCCACCTGTTATCCGAACATGACCCCCGACGTATACGCATTCTTGCCTGCATGAGAATGTGCGTGTGTGTGTGTCAGACATCTTCCTAGACTCCTCCTCTCCAGACTGAAGGTATAATTGGATACTCACAGCAGGCAGCAAAAAGGGATCCCTGTCTGAGACAATTATTCGAAGACTCTGAAGTGTGACCTCCGGGTGACTGCTGATACAATATATACACGGATCATATGAGGGGACGGTATTTATAGCGTTAGTTAGACATGTAGCTAAGATGGACGTCTGGAGAGCAGCAACAGTGTCCGTCACGACCTACTGGGACTAGCACACACACAAACACACACACGTACACTTGTCCCTGCTGGGACTAACAGAAATAGCAAGCCATTAACAATTAGTGCAAGACTCAGCCCGGGCCTAATGAGAATTAGAGTGTCTGACACTGAGCATTTACACCATTTCTGATGTTAAAAAAAACAAACCTGACTGTTATCTGCAATTTTTACATTTTAATTTTTAATGCTCAATATGCTATTTTAATTAGTCAGCATTGAGAGATAGCACAGAGTACGATAAGATCACAACCCAGTTCACAACAAGACTCAAAAGTCAAAAGCCATGCCAAAGACGTGGGAACAATGCTGTTTTGAGCTAAATGCTAATGTGAGTGACAGTGCTAACAGGCTGATGTTTAGCAGGTGTGGGTGGCTGTGGCTCAGGAGTTAGAGCAGGTTGTCCACAAATTGGAAGATCGGCGGTTCGATCGCATGTCGAAGTATCCTTGGGCAAGATACTGAACCCCAGATTGTGAGTGTGTGTGAATGCTTAACCGATGAGCAGGTGGCACCTTGTATGGTGACCTTGGCTGCCAAGTGTGTGAACGTGTGAGTGAATGGGCAGTGTAAAAGCCCTTTGACTGGTCAGAAGACTGCAAACGCACTATACAAATGCAAGTCCATTTATCATGTTCACCATCTTAGTTTAGCAGGTTAGCATGCTAGCTTTTGCTAACGTTTGTTGAGATGTTTCGGACCAACATTTCCATCCACGGCTTAGAAGAATACTTCACTCCCCTAATTACCCTAATGTATGTGAAAGCCTTACTCTGTGTTACATTGCATTTGGGTGGGCGAAGAATACAAAAACACCAGCAAAACTATATTAAAACATCTTTTTACAAACTCACACAACTCAAACAGTATAAGCTAAGTCTCATTTATCCAATCTTATGCTCAGTACTTCCCAAATACATGCATTTTTACGAACACAGTGTTATTTAAAACACACCCATTAAAACAGTCTTACACATGGACAAGTACTGTGATGTGCTGTTTTTGCAGACGTGCTTTAAATGGTAAGGTTTTAGCGAAAAAGGAGTGTGTTTTGAAAGTACTGAGATAGATGAGACTTGGATTATACTGCACGAGTTGTGCAAGATTTTGTAAATGGATGTTATGATATAGTGGTCCCCTGTAACTTCAGTTTATTAAGAATGTTTCCCTTTTTGGATTCTTCATTCATTGTAGAGGCATGCAAGGAAAAACAAATTTTCTTTACAAATTCAACATAACACGGGGTGAGTAATTGACATATAAATGATCATTTGGGGGTGAAGTGTTGTTTTACAAGCTCAGGTGAACTTCACGAACTCACAAACATCACCAGTCAATAATGTTTGTATCCAAGATGGTCCCACAAGAACTTCACCTGATAGTATTAACATACACTCGTCCATTAGTTTGATGATTACCGTATTTCCAGTGTGAATACAGCTAAACCTGCAGTATACAGTACGTGTCATTCTCACTCTGTTGCTCCATTTTATCACTTCAGGGCCGTTGTTCCAGGGAGAACTGCAAGTACCTGCACCCCCCTCCCCACCTAAAGACCCAGCTGGAGATCAATGGCAGGAACAACTTGATCCAGCAGAAGAACATGGCTATGCTCGCTCAACAGATGCAGCTCGCCAACGCCATGATGCCTGGCACGCAGCTACCACCTATGGTGAGAGGACACACACGTATGAACATACCACAGCTACTGCCCACGGTGAGACCACGTACATGTAAAAGCTCACACATATATAGCTCCCTCACTGTGTGCGTGGCTCCTGCCGTGTTTTGATTTGTCCCTCCGTCAGTCCGTCTCTATTCCCACAACGAAAGCTCACAGCTTGCGGTTTATGCGTACATGTTATCCGTAGTCATTTAATTCCGTTGCTTTTTGTTTGCTCTCTTCCAGCCCATGTTCTCGATGACGCCAGGCCTGGCCACCAACGCCAGTGCAGCAGCAGCAGCTGCAGCCTGCAGCCTTTAATCCCTACCTGAGCCCTGTGTCACCAGGCCTGATGCCCCAGGAGATCATGCCCAGCACCCCTGTCCTCATGGCCTCCAGCCCCACCGTCAGCCAAGTCCCGAATGCTGCCGCCGCTGCGGCCCAGAAACTGCTGAGAACAGATAGACTTGAGGTAAGAGACACACTGATGAAAAGAACCTGGTTTCCTCAACATTTTATGGAGCATAGAATCAACCTACTCCCCCCCACGAGTTCCAGGAAAACTAATAGAATCTACTTCATGATGTGTTTCTTAGTGGGAGTGGAGTCGCCCAGGATGATAATGAGCCTGTAAACAAGACAAGTGTTGTTAACAAGTTGTTTAACAAGCATAAGAATAACAGCACCCTTTATTGGACTTGCATAAATTCTTTCAGAAACTGAATTGTAATATTAATAGCAGGTACCATTATGCAAAGTAGAAGCTAATTAAAGGGAAATGCAAATAAAACCGTCAGAAGTTCATAAACTGTAATTTTTCATCAGCTCATGATACCGAGTGCATTCCAAGAGATGATTTGTAATTAAGACTTGTTTACTTTTTTTTTCATGAACCCACTCCCACTTAATCTGCCTCATCTAGTCCTAGTACAGTTTGTGCTTTCACACAGTACGCTTCACAAAACACCATTAGACAAGCACCAGAGATGAGCCTGAACTTGTTGAATATTTATTTGAGTAGAGAGAGCAGTGACGATTTCCACAGCACCGGTAATAGTACAGCAACAGCAGAGAAACACATTCTTTCTAGTCAAGTAAAACCGTAACTCCCACTCAAAGCATAACGTTTGATGCGCCAGCATTGCATTCTGGTATCAAGGCTACTGTCAGCACAGAAATTACTGTGTCCTCCTCCTCCTCCACCATGGCCAAGTGTTGAGTCTAGAAAAAAGCCTTTTGAGACCTCCACCAAAATAAAACTTTATTGTTGCTGCACTGGAAATATCTCAATATCACTTGTTCACAAAAAAGACTCACGGTAGACACAGAAATACATCATCAAAAATCTGTTTTGTGTTCAACATGATGTAGAACTGGTTTCCTCTTTTAAATTATGTCAGTGACATTAAAAAGTGTAATATACATGCACCTGTTAACGTTATTGTGTTTATGGAGCACACATTTGTCTGTCAACCATACACTGCTGACACACTGCAGAAAAGCAGGGTGAATAGAAGGTAACCAGTACCCATGCATTCATGATACATGTAATTTAAAAGAAGGTGCTGCCCTCTGGTGTCTCACATATAGACTTTTAAACATGCCTGAGACTCAGCTCCAACAAACACATCACAGGTCTTTATAAAGAAAACATGATCATAACATTCTGTTTTTGTGCTAAAGCTGCAGCACCTTTTTCAGTGTGATGTTTATTCAGGACCAAGCACAGGAACTCTACATTTCACAGTTCTAGTTAAACAGGAAGTATGGTGTGTATGTATCTGTGCAGATCTAGTGTTCGGTATGAAAGACTACAGCACAGAGGAAGGCATAGAGAATGGCATACACAGCGAGAGGAATGTGACCTTGCAAAGCATTTTAATCTATTTGTTGGACTGCAGATCTCATGCATTTTTAAGCTTAATGGATGTTTGTAACTCTCTATTGTGACAGAGTGTAGGCTTGATGAGTCATACTTGATATATTCTACATAACGACGCAAATGCACAATGCGGGAAATGTTTTATAAATAGGGCAGATTGTAAAACAATAGACCCCTGGGCACAGATATGCAAAAGGCCCTACCACCTTTCCTACACAGGGGCAAGACACATAGAGTTTGTGGTGGTTTTACCTCTTTTTTGTTGTTGTTTGTGTCTCTTTGTAGTTGATTTGTTTGTCTTTGGGGTCATTCTGTGTCTCTTTGAGGTTGTTTTTGTCTCTTTGGGGTCATTTTGTGTCGCTTTGAGGTTATTGTGTCTCTTTTGAGTCATTTTGTGTGTCTTTGATGTTATTTTTTGTCTCTTTTAGGTCATTTTGTATCGTTTCGAGGTTATTTTGTCACTTTTGAGTCATTTAGTGTCTATTTGAGGTTATTGTTTGTCTCTTTGAGGTCATTTTGTGTCTCGTTGAGGTTATTTTTGTTTCTTTGGGGTCATTTTGTGTCTCGTTGAGGTTATTTTTGTTTCTCTGGGGTCATTTTGTGTCTCTTCAAGGTTATTTTTTGTTTCTTTGGGGTCATTTTGTGTCTCTTCAAGGTTATTTTTTGTTTCTTTGGGGTCATTTTGTGTCTCTTCAAGGTTATTTTTTGTTTCTTTGGGGTCATTTTGTGTCTCTTCGAGGTTATTTTTGTTTCTTTGGGGTCATTTTGTGTCTCTTCAGGGTCATTTTGTGTGTCTTTGAGGTTATTATTGTCTCTTTGTGTCATTTTGTGTCTCTTTTTGGTCTTTTTGTGTCTCTTTGATGTTGTCTTTGTCTCTTTGGGGGAATTTTGTGTCTCTTTGAGGTCAGTTTGAGTCTCTTCCTGGTCGGTATGCGTTCATTTGAGTGACATACTGCAGGCGAAGGCAAGAGTAGCCTCTGACAATTTGGGCCCTCATGCCTGTGCCCAGTAGGCCTGTTCAGTAATCCATCTATGTCTATATGGGACTGATATTGTGTTGTATCCACATGCTGGTAGGAAACATCGCATCTTCTCCTGACTCCCCTCCTCTCCTCTTGTTTCCAGGTGTGTCGGGAATATCAGAGGGGCAACTGTTCTCGGGGGGAGAATGACTGTCGCTTCGCCCACCCTGCAGACAGCACCATGATCGACACCAACGACAACACTGTCACCGTGTGCATGGACTACATCAAGGGTCGGTGCTCTCGGGAAAAGTGCAAGTACTTCCACCCGCCGGCCCATCTGCAGGCCAAAATTAAGGCAGCCCAGCACCAGGTGAACCAGGCCACAGCCGCCGCGGCCATGGTGAGCAGTCTGTACAAGCGTGGCCACACTCATTCACACACAAACACCAGGCTTAAGGAGCAATTTCGAGGAAGTTGTTACATTTATATCAGGGCTACTATACATTCAGTCAGCCAGTAGGAAATATGTTTTGTGGCTCGTATCATTGTTTGAAAGTGTCTCACCTTCCTGGTTGGTGTTATTTAGCTGTTTCAGTTCTGCTTTTGCCCGGTTAAATTGTAAAGGTGCAACTTGGTTTGGGTAACATCTGCTCAGAACAGGATGATATGAAGAAGGATCGGACCATGGTGCATTACTCTCAATTAGCTTTTCTCCTTCCTAATCTGGAACAAAAAACCATCATGTTCCTTGTTCATCTCATCCAAGACCACAAGCAGAGGAGCAGTTCCTCTCTCTGTCTCTCTCTGACGGCCAGGTCTTATCTGTGACACCATTGTTCCTGTACTTCCGATCTTTTACTTCTCTTCCTCTTGACATTATAAAAAACAAGTCATTGTGCTGTCTCACAGTAACAGCACCTGTGAATATTTGTACAGCCACACTTGTCTGTTGTTTTCTATATGCTTTTATTGACATAGCGAGGCTGAGAGCTTTGTTGTCATGTGACACTGACTATGATGTGCACAGTGAAACAGAAACCTGTGAATTGTGCTTCCATGTAATTTTCTGTCTGATATATACGATAACTGAGACCCACTTAAAAAGAAATGATTGAATAATATTCTCACCGCTATATTCATCCATCTCTGTGTGACAATAACTAATGTAGATTGGTAGTTATCATTGATTATTGATGATCATTTTAACTGTTGAGCAGTAGATCTAGTGTCCACACTGTGCATGCCTTAGTCCTGTTATCCCCTTGTATATTGCATTCCAATGATTTGTTTTTTATTTGTTTTTGTTTTTTCTCACCTATACCCAAACTGCACTGCTGCCCCCATGATGCACCTCTGCTTGCTGGTTTATGTTAATGCGCTTGAACCCCATTGGCCCATTGCCATCATGTGCTCGCTGCCTGCTAATTAAGACTCAGTCGGCTGTCAAATCACTGAAGCGACCCCTCGACGCAACCTTTGACCTGGTACTATGACCTTTCACCTTTTAGCTTGGCATGTGGCTTTGTTGTAGAGCAGTGTTTTAACCAAAGATACCTAGCTATTTTTGTTTGTCGTTGTCTCAGTGCAATGTCTGTTTTTTCCTCCTGTTGATCTGTCATTATTGCCCGTGATAAAATGATTGTGGCTTTCTGGGCTCGGGTTGCATCCAGCACCAAACGACTACATAGAAATCACCTCAAACACGAATTCAAATGCAGAATTTGTGATAAGGAGCCACAATCAATTCATCACCTGTAGCCTATTTAACAAAAGTCAGCGAGGGCTAGGGAAGTAGAGCTTCTATAATGGTGGCATGGCTTCAGTCTTACGTCCAAGTCAGTGGCCAGTGTTGTGGAGCAGCTCAATCAAATGTGTGCATGTCTGTGTCGCTAGTGCATGTCAGATGGATAAGGGTGGGGCTAAGAGGAACAGTCTTTAAAACCCATAACAGATTATTACAGTTCAAATGATAGTTCACTCCATCATCAGATCTTCACAGATATTCAGACCTCAAGGATGGCCTCATGTCAAGATAAAATCCGCACACAGAGCGTTTTACGGTGTAAATATTCACACCCGAAAAAATATGTTTTAACATTTGACTCAAGTCCCTTTGGCCTGAGACCATTTTTGACATTTGTCTGAGAGTGAACCATCACTTAAACATGGCTTACACAGTTTATCATGGAGCTAGCAGTGCAGCCTCCCTCTCTCTGTGCTTCCTACCTGTTCCACCTCCTGTTAGCAGCCTTATTGTTTTAATAGTTAATGCTTGCTCATGTTGCATTTAGTCAGCCCTAAGAGTACAAAGTTAATAATCCAAGTAAGCTTCCTGATGAAATAATGAATATATGAATGCTTGTTAGCCAGTAGCTCCAGTAGGCACCATGCTCCTGCTTGTGTAGTACTTGTGTCAGACTGCTGCTTGCTTGCTACTGATGATATGATGATATTGTTGTTGTTGTTGTACACACAAGGATGTTGTGATGCTGTTTATATGATGTCCTCTAACGTATGTACCTTTTTTTGTTTTCTTTCCCGTTTTTGCCTCTTTCCAACACACCCTCTCTCTCTCTGTTCTCCACGCACCTTTCTCTCTTTTTCTATCTCTATTTTATTTTTTTTTCTCTCTTTCTCACTGACCTCCCTCCGTCTGGCTGGGCAGGGCATCGCCCCTAGTGTCATGGCTCCCCTGCCCAAGCGGGCAGCCCTGGAGAAGGCCAACGGGGCCTCTGCCGTGTTTAACACCGGCATGCTCCAGTACCAACAGGCCCTGGCCAGCATGCAGTTTCAGCAGCAGGCTGCTTTCCTCCCATCAGGTATGGCTCCCAAAGCAACCGCCACTAGTGCTCTGACCACCCAGAGGATGCCTGGATCAGTCTAACCTGGCTCCTGCTTGTCTGGGGTTGGGCAACGTGGTAGATTGCAGCACAGAGCAGTTTGGTTGTGGACTAGTTATGTCTTCAGATAGAGGAGACTTACAAATATAGACCTACACATAACATAAAAGCTTTAGATTTCATTCTAGGCTAGTCAGTTTGGGTCTCAAAGTGCAGTTAAAAATGCTTCAACAAATGTTTGCATTATGCTTTGTATGGCACTGCATGGCCACTAGGTGTTCAGACGGATTAGACTGTGTTTCTGTGTACTAATGCTTTATTAAAACTCCACATAGCTACCTGCTCCACCTGCAGGCTGAATGAGGAAGGCATGAATGTTTAAGAGGAAGGACAGAACTTGGTCATAGTTTGTCAGATTAAAGTGTACATGGTACTCATGTTTTGATGAGAACCCATCGCTGGGGCTTTGGCTTGGGCTGGGATGAACGGGGCTGGATGGGTTGGTTAATGGCAACAAACAGCAGGCTGCAGAGTCTGGCTGGCTTCTGTACACATCTGCTGCTCTCCGCACTTCTGTCTAGAGTGTGTATATAATGTTTAATACTTGATAGTTACAATCTCAACAGCACTATCACTCTATTACACATTCATATGCAATGCACTTGAGACAAAAGTTGAGATTCTCACTCTCATTTGATTAACTGATACGATGAGTTCACCACTTCGCCTTTTTCCAATCACTGATGACTGTGTCCAAGAGATATTAACCTTTTTTTTCCCACCTTATCTCTCCCCCTCACTCTAACGAACCTTGTGACGGGCTGTTTTGATTTCTCTTCCCTATCCAATCCACTTCCTGTTGCACTGCATGATGGGCAGGCTCAATATTGTGCATGACACCTGCAGCCAGCGTTGGTAGGTTCCAGCTTTCCTTCTTCAGTTGTCTGTAACTTCATGTCTGTGACTCGCACGTCATCAAAATCGACCCCTGCTGCCAGATTTACTGTTTTGTATTTATAGCCAGATTTTGGTGACCTGAGAGTCGCTGTTTTGGTTGCGTTGAAGATACTTTTTGTGATTTGAAGCATAAGCAAGAGTCCACATAAGGAAAGACAAATATTGTGACATTTAAATGTTGTTTATTACCTGTATGACAGCTAATGTTGTTCATAATCCATTTAACTGATATATGGTTTTGTTAATTTCTCTGTGTACACACCTACTATATATTGCTTGACCACTCTTGTTCTCATGCCCGCTCTAAACTTGGCTTTTGGCTGGTCTAACCTGACACCTATTGAAATCCTTTTAAAAAGATTTTAAAAATGGAGGGAGTTCAATTATAACCTTCCCCCTTATCTTCTCTGCCTTAAAGGGATAGTTCAGATTTTTTAAAGCGGGGATTTATGGAATATTTATCCATAGTCAGTGTATAACATGCAGTAGATGTGTATCAGCACACCTCCAGTTTTGGAGAAAGGGCAGGAGTGCCGACATGAAAGCTAAGTAATGTAGTGCTGTGGACAGGGTGCTGCAGCCAAATACATTTAGCCACTGAAAAAAAATCCCACCAAAAAAAAAGATAACAATTTAAGTGTACCATATATTTAGAATTTTTTCTCCACTTCACCTTGTTAATGACTTTAGTATTCCATCTATGCGCTCGTCATACCAACCAGACTCCATTTAGAAAAACGGTGATTTAACATTGCTGAACACAGGAGCTGCTGGTCTACCTTTGCCTCCATCAGTGAGTTAGTTTGTGTTTTTGTGTGACTTCTGTGAGTCTAAACTAACCCTTTTTAACGCCAAAGTCACACAATAACATAAACAAACATACTGATGGAGGCAGCGGTGGACCAGCAGCTCCTGTTGTCAGTGATGTTAAATCACTGTTTTTCTCAATGGAGTCTGGCTGTGAAGAGAAAGATATTACAGCTTCAGTTCCCCGTCTGAAATAACTGTCTGACGGCAGGGTAAAGCTGTGTAGGTGGCTAAAATACATTTTGTTGCTGACCCCTGACCCGTACTAGTACATTGCTAGGCTTTCATATCAGCACTCGAGCCTGCTTTTCCAAACTAGCGGCACGCAGAATGACATCTACTGTATGTAATACACTGACTATGGGTAAGTCTCTCATACAAATCTCAAAAAATCTGAACTACCCCTTTAAAGACTCATGTGACAGCACTTTTATTTATATTATTTTTTTGTGGAACTTTTTAAGAGTTTGCACTCATCTGGAGTTTACCAAGAAAGTACAGTACTGGTCATTCATTATTAGTAATGTACAGAAATGTGGAAGTAAGTCACTGCTGCTGCGGCAGCTACGCTGTGTCACATCAAGTTCTCATATCACAAGACTTGTTATCAGAGTTGGCAGAGGGAAGAAAGGGAACCAGTTAAATCGAATCCCTCTCTGACCCCCCCCTCTCTTGCTCCTTCTCCTTCCCTCATTTGCCTGGTGTGTATGTGGCTACACTGCTCCTCCGTGTATTTTTGCTTACATGATTTTCCCTCCAAAAAAGTTCCCATGATGCACGGTGGTACTCCAGCCACTGTGTCTGCAGCCACCACATCTGCCACAAGCCCCTTCGCAACTGCCTCCACCAATCAGGTTTGCACCTTTACCGCCTTAGACTCTCTATCTCTCTCTCTCTCTGTATCTCTCTCTCTTTGTCTCTCTCTATCTATCTCTCTGTCTCTCACTCATCTCTGTCTTTCAATGCACATGGACGATCTGGGGATGCTTGTGTCTCACAGCGAAGGGTGGGTTGGGGAAAAGGCGGTACTCCCTCTTGTTGGCCTACACTAGAGTCCAACATATGTACACATATCATGCTGTGACAAGTTTTAACTCTAACCACAATATTCATACGTTTCTCAGATCTATCTGTCTTTCTGAAAAAACATACTGTACTGCATTTAATGTTTGTCCTCATTGTAACCTCGATTTTTGTCCTTTCCCATTTTGAGGACTCTTCCTTATCAAAGTTGACTACCAACGAATACATGCAATTGGTATGTATGAGGTAGTTTTTTTTCCCAAAATTTTTAGAGCCATTCGCACAGCTTGTGCAAAAGTCGCTATCTGTGCCCTTTGGTGCTTGGCTTTTTTTTTTTTTTCTTTTTTTCGCTGCTGCTCCCAGCTTGTAAAGCAAAGCTTTACCATGTTCCTCGTGTTTTAAAGCTGGACATACTCATTATTGTTGAAGTCAGAGAAGATTTGCAACCTTCTGCTTTCAGTTCTGTTGAAGGCGTTTTGTAAGCAGTTAGTTACATTGCACAATTTCACAATACCTAGGAAACAGACTTGTGAAAATGTAGGGTGAATCATCATGTTAGTAGCCTTGATCCAGGACCAGTTTCTGCATTTTACTGAGGTGTGCAGGTCAACAACATGGAGGACTTAGATTTGCATGGGGGAGCCACCTCACTGACAGTTTCCCTCTGCCCCCTCCCCTCATCTCTTCCCTCCCTTCAACCCTCCTCTTCCCCTCCCTGCTGTGCAGAAGTTGATTCTTATTGACATGTCACAACTGAAACTGTAGCCAAATTGCTTTTTCTGTTTGTTCATCTTTCAGTAATGAACCTTTAATGTGAGAGGATGTGGTTAAAATGTGTTGATGTGTGTGTTTTGTGTTGCCAGCCAACGTCCGCTTTGAGTGTTTTCGGTTCGGGATGCTTCATTTGATCCCTGTCTGTTTTCTACCCCCAGATTCCAATAATATCTGCAGATCATCTGAGTAGTCACAAGTACTTGACTCAAATGTAGTTCCTCTCAAGAACAGTGAGTTCCTATTTCAATCCTCACATTCCCTCCATTCATTACAAAGTTTGTGTATTTTGAGTGAATCGTTTCAGCTGTGGTTTACTTGATTTCGTGTGCACGCAGTACAACTCAAAGATTTAATGTAGATTTTTTTTTTTTATTGAAGAGAAATCCATCATGTCTTGCAGATCAAATGAATGTGTGCTGGCACCGTCCAAGCCAAAAGAGTTCAGCCTTTATGTACATAACCTTCAGAATGTCAAGCAATGGGACGACGAGGAGGGTCTGCCATCTCTTAGCCGGTCCACGACGATGGTCTCATCACACGTGTAAACATCAAGGGTGCAACACATGATCTGTGCCATCTCCCCACATATCAACGTCAAGAGGGATTTGTTGTCAAATTCAACGTCCAGCTGAGAGAGGAGGATATCTTGGTGCCGGGGTCAGTGTGTCTCTCCCCCTGCGGGAAGCGTTCACATAACACCTCTGTGTCTGACTAAATCATAGCACTCAATTTGTTCTAATTATTATCATTACCGCACGCACAGAAGGTCAAGAGCGTGGTTGCATAAAAGCAACATCCAGTGCTGGTACGTTGTTAGACCAAGATCTGTCTTTCCTTTTTTATTTGTTCTGCTTTATTTTGTTTTTAATTGATAGCCATATTTCATAGTTTACAAGTGTAATGCAAACACGCACCTTGAATTTGAATTGAAATCTGAAAGGCACAATGATTTTAACAGGAATTTTATTCGCCAAAAGAATTAGGCATGTACAGTATTCTTTCTTTTTTTTTTTTTTTTTTTACGGCTACTAGTGAAACTAGATGTTGAAATGAGGGTCTTGGACATATGAATGTTCTGGGTAAACCAACATACCTGTGTACCTTGAAAGCACAGCCAGGCTAGCTTTTCTCACCTTGTCATGTGCCATCAAGGCCATACAGCTAAAACCAGAGTGTTATCTCAGCAGTGTTATTTGTTTACCGAAGGTAAAAGTTTTGTATGGCTCTTTTTGTATTGTTTTGGTTTCAGAATCTCCATTGTGAGTGTTTGTTTTTTTTTTTTTACTTTTAATTTCTCTAATTAATCAGTTTTAGAAGTGGGGTTCTTGCCAAATTTTTGTTTTAATTTTTGATGTTTTTTTCTTTTCAAATCAAAAATGGAGGGTTTTTTCTAAAGTTTGTCATACCTCTTCTCGTAGACTAGCGTTTTTTGTTTTGGGATTAAGTTGTTGTTCAAGTCCATTGACTCTAAAGCCTGGTGAAGGAGAGGGTGTAGCTTCAATTGACATTGTGTTACCTTGTTCTCCGTCTTTTAAAGAGGAGCGACTCTAAAACTGTGTCTCCAAGAAGCACTGTTGAGCCATGTATCGATGGGAATTAAAAAACAACAGACCCAAAGGTCTATTAGGTCATTTAAAACCACATGTGCACTTGAATGATTGTTTGTCTGGTCACCCTGTTTTACTTTCATCCTGAGTGAACTTTCGCTTTTGAGGAAGCGCGACACATTGCGTGCGTGTGTTTCGGAGCAAAGCGCGAAGGTTCTCATTCACTTGTAGATCTGACTACAGAAACCAAAGCACAGTTTTCCTCTCAATCATCTTCACAAAGGGTTACAGAAGCATCTCCCACGAGGCTTAACTAAGGAAACATGTTTATTATCTTTCATTCATGTGTCAATTCTATGATCACATCCCTTTTGTGTTCTCACAGAGGTGTGTAGTGTGTCTTTACCGATTGTAATGTACCTAAAGAAGCCTTAGATTACAATTAATGGGTCCCAGCCCAATCAAATGTACTTTCAATCACCATGCAGGTAAAGAACACCAATGATGTTTTATAGTTCTCTCACATGCCGCTTATGATCTTTTTATGTTCTTTCTCTCTATGTAAAAGTAACAATTACTCTCTTAAATTTCATTGAACTTCTGTGTTATGTACTACTTAAGGATTTGAATCTATTTGAGGTATGTAGTTGTAGATTTTTCTTTTTTTTGCCTTACTATATATTACTTGACAACATTGATATAGCCGTTGTAGATTTTGAGGTAATATGACATTCATAACTTTTTCAAACCATATAAATGATAATGTGTTGAGTCAGTTTTAAATATTCACTTCATTCATATAGCTGGATGTCTTTTTTCAGATGATGTTACATTATCAGTTAATTTTGTTGATGAAAGACTTTTTTGATACAAGGAATGAGATCAATTAATTTGCTGCCACCGCAGCATCTCTGAGCAGACAAACAGAAAAACTAATGTTTTAACCAACTTAAAATTTTCCTTGTAACATGTCGAGATCATGTTTGAAAATATATTGTATTGAGATATAGATTGTCCATGTTTTAGAGTAAAAATTATTTTCTACTGTATCCATTTCAAAAAAAAGATATGTACTTTTGTTTGAATATTTCTTAAGTTTGCCCTGAATGTCAGGCCAAAACGAGCAGTGAGATTGACGGGTCTTTGGATGTTTGGTGGATAGTGAGATTAGGAGCGAGAAAGCGAAGACTTCTCCCGACCGGAGAGGTCCGAAATGCTGCAGATGATGTGTTCTAACCTAAGGGACGAAGGTTGACTTTTTGCACTTCTGTATATAGTCAAATGAACAGAGAAAAAAATGTGTATCATATTGAGATATTATTTTGAATAAAAAAAGATCTATAATTATAAGGAATTTTGTTAGATTAATTTAAATTCTTAAATTAGAAGACCAGCTAAAAAAAATTGCTTGCAAAGAAGGGCACTAGTTTCTTGGCCAATGCATTCAGAGAAAGCTATGCGCTATTTGTCTTATTTTATCAGTGGCTAGTATTGCCAGGGAATGTCGTAGGGGAATAGATATCCCCGTGTCATGCTAACTCCACCCCTCCTGTGGGATGACATATCCAATAATATCCATATATCATTTGTTAGACTTGGTCATGCAGTATTGCTGCTCCCATGGTACATAAAACTTTCAAAAATTTGTCTTCTATTATAGTTTGATTTGACTGCATGTAAAAGTACAAACATGTAAACAAAATAAACTGCGTAGTTATGTAAAGAAAGATAACACATTCAGATTACAGAATACACAGTGAGATATGTTTTTTATTTCAAATACAGTAGATAACATCCACAGTGGGGAGAAATAATACTTCAAAAACAAGTCATCTTACTCTTGTGTGATAAAAAATGTTTTCCAAGCAAACATGTTATTTAAAGAATGATCAAATATTAGCACTCATCCACCCCAGATACTTTCTCATAGCCATATAATTACAGTCGACACTGACTCACGGAAAGTTGTTCCTGCTATCATAGCTGTGCACTCAGCAGGTGAAGGCTCACCACACCAAATGCATATTTGGCAAATTAGTCTTTGAAATGAATGTAACAGTCAAACTGGTCAACGTGTTTTTGACTCGAGGCTGCTGTGTTTAGTTGCTACAGAACCAAAGCACCATTTTCTCCAAACCAGATGTTCAGTCTCCTGGCTGGAGCCATGGTCTCTCTTCCCTGCTGGGGGCACATGTAACGCTTTGACTGCTTTTTACTTGTAAGTGCAACCACCAGTTATGTATTTGCTAACAGTTGCCACACAATAATGTACTATTCTGTCTTCAGATTTGTTTATGCACATTTTATTGTTGCCATAATTGACTCTGAATCTGAATCTGAAATCTGAATAAAACAATATTTGATTTGCTCATGCAACAGATGTGTGGTCACTGCGTCTGTGTGTGCCGATGTGTAACTTTCACTGAGTGCTTTAGAGTTCAGATATTCACATTTAAAGGGGCAGTTTGCCCCAAATTTTGATTGTAGAAAACAAGCATTGCTCACTCTGGCTCCTTATCCATTTCTTTTATTTTGATGATGTTTCAGCCTTTGGGCCTTCTTCAAGGTCAACAAGCATACTGAGACACAGGTACACTGATTGGTCATATGGACTACACCTGTGTTACACACCTGATGATAAGGTGATCCACAGCATAAGGTTGAGCAAAGAAACAATTTTGACCTTCAAACCAAAACATTGTCAGGAGCTACAGCCAATCATGTCATCAAAACAAAATAGTTCACCCCAAAATCAAAAATACATGTTTTTCCTCTTACCTGTAGTGCTGTTTATCAGTCAAATTGTTTTGATGTGAGTTCCCGAATGTTGGAGATATCGGCCGCAGAGATGACTGACTTCTCTCCAGTATAGTCGAACATGACGGCACTCAGCTTGTGGTGCTCAAAGCGCTAAATAAATACATTTGAAAAACTCAACAGCAGTGCGTCTTTCCAGAAATCATGACCTGGTTACTCAAGATAATCCACAGACCTTGTTGTGAGCAGTTTCAGTAGGAACTATTTTCTTTCTACCGAACTACACCCAGCAGTTACATAGAAGGAAGCATGCATCTACTGCTAGCTCACCTAGCACCACTGAGCTAGCTAATGTTACAGCTCAGCTGAGGAGGACACCGTTAATATTTACATCTCGCACTGTCATGAGCACAAACCTCACATCCATGAGTAGATGGCTGCTTCCTTCTGCATGGTGATACAGTTGGTGGGTGTGGTTTGGTAGAAAGAAAGTAGTTCCTACATGAAACTGCTCACAACAAGGTCTGTGGATTATCTTGAGTAACCAGGGTCATGATTTCTGGAAAGAGACATTGCTGGTGAGTTTTTCAGATGTGTTGTTTAAGAGCTTCAAGCACCACAAGCTGAGTGCCATCTAGTCCCATTATATTGGAGAGAAGGCAAACATCTCTGAGGCTGATATCTCCAACACTCTGCAACTCACACCAAAACAATCTAGACTGATAAATAGCTCTACATGTAAGAGGAAAATGTGAATTTTTGATTTGGGGTGAACTGTCCCTTTAATATTTATTAACACAAACATTGATGCCCTCATGCAGGTGTTTATTCCACATTATATTCAATCTAACTCATATGAGAAAGGGACAATCTAGGACGGCGTATTCGACATCGTTTCTGAATGACAACCTCATGAACGACTGTCGTCACCTTGAGGGTACAGTGTCAGTGAGACTGGAGCAGCTCCACAGAGACTGGTGTGTGACAGATGTGCAAGGTTAAACTGATTGTGCTTAAGGCAATATGAATGACATTGCGTGCAGTATCTGGGTCAGAAGTGATAATGGAAAGGTTAAATGAGGTCCACGTGAGCTCACAACAGGCCTTCCCTTGTACTGTGTGTGTGTTGTTTTCTACAGCACCTCATTATTATTCTTGGTGTCGTTACTTTTATATTCTAAAAAAGTGAAATGCTCAACATCTTGTAAAACAGAAAATGAGAAGAGGCAAAGTTAAGATGTAGTATCACAGATAATGGGACCTCTCTGTCCCTGATCGTCCCTTAAGATCTCAAAGGTCCTTATGATCCTTGACTTTGATTCCTGGAAATCCAGGGTATTTTTAAGGAGGGAGAAATTGTCCACTCATTCATGAGCTATAGTTCATCCTGCATGTCTAAATACTGAGGGGGGATAAAACAAAATTCAGCAAACTAAATAAATATACAGATAAAAGATCATTTTAAAGTCAAATAAGATTTCCATTTTTCCAATATTTTTCACATTTTTAGTGGCATGTCTGAGAGAAATTCATCTACCCAGTATGAAGAAATTTTAGGACACTCCCAAAAGATATAAAAATAACCATCAGACGTGTCACCACACATTCTCCAACACTGACCATGTTCATATTTGTTGCTTTGTCCATCCATCCATTTTCATCTGCTCATCTGAAGTCGGGTTGCGGGGTCAGTAGGCCAAGCAAAGCAACCCAGACGTTCCTCTACCCAGCAACGCTTTCCAGCTCCTCCTGGAGGACCCCAAGGCATTTCCAGGCCAGATAAGATATATAATCCCTCCAGTGTGTTCTGGGTCTGCCCCGGGGCCTCCTATCAATGGGAGGCGCCCTGGAGGCATCCTGATCAGACGCCTGAACCACCTCAACTGACCCCTTGATGCGAAGGAGCAGCAGCTCTACTCCGAGCTCCCTCTAGATGTCAGAGCTCCTCCCCTTATCTCTAAGGCTGAGCCCAGCCACTCTTCAAAGGAAACTCATTTCAGCCTCTTGTATCTGCAACCTCATTCTTTCGGTCACTACCCAGAGCTCATGACCATAGGTGAGGGTTGGCTTTAGATGGACCAGTAAATTGAAATCTTTGCCTTCTGGCTCAGCTCCCTCTTCACCACGATGGTCCAGCGCAGCGCCCTTATCACTGCAGAGTGTTTTTCCAGATGAATTCGCTCCACAGACCTGAGCTTGACGTGGTGGTAATCTTAAAATGCTTTTATCGTCAGGGAACATGCAACTTTTCTGGACTGTTCTTGATGTCATGATTATGTCGTGTCACTGTGGTGCATGTTGGCAGGATATTATATCGCCATGTGTCATCCATCAGATAATCTGATCAGATTATCTCAACAGATTAAGAGCAATAAATAATAGAAACCACATGGTTCCTGCTATAGAGCGGGATAACCTCATTAGGTTTGGGGCTACATGTCGTGATGATGTTTATGCTGTCAGCATTTTTTAAACATAATTTTCTAACCTCATCTGTTGGGGACACAACAAGGAATACTAAATGCAAATACTCAAACAGAGAAACACACTCTCTTGTATTAAATAACTTCAAATTATCTTCATCAAAACTGAAACAAAATGTAAAAACACATCTGTCTTAGATCTTTATAACATGTCAGTCAGAAACATTTAGCTGAGGAAAGTTATTTTTCTGCATAATGGTTCTACTTATGATCTGTTAACTTTCAGACATGTTCAGTGCAGGGTTTTAAAGGAGGACTTTTATACTGCAGTATTGCGAGGAGTAAAACTTTGGTGTCTACCAACTGAACTGCAATGTAACACAGTATTAATGTTTTTAATAGAGGTGTTAAATCGTGGCTGAAAGAGAAACAACATTGTTCTCACACTTAATATTACAGCAGACACAACAGTAGTTTGTATTCTGTGTGGACGTATCTCTGTGTATTTGTGAATGTGTTCTTGCCAATTTGTGGGTGTATGTTTGTGTAGGCTATGTACTTGTGGAATTTTTTTTTTCTTCTTTTTACTATTTTGACTTTTAAAAAAAGCCTCCTGTGAAGTGTTGCATATCAGCATTTTGCTACAGACGTTAAACACAGTACATCAGGCTCCTGGGGATAAATGAACAATTTAAGTGCCACACAAAATTAAACTATTTCTATTTTTACACAAGGAAAGGTTCTGACACCTTCCTCCACCAGTAGCCCATGTGCAGGGGCGTCGTAGTGAGGGGAAAGTGGGGCTGATTAAAAAGCCTGGAATGAAAAGTTTGGTTTTGTTTGCAAATATTTTATTTCCAAGTAATTAATGCCATGACTAGAAACCATTTCCCTCAGTGGAAACAAAGCTTTTATTTACTTTAATTTCACAGATAAGAAACAATAAATTGTGAAGACAATAAAGCCTCCACAAACATAGCATTTTAAGTCTTGTGTGTGATTTATCCTGGCTTCATATGAGCAGAGGAAATCACTGCTCGTTGCTAGGCTAATTTATACAATGTAAAATGCCATAGGCTTGTGCTAATAATGTTAGCATGTATTTGTTTGGAAAACATGTTTAGTATAAGACAGTTGTTTTCTCTGTGAAATTTGTGAGTTGTAATGGAGCTGAATTTTGTAACATTGCCTTTGTTAAATGTTGCTGTTGTCCCTGGCTTCATATGAGTAGTGTACATCTCCACTTTTCCCTAGGCTAATTTATTCAATGTAAAATGCCATAGGCTTGTGCTAAAAACATTAGCATGTTGTATTTGTGGGGAAAATGTGTCCAGATAAAGACAAATGTTTGTCTGTGAATGCTGCGAGTTATAGTGAAGCTGATTTGTGTACTTGTGTTTGAAATCGTCTCTGTTAAGCCATGTTTAATGTGTGTTTAATGTGTGTTTTGGGTGTGTTTTGAATCAACTAAACTTCACAGCACTTCACAGAAATCTCCGACTACTATTTTGGAGGTGTAACTGCAGAGTGACACAGACACACCACTGCACATGTATAACTACTCACAATGGCGTAGGCCATGTGCGTAAACTACAGTGTAGGCTCCGCATAGAGCTGGCGCACAAATATAATTCCCGGGATTTATACTGCTCATATGAAGCCAGGGACGACAACAACATTTAACAAAGGTAACGTTACAAAATTTGGCTTCATTACAACTCACAAGGTTCACTGACAAAACAACTGTCTTATACTAAACAAGTTTTCCAAACTAATACAACATGCTAAAGTTATTAGCACAAGCCTATGGCATTTTGCATTGTATAAATTAGCCTAGCGACAAGTGGAGATTTCCTCTGCTCATATGAAGCACACACACAATGCATTTCTTGGGAGGTTGTGTAGGTTCTATGTTGATGCAGAAGTATAAATCCTGTATTAAGCTGCTGGAGCACCAAAGTACACGGTCATGTCTTAGCCCAAGAAAGGGAAATCAGGGTTCAAAGAAAGAAAGATAGAAACTAAATTTGCTTAAAAAAAAAAAAAATTCAAAAGGTGCATGACAGACGAGGATCAGGAGAGGAGGGGTGGGGGGGCCCACAGAGACTGCTCATGCACAGGGCCCAGGATTTGGTGCTACACCCCTGCCCATGCTGTGAAGTCAGATGACATATGCAAATTGGTCAAAGTATGACCTCATACATGCTCGTGTGTAATGATCATGATTACAGACACAGTAGGCTGCTGTCGGCTGAGAGCAGTGACCTTTGGTGAACACAGGAAGCAGGCTACACGAGGACAGAGGTCACGCAGACAGTCAGACATGCACACGGCTGCAGTATGCGCGCGGTCATCTGACGGCTGTGACTGAGGCTTTCTGGTGACGGCTCCTTTAAGAAAACGGAACTGAGCCTCGGCTTTTGACGCGCTGAGGATGTGGGCAGGAAACGCCATGCAAGAGGAGAGAAGCGATCACGCTTCCCAGCAGCGTTGCACAATACAGCGCGATCAAAATGTGCTTTAATTTTCCACGCTAATGTCCAGGAGCGGTCATTCTCCTCGGATCTGCGCCGCGCGGCCGTCACACAGCAGCCTCGGAGGATTTGCCGGCGTGGGATTTGACTGCTATCCGAGCGAGAGCGCAGCCTTCCCAGCCTGCTGGGTTTGAAAACATCGGGGCTGGTCAGCGGGTGGGAGCAGAGCAGGCTTCGTCGCTGCTGGAGAAAAAAAAGGAGGTGTCTGCCTGTTTTTTTTTACCCCTTAGTCATGAGGGAGTACAAAGTGGTTGTTTTGGGGTCGGGTGGAGTCGGGAAATCCGCGCTGACGGTCCAGTTCGTGACGGGCTCCTTCATCGAGAAGTACGACCCCACGATAGAGGATTTCTACAGGAAGGAGATCGAGGTGGACTCGTCCCCGTCGGTGCTGGAGATCCTGGACACGGCGGGGACCGAGCAGTTCGCCTCCATGCGCGACCTGTACATCAAGAACGGGCAGGGCTTTATTTTGGTTTACAGCCTGGTGAACCAGCAGAGCTTCCAGGACATCAAGCCCATGAGAGACCAGATCATCCGGGTGAAGAGATACGAGAGGGTGCCCATGATCCTGGTGGGAAACAAGGTGGACCTGGAGGGGGAGAGAGAGGTGTCTTCCGGGGAAGGCAAGGCGCTGGCCCAGGACTGGAACTGCCCGTTTATGGAAACTTCAGCCAAAAATAAAGGATCAGTGGATGAGCTGTTTGCAGAGATAGTCAGACAGATGAACTATTCAACTGTTCCCAGTGGTGGCGACCAGTGCTGCTCATGCGTCCTGCTCTAAAACACACACATATCCAAACAGTGCATCCGGGCTGAATTTGAGCTTCTAACTTGTCCTGCAGGCTTTTTTGCAAAACTATCTCTCTCCTCACACTGTTGTCTTATTGTTGCACACAAACACAAATCGACGACGACAACAATCGATTATGTATTATAGTCTGGAAAAGTGTTTACATGACAAAGTACTTGAATGTTTTGGGATTTTTTTATAGCTTTGTATATGACACTTCTCTGGAAATGTGCCTCAATGGGAATGTCTTATTGTGAAACCTAAGAGACACCTCTTTTCTGGTTTATTTTTTGCGGTTTTATTTGTTGAGTTGTACTGTTTATCTTCTGGGCTGGGTCCATCTGTCATGGGGAGGTGGTGGTGGAGGAGGAGGAGGTGGTGGTGGTGGTGGGCTTATGTTGAATCCAGGCAGAGCTTGGATCGGGCACTTCTAGGGTCTTTTTGTGCTGAAATGAAAGGGCAGGAGGCGCTTAAAAGAATCGCTCATAAATGTATCAATCACCGCTCAAGCCTTGCACAGGTTACTCAAATCAGATCCCCACGATTTGTCCCCCAAAAGCTCAAGTGTGATCCAAGAGGCGCACCCACTGAGATACTGTATTTGTGGACTGTGTTGGAGTTGTGTTACGACTTTATATTTTTGTTCTTTTCCCCCTCTCCGGCGTGGTGAAAGTGGATTTATCATGGAACTTGCACTTAGCTGACGATGTCCCTCCTCAGTGTGCACAAAACAAGGACCTTAGTGCATTTCTGTCGCTGCATGGGGAACCCCCACGACCCCCCATGTCAAGTGCCTTCCCTAAGAAAACTCCTGTGACTGTGCCAACTGATGAGCCCTACTTCCTCTGCAGTGCGTCTTGATGGCAATCAGAACTTTTTAGCAGTTTTCGGTGAACATTCTAGTTTCGTTTGGTGTCAAAGTGGGAAGAGCCTCTTCCTGTTTTGCTGTCAGGAAGCCGAGCTTGTATCAAACCTGCTGTTTCAGGGTCAGATTCAGGCCGTTTCTCGAGGTACTAGTCCAACGTGAACAACAGAGTAACTTTAACCTACTAGGATTTTGGTTCAGTGAATGGCAAGCCATGTTTGTCTGTATTATCTAGAGTTTTTTCTTTTGTAAAAAAAAAAAAAAAAAAAAAGTGACATTTTTGACTTAATGTAATTGTAATTCTCCCTTTGGACGAAATCTGCTGCCATCCATCTGTCAGTTTGAAAGACTTGTAATACAAAATGCATTTTACGTAACGCTGTGT
Source organism: Cephalopholis sonnerati (assembly GCA_019142605.1). Classification (NCBI taxonomy): domain Eukaryota; kingdom Metazoa; phylum Chordata; class Actinopteri; order Perciformes; family Serranidae; genus Cephalopholis; species Cephalopholis sonnerati. The sequence continues at coordinate 15,031,057 of JAGQAX010000010.1, read as the reverse complement.
GCTGTGCTTGTCTCTGCTGGAAACATAAAGTGTCTACAGTTTTGGGTACTTTGAATGTGATTGTCCCTTTAAACAGTTTTAATGTCAAACAAGTAGTCCATTAACTGATCCATTAATTCATTACTTTAAAGGAAAACTTCACCCACAAAGTGTCCATGTGTAAATCAGTTAGTCATGATGTGTTACCTTGAATCTGTGGGGAGAACTCTGGAGTTCTGTCATGCCTCCACTCGGGCTGCAACTAACGATTATTTTCATTGTCGACTAATCTGTCGATTAGTCGACTAGTCATTTTATCGAAAAATGTGTTAAAATGGTGAAAAATGTCGGTCTGTCTCTCCTAAACCCCAAAATTATGTCATCTAATGTCTTGTTTCATACTCAAGCCAAAGGGTTTTAGTTCACCGTCATGGGAGAGTGTGTAAAGCTGCCAATATTTGAACGTAAGAAGCTGCAATAAGAGTATTTTGGGGTACTTTTATTGTACTTTTCTATGAAAAATGACTCAAACCGATTAGTTGACTACTAAAATAGTCATCGATTATTTTAATAGTCGATTAGTCATCGATTAGTCGACTAATCGTTGCAGCCCTAGCCGCCATGGAAAAAGACGAACATATTTGTATTTATCATCTGTTAACAAATATAATCTAAGTCTCATTTATTCAGTTGCATTGTTATTCCTTCCCAAAACAATACTTTTTAAAACGGAGCTGAAAATGAAATGTATTTATGCTCTCTTTAAACCCATCTTAGTCATGTTTTGATATAGCTTTGCTGGTTTAAACTTGGTCCCTCATCAATAAGTAAATCAGTGTGTTTGCCGTTTTCTGTGGAGGTATGCCAGAAAAGCAACACTTTCTTCACAAGTTTAAGGTGACACAGCATGACGTAAGGATATACAAATGGTCATTTTGTGGGTGAAGTGTTCCTTTAAGTAACATTTTTGTAGTTGTGGATTCACCAATGTGAGAATCTGCTGCTTCTCTCTGTTAAATATCTTTGGGTTTCACACAAAACAAGTTTAAAAACATCACCTTGGCACTTGTGATGCACATTTTGTCAGTACTTTAGATTAGTTGACAATGAACATAAGTAGTTCTACGGACACGCTGCGGCTTTTCCAGCCCTGTCACAAGAGTTACATGTTGGCATTGTACGTTTCTGCAGACCGCGAATATGTTACATTTGTGCGTTTCATATGTATCATATCAAAGTTTCTAAAGTGACATAGTTTAGATTACATGTATATAAGGAGGAGCAGGGGATTCAAATCGTGCGACAGTTACGCAAGACAGCTGCCAAACAGCAGACTGCTGTTCAAAACAACAAACAACAAATGTGGTCATTTTTGATGAGACGCCGGGACGTTTTCCAGCTGTATTTGTGGCGATAAAACTAGGTATTTTTTAATAAGATGTGTGACATTTCCGGCCCTGTTTGTGGTGATAAAACTGGATATTTCCAATCGTGTTTGTGGCATTAAAACCAGGTATCTTGTAAGAGATGTCAGGACATTTCCAGCTGTATTTGTGGCGATAAAAGTAGAATTTTTTTTAACAACATGTCGTGACATTTTCAGACATATTTGTGGCGATAAAACTAGAATTTTTTGAACGTGGCATCTGGACATTTCCAGCCCCGTTTATGGGGATAAAATTGGATATTTTTTAATGGGACATTGGGACATTTCCAATCGTGTTAGTGGCATTAAATCTGGTTATTTAAGAGATGTACGCATATTTCCAGACGTACTTGTGCCAACAAAACTAGGTATATTTTAACAAGACATCAGGACATTTCCAGCTGTGTTTGTGGTGATACAGCTAGGTATTTTTTTAACAAGATGTCGGGGCATTCCCAGCCATGTTTGTGATAATAAAATGGGGTATTTTTTGACATGACATCAGGACATTTCCAATCATGGTTGTGGCATTAGAACCGGGTATCTTGTAAGAGATGTCAGGACATTTTCCAGCTGTATTTGTGGCGATAAAACCTTTTTTAATGAGACAGCTGCACCTTTACATCAACAACAGCATTGTCACAACATAGAATTGAAACGTAAAGAAACATATGAAATGTACAAATGTATCATATTCTGGCGTTTGGATTGGGCTTTTCCTGGTATTTTGATATCGTGGTAATATACGCAGCACTGCACGTGAAGCCATATTTGACACTTGTTTACAAAAACCTAAAAAGACTTGCAGGTTTTAAATGTTTACTGTTTGAGGATAAATCGCCCTCAACACCTTGCTAGTATGATTAAGTAAGTGATCATGGCCCACGTGAATAAAACACTCCTCAGTCCAGTTGTTTGGGTAGTGGGTAGGGTTTCCAGTAAGTGTGTTTTGCTGGGGAGAGCTGTTTCCCCTCTTCCCGCCGCATGTTTTCTAGGCCGTGGAGCAGAGGACAGAGAGGGCTTTTTCTGTTTGCAGCCAAGTTCAATCAGCCATACATACTGTAGACTGGTATTTGGTAAGCCGCTCCTCAGACCGGCCAATGAGCTGCTCGCCTCAAGCGTGCCTCTAACCACAGAGATTCAAGGTCAGATTACCGAATTCAGTCTAAGGACATGCTCATATGTGAAGAAAGGGTTGCTTCAATGCGTCCAGCAATACACACTCTGTTTTCATGCTATCTGCTGTAGCTACAGCTGTCAGTGCACGGTTATCTAAGCTTCAACTCTTAAACACTGTGAGGCAATTCATATCTCATAGTCCTTTAAGACATGACTGGAATTTACAAGCAACTATGTCCAAGTCTATTATCACTGCAAATTACCCCAGTTTAATACAGCACGTTATTTTGATGATGAATATAAGTAGGAGGCCTTCCTGTCTTTCTGTCTGATTGGAAGAACGCATCACCTTTTAAAATGGACGAAGCTCCTCATGCACACAGGTGAGCAGGCGTGCACACACACAAGAAGATAAACAAAGTAATAGTGGCTGTAGTAACATGCAGATAGGTAGGAATCACAAGTAAAGCTCACGCTAACTTCCACTATCAGGGGTCAAACATTTGCCCCTCATTAAAAAAAAAAGCAAAATCCTGCAATATCTGAGGACACGTGGATCATTTTCATTTTTTAAGATAAAAAAGGGAACAGAGCACAAAAGAAACTGTAAGCTAGATGTGTCAAACTGAGCTCGTTGCTAAGCTACTGGTCTCAGATACTATCAAGTAAAAGTGTTCACGTTGCTCCACAGATGTAAAACACTACGTAACTCAATGACTAGAGTGAGCACGAGCAGTGTGACTGTCACTGCTTACTGATTTTTGGAGCATTTACATTTATGCCACTTTAAACTTTACTACAATTCAGAAGGAAACACATTGCATTGTCATAGATCAAACCGTTTTGGCTTGTGGCCCGTTACCAAAAAGCCTAGTTGGCACATTTCTGATGACTGAGTCATTCACAGTTGAAGAAACATTTCCCCTCTAAACTTCTTACATTTTCTTAATTTAAATGATTTTTAAAGACTCAAAATGTTAAAGCTCTCCAATATTCTGTGCAAATGTGTCAAACATAAATACACATTCACACAGATTTAATACAGATTTATATTGTGAGGCACTGGAAGCTGGACTGAACTACTGAACTTAATATATACTATACTTAATATATACTAGCAAGACTGAATTTAAAAGAGAGTAAACTTTACTGGCCCTGAGGGGATCTGTCTTGGCCACAGTACTACAGTCTGTTGCTTCACATAGTAAACATCACAACATGGAGACATCTTTAAAGGGACAGTTCACCGCAAAATAAAAAAACATTTTTCCTCACACCTGTAGTGCTATTTATCACTCCAGATTGTTTTGGTGTGTGTTGCCAAGTCTTTATATATGTAGTCTATGTAGCACCCCAGTTCACTTTCATATAACTACAGGTGAACTTCAACAATGCGGCCAACAGTCAGTGTGGGTCAAAATGCCATAACAGGCTTTTATTAAATTCAGGGTTCCTAACAGCAGTAATATAAAAGCAATTAGAAGATAGAGTGTCTTGCTGCAGGGACTTTACACACAAAATAAACCCCTTTTCCAACAGAAAAACAACCAAACTACAACCAGTGACACAGCAAACCTTAAATTATATCACTACAACTCAACAGGTGAACTCCCACAGCTGGAGGCCGACACCAACTGCAGCACTCAAAGATAAAACTGTTTGTTAATAAGTTCAATCTACTGAAATACAGATAAAACTATTTACAATGAACAACATATAATACAAAATAAACTGCAGTCAGCACTCTGCCTGTGAACTGAACACAACACTCTTACTCTGTCCAACCACAGGCAAACATTGTTTAGTGTTAAAAAAGACACACACACCTTTCCTCTGCCGCTTCGCCTGAACTGTTAGGATCCTAAAAACGAAAGTTGTTGGCCCATCTTCTAAATGTAAAATGTGTCTTTATGTAATTAAAAATACAACAACTTCCATATTTACATCTAAAACACCAGTACCTCAGAGTAGTGGTGCAAACACACACTACCTTAACGATAAAACCTATTTAAAAACACAAGGTTTGTTCAGCTTACCAGGCAAGCATGTGCACAGGAGTGTTCACAGATCAAGGATGAAGCTCACTCACACCTGTGCTCCATGAGCCTCTTAACACCTCAGATGCTCTCACCTTGACAGGGCTAAATTTCACCTGGGTCTTAGTGTCCCATTTCTACGCATAGAGATGTCTGCCCTCTCTAGAATACAGTAAAACTGGATGGCGCTCAGCTTGTGGCGCTCAAAGTGCCGAAAAATACATTTGAAAGAGCTCAACGGCAAAGTTTCAGTCTTTCCAGAAATCGTGACCTGGTTACTCAAGATAATCCTCAGGCCTTGTTGTGAGCAGTTTCATGTAGGAACTGTTATTGTGCTGAACAACACCAGCCAACCACATCATCGCACAGAAGGAAGCGTGCATCTTTTCATGGACGAGAGTCCCGTGCTTGTGACAGCACGAGGTATAAACATTAATGGCGTCCTCCTCGGCTGAGCTGAAACTTCAGCTAGTTCAGTGGTGCTAGGCGAGATAGCAGTTCAATCAGGAGAGACTTATTTTTTAGAGTAAACAATAATTTGTAACAGTGCATAATAAAGACGAATGGTGAAAAGTTCTTTGGCGAGTAGGTGGCGGTGCACACTGCCTTTGAATCGTCCCCCTCTTGAAGTCGAATCTTTTAATCCTCTCTCTTTCTACAAATCTTTATTGTATTCTTTCCATATTTTGCCCACCATCCCGCAGTTCGACAGACTATCATGCGTTTAAATAACTTATTAGACGGATATATAAAGAGAAAGGCGACATTTAGAGAGCAAGCCCAAATAAACAACTCCACTTTAGAAACAAGCCCAAAGAACTGTGACCTGTGACTACCAATATTTGTTAGCGACTTTACAAAAAAAACAAGCCCAAAGTCGTGGCTTATTAGCGGACCTGGCAACCTGGACTGGAACCGTAATACAGTTTTTATGGTGGGGGAGTGTGACAGTTCCTGTGGTCCACTAGATGTGCCTGTTTTCTTGGCTGTTCTCTCTTGTTTCAGGCTGCGGGTCAAGGCAGAGGGTCGTTGTTTATCTCATGAGCCACACCTGGGCCAGTGTGCTTCATGATATAGAGCTCACCACCGTCCGTCAGATTGCCATCTTCCCTCACGGCGCAGCTGCTGCTCTCGTCCCCCTTCCTTGTTGCACTCTAAGAGCCGGGTTGTAACAAGTAGGGGCTCGTCCGAAACTGAAATTCACCATGTTGGTAAGATAAGCTTTAGGCTTAGTTTGGTTGTGTTGCTACTTCATGTGACAATCGAGGGCTTGTCATTCAGGTTGATTTTTGTAAGCGTGTTCGTACCTTTGGCAGCAGCAGGCACATCCTTGATTGCACTTGCTGATCAGGTGATTAGGTTCAGCTGTGTGCTGGTTTTGGCTGTGTGCTCTACTGTGTTGTGCTTTTGCTCTTGTATCTGGTTTTGTTGGGAGACAGGTGAATTTGGTAAGAGGGCTGTTTTTGCTACTTTGGGTTCATGGAAGTAGCTTTGTTTAATAGAAAGTTTAGTTCTGAGGGTTGAATTTTTGTGTTACTGAGATGTGTTTATTGGTGACATGGAGTTCTGGCGGTCCCATGTGCATGGTCATCGATCATAAATCACTGTTTTTCTTTCCCAGCTAGGTTGTTGTTGTCCCCCAGATTGCTGCCTATATTTGTCATTGACAACACCGTGGTTTGAAAAAGAACCTGTGAGAATCTAAGTGCTAAAGCGCTTGTGTATTTACAGCACATTGCTCTGTTGCACTAAGATGTAGCATTAGAGCTGCTTTCCTTACAGTTGTTGGGTAAAGTAGCTAGCAGGGAATATTAAACACAGTAAGAGTACAGTTTTGCCACTACGCCTTTGCAGCTGGAGGTTTGCCTAACATCTGACAGCATCCTCTGCTTACTGCAATGTTACACAAACCTCACTGTTCATCCTGAATTTCACAATCTGCCTGGCATTGTACAACATGTGTGATACATGTAAGTTAAAAGCAGTTTACCATTCAGCTTATCTACTGCAAGATTAAACCTGCTTAGTCTGAAGCCTCTCTTGCTTGTAACCTGTGCTACATGAGCATTTCATTGCATGCAAATCAGTCAGCCGCAGCTTACTGATACGTTGGGCTTTTTCAAGCGTACTGGGTAAAGGAAGGGTGGATGATAGAGTGCTTCCTGTGTTGCGGTAACTTCACCCTCAGATCTATGATATGTTGAAACAGACACGCAGTTCCTCTTAACCATTTAGAAATAAATGATTTGCACCGACTGCCACAGCCCGACCTCCCTCGGGTGCCCGTGACACAAGACGTGACCACAGTCCGGTAACTCTCCGAGAAGCATGTCCTTTGATGTCAAATCTTTATTAGAAAATGAAGGAGAGTGACACGGTGGGAAAAAAGGATGAATGGTTTCACTTGTGTGGCTGCGGTGCATTCAGTGGCTCCATGTGATTTGACTTGAGCAAAGAGGCCAGTGGGATCATATGACACTAATTCACAGTCGTTGCCGCGGCTGTTTATAAACTGTTTGGAGTCAGACACAAAAACTGTGACATTCACAGAGATGAACTTATTTTCCTCAGAACGCTGCCACCTTTCAACCGCTGCAGATACTTCCTCCTACAACACCGTCTCTCATGTAGACTATTGAAGAGTTTTCATGCCTTTATTGTTGTTAAGCCACTGAATCACTTTGACTGAAACCAATGTGTCAGCTGACAACACACACTCAGCCATAGACTGTATATAATAGTAGACATAGCTACTGTGACGTCACCTATTGGTTTGTGGACTGCCATTTTGAAGCCTCTAGTTTTGCATTGTGGCCGACGCCATCTTGGTTTTTTGGAGCCAGAAGTGACCATATGTGGACGAGAGGCTGGAGGGGCGGATTGGACTAGATTATGGCTCGGGCTGCATTTTCCTGACTGAACCTGACCCGAGTCCAAGACAGTTTGTTGCCTGACATAGTTATTGTTACCATGGTTACAGCTTGTCTGTTTACCATGATCACACATGGACAGTGTGTAAATGACCATCAAAAGGCTGCTGTTACTCACAATCAAACACGCCGCATGCACAGCACAGCAGCGCAGCACAGCACACACACTCAACTGGAGCGGAGCCTGTGTTGCTCTCAGGCGTAACAAATGCCAGCACTTGAATAGGCCATAGCACAACACAGCAGCATGTCAAGCGGGCCGAACCCGAACTGAACCCGAGCAAAATTTCTGATTTGTTATTCAACGAGTCCCGTCGGGTCCTGTCGGGCTCGGATACCCACACTCTGGATTGGACACCTCACAGACAGTCTGTCACTCATGTGGCCCTGCCCTTGAATATACGTAACTTTGAGCTTTCATAAAAAGTTAAGTAGCGAGTTATAAAACAAGTCACCCCCTGTACAGTTGTCATGAATGTTGAAATTAGCCATAGAGGCAAAGACCGTTTTTGGTACCAGCTTTAAACACGTTTATTTCTGCTGTAAAGTTGGGCATTTTAATGGGAAATGACTCTGATTTGGAGCCAGCCTCAAGTGGTCATGTGAGGAACTGCAGTTTTTGGCACTTAATTCCGCACTGACTTGATTTTTCAGTTGCTTGGCCTGAACCAAACAGCAAGAATGTGCAAAAATGAGGAAGTGAGAGTTCTCTGTCATCTTATATCCTGTATCTAAAGCCTGACTCTGTGGCTGCAGAGGAGAGCATGAGAAGCTGTACAGGGACAAAAAGTTTGCTACTTCACAGAAAGTCAACATAGAGCCATTTCTGTGGTTAGCTTTCAATGACACCATTACCACTTCTCATAGTCACAGTGACTCAGACGGGTTTTTGCTGGTAAACATGTGGAGGGTCAACTGAGGTCATGTGCTCACCCATCACTACCCAATCACTCTGTCAGCTTTAAAGCTACAGTGTGTAATATTTATGGGGACTTATGGACAAAAATGGAATTTATTATTCCTAAGTATGTTATTTATTATCATCAATCAACTAAAGGTCATCATCTTTATGTTTGTCTTACCTTAGAAATCGCCATTTATAGTTACATATGCGCGGGTAGCCTTCCGGGGACAACCGCCATCTTGCACGGCCATATTGACTACGTCAGCGCAGAGCGGACAAAATACGCTAAAAGCGACTCTTGTGACGCCCACAGCGCTCTTACGTAGACGCCGCAGCGTAAACACGGAAGTTGAAGACGGCGACAGACGCGGGTTATTACAAACAAGAAGAAGAAGAAGAAGTTATTACTGGCAGAGTGTCTGGCGTTGTGAAGCCAAATTTCAGAGTAATGGAGGATCACACATACTTTGTACCAGAAGGAAAAGCCGTGGACAGCGAACCCTCTTCATCTAAGAAGCGGAGACGCGAGGAGGCTAAACGCCAGCGTGACATGAAACGGCAAAAAACACGAGTCAACATCGGCACAGCGTTCACGCGATGGAAATCCCTAATGGAGGACAAAGGGTTTCAAAGTGACGCTCAAGTTGCTTGTTTTCTGCTGGACAGGTAATTCATCCTACACACATACTTGATGTTTATTCTGAGATCGCTCTAGCTAACAATATAACACAGCCATGGGCATAACGCTGGTTACTCACACAACTACCCCCCCCCCCCCCCCCCCCCCCGCCCCGTGTTTCTGTCGTTAGTACCTATTTATTGCCATGACTGTAAGTTTGCAAGTATTCACCA